>CM062917.1:70667502-71917502 GCA_031878705.1 Tapirus indicus
GGCTGCCGCAGTTGAGAACGCTCATGCTGGGAATTTCCTGGCATTTTCGAGAGAGCCGGGTCCCCAGGCCCATTGTGTTCTCGGTTACCGTGACGTAAGGAATATACAGCCTGACCTCAGGGTGCCACACCCGGCCAGCCTGCTCCCCCTCCAGAGTGCATCCCTCACTTGTAAAATGCAGGAGTTGGGCTAGAACCTTCTCTCTCTGTGCGGGGCCGGTGCTGGTGAAGGGTGCTGGCGTTGAGCCTATCCCAGTGCGAGCCATGGGCCCAGGTGCCTCTGACTTCTCCAGTCCTCACAGCCATCCCGCGAGGCTGCCTTTATCAATCGATTTCACAGAGGGGAGAACCGAAGCTCAGAGGAGTCAGCAATCCTGTCTGGTCTCCCAGTCTGCTGACCGGCCAGTGAAGGGACAGGTGGCCGATTACCCCGAGCCCCCTGTGCTTTCTCCTGGCAGCCCCTGCCGTCCCGCGGGAGCTGAGCCAGCCTAGGGCCGGGCGCCTGGCCCGTCAGCTGGAGGCTCCCTGGAGTCTGACCTAGAAGGAGACCCCTCGCCTCTTCCTCCAGAGCAGCCCCCAGAGGCCATCGAGCCAGGGACGGGGCTGTGAGGGCCAAGCGGGGCCTCCCCACGCCCCTCCCTGTGGTCCTCTTTATGGGAAGAAGTGTTCTTGTTATGAAATAATTGAGAAAAACAAAAGAATATGTGTGTAAGGTGTAATTATACAATGAGCCCTTGTGAACCTACCTCTCAATTTAAGGGACGTAACTGATCATTTAATACCGAAATCCATCCGATAGTCATCAGTGTAGACGGCGGCAGTGGGGGGGTGGGTCTGACAGCAGGACGGGCTCTGGTTCTGGGCGGCTCCTCACACGGCAGCCCTTCCCCTCGTGGCTCTGAGTGTCAAGTGACTGGATTCAGTCCAGCCTCCGACAGGCTGGGTGGCCTGTAAAGCCGCTGGTGTGCCCAGGATCTGACCTGTGTCCAGCTGCCATCTCCCTGTCTGCTTTGGTCTCCAGGAAACTCGGAGCCCGAGGAGCGTGGAATTTCAGGAGTGAACGGAGGTTTTATGGTGTCCCCACTTCTCTCTAGTCCAGCTGTGTGCTTTGACCTAGTTTTTGTGTTTGTTTCTTGGTTTTGTGTTAATGAACAAGGACAGAGGCAGGCACCAGGCACCTGCTGGGTTCTGGGACCTGCCCTCCCAGGAACTCGCAGTAGGTTTCTCTCCTGGGGGAACTTTGGAGGACAGGAGACCCGTGCCATCTCTGCAGCCCAGGGAGGGCGGGTCTCCCGTCCCCGTCCCGGAGGACACAGCTGGCTTAGCCCCTGCTCTGTGCGGCTCTTCCTGGTCCCTCACCGGTTCCTGCAGGGCCTCGGCAGACAGTGTTTGGAGCCCTGTCTGCAGGCACAGAGCTGCTGTCCTGGCCGCTGTGGGGCTGGGCGTGGTGCCAGCTCCTGTGCTGCTGCCCCGAGCCTTCCCACTCTCGGCGGCGCTCTCCCACCTGCTGAACGGCTCCTGCCGCCACGTCAGGCCTGCGGCAGGGAGAGGGGCGCTGGACTAACAGCAGGGAGGAAGTACTGCGGTAGGAGGGAGCTGCTTCTCAAAGGAGAAGCCCTGGCCACGCGCCCCTGCCCCGCACAGTAAGTCCCACCCGCCGGGTCTGCAGTGGCAGGGGCCATTTGCACCGGGTGCTGGGTCTGTCTCTGGCGCCCCCTCGGCTGTTTGCTTAGGCCCTTGGTCTGCAGCGATGGGGCAGGGAACGTTTCACTGAGTGCCGGGCCCTGGCGCTGTCCCTGCCGCTTGCTTCCTGCTGCATTTCTGAGCGCCTTGGCCGGCCAGCCCCTCCGGGGACCTCAGACTTGGTTGTGAAAGCTCCTCTCCGACGCCTGCACAGCACGGGGGACGCTGCCCTCCCTGCTGCCTGCCTTCATCAGGCTCCTCGCTCCATATGGTTCAGACCAGCCTACCCATCTCCCAATTCTAAGTATTTGGTGACAAATAAGCACAGATATAATCCCGGTCTGAACAAACCCTTGCTTCTCATAGTTAAGTGGGGGCAAAATGACATTATTGTAGTTTCCTAACGTTAGCCGGGTGTATTTTTTTTTTCTGGCAATTCATGATAATTGCTGCTCACATTTAAGAGCGTTAAGAAAAAAATTCAGGATGGGCAATCCTGATAATGAATTTGTTTCTGGTGTTCTCATTCTGGAAGGGGAGAATGTCTTGGTGGCTGTCTGACTTTAGGGAAATTACCCTCCCTGTCTAAGTCTTATTTCTCCGGGCGTAGAATGGCGCTGTGATCTCAGCTGGTTACTGTGTTTGGTGTGGACTTGGGGGGAAATTGCATTTCAGGGGCCAGTCCTCGCCTGGCACCCCAAACAAAGATTGACTGTGTAGCTGATATTTATTTAGCGCTTGTTCCCTGCCTGCCGGGTGCTGTCTTAGCCCTGCACACGTGTTTCCTTATTTACTCCTCCCAACACCTCCACTTTCCAGATGAGGAACTGAGTCACGGAGAGGTGGAGTGAGTTTCCAGGTGTGCCTCGGAAAGTGGCAGCTCTGGCTTCCATCCCAGGAGTTAGGATTCTAAAGCCTGTGTGCCTGACCCTGCCCGGCAGTGAATGAGTGAATGAATGAATGCCTTTAAGTTTGACAACTGAATGTGGCTGGTTGTTGCCTTTGAAAAAGATTTTAAATGTTTTTTTTCTCCATTTGCCTGGGGAAACGAAAACCAAACGTACAGGGTTATTTCAGCCGATCTCTTAGGAGGTGCCCTGGCCGCTGCGGCTGTGCCCTGCCACCAGGCCTCTGTGCTCCCTGTGAATCTGGCTCTGGTTATGCAACTGTCCCTTTTGTTCCTTTTTATGGAACCATTCACACTGGGGGTTTCAGGGCTGGTCCACATGGCTGGGAGCAGCACACGGGCCCAGCGACTCTGAGGAAGCTAGTGTCCTGGCTGTGTTTTCAGGCCTTGCCAAGATTCCTGGTATAGCTTCCACAAAAGGTCTTATTCTCTCTGCTTGTCGCCAAAAGCCAGAGAGGGCGAGGGGAGGTGGGAAGCAGGGGCACAGTCTTTCATCCGCCCCAGCCCAGGGACCCTGTGCTGCCCTTCCCGCCATGAGCAGGAGTGAGCAGTGAGCCACAGTTATTTCTGTGCAGTTGAGGTCATTGCAGTCAAGAAGACCAAGGTAAGACATACGAATGGGGTAGAACCAGGGACTGCTTTGCTGGGGAGATGACGTCTGTGCTGAGTGCTCCAGGTAGGGCTTGGATAAGTGGGTGGGGAGCATTCCAGGCCATGCGCAGCATGTACAAAGGCCCTGGGGTAGGAGTGGGTGGAGTGTGTTGGGGGAACTGAAAGATGGATTGTGAGGCAGGGATGGAAAGTGAGGGAGGCACTCAATAGGGTGGGCAGTGGGGCTGGGGCCAGCTCACCCAAGGCCTCGTGGGCCAGGCCAAGTCCCTACCCTTCACCCCACAGCAGTGAGACATGGGAACACTGCACTAGCATTAACCCCAACACAGACTTGATTTGCTGCCTGTGAGCTGTGCTCTCTGGCTCCCACTGCCTGCAGGATCTGCACCCGTGCCAGGCTGCCGTGTGCGTGCATGTGTGAGTGTGTGCGTGCGTGTGTGTGTGTGTGTGTGTGTGAGATAGATGCTGCTTTGTCTTCAGGATGAAGCACCCTCCCCTCCCCTGCGGACATGAGGACACTGCCCGCCGAGGGACTCTCATTGAGTGCTTCTTCCTCCGTTCTTATTTCTTTTGCCCCACCTCCCGCTTCCCGAGAGTAGGTGAGAAGACGTCGTTGTGGATGCTCACACTGCGTTTCCTCCGTGCTGGGCCCTTTCTGGGTGAGCGACAGACCTTCAGTGCTCTCGCCCTACAGTGGCCCTTCCGGAGCAGGTTGCTGTAGTTAGTGCCCATTTTGCGGATGAGGAGCCTGAGCGGTTGCTCAAGGTCACAGGGCTGGAAACTTCACAGTCTCGTTACCGGTGCTTACAGAGAGACCTGCATCCGAAGGCGAGTGGGCCTGGACATGCTGGGACACCTGGGTGGCTAACTCTGGCCACATGTCCGCTGGCTGTCCCCCTGTGGCCCTGCAGTCTTAGATGCCCCAAGGGTAGGCATAGTGAGGGGCGTGGGGTGTGCCCAGCTCTGGCCCCACTGCTTACCTGCTGTGTGACGGGACGTGCTCTGAATATCTTCCCCTTGGCTTTCCCTGTCGGTGAATTAGAGGGGTGACTGGGTACATGTGTGTAGCAGCTGTCATCACTGCCCCTACCGGCACCCGAGCCTGCCAGGTGGGCATCCAGGATCTGCCTTGGCGCTCCGTCCATGAGGCATCCGTGCTGTCATTCCTGTGTTAAATTTGTTAAGTATCACTTTCACAGAAGTGACAGGGTGCTGTAGGATGGGGACTCTATGGGGTCCTGCCAGCCGTGCCTGGTCCCTAATCCCCAGGTGAGGTACGGACTGTGAACCCTGCTCTGGAAAGACCTGGAAGGCGGCTGAGGCTGAGGCGGGTGGAGGGCCTTCCCAGGATCACAGGGTGCAAAGTGGCAGAGCCTGAGTTTGTACCTAGACAGTCTGATGTGGAACCAGGTCCTGTGACAAAAGCTGGGACAGTTTCTCCCAAGAAAAGGCATCTTCATGCCCATGCCCTTCAGTCCTGCCTCTCACCTTGTGGATGACACATCACGAGGCGTGCACCAGGCTCTCTTTTAATAAAAGAAGTTTGTGTCGGCACGCAAATCTCCTGGTGGTCGCCGTCCTCTCCTGAAAGATGGCCTCATGGGTTTGTATCCCATGGCTACAAAATTGCTATTGCTACGTCTGTTTCAAATATAAAAATAACCCATTAACAAAGAAATGAATATTCATAATTTCAAAAATCGGTCGAGCAAGAGAGTCCTCCAGGGCGGGTCGTCTAATTCTTTGTCTGGTGGAATGCTCCTCTTTGCTTCTTACCAGCCACTCGTGGATTCCAGCGCAGGGCCGGGCCTTGCAAGCCCTGGATCCAAAGCTGTTATTTTATCAGAAGAGACTGATGCCCAGGGAGGCTGGTGACTTCCTTGGGGTCCCAGGACCACTGAGTGGTCCAGCCCGTTGAGCTCTGGGCCCCACCGGAAGCAGTGCCCTTAAGCAGCAGCAATGCCTGGAGCTGCGCAGGCCTCACAGTTTACCTTTCACAGGTTTAACCTTTAGCACAGATTCCACTGGCGCCTCGGTCCTTTCCCTGCTTTTTTGTTAGCGCCCTTAGAAGTTGCAGGCTGTGATAAGCGTGTGCCAAAGGGGACACAGGTGAAGGAGGCTGGGCCAGGCCGGGGCGGGTGGAGACTGTGCTCTGTCTCCCTGGAGACCTGGAGGAACACGGGAGGCACCTGTGCTGCTGTCTCCCGGCCGTCCGGTGTCAGTCATAAAGGGCAGGGGCGTCCTGAGCCCACAGCCTTGAAGGCTTCCGGGGAAGGTGGGCAGGCAGCTGTCTTCTGGCAAAACAGCAAGAGAAAAGGAGTTTGCAGCACAGATCTGGAGGCCTGGGGCCTACAAGTAGAGAGACTTTCTTAAACTTCCTGCACTAGGTTAGATGCAAGTTTTCTCCTGAGCAAGAGCCCTTCTTCAATAAATTTTTAGTAAGTTGCTCCCTTAGTCATTCTTAGGCAGTGAAATGTGCTGTGGTGTATAAGGGGGGCTTCAGTTTGTGAACCCCCAGAGCAGATACATTCTTTGCTTTTGAGTAAAGACATGCAGAGACATCATACCCCCGTGTCACCTTCCTGATGAGTGTGGTATTTTGGCATGAGAGTGGTGCAGGACGTGCCACCTTCCAGTGGGCGTGGGGCATGCCGTTGTCCTCTGCTGCACGGCAGAGGTTCCTGAGCAGACAAGGGGCTTCTATTCCAGTGTATCTGGGGTCCCATCTCTGACACATCATCCACTTGGTTCTGAGTGAATGTTTGCCCCATTGGGGGACTTCAGTGCATATCAAACCTCAGAAGCTGGCTTAGAAGTGGTGAATCGGTCACGATTTCTCTCTCCTCCTTGGCTTAGGGCTAGACTAGCTCCCCCAGAAAAGCTCTCCTAACCTCACTGAGTTTAGTCTGACCTGGGACAAGCTAGGCAGGATGGGCTGTGGACCATCGGGGGCCGAGGCCAGAGGTTTACTGTCAGAAGTTGCGACCACATCTTAACTGTGTGGCTCTAGTCTTTCCGATGCCCGTTCCCCAAGCTGTGAGATGAGGATGATGGTCTCTGCTTACTGGGGCTCCTGCTGGGAGCCAGGTGGCCAACCAGGTGTGGGCTGCTTCCTAACCTCGGGCACTATGGCCTGTTACAGGATGGTGCTGCTGGCACGGTGCTGCCTTCCGTGGTAAGCCCTGTCGCCCGGGGCACAACCGGCTGCTACTGGGTGTGAGGCAGGAGGGCGAGGAATCGATCCAGGGCTGGCTTTCTCTCCAGCCTCGTGGGCCCCTGGACTGGTGAAACAGCCTCCCTCTTCATCCTCCTCCTGTCATGCTTCTGTTTGTGTACCAGTTCTGGCCACACTGGTCCCCTCGCTGTTCCCCAAGATGCAGGCCCACCCCAGGGCCTTGGCACTGGCCATGCTCCGCCTAAGATGCATTCCCTTCACGGATCTCCCTCACTGCAGGAACCCTCAGACCCTCCCACAGCACCCCCCATGCTAAGCTGCAGCTCTGCCCACCTCCCCGCCTTCAGGGGGCAGCGCCTCACCTGAGGGGTGGCCAGGAGGCCTTGCTGCCTGGCTGGGGTGGGCAGTCGGTAGGAGGCAGTTCCGGCCTCCATCGTCCAGTTTGGTGACGGGGTGCTGGAAGGCACAAAGGGCCCTGCCTTCAAGGAGTTCACTCTTTATTGACAAACTTACATGTATGGATCACGTCTGATTATTCTAAATCAGTGCATGTTACTTCAGTCTAAAGTGGTGCAGGACACAGCTGAGCGACTGCACGTGAGACTGAGACATGGTGGGGTAGGCTGAGGCCTGCCCTCTGACTGTAGTTTATGTATGCGTGTATGTGTTTGTTTAATTATCTGTCTATGTATCTATCTATCATCTATCTCTGTACCTATCATCTATCTCTAATTTATGTATGTATCTATCATCTACCTATGTTTTAATGTCTCTATCATCTATCTAATTAACTATCTATGTATTTATCATCTATCTATCTTGCATCTATCCATTCACAGGGAGATAGAGCCCAGGACTGTTTGGGGGTGAGGGCTGGTATAGGACCCTCTGGGAAGCCGTGGGGCCATGGGGCTGCTGCAGGGAGAGGAGGAGCTGCCCCTATAGGCCCAGCCTCTCTGCCCTCCTGGGACTGGCATTTCCCGGGTCTAGAAGCTGCCCAGCTCTGTGCCCTGTGGAGCAGGAAGCGTCTTGTGCCTGTGTGGTAATTCTGGGGGAAATTATGGATCAAAATTAAAATTAAAATTTTCTGTCACCTTCAAGCTAGGAGAGGAGAGGGTGCGGAGAAGCTCTGCTATCTCCTGGAAACTCAGTGATGATGGGAGGCCACCTGCGGGCCACAGTGGACAGTGGGTGGACAGCCCGGATGCACCTATGGGCATGCCTTCCATAGCGAGTTCTGTCAACTGCTCTCCTGCTTTGTTTTGCTACCATGTGTTTGCATGACCTAGTGGATCAGAGTTTGCACCTTCTTAGTTGAAATGCAGGGAAGTTTGGAAAATATCAAACTGCAGAATGAATCCCTTTGTCCTGGTTAGTAGTAGAGGGCAGTTGGTCTCCGGACAGCTTTGATTGCACACCCTTCCTTACTTACATTTAATTGTAAACTTAGTGTAATGGAATGCAGTATAACAGAATTTTACTTATTTATCAATATGTACATGTCCCACTTTGCAAATGTATTGTGTGCATTATACAGCCCTCGCAGTAATGCAGTGGTAGATGCTGGATGAGCTGAAGAAACAGTGAATGGGCTGTGTGCCCCACACTGGGGTGGTGGTTCTCAAACATGGTTATGATGGGAGTCACCTGGTTGGTTTAAAACCCCAGGGATTTTGATGATCCACTGCAACTGGTAGTTGAGTTCAAAGGGAGATGCAGTCGTTGAGGGAAACTGCCTCTGGGGGTCTCTCTGGGCCTGGGAGAAAGGCAGGCTGGGGAGGCTCTGCGAGTGGTCGGGGCCTGTCGCCTGGCCCTGACGAGGGTTGGGGCTGCTCTCAGGCCTCAGCAACCAGCTATGCACAGTGACTCTGGGTGGGCCAAGAGCATTCCTGTTCCAAGATGCTCAGTATCCACCCTCAGTGGCTCCCTCATTGTCTGCCTTCCAGGAGGGCATCTGAGTTCAGCGGCAGGAAGTACCTCTTCCGTGACCGTGACTGTGACCGTGACTATGACCGTGACCATGGGGGGAAGGACTGAATGCCATAATCGGAGCCAGAACTTCATCTGTGCTGACCCTGGGGGCGCTGCACTTTCTCCGTGCAGTTACAGGAATAAACTGTGTTCAAGGTAGAGAAGGAAAAACTGCACAAAGAAGAAAAAATAAGAGAAAAAAACCCCAGAGTGTGGTAGAACATTCCAGAAACAAACTACTGCCAAATCAGCCAGCAGTCTGGCCAGACCTTTATCCAGGTGTGCATGTATGTGTGAATATGCTCATATGTGTGTGAATCATATGCTTTTCTTTCCACAGTGACGTGGCAGTCATGACCTTGGGCCACAGTTTGCTGTCATGCGTCATGCCATCCCTCCATGCCCACACATGTGTTGCCACCTGCAGAGCCACGTCATTTCCTGTCAGGCACCTTCACCTAATTTAATATGGCTGAACACTTAGGCTGTTGTCTGTTGCTTGCTCTTGTATAATCATAGTGCAGTGAGCACTGTTGTCCATATAGACAATGCACTGTTCTAGTAATTTCCTTAGGGTATGTTCCTCACATGGCTAAGTCACATGCTTCACGCCTTTCAAATGCTTTTTATATGTACTGAGAGGCTGTCCTCTAAAATACTGAATCAGTTTACATTTCACCAATACTTAAAAAAAAACTTTTAATAATTTTATCTCTGCTGTTCTAACAGGCAAAAAAACCATCTCGTTGATTGGAGATGATGTTTTCTAGTCTGAGCCATTCAAGGTCTGGGGCAGGGCTTCGGCGAAATGGGCAGATCAGTGTGGAGTCCTCAGCACTGCGGGCACTGGGTGGGAAGCTGCAGCCTGCAGGGAGGGTGGTCTCCTAAGCTGGGGAGACGCAAACACGTGGGGTGCTGAAGGGCTGCTCCTGGCCCAGGTTTGTCCAGCCTGCAGGGAGCCACCATCCTGTGCCAGTCAGGGTTCCAACCACTCATGGGAATCATCGCGGTCAGCCCTCAGACACCTCTCCGAGAGGAGGAGACAATCTAGAGGCAAGTGTCGTGGCTAGGGGACACCAGCTAGTGCATGTGGACGCTCCAGAGGGAGCTCTCCACACCTTCTGTGCAGGGAGGAGGGTGCCTCCCAGGCCCTGCCTCTGTCTGGAGGCCTAGATCATGACCTCTGTGGTTGGGAGTTGGCTTAGGCATTGTGTTAGCGTGATTTCAGGAAAACGTCTATTTTGTTTTCCTTGTCCCTGAAATAGTTTTAATATTCATTTTCTGTCCTTTTGTTTCACACTGTGGGATCCACAGTGAGCCAGGTGCCCGAGTGGGACACCAGGTGACGTCCAGGGTATCAGATGCTATCTGAGAAGGTTCCTGAGGGCCAGGGTTGACCGGGGAGCAGAAGGGAGTGCGGCGGGCTCTGGCCACTGAGGCAGGGTCTGGGTGTCCTGCTGCACATTTCAGCCAATGTCACCCGCCTGGGGTGTGTAGGGGGCTGGTCCACAGAGCAGGGCCAGGAGACGCAGTGGGCGGGGAGGGAGTCACAGAAGGCAGGAGAGAAAGGAGCCACGTGGTAGGAAGGCCATTCGGGAGAGCTATGTCAGGGGACCTCTGGGTTTTCCTCCCACCCCTGCCGTCTCGGACAAGACCTTACAACTCTCTGAGGCTCGGTTTCCCCACTTCTGAAGTGTGGGAGATAATTACTAGTCACAGAGTTGCTGGGTGCATCTCCTGAAATAGTGTATCTGTATAGCCTCAGTGTGTAGCATAACCCTTACACACACACACACACACACACACACACACACACACACACACACACACACACTGTGGAAGGGTTATGTAAACTGTAAAGTATTTCTTTCTTCTTTTTTTTTTTTTTTTTTGTGAGGAAGACCAGCCCTGAGCTAACATCCATTGCTAATCCTCCCCTTTTTGCTGAGGAAGACTGGCCCTGGGCTAACATCTGTGCCCATCTTCCTCCACTTTATATGGGACGCCGCCATGGCGTGGCTGACAGGCAGTGCGTCGGCGGGCGCCCGGGATCTGAACCCGCGAACCCCGGGCTGCCAAGCGCGGACTAAACCGCTGCGCCACCGGGCGGCCCCAGTGTAAAGTATTTCTAACCTGAAGCTTTTCTTCCTGTTGGGTAGGCTTTAAAAAAAAAGAGTAAATATAGAATTCTCTCAAAGTCGTTAATTGTTCTTTCAAGTAAATACTAGCAATGATGATAGTAGTATAACTGCCAGCACTGACTAAGCGCCTCCTGTGTACAGAGGCGAGCATTTACACATGCCTGGGGACGGCTCGCCCTGTCCTGACTGGGGGTCGTCACACTGTCACATGGTGGAAGTGGTCCCACTGTTAATGGCATCGTGTCACGTGGGATCTGAAGCCCTAGGGCCGAGGTACCCTGATGTGCTGGAGACCCTCCCAGAAGATAAGATGGGGAAATAGTTACAATGTTTGACTTAGCATTTATGATTAAACCGTGGAGCAGCTGTCGTCCTTCCTCCTCGGTGGGGTTTGCCATGTGCAGACTGACAGGACAGGGAGACTTTGGAGTGACCCATGTCATTTGTCATTTGCAGGCTCCAGTGGGTTCCTCGCCGTCCGCCTCTCTCTGCTGTGACAAAGCCTCCAGGTGAGTGTCCCTCACCGTAGCTCATCCCCGAGCCTCTGGCCTTGGGTCAGACCTCACAGAGGAAGCCTGGGCGTGGGGTTATTTTATTCTGTAGTAATCTTAGTTTCTTTTTCGATTTTAAAAATAAATGCTTGAAGGTGATACATATCACGATTGTGTCTTTTTTCTGGATGTGAGTTCCTGGTATCAGAAGCCCTGGTTGTGGAAACATGTGATTGTCTTTCAGTAAATAATTACATTGCCGTGGCTTGATTGTGACTATATAATTGGGGGAGGTTCCGGACTTGATTCTAGCGCGTGGAATGAGCTCTGTCTTTGCGTCCATCAGGGCAGGCGCCTGGAGGGACGGCCACAGCCAGTGCTCCTGTGTGGACCATCCCTAGCAGAGGACTGTCACTCATGCAGAAGTCACATTATTATTATTTTTTTGTATCAGTGTTCCAAAAAATTCTGATTCGACTTTTAAAAGCAATCAAAACTCTTTTACATCTATGTCTGGTGAATAAGGTAGAGAAAAAAATCTTGGGAATTATTTGGATCCTGATTTGAATAAATCAACTGTAAAAAATAAGTTTATATTTGGATATTTGATGATATTATTTCCTTTAGATGTGATAATGGCATTGTAGATATTTTCAAAAAGTGTCTATCTTTTAGAAATAAATACTAAGGAATTTATAAATGAAATGACAACTGTCTGGGATTTCTTCACGGCAATCCAAATGGTAGAGGAGATAGCAGAGGGTATGGGTGGAAGAGGTTGACCATGTGTTAATTTTAAAGTTTGTTAAACCGTGTTTTATTTTTTGAATATTTTGAATATTTTATGAATTTTTTTGAATATTTATTTTTGAATTTTCCAAAACTAAGAAAAAGGAGAGAGAAACACATATAACAGAAGTAGTAAACAAATAACAACCACAGCCCCCAAAGCTGGTGGTAGTGCTGCTGATGGACGGAAACCGCCATCCCGTGAATGTCCTGCACCCCCACCCTGTTTCACTGCGGGCTGTTACCGTCTTGGGTTGACCCCATCACCCCTCCCCTGGACCTTTTCCTTTTCATCCCAACACCACCCACAGCTCTAGGGGCCTCTCCTGGGAGGGGCTCTCTGGCTGGTGGTGCACACAACACAGTCCTAGTGTTGAGGGAGGCAGGGCTGGGATGCTGCATGCCAGAGGCATTGTCCTGGGCTTACCCAGGCTCCGGGCTCTCGCTACACCAGCCAGTCCTCACCGGCTCCTCCACTCTGCAGGCTGGGCGTTTTGGCCCCCCTCCCTCCTCCATGTCCCATCTTCTTACATCTTATGCCTGCCCTCTTATCCCACGCCCTAGGCAGAGCCCATACACAGCCCTTCTCATAGGCGCCAGCCATCCCCTTTCCTAGCCGAAATGCCCCTTTGATCATGCCGCTGCAGGAATCTCCTCCCAGCTCCTCTCCTCTGTGGGTCAGGCAGCCTCCTCCCTGGGCTGTGGGCCCTGCACGCCGGCCCCGGATGCCACGTGCAGACATGAGGAGTCCCTTGCAGATGTCTCCCAGCCTAGGCCTCTGCTCCTGTCAGCCCCCTGCTGAATGCACTTCTTCCCAGCTGCCCAGTGCTGACCTGACCCTGTGAGTGTGGATGAGGCTTCTCCTTCCAGGGCCCAGACTCGTGACCCCACGCTCTCCTGCAGAGGCCCTCACCCTGCAGGCTTGTCCCTCAGGCACTGTAGCACGGCCATTGAACCTCTGCTCTTCCGTTTATCCCAGCTCAGAGCTTGTACTGTCCTATCGTGACTCATGTTAGTGAGATTTAGATGAGTGCCCTCCTGTGATGGGAAGATGCTAAGAGGATGTAGCCACAGTAAATCCAAGTCCAGTTCTTGTGGGAACCAGTGAGTGAACATCCCCACCTCTGCTCTTCCAGGTTCTTGGCCTGATTCCTCACCAGCTTCCCTCTCTCCTAGGCCTGCAGTGCTGAACCCCACCATGGAGGACGGTGGTGAGCTGGACCTCACCTACATCACCGAGCGCATCATTGCCGTGTCCTTCCCTGCGGGGTGTTCCGAGGAGTCCTACCTGCACAACCTGCAGGAGGTGACGCGCATGCTGAGGTCCAAACATGGGGACAACTACTTGGTGAGTGGGGGGACAGTGAGCATGAGGACAGTGAGGGACACTGATATGAGGACAGTGAGGGGCACTGCGCATGAGGACAGTGAGGGGACACTGAGCGTGAGGACAGTGAGGGGACACTGAGCATGAGAAAAGTGAGGGACACTGAGCGTGAGGAGACTGAGTGACACTGATATGAGGAGAGTGAGGGACACTGAGCATGAGGACAGTGAGGGGACACTGAGCGTGAGGACAGTGAGGGGACACTGAGCGTGAGGAGAGTGAGTGACACTGATATGAGGAGAGTGAGGGACACTGAGTATGAGGACAGTGAGAGGACACTGAGTGTGAGGATAGTGAGCATGAGGACAGTGAGGGACACTGAGCATGAGGACAGTGAGGGGACACTGAGCATGAGGACAGTGAGGGACACTGAGCATGAGAACAGTACAGGACACTGAGCGTGAGGATAGTGAGCATGAGGACAGTGAGGGGACACTGAGCGTGAGGACAGTGAGGGGACACTGAGCGTGAGGACAGTGAGGGGACACTGAGCGTGAGGAGAGTGAGTGACACTGATATGAGGAGAGTGAGGGACACTGAGTATGAGGACAGTGAGGGAACACTGATAAGAGGACAGTGAGGGGGCACTGAGCGTGAGCACAGTGAAGGACACTGAGCGTGAGGACAGTGAGGGACACTGAGTATGAGGGCAGTGAGGGAACACTGATAAGAGGACAGTGAGGGGGCACTGAGCATGAGGACAGTAGAGGACACTGAGCGTGAGGACAGTGAGGGGACACTGACATGAGGACAGTGAGGGACAGTGACATGAGGACAGTGAGGGACACTGAGCATGAGGACAGTGAGGGGACACTGTGAGGACAGTAGAGGACACTGAGCATGAGGACAGTGAGGGGACACTGAGCATGAGGACAGTGAGGGACACTGAATATGAGGACAGTAGAGGACACTGAGTGTGAGGACAGTGAGGGGACACTGAGCGTGAGGACAGTGAGGGGACACTGAGCGTGAGGAGAGTGAGTGACACTGAGCATGAGGACAGTGAGGGGACACTGAGTGTGAGGATAGTGAGCATGAGGACAGTGAGGGAACACTGAGTGTGAGGATAGTGAGCATGAGGACAGTGAGGGGACACTGAGCGTGAGGACAGTGAGGGGACACTGAGCGTGAGGAGAGTGAGTGACACTGATATGAGGAGAGTGAGGGACACTGAGTATGAGGACAGTGAGAGGACACTGAGTGTGAGGATAGTGAGCATGAGGACAGTGAGGGACACTGAGCATGAGGACAGTGAGGGACACTGAGCATGAGAACAGTACAGGACACTGAGCGTGAGGATAGTGAGCATGAGGACAGTGAGGGGACACTGAGCGTGAGGAGAGTGAGTGACACTGATATGAGGAGAGTGAGGGACACTGAGTATGAGGACAGTGAGAGGACACTGAGTGTGAGGATAGTGAGCATGAGGACAGTGAGGGGACACTGAGTGTGAGGATAGTGAGCATGAGGACAGTGACAGGACACTGAGTGTGAGGATAGTGAGCATGAGGACAGTGAAGGGACACTGACATGAGGACAGTGAGGGACACTGAGCATGAGGACAGTGACGGGACACTGAGTGTGAGGATAGTGAGCATGAGGACAGTGACAGGACACTGAGTGTGAGGATAGTGAGCATGAAGACAGTGAGGGGACACTGACATGAGGACAGTGAGGGACACTGAGCATGAGGACAGTGAGGGAACACTGATAAGAGGACAGTGAGGGGGCACTGAGCATGAGGACAGTAGAGGACACTGAGCATGAGGACAGTGAGGGACACTGAGTATGAGGACAGTGAGGGAACACTGATAAGAGGACAGCGAGGGGGCACTGAGCATGAGGACAGTAGAGGACACTGAGCATGAGGACAGTGAGGGGACACTGAGCGTGAGGATAGTGAGCATGAGGACAGTGAGGGACACTGAGCATGAGGACAGTGAGGGGACAGTGAGTGTGAGGATAGTGAGCATGAGGACAGTGAGGGGACACTGACATGAGGACAGTGAGGGACACTGAGCATGAGGACAGTGAGGGGACACTGAGTGTGAGGATAGTGAGCATGAGGACAGTGAGGGGACACTGAGCATGGGTTTAGTGAGAAGACACTGAGTTTGCTGAACTTTGAGGAAGGCGCTCACTGTTCTGGGGACTCTCGTGGCCTGCAGGGTGGGGTTCAGCCCCGTCCCTCTAGGTCAGGTACTGTGGGATCCCTGCTTTACCAGGGGGCGGTGCCCTGGGAGGATGGGCCCACACAGCACAGTGCCTTCGGTCCTGGCGGTGCTGCCCTGCTGCCATGCAGAGTCAGGAATACAGCCGGAATACAACAGTCCCTGCTGGTGGGCGCTGCCCCTGTGCGCACCGAGGGTGGACAGCCCTCACCTCTGTGGCCGGGTTTCCCCACACGCGGGACAGGGACAGCCAGCCTCCCCCAGCTGGTGGGACAGGTGTCCCTGCTATCAGAAAGCACAGTTCTCTCCCTCTTCCTGAGGTAAATCGGGGGACAAGGGGCGGGCGTCCTAGAAGCCAGTGTCTGCCCTGGAGACGGTGGATGGCTCCATGTGCAAAACACACGTGTGAAGTTGGCGGATGGAGCCCACGTCTGAGGAGGAATGTAGACCCGCGGCCCCTGCTCCCCTCCCCCGACCGGGTTTAGTGTGTTCCCACGGTGCCGCCCCTGTCGAGGGGCCTGCTGCCCCATCCCCCGTGTGGTCGTGGCCAGTGAGTCCAATTACAGCCCCTCGCGCCGCCTCCGACCGCCTCTGTGCGCCGCCTTATCTCCATTAAAGCAGCTAAGCTTCACCCTAAACGACAAGGCCGTTACTGTCCTTATCAGCCTCCTCAGATGACTCAGCGGGTGGGGAGAGTGGCTGGCGGCAGAGCACAGCGGCAGGTGACTGCGGCTGACTTCCTGCAGCCTCGGAGCGGTCAGTGCAGGAGCGGAGGGGTGTCGGCCTGGCCCCCGAGGACCCACCGCTGGCCCCTGCCGCCCGTCCCCAGCTACGGCCTGGTTACGGGCAGGCAAAGTGGTGTGGAAGCTCCTGGGTCGTCCACCCCTGTCCTGGGGGGCTCTGCGTCTGTGAGACTTCTTCCTTTCCCACAGAGGGGTCTGCCTGCAGAGCCCGGTCTCCCTCCTGATCGCTCGCCCAGGCGGTGGGCACACCCCGAGTCCCCCTCCACCTTCCCTCCCGCCTCCCTGGCTCCCGTCCCCAGAGACTTGGCGAGGCCGTGGCCTGGACGCCAGGGCTGGGGTCTGGAGGGCTTCCTCCCTTCACGCCGGGCTGGGCCTCGTCGGAGCCAGAGCCCCCTGCAAAATGGCTGGGACAGGGGTCCCTGCCTTGTTTTGGGACGAGGACCTTTTTGAAAATTCTGAAGACACACGTGCATGTCTTATGCAGATCCCCCGGGTTAGCGCCTCTCTTTTCCCCACACACATCTGGACTTTGTCCTCTGACAGTTGAAGGTGGGGACGGAACAGCTCCGGGACCCACAGACCACTGACTGGGGTGTCCAGGGTGGCGAGCCTCGTCAGGCCAGAGGGGATTGGGCGTCTGTGGAAGGTGGGCCTCGGCCTGGTCATTCTAGTGGGGCCGGCCCTCATTTCAGAGGTCCGGGAGGCAGTCTGTGTCGGGCTGAAGGAACCAGGGTCCAGGTCAGGGCAAAGGCAGCCCCCGATTATAAGCAGGCAGGCTCTGCACCCCCTGGACAAGCTCTCCCGTCAGCTCTCGTCGGGGTCCAGTCTCCGAAGTGGGAGGGATGTGTATTAATTTCTCAGGGCCCTTGCTGCCCCGACATTGTCCTTCCTTTTTCTTGACTGGGGTGTGCTCAGGTCCCACCTACTGCTCTGCTTCGCCGTGAGCGGCCTGTGGCTCTGGGCTGGTTCTGGATGTCGGGGCCTCGGCTCCTCGCAGGCCAGGTCGGCTGCTCGCCGAGGCAGGGACGGCCTCCTCGCTGTGTCCCCTCTCATCCCAGGAAGCCGTGCTTTCTGGGGTCAAGGCCAGTCCCATAGGATTCCATGTGCCATCCTTGTATATTTGTTTTATTTTGTTTGTTTTTCATTCCGTGACAGTTCCAGCCTTTTCTAATCCTCGATACCTCAAAGGCACACAGCGTGTGAAAATGCACTTGTGTTTTCTCTTCGATCTCTGAGGACACTGATTTGTCTAACAGCTTTTTATTTCCCCTTCGTAGGTGTTAAACCTTTCGGAAAAGAGATATGACCTCACAAAGCTTAACCCAAAGGTACGGACCTCAGTCTTTCATATCTGAGTTATGTGGACTGTCAGCGAGGCTTGTCCTGCTCCTGCAGAAATAGTTTGTTGCAAGTCTTTGTGGAATGAGACTTGATAAGGGGTATTAGGAACTGTTCATATCCATAGGTTATTTTTTTAATTAATTTTTTTTGAAATGATTATAAATTCACAGAAAGTTGCAAAAATAACACAGAGAGATCCCATGTATCGCTGACCCAGTCTCCCCTAATGTTAACATCTTGCGTAATTAATAGTAAAATACTAACACCAGGAAGTTGACATTGGCTCAGTCCACAGACAGCATTCAACTTCCACTGGGTGTACATGCAGGGGCACGCGTGTGTGTGTGTGTGTGTGGTTCTGTCATCTCATACCCTGTAGATTTGTGTCACCACCACCGCAGAACGTTCCAACCGCAGCATTTCCCTCCTGCCAGCTCTCTATACTCATGCCCTCCCGCTCCATCCGTTATTCTTCACAATAGCAAAAATTTAGGGGGAAATTTTTAAGATTGCGTAAATGTAAGTTATGGTATATGTGGTATATATATTCCATATGTTGGAATATTTTGCAACAATTAGAATAGAAAAATAGTAACATGATGAATTGCCTGTTTTAATGCTAGTTAATGAAAGAATATAGAATTTGTGTATGCTAGCATCTCAACTATGCTAAATGTACATAGAGAGTCGAAGGGATTCATCAGAATGTTATGGCCTCACCTCTGAGTGGTGACAGGGGTGTGACTTTTCCTGCTTCCTGGCAGTTTTCTGAGTTTTTCCATCGTTTTACACTATTTCCAATGCTTTTATATTAATCTCTGCCTTCCCTCTCCACTTAAAACATCTGCCACCATAGCTTGAGACCTGGGAGTATGCATCAGGTTGCTCCGAGTGGCTGATTTTTTGTACACAGACTCACTGTGCTCCTTATCACGTGATAAAGACTTTTTTGTTCCTGTCCCCAGTTGCAGTCGAAGTTTGAAGGCGCTTCCTCCCTGGCGGGCAGCTCCCTCTCCTTTGAGGAGTGTGTTTCTCCCAAGCTTGCGCGATAGTCTCTCTCTCAGACATTATCTGTGCTATGCGTGGGGGAATGGCTCGCTGCATTTTCCCAAACTGCGATTTTAGTCTGATCGGAGGAATTTTGGCATCAGCTTGGGCCAAGAACTCCTGTTTCAGATCTTGCCAGGCCTTGGCCCCTCCCCAGGAGCCTTGCACCATTAGCGGCTCCTGAAAGCCCTTCTAGAATTGTCATTCCAGCTGCAGAAGAGCAGATAAGACCCAGGGACAGATGTCTCCTGGGAGCAACATAATCCTTCATAGTTTTCTTTCCAACGAAGGAGGCTGGCCACAGTTCCATAAAGTTTTAGAAAAGGAACATGCAGGATCATTCTTTACTCTCAAATGAAATAGTTTGGTAAATAAGAAAAGCCTTTATGAGACGGCCTCAGAGGACCTCCAGAGGTGGAGACCCAGGAAGCCCCTTCTCTCTCTGTTGCAGATTCTGGACGTGGGCTGGCCGGAGCTGCACGCGCCACCCCTGGATAAGGTGTGCACCATCTGCAAGGCCCAGGAGTCCTGGCTGAACAGCGACCCCCAGCACGTGGTCGTCATCCACTGCAGGGTGAGCCCCACCTCCACACTCAGGGTCCAGTGGGACCGCCTTTTCACTCCAACTTCCAGCTCTGTAGGCATTTTGACCTTAAAGAAAGACTTATCCCACCTCCAGGAGTTGAGCTTCAGAATTTATAGGATTGAGGTCCCTGAATGCGTAGCTGGACATTTTCAAACCAGTGAAGGATACTAAGGAGAGCGAATCCTTTCATTTTCATGCATTTTGGTTTTTCACAGAAAGCCCTCTTTTAAAAAGAGAAGAGTGTGGTTAAGATACACGGCTCGGACTTCTGGTTCCGCTGAGTTATGGTAATGGATTGCCTTGAGACTGGGGGCAGGATGCTGTTGCAGCAGACGTGTGGTCCTTTCCATGCCGGCTGCCCGATGGGGTCATGACATGTTCACCCTCACAGGGTGGCCGGGGGCTGGCTGTGGGAATGGCAGGGCGTCGTCCTGGCTGCCCAGGCGCACTTGTGGGCTGGGCATTGTCCTGGCTGCCCTTGACCTGCTTTGCATCCTCCTCCGACCTCCTGGGACCTTTCCTCTCCCATCTCTGGTTTCTCAGCTGCTCTGGATCGTAGCCTCTTCCTGCTCTTCCTCTGATTCCTCAAACCTGATGGTTTGAGGTGCTGACGGAGACTGAACAGAGGGCAAGTTTACTCAGGGGTAACAAGTCTCCTCGATGAGAAACTTTTATTATCCCAGGACATGATTTTCCCAGACACGGCTTGAGCCAGTGCAGCATGTGGGAGGAAGACTTTGAGAAGGGAAGGGGCTGTGGGCGGGTCTTGGTCCCAGAAGGAAGGGGCTGCGCCCTACTTTGTATATTACACACTGCATTCTTACCACCATCAAAACATCTTGAAAACATTGACATTTCCTCCTTGAAGTGTTTCTTCTTTCACACTTTTTCATATGCAAAAGCTGCACAAAAATCCTTTGTATTATGGTACTTAGTTTAAAAGATCCTTCCCTTCAGGTTATATTAGACTTTCTGTATTACTTTCCTACAAGGGCAGCAAGACGTGCTCATATAACGATGGATATGAGACAGCTGCTGACGATGTTACAGCTTCCGCACTCATGCATTTGGTGGTCTCTCGATGTGGAGGGACACTGCTTGGGTGCACGAATGACCTGATTTGCTTCTCTCTGCTTCTGTTGCTTTTCTCACATCTGACTTGATTACTTTCTCCCCAAAACAGCAGGCACTCCCACCAGTTCTCTTACCAAATTGTTTAAGTTAACCTGAGCTTTTTCAAGGATTGCATTATATTAAGGAGCTTCTCTTCAAATTTGTGTTTTGGTGCAAACTTAAAAAAATAAGAAGAGAAAGGTGTTTTTTTTTTTTTTTCCACAATTTTTGTCAATGAAAACACACTGTGTTTTTCATCAGGCTTGACCTGATGATTTTTTTAAATTGATATCTTAATAGTTTATAACACTGTGGGGTTTTAGTTGTACATTATTGTTTGTCTGTCACCATGTGGATGTATCCCTTCACCCCTTGTGCCCGCCCCCCACCCCCCTTCCCCTTGGTAACCACCAATCAGTTCTCTCTGTCCGTGTGTTCATTTATATTCCACATATGAGTGAATTCATGCAGTGTCTGTCCTTCTCTCTCTGGCTTGTTTCACTTAACATAATACCCTCTAGGTCCCTCCAGGTTGTTGCAAATGGGAGAATTCTGTCTTTTCTTATGGTTGAGTAGTATTCCATTGTATGTATATACCACATCTTCTTTAACCAATCATCAGTCAAGGGACACTTGGGTTGCTTCCACTTCTTGGCTATAGTGAATAATGCTGCAATGAACATAGGGGTGCATAAGCCTCTTGTGATGGTTGATTTCATGTCCATTGGGTAGATGCCCAAGAGTGGCATTGCTGGATCACACGGTATTTCTATTTTTAATTTTTTGAGGACTCTCCATACTGTTTTCCATAGAGGCTACACCAGTTTGCATTCCCACCAGCAGTGAATGAGGGTTCCCGTTTCTCCACATCCTCTCCAGCATTTGTTGTTTTTTGTCTTGGTGATTACAGCCATTCTAACTGGTGTCAGGTGATATCTTAGTGTAGTTTTGATTTGCATTTCCCTGATGATTAGTGATGTTGAACATCTTTTCATGTGTCTGTGGGCCATCTGTATCTCTTCCTTGGAAAAATGTCTGTTCATATCCTCTGCCCATTTTTTGATCGGGTTGTTTGTTTTTTTGTTGCTCAGTTGTATGAGATCTTTATATATTACTGAGATTAATCCCTTGTCGGACAAACGATTTGTGAATATTTTCTCCCAGCTGGTGGATTGTCTATTCATTTTGATCCTGGTTTCATTTACTTTGTAGAAGCTCTGCAGTCTGATGAGGTCCCACTTGTTTATTTTTTCTTTTGTTTCTCTTGTCCGAGTAGACATGGAATCTGACAGGATCCCTTTATGTCCAATGTCAATTAGTGTACCGCCTATATTTTCTTCCAGGAGTTTTATAGTTTTGACCTGATGATTTTGATGCAGTGAAGATAATCCTGATCGGTCATTGCTGCCTAAGATCATTTCTCGAGCTGTTTTGAGCAGCATTCTGTAGCCTGGGGGGCCCTGATAAGAAATGCAGGTCCGGCCCCCCCAGACCTGCTGCCAGCTGTGTCTCCAGAGGATTCTGATCACTCTGGACCTGGAGAAGCACCCCCTTCATTTATTCCATTTTTGTTGTTCACTTCTTCTTTTTTTTTTTTTTTTTGCTGAGGAAGATTCTCCCTGAGCTAACATCCTTTGCAAATCTTCCTCTTTTTTTTGCTTGAGGAAGATTAGCCCTGAGCTAACATATGTGCCCATCTTCCTCTATTTTCTATGTGGGACGCTGCCACAGTGTGGCGTATGAGTGGAGTAGGTCCATGCCCGGGTTCTGAAGTGGAGTTTGCAGAACTTGAACCACTCGGCCACAGAGTTGGCCTAACTTCAATTTTTTTTTGTTTTTTTTGGTGAGGAAGATTAGCCTTGAGCTAACATCTGTTGCCAGTCCTCCTCTTTTTGCTGAGGAAGGTTGGCCCTGGGCTAACATCTGTGCCCATCTTCCTCTAGTTTATATGTGAGATGCTTGCCACAGCATGGCTTGATAAGTGGTGTGTAGGTCTGAACCCGGGATCCGAACCCACAAACCCTGGGCCACCAAAGTGGAGCAAGCAAACTTAACTGTTATGCCACTGGGTCGGCCCCCAACTTCAATTTTTTAGTGAACTAAATTATAATATTATTTACAACATCTGGGTCACAAGTGATGAAGTTACTGCATAGAGATCTCCAAAACGCGTCCTTTTCCTAAGCTAAACTTGGCTCTTGGGACAAGTCTTGTTAGTAGGATTAACTAGGGACATGTTGAAACTTCTTGAAAATGATTTGCTCACCTCTTGCACTATTCTGGTGACATGTGAACCATTTCTAAGACATTCTAGAAAATGTGCCCTGAGAGAGAAGCCCTCTTTTAATTTGAACTCGATGTCGATATTAAGAGAATTTCATCAAAAAAGCTGCAGGGGTGAGATTGCTGACATTTGCCAAAACCTGCGAGCTCTGCAGAATGTGCTCTTCCTTCCAGGCGTGCCAGGAATGACTAACATTGCTGGGCCCGTCTTGGCCTGGAGGGCAGACCCAGTGCCAGACTGTGATGTCCCCGCTCTCCTATTCGATACAAAGGGTGGTATTTGTGTGGGTTTGCCCCAGTCTCCCCCCTCACCCACCCACCCACTGGTTACTGACTGAGCAGAAATAGCCTGCGGTTCTTCTGGAATTTTCCATCCCCCACACCGTTTGAGTGGATGGTGGAGGGTACCCACAGCAAATTGTGCAACCAGCGGTTCTGAGTTTAGTTAAGATCAGACGAAAACTGTTCAAATCCTAAAGAGTGTTGCTTGTGCTAGGAGACTTCGTACCCGTAAATGAGCAACTGATTGGAGGTGGCAGTGGTGAATGCCACCACGTGCGCCTGATTTGGTGGAGGTGTTGTTCACTTAGGGAATTTATACAGGAAACGTACTAGTAGCTGTATGCCAGGAATCACTGTAAAGGGCCCACCGGGTGTCTGCCCTGAGTATCTGTGAGGCATGTGCCTGATTTCCATGGGACAGAGAGGAGAGTGCCCCTGGGTGACATTTACACATGAGGTGGGTCTTTCAGAACTTTGACTTGTATTTTCTCAGTTGTCCCTTTTTGAGAATAGACTTAGGGGTCTGCATATTGGTGGCCTTTTGTGATTCTAGAACAAGTTAGGTTGCTAACTTTTCTTGGAAGACCTAGACAGTAAGCCTTTTAGGCTTTGAGGATCCCACCGTCTTGTTGTAACTACTCACATTTGCTATTGCCACGTGGAAATAGCTCCTGATGTACCTAAACAAATGGACGTGGCCCTGTTCCAATCAAATTTTACGTATGGGCACTGAAATTTGAACTTCATGTGATTTTCATGTTCTGTGGAATATTATGCTTTTGATTTTTTTCAACTGTTTAAAAACGTAAGAACAAGTCTAACTGACAGGTTGTAGGGACACAGGCGATGTGCAGAAGTGGCTCACTGACTGTGCTTTGCTGACCGCTGTTCTGGGTCATGGTAGTATGTTCTAGAAGGTGGTGGTTCATGGTTCTGGGTGAGGGTGGCCTGTCATGTAGCTGTGGTGCTTCCAGACTCCTTCTCCTGTTGGTAATGTTGACTCATGGTTCCAGTCGGGTGGCCCGGTCTGGGCTGTGTGTGTCTATGGTTACAGATTGAGCGATGTGTTTTTGTAATGCTGCTGGACAGTGGTTCCCCGTGTGTGACCGGGCATGGCTGGTTGGTGGTGTCAGTGACATTGTGATGCTGCCAGCACGCTGGAATCTGCTGTCTTGCTGCTCTGGACTTCTCTGGGCTGTGTGCAGCCCTCAACGCCATCAGCCTGTGTGGGGGGTGTTCAGTCTCTCTCACCTGGGTAGTTAAGTCATGCTAATTGCTCCTGCCCCTGCATAGTTTCTTCCCGCCTCATTGAGAAATGATGAACTGACTGGCCATCTCTGTGCAGACCTGCCCTCGGGGGTGTCCACACAGATGCCCCAGGCAGTACTTGCTCCTGCCGTGCGTACACAGTGTGTGCATTCGCTGCTGCCATTCCCCAGAACAGGGACGGGAGGAGGTGACACTTGCTTCCCCTCTAACACAGGCTCCTTGTCATCCTGTGAATGAATGAGCGTCTTCCTGTTCCAATTACATCTCTGCCATGGGATTCGAGAGAAAATAGGTTCCTCTTTTGTCTCCTGCAGGGTGGAAAGGGACGCATTGGAGTGGTCATTTCATCCTACATGCACTTCACCAACGTCTCGGCCAGGTAGGAGGGATGCGTCCGAGCTGCCGTGGCATCAGGAAGTTCCGAGACTGGGCAGGCGGGAGGCTGCAGCCTGGAGGTGACCAGGAAGCTGAGACTTGGCTGACTCATGTCTCTGGTGCTTAGAAACCCATGAGCTCCAGCTAAGGGTTACACTCATGACAAAGACATCTTCCTAGATGTGCAGCTATGTATGATTCATACTGAAGACTTCCATGCAGGCCTCAAAAATAAAGTGAGCACACTGCCATTCTCCAACGGAAACAATAGGGATGAACGTTACTGTTATTAAAAGCATGAGCGGGGCTGTCTCACTGGATACCTCACACCTTGTAAATAGTAATGGCCACGGCCCCATGTTCTGCATGCATTGGGGCTCTGGAAAGCACTTTGCATGTTTCCCTTTTCTCCCTCAATCCTCCCAAGTAACCCAAGAGGCAGCTATCATCACCCTCACTTTCCAGATGAGGAAAGTGAGACTCAGTGGAGTTAGGCAGCTTGCTCATGGTCTCACGGCCCGTGAGCAGGGAGCCAGGTCTGGTCCACTTCTCAGGAGATGGAAGAGTAATAATGGGACTTGTGAGCTGCCACTGTGGGGGTGTGGGTGCTGCTAGCAGTAGGCTGGTCCCGTCAGCCAGGGATGATGGGCACAGGGAGGCCAGCGAGGCCCTGGGTGTGCACCAGCCCTCCCGGCACGGGGGCTGCACGAGGTATACCCAGATACACTTCCCAGAGCACACGTTTCTGCTCATACTGAAATCCAGTTCAAAAAATATCATTCTTTATGGGTTTTGCATCTGCATTTGCCCTCTGTTTTCAATGGCCACTTTGTGAAGCATGAGCTACTCCATTCTGAGGAAATATAAGCCTATTCATATTAGCCAATAAACCCTTTCCTTTCTAGCAGTAAGGGGTGAAATTTGACTTTCCGAATGTTTTCTCTGGAAACAAATTGGGGAGCTCGCGCCTGCCAGGGAGGAAACCCAACCCCCCAGTGAAAATCAGATTCCTTCCTGGTGATAATGAGCGTTTGTGTATGTGCCAGACACATTGAGATTCCTGGTCACATCAAGTCCCTCAGCTGAGCTGAAGACATTTGGTGGGAGCCCAGATTTTGCCCGGCGGATTCTGGATGGAGCCCGACCTCACGTGTCTGCCCGTAACAACACGGCTCTGTCTGGGTTCAAGGTTCCCTGTGCTGTGGCAGTCCTGACACTTTTAGAAGGTGTAGAGACTAAGACCTTTATTCACTTAAAGCACATCACTGACACTCTCTCTAAAAGCTCTTCTTTTTCCAGGTAGTTGATGCACATCTCAGCTGTACATGTCAGGCAACTTACATGAATCTCTCTAAGCCTCAGGGTCCTCACCTGGGAAGTGGGAGTGATGGTTGTGCCTCGCCGGGTTTTGCGACAGTTCCATGTGATATTGCACGGGAGGCACCTGGAACAGCACCAGTACTCGGGTATCAGCTGCTATCAAGGCTGCTGTACTCACAGGAGCAACAGTATTGTATTTTTAATAAAATGCAGTGGCACCACAATATTTTTTGTAACCTGCTTTTCTAAATCAGCACTCTTTCCTAAATGTCTTCCCTGATGTCATTTAAGTGGCTGCATAGTTCTCCATTCGATGAATAGAATATTATGTATTTGAGCTTTTCCTGATTTTACCTAAACAGGTTGCTTCCAGTGTTTCTTTAGAATTTCTTTTGCTTCATATGCTTCTCCACCTGAAAGCATACCATGATAACAAATTCTCACATATGTGTTTTTGATAGTTTCTAGTATCTTCCCCATAAATGTTATTCCCAGAAGTAGACTAATCACAGGGAGCACACATTTTTAAGGCCTTTGTCACAAACTGTGCTCCAGATCAAAACAGAAACTTCAAGTCGCAGAGTAGGAAGAACATTTTTGTACCAGCACCATAAAAACAAGAGTTCAAATAGATAGAGTCAGTGCTAATATTATTACTACTAATAACAGTGTTAATACTGCACATAGACATTGGCCAAAATGCAATATCAGTGTTTAATAGAGCAAGTGAATTCCAGAAACAGGAATGTTTAAAAGTGAATGGTGGATATGTCACTATACTTCTCAGTTTAAAAACGTATGCATTCAACATGTGAAATCCTCAGTACTTAAGTGGACCCTTCCACCAGCCCAGCCCCTGATTTAGACAAATACAAGCAGCGAGTTAACCATTTTATAGTATGCAGTGAAAGTCAGGTCATGCTAAATTTAATACTGAGTGCCTGCCTTTGTCCTTCTGTCTCTCTGGGTGTTCTCTTCCAGGTCTTCATGGTGTCCACAGGTCCTGTGCATGCACTTTTTCTGGAGGGGCACATATACATTCTAAGGAGAGGGCCTGCACTTAGGTCAGATTTTCAAGGAAGCTTTTGGCTCAAATGAGTCTTATTGCAGACTTGATGCACTCATGTTCCGTGATTTATGTGGAGTCAGATCAGGAAAGCCCACCAGTGCCCCATTATGGGGTTTCCTAAAGATGCTGCTGGATGCCCCTGTGGGCATTGTGAAGCTGCAGCTTAACGCCCCACGGCTTGTTGGAGAGCGTGGCAGTCGTTTTCACGCACATGACTGCAGCCCCAAGGCCTCAGACAGCTGTTCACTCCCTCCGGGCTGCAGTGTTCTGACTCCTCTCCAGCCTGCTTATAGAAGTGACTCTCCGATGTGGCCTGTGGGTCCCAGAATCGCTTCTCGGGGCGTGATGGGGTGCCCCGTAACCGCAGTGCTCCGGGTGTGCTCCAGTGCCCTCCTGATCCCGACACTTGGGTCTGCCTGCTGGTCTCCTGCAGAGCCCACTGAAACCGCCTCTTTTGTTTGGAGCCAGTGTGGCAACGGGACAGTTGGGATGCCAGGCCTGCTCTGCCTGTGAGAAACAGCCAGCGGGTGACTCTCCTGCAAGCGGTGCACAGCCAACTGCCACACCCTAGGACAGGGGTTTCCGATGGGGTTTCAGACCCTGCAGGCCTGGCTTCCACTCTGGCCTGAACATATTCCTGTGGGGGATTTGGGGTCCAAGAAGAGATGCTAAAGGGGATGTGCATGGCAGTAGCAAATAGTGAAGCTCCTGTGGACGCCGTGGCTCAGCACAGCCACAGGGCTGTCCCATGTCACCCAGCCCTCCGCAGCGGCCACGGAGTTAATGCTCCCTCTCTCTCTCTGCTTCCCCAGCGCTGACCAGGCCCTTGACAGATTTGCAATGAAGAAATTTTATGACGATAAAGTTTCAGCTTTGATGCAGCCTTCCCAGAAACGGTATGTATCTGTCCCTAAGCTAGAGTGAAAAGGTGAATGTGATTTACATTTAAAAACAGAAGAGGCACCTCCCCTCACCAGCTAGGAATAGGAGGGGAGGGCTTGTTGGTGCCCGGAGGTGAATACGAGCTGTCCTGCGTGTGGGTGTAGGGACCCCTGGCCCTGGCTGGCTCCCCTCCCCACACGGCTCAGTGATCAGCTCCTCTGTGCTCGCAGCAGGTTGATTCCCATTATCATGTTGGAACTGGTTTCCGTCTCCTGGACCAGAGGTCTGGAAGGGGCTGGGTCATGAATGTTCTGGGCTTTGCAGGCCACCTGGTCTCTGTCACAGCTACTCTTAACATGAGAGTGGCCCTCAGCGGTAGGAAACGAGTGAACTGGCTGTGTTCCAATAAAACTTTATCGATACACAGGTTCATGGTTGTAGTTGGCCAACTCCTGCAGTCGACAGTCAGCTCCTGAGGCCAGGGAGTCTTTCTCTCACGTTGGCCTTCCCTGGTCCACCTCCCCTTCTCTTCTGCTTGGCGTGGCCCCAGCAGATGCTGCGGAAGGGCCCTGGGAAGGCAGCAGGCTTCCTCTTGCTGCCCACCCCCAGGTGCATCCATACTGTCACCTGGGCCTAGGTGAACTGGAGTAGGGTCACCGTGTGTGGCAGTGAGAAGGGCCGTGGCCGCCCTCCTTCCAGACCTACTTCCTCTGTAGATGGTGACCTGGAGCCAAGCACATAGTCACTGCATTTTCATTTTAAAGCACACAGCAGGGAATTTGCACAAGAGTTGCCAAGGTAATTGCCAAGATGGTTTTCCTGACCCTCACATCTGTTTCTCCAGTGCCAAAGGGCTTGGCCAGCAGACGTCCATGGATGGAAGTTTCTGCGTCTAGGAGGCAGGGTCAGAGGTGTGTCTGGTCAGGATCTGGGTCTTGATATTTTGACCTGGGAAAGGGATTTCAAAGATTGCCAAAGGCGCTTTTTCTTTTTGTCCGGGGTGTTTCCAGTGGCCAGGTCTGTTTGTGTTCAGACCTGGTGCATTGACGATGTGGGACCGTGGGTCTGAGCCTGGCCATGCTCCACTCTGAGCAATAGGCCCCACAAGGAATGTGAGTTGCTTGCAGAAAAAACAGCGTTTTATTAGTATTACAGAAACCCCCCTTATCTGAGGTTTCAGATGTCCGCTGGAGGTCTTGGAATGTATCCCCCATGGATAAAGGGGGACTACTCTACAGTGCAGCAGCCCCTTGTCCTATTTTGAACCATTAAGTGTTATTTCCCTTTTGAGTAGTTTGCAAAATGGCCACATTCATAAGTGCTCCCGTGTGGGACGTGAAGGTAAATGAGGAGTAACCCACCCAAAGTGCTCAGCACACACCAGGGAAGAATGTTTGCCTTATTTTCTTCTTTTTTTTACCTTTTGACCCCCTTCACCCATCTCTTCCAGCCTCCATCTCTGGCAACCACCAGTCTGGTCTCTGTATCTTTGAGTTTGTTTTCTTGTTTTTAGATTCCACGTCTAAGTGAGACCATACAGTATTTGCCTTTCTCTGTCTGACTTATTTCACCTCGCATAATGCCCTCAAGGTCCATTCATGTTGTCTCAAATGGTAAGATTTCATTCATTTCTATGGCTGAATAATATTCTGTTGTATACATATACCACATTTCCTTTATCTATTCATCCATTGGTGCATGCTTTGGTTGTTTCCATGTCTTGGCTATTCTAAATAATACTGCAGTGAACATGAGGGTGCAGATATCTTTTCAAATTAGTGTTTTCATTTTCTTCCAATGAATACCCAGAAGGGGAATTGCTGAATCATACGGCAGTTCTATTTTTAATTTTTTGAGGAAGCTCCATACTGTTTCCCCCAGTGGCTGCACCAACTTACATTGCCACCAACAGTGCACAAGAATTCCCTTTTCTCCGCATCTCAGCAACACTTATTATTTCTTGTCTTTTTGAGAATAGCCATTCTAACAGGTGTGAGGTGATATCTCTTTGTGGATTTGCTTTGCATTTCCCTGATGATTAGTGATGTTGAGCATTTTTTTGTGTGTCTTTTGGCCATCTGTATGTCTTCTTTAAAGAAATGTCTATTCAGACCCTCTGCCCATTTTTTAATTGGATTGTTTGTTTGGTTTTCTTGCTATCGAGTTATGTGAGTTCTTTATATATTTTGGATATTAACCCTTATCAGATACATGATTTGCAAATATTTTCTCCCATTCCATAGGTCGCCTTTTTACTTTGTTGACAGTTTCTTTTGCTGTGCAGAAGCTTTTCAGTTTGATGTGATCCCACTTGTTTATTTTTGCTTTTGGTTGTCAACTCCAAAAAAATCATCACCAAGACTGATATTAAGGAGCTTTTCCCTATGTTTTGTTCTGGGAGTTTTATGGTTTTAAGTATTAGTTCAAATCTTTAATTCATTTTGAGTTGATTTTTGTATATGGTATAAGATAGGAGTCCAGTTTCATTCTTTTGCATGTAGCTGTCCAACTTTCCCAACACCACTTATTAAAGAGACTGTCCTTTCCCCATTGTATATTCTTGGTGACTTTGTCGAAAATTAATTGACCATACATGTATGCATTTACTTCTGGACTCTCTGTTCTGTTCCACTGACCTGTGTGTCTGTTTTTATGCCAGTACCATAAGTTTTGATTACTATAACTTTGTAATATAGTTTGACATCGGAAAGTGTGATGTCTCCAGCTTTGTTCCTCTTTCTCAAGATTGTTTGGCTATTTGGGGTCTTCTGTGGTTCCATACAAATTTTAGGATTGTTTGTTCTATTTCTATGAAAAATGCCGTTGGAATTTTGATAGGGATTGCACTGAATCCATAGTTTGCTTTGGGTAGTATTTTAACAATATTAATTCATCCAATTCATAAGCACAGAATATCTTTCCATTTATTTGTTTCTTCTTTAATTTCTTTCATCAGCATCTTACAGTTTTCAGTGTACAGGTCTTTGAGCTCCTTGGTTAAATTTATTGGTAGATATTTTATTTTATTTTTTTGTGATTGTAAATGGGATCATTTTCTTGGAAATTTTTCTTTCTGATAGTTTGTTATTAGTGTATAGAAATGCAACAGATTACTCTATGTTAATTTTATATCCTGCAGCTTTATTGAATTCATTTGTTAGTTCTAACAGATTTTTGGTCCAGTCTTTTGGTTTTCTCTGTATAATATCATATCATCTGCAAATAGAGACAGTTTTACTTCTTTTGCTCCAATTTGGATGCCTTTTACTTCTTTTTCTTGCTTAATTGCTCTGGCTGGGACTTTCAGTACTATCTTGAATAGGAGTGGCAAGAATGGCCACACTTGTCTTGTTCCTGATCTTACAGGACAAACTTTCATCTTTTCACCATTGAGTATGATGTTAGCTGTGGGCTTGTCATATGTGGCCTTTATTATATTGAGGTATATTTCCTCTGTACACCCTTTGTTGAGAGTTTTTATTTGAATGGATATTGAATTTTGTCAAATGCTTTTTCACATCTATTAAGATAATCATATGATTTTTATCCTTTCCGTCCTTCCTGAATGCTCAGCACACACCAGAAAAGAATGTTTACCTTATTGTCTTCTTTTTATTGTTATTACTTACTGCAGCTTTTTATAGCATTAAAAGAGTGCAGAAAAAGGGAAAAAAACCTCCCTTTACCATGCCTGTGGTTTTCATGTATCCTTCCTGTCATTGCACACTTGAAACTGTAGCATTTACATCTTGTAACAATGGCATGGATTCAGTTTTGCATTCCAAGGGTAATCTCCCTGCACCCTTAGATCAGGGGAATGTTATCCTGCCCAGCACCTGCACTGGAAGATGCTCACCAAATTGTTATCGAGTGGGTAAGTGACTGAGTGAATGCATAAGATAAGTCTGGAGGAATATTTGAGACCAGAAGAACTAGGAGGACCGCATTTGTGGGGACAGACGCTGTGATGGGAGTCATCACTGTGCTCCTACATACCCTGAGAGGGAGCTCTGCAGGCTATTTTAGAACTCAGCTCAAGAAATCATTTCAAAATCAATCTCGTAGTAAGAGTGAATTAATTAGTATAGGGTTTGTGGCCAGGAAGCTTGGAGCCCCAACAGTGAACCTCCTCTGAGCCTTCTTGTAATTAATACTGGGTTCACGAGCTCACGAGGCAGGAGGCCCATGTGATGGGAGGTGAATTCTCTGTCACTTTGTTCCTTACTCTTTAAAGCCACAGAGCAGCTGGCCTACGACAGGCAGCCTGGCCAGCAACGGCCCATTTCACATTGCCTGTTCTCAGCAGAACTGCTGTGGCCAGGGGCAGTCACCTCTTTTTGTACCTTTCACCTTGAGCAAACCCTGAGGAGCAGCTTGTTGAAGCTCTGGCTTTGGCCTCCTGGAGGTGCTGATAACCACTGCTGCATTAGAGGGCGCAGTGACCTTGGATGCCCTTTTGTTTTGATAAATAATTAAAGAAATCCTTCTGTAGTCTTAGTTGATCATCAGCATCGTGGAAGTGATGAATTATATTATCAGAGTTACTGACCTCCTTTTCCTCTCCACGTTTCCTTTCTTTCCAAGAAGCAGTTGAGACAGTGGCACACATTTCTTGTCCTAATTACTTTGAGTTTATTGGGGAGAATGACAGGAACAACTAACCTCTCCTGAGGGTATGGGGCAAAGGGAGGCCCTTAGGAGGTCCTGGTGTGGGTCATTCCTATGTCCTAAAAGATAAAGGGAAGAGAGGCCAAAAGTCTTGGCATGCAGAAACTAGGATGTCCTGGATGTTCTAATAGCTGGAAATTTCCTAACATAGCATTATTTGGTTTTTTGATAATTCTGTAATTTTTGACATGATGCCTTGGGTGTCTGAAAGAACACGAACACAAGTCAAGGAAGATGAAAGAGGAGCAGGTGTCATATCCTTGCTCAAAAGGATACAGTACTTGGGGAGCATACCCATGTGGCCAGCAGGTTTCCTGAGCTCTGTGCCACGGCGGCCCCTCCCTCATGTCCTCCTGCCCTGACTTGCAGAGTGGACTCGAGGAGCAGGATCATTTCCCAGGGATTCCTGCAGAGTTGACCGGCCTGGCCTTCCCCTTCAGTCATGATAATGGGGGTGTTGGCAGTGTCCACTGGGGTGACTGGAGGCTGTGGTCCCTACTGCAAGCTTGTTAGGTGCTCTGTCCCTAACGTCCATCCTTTCAGCCATCCTGCAGCCGAGGCGGTTACTCTCCCGCACAGGTCAGGAAAGGGAGTGCTGAGGAGCGTCAAGTAACAGGCGAGCTTGGGTCTTACACAGAGGTCAGGCTGAGGGGGCCCAGCCCACGGCTGCCCTGAGGGCCACAAAGGAGACATTAGGAAGGCTTAGGGACAGATGTGCCGTGACAATAACTCCTTTTGCTTACAGAGTAACACTTTCATGTTGGCTTTTATATGCTCGTGTTTTCAGGGAGATTTGAGCTGATGTCAAGTGCAATTCACGTGTTTAGGGAGATTTAAGGAAACTCCAAATGTAAATTTCTGCTTTGGTAAGTGGTTGTAAATAATGCGGTGAACACTGCAAATTTCAAGCTGCTTTAGAACATGAATGAAGTGTCTGCACTTATGTTAGTCCCCTGCTGGCTAAATGCTCCGTTTCTAAAACTCACTTGATAGTTGAGATGAAGCATGGAAAATATCCTCTGCAGGGAGTTCTTTTCCTCAAAAGAAAGAAAAGATAGCAGCAGGAAAATAATGGTGCTGTTTGAAAATTGGCTTCTAGTCTGCGCAGCTGTGAGAGCTGCGTTGACTGGGTAGGAACTTTCTATTTTGGATACAACTGTTGCGTTGGTCTTTAAGAGGGCATCTGACACCCCGTCATTCATTCATATCTACCTTCACTGCCAAATCGATCCTTTTCCATAATTTGCTGATGAAATCTTTCAGTTGCTTTTGTTTCCTCTTATTTTCACCCATCGTCTGAATTGTCTTTTCTTTGGTACTGATGGTGGTTTCCAGCCATCACAGGCAGACTCAGTCCTGTCAATTGCGGCCTGGTTACCTGTCCTCTGGCTCTCACCTCCACCCAGGTCGTCTGACTACAGCAACAAGTACAGCTTGTATTGGCAGTGGGCTGGGTTGTCTTTATAAGGTGTCTGCGTATGTGCTGAGTTCTTTGGGCCTTAGAACACTATCCTGTTTTCCGATCACACTCAGTTGGCTTACATAGTGCTGCTCAGCTTGTTTGCCCGAGGGACTGATGAGGGTGCGAAAGCGTTTTGGGAACAGCAGGACGAGGCCACTCCAATGAAAAATTCATGAAAAATTTGGCATTTGTTTTACTATACAAAGGTTTTCTTTACCCCTCCCCCATCACACACACTAAAGTACAATTTGTGCACAGAGAGGAGATATGCTTAATTTGTGGTGTTGAGAATTGCTAACACCTGCGACGAGCCCCCAGGGGCAGGGGTGTGCCCTGGACCAGGAGCACACAGGCCCACAGGAGCTGGCAGACTGGGGCTGCCACTGCTCTGCTGTAGGATCTGGAATTCGGTATTTGCCTGCAGTTGGTTGCCTACAGGACCTGGAGGAAGGTGCAGAGACAGTGAGGGGCAACATGCTGCCTCTGGTTGCCATCCCAGCCCTGCCTGGGTTCTGGGTCATGGGCTGGGGGTGAGCAGACCCCTGGCCACGCATGCAGAGCCAAGGGCCTCGTGCTGACTTTGGGCTCATCTGTATAAACCCTCAGACATACATTTATGGTCGTCACAGCTGGAGGGAGGGCCAAGGGTGTTGTCTCCACTCTATCCACACACTTTACAAAAATAAATCCATGAATGACCTTTGTCTTGTGTCTCTGACTTCGGAGTGGGATGGCAGGGTGATGCGGTTGGCGTTAGGTTTTCTTTAATGACCATTCTGATTGAATCATGCTTATTCTAAGCCTTAGGGTAAACCTTTGCAATATCACAAAATCCAGAACTCTGACTCAGAAGTTACAATTGTATTGCGTCCTGTGAACAAGTAACCAAAAAATGACTTTAGCTGCACAAAGTTAGGCAGTAGAATTGCTGGAAAGTAGCATAAAGTTTAATTTTTCCCTATTAAGCATGTGAAGGAAGAAATAAGTTGCATTTTATGTTAACATTTTTTGACTTTGATTCACCTAAAAATATGAATCTATATAAAGCAGATGAGAAGGGCAGATGAGAATTATATGCCAAGAGTTTATGGTTTTTCTTATTGGCCTAACTATGAACTTGTCATCCCTCTGGGGACTGATCTGGGAAGCTAGTAGCTGTTTGGAGCTGTCTCAGGAGGGAGGGCTCACTGGTCGGGGTCCAGGACAGGGCTGCCGTCTCCTCCCTTTGCATCTCTAACCCCGGGTGAGCGAGCGTGGGGCCCTACTCTTTGGCCTCCTGTTGGGAGCTCCTGGGGAAGCAGCACTCTTCTGCCGTCACCTTGACTCTCCTCACTGAAGGAAGCTACCTCTGTGCTCCCTCTGGACACCGGGCAACAGTGCTGGCCAGGCTGTGTCAGCCGAAATGGAGGCTCTGTGGTCACCGTGAGGAGCCCAAGCTGACAACCTCTGGGTCGGGGAGAGGCACCGCTCCCCTGAGGGTGGCTGTTGGCCGCTCACAGGACTGTGGCCATAAGAAAACCAAGGTGGGCCCTGGGCTCAGCCGAAATAGGTCTCTTCACCCCGCCCTCAGCCAGGAGCACTGCAGGTCCACAGGCTGGGGGACCCTACATGTTTGCATGAAAATGTAAAACAGAAACTGACCCACTGTGATGCCTGCTGTGTGGTCTGTGTATGTCGAGGGTGAAGGGCATCTTGCCCGGAGTGGTCAGTGCAGACCGCCTGAGCAAACGGCCAGGTGCCTACGGAGTAAACTTGCCGGGTTGGGCCACCAAGCTTGACGGGCTGAGGAAGCAGATTGTCTGGTGACCAGGGCCGTCCTGCTCTGAAGGATGGAAGAACTGCTGTCCAGAGTGGGCAAGGACTCAAGGCCCCCAGCTAAACGTCTGTGATTCCCTTTCCTGTGCTCAAAACCAGGGAACCCAGGAACCCAGGACATCATCAGTGTGTAACATTTAAGTGACTAAAAGTAGTTGGGCAATTCACTCGAATATTCCAATGTATACACATAATAGAATTAAAAAACCTTGTTGTTAAGATAGAAGCTACCACTGGGAAGGCATGTGGAGCCATCTGGTGGCCAGGCCCCTGTGACTGTGGCCGGGCCACCTGGCCTCCTGTAGCCTCTGGGATTTCCGTCAGGTCTCTGAGATTTTGGGGAGGTTTCCTTCTATTCTGAAAGAGAAGAGACGTTGTTGGCCACCAGGAAAATGGAAACACTGAGAGGTAGCTAAACTGAAGCATATGTTTTTTTCTAACATTTTCCTAAAAGGATGAACTGAAGTAGGGTTTTTAAACTTTGTTTTTAATGTTTACCAGAAATGTCCTTCCGTTCAGTTTGCTTTGTATGCAAATTCAGCTGCTTGAAATAGTGGACCACGTGTGAATTGTAGGCATAAATTAGAGATTCTGTAATGTGAGTAAGGCTGAGACTGATGAGGGTGTCAGTCCCAGGGCAGGGTGGGCATTGGCCCCGTGGGGTGTGGACTGGGGCCGGGTGCTGGGGTGTGAAGGAGCCTGTGCTGCACAGTCGTATGTTTCAATGAATGCTCCCTTTCTGCTCCTGCTTGGCTCTGTGCAGGCATGAGAGATACGCAGACGGTGGGATACTGCGGGGTGTGGTTTTGTTTTGGACTCAGACACTCTAGGAGGAGGGAGGGGCTGCGGCCAGGCGGCATCAGGGAGCATGGCGGGTTTACACCCACTTTCTGGTCAGTGCCTCCACATCTTGCCTCAGGAGCACCCCACAAGGAAACGCTCCTGGTGTAGAAACTTTTCTCTAGACAGCCAAGTGCACACACAGGGCCCGTGCAGTGAGCTCGGGTGCCCAAGGCTACACATGGTGTTCAGAGAGAAGGCAGGTCTTCCCAGCACACACAGACAAAGATGTTGCATCCCTGGTGCCTGGTCCACATTCAATGTGGGAAGTCCAGAGATTCTCGATGGGGTCACGCGCCTGTGGCTGTGGCTCTCCAAGGCGTGGGCCAAAGTCTTGGGTGGCAATACCCCAGGAGAAGCAGGCTGTGCTTCCTTGTTTCCCGCTGATACCCCCCTGGCTCAGGGAGAGCGCTCCGTGGAAGTTCTAAGCTGGCTGTCCTTTGCAGGTACGTCCAGTTTCTCAGCGGGCTCCTGTCGGGGACGGTGAAAATGAACGCCTCACCCCTATTCCTGCATTTCGTCATCCTCCACGGCATCCCCAACTTCGACACGGGTGGAGGTGAGTGTCTTCTGTAGACCTTGTCTCTAGATTTGCTGCCCTGCACTAAATGGGCCTCCTCTCCCCTCCTGAGAGGGCCACACCAGGGATCTGGTCCTCAGCCCGCCTGGGCACTGACTGGACAAAGCCGTCAGTGTGTGGCGAGGCCAACTTGCATGTCAGGGGAAGGACAGGTGGCCAGTGATGGGGAGCAGAAGCCAGGAGCCCCGTGTCCCTTGCTCTGCAGTCCCACTCCACTTAGTTTCCCCCAACCTTGAAGGCAGCAGGTGTACTCCTTGTCTTAGGGCACCTTTCTCCTTCTCCGTTTGCCAAACTCCTGCTCGTCTGTGCGGTTCCACGTCTTTACACATGCCTCTGCCTCTCTTTCAGTGTGCCGGCCCTTCCTGAAGCTCTACCAAGCCATGCAGCCCGTGTACACGTCGGGGATCTAGTAAGTGCGGCTGCTTTCCTGGGGACTTCTGGGGAGCCTGGGAATGGGCCTAGCCTGGGAAGGGGGTGGGAGGGGGTAAAGCAGAGGATGCCCGGTGGCCTGTGCCCTCCCCTCCCGCCCTGACAGGGTGTCTTGCTGCTGTCATGCTGGTTGGCTCCATAAAGGTGCATGGGCGCTGGAGCCTGGAGATAAGAGAGGGCCGTGCACCCTCTGGAAGTAAGCATAAGGGAGAGTCCTATGACAGGGTTTGCCTTTCTTTCCCCTTTGCGTTTTAGACAAAGGGCAGACACATCCTCAGAATTTGTTTGAATTTCTAGACTTTTTTTGTTTGCCTTTTTTGTGTTTTAGATAAACATTTTATGAACATTAGTGGAAAATGAGTAAAGGTAAAAACTGTCCTCCCCACCGTGTCATCACTCCAAATAAGCTGTCATCACGTGTCTGGGCTCCTGCTGGACTCACATGTGGGTGACAGTTTGGCGGTGGCATGCTCAGCTTATTACAGAGGCTGTGGCCATCACACCCAGGCTCCATGCTGTGTGCCCCGCGTGTGTGGGCCCTGGGTGGACCCCAACGTTGCTATCAGGACCTTGCCTGGCCCAGTAGCTTTTTTGCACCTTTTTGACTCATTTCCATAGGAGAGATTCTCAGGAATTGGATTCTTGGGGCAAGTGGGATATTTTGTGTAATTTCTGAGTTTTCAGTTGTGGGGGTTGCTTTTCTCAAAATGTGTTTCCATGAAATTACATAATGATGTACCTTCTTGTTTATTCCAAAGCAATGTTGGCCCGGAAAACCAGAGTAGGATCTACATTGCTATCGAGCCGGCCCAGCTCCTGAAAGGGGACATCATGGTGAGTCCACGCGGTCCCTGCTGTCCGGAGTCACAGCCCAGAGGGAAAAGCAGTTCATCTTCAAACAGTAACGTCATCCCCCCTCCCCCGCCCAACAAAACAATACAGGAAGAATGAAAAGTAGCCTTTACCTTAAGGCAGTTGGTTAATTTTCTGAGTAAAGCTATGTTAACAGAACAAATTGTTAGAGCGACTGGACATACGCATCTTTGAAATTAAAATCCTAATTTGGCCGCTGCACTTCCGAGAACTGCCATTCCCTGAGCGTAACGTGCGATCTTCACATGCTCATAGGCCGTCCGGGGTAGGTGTAGACATGAAATACTTATCATCAGTAGCCAAAGTGTGAAAAATACAACTAGCCTATCGCAGCTTAGTTAACGATCAAAACAGTGATTTCTCCAGACAGTTTTGATTCTTGGGGGTGCTGGATCTTGGATGAGTTTAGCTCTTCTATTTTGCCATTTATCTGTCTTGAATATAGAAAAATTCGTACATCTAAAATAATTTTAGGTAAATTTATCTGAAATAAGGAAAACTTTTAAGGCACAAGCATGGCTTCCCATGTGCGTAGAATAGCTTTCGTGTAATCTTTCCACGGCTTCGGAGGACACGGTCTCAGGGAGCTAAGACCGTTAAGGGGTTGGCTTTTCATTTTATAAATGGCTCATCCAAAGTTTTTGAGGATTCTCATTAATTTCCCCTAAAATTTTAGCTTTTAAATCCCTTTCTTCGTGGCTGGTGAACTCCCACCTTGCTCCATCCTGAATTCTCACAAAAATCAAGTCAGTGAGGTTCTTGAAGACCCCTGGACACACTCACATCCCCCGTGTCCCTTCGCACGGTCCCGGGGGAGGGGCCTCCTGCTGCCACAGCCACAGAGGTGTGTGTCCAGCTTCACACACCGTCATGAGACAGGGGTCTGCAGGTCCAGAGGTGCACGAGGGGGAATAGGCAGCAGTAATACCAACAGCAGTGTGGCTCTAGCTACTTCAAGGCATCGTGCTGAGTACTTTACAAACATCCTGTTCTTCCATCCTCGCAACAACCTTGAGATGAAAGAGAGGTGTTCCCGTTTCATAGGTGAGAAAGCCCCGGCGTAGGTTGGTGCTTACGTTTTTATAAGCCCGTTTCCTCAGTCATGGTGTTGCACCGCCCCCAGGGAAGAAGGACCCGGGCATGCGAGGTTTCTCTCTCCTGGTGTTCTGCAGAGCAGCCTGTGGGCCTCATCTGTTTGATTAGGAGAGAGGGGAGGGACAGGACAGGGAAGGGATGCCTCTGCTCCCGTGCTTCTCCACATCTCAGCCTGAGTGTGCAGCCCGGGCCATGTCTCCCAGGACCTCCTAGGATTGTTAGGCAGAGGGGCCGAGCAGTATTGGGTGCCTGCTGTGTGCTGGGCACCAACAAGGGCTTTACGTGGCTCTGGCTTTAGTCTGCCCCCGGCTCCGTGCAATGGGTCTAGTAAAGAGTGGCTAAGAGAGGCTGGTGGAGTTGGGACGTACACCGGCGTCTGGCTGCAGGCTCTCACTTTGTCCCCATGACATTGCACTTGGCACGGGAGAGGGCTTCGCTAACAGCGTCTCCAGGCTGCGTGCTCCTGTGATCAGTGGTGAGTAGTTATGGCGGAGTCTCTTTGTGATGACCTGAGCGAGATGGTTGGAACACTGAGATGTGGAGAGTGATTCTCATGCAAAGAGCACTGAGGGTGAGGGGCTCTCACCCCACCTGACTGTGGCCTGGTGTCTGCAGGCTCTTCATGAGGCAGCAGGGTGTGGCTGGTCTGGGGTCGGGGGGGTCCCTCATCTACTTCTCCTCTTTCCTCCCTCCTCCTTCCTCCAACTTCCTTTTTTCCTTCTTTCCTCCCTCCCACTGTCTCCTTCCTCCCTTCTTCCTTCTGTACCATTAATTTATTTATCCAACAGTCCTTTTTTGAATGTTTTGAGCTTTCTGAGTCTCTGTGTTGGGCCCGAGCACAGGAAGGAAGGGAGGGACGCAGTGACATCTTTGTCCTGGAGGAGCCTGGCAGGGAGGTGGACATTTCACAGGCGGGGGCTCTGCAGGGTTGTGCAGCCCAGAATGGGTGGTGATGGACAGGTGGGAGGGCTCTGGTGGAAGTGCCCTCTGAGTTGGGTGGGAAGCCCTGGGGCTGAGGGTGCATGGTCCCCAGGCCATGAGGTGCAGGAGAGTTGGGCGCATGTTAGGGTGTCCTTGTGGGAATTAGCTGTCCCGGGAGGCTGAAGCCCAGTTTCAAGGGCTTGGAGGTTGGCATAGTTTTCTTTTGGGAAATGTGGTGTTACTGAAGCTCTTTCCAACGTTCTGAAAACCCACCGAATTGCACCTTGAGGGGGCACCCTTTAGGAACGTAAAATTGGAGGAGTAGCGAGAACAAGAGGAGAGAGGACTTAATCTGCTAGTGGAAAGAAGGAGGCCCTGCAGGTGTATGTGAGCGACAGCAAGTTGGGAATGGTGGTCCTCCCAGAGACTGACACGGCCCAGGGATGTCACACAGCCGTGACTGGCCTTGGTCCCACATCCGGACTCCAGCCAGGTCTACGGATTAAAGGGTCTGGGTGGCTCAGACGGATCACTCTACCTCTCTGAGCTTAAAGCCCCCTCTTCTGCTCACTGAGGACCATGCGTGGGGTTTGTGAGGATTAGATGATTGAGGACAGCTCGCCGGGGGTGAAGGCCACGCCCGTGTGAACGCAGCCACTGCTTCCACCCCTGGAAGACCCCTGGCAGGCGCCACCCCACGTGCCCCACCACTGTGCCAGCCCCTTGGCGGGCACTGCAGCCTGAGCCGTGGAATGCATTTGAGCAGGCCGAGAGGGGTGATTTGGAGGGGGCGTGGGTGTCGAGGTCTTGGCCCTTAGTAACTGGGAGGCAGCTCTGGGAATGGGGCAGGGTGGGGGAGAGGAGCCGGGGTAGGTGAAGGAGGCACTGGCGGACGTGCTGGGACTTGGCCCTCGTGTCCCTTGGGCATGTGGCGGGCTCGTGAAGCTGTGCGCTGCTCCAGCAGGAAGGCTTGGTTCTGTGTGTTTGGGCCGTTGCTGCCTGCACTGTCTTTAGATGAAAAATGATGCCTTCTGGGCATCCTGGCCGCATGAAACGTGCCTGTCTCCGTGAGTATGTGGCCCACGGTAGTTTTCGTTAGATTCATAAGTGGATTTGGTCCACTAGCTAAACAGGCTGCGCACTGTGATGCCTGGCACTTCCCTGTGCCTTTGCTGCAGCAGGAAGCCCACCTGAAAGATTGATTATTTGGCTCTTCTCCAAAAATTTCATTTCCAGCTCCCACTTCTGAGTCTGCTTAGTGCTGGCAGAGGCATCCTGAAGCGCGAGCTGCGGGTGAGGGTGTCGGGCCAGCGAGCTTTCGGGGGTGCCTGCCAGATAGCTCAGGAGATGGGCCTGGCTGGGATGGGGAGGGTGAAGGACAGACACCAAACCCACAGTGGGGCCCGGGGGCTGATGATCTAGAGCCTTTGGGGTGCCGTGAGGTACCCCCTTTTGCAGCGCTGGGGAGCTTGTGGGGTCCTGAGCTGGGCTAGAGGGTCCTTGTGGCTCTGTGAAGCACGATGTACAAACATGGTCGTCAAGGGGAGTGGGGACCCCACAGTCATGGGGAGAACAGAGAAGTAGGTGAAGCGGGGCTTAGCCAGGGGCTGCTCCACCTTCTTGCCAGTGTCTCCCGCCCTCCTGGCCCTGTGCAGGTCTCTCTGGGTCTCCTCTGCTCACCCAGGCTCCTCCTCCCTGTGGGCACCAGTGTTCCCTCCCACTGTCGCCTCCAGGCTTCAGGAAAGGATAGTTTTTGCTCAACTGCCCCTCCCTTCTCCTTGCATCCATCCACCCGCCTCGCCTCCGGCCACATCCCGGAGACTCCATCACCCAAGGCCGCTTCACCAAAGACTGCATCATTTTGGTCTTCTCTGTGGCATTCTCCATCCCGTGCACACTTTCTCTTTGCTAGAGCATCCTCTGCCCTCGGCTCCTGGCCTGTAGCCCCTTCCCCTTCTCCTGGGCGTCCCTGGGCGCCTCACCAGCTCTGTGGCAGCTGTCTCTGAGCTGGTGTTCTCCGGGCTCCCATCTCTTCAGAGCTCTGCTCCTCTTGGCTCTCTGCCTCTCCTTGCTGGGTGCCAGCCACCCCTTATCCACTTCTGCAGCCAGTCCTCCGGCCCCCAGATCACACCTTTGTGTCCTCCAGCCCACTAGCATCCATTGTGCTGGTTTCTAGGGTGCTCCCCACCCCTTCCCAGACTCTACCCATGAGCTTTGCCCTAGGCATCTCCATGGCCCCACATCTCATCAGTCCTGCAGATTCTCCACCCAGATGTGTCCTGAATCCCACTGCTGTGATACGTGGGTTCCCTCCCTCTTGCCAGGGCTGCTGTCCCATGCAGTGTGACTCCCACCTGAGCACAGTGTTTCTCTGCTGCGGTCCAGCATCCTCCCCGTGGGGAGGAAGGAAGTCCAAGCTCCCTTACATGGCATATAAGCCCCTCGTCACTTAGCCCCGGAGAGGCTGTATTATCTGTCATGTTCTCCACATGGCCCAATGGCCCTTTCCTCTGGGTCTTCCTAATGCTGCCAACCCATGTCCCCCACATTAGACATGGGTGTCTGTGCTACCATGATTAGGGCATGTGGCTGTGCCCTCTCTTGGGCCATATTTGATGATCCATCATGATAGATGCCTCCGTCTCCCTCCCCAGTGGATGCTGAGCCCTCGACGCAGGGCTGTGTCCTTGTCAAAGCCTCTCCAGAGCTGGCCACTGTACTTGTCAAGGGTGGCAGCTCAGCCTTGCTACAAGCCGATGGGGTGGGCACTGTGCCCAGTGCACCATCATTGTCCCCACCTTACAGCCCACGGCTGAGGCAAGAATCCTGGACAAGGCCACACCCAGCAAGCTGGCCAACTGGGTCTCCACTGAAAGCTGCTTGTGAGCCTCTCCTGGGGCTGCTGGCCTCCTGGGTGGGTGGGGACGGCCTGGTTTGATGAGCCGTGGGCTATGCTGCAGCCATGTGTGTTCTAGGCCCATCCGCGTCAGAGCAGAAGCTAATGTGCGTGAAGAACGGCAGAGAGTTCTAGCATTGAGGTGTCATGTGGGTCTGTTGGGGTGAATGTTTTGTGCCATAGAGGCACCCTGTCTGTAAATTTTTGTTTCCATTAGAAAATGTTGGCAAATAGGCTCTCCCACGTCTTTTCACATGAGATGCTTACCTTGATAAAACAATCCTCTTCCTGCACCTTTATGCCTTCCTAACACAGAGTATTTTTAGGATGGCATTATTATTTGGTTTATACTTCCTGTGTTTACGATTCATTTTTGTACACTCTGCAGTTATTTTCTGCAGCATTATCGGATGGGAGGAGGATGATGTGGGTTGCAGCTGAAAAAAAGGGTGTTTTTCCATCACATGGGGCAATTTTTCCTTGTGCCATCCGTAGAAATGATTACCTAAGAGGTTTAGTGTAGTTATCTATCTCTACGAAGCCTAAAAGTAGTTTTAATGTCTTGTATTAGTTTCCCAGAGTGGCCATAACAAAGTACCACAGACGGGGTGCCTTAAACGACAGAAATTGATTTCTTCACAGTTTTGGCAACTGGAAGTCCGAGATCAATATGTCAGCAGGGCTGGTTCCTCCTGAGGCCTCTCTCCGTGGTGTGTAGACGGCTGTCTTCTCCCTGTGTCCTCACATGGTCGTCCCGGTCGTCCCTTTGTGTGTGTCTGTGTCCTGATCTCTTCTGATAAGAACGCCAGTCACACTGGATTACGGCCCACCCTAGTGACCTCATTTTACCTTAGTCATCTCTTTAAAGACCCTGTCTCCAAATACAGACACATTCTGAGGTCCTGGGAATTAGGGTCTCAATGTATGAATTTTGTGGGGACACAATTCAACCCATAACTCCTGTGTACATTAAATAAACCTGTTCTAGAATAAACCTATTCTAGCAAGATTAAAAATGAAATCGAGTACCGTTGTCATCTGGCCCCTTTGGCAATGGCTTGTCACCAGTATTCATTCACTCCCTCATTCATTCATTCCTTCACCACAGCAGGTGTCCTAAGCAGGTAGTGCGGGGGATGTGAAAGTGAATCATTCAGCCATCCTACTCCCAGGAATTTGGATTCCAATCGTTGAGTGAGGTGAGCAGGTGGGTGACTCTCGTGCAAGGAGAACTTGGTGTGTTCGTGTGTGCACAGAGGGAAGAGTTGAAGGTTCACAGGTGGGAGAGAGGATTCCAGCATATCTGTGTCCAGGGAGGAGAGGCTGTGAGGTGGCGCTGATGGGGAGGGGCCCAGGGTATCACCACTGACCCCCCATCATAATCTGTGGGTCCACATTGTCCTGCAGCTGGAAATCCCAGGCTCCACCTGAAAATGACCTCAGGGCTCAACACTGGGGAAAAGGGCCACAGATGTTCCTTGGTGTTGGCAGAGTGTCCCTAGAGTGCAGCGTGGGTGGTCTCCCCTCCTAGTGTGTGGGGGGTTCTGGTTTCCGGAGTCTCTTTAAGGCAGGAGGAGCACCCAGTCCCTCCTCTCCAGCCTCTCCCCAGCTCTCCATGAACCTCAGGAGACACAGGTGCTTCGTTGGAGCCCGTCCTTACATTTTGGTGGGTTGTTGTGATGCGCACCTCTGCGAATTCAGTGGGCACTGCTTAAGTCGAGACAGCTACAGACGAGCAATGAATTCCGGGCCTTTTCTTGTTAAGGTGCACATACGCAGGCATTTTCATTTGTCATCAACAATTTGGCAACAGTCGTGACTTGGAAAGAATCCGAAGGAACAGAGGACGCTTTTATAGATTTACCCCCAACAGCTGGAAAGGTTGCGCAGGCTCTCTGTCTGGCTTTTGCTGAGCCTCCTCTGTCCTCTGGGAGGCAGAAGGTAGCTCCCAGGGCTGGCTCGCCATCCTTGGTCATCGATCGTCCTTCCAGAAGACATCTGTCTTCTTTGATTTTTTCCCCTCCTTGATTTTGCTAAGTGTCAGCCTTGTGCACAGATGAGTCTTTCCTCAGGAGGGATTCTGGGTTGAGACCTGTTAGCAAAGATAACATAGGTCGGATTACAAGAAACCAGGCCACATCAACTCTGACGGGTTTAGAAAACTACTTGGGAGAGTGGAGGGAGCTCCAACTATCATTTCTTTGACTCGGGGGCTAGTGAGCGGGTGGCGCTGTTACTGGTGAGACAGAGGTGACATCCACTGGCCGTCTGAGTTCACCTGACACGGCCAGCCCACCCGACTCGCCCTCCTGCTGCACACCCGACCCGCCTGTCTTGGCGATGCGCTTGCACTAAAGGTCAGATTCTCGAGTCCACCCCTTCCAAAGGCCAGGGCCCTTTGGGTGTTCAGAAAACACACACTTGTCAGGTGCGAGGGCAGAGCCTTTGTGAGCGCAGCGGGCCATTATGTAACCTCTCTAAGGAATTCGCGTGGGCACAGGCCCATCAGGAGCCTGGCCGGAGTCCAGAGCTCCATCCGCTCGTAAACACTTTTCCGTCCGGCCTGCCTCGTCTTGCCGCCTCGGCTTGTGCAAACCCTGTGGCCACCTACATTTCATCTTCGTATTTGCAGTGCTCCGTGACCTGGCTCCAGTGACCCAGCTTCTAAACAGAGGGGATGCCTCCTCAAGGAGCCGTCACATACAAATCGCACCGTAGTTTATTGTTTCTGCTGAGGGCACTTGTGTAAGATCAGGGAAAATAAAAGTGTCCCTAGGTCCCTCCTGGACTTTGCTCCACGGCAGGTGGTTTATACAGAATTCTCTTTTGCCCGTCACTGTGTTACTCTGTGACTTTCTGGTACATATCTTTCTCCCCTACTACACTGTGGGTCTCCCAGAGCTGGGGCAGGCCTAGTCTGACCTGTGGTCAGCACGGTGGACTTAGTTGTGTTTTCATTCACAACTGATACTGCTGACCCGTCAATGGTTTGGGAAATGAATTACAGCATGGCGACCCTCTGAAATCATTTCCAACTCCAAGTGAAATCGTGGTCAGTGCTGGCTTATGAGGGCCAGGGCTTTCAAACTTTATAAACCTTCCAGTGTACGGTTGTAGCTCATTCTCTGAGGACACAAATTCCTCGAGGTCTGTCTAGATGGCCACCAGACCACCAGCAAAGTGGGTTGAAATGGAGTGACTCTCTTTTCCTGTAGGGGGTGCGTTGAGGGTCCTGCTTTTTTTGCTATTTGTATTAACCATATGGAAGCTTAGATGATTTAGGGGAAGATGGATCTGAGGAGGGGCTGCACTGACAAGGGCTGGTATAGGGGAATGGGAGCAGGAGCCGTGACACCTGGGGGCTGACTTCTGACCCGGGGGCTGGTGCTTAAGCCTTGACCCCTGATCCAAGGTGCTTTTCTCTTGATGGAGAGTTTGAAATAAAAATACACCCATGGGGCCTAAGGATTAAGCAGGTCTGTTAGCATATCAGGTATCTTTCAACACCAGATTGATCAGTAACTTCTTTGAATCAGAATTCCAGCACGTAGGAAAGTGCCAGCTGCGCATGGTGTTCACTCCAGGGGAAACCAAGGTTTGGGCAGCACCCGGCTCCCGGTCACCAACAACTCAAGAGTCCACTCGAGGGCACAGGCAGCTTTTTATGCAACTGCTAGAAAATAAGTCTGGGTAGGTTTCCGAATTGTTTCAGCAGATTGAAAGAGAGTGAGTGTGCATGCAGACCTTCCCAGTGAGGTCATTTTCCACTCCAGATGACCCTCTCTCTAGGGGTTTGTCGCCTTTAGTAACAAATGCATCAATGTAATAAATATCGTGTATATTTGGATTTACATATTGTATTAATATGCAGTGCTCATTTAATCTTTGTAACAAAATCGTGAGGCCAGTGTTTTAATATCCATGTGTAGTCAGAGAAAGCCACATCCAGGCTAAGTATCTTTCCCAAGATCTCCACTCCCATGTGCCTCTGCTGTGGTCTGTGGTGACAGCTATGATGTATGATGTCATTTGATGCAGTGCTTACTGTTTCTTCTTTTATTTTCCCATCGTACAGAATTGAGGCCGCAACTCTTTGAATTGTTGTTTCAAATGCAGATATTCTAAAGTCTGAAAGAGAGGATTGACATATTCTAGAAACTTGCTGGGGAGACCTAGGTAAATAAAGCTGCTAATGCTAAAGGGATGAAGGGGGAAATTGCAGACGTCAATCACTCTGTCTTTATGAAGTATCTTTAGTTTATATCTGAAAAGGGGGCATTTGAGGCACTCGTGTCAAGCAAAATGTTGATGGTTCTTTCTGTTGAGTGTTGCGCACATTGTGATTTCTTGTCCTTGAGGCTAATAAGAGGTACTGACGTGGATGATGAATAATTACTGGTGCTGCAGAGGGTGCCAGACTACCCAAGGCTGGGCTCTCGGCGGGTGGGGAGCTCAGCACCAGGTCAGAGCTGCCATGTAGTGGTGGCTGCCAGGACCCCATGCGAGGGAGACTCCTGTGGCTCCTGCCTTCGGGAGACTGCTGGAGTCGTTCCTGAGGTGGTCGGCTCTGGAGGGGTGCCGGTTACCACCCCATCCGTGGGAAGAGAAGTTCCTCGTGAAGCAGAGGGAGGATGTGTGAGAGGGCTTCAGGTCTCAACCAGCCTGGCTTGTCAGAATCCCACAGAAACCCTTTGGGAGCGGGTGCATTCCTACAGAAGGTGGTGGTTCTGTGACAGTGGGGTAGGTCACTCTACCTTCCATTCTGAGCCCTGGGAATATCTGAGCCCCTGTCCTGTGAAAAACCAGGAGTCTTCAAACACCAGATTCACGTTTGGCCTGGGGAGTTGCCTGTGCGCCCAGGGCAATTGGGAGCTGGCAGCCTGGGGAGGGCGATTCTCATCTCCTGTCCCTCCCTTGCTCCAGGGCGCGGTGTCCTCTGCCTCTGCCCCTGCCCAGTTCATGGAGCCGGCTGGGATTCATGTGTCATGAGTCATGGCTGTGCGTGGAGCTGCTGCAATGGGCAATGGTGAGACGCAGAGGAAGGGAGCAGATGGAGCACCTTGGGGTGCTGAGGAAGGTGCGGGCCAGGCTTGGGGGCTCTGGGGTGGGATGAGCTGTCTGTCAGGAGCCAGCCACAGGAAGAGCCCTTGAACTCAGAACAGGAGAAAGGCTCCCCAGAGAGGGAGTTGTGGTTGCGGGGGCTTTCTGGCTGCCTGACGCTGTGCATCTTTGTCTAGCACCTTTGATGCCCACTGTGTTCACCGGGGGTCCCCACTCACGGGCCCCTGGTGGGTGCCCATGCTAGGGGGAGCAGCTGGCTCTCTGTGGTTTGGTCGTGTGGGCTGGTCTGAGGCTGCCTCCCTCTCAGGATGTCAGCTTCTGGAGGCCTTGTTATGTTTTTTAGTGTTGGTTCTGCTCCGTATTTATAAAGGTTTGAGAGTGACAAGGCGTGGGTCTGGACCTCTCTTCCTCACCTCCACCCTTATCTCCCCTTTTCACTCCTGCTTCCAAGGTGCTCATGGGGAGGAGGCACACAGGGTGGGGCTCCCGTCCTCCCGTAGACGTGGGGACACTTGTGGATTTGGCCCTGCCCCGGAGGGCTCCTCTGCTGGGTCCTCCCAGCAGTACGTGTGGGGCAGGAGCTCTGCTGAGCGGTCAGTGTGGTCAGTGCTGTGGGTGAGGGGTGTGCAGCATGTCCTGGAAGGAATGCCAGAGGATGGCTTCTGATTGGGCCCTGCTGAGGATCCAGACCCCCAGACAGAGGTGGGAGGAGACTTGCGGCTGCCGGTCCATTTGCTGTTGGAAAGCAAATGGAAGTTTTCACATCTCTGGAATTCTTGTTGGCTGGTTGCAGCTGCCCTGGACTGGCCAGCCTCGGTCTGGATGCCCCTCGTGTGCACCACACCCGCCCTGCCTCCCGTGGTGAATGCTCAGCACGTGTTTATCAACACGAAACACTCCCCTGACAGTCTGTTTACATTTTTTCATGTATTTATCAGACTGTTTCCTTGTAGATAGCACAAAGGTAAACAATCTCCAGGTCTGCCCAAAGGGCACAGTTCCTGACAGCGCTGTGGCTCCTTGGGCCTTTATTTTTCTTATAGTTTCGCAGTTTCTCTGGTTAGCAGTACAGACCCTGCTCCTACAGTATCCTCTGCATGGCTGGTCTGGACCACATTTGCTGCGGTAGCTTCTCACTGACTTCTGTGATGCACCAAATATTTTAAGCCCATCTTTCTCCAAGAAAAGTTTCTTTTGTGACATGGCTGCCTCTGAAAGCCCCCCAGCCTCCAGCCTCTCCTCCTGACTGGGCATGCGCAGTGGAGGGAGTACCCACCTCTACTCTGGGAGCAGAATCCAGCCTGCTTCTGGCCTTGGACCCCTGGGGCTCTGGAAAGGAGCCCCTGCCCTGCTGTAGGAGGAAGGGAGGGTCCTCTCTCCTGCAGCATGTGCCCTAGTGTGGCCTGCGAGCCCTCCCCACTCCCCATGGCCAGTGCCACCAACAGACCCCCTTGGGCAGGGAGACCCCCATGTAAAGATGGGACCTGATGCTCAGGGCCCCTGCTCTGCCCACCCTTCCCCGATAGTGCCAAGTGCCTGGAAGGGGCACTCCCACCCTGTGCATCAGCAGTCAGCCCAGAGGCCTGAGCTGTACCCCGGGACCTAGTGATCCCCAGCTCCACAGCCTGAGTTGAGATCATATCCATGGTGATTCTGGAGGCTGGTCTCAAATGACCATCCAGGACATCTGGACAACCTGGCACGGAAATTGAAATGCCAAAGCCTCTCCCCTCTCCCTCTCCCTCTGTCTCTTTCTCTCTCCCTCTCCTGTTTCTCTCTCTCTCTCTCTAAATCATAGTACTCACATAAGTATTTAGCATATTACTGCTGGTAATGACCAGCTGCTGCTTTTGTGACAATAGAAAGGCTTTAAGTTGACACAAGGAGAGTTTAGACGAAAGAAAAACTTCTTGACAATCAATTGTCAAAATTTAGGAAAAAGAGGCCAGGGAATTTCATCCTGCAGATGTCTTCCAAAGGAGAGCACCTTCCGGTCAGTCTGAGGTCAGGGGTGGCCCGTCTTTCGGAACTTTGGTTCCATTGGGACAGCACAAGTGTCCTAAGCAGCAAAGCAGCAGTGACGTTGCAGCCCGTGTCCGGGTTGAGGTCCCTCATGGTGCACACTGCAGCCCCTCCTCTGAGGGAGCCGTGCTGTGCGCACCCACAAACGTCGCCCCGTGAGTGGGCACCCCCATAACTGTCCTGCTGTCCTTCCCTCTTTCACCAGGTGAAGTGCTACCACAAGAAGTACCGCTCGGCCACCCGTGACGTCATCTTCCGCCTGCAGTTTCACACCGGGGCAGTTCAGGGCTATGGACTTGTATTTGGAAAGGAGGACTTGGACAATGCCAGCAAAGGTGAGGTGCCACAGCCCAGCGTGGATGGGGCCTTGGTGGGGAGAGGGCCTCACGAGGTGTTGGTCTTGTTAATTCTTTATTTTGCTTTTCTCCCTACCCTTCCTGTCAACTAGCTTACTGACAAAATTATTACCAATCTCATGAAAGACTGACAATTGATCCAGCAAAGAAAAAATTCTAGAGAAACAGTGAAACTCCCGATACTTTCTCTGCCATTGGGTGCGCTGATGCAGGTTTTGGGATGGTGCTGTCCGGGATGGAATATAGGGACAAAATTCACCCATGCTCTTTTGGCTATCATCTCTTTCTTTTTTAGATGACCGTTTTCCTGATAACGGGAAGATTGAGTTAGTCTTCTCAGCCACTCCTGAGAAGATTCAAGGTGGGTAGAGGGCAGAATGCCCGGGGCAGGATGCTCACGCAGTGGGGGTTGGTATGTTGGGGTCTCTGTACAATCTCCCATCTTTGCAAATATTTGGAAATTTTCCTAATAAATGCTTTTTAATAATAGGCTATTAGACAGTAGGGGGATGACATGGAGACAGTGGGGCCCAGTGGGTCAGTAAAATCTTAGAAGTAGCGTGACTTGCCCAAGGAAGGGCCTGAAACATCAGGACTGGGCCGTGCCTCAGTTTCCTGAAGTTCTGTCTCTCCTTCTCCGGTGGAGGTGGTGCTGAATGTTGACTTCTCCCCTCAGCAAACAACCAAATGATTTCAAAGAACATTAAAAGTACTGTAGAATGCAACTATTTATGTGCAAAATAGATTCTCCCCTTTATCTAAAAATACGTTGAAAGAGGAATCAGTCCCTTTATCATCAAGGTGAATGGTTCATTTCCATCACCGAGATCCATATGCGTGCAAGTTTTCATCCAGTTGATAGCTGTGGAAAATAATCACCTTCTTTTACGCTCAGTGTCATAGACTGAGGCATGAACAGTTGAATGCCAGGCTTGTGAGGTCAGAATCCCCTTGGCATTCTAAGAGTGACGCAAGGAAGGAGCATGGATCTGGGAGCCTGGAAGCTGGGCCCAAACCTGTCCATCCACCCTGAGCTGCCCTTTTGCCGCCTCTGGGTCCTGATCTATGAGTTGATCTGGGTGCTCTTGTTGTGCAGAAGTGGCACTCAGAGCCCAGAACCTGGCACATGGTGGCCGGGGGACCAATGCTCACCTTTCCTTCCCACCAAGCTGTTTTAACCATTATGCAGTTTCTCCATGATCGTGCACACAGCCGTGATTAACGCCCGGCTCATGGGAGGAGGGGCAGATCTAGGTGCTCAGCTTCCAGCACTCAGACCCAGCTGCTCGTCTGCCTCAGCATCAGGGCAGAAGCGCAGAGATGCTGGCTCGGCTGGGATGAATGCCTGTGTCCCTCGCTTCCCCATGCAGGGTGTGAACATTTATGCAACGACCATGGTGTGATCGTGGATTTCAACACGGCAGACCCGCTGATCCGCTGGGACTCGTACGAGAACCTGAGTACAGACGGTGAAGGTGTGTCTGGTTACCTTGCATCAGAGTCACCCGAGAGGACAGCCCGGGGGGGCGGCCTGTTCACGTTTAGATCAGAGATGTCCCTGCAGTCTGCTTCTCGGAGGCTGGAGACCCCGCTGTCTTTTCGGAGTTCCAAGACCCACGGTGTTGTGAGTTTGAGGGCGTTCGTGAGAATCATGGCGAATTGGGGTCGAGCTTTGGGTGAAGCTGTAGGAGTGCTGGCTGCTGAGTGGAGTCATCCATCTAGGAGCTTCCTCGTCGGACATTGTGTGTCAGCACATTGCTGGGGACCACTTTCCGCCTTCTTCCCTCCCTTCCCGTTAGCATACGGGGAATGCCAGGCGTCTGGTCACGAGCAACCTTACTGCTGTTGTGGATCCCCACGGGCAGCAGACTTTCTGGTTTACTTCCGTTTGCTAGTTACTCTGGCATCCTGGTTTTATGGCTGCGTCACTTTAATCTCTGTTTTTGTGAGTGTGTCTCAGTCAAATCTGTTCTCTGTTTGCCCACTGAATGAATATACAATTTGGGTCACAAGTAACGTCAGGAACGAGTTAAGTGGGAGCATCTGCTAGGTTTACCAAAAGAAGCCTCTGGAAGCTGCTTTCAAAGAGGGATCCAGACATCTCCCAGGCTCCTAAGAATGCGAGTCTTTCATCTTTTTCAAGCACTGACTGAGAATCAGATCCAGTTTGGGCGAGAAAATCAAAATACTTTGTGTGAAATTAGTTTCATCCAGATGTGAACTAGCTGAAAGTAAGTGTTGTGGAGGTAACAGCCCCAGTGCCCATCCTTGTGGATTGCTGAGCTTGCAGGGACTGGAAGGGACGTCTGTGGTCCACACCAGGGGTCACGGATTGTGTCCCAGGTGGCATATCCCTCCTCTACTTGTCCGCCTGGAGGTCTGGGAAGTCAGTCTCTGCCAGGTTTATGTTGGTTATTTTTGAGCATGCAGACCGTCTTCCTGTCTAGAGACACAGCATGCATCACTGTGTACTTCCGGATGGTTCCTAAATGAACCATTCATTCACGTGAAGCACATGAATGTTTCACACCAGGAGCAGCCTGCGCCTGTTTCATAACCTGGCTTGTCCATTTAATCCACCTCTCTAAGTGTCTGCACGCATCCTTAAGCACTTCTTCCCGTGCTCAGTTCACTGACCACGCTTGTTCCATCAGAGGGTTCCCCTAGTGCACTCCACTCGTGTCGTGGTGCTCGTGTGGGATTCCACGTCCTCACTGTTGTGACCACGCTGTCTCCACAGCCCTGCAGACCCTCAGGATTCGGTCCACTTGCACAGCCACCCTCCAGAAAGCATAGCTTCCCTCGGATGGAAGACTTATCTGTCCTGAAATGTCCTCCTCCTCCCGACCCTCCAGCACTCCTCAGAGCCTCCTAGGTGGTGAGGCCTATCCGGGTTGGTGAACTCATTCCCTGGCCCTCTTAGCTCTCTCTCGGAGCCACAGGCCCTGGCTTGGGTTCCTGAATGAGGGCGCAGCTGGCCCCTGTTCCCACGAAGTCCGGGGCCCTGGCTGGTGGGAAGCAGGGTCTCAGCCATATTTCCACCAGGGCGGAAGCTCCGTCCAGGGGCAAGGAAGGTTAGTAGCTTATGGAACACTGTCTTTCTGCTGGAAGTGATGTATTACAGCACTCTCTTTCTACCTCCATCCCCATCTGCTCCCTACTGGTAAAAAAAATCCAGGAGCACTGACTTAAGCTGCATTATCCCTAGAAATCCCTGCCGTCTAGGAATGGAGCCCCCCACAGCCGCTTTCAGTCGAGGCCCTTGACCCCCTTTTATGTCTGAGCGTGATGTTCTGCTTTCTAGACCAAGAAAGGAGCTGGCAGTGAACTCGTTCACATGTGGACAAGCGATTCCAAATGTCCTGTCTTCATCCTGGAGAGTCACTCCTCTCCTGCCGAGTTGGTGGTCCTGGCAGGCGGCAGGGAGCCAGCGGCTGTGTCTGCATTTCGTGGGCACTCCCTGTCCCGGGGAGAGAGAATGGTGTGTTGGTGGGGCGCCCAGGGTGGCAGCCTGCCAGAAGCCTCATGTATGTCGTCCTGTTTGACCTTCACAAGAACCTGTAACCCATTGTGGAGATAAAGAAAAATCAAACACTAGCAATTGGTGAGGGGTCCTGGTAGCCGCCAGGGTCGCGTACTGTCAGCGATTAAGGTGAAGCTGAGTGAGTTGTCATGTGCTGGGGATCAGGCAGGACAGAGACCGTGGAAATGAGACTCACGTCCAGGCCTGTCTGACCCCAAAGCTATTCGATGCAGACCTCATCCCTCCAGCTAAAAACCCTCCACTGGTCCCGGGCCAGGGCGAGGCCTGCAGGCCACAGAATCCGCTTTGGGCAGTTTGAGCAGAAAGAGATCTGTTAGGAGGGCACTGGGCGGTGAAGTGCTGGGCAGATGGAACATCTCTGCCCCTGGGCTTGATGGTCTCAGGTGCTGCTCACTGGGCCCCAGCTGCACGGCGGGCCCTCAGCTTGGGGTCTAGGAAATGGAGTTGGATGGGTTGGGGCAGCCCCATGCACGTCGAGTGATGGTGACAGGGCAGGCAGAGCTCTCTGTGATGGACGCCATGAGCCAGCCCAGCGTCTTCCCTCTCCATCCTTTGCTTCTCCTCGTCTCAATGTCTGCTCTAGTTTCTTCCTTCTTTAACCAGTTGCCAGCCCAATGCCTTGCAGATGCGGCCTCTCCTAAGGTGCTCTCGTTCAAGGAGGCGATGACCAGAACACGGTGACGGGCTTCTCTGTGGAAGCACCAGGCAGAGGAGGGAGGGCAGCAGGCAGCATCCCGTCGGGCGGCCTGGCCCGGGAGCAGTGGGAGGTGCTGCCCGCTGACGTGGTGCTGTCGGTTCTCTTCATTTGAGTGTTACGTTCCATAATGTCTCTGTGCACAGAACTAGTGAACACCGACCACTGCTCCTGGGGAAGTACGGGGTTGGGTTCCTGCCAGCCTCTGGTCACAGCATTGTCGTCAGCCGATCAGTGCATCACCTTGTTTTAGGTGCGGTTCTGTCTAGAGACACCCTGTCTCATCTATATTGTTGATCTGCTGAGCTCAGCCAGCAGCACTAGAACTCAGGCCTGGACAAAGCTTCTTTAACGTGCATTTTCTCCATAAGGCATGTGACGGCCTTCTTTTACTTAGGAATGCTGGACAGCACTTCAGCACTATGCTTGGGGGTCATTTTAGACAGCAAAATCACCAACAAAAAGCACACAAATGCAAAAAATGTGGATTAAATAGACCTGGAGAAGGACACTTGTCTGTAGTGTGAGAGCTGAAGTGAACGCACGACCCCAGCCAGGAGCATGCATGTCGGGTAATTCCAAATTTTGGCCGCTCTGTGTATGTCACCAAAGGACCGTGAAAATGCTACATGTACTGATTTGGGGGTGACATATAAATAATTCTTAGTGAGTAGGTGAATTTGTAGATATGGGATCATGAATAATGGGCATGGACTGTACTTGCTGTTTTTGTTTTTTAAAAATTACCTTGTTCCTTTCATCTCTCCTGTGAGGCTAAGGGACCATGACTGGTCCATTCAGGCAGGTGTAGGAGCCACAGCTCTGCACCAGCTGCCCAGGTTTTGTTCCCCACCTCTCCACTTGTGCTCTGTGGCCTTGGACAGGGTGCTTGATCTCTCTGTGCCCTTTCCTTCTCTGCACAGTGGGAGTGTCAGTGCAGAGCTGCTGAGAGGATGCAGTGACGTGTTCCGCATGAAGCACTGAGCCATCCTGCAGACAACAGGGTCCCAGAAATGGTGTTATCACTTCTTCTGAAGCCCTGGAGCTTGGTGAGGACCTGGTCTAACACGGGGCCAGTGAAGGTTTGCAGAACCCCAAGATGCCTGTAGGAGAGGCACACGTCTCCCATCTTGCCTGGCACCTTTGGGCAAAACCAAGTGGCACTGGGGCCTGTGACGAAGGCTGCCTTGCTCTAGACTCCGGTGACTTTTCTGTTCCACCCAGAAAACTTTTCTGTTCCTGTCTGTCTCCCCTTCATGCTGACGTTGTTCAGTGATATGTGACCACACCGGGCACCAAGCATTACTGAATGTCGCACCAAGAGGATTGCCCTGGTGGGACGCACCTGTCCCATCAGGATCACATCAGCTGTGATGGCTGAGGAGAGGCCCACAGCATGGCCTGGGTCCCTGGATTTGGCATGTCACCCCTGGGGGCCGTGAGCAGGGCAAACTCCCACCGTCCGCTCCCCTCGAGAGGGCCCGGGGTGATGAAGGATCTCAGTGTGCCCCACGAAAGCGTGTGCCAGCAGCACCCTGCTTGCTCTTCTCCACACGAGGGTGTGCAGTGCAGAGGCTGCTGTCTCCTTCTGTCTCTCTCCTGCTCTTCTGACCCATTCCCTTTGTTAAAAGGTAGTCTGGACTGACTTCCTTTTTCTTCCCGCGGTCGGCCCTCCACCCTCCATGTGGGACTCTTGCCCCTGCACTCTACAGCACAGCTCTCCATGAAGCCCAGAAGGTCCCAGGTGGCCCAGCCCGGGGCAACTTCCCTTCTCACCTGGACATGTCTGCCGCATTGGTGCTGCGGCCACCTCTCCATCTCTGCTCGCTCGTGAGCCATGTTCTTGTCTGAACCTCAGTTTCTGCATCTGCAAAATCGCGTGTTTTAATTAGATCATCCTGGGGACAACCTCCAACTCTGTGAGTCCTTTTTTATTATTGTACATACAATTCCTCTTTTTCATGCATCTCACGTTTCCTTAGGGCCTGCCGTGTTTCTGATGCTGCGATGGGCTTAGGGAGAGAAAAATAAGCAGAACTTTTAATAGGGAAAATGTGTGTGTGTGTGTATGTGTATAAGTATGTATATATGTGCATATGTATGTGTATGTATTATACATGTGTGTATGTGTGTGTGTATATATGTATGTATGTGTGCAATGTGTGTGTGTGCATGCATATGTATGTATTTGTGTGTCTATCTATCTATCCACCTACCTACCTCAACAGTCGTGATGCACCGTGCCATAACTGGAGTATGTGCCAGGAATTAAGGAATTATCGAAGAGAAGCAGCTACTTAGCCTGTCCCCTCCAGGGAGATTCACGAAGAAGAAGAGGGCTCTTGCAGGCAGGGGTACAGGAAGGGAGTGTGGGGTGTGCTGGAGGAAGCCGCAGAGGCAGGGTGACGGGGGTGAAGCTCAGCCCATCAGGTGGCGTTGTCGTACGGAGCCTGCTCTTTGCTGGTTGGCAGTGAGGATCCCTGGAGGGACCTGCCTGGAGGATCCAGGAAGACGACATGGGGGGATGCCCTGGACGGCATCAGGGTCTGGAAGGAAGGGAGGCCGGGCAAGGACTGATGGGCCTGGACTTGGGTGTGGCTCTGGGTTGGCAGTAGGTGGCTTCCTGTTTAGGTGGTAGATGAGTAAGACTCCACGCCAGATTCAACCCAAGGGTGAGGGGTAGGGAAGCTTCCAGCAAGGCACATGGTTGGACAAGAAGCATTGCTCTGCTCCTCCTTTCCTGGGTTCCTGGCCTTGACCTACGAGTGAGTTTCTGTCCACAGGTCAAACTGTTGCCAATCCAAGGGTGTGTATATTGGCCACTGTACACCCAGGTTTGGGCTCTGCTACTTTAAGTTGAGACCTTATCAACATCCCATGTTCCGACGTGGCCTCCTTGACAACCACAGTTGTTTCAGTTCTCCACAGGGACTGGCTGCAGTGGACACTCTGAAGGGGGTTCAAACTCCTTGGCGCATTGGCAGTGAGATGTGGTCCTGCTACCTTCCATGCAGGAGGATCTGCCAAGCTCCCGACAGTCGGGCTGCTGGTGAGGACAAGTTGGGCCAGGAAGCTTCTTGCCAGGGGTGTGTGCAGAGTTGGCCTGGGATCAGGGCATTAGAAGTGCCAGATCAAGTTGCGACATTCAGGGGTTGCCATTTTGAAAATGGATTTGACAGCATTTCTCTCCAGAAATTGTTGGGTTTTTACAATTTGGAAAAGTGGAGCAAGCTTTGACAACTTGGCAGAAGGATTCTCCACTGGAATCCTGCAGATCAGACCTTAGGTCCTGGCGGTGCGCTCTGTCCTTAGCCCACCTCTGCATCAGCAGGGTGGGCATCTGCCAGCTGAGTTTCCAGAACTGTCGGCTGCTCATCAGTGTCTGGCCGCCATGACCACTCACTAAACACTTTCAGTCTCTGTACCCAGACAGAGGAAAATTTCTTCGGTTCTCCCAAGCCCTTCTAAGCATCACTTGCTTCGACAGTTCAGTGAAAAGCAAATGTCGTAATGCATCCTACACTGTGGTAAATGCTGCCGGTATTTGCTACTTCAGCCGGCCCGACAGGCATCTTGCTCAGACCCCAGGAAGCACCTTCCTTTCCCTCTCCTGATTTATAGCCTCCAGCCCCTGACCCTTTTAGGTGTGATCCCTGACCCAGAGTTAATCCTCCCTTGATAAGGGATTGCAGGCATCAGTTGGGAAGGAGGGCGACAGGTTCGTCTTACCTTCTGTGCTAAGAGCCATAAAAAAGTCCTTTGGGTGTTAACTTTTTGAAGTGGATTGAATCCTGTTAGTGTGATGTTGGAGGCAGTTTAATGAGTCATAAGTGGCCCTGAGCTGTCACCTCACTCACAGTCCATTGCTTTTCTAGCCCAAGCAGTGTCAGAGTAGTCACCTCAAAACTCGTGTGGTCCTGGACAAGTTTGCATGAATTGGCCCATGTGAGTCCCCCAGTGACGTCCGCACGCATTCAGTAGCATGACCCCTGGGACAGACGGTGGACGCGGGAGTGAGAGGTCCTGCACCCCAACACTTGCACAACCCTCAGGCTGTGGGACCTGCTCGGGCCCTGACATCCCACTGGACGGTGTGTCCTGTGCACAGGGACAAGGATTTGAAAAGCGGTGTCGTGTTGGTATGACTGCAGTTCCAGTATCTTCTTAGAGTCCAGCCAGTCATGTTTATTCTGCTCTCACCTTCCTCCTGCCATTTATGACCAGTGTCAGCCTCGCTTCTGTTCTTTGATGGCCGCACCTGCTTAAGCAATGCACACCCAGTGGTTCCTGCCCATGCCCTACGTCCCGTCCTCAGGTTGCCAATCTTTGGACTCTCTCGCTGGTGCCCTGCACTGGGGACTAGCAGCTTAGTTCTGACTGTGGTGGGTTCTCCGAGGGGTGAACCTGGAAGTGGGCCCAGCCCATGGTCTCCCTGGGACCCCGAGTCCCACAACTTCTACTTGAGTGGGAGCTGCAGAGAACTTGTAAATGGGGTGTGGCAAGGGGTTTGTCCCTTGCCCCTGCTTTAAAAGCTCTTGCAGACATGCTTTTACCAAACGGCATCGTAAGTGAGCCCCTCCTGGTCACTCCTCCACCTCCCTTCTAGCAGGACATTTGCATGTTGGCTGGGGGAATTAAGCTCAGATCAAACCTGGTGAGTTTCTTCTGTGTCCTCTGTGGGGAGAACTTTTCTCTCTGTTGCCAATAACAAGCAAGATTACAATCCTCTCATTTTGTTTCTCTGCAGAGCCTGCAGGTGCATTTCTGCCCAGTCAGGGCTCAGGCATTTTGGCGATGTCACCAACATGGGAATGGGTACCGACTTCAAGCATTTGATAAATCGACGCAAGGCCTGAGAGAGAAGGGGCCCCACCTCTAACACACACACACATCCTTGCCCCTCCTCTTCCGCCTCTGGCCTGATGTGGTTGCACTGTCATTCTACTTCATCTCTTCAGGCTTAACACATGTGTGGGGGCCTTTGAGATCACATGTACATGACTTTATCACATGCTCCTTCTTGGGAAAGTGCTGCAAAGCAGAGAGGAAAGGGCTCCTCGGGAGGGAGAAATTGCTGGTGAATTAAGGGAAAAGGGAGGTGTTTGTGAAAAGGAGCAGCTGGGAAAATCTCATTGGCTTGGGTCCCTTTATGTTGTCCCTGTAGGGACAGGTGTCGTGGACCCGTTCCTTTTAAGGAAATGGGTCTCCTGCCATTTGTTGTGACAGTGTCTTGGTGATGGTGTTGATGGTGGGAATAGTGGTGTTCCTGGGTCGGACTGTATGTCCTGAGCTCGAGGACTCCAAGCAGGCACCTCAGGAGTGGCCTCGCCCCTCCCACCCTTCCCCCTGCCGGGACCCTCCTCGCCCACCATCCTTACTTTATCTTTTATATTTTTTGTGTTGGGGTTCTGCATAAAGACTTACTTGAAGACCAAGTTCTGTAATTAAAAGTTGGAAGCCGCTGCCCTGTGTGGTGGTTTTGGGGACCGTGGACAGTGAAAGTTGTGTTCAGGTGTCGACCAGCAAGGTATTTGATGGTAAATGCATGCACAATTGCACGTAAGTGGTCTTTCATTCCCTCTAGGTCCAAGGACAGAGGGCAGCGGCTGTGTTATTCTGTCACTGTCCCCTGAGTTGTCATGAGGGCTGAGCATATGAAAGTGGCAGGCGGAAGAGTGAGGTGGCCAGTGAGTCTGCTTCCTGACTGATTTACATACGCAGCACAGATTGCAGAGGACATGTTTTATAAAGCATCCAGCTGTTTCTTGGAATTGGGGTCATTTTAGTGGCAACGTGTGATATTGTGTAACCACAACTGAGGGGTTTGGAATCCCTAGGTCAGATGGCTAGTCGGTGAAGCCCATGTGGAGGCCAGGCCCACTGGCTCTGGGGCTCCTTCTCCTAGACGTGCCGGGCGGTCAGGCTGACAAGGTGGGAGGCTGAGAGCACGGTGGGTGTGTGGGGCAGGGGCACTCTCGGATCCAGTGCAGGAGCCAGGATGCAGGAAGTGGGGAGGGAGTACTGGCCATGAGTCCTACCTGATCTGGGCAGCGTCAGGCAGCTCGAGTGCTGGGAGGGGACGCAGTCAGGGCCGTGGGAGCTGTTGGACCCGGGGAGGGCTTGAAGGAGCCCCCACTGGCCATGGGCAGGTTGCTGGGGTGGGCAGCATGGCGTGTCCAGTGATGCTGAGGACCCTGCGTTTGTAAGGCCTCCTGTGAGTCTGGAGGGGGTGTGGGCAGTAGCCGAGGTGGCGGCAATGTGCCCTGGGTCTCCGCTGGTTAGGAAAGGAAGCACAGAGGACCTTGCCCTTGACGTCGTAACTTTGGTGCTGGAGTTGCAGGTGCCTCAGCTCAGACTCCACTGTGCCGGTGGAATGGGCCGGTGTACGTGGAGAGCAGCAGGAGCCGAGTGGGAGAGGACATGTGGAAGTGGGAGGGTCCAGGTCGGTTCTCTGAGGTCCCAAGTGTGAAGTGCTCACTCAAATGTTAGTGGTTTCACAGAAGAAGCCGTGGAAGCACATCTGATGGAGGATGTTGAGCCTGGGCCAGCGTTGGCCACGGATGTGGGCTGGAGAAGGAGGTGAGGTGGCAAAGGCAGCCAGGACGGCTGGACAGTTGGGTAGCTGGTGAGCATAGGTTTCTGGAGGGAAACAAGTTTTGGGTGGAGGTGGAAGTGGCCTGGGGTGGGACAGGGGACAGAGGCCTCTTGGTGTTCGGCTGCCACTCCATAGGCTCCGGGGGCTGGGTCTGGTCAGGCAGGTTGGCTGGGTCAGCCTCGGAGCAGGCGGGGAGGATGAGTCAGAGGAGAGTGAGTCCCAAGCGAGATGGGTGGAGACAACGAGGATGGGGCCAGGGGACCGGAGGGATGGCATTTGTCAAAAGTCAGCGGTTTCATGCTTTAACATCAGAACTTTCTACCAGAAGAGGAGTTAATTTAGATGCCACTTTCCTGTGCTCCTTGTGAGGGGGTCTTCATGGGAGGCGAGCCAAGCTTTCCCACAGGCCTTTGTAGGGGCTGATGGGGAGCAAAGCCCTGATCCTTCCTGGTGGGGTGGTCTTCTGGTTGCCTGGACCTTGAATGTGAAGGTCACCCCCCCAACACCAGATTGATTGTGGAGACTGGGAGTGCAGGGTAAGAGTGTCTCTCCCTCCTTTGATGGGTACCAATTACCTTGGCTTTTAAATAGACCCTTGTTACCTTGTGGTTCCCAGCCTTATGGTATTCTTTTTTTTATTTTTTATTGAGACAAAATGTAAATAATATAAATGCACCATTTTAAAGTATGCAATGCATTGGTTTTTAGTACATTCACAAGGTTGTGCAACTATCACCACTTTCTAACTCTAGAACATTTCCATCACCCCTAAATGAAACCCCCATCCATTCTTCACCCCCCCCCCCCCCCCCCCGCCCCTGGCAACCACCAGTCTTCCTCCTCTCTCTGTGGATTTCCCTATTCCGGACATTTCACATAAGTGGAATCATGCAATGTGTGGCCTTTTGTGACGAGCTTCTTTCACTTTGCACAGTGATTTCAGGTTCATAGGATTGTATGGATACTTCATGCCTTTCGTGGCTGAATAATGTGCCCTGTGTGGATGGATGTAACCCCGTGGGGTTATTCATTCGTCAGCAGGTGGGCATTTGTGTTGTTTCCACTCTTTGGCTGTTCTGATAAAGGCTGCTATGAACATTCTGTACACATTTTGACCTTAGGCTGTTCTTACCTCACTGATCTTTTCTACTAATTTTTGACATTTCCACTTCTTTTACCGTCATCCTAATTGATATCCCTTTCCAGATGTTTCTTCTGTCTTTACGGGGCCCCAAACAGGAATCACAATGAACATTCTGCAGACCTCCTGTCCCACGATGCCAACTACTCCCAGAGACATCCGGGAAACCCACCTGTCTTTATCAGATATGTAACCTGAGACACACAATTCCAAATCTGTAAGTTAGGAGGTTTGAGGCCTTTCGATACCCTGAGCCGCAGAGCTCCCCGTGGCCAAATGTGAGCAGGGCTCAAAGCCTAGTTGTTTTAGGAGAAGTGAATATTAACAGCCCGAATGGGCTCCGTGTAACCAGAACCCAGCAGGGAGGACAGATGGACATGACAGCGTTTGAGCGTGCCTACTCAGAGGGCGTCAGCAACGTGAACACCAAGATCTAAAGGCCACATTGGTGCCGGGCGCCATATGTTCACAAAGGTGGTAGCAGCTCATTTCTAAAGCTGTCGGCAATGTGAGGACACCTACCCTGAGCCACACACACAACAGGAAAATGAGCAGCGTGAATGGAAACCCTCTTTTTGGACACACGACTAATCGTGCAGTTTCTTCCTGCTAGCAATGGAGAAAGGAGGCCACTGATCAGTGCACAGATGTTTTTGTTTCCTCCTCATTATCTGTGCCTTAGCTGTTGTTTTTTGCACAATTGTCAGCTTTCCCAAAGGTCTGATTTCAAGATTTTGTCCTGTTGAAGGCTGGGACCCCAACCACATCTGGACATCGGGTTGTCAAGGCCCCTGACATCATAACTTGTCAAGGCCCCAGACGCTCTGGAGAGACACAGACATTCATCTCAGTCCTCAAACCAGAGCTTTCAGATTCCCATGTCTGATCTCTTTGCTTTTGATGTGAATTCTCTGAAGAGAAAATATTATATGATAAGTTACTCACTTCTTTTATTTCAGTGACAATGTTGTCTGCAAAGTGGGCACAATGATGTTGATTCTTTTGATAGGAAGGTGGATTACCTTTCCCAAATAATAAATTGAATAGACCTTCTTGCACAGGAAGTACGTTATGTCCCGTAATTAAAGAGATCCTTTCTCCCACATGCGAGCTGAATTTGCTCTCGCGGTCCAGCACATACCTTGTGCCTCTGTGGCCGTTTCAGTGATTTGAGGAAGGCAGGTACTGCTCTCTCTGTACTGACAGCCTGGTTGTGTCCCGTCTCCCATCTCGGGCTGATGGAGTGGTGACACTTGTAAGAGTTCCAATTGTGCTGTGGAAACCTGAAGGCGTGAGAATGGGCTTTGCTGGTTTGCTCTCACGTGTTCTGTTCATTTAAAGAGTCACAAAGCCTCTGGTTGTCCTGTGACCGACATGAAACCAGAGCAGAGGGTAAACCATTGGCCGAAGCACCTCAGTTGAACTTAATGTGGTCTGAGATGCAAAGGAACTGCTGGACAGAACTCTGAGGTCTGGGGTGTTCAAGGAACTGTGCAAGATACGCTGCGTGCAATCAACACTGATGACAAACTCGGCCACATCGAGTGTGAAAGATAGAGCCCAGGAGACAGAGGATGTAAGGCAAAGATTTCCTGGCTGATATTTTGAAGAACGCAAATGGATGCGGAAACTGTTGTTTGTAAAGCAAAGCAGGTTGGTGCCGGCTCCCAGCGTCAGCTCCTCAGCTCGGAAGGCTTGGAAGTGAACTCAGAGGTCTGGTTGAGTGGCTCTTGAGAGGAAGCCTTTCCTCCACCCACTCAGCCTCCAGAGTTCAAATTTCACTAACCTGATTGCACGAAACTCCACCCTCGTGTTTACATTGCACTGGCCTTTTTGGTGGAATCAGTCCCCTGCTTAGCCAGCTAGAGCTTCCACTTCTGCACCAGCTGGAGGGGAGGCCGTGTCCCTGTGGAGGAGGCACGCCCCCTCCCCAGGATGCTGCTCTTCTGGGGTTGAAGGCTCTTTTCACGGAAGAGTGGGTGCCACAGGCGTAGACTGAACAAGCTGCTGGCCTCTTTGGAAGGAAGGTAAGCAGGGAGCGCGCACGTGTGAGTTTGTGCCTGTGGCTTCTGCAAGGCTATAAAGACCTGCAACAGAGCTGAGCAGTTCTCTGAGACTCGCAAACCAGACATAACTACCAGAGGGCATGAGATGGTGCTCCCCGGGGGGAGGGAGGGTGTCTGGGAGTTAAGTAATGAGCAGAACAGCAGTTTTAACCTGGCGGAGGGAATGTGACTGGCAGTAGGGAAGAGATTTGTTGGCAGGTTAGAGGAGTCCTGTGTATCTCCTCTTGGGAGAGTCAGCGATGGTTTGAAATGGAGCTCGTGTGCAGAAGCTCTCAACGTGGCTAGCTGGCCCAGGTGGCTCTGAGTCAGCCGACAGGACCTCCTGTTTGCTCCAGCCTCGGATGTGTTTTCACAGTTAGGAGTGCCCGAAAGGGACCCGGCTGCACAGTCAGAGGCTGCCAAGATAAGTCTCCTCCACACGACGAGCCCGAGTTGGGGTGCTGGATAGGAGAGGTGCCAGCCTGAGGGAGTGGTCCGGCCCACCCTCAGGTTTATGTGGACTGTCTGGCGCACAGTCGCCGTGGCCAGGACACACCTGCCACAGCCCCACTCCAAACCCCAGTTCTCCTTTCTCGCAGCATTCCGGAGCCTCGCCCAGGGAACCGACAGGAGCGCTTGGAATCTGTGTGGCCCCAGCTCCCCGGACACTGGTCCTGTGGTGGGCGCGCCCCTTTCCGGAGAGGTGGTGGCTCCGTGCAGAGCCTGTCTGGTTGGAATGCCTTACTCCTCTCACTGTTTTTTTTTTTTTTCCCGAGTCTGTGTTTCTCCAAGAATTTACAGCCTGCTTCGTTGTTAGAAAACATTTACCCAGATCTCAACTTGGCTCCAAAGGGAGCAATTTTCAACTGCCTCCCCTGGCGGGCGAGGCGTCCTGGTACCTGCCGCCCGCCAAGTCACCGCCCTACTTGGGGTGCCTTCCTGCCTTGCGGTTCAGAGGGGCGATTTGAGTTTGGGGGCTTGGGTTTGCTCTGGAGGTGAGGTGGCACACCAGGAGAAGCTACAAGCTGTGATGGAGTTATTTCTGGAACTCCCACTGAGGAGAGAAATGGAGCTTACCTTGTCCAGAGGCCCCAGCCACGCTTTCATGCCTTTGAAGTCCTAGTGATTTATTACCATCCTTCGCGTTTTGTTAAAAAAAAAATAAGTTAGAGGAAAAGGGCACATTTCATCTAACCCTGTAATATATGGAAGTCACCCAGTCTCTGCTTTGTAGATTAAAGGTAATATTCTTAAAGGCCCATTCTCAGCTCTTGTTTTTCTCTGGATACAAATGCAGAGGAATCTTTAATTAGCACAGAGGCAGAATCCTATTGCAATAAAATAAAAGCAAACCTTGTTTTGTGAGAGGTTATGAATGTTACAGTTAGAAATGTGCAAGTGGGAAAGAGAGAAAGCTCCCTGCGCGTGTGACCCGGTGAGATAGGAGGACTCCCCGAGGAGGACGCCATCCTGGCCGGTGTTTCTCCTGATTGTGAAGGGCGGGGCATTCAGGGCCTGCAACTCCCCATAGCCACCGAGGGAGGAGGTGCCCTTGGGTCACCACCAAAGCCACCCACAGCTCCCCACTCGGCCAGAGGATGCGAGGGGTCACTTACCTGCTCAGCCTGGTCCTCTCGGGGACGGCCCTCTCTATGTCTCAGAGACTGGAGCCCTGGGTGCCCCCTCTGCACAGATAGCGGAACTGAGATACACACCCGCTACTAGACATCCTGTAGCGCCAGGCTGGTCCCACTGTAGGGTCGATTCCCAAAATAGAAAACTGGCCGGTCAGAGCTGATGTAGCACGTCCAGGAGAAACTGTCACCAGCCCCTGGAGCCGGGGTCCTGAGGTGTGCAGTGGTAAGGCCGCTGGGTGTGCGTCAGAAGATCCACGGGGTGGCTGTCATCTTGCCGCTGAGCCTGGGCAGTGGGGCACGACCCCCATGACCTCGGGGCTCAGCAGGGACGAGTTCTGGCCCTTTCTGTACCGTGTGAGCCTGAACGAAGTAATGCAGAGGCCGGAGGAGTTGCTCAGCTAGCTTATTGCTGCAGCTTTTGTCACATTGCTGTCGGTCACTGTGGAAACAGAGGCAGAACAAATTACATGACCTGAATGCTGTTTTACGGTTACCAAGAGCTGGGGTGGGCTGCTTGGCCATCGGGCCATGCTGTGTTGGGGGGGCATTTAGGACAGTTGACACCTGGACAGTTTGAGTCATGTCAGAGGATGACTTATGGAACTTTCGGATAAGTGAAAAAAAGAATCCTTTTATTTTAGGTTCCTATTAAAAAGCAGTTCTCTGGGGACAGCCCGGTGGTGTTGTGGTTAAGTTCGCGCTCTCCGCTTCTGCAGCCTGGGGTTTGCGGGTTCGGATTCTGGGCATGGACCTACACACCACTCATCAAGTCATGCTGTGGTGGCATCCCACGTACAAAATAGAGGAAGATTGGCACAGATGTCCTCACCTCCCCCCCCCCCCGAAAAAGCAGTTGTTCGACATAATTCCCAAAGTATAAGGTCAGTTAGGCTGAGTTAAGAATACTCATTAATTAGACACTACAGGACATTCATTCTTCAGGCTCTGGGCCCAGAGGGAACACAGACCTGAATGTATGTGAATTCCAGAATCCATCACTAGGACAGGAGGGGACGCAGGAGCAGTTCTCACTCAGGGCCCTTTGTGGTGGTCTCATTGAATCGCCACAATTATCCTGGGGCAGCTCTCATTGAACACCCCTTGCCAAGCGACTTCTCTATTGATAAGCAAAGTGAGGCACAGAGAGGCTGCGTAACTCACCCAAGGTCACACAGCTGTGGTTAGGATTTTTAATCAAGATTCAAGCCCAGATAGATTATGCTGGAAAGTGAAGATGTGCTCATAAATCAATCCAATGGGAAACTCAAAACAAGCTTTATGCCACAAGGGGGGCACAAAGGGACCATGACAGCTCTCCTAAGAAGAGAGTTCCCACCATCTCATGGAATCTAAGAAGAGGAAGGAATGTCCTGGAAGAGAGGGAGGAAGGTGAGGAGGGGAAGAGAGAGGAGGGGAGAGGAGGAGAAGTTGGGGGAGGAGGAAGAGAGGAAGGGGGTGAGGAGAGAGGAATTAGAGAGGGAGGCTGAGAGGGAGGAGGAGAGGGGAGAGAGGAATTAGGGAGGGAGGAGAGCAGGGACAAGAAAGGAGAGGGAGGAGGAGGAGGAGGTGGAGGGGAAGGGGGAGCCACAACAAGGTGGGCCCATTGCACCGAGTCTCATTTCTGTCTTGATTTCATGATCTTTTTTTAAATTGAGGTATAATTTACATACAGTAAAATTCACTCTAGTGTGAAGTTCTAAGAGTTTGACTTTCTGTCCTGAAACTCCCCCCACAACCAAGATACAGAAGACTTCCTTCACCCCAAATCATCCCTGCTGCCCCTTTGCAGCCTCCCTCCTGCAGCCCTTTCCTGACCGAGTCTCTCCCCTAGAATGTCAGGGACTACCTTGCAGTGGAGCCTGTGGAGGCTGGCTGCTGTCACTCAGGTGGGGCGTTGGATGTCGGTGCAGATGTGGTGTCATTTGTCTTTGCTTCTGCCCAGACACTTGTCCTGGGGAGGCTGCGGTTGTGACAACCCTCCATGCGAACTTGTGGGGACTGTCATGGAGAATTTGGATGTGGTGGATTGGTTTAGCGGGGTGGCCCGAGGGACTCACTTGGAGGGTGAGCTGGAGAGCATTCACGAGGGGCTGCCGCAGGAGGCAGAAATGACCATCAGGAGTCAGTAGGCTGTGTCCAGACAAATGGCCTGTCCCGTTGTGGGTCAGAGGAGGCAGGGAGCCTTCCCCTCTTCAGGTTCCTGACCCCAGGGGCTGTGGGCACAGTGGGCAGGGTCTGAGGAGTCCCCCTGGGAGCAAGGCTGGAGCTCATTAGTCGTGAGGACAGAAGTGCACAGCCCACGGTGGCACCTGTTGCTTCAGCCTAGGAAACAATCAGAAAACCAACCATCAACACAACTGCCGAAAAACGCAGGATTCTGTCCCAGAAAATGAGCCATTTCAGGAGTTAGGGAGGAAAACAGAGGTCTTAAGCAGTTTCTGAGGAGTGTGTGTGTGTGTAAGTTGCAGAGAAAACATTGAGGCAAATTCCTTTCCAAAATTAAATTGTTACTTTCACATACATGTGGTTGGTCAGGTTTAGAATTCCAGTGTCTTAAAAGAACAGAAAGCATGGACTTGGGAGTGGGACCAGGTAGGTCTGAATTCCAGATGATCTATTCAGTCGGCTTTTTGTGTCTTAAATATTAGCACCACCTCTCGGAGCCTCTGTTTTCGCATCTGTAAAATGAGCTTTCCAATTCCTGCTTCACAGGATTGCTTTGGGCATGAGTGAGGTCCGTGCCTGGAGCTTGCAGTGTCCAGGCACAGAGAAGGTGCTTTGTCCTTAGAACAGCAACCCGACTGCAGGCGAGGGCCAGTTGGAGCGTTCTCTCTCCTCCTCTGAGCAGTTGCTGGCCTTCTCTCTGTTCCTCTGAGGACGCAGCCTCCCCTGCTCACTGAGAGCAGCACCCCTGATGGCACCCTTCCTCCATCCTGCTCCACCCTTCTGCCTCTGTTGACCCGTCAGACGTCTGGGAAATACCCGCCGCCCCTCCACCTCTTGCTCCTCTGCCTGTTCCCCAGGCTGGTCCATCCTAGCACACAGTGGCGACTCTGCACAGTATTCCTTGTCCGTCTCCGTTAATCGGTAGCAGCCATGGCAAGCGCTGGGTAAACTCTCACGAACCTTCCTGGAGAGGAGTTTTCTGTTTTTCTCTGTGGAAGACTTGCAGGGAAGGTACCGTTACCTCTTTGGAAATGAAAAGTGATTTTTTTCCAAACCTGTCACAAAAGTAGAACATGAGATTCGTAGAGTCAGTGCAGAGAAGAAAGGAAGATCCCAGGTAGCTTACTAAATCCATCAGGTTTGCCCTTTGTTTTGAATCGATATTTTGTTGGAAGCAGAGCCAGGGGACAGCCGAGTATATTACAGATCAGTTCTACACCTTTTCCGTGGCTGAGTGGGTGGTGCTTGGAAGGAGGTGAAGCTGAGATGCAGCCCCTCTTTTGGCTGATCTATAATACACCTGTGTGCACATGCCTGTGAGCACAGGTGGGCATTGGTTAGTCTGTGTTCAGCCAGGATGGGAAGGCTGTTTTCATATATTTTTTTGGTATTTCCCATTTTGTTAGATTACTTTTGAAATATTTTCTGGGTGCCTTTTTTCCTTTTTGTGGGAAAGCCCCCTTTCAAAGGTCGGGTGGGGTGGGCAGGGGATGGTCACACCACGGCAGGGGCGGGGTGGGGAGTCTGTCACTGCAATCTCTGCCCTTTAATGAGTCAGGAATGTCCACTCTGTATTTTCTTCCTTCCAATTCTTTTCCAGATGATAAACCTCCCTGGTGTGTCATTCAGCACAAGCAATCAGTGCTGTATTTATGTTTGTTTGATTTTTAACTAGGCCCTGGCTGTAGGGAAATCATTACCAGACTGCACAGGCTCCTTTTGAAAGGCGCCTTTGGTTCCAGTCTGTGGGGTGGGGGCCAAAGGAAGGGACACAGAGAGAATGGTTCTTCCCGGGTTGGGACGTGCAAAGGTGCTCAGCCTGTGTTGGCAGCTGACAAGCTGGGGGATCCCGGGCGGGTCACTGCCCTTCTGGGGACCAGGGTCTTCATTTGCAGAATGAGAATCCATTCCAACTACCCTAGATTCCCTTTGAGCTGGAAGCACAAAGTTAAAACTTGTCCTTGAAATATACAAAAAGATGCGAGGGGCAGATGAAACGATGGACTCCACCTTCCAGAGTTCTCCGTCCTTGCCCCAACACCCACCCCACAGCGGAGCCATATTTATAGCGTTCTGAGTTCAGAGGGTGCAGAGCTTTGAAGCCCTCACCTCCTTCACTCGCGGGGCCTCACCCTCCCTGACCCCGGGGGCTGGTGGCCCGTGGCTGCAATGGGACCCCAGCCGCAACCTTGTCAGGGACCACAGACCAGAATTTGGGCTATGTCAGTTCTCTGAAAATTTCTTTCTGTGTCACCTTTCCAAACCCAGGCCATATCATAAGGGGCCCTCTGCCGTCATGAAATCAGGGAGTCCTTAACGGTGGACCAAAACCTCCCGGGCTTCGCGCACCAGGGGTGGGGCTCGTGTTTTGTTTTTTGTTGAGGGTTTGGCAGCTAGCCGTGCAGCGACCTCCTGCCCCAAGCCCCCCAGATGTTTCGTGCCTGATCATGACTCTTTCCTTGCTCTTGCTGCAGTGTCCCCAGGGGTCTTAGAAAACAAAACACCAGCCATGTGTAGGTGAGGTGGCCGTTTTCTAAGTGCGTGGTTTAGAGGCGGACGTGCACAGCTTGTAGGTAAGATGGGTGCGCACCCGCCCCGCCCCTGCAGCTGTGCGTGCGCGTCTGAGCCAGGGGAGGTCGGCCTCTCAGATGGCGGGAGGATGAAGGAGACAGGAAAGATGGTGCCGTGGTAAGTACCCACTGTATGCCAGGGTTCTGCCTTCCTCACCATTGTGCCCCCCAGTCCCGGCCCCTGTGACCAGACAGGCAGTGTTCAGATGTCCCTTGGACCTCTGGCCCCACTGCCTGCCCAATGGACACTGTTGGGTTACATGTTGGGCTCACTGTTAGGTTACAACTTTTGTTTTCTTTGACATTTTGGAACTCCTAGATTGAGTGACTTCAGGTACTTTTCTGGTTTCGTTCTGTGGCATTTGAAGACCAGCGGGAACATGAGGAGCAGCGGCTCTCGTGGTACCTCCACCCTCAGACTTTGGTGTTGGTGTGTTTTTGGTTGGTTGGTTGTTTATAGTTTTTTGCCTGCTAAGGCAGCTGAGCGTCTTTCCAAAATAGCTCCCCAGGTTTTGTCGTGTGAGAACAAGCTAGAGCATTCAGTCTCTCCGTTACTCAGTGCCCCTCGGCACCAGGGGCTGTTCCCTAATTCTCAGGGTACCACAAGGAGCAAAGCAGAGCAAAGCCCTGCCCCCCTGGAGTCTGTGTTCTCATGGGGGAGATGTTACATGTACCTGCAGTGTATCTGAACACAGGTGCGGGCCACAGACTGACACCCAGCAGGGAAAGGATGGTCAGGGAAGGCCACTCCAAGGAGATGAGGGAGCAAGCCAGGACAGAGACCACTGGAGGCAGAGAACAGCACAAACAAAGGCCCTGGGGCAGGTGCGTGCCTGTTGTGGTCTGGGAGCAGCAGGGAGGGCAGGGAGGAAATGAGACCAGAGAGGGAATGACGAGCCTAGTCCACCATGGAAAGAACTTTTAATAGTAATTATGGCTACCTTTAGTAGGAGCCTACGACCTGGGTACTGTGTGTATATTCTCTCATTCTTATAACTTCATCAAAAGATAGGATAATTATTCCATTTCATAAATGAAGAACCAGGGAGTTGAACAGTCTAAATGTCATGACCAGGAATGCGAAGAGTAAATGCAGAGTGGGATCCCATGTCAAGGCTACAGGGAAACTCAGGCATCATTGTCCAACTGAAAATCAGTCCGAGTCTTTCCTCGTGCAAAGAATGCGGCATAGGAGTGGTGGGCACCAGAGCCCCCCCCCATGGCTGACTTCCCTCCCCTGCAAGATCACAGAGCATTGGTGCAGCGAGGGTGTCTGGGGAGGCCCCTGGATGGCCCCCCAGAGCCCCCATGCCTTTGGGAAGATCTGTGCTCCCACAAAGTGATTCAGAAGTTTGGGTGAGTCTGTCTTGGGCACTCACTGACTTGGTTCGTATTCTTTTCCTATAGATCTAACATTTTGGGGGCATTTTCCAGTGTAGACAGTAATCTGTGTGCGTGGCAGGGAGTTTAGGGAAGTGTCCGTGGTGGTGTCTGGCTGTGTCCTGTCACCGAGCTCCCCGTGGCAGGTGTGCTGAGCCCACCTGGGGCTGGAGATTCCGGGTCCTCACCATGCAGCACTGGGCTCACACAGAACCAGTGTCCAGTCAATGGTAATCATGTTGTCTTGACTGCGTTTATTAGTATTTTAGGATTTCTACTATTAACAAAAATAATAAGAATAGGGTTACTCATAACTCCCCGGCCAAGGGAATATGCTGTCCTTTACCATTTCATGCAGGCCTTTGTGGACCATTCTTAGCATGGGGCTAGCCAAGGGATTCTTCCTCAAAATGACTAACAGGCACTTTTGAGCAGTGTTCTAATTTAAATTAGAATAATTTTGGTACGACTGATTGTTGGCTTTTTTTTGTAAGTCATCGTGCCAATTCGTTTTAATTCAGATTGAGGGAGAAAGACGTGGAAGTCATGGATGCACAGTATTCGCAGCACAATTAATAATGAAATCTGTTTCTAGAATTCGTGGATTCCCCCCTGGCTGTGCCGCCTGGTCGTCTGTCCTCTGGCTGCCTGCCCCGGCCTAGTGCTGCTCTGCCCTCTGTTCCGGTGGGGTCTGTGGCTCTCATAGAGCAGAGACCATGGGTGAGCCCCCCCCCCCTCCTTCTCACACTCTGCAAAGTAAAGAGAAAGACCTGGTCCACCAGGTCTGGCTGTGGTTGAGTTTTCCTGCAACAGGGTCTCTGACAGAAGCCACATTAAGCCCGTGTTTCCACAGGGCTGTAAAGACACTCATCTGTGTGCTGTGTCTTTTAATCCCCGTGTTAAACCTCCACATGGAACATGGCCACATCCTCGTTTTACGTCTGGGGAGGTGAAGGTCAGGATGAGCACGTGGGTTAGTGGCCCAGAGGGCAGGTCGGGTAGAGCTGGGACTTGAACTGGCAAGTGTCTGATGCCCCAGCTCCTGCTTTGCTAACGGGCTGCTCTCCTGCGTGAGCCGGCAGCGTCCTGAAGTGTGACCTAGTGACTCACGGATGGGTGGCATTTTGCACTTTCACACTTTAGAGGTGACGTATGCTGTACTTGTAATTTAGGACAGTCTTTCTGGGATCCTCCTGTTTAACCTGTAGAGCTCGGCAGCAGGCCTTTCCACCTTGCCCATTCTGACCTGGGCCCGGGGTCACTTGCTGAGCCCATTCAGAGTGTCATGACTTGATGCCATGTCATGCTTGCGGGCGGGGTGCTGGCACAGGTCTCTGGGGGTGTGCCCTCCTGGTGCCCTCTGAGCAGGTCTGCGACTCGGGGCAGCAGGGCACAGGCATCAGAGCCGATGGACCTGGGTTCTGTTCTTACCTCCACTTCCCAGCAGCTGCCTAACCTTGGGCAGGTTACTGAATCCCATGGAGTCTCAGTTTTTTATCTATAAAGAAGGAATAACAATGTCTAGTCCACTAGGTAGGCCTCACTGTGAAAATCAGAGAAAATGTGCTAAGTGCCCGCCCTGTAAGAGGTGCGCAGTCAACCCCAGCTGCCTCTGACACCATCTCCTGGAATTACTCACCTGGCTGAATCCAGCACCTGTCCTTTGCCTAGGAGCTCAGTCACAGCTGCCTGTCCTGAAGACTTGGCTTATTTACAGTATTTCATCTGTCAATTCTTCCCCCAGTCCTCTCGCTAGGCTCGACTTGACGATGAGGGTCGATGAGGTGCCATACAGGACTGTACCCTAGTGTTTGCCATCCCCTGTAGCCATTTCTGTTCATGCTTCCTGTTGGTTGCACTTGAAATAAGGAAGCCTGGGGTCGTGCATGCTCTCTGCACAGCAGCCTCGAATACCCCGCAGGTCTCTGTTCTGACCTGTTGCCTCAGCATTTTCAAAAAAGCGGGAAACCGCTGACAGTGGCCATGCAGCCAGCGCACCAGGGCTGGAGCTGGGTGCTCGGGGCAGGTTCCTCCGCTGGGACGCGTGGGCTCCCAGGGCCCAGGCAGCATGGATCAACTGTCAGCAGCTCCCTTGCTGTGGAATGCCTGCAATTTCACGGTCCAGAAAATAGAGGAAGGCGAGGGAGGACGAGGAGAGGAGCTGACTGCAGGCTCCCTTGCGCCGAGGGTGCCTCTCCCTACTCTTCACGGTGACCCGGGAGATTAGCCTCTGCCCCCAGCAGATTGAGGCTCGGGAGTCGCTAAGTGCTGCAGCCAGGGCTGTAATTAATAATAGTAGCAGAGGGTTCTGCTCTTCCTGCCCACGCTTTGGTTTCCCTGACCGTCCCGATGTATGGAGATCAGTGCGTCAAGATCTGCTTCAGGTGTTCCGTCCGTGTCCTGCCGTACAGTCATTAGGCACCCTCATGGCCTAAAGTTGCCGCGCTAACGGGAGGGTCCGAGACCAGTTCCTCCACTTTCTCTTTCCACTGAGTTACATATTTAGATTTTTAGCAGGTCTCAGAACGTTGAGAGGACAGCAGGCTTGTAAGTCAGATGTTCCCTTTAGTAAGAATTTGCTACCTGGACCCGTAGCAGATGCTGCCAGATGTGTGAGCGGGAGGAAGCTCTCCCTTGTCTTATATGCAGTCGATTCATGAGCTGAGCTGTGCTCAACATTTAAACTAACGGTGAAATTAACAGCGAGCCCTCAAGGCAAGATGACTTCCAGTGTGAGAATCCCAAGGATTCTCTAAATGGTGATTCTTCTTGTGTAAGAAAGTAGAAACGATTTTGGTGCCCGAAGCTCTGATTATTTGAGTTGCTTTTCATTGGCATTCACTTTGCCCTAGTGTATATAGAATTTGGGGTCCTAGAGGAGTGTGTGTCATGAATTACCGTAAGTTGTCTATTATGAATTCATTTCTTTGTTTGGACCGGTGCACATACGAAGAGCCTGAAGCCGCCTGTCATCCGGGACTTATAGTCTTTCTCCCGTTTTCTCTCCCACCAGTGCTGCACACGCAGGGCCCTGTTGACGGCAGTCTTTATGCCAAGGTGAGGAAGAAGAGTGCCTCGGATTCCGGCATCCCAGGGGGAGTCCCAGCCATCCCGGCCAGCAGCCCAGACCACGGCGACCACACTCTGTCTGTCAGCAGTGACTCGGGCCACTCCACTGCCTCGGTGAGGACTGACAGGACCGAGGAGCATCTGGGTCCAGGACCCAAGAGGGGCCTGAGCCCCCAGGAGAAGGCTGAGTTGGATCAGCTGCTTAGTGGCTTTGGCCTAGAAGATTCTGGAAGCCCCCTCAAGGATATGACTGATGCTCACAGCAAATACAGTGGGACACGCCACGTTGTGCCAGCCCAGGTCCATGTGAATGGAGATGCTACGCTGAAGGACCGGGAGACAGACATCCTGGACGATGAGATGCCCAGCCACGACCTGCACAGTGTAGACAGCATTGGGACCCTGTCCTCCTCGGAGGGACACCAGTCGGCCCACCTGGGCCCCTTCACCTGTCACCAGAGCAGCCAGAACTCCCTCCTGTCTGATGGATTTGGCAGCAGCACTGGCGAAGATCAACATGGCACCCTTGTCCCAGACCTGGGCCTTGGCGTGGACCCCCTGTATGAACGAGAGCGGGCTTTTGGGGGCCGTGAACCCAAGCAGCCGCAGCCCGTGCTCAGGAAGCCCTCCACGTCCCCCCAGACCTACGGGCAGGGCAGCTACTCCACACAGACCTGGGTGCGCCAGCAGCAGATGGTGACGGCTCACCAGTACAGCTTTACCCCCGACAGTGAGGCCAGGCTCAGCAGCCGCGGCCCAGTGGACAGTTCTAGCCTGGCACAGGCCCAGCCCAGGGTCCCAGTCACCCCCACCCGGGGGGCCAGCAGCAAAGTGGCCGTCCAGAGGGGCATAGGCCCTGGGCCACATCCCCCTGACACACAGCGGCCTCCTCCTGGCAAAGTGTTCAAACCTAGGTTTCCAGATGTCAAAGTTGTGAATGGGACTGGCCCAGAGCTGGGCGCAGACCCCTCTCCAGGCTCGCCCACCCTGGACATCGACCAGTCCATTGAACAGCTCAACAGGCTGATCTTGGAGCTGGACCCCACCTTCGAGCCCATCCCCACACACATGAACACACTGAGCAGTCAGGCCAACGGCCCCACACCCCCGGACGGTGTGAGAGGTGGGCTCCGGGCAAGTGGCCGCCTTCAGGACACCGGAGAAGGCCCTGGCAGGGCCTCCGTGCAGCAAGGTAAGCTGGTGTTTCACGGGATGCATACTTACCTGCATCTGTGCTTTACAGAACAGAGCTTCATAGGAGACTGCCGGGCTCTTCACTGGGTCTGGAGGAGGGGAATGAAGAGGACACTTGGGCCCCTGGACACAGCTTTGTGGGGACAAAGCAGTCCCAGTGTATAAGATATCCCCAAGCTGGCTATGCAGGGAGTGGGGAGGCTGTTGATGGGGGCAACAGCCCTGCAATCCAGAGGGTAGAGGACCTTGTGAGTGGGTGGAGGGTGGGCAGTGGGGAGGAATGGTGGGAGGAGCAGGTTCAGGAAAGTTGGTGCTGGGAGGTGCTGTGGGAAGCCAGAGCCATAAGGCCAGGCTCCAGGGCCCAGTAGCAGCCCCAATACAGTGGGGTTGCAGTCCTGGTGTGGTTCCCTCTGTGCACCTCTGCAGCGGTGGGGGACATGCTTGTTCAGGGAGGCTGAGACTTTGGGGGCCCTTACTTCTAGGACTCAGTGGTTTGGGAACCAGAGCTGGGGCTTCCTGCCCAACTGTGAGACCTGGGAAGGCTGGGGGTGGCTGTCCTGGGTTAGGCAGTGACCTCCGGGTGCACGGCTGCATGGATGTGGGGCACGTGTTGGGGTCAGGTCTGCGACATGCTCTCTGTGTTGGGGAGGCATAAGGCTGTGGGGCCCTGCACAGCTGGCCGGGTTGACCTGGGAGGACACCCAGCAGGCAGAGGGGCACTGGGATGGAGTGGGGGCCTCTGTGGCAGGGAGCGGCGTGTAAAGGCTGCAGGGAGAATGTGCATCTAGAAGCTTCTGCAGGAAGAATGTGGGCCAGGCCCAGCATCCAAGCCTGGGGGCCCCTGAGGTCTGGGGAGGTGGAGGGCTGCCTTCTGGGAGCCTGCGTGCTATCAGGCTGCGACCAGGACCCAGAGGCCACCTGAAGGCTGAGAGTGGTGTCTGTGTGAGGCTAGGCCCTCCTCTATTAGGGAGTCTGCATCTGGTGCATCAGCCAGCTCCCAGGGCCCTGCTGTAAACGTGAAGACTGGAGAGGTAATGAGAGGAGGAGCCCTGTTGCTTCCTCCGTCCTCCCGAGTCAGGTGCCTGTTATGCTGAGCCAGTAATCTGATGGGAAAGCTACCATGCACACCGGCTTGTTCTCTGGGCCCTCTTCATCCGCCTGAGGCCCCTGGGCTACAGGGACGGCTCCTTGTCTTATAGTGGAGCTTCTGGAGGTGTCAGGAGGTGAGGTGGCCTGCCCAAGGTGGCACAGCCCTTATGCAGTAGAGCGGGAATCGGCCCCTGCGGCCTGCTCCCAGAGGCCCTGCCTGCTTTGCAGCCAGACGGGGTGGATTTTTGACCTGCTCAGGTAAGACAGTCGGGGGAACGTGAGCTTTGCAGACCTTGGTCCTGCTGTGCTGTGCACTGGCTGACCTTGTGACTTTGGGAAAAGGCTGTAATCTCTGAATTTCTGTTCACTCCATCTGTTAAAAGAAACCCTATCACAGTGCCCAGCTGATGGGAGGGTTCAGGAGAAGCTGCTCTGTGTGCACCTGTCATGTACCTGGATCATAAGTGAGCAGTGTGACATCCTGCTCCCCTGAATATTATTAACTGGGAGCTGAAAGAAGCTAAGCATCTCCCATGAGTAGATTATGACTCTGCCAGCTAGCCACAGGACAACAGCAGTAATCACAGGAGCAATTAAGCAGTGCTGGGTCCGGGTCTAAGGATCTGCATGAACTCATTTAATCAAATTCATTCGGGAAATTCTGAGTTTAAAAAAGGTTTCATTGGGAACAAAACTGTCCACGTTCTCTCTCTTAGCAGATGACTTACCTCACTAAATCTACTTCAAAGAAATTACTTGGAAAAATTAAAATCAGAAGATTTTTCTCCTGGATTAAAGTCTCCACTGAGATTCGGAAGAGGTTGGAGGAGTCCGAGTGTGTGTGGAAAAAGGATTTCAAGGCTCAGGTTGCCATCTGATGGCTTCTTTAGGTTAATATGTTCTCCAGTTGGCAGAATTCAGGCCTTAGTGATTCCTGGTTCTTGCTGCAGTAAAACACGGAGCCTGAGGTTTTAGAAAGTCACTTCACCACCTTCACCCTCCTGTTGACCATACTTGAGTTACTTGATAAACTCATCACTTTAATTACTGGAATTTTTATTTTGATTTTAGATCATTGCTAGTTCTTTCATTGTAAAAATAACTCAATGACATTTTTGAAATGAAAGAACTTGAGTACTCAGCAGTAGACCAGCAAAATTCAGTGCATGTTTGGCTACTAATCATGGAAACTCAGTTAAAGTATTTTTAATCTGTTCTATTCATTTTTGACAGGAATCGCGGGCCTTTTGTCGGTTTTTCACATACTTTTAGATTTATAGTGATGTCTAGGTCTTAGATCTACGCAAACTGGATAGTAATCTTCAGACACCTTTTTGAAGTTTAGAAATGAGCTTCTGGTAGGAAGCCTATTACAAAAGCTGTCCCAGAGCAGCCATTGGCTAGTGCTGAAGAAGTGGCTCAGGCCACTGGGGCTGGGGCAGAGCGAGCCATGTCCTTCTGTCCTTCTGCCCAGGGCTTGGCCTTCAGTTGCAGAGGGAGCCTCCTGCTTTAGGTAAGCGCCGAGCCGGGGAAGGCAGCAGACCTTGGAGACTCGCACCGCACATGACGTAAAGAATCTGGACAGCGTTGAGGCGTTTTCAGAGCAGCCTACGTGTGCGCTTTTGGCTCTTGTTCCAGTACATCTTGTCTTGACAGAAATACCATGAAAAGAATGCTCACGTCTGCGGCTCTTGGCCGTTTGAATTGAGGGGGGGGAGGAAATTTCCTTCCCTCCCTGGCAGGGGTAGAGAACACTGGAACCCATTTGATTTTAAAGTTTAATTGTCAGCATTTACATCTCTCAGTTGGGAAAGGCTAGGGAAAAACTCACTAGATGGCAAGGAAAGTCATAAAAGAGGGGTAGTTAATCAACTGGTTCTGAGTCCTGGAATGTGTCAGAAGGTTTTTAGGATGCTGGAAACCTGTGCTTTGAAGATGTTCCAGATTCCCAGCATATATTACCCCTTAGATGGGGGAGGCCAGGGCTGCCGAGCTGAGCTGGTCCACATGTGGCTCTTAGTCTGCTGTGCTGAGTAGGAAGGGCTGGCGAGTCTGAAAGGCTCCATATCATGCCCAGAAGAGTGGCCATCACTCCACAGATGCATTGTCCATGTCTGTGTGCCTGAGGCTTGGCCCCACTGGCATGGGGCAGTGCCTGACCAGAGCCGCCTCAGGTCTTGGTCAAATGAGAAACGGGCTGGAAAGTTCTAAGACATTTTATCTTCTAAGTGAGACCCTCCCTGGCCAGCCTTGCATCTACTCCTAGATGCAGGCTGCTGCACAGTGTCTCAATTCTGGCTGTTGATGAAGGTTTGCCACAGAGACCTCAGTTAGTAAAACCCTTCACTCTTTGATGATGGTGTCCTGATTATGAGAAAGACCACCAGTTACCTGGTGGTGGGGAGTTGGGAATGGTATTTCCTGGAGCTCCTCCTGGGTACTGCTGCATGTCCTGTCCAGCTCTGCAAGCAGCAGCATGCCCACTCTGGGTCTGGTTATTTCTGAGATGAAAAGGATACGTGAAGGCTGAACATTTTCTAAGCGAGTCTCCTTGATACCAACATGATAATGATAATAATAATGGTGAGGATGGTGGTGGTGGTGATGATGGTGATGGTGATGGCGGTCATAATGGTGGTGATGGTGATGATGGTGATGATGATGATGATGATGGTATTGAGGATAATGGTGATAGTGATGGTGATGATGGCATTGATAGTGATGATGGTGGTGATGATGATGATGATGGTAGTGATGGTGGTGATGATGGTGATAGTGGTGGTGATGATGGTGGTGATGGTGATGGTGGTGGTGCTGATGATGTTGGTGATGATAATAGTGATGGTCATGATGATAGTAAGCACTGCCACTCTTAGTGCCTGTGCTGTTCTAGGCACCATGTTAGAGCTTGTCTGCATCACCCCTGGCCTTCATGCCCACCATGATGTGTAAACAGTTTCCATCTATCTGACTGTACATCTCATGGCTGTACTCTTATTCCACTAAACTCAGGCTCTGCCATCAGCCAGAAAACCCCCTGAGGGCAGTGCTAGTGACTTATTCATTTTGTTTCCTGGCACATGGTAGTGTTTGTAAATAGAGGGGGGCATGGTGCAGGTGGAAGTGCAAACGACTGTCCAAGGAATCGTGTGGCTTTGCTGAATTGGCACAAGGATCTTAGGGAGGTTTATCACAGGACAGTGTAGGGAGCCCATCTCCACCCACAAGACAAGAGAGAGGCCTTCCGGAAGTAAGGTCTTAGGAAACTTTGGGTGACCTTATAAAATGGGGCGAGGTGGGGGGCATTTTGCTCCCTGCACGTACTCAGTAACTTTATAGCTTCCCTGCTCTGGTCTGACACCAGCCTGGGCTTCAGCCTGGGGTCCTCTAGGCACTGCTGTGGCCTTGTGCTGTCCCCCACCCCTAGGTCTCCCAGCTGCACTAAGCTGGGGAGAGCCGGGGCCAAGGTGCGTGGAAGTGCAGGTATGTTGAAGGACTGGGAATCCAGGTGCATGGGAGATGGGAGAAGAAGGGACGAGTGTGGACCCTGACCATGAAATGGGATAGAATGCCCGCCCTGCAGGATTTCCTCGATTCCCCGAGGATGCAGACTCTGAAGGTTGAGGCGACCTGAGCGTCACCCAGAGCAACAGTACTCCAGCCTCCCCAGTACCCCAGCGATGTGCTGCAAGGCCCCTGGGTCCACCTCTGAGCTCTGTATTCCTGCAGGGCTGTGCTTCCAGAGGTGCTGGGCAGAGGGATTGGGCTTGACAAAAACACAAGACTCTGCCAGGATCGCCTCTGCTGAAGGCACTCCTGGTTCCTCTCCTTGAATGAGAGCAAGGATGACGTCCATTTCACAGAGAGGAAGCTCGAGGTCAGAGAGGGTGGGTGACTCAGGCGCAGAACCCATCTGTGGTCTCTTTCTACGGAGCCATCCTGTGTTAGTTCTTAGGTATTTCCGGGAAGTGTCCAGCTCAGAGTCACACTTGCTATAGACCATGTGGTCTGGGGACATGTTGAGGAGACAGCGAGGAACACAGGGTCATCATTCAGAGTCACGGTCCCACACTCAGGGCCTTTCCTCATCGTCCTTCTTCCCTTCAAAGACAAGATGACTGTTTGCGGACCAGCATGGTTGGTCCTGTGTCCAGATGGCAGACAGACTGGACGCTCCCTGCAGGAGCCGGTGGCAGAGCACACGGGGTCAGCACCTCTGTCCTTCATGGAAGAGGACATTGCAGGCACCATCCTTGGCAACTGCCAGTGATCCGGGTAATAAGAGGGTGAAGAATATGTCCATTGGTTTCTCCTGGGAAGCCTGCAGTGCTCGCTCTTTGGTGCTACATTGTAGTTCTGTTTCCGTTTGTTGGGAACAATGAGGGTGGCGTGGGCACAGGCAGACCTTTCTTTCAGTGGGAGGTACTGTGCTCACAAGTGTAATGCAACCCGGGTTTGGGTTCATTCACATCCTTTTAAAAGCTGTAGCAGAGCAGAGCTTAAGGAAATGTGTCAATACCCCTTTAGTTAAGAGTACATTTTAATTCTTCATTGGAAGATGAAAAACTTATAGAGGTCTCAACGCTACTGAAATGTATGCTTAAAAATGGTCAGGATGGTAAATGGAAAAGTATGTGTTTTTTTACCACAATAAGAAAAAGAGTAGTTTTTTGAAGCCCACAATAATTTCTTAATTAATGTGCTTTGTGTATGTATAGTTGCATCCCTTGGGGTTTTTCAAGGTCATGGACTCCTTTATGTGTGTCTGTTTGCCTGACTCTGTCTTCCTCTCCCCTCCTCCCTCTACCCCTGCCTTCCTTCCGTGCAGGGGTGGGGGTCCTGATTACACAGTTCCAGAAGGGTTCACAGGCTGTGGTTAGAATTTCTGGCTGCCTGCTCTGCTCACGGTCCCTGAACCCAGCTAATCTAACTCCGACTTCACACTTGACCTCTCGCCGTCCACTTAAACCCCCTGTTCCTCTCAACTGCCCAGCAGCCAGGCCTGTTCCTGCTGAGCGAGATAGGGAGTGTCCTTGGGTCTGTGAAGGCAGGCTGGATTCTATCGGTGTCACTATGAAAACTCTGGATATGGTTTTGAACTTGACCAAGAGCCCGTGGTTTCAGGCTGCATTTAACGCTGTCCAGTCTCAGCTGCAGGACGCTGGGGCCCTCGGGATGCCCAGGAGCAGGTCGGGCAACCTGGCACAGCATCTTATTCAGTGGCCTCCGCCTGTCGGGGACTCCCTGGGTGGTTGTGAGTCAGCCCAGGGTCCCCTTCGCTCTGAGACGCCTCTCCTGAACACCTCCCCTTCCCTGCAGGCCCAGGGCTTCCCGCCTCCTCCCCAGACAACCCAGAACTATGATTGTCCCTTTACTCTTCTGTCATCTCCCCCCCAGCCCTGAGCTCCTGGAAAGCAGGAGGAACTGGGAATTACAGGAGGGACTTCCTTGTACCCAAGCCCCCCAGGGAACCAGGATAAAGGAGATTGGGGACTGAGGGCCAATGAGCCGAGGCCACGGGCACTGGTGATGTCTCCATGAAGGACTCCTGCTCTCTGTTCACTGCCACAGGCACAGCTGGACTTTCTCCACCAGCGAGCTCCCGGCACTGGACGTGAACGGGGAGGCAGGACACTCACGTGCTGTGAGAGCTCTAAAAAGAGGTTCCTGCCAGGGGTCAGGCCTGGCGGTGGCTCCTCTGTTCCTCTTCAAACTGGTGTTTTAGGACCGTGAACAGTGACAGACCGTACCACATGCAAGTGCATATTTAGTGAGAGCCAGCTCCCTGCAGTGCAGAGAGCTCTGTGCTTCCAGTGTGGACGAGATTTCAGAATGAAAAATACATGGTCACCACTGGGAACTGTTGTTGCAATTTCTTCCTTTAATTGCATAAAACCATATTTGAAATTTGAGTGTTGATGAGTCAGTTCTGTTTGCTCCAGCAACCCTTACTCCACAAACAGGCAGATTCGGGTGCCCCACGTGGTACCCCGACAGGCATCTCTGGACGTTCCTGAGAGGCCCAGGGATGCGGATAGGGGAGGTGCTGTGTGGTCTGGGAGGCCACCTCTGCCTGCTCTGGATCGCCTGCTGGACTGTGGCAACGGTTCTCAGCCCTCTCAGGCCCACACTTCTGTTTTGAGGACATATATTTTGAGATGCTGTCTTCAGTATCCTGAAATCAAAGTCATAGCTAATGTAAACTATTTAAACACATATTTTTAAAAACAATCTGTGTAGCACCCTAAAACTCAAATGGTAAAGGAACAATAAAAAGAAAGCAATTGAAAATAAGGTAACGTGCATTTCAAGGTGGAAATCCTTGGGTGGGCCACCCTAGGAAACAAAAACCACCCCCTCAGATCTTCTTTATTGTGGAAAAATGCACCTCACATGCAGTTTGCCATTTTAAGTGTACAGTTGAGTGGCACTAGGTCCCTTCACAACGTTGTGCAGCCATCACCACTGTCTACTTCTGGGCATTTTCATCTTCCCAGAAGGAAACCCGTCCCCGTTAGCTGTACTCCCACCCTCTTCCCCCAGCCCCCGGCTGTCCCTAATCTGCTTTCTGTCTTCGTGGAGTCGACTCTCCGGGCATTTCACATAAATGGAATCACATGATGTGTGGTCTTTTGAGTCTGGCTTCTTTCACTCACATGGTGTTTTCCAGGCTTGTCCGTGTTGTAGCAAGTGTCAGAGCTTTGTTCCTGTTTAAGGCTGAGTAGTATTCCACTGTATGGACAGAGTCTCTCTTGGTGGAGACTTGGGCTGCTTCGCCTTGTAGTGGTTGTGAATAGTGCTGCTGTGAACATTCTTGGGCATGTATTTGTTTGAACTCCTGTTTTCAGTTCTTTGGGGTACATATTAAGCAGTGGAGCTGCTGGGCTGCGTGGCGATTCTTCAACTTGCTGAGGAGCTGCCCCCTCAGATGTTTGAAAGTCCGCTTGGGAGACCCCCTGGCCTCTGGTGTGGGTGGCTTGTTTCCAGAAGCTCTGCCTTGGGTGCAGTGGAGAACAAGCTGGTTTGCACAGATGTGATCCCCTAGCGGACACATGCCGTCTGCTCGAGGGGGACGTACCCTAGGGTAGACGGTGGTAGCAGCTTCTCCATCAAGAGAGAGAGGTTATGGCGTCTCCAGTAGGGGCAGGCCTGCCTGTCACGGTTCTCTCGGCTTCTGTCTGGAAGTCTTGTGTGTCGTTTCTCCTGTGGCCTCACCTGCCTGCAGCACTGTCCACTGACAGTGGCCCTGAAGGTGGACAGCCCTAGGGACCTTCCTGAGTCGCCTTGTGTAAACACTACAGTTGCTAAAAGATGGCGTGTTTGAGGAGAAGGCCGGTAAGATCAGGTGATCTGGGGAGGGGGGAGATAATAAAAAAAAGAAAAGAAATTCAAATAAGCAAAAAGGGCAGAAGCCAGGCTCCCACCCCTGCCAATGATGCCTCACGGGTAGAAGCTGTGTGCGAGGAGAGTGGTGATCTTGCCTTTTGGTTGCTGTGCGGCTATTTACATCTGTGCTCTAGATTGCAGCTTACTTTGAGTGGAACATGGGAGTATTGCTAAAATCTCCCATATTGGAAGGATATACTTCCTAGATTTTTGGACATATCATTTCCCTTTTTTAGAGGAAGTGCTGCCTCCTAACCAAGCACTTCAGTGTTTCCCAGTGGAAAGATTTTCAATTTTGCAATCCGAAAGATAGGCTTCCCTTCCTTGGCCTCTTGGTGTCCTTCTGCCGGAGCCCTGTTCCCACAGGCTCCCCTGACTCTGGGATCAGGTCGGAGAGGGCAGAAGGAGGGAAACCAGAGGGCGAGGTCCTTGCTGCTGTAGGTGGCTCCCACTGAGCTCTTGAGCGTCCTCAGCTCTCAGACTGAGAATTCTAACAGAAGTCACCCAGCTCTTCAAGAACATGGCCTGCAGGTGGAAGGGTCTGGTGAATCAATCCCCCTTTCAGTTTAGGGGGGAAAAGAGCTCCTTAAATCATTCTGGGAACATTTAAGCTGGGCAGAGTATTGGGGCTTGTCATTGTCATGCTGTCCTTTCTCCTTTTCCATGCTCTCTCTAGAAGATGCATGCGTTTATCTGAATGAGCTGAAACCAGGAGACCTCAAACTAACTATGGAGCAGTCTTTGGCGAATGTTTTCACTCCTGGGAATGCAGGGGAGTTCCCAGAACCCACGTGCATGCCTATGTCACTCAGGACTTCATTCTTAGATGATCATATAAAGATAAATAAATAGCTCAGGGCGCTTCACCTTTTAGTGGCCTGGATAGAAGACGAAGGTCGTGTTCTAGGAGGTCATGAGTTTCTGTCTGCTCCTCAGAGCAGGAGTTTGCCACCCTGTCTGCACAGTGCAGTCTCCTGGGAACTTGACAAGATGCAGATGCTAAAAGTGCATTGCAGCTTCCACCTCTAGAGGATTGGGTTGAATTGGCCTGGGTCGTGACCCAGGTGTCAGGATTATTTTAAGTGCTCCCCACATGTGTAGCTCCAGTGGAAATCCAGGGTTGAGACCTGCCATGGTCCTCAAGCTTGTTTGTGTGTTGGAAACACCAGGGAGTCTTAAAAAATGCTGACACCTAGGCCTCGTTCCCATGGGTTCTGACGCAGGGCAGGGGTGAGCCCGAGAGTCAAGGTTTTCGGTGCAATGCTAATGTGCAGCCAAGTTTGAGAACCGCTTATGTTAGTGTTTCTAACTTGTGTGTCCCAGTCATCTGGAGGGCTGACCATCGGTCAGTGCAGCAGGAGAGCCCCCCATCCCCATGGTTCTGATACAACCCGAAACTGTGACCCTGCTCAGAACTTACAGGACAAGTGGTGTCGTGTGCCAGGGACCTGGGCGGTGACTCCTGGTGCTGGCCCCACCGTGGGTTCCAGCTTTGTTTCGACAGGGAGAGCGGGTGCTGTGACCCGCCTCTGGTCTCTCAGCTTCTTCCTCTGTAGACGGGATCAGATAGTCATCACCCTGAGGGATCTGAATCACCCTAGCGTGGTGCAGAGAGAACACGAGTGCTGTCTCAGGTCCCAGTGACCGTGCCAGGGCACACTCTCCATTAGGCCACATGACTGGGAGTTCACTGTACTTAGGAAGAGGTGCAGAGTTGCCAAGGAGCTTCTGGGTTTCAAATAGTTTTCTAGTGAGTGATCTGAGGAAGTCACCTCCCACCCCTCCATCAGTTCAGTGGTAAATTGGTGACCACAGTGCCGACCTCCCAGGTCAGGCTGAATTCAGTCCTGAGGTTGAAGTGCTTGGTGGGCACCCCACAGTCTTGGCCTGAGTCCGTCACTTCCCTGGGGCTTATTGAAACATCCAGGTGCCCCCATATGAGGACTAGCTGTCCTGCTGTGTCCTCAGAGCACCCTCAAATTTCCCTGTTCTGGCCTTCACCCCACCCTCCCTTGTGGCCGGTGTAAGGTCACAGCCACCATAGACTGGGGGTGCTGGGGCTGAGGTCCCCTTTGGTCCTGCTCCTAGCACAGCTGCCTGGCCTGATCACAGCAGGGCTCTGTCCCTACGTGTGGCATGAATGACCGAATGACAGAGCATTGCTTATCTCCCAGGCTCCGTGAGCTCCTGTGTCCCACAGTGACTCTGAGGCCCCTCAAGGCCTGGTCAGGGCTGAGGTGACATCTGAATAGCCCACTGGCTGGCTGTGCTCAGCATCAACAAGTATCCCTCCTCTGTCCTTGACCCCAGCCCAGTCCGTGAATAAAGTGAAATTGTTACAGTGAGGAGATGCGCTGGTCTCTGGGAGTGGTGGCGAGGTGGGCACCTGGGGACAGGTGCCCACGTTACAGCTGGGTAGGCTGATCCTGAGGCCTGGAGTGAGGAGTGTCTGGTGGCCGGAGGAAAGGAGACCAATCTGAAGACATCTGAATGCTCAGCATAGGGACTGGACAGGGGTGGGCCACATCTAATTGTGTGGCCATTGCAGATCATGTCACAATGCCATGTGTTGGTGGAAAAAGCAGGTCACTGGGATGAAAGTGACATTGCAATATTCTGTAAAGGAAGAGCTGTCCCAGACAGACCCTCCCTGGAGACTCTGGAAGCAGGTGTGAGCAGGGCTTGTTTGTGGACATGTGGGTCACTGGGGGTTTGCTAACTCGGTGGTCCTAGGTTGCTGTGTTTCCTGCACTGACTCTTATAGCCTCTGTGACTGCGAGGGGCGGGGGTCCTGGTCCCTCTTTTGCTGACTGGGCAGCAGCGGGAAGCAGGTGCATGCAGCATCTGGGCCGTGTGGGGAGCAGGGGTCGCCCAGGGCTCCAGCAGCCCTTTGCCTGCAGAAGGCCTGTGAGGAGCCTGGGGCTTTGTGCCCCTTCCTCAGAAGTGACCCCATACTGGGGAGCAACGGGGCTGGAAGGATGGTTTGCTGAGCCACCTGCAGGTGCCCCAGAGGGGATGCTGGCCTGCCATCACAGTCACACTGCCTTAGCTCACCGAATCTCTCCTTCTTTCATTCCATCTCCTCTTGTTCAGATTTGGCTTCTTCATTGAAAAGGAAAAATATGGTCGTGCGCAGATTTATGGAGTGGATTTTTTAATACAGTCCAGAGAATAGGTTTAAAGTATTTCTTTATTCAACGCATCAGGTACTGCATTGTTCAGATGTCCCGGGCTCACTAGATTACAGTCATTTCTTTATGGTAACCGTGAGCCAGTTTTTGGTATCCCCCAGGTTCCTTTTTGGCTCATATGACTCGAAGTTAATGGTAGAGGGTCTTACCTCCTGCATATGTGGGAGAGGGCAGGTCTTGTGGGAGGGGGAAGGATGGCAGGAAGCAGAGGTGCTGGCCTTGACTGAAGTGCTAGAAGCCCCGTGGACATGGACAGGGAATGGCAGGAGTGGTGAAGGCCCCCCATGGTCCCACCCAGGATGGTGGAGAGGCAGGTGGGAGCAGAGCCCTGGGGGCTGTGCTGATAGTGGGGGCAGAGATGGGCGTCATTGTTGAAGTTAAATAAGTAAAGAGTAACTTAGGGATTTAAACTTTTCCGTTCTCTTTGGGAAATGCTCATGAGGTAAGCCTGAGTATGGAAAGAGATGTGAGCAGTATCTTCATTGGGATCCAGGACTGGTTCGCAGAGCCTCTCTCTGGGCCCTGGGGCTCCAGGCTGGCTTGATTTTCTTCTGAATATTTTTGTGTATCTTCCAAATTTTGACATACATTACTATTATAATCAATCAGAAAAAAGTAGTACTGAAAACTCCAAACCCATATATCAGTCACTTTGGAGAGAGGGAGTTGGGGGTAGAGAGTGTGTGTTTTACTAACCGCTGTGGTCCCTTCTGGTGGAATTCAGAAGTCAGTGCCTCTCAGCATTGAGCTCCTAACCTGTGACCTGGGCCTTACCTGTTCCCCCCACCTCCTCACCTCTCAGTGCTGGCTCCCAGCAGGTGGCCCAGGCTCACCTGTTCTCCCACCTCCTCACCTGTCCGCACTGGGCTCCCAGCAGGTGACTGAGCTCACCTGTTCCCCTCACCTCTCAAAGCTCTCTGACTTCACAAAGGTGCACTGAGTCCTCAGGGCTCAGGGCTCAGCACGGACAAAGCTTGGAGCTGAGTGAGACCTGATCCTTGCTCCCACCCAATGAGACAGGTGGCCGCTGCTCAGAAAGGAAACTTGCAGAGCCTTCTGAGGCGGAAGTGCAAGATAAGGCACTTACTGTTTATGCAAGCCTTCTCTAGAGAGGTAAACGTAGATCTTGGTAGACAGGGCACCAGAGATGGCAAGTCAGGTGCCACGTGGAAACGTCTTTGCAGCCACCAGCTCCCAAAGGCCACGCCACACAGAGTGTGAGAGGAGATGCTTCTGATTCCACCTGCTTCCGCCTACCTAGAATCCTCCGGACAAGGAGCACTCGAAGTTCCCTAGTAGCGTCAGTGTGAGACGGCCCTCAGTACCAGGTGAACACGTGGGGACGAAATGTCTGCCTCTCTGCTGTTGGGAGGGTCTGGTCCTTCTGCCCTGCTGTTACACATGGGGGCCCTGACCTCAGTCTGCAAGATGGCAGGGCTTGTGCACACCTGAGACCCAGCCCTGGTCTCCGCTGCGCCAGGCATCTCCTTGGGGGTCACCACAAACCCCTTCTCGAGTTCCCTAGAGCTGGGCTGGTTGGAGCCCTGGGTGGGCCCTGCACAGGGTCCTGTGCCAAAAGGAGCTGGAGGCTGTCAGCCAGCATCCCCCACCTGGCAACTTGGGTAGCTCGGGGCAGGTGGGCAGCTCCCAAGGAGAAGAAAGAGCCTTTTGCAGGGCCTGCCCCTTCCCAGTCCCTGGAAATGAGGGAGGGACCAACTCCCCAAAATCGAGGTGCTTGTGATTCCTCCTCATCCTAGGGGGAGACCAAGATGGAAAATGATTCCCAAGAACACCCAGTGCCCCCAGCTTTCTGTCAGGCAGCTCCCAGCCAATGAGAAAGAGCTTGTTTTGCTTGGAAATGAGGTGCTCTAGAAACAGGGTGGTGAGGTTGATCTGAAAGGCGAGCTGCTTCTCTGACATCGAGAACACAAACATAAACGCTTGTGCCCTCTGGGGCAGTGTGAGTCTGTGGGCAGTGTGCAGCTGCGGGCTGTGCGGGAGCACTGAGGGGTGTCTGTGAGTGACGCTGAGTGTGAGCGAGTGTTTATGACAGATTGTGAGTGTGAGAAAATGTATGTGTCTGTGTCAGAGGTTGTGTCTGAGAGCCTGAATGTGTGTAAGAGACTTGTGAGAGAGTGGGAGTATTGTGTGAAAGTGAGTGTGTGTTTGTGAGAGACTGAGTCTGAGAATGTGTGTGTGTGTGAATGTTGTGTTAGAGTGTGAGAGACTGAGTATGAGTGGATGTGTGTGAACGTTTGTGATAGTGTGTGTGAGAGACTGAGTGAGAATGTGTGAGTGTGTGAATGTTGTTAGAGTGTGAGAGACCATGAGTATGAGTGGATGTGTGTGAATGTTTGTGATAGTGTGTGTGAGAAAGTGTGTGTGAGAGACTGAGAATGTGTGAGTGTGTGTGACTATGTGAATGTTGTCTTACACTGTGAAGTTATAAGTATGAAGAGCGAATGTGTGTGAACGATTGTGAGAGAGAGTATGTAAGAAAGTGTGTAACTGTTTGCAAGAGGCTGTATGAGAGTTTGAATGTGTGAATGAGCATGTTTGTGAGTGTTAGAGTGTGAGAGACTATATGTGTGGGAGACTGTGTGTGCTGAGAATGTGTGAGTATTGTGGGAAAGTGTCTGAGTGTGTGTTGGTGGGAGATTGTGAGAGGCTGAGAGAGAGTGTGTGAGAGTGAGAGAGTGAGAGAGTGTGTGAGAGATTACATGTGTGAGAGAGTGTGTGAGTGTGAGAGAGAGGGAACCAGGGCAGGTGCTTGAGGACTCACCCTTGGCCTGTCGAGGGCGCTCTTTGGAATGTTGTGTCCTCCTTGTTGCAAAAGGAAGAAGGAACCTTCTGGACTCCCGCTCGGAGCTGTGGCTGGAAAGTGGGACCCGTCCTGGCAAACTTGCTGCCCAGCCCTCTGGGTCTCACTTGCTCCTTCCTCTCACACAGGGCGGGCATGGGGGACTGTGACCTGGCTGCCGTTGGGATCAGCCCAGGTGCTGGGTGGTGGTTACGTAGGGCATCTGGTGGAACGTTCTGGTGCTGGACTTGGCATCAGAGCTCTGGCTAGAATTCTGGTCACCCTACATGCTGTTAACTTGTGTAAGAACCAGCTCTCAAGTTTCCTTGTCTGAAAAATAGAATCAAGGCCTTGCTGGTCATGGTGGCAGGCCTGCCTTGGGACCTCGCTGAATGACTAGGAGTGTGAGCCCAGGCAGCACGGTGCTTGCTTCTCAGCCTCCCAGAGACAGGGTCCTGCTCTCTCTAATTACCACAACCTGCATGTGTCTCTGAGCATATTGGTGCAGAAAACCACATCCCGCAGGGCTTTCTCTGCATCTGATGAGAAGATTCGGTCACCAGACATGGTGCACTTAGAGAGAATGGAAAGTTTGTTGATCAAACTCGAGAGTTTGTTGATCTAAACATGGAAACTAACACAAGCACAGAATGAGGGAAGGATTTGGGGAAATTCAGTACAGGCAGCACAGAGTAATAGAAAAATGTAAAGAAACCTTGTTCTTCCTAAAGACAATCCATATCTTGTTTCTGTAATATTAAAAGTATTACATATTGTTAGTGAAAAGTTTGAAAAATATAGATATTTACACAAAATACTAAAAGTTCCTAGAATTCCACAAACCCAAGAGAACCTCTTATGGACATTTTGATTCTTTATTTTTTAAAATAAAAATGAAGCCGTGCTATACAAACTACACATTCGGCCCCATGCTCCAGAAGGAAGGGTCCCCCTTTCTCAGCCCAGTGTCCCCTCCATCATCCACGTTCATCATTATCAATCATTTACCTGCCGACAGTACCACAAGACTGCATGGGTGGGCTGTGCCTCCCTGGGCCCGAGGGTCGCTGTCTGCTCTGCAGTCTTTTTGAGGTGGAAGGGGACATTGCTGCCTCCCTGACTGACCCACCCTGTTATTTGGCAGCGGTTGGTGAGGAAAAGTGACCTGAAGGGATACAGTTTGCATTTGTGGGTTTTTCAGTCAGATACACATGGCTACAAGTCCTCACTGTCTGTGACTTGCCTGGTGGGGTAGGGCAGGTCCCCACCCAATATCCCATTTTCCTTGTCTGCAAAAATGACACCGTATGCCACCTTCATTTTGTGGCTGTGGGGTTTTCTGTGTGAGAACACGTGCCCAGGCTCCACCCAGGGCTGTTGTAGGATAAGCCTCACTCTCCTTTCTGCTTCTTCCCTTGTCACTGCTGCTGGGAGAAGTGAGCACATGCTGGCACCTCCCGGTGCTGTGGCTGCATCTTACACCTGTCTCGTCTTTCCAGGAGTTTCACACTGGGATGCAGATGGTGCAGGAAAGCTCCGCTGTCCACGACTGTGGTCTAAGAGGAGGCCAGGGTCTGTCATCGGGAGAGGCCTGGCCTCTGATGACCCTGGTGTTTGTGTCTTTGCCTCTTTGGGAAGGGAAAACGTGTCCTACGGGGTGAGAGATGCTTCTGTGCACATCACAGCCTGGAAACAGGGACCCCTGTCCTACTCATGCACGTGCCCCTCACCCCCATTCTCTCAGTGGTGGCCGAGCCCTGTTCTGGTGGCAGACCCTCAGTGCTGTCTGTGACCACACTCCTGCATGCTTGGGAGCCTGCTTCTGACCATTTCGGGGGCGGGATTCTCAAGTCCCGATCCGTGCAAGGGATGGCACCCATGACTGTGCTGACCAGAGCTGTGTTACCCAGGTTTCAGAGAAAGCACTTTCTAGTAAGAGCACTTTCCAGGAGAGACTTGTAAGGGAAGACAGTTCTATTTGTTGTCTTCCTTTGTGCATGACAGAGAGAGAAAATGGAGAAACTGCAGCAGATCCCTGTGTTCAGTCAGGACTTCTCTAGGGCCACTCAGGGCAGCTGTTTCAGGGCTTCATCTGGGGGAAGCCTGGGGCAGAAGCCACACGTCTGCTCCGCGTCAGCTCCAGGACATACCACATTCCCTAAGCGCTCTGACACAGAGACATTCAAGGAGACCTTGAAGAGAGTTTAGAAAGTCTAGGGCTCCTGCTCAGAAACTCCTTGTTTAATTCTCCTTAATCCCCTTCAGTCCTTGGTCCCATCGGACATATTTTCCAGAAGTGCCTTTGCAGAGCATCCACGAGGCCACGCTGGCTGGTTTTAAACTAACAAGTGACCATGCACCTAAAGGGGCCTCGGTATCTGAAGCGAGCTGGTTCAAAGGTCAGGGCTGAGGTCACGGCGCATTGACGTCCATGTCCTGGTCACCTTCCCTAGGCCAGGGGCAGGGTTTTGGGGAACACATCCACACCCTCTGCACCTTTCTGGGGCTTCATGGTGTGCAGTGCATTGGTGTGGCGTCACTGTGTCATTTGCAATAAAACACATTTATTATCTCACACGTTGAACAGAAGCAGTCCCCAAATCCCTTCTCTAAAAGGAAGGCTTACGAGTGGTTTGGCCTCTGGATTTTTCAGCTGTGATGGCCAAGGGTGTCAGATAAGCCCCCAGAGCATGATTATGACAGGTGCCTTTGGGGGGGTGTTTCTCTGGATGAGGTGCTTGGTGCTCTGTGTAACCCCCACAGCCTTTGCAGAGGGCAGCAGGGCTCCGCTCCTCAGGGTCAGGCTCACACAAGCTTCTCCTTTCCATCACTGACACCCACAAGTGTGACCCTCTGCATCCATCCTCCTGGAGCACTCTGCCCCAGTGCTCTGGGAGGGGCAGAGCAACGGGGGTTGTGGGGCCAGCCTCCCTCTGCGGCCTCACCCTCCCCACCCCTCTCTGCACACACGCTCACCCTAGATGGCTCAGGTGCATGTGGAGGGGCAGGTCTGTGGCAGTCAAGTCCCAGACAAGTAGGGCCTGGTCCTCCTGATGGGCAGCTCACATCTCCTGGAGGGTGGGAGCCTGAGGGAGAGGGAAGAGGACCACAGGATGGCAGTGGCGCTACATCAGTGTGCAGTTGTGTTAATGGGACTGTTGGTGCGTGGTTGTGTTAAAGGTATTTCATTTCATCCTCACCCCAGTTTTTCCCTCCAGGGGAGAAAAGAGAGCAAGCTTTGCACTCATTTTGCTCCGAGGAGTCACTCCTCCTGCAGCTGGTGAGGGGTGGACACGAGCTTCCCAATCCTGAATCCTAATGCGCTCTCTGCTCACCCCTCCAGGCCGGGTCTGCAGGGGCAACTGTTGGGAATGGGAGGGTGGGAGTCAGGAGGGTGGAACTATTCTGGGAGGGGGCCTACCACTTGGAGACCAGGTTGGATCTTGCTCACACTGTCACCGGCCCTGTGACGGGGGGCTGTGCCTAGCCTGGCCTCTGCCCAGGGAGTGGACCAGAGGAGCTGGAGGCTCACGAGGTGGGACCCTTGAAGGAACCCTGCTTCACTCCTCCCTGGGACAGCAGATGAGCGTCCTGTCTCCACTGAGTTATACTCCCTTAATGTGGCAGCTTTCACATTCCATGCAGCTTCTTAAAGTTCCTGCTGGGGGAGGGGGTGAGGCTCGTGAGGATTGGTCGCATGACAGCGTATTTCGCAGCCGGGCACTGGTTTGGGACAGAGTGGTTCCAAGGTGAGCCACATGCCTTTAAATGCAATGTCATTGTGACCTTCACAATTGCAGGGAGTATATATTTTTAGCTTAAGTCTGAACTGTAGGGATATCATTTTTAGGTCTGAATTTTCAGAGTACGTCATCAATAGAAACATTGTCTTAATAGCCTGCATTAGGTTTCCCAAACTGCCCAATCATAAGATTCCCTGGGAACAGGTTAAAAATATACAGATTGCAGCCCTCCCCCCCATCTCCCCCCAGAAAGCAAGTCTGATTTGAGGAGGGGCTGGGGATCTGTATGAAGAATAAATGCCTGTGGTGTTTCTTGCACAGGATAGTTTGCTATAGTAATGTTGACTGTTGGGGCTTGAATGAAGCCTGTTTTCCCTCCAGAATTCCTCCTTGTTAAGATTCAAGGTGTCACATGTCAGCCTCTCCCTCAGCCTGAGCCTCTGCAGGTGGGGTGACCCTCGGGCCGTTCTGGTCCTGATTGGGGGCATGGCACCTTGTGCACACAGCCCTGGCACGCACACGTCCTTCTGCTCAGCTGCCTTAGGTCATACCCAGTGCCCTGGGTGCCGTCCTGATGCTCAGTCCTGCCAGGAAGATGGTTCTGGAAGGAGTGGGCTGGCTGGTGGGAGCTGAGGGTTTCTGGGGAGCCCCGTGAGTCTGAGGAGGCCCCTGGGATGCACGTCATCTGCAGTAGCGTTGACCAGTGATGAAATAGAAAGCGTCTTCAAGAAGTTTTAAAGTGGAGTTTTAATTAAAGGTCTGCGCGCTCCACTGTGATGAAAGCACCTGCAGCCCCCGTGTCTCTCTCCTAACAGGCCCCTCAGGTGATGAGCCACTGGGTGGAAGATTCCGGAAGCTGAGCCTCGGGCAGTATGACAATGATGCTGGGGGACAGCCAGCCTTCTCCAAATGCGGATGGGGAAAGACCACCAGTACGGACCAGGCCCCAAGCCTGGCACCTTTCATCTCTCCAGCAGACGCCAGAGAGGTACGCACCGCCACAGGAGAGCTTGACCCAAGCTCCTCCCAAGTCCTCGGCCCCCTTCCTCACCCCCCTCCATCCCCATCTCACAGATGCGGTTCCTCCCTGAGGGGGTGTGGGTGGGACAGCCCAGGTGCGCAGTGAGTCGGCGTGGGTGCGAACTTTGCTCTCCCGAGAGAGCGTGCGGATGTGTGCCTCGCTGGGGTCATCTGAGCCTCTGTGTTCTGATCTTAGAGTGAGAATGAGGTGTGAAGCGGGCAGATGTGTTGGGAAGTTAGAGGTCTCGGGAGCTCGGTGGGTGGATGGCAGCAGCAAAAGGCAAACAGATTTCCCTGAAGTCATCGCAGAGGCCCCTGAATCCCCCACCCAAGAGCTCTCAGGGCCTTGGGTGGGAAGCAGGAAGAATGTGATCTGCCTGGACTTGTGACCCCGTGTGAGATCAACAGACATCTTCCGGGAGGTATAGTCAAGGCTTTTAGTCAGAATTGAAGTAAGACAGGTCAGCAAACCCCAAAACGACGAACCCTTTCAAATTAGGGTTTTATTTATTCTCAAGGTAGAAAAGTAGGAACCCAGAATAGACGAGAAAAGAAAGTCAGCCCTGGTCTTAACACATAAGCAAAATCAGTGGTGCTACTTGGATGTGTCCTTCCAGCCTTTTCTATTCCATGGGTTTAATTTATGGGTCTGTGTACGTATCTGTGAACATACCGTAGGACAAGACAGTTTTGTCCTGCCTTTTTCACTGAATGATGGAAGGCTCCCTTTCCCCATGCTATGCAGACTCTCTGCCCATTCCACTTATTAGCTGTGTGATGTCGCAGTAAACAGATGCACCGTAAGATATTTCCCTCTTCCTTTACTGTTACTGAAGCTGTTTCCACTTCTCTGTGGCTGTGAGAGGCAGGGCTGTGGTTCCAGAACTCGGCCTCCTGTTCCCACTCTCAGATGAGGGCTGGCTCAGTGGGCCAGTAGGGGCCCTCCGCTGTCTGGAGTGGCCTTCACCTGACGCTCCCTGTGCCACTTTCAGACGGTGATCACTGCATATCCCCCAGACCTCGATGGGCTCGATGGCAGGATCTTCTCTCCAACCAAAAGTGGCAGTGAGTCCATTTCTTCCACACCAGCGTTCCCAGTGTCTCCAGAAACACCATATGGTAAGAAAGAAGCAAAGTCTGCTGCGTGCAATCCCACCCCTCAGGGAGGAGACTAGAATGGCTCCTGCTCTGCTTTCTCTTCCAGTGACAGCACCCCCACATTATCCCCCGTTCAGCCCACCCAGGCCGCAGATGGGCAGTGCCAGCGGTCTGTACAAAGGAGCTCATGGTAAGAAACTTGCCTACTCTTCTCTCTGGGCACCGCCTTACACGGTCGCCATCTTTACAAATGCATCCTCGCGTGCAGAAATATTTCCATGTGTGTCACATCTCAGAGGCCTCGAAAGCGAGGATGGCTCTCACTGCAGAAGGTGTAGGGGCGTGGCTGTGCAGCCTGCTGGGGGTTAGCAACCCGGTTGACTCTCTGCCTGGCGTCCTGCGGGCATGTTCTGTTAAGCACTTCCGTGTGTCCGTCTGCTGAGATACGCATTTATGGGAAGGGTCATGGTGCTCTCAGCAGCTGAGCAGCGGTGCTTTTCAACTGCTCTTGGTGTTACTTGGAGTTGAAAAAGGAAATTGGAACACCTGCCCCACCCGTTATAGAGAAAGTAAGGTGCCCAGAGGGCAGTGAGTTCCCTGATCCATGCTGCATGGCTACCCTAGACCCTTGCCCACTGCCTGCTCACAGACTTGTCCTGGCTCCTTATATCCTCGACACTCGGTCACTGATCTGGATCTCCCCAGGAGTGACGACTTCTGCAATGTGTCAGCTTCTGGGATGGGTCTGTTGCATCCCTCGTACTCTTTCCATATTCGGTATCCTGTCCTAGTGTGCACTGCCTGGGGAGGGAGCATTAATGGGGTGGCAAGGGGTTACTCGGCAGCGGACTCCTCTGGAGTCTAGGACAGGCCTGACCTCGGGCAGATGGAGAGGGGATGTAACTAAAGCCCCACATACATTTTAAAGTCATTCTTCTCTGTAATTGTAAATTCTTTGTGTTGATCCTTTTCTCCCTGGGGAAGGCAAGGGATGGCTCCCGCTGTGGCCATCAGGCACATTTCTCAAGACGGGGACATTGACATTGTGTTGAGATCCTGCCTCTTAGTCCTAAACCAGGAGTGGTTTAGTGATGACAGCTAGCTCCACATTCCCTCTTCCTCCAGAGAAAACCATATCTGTGTGTCACTTAATGGAAGGGCCGTCTTTCCAAGTCTCCTTTATGGTTTTTAGGACATAAATGCTTCTCTTTATACACAGAGCATAGCAGTTAACCTGCCTGTCGTTCTTAGCAGATGCGACTGAAATGCAGGGTAAGAAACCCTGTGTGCAGTGTTGTTGCGCCTGTCGGTATGTTGTGTGAGCATCACAGGAGAAGAGGTGTCTGTGTCCCAGTAGGCGTTAGCACATGGGCTTGCCCAGACATAGCTATGTGTCTGTTCTTCTGTATTTTAATAATGTAGATGGAAGTAAACACACAGCCCCGTCCTCCCCCCTAAGTCCACCACAATTGGGGGTGAATTTGAATGTATTCAGTGGGTTTGAATAGAACCCAGCCCTGTGACATGGATTCAGTCAGGTTCCCACAACTCTAGGACCAGGTTCATTGGAAACACACTGGTGACAGCACTGGAAGGTGGATGATAAGCCTGAGGAAAGAAAATACCAGAAAAAACTTTTAGACTCACTAAAAGCTCCTGACATAGGCTTTTAGGGTCATTGTGTGGAATATCGGGGGGGTATTGAACCCTCCTAAACTTGAGGAAGGGTTGGGAAGCTGAATGAGGTTGGCATGCCTGGAGATGTGTGCATGGATGCTGGGCTGACGTTCCAGCCTGGAGCGTTGGGGCAGACGTGGGCGGATGTGTCTGTGTGTGACAGTGGGTCCCTGCACACCGAGTGCGTATTAGACATCAGTGCAGCCAGTACATCCTAAGTACCTTCTGTGTAAATATTCACACAAAGAAGTAGGGTTTTGATTTCAAATATAAAAAGCAAAAATGTTAAATTGGAGCTATTTAATTTTAAAAACACCTTATGAGTCTTGTAGATTTTTATTTTATTGGTCCCTGATGACGTTAGTCCACAAAGGGTGCAGAGATGCACAACATTCACTTCAGAGGTACTGCAGACCAGGCAGAGCACAGAGAGTCCTGCTTGTGCACGGGGATTCCACGCGCTCTGCAACACCAGGTGGGATGGTTGACCCCTCTGAGACACAGCAATGATAGTGGTAGCTCATGTGTACACACTACATACAGCTATGTACAGCTTGTCTTCCTCTTTACAGCATGATTTCCTTTAATCTTGCGGTCACGTTATAGGGGTCACTCTGCCTGTTATCTCATTTACAGAAGAGAAAACTGACACAGAGAAGTTAAGCAAATTGCCTGAGAAACAAAGCTGATAAATGCTAAGCCAGAATTCCAGACCAGTCAGCCTCACTCCACAGCCATGGACTTTTTGTTCCAAATCATCAGATTAGACAGGGCTTATTTTTCACTTCTCATCTAAAGTGGTAGTGACATGATGTCAGTACTGAGAAAGCACAAGGAAAGTCTCAAAGGTCCTGGATTTAAGTCCAGTCGTGTATTAACTGTGACTTATATACTCACTGGCCTTCTGAACCTGTTTCCTTATCTACAAATACAGACAATAAAACCTCATCCATGACCACTGTGCAGTCTTGGGAGTGTCTGCAGGCATCTAGCATAACGCCTGGTTCTGATTCATTTAGAACTAGGTACTGACGTGTGTATACGTGAGAGTATCTGCTTTAAATTACCATTGGGAGAGTGGCTTGACTTCCTGGAAGATGGAGTAGACATGCTTTTCCCTATTCCTCCTGTTAAGTACAACTAAAACCCTTAGCATATTGTATATAGACAATAAATGCCAGTAGACTGAAAAGTGGAGAAAGGAAGGCAGACTGGCCATGGGCCTCAGGACCACGGAACCAGAGTAGACCATACACTGGGTCATGAAACAAACTTCCACAGATTTAGAAAGAGTTGACACCATACAGAGTGTGTTCTCCAACTGTAGTGGAATCAAATGTGAAATCGGCAACAGAAAGATCGCAAGAAAATCTCCAAACACCTGGAAGCGAAACAACACATTTGCAAATAATCCATGGGTCCAAGAAGAAGTCTCCAGGGAAATAACAAACCATATCGAACTGAATAAAATGAAGATAAAATATATCAAAATTGATGGGACAGAGCTAAAGCAGTGCTGAAAGGAAAATTTATGATGGTAAATACATACATTGGAAAAGAAGAAAAGTCTGAAATGAAGACTTTGGACTCTTGTCTCCAGAACCTAGAAAAAGAAGAGCAAAATAAACCAAAGGTGAGCAGAGGGAAGGAAATAGTAAAAATATAAGCAGAAATCAAAGGTATTATAAATAGAGAAACAGCAGAAAAAATAAATGAAAGAGCGAGCTGGCTCTTTGGGAGGATCAATAAAATTGACAAACCTCCAGCAAGACTGACAAAAAAGAGGGAAGACACAAATTATTAATATCAGGAATGAAACAGGGCTATCACTGAAGACGCTGCAGACACCAAAAGCACGGATAAGGAATACCATAGACAACTCTACACACGTAGTGTTTAAGAAGCACAGACTGTGAAAACTCACCCAATGTGAAATAGACAATTTGAATACCTTGTAACTATTAAGGAAATTGAACTAGTAATTTATAAACTCCCAAAAAAGAAATCACCAGCCCCAGATGATATCACTATTGAATTCTACCAAACCTGTAAAGAAGAATTAATGCTAATTCTATACAATCCCCTCCAGAAAATAGAAAAGGAGGGAATACTTTATTTTATTTTCTTATTTTATGAAGCTAATGTTACCCTGATACCGAAACCAGACAAAGATAACAAAAAAAGAGAAAACTATAGACCAATATCCTTTATGAACATAGACACAAAAATCCCTAACAAAATATAAGCAAATAGAATTCAGTAGTATATAACAAGAACTACACACTATGGGCAAATGAGATTTATTCCAGGGATGCAAGGCTGGCTCAACATTTGAAAATCCACCAATGTAGTCACCATATTAAAGGTGATTTCTTTAGGCTAAAGAAGAAAAATCACATGATTGTATCAATAAAGGCAAAAAAAGTATTTCACAAAATTCACGCCCATTCATGACTGAAAACTCCCAGCAAAATAAAACATAGGGGAAATCCTCAATCTGCATCTGCAAAACTCTGCAGCTGACATCACTCTTGTTCAGCATCGTGCTGGAAGTTATACAGGGGCATAATACAAGAAAAGGAAATAAAACACAACAGATTGGAATGAAGAAATAAAACTGTCCCTTTTGTAGATGGCATGATTTTCTCTGTAGAAAATCCCAAAGAATCTACAAAAAATCCTCCCAGAACAAATAAGTGAATTCAGCAAGGTTGCAGGATACAAGATAAACACACAAAAATCAGTTATATTTCTATACCACCAATGAACATATAGAAACCTAAGTTAAAAATACAATGCCATTTATAATAAGTCAGAAAAATGAAGTACTTAGGTGTAAACCTAACAAAACATGTACAGGACTTGTATGCTGAAAACCATACAATGTTGATGAAAGAAATCAAAGGATATCTAAATAAATGGAGAGATACCACATTCATGAGTTGCAAAACTCAAGCTAGTAAAGATGTCAGTTCTTCCCAAATTGATATACAGTCTTAACATGATTCCTATCAAAATCCCTGCTGTATATTTTTTAGATATAGACAAGCTAATCCTAAAATTTACATGGAAAGGCAAAGGAACTAGAATAGTTACAATCATTTTGGAAAAGAATAAAGTGGGAGGAATGGGTTTACCTAATTTCTAGACTTACTATATGTATAGCTACAGTAGTCAAGACTGTGTGGTGTTGGTGGAAGGATAGACACAGAGACCAATGGAACAGGACAGAAAACCAAAAAATAGGCCCATGTAAATATGCCCAACTGATTTTTTTTAAAAAAGGTACAAAGTCAAGTCAAGGAAGGAAAGAAAGCCTTTTCAACAATAGTGCTAGGGCCACTCGGCACCCACAGTACATAAATGAACCGTGACTAAAGCCTCACACCTTATACAAAATTTTACTTAAAATGGATCACAAACTTAAATGTAAAGTGTAAAACTACACAACTTTTGGGAAAAAAAATAGGAGAAAATCTTTGGGATCCAAACTAAGCAAGAGTTCTTTGATTAGCACTAAAGGCATGATCCCCATAAAGGGAAAAATTGATAAATTAGACTTCATCAAAATTGAAAACTTTTGCTATGGAAAGAACCTGTTCAGAGGATAAAAAGACAAACTGCAGATTGGGAGAAAATATTTGCATTCTAAATACTCAGCAGTAGAGAAACAATCTAATTAGAAAACGGACAAGAGACATCTCACTGAAGACGACGTACAGGTGGCAGATGATCACGTGGGAAGATGTTCAACATCACTCGCCATCCGTGAAATGCAAATTAAAACCGGGATGAAGTCTCACTACACGCCTATCAGAATGGCTAAAATAAAAAATAGTGTCAATACCAAACGTTGGTGAGGATGTGGAGAAACTGGAACTCTCACTCATTGCTGGTGGAAGTGGAGAATGGTGCAGCCTCTCTGGGAAGCAGTTTGCCACTTTCTTAAAAAACACTAAACATACAACTACCAGAAGACTCAGCACTTGCGCTCCTGTTTTTATGCCAAGAAATAGACTTATGTTGACACAAAAACCTGTACATAAATGTTTATAGCAGCTGTTTATAGCAGCCTTAATTTTAATAGCCTCAAACTGGAAACAACCTTGATGTCCTTCAACAGCTGAACGGTTAAACAACCTGGAGTCCATCCACACCATGGAACACAGCTCAGCCATGAAAAGGAACAGACTATTGATGTGTGCAACAACCTGGGCGAACCTCCAGAGTAAAGTCATTCATACATCAAAGTTTACGTGGTGTATGGTTCCATTTATATAACATCCTTTAAATGGAAAAATTACGGAAATGGAGACCAGATTTGTGTTTCTAGGGTTAGGAGGGGCAAAGGCGGCGGGGAAGTGGGGGTAGCTATAAAGGGCCATGTGAGGGATCCCTGTGGGGTCGGAATGTGCGGTATCTTGACCGTCAACATACTGGTATAGTTTTGCAAGATATTATTACCATGGGGGGAAACTGGATAAAGGGCATAGGGGTTATCTCTGTAATTCCCTACAACTGCATGTGAATCCACAATGATCTTAAAATTAAAAGTTTAGTTTAAAATTCCATTGGGGGTTACGGCATGGATGTGGTTGAAATGATGTTGTGGGTGAGTTGACAATAGTTGAAACTGGGTGAAGTCTACATGGAGGTTCATCATACTATTCTGCCTGCTTTTGTGTTTGTTTGGAATTTTCTATACTGAAAAGTTAAAGTATAAAATAAAGGAATACTTGTTGTTGAGTGGACACATGTGTGGTCCACACATGTGTCTTGAGCACTTCTACTCACTAGATGCTCTGCTATGCTGGCATGAGCCCAGAGACCCAGCCCTGCCTTCCTGGAGGGGCAGTGGGTGGAGCAGGGATCGATCCAGTGATCCCACAACAGGGAAGGCCCCAGAGAGGACGGTGGCACTCTGCCAATTTCTATTGGTTGTTTACCTGGTGAGGGCGTCTGGGAGTTTGAAGGATGAGGAGGGTTAATTAGGAGTTAACCAGGTGAATGGAGGGGGGCATTGGGGATGGAGACAGAGCAGTGCAGGCCCTGTGGCAGAGGGTGCTGCAGACCAGGACAGGCTGGAGACCAGTGGTCTGCAGAGGAGTGGAGGTGTGATCTGAGGCTGGGGAAGCAGGGCCAGACCACAGCTGTTCTCTGTGGCCACAGAAGGTGGTGGTGTGGCATCCACAGCAGTACAGGGTCATTGACAAGCCCTTGGATGGGGAGGCGACTGCTTGGATTTCCATTTTCACACATCTCTCTGGCTGCTGCCTGCAGAACAGCTGTGGGAGCAGGCAGTGGTGGAGTAGCTGTGACCAAAATGGTTTCAGGAGACATGGGGAGAGGTGGGTGCGCTTGTGGGAGATTCAGGGAGTGCAGTCAGCTGGCCTTTGGAGGATGGATTTGGGGCTTGATGACTGTTTCTGATTTTGTTGCTATTATTATTATTGTCTCAATTCTATTCTGGCTTCTTTTTAGTTAGGACGAAGTTAGTATAACGCGACATAAAATTCCTCCGTATGTCTTACTACATCAAACTTAACTTAGTACTGGTTTAGTCAGCATAAACCTAGATGTATCAGGTTATTTCCCAGACAGTCAGCAGGACAAGTGTCAAAGAGAAGTAGAGCTGGACACCAGTTAGAGCTGGTAAAGAAGGATTTTATTTAGTCCTTTTGCAGTAGGGAGAGAGCTGAGCTCAACTCCAAACGCAGCAAAGACAGCTGGGTATTTGTAGCCAAAAAGCAGAGTGACAGAGTCAGTGGATGGAAATTCCTAAGAAGAACATCAAGGGGAGAGGGATTCTTGCTACACTGGCCTGCAGGGTTCTTGCTGAAGTCGGGCAGAGGGCGTAGACATCAAGGGTGAGGGTGAGGAACTCGATCAGGTAGCAGGCATGGGGGATGACTTAGCAGAAACCTTGCTAAGACTGGGCCCTCCAAGGACAGACATGGATGGCCAAGGTCGAGGCCTCGAGGAGAAGAGGCTCCCAGGAGCCAGACTCAAGATTTGGTCCAGGAGGGACAACTGGTCTCAGGATGGGCCCACCTTGTCCCATCTAACCCAGCAGTGCAACTTGGGAGTGGAGTGCGCTTGCCTTCACTCTGTCTTTTGCCTTCACTCTGACATGTTTCACATGTCCTCTGTCTGTGTCCCTCCGGGTCCTCTGGGCACTTAGATTAAGCCCCCAGACTCAGATGCCAGGTGTCCCGGGAGCCTGTCTGCATCCCCCTGGCCCCCCGCTACAGGCACCTCACACCCACCCCTCACCAGAAACCAGCACCTCTGCAGTAAACAGGCAGAGTAAACAAAAAGCAAGCCAAAGTGGCCTCCAGATTCCTTAATTGATGGGTGAATTAGGACTGGAGAAGGTCTGGGTGGGTCAGCCCAGAGTAGCATGCCCTTCCCAGACACGTGCTCCTGTTGCGTATGCATGTGCCCCACTGCGTTCCTCTTTTAAATTACAGCACTCACTCCAAGAAAGTGAGGGACATTTAAATATGTACTCAAATAATTAATACTTAAATATGAATTAAAATACGGTTTAATTCTCTGAGGAGTGTGTTGGTGGTAACTGGAAGGATTGGGGACAGGTCGTGGGAGATGCCAGACCAGATGTAGGTGCTGGGAGGACAGCTGGCCCCCAGAGTTGGACTGTGTGATGAGGGTCCTGTGAGACCTGTCTTGACAGAATACCATGAGCTCCATGAGGACAGGGACCGAAAGGTCTTTCCCACCTAGGACCCTCGTAGGAGTCTGGAAGGGCACCCTCGGGGTGGTCTGTCTGTTAAATGCGTCCCTGACATGGCCTATGTTACACCCCAGCAAACATGTATGCAGGGACGCCATCCTCAGACTTCTCAGAAATTCCAGATGTGAGCCTGTGATATTGTGATTTATAATAAGAAATGTGTGTTTGGTCTTTCTCCCTTTTCTGGGACAGAGCTGCTAAAACTCTCAGAATTTCCTTAAGTGTTGAGAGCAACAAAGGTGTCTTTTGTTATGTGAATGAGGTGACTTTTGGAAAGGATGGAGGTTGATTAAATCACCAGGGGAACCAAACATGTGATTAGAGGGTTGGAAGTCTCAGTCCCACCTTTCAGCTCTGGGGAGGACAATCAATCTCCAATGGCCAATGATTTAATCAATCGTGGCTAGGTAATGAAGCCTCCATAAAAACCCAAGATGAGCTTCTGGCTTGGTGAACACAAGGAGGTGCTGGGAGAGTGGCATGTCATGGCTCTTCCTGAGTTATGTCCTTTTATAATAAACCTGTTATCTAGCAAGTAAAATGTTTCTCTGAGTTCTGTAAACCACTGTAACAAATTAATCGAACCCAAGGAAGGGATCGTGGGAACCTCCGATCTATAGCCTGTCAATCAGAATCACAGGTGACAACCTGGCCTTGTGATTGGCATCTGAAGTGGAGGGCAGTCTTGTGGGACTGAGCCCTTAACCTTTGGGGTCTGACGCTGTCTCCAGGCAGAGAGTGTCAGAATGGAGTTGAATTGTAGGACAGCCAGCTGGCGTCGGAGCATTGACCCTTGGTGTGGGGAAACCAGATCGGAATTGGGTGCGGAACCCTTTAGAGCTTCGGAGGAAAGGTGCTTCTTGAAAACAAAACATTTGTAAGAGTTTGAGGAAAGGAGTCATTTAATCTCAATCCTCATATATGCCAAAGAGAGAAAATTATGAAGTTCAAGATGTAAATTATTTTGTCATTTCTTACTCAATACTTAGCCTCGATGATATTTTCAAAGTAAATGAGAAAAAAAAATGAGGAAATGTTTCACTATAAAACTTATGTTTCGGGGGCCGCCCGGTGGCGCAGCGGTTTAGTCTGCGCTTGGCAGCCCGGGGTTCGCAAATTCGGATCCCGGGCGCCCGCCGACGCACTGCTTGTCAGCCATGCCGAGGTGGCGTCCCCTATAAAGTAGAGGAAGATGGGCACGGATGTTAGCCCAGGGCCAGTCTTCCTCAGCAAAAAGAGGAGGATTGGCGACGGATGTTAGCTCAGGGCTGGTGTTCCTCACAAAAAAAAAACCCAAAAAAACCAAAAACTTATGTTTCTGTTATATCAGCTTCCAATTTAAGCCATAGTAGATTTTTTAATTGAGGTACAATTCACATAATGTAAAGCTAACCATTTTAAAGTGAACAGTCGAGTGGCATTTGGTGCATTCACAGCGTCGTAGGACCGTTACCTTTATGTGATTCCAGAACATCATATCACAGGGTGGTTTCACACATGGTGTCTGAGAACATTTGGGGACTTGTGGCTTCGGTGAAAACGATGAACAGTTAATGTTAGTATACTGACAGAGAGTGCCTTTGTACGTTTGCAGCCTCTGTGCTGTCTCCGGCTGTTCTGGAGAGCAGGTTGGTCTTTCCAGGGACCTGGCTTTCCAGTGCGCAGTCTCCTCTCTGCTGTGACCAGCGGGCAGGGTTGTGGGGGCAGAAGAGGAGGTGGGAGGCGTGGCTCAAGAGACCCGCAGGAAGGAGGACATGGGGGTTCCTCCTTGGCTTAAGGTGGGTACGGGGATTTTGTTAGTGCTGTTGGGACTCCTTGAGGTTGGTTTCAAGGGGCAAAAATAGGTGATGTTTTCCAGAGGGAGGAAGAAAAGCGGTATATAGGAATGTTTTGTTGAGAGAGAGATTACTTTGAAGCAGTGGTTTTTTTTGTTTAAAAAAAAGTTGTCATTCTTCAAAGGTTGACGAATTGTAAAATTCTTCTACCAGGCCTTCCCTTTCCTTCCTGTACCCGATTCACTTTTCTTTTGAAATTTTTTGAACTTTCTATGAGACTGTTTATAATAGGAATAAACGCATGGACGGAATGTGAAGACGTGACGTTTGTAGACATCTCTGATTAGTTTGAATTTTGCAGAACCTAAAAAGCAAATCCATGTAAGTATGTGTTTATAATGTGTCGATATTTAGGTACGTATTTGTATGTAAATATTTTTGGATACCCATGTCTGTATACATGTGTGATATACTTTGCACTCTGACTTGTGCAGAAGGATCTGTACTGGTAAATGGTGACCCCAAATAACTGGCGTGGATTAGCAACTTCTACACAGCCTCCACTGCCCCAGATTAAGAAAATGAAAAAAGAAAAGTTAACTGCTTCAAAATATATTTAAAAATAAACATCAGTGGTGGGCTGGTGGAAGCCTGTGAATGTGCGGTTAGCAGTCTGCTGAGATGAGGATGCTAATTCACTTGAGTGGAATGCAGCTCAAAAAATAAAAGATGGCATTCTGTTCTGACACCTCATCCAGAAAACTGGCCGGCTTGGAAGTGTCCGCGTGTGAGCCGACGATTTCCCGACCATGATGAATGCCGTGTTTTCTTTGCTTGAGAGGAATCTGTTTCTCTGAATTTATTCATCAGCTCGCTTCCTCCCTCCCTCTGGTGGGCTGTTCTTGAATCTCAGCATGCAGAGGTTATTCTGACATGCCACCAACAGGATTTTTGCTCTTATCTCATTTCTGAGCCCTGCAGACCAAGGGCTTGGTGACAGACACATGTGGGGCCAGAGCTGCCACTGCATAGCTCTGTGATCTTGCGCAAGTTGCAGAACCTCTGAAGACTTCTTTTAAACTTAAGCAAAAATGATAATAGCTGTACTCTGCATAGTGTTGGGGGACAGTCTCTTAGAAATGAAGGTAGATTTCACCTCATGTACCTGATAATGTACCAAAATTTGTCTTGAAATAAGTTTTTAAATTCCAAATGCACTTCCTCATTAAAGCATTTCCAAAACATATCATTTATCAAAATTGTGCCCTGTCCTGGGATTGGAGAAGTGGGTCAGTCTGGGCCCTGGCGCAGGTGGCACGTGGGGTCCCTCCTTCAGTGGCCCAGGGCGGCCGTGGAATCCGGAATGCACCACTCGGGCCTGTTCTTGTTTTCTCCTGGCCCCTCTGACGGGGAAGGATAGTGCGGCAGGTTAGGACACCTCCGAGAGCTGGGAATGACTTGAAAGAAGGTGCATGCTAAGCCCTGGCATATAGAATTTGAGGTGTTTCCTTATGAGAAGCATCCTCCCAGGGCTGCCTGCAGTTTTCACTCTCCTTCTGAAGGCCGTCCCGAGGCCCTGCCCTGCGTGGACAGCAGATTCCCGGTGTGGTGGGAGAAGGGTTGTGAGAGGTAAGCCAAGGAGTTTTCTGGGGAGCACCTGTCGCTGTTGTTGCCTCACGCTGCACCCTGACCATAAAAAGGCCACATTCTGCTGGATTCACTTGGGAAGATTTTGGGTTGTAAGACCTGAGAAGGGTCAGCTGTCCTGAGTTGCTGAGAGACTGGAGATTTAAACATGCTGGCTGCCTCTCGCTCTTTGTCACTGCCTGTGGCCCACCCTGGTCAAAGCCTTTGGGGGTGCTCACGGCAGAGCCTGTGCCCCAAATTAGGTGCTTCCTTGATGGAGAGAGGCACTAGCCAAACCATCCTCATTAGGCAAAGAAGCATCCGTCTTTGGTTTAAATCCTGTCACATTTAGTACATTCTCGTATGCATATTGCATAGCACACACGAATGCGTTGTGTATGTATGTATTCATGGTTATGCCTAGATTGACGGATTCTTTGATTTTTGAGCACTTTTTCAGTGTCACGCACTTATATATATGCATATGTAGAGAAAGAGCAAGGTTATATAAAAACCAAAATCCAGGGAAATGAGAATTCCGGAGTTTGAAAAAAGGAAGACCTTCCCGAAGCTCCAGGCCCCGGCACATGCTAGGTGGACACGTGGGAGCATTTGGTGTGCCCTCGGGTCTCGTGGGTCACAAGGACAGTTGGACGATCTGACCAGCTGTTGGAGTCAGACTGCCCTGAGGGACCTGCGGTTGGGTGACCATGAAGTCAGAGGATAACTGAGGTCCTGGGGGTTGTTTTTTTGTGTTTGTTTCTAATTCCTTCTCTGCAAAAGCAGACCATTTACTTGGATCTTAAGAAGCCCAGAGTGGTGCCTCCTCAGGTGCTGGTGGGCAGGTAATCCCCGGGAAAGCAGGAGGAGGGCCTCAGAGTGACCCTGAGGCCCATGGCCTCACACGCCAGATATTTGGGATCTTCCTAAGGTCCCGCTTACTTCCATTTACTAGGGCAGAGCCCTTGCTGAAGATATATGTGCTGGTCACTGGAGGTCTCCTCTCTGTGGTCCCCGGCCCCTCCCTTCCTGCATACACTGGAGAAGCCCACAGTTTGCAGGAATGACCCCCTTTCTCTGAAGCAGCTTCCACTTAAGGCTTCCGAACTTCCTTTGCTGCGTCAGGTACTAAGTTCTGAGAGATTTCCTGCAGATACCCCAGTGGCTGGGTGGAGATCCTGGATTCTGCTTCATTGAGTGAACACCAGGAGGGGCACGGGGCTGAGAGGTGACGGGACACAGGCCCCACAAGGACCTGTCAGGATCTGGTGGGCATGTCAGGGGCTGGGCTGGCTGGAAGAGTCGGTCAGAGTGACTGACAGGTTGTGCCTTAGGATGGCACAGGCAAAGGGGAAACCACACACGCCCCTTCCTGGGAGCCCTTTCCAAGCACCTTAGCCCACGATTCGGCATCCTTGATCCCCCCTCCCAGTGGTTCTCTGCCCTCTCTCATACCCCACAACCAAGCCTTTCTGTGTCTTCTCCTAAAGAGAAACTCTTGTTGCCTTTCTCTGCCTTCCTTCTCACCCTCTCTTCTTCCATCCTCCCTCCTTCCTTCCTTCCCTCCCTCCCATCTCACCTCCCTGCCTCGTTCAGCTCCTGGCTGCTGCAGCCCTGGCTTCACTTCTCCTGCCCTAGCTGAGCAGTTTTCCGTCCACGGGAGAGGGTGAGCCTGTGGGAAGCAGGGCTCAGATGGAGCTCTCTGAGGGCAGTCTCCTATCCATCTGTGCTTTACTCATCACTGGGGCCCACATCTAGCACAGAAAAGGCCCTGGATAAAAGTTTGTTTTGTTTCTAATAAGTCGGTAAATAAGTGAGTGACTAGGAGAGCCTGCAGCGTGGTTTGAGCGGGAAGCAAGTGGAGGGAGGGTGCAGGGGCCAGCCACCACCGTGCCCAGGCACCAACACATGAGGCAGAGAGCTGGCGTTGCAGTGACAGGCTGTGTGTCTGCACTTGATCCGTGACTGCACTAGGGTGAGGTGGGTGACCCTGCCAGGGGCCAGTGAGGTGCGAGCGCCCATAGATACCCTCTTCCTGCTGATGCAGATCCCAGGTGCTGCATGGGGTGGTACAGTTTCTGGGGATGAGTTTTCTGAATATGCCTTTTCATGAGCAGAGTTGCTGCCACATGGAGCACAACCACAAAATCACGTCAGTCCCTGTTGCTCCAGCTGAGCAGAGGGGAGAAGGAAGAAAAGCAGACGGAGCAGAAGGTTCTTCAGTGTCTATAGAGTCTCTCTCAGAGTGTCCTGGGCATAGAGTGGTTGAACACAGCTGCACAGAGGCCGAATTTCAGAAAGCGTGTCCTGCCTTCTTCTCTCCACCCACCCACAGGCTGCCCCAGACCCATCAGGCCCGCAGCGCCCGCCACGGCACCAGGGGAAGGACCCGCCCTGAGGAGCGCCCGAGGGTCCCTGCCCTTCCTGGGCCTGGCTGCACGACGATCACCTCTGTTCAGGGAGCCCTGGGCCGCGGGAAAGGCCTGTCTGTCTACCGGCTGAGCTTGCTCTGGGCTGTGCTCAGGCATTTCCGACAGATCTTTTGCAGGAGCTGTTTCCCCACAGGCACATAAACAACGCGGAGGAAGTGCCCTGCTCAGACCTCTGGGGTGGGGGGTCCTGGGATCTTCCTGGCCCGTAACTCAGAGAGGTGGCCTGAGGGTCACCAGGGATGAGTGGGCCAGAGGGTCATGCTGCGGCTGGTCAAGCAACGAATCGGCACAGTGTGGTCGGCAGCAAGTTCGGGAAATCTACTGTGTGTGCACGCCCTGGTCCCATTGCGGTGTGCTGAGGGCAGTGCTGGCCTATGAGCAAGAAAGGTGCACTCCATGAGGGATGCAGGACTTCTTTTCCAGGGAGGACTCTAGGGGAGGGGCCTTAGTGCTGGGGTTTGATGGATGGTTGGGACTGTGTTCGACCTGTAAGGCAAGAGAGGCAAAGGGTGAGTGCCCACTCTGTGCTGCGCTTGGGCGTAAACCTAGTAATGCGCATATCTGCCACCTAGACTTCAGTCTCAAAGGCTGCACATGTGACAAAGCCTCTCTGCTCAGCTATATGGACTTGGTACAGTCAGATTTCAGGCCAGAAGGGACGGAGCACATACTTCCACTTGACTGAGGGGAATAGTGTCCCAAGTCCTATAAAAATGAGAAGTCACTTGAAATGGGCTTTGAGGAATGTGGAGGAGTTCCCCAGTTGGCTTGGGGGATTGGCCTTTGCCCAAGGCCACTAGAGGGAAGAATGTGAACCGAGGGAAGAAACTGATGCCGTGTGTTTAGACCTGCCAGCAGCCTGTTGGTGGAATAGGCTACTGGCCAGGTGAGAGGGGCTAAGTGGTTGCACAAGAGACTCTGCAGCAGGGGTTGGACAGGGTGTGGAGCCCACCGTGGCCATGAAGAAAACCTACAGAGCTTGAGCAGGTCAGTGACAGCAGGAAGGTCCCTCCAGCTGCCCTGGGCAGGGGATGAAGTGGAGGGCCTCAGGGCAGATGGCCAGGGCCAGATGAGAGATGATGCCCCCGTCCAGGGGAAGGGATGGGTGTGGACCCTGGCAGACAGACAGCAGAGCTGAGCAGGGACTCCGGTTGGTGGTTGCTGGAGGCTTCTCCTCTGTGAGCATCGGATCCCAGGGAGTCGGGGTTCCCTTTAGGGGAGGTGGTGCTTGAAGGGCAGGTCATGGGTCAGGACCGGGGCTGATTTGGGGTGTCCTTCTCCCAGGGGTTGCCCCCCTACCCCCATCCCGCGCGCGTGTGTCCTTTGGGCGATGCTGGCCCCAGGGGCTGAAATAAAGCCGTGGGGGGACTCAGCTGGGAGTTTGCCAGCGATTAAAGGGAGGGAAGAGGAAAAAAGGGAAAAGAAATGGAAAGGAAGCAAAGCACACAGCTGAGCGAGGCGGGGCCACCGCCGTCTGGAGGCACTGACTGGGCAACCCGCCTGCGGCTGCCCAGCAGGCTGGATTCTTTCCTCAGACGAGCTCTCCTGCCGCCCTCTGAATGGGCCTCCTCGGAGGTGGCCGCCCCGCGTCCCGCCCCGACTCCCTCGGGACGCCGGAACCCAGAGGCGCCCTGCCCCGGTGGGTGGGGGCCGCCACTCACCACAGGGCTGCTGGGGACAGCCCGCGGAGCGCCTTCTTCCTGGCCCACGACTTTCTGGGCCTTCCAGGGACTGACTGGCGCCCCGTGGTGCCCAGGTAAGCCTCCACTCTTAGTCCAGGAGGGCTCTGCAGCCTCTGGCCACGTCTGGTTGGCCATGCTGAAACCTGATCTCAGGGCGGTGGGGGAGGGGACTGAGGGGAGTGGGTTGAGATGGGATGCAGAGTCCCAGCCAGGAAGCCTGGAAGCCAGGAAGACAGACCTGGCAGGGGGGTGACTTCCCAGAGCCCCCTGTCCCTTGGCGACAGCCCTTAAGTCCTAAGGCTCTGGAACAGAGCGCCCCAGCCCTGCAGCCTGGAGGGCTCCTCCTTTCAGAAGAAAGCCATGCTTTGTCTTTGCGAGACTCACTGGGGCAAACGAAAGCCTGGTTTACAGATGTGTGACTTTCCGGAGCCGGGCTGCTTCCCAACACAGCACATTCTTCTGTTAAAACCGAGAAAGCGTGCCCGCCCTGTTCCAGGGCTGTCACTGTCCACCCCCAGGACCCGTGAGGGGTCTGGGGCAGCCCCAATGACAGAGGGCCCCGAGGCTGCACCTAGGTGCTCCTGCTCAGCTTCCTAGGACAAGCAGTGTTTTTACTCAGTGCTCAAAGCAAGCGTGAGGAGCAAAGTTGGGGTTTCAAAATGAGACTTACTGCTGTCTGGTCCACTGTTAGAGCAATCAAAGGGCTGATTTCTAAACAAACCCATGACTTTAAAACAAGACACAGTCACTGAGGGAAGCTGCTCACATTATTGGGTTACCAGAGCTTCCGGAGGGAAGAGTCTGAGTCCTTCCCTGCGTCTCAGCTCTGAAGTCTTTGAGGTGAGCAGCCAGGCACAGGGCCCAGGCTCTGACGATGGGTTGGGTGGGGGAGGTGCCTGGGGCAGAGTGGCCAAGCTGGGGCATTTGTGCCCCAGGGTTCTGCTGGTGTTCCACTTTCTGCTGAGCCCAGGCTGATGCAGCATTGTGTGTGTGTTTTAATTGGAAAGATGGGGACTGTTAAGAGGGAGAGAGAAGAAAACTCAAAACACTTCATTGTGAAAAAAGCTATGCAGTGGCTCAAAGACAGGCAAGCCCAAGCTGGTCAGCGGTCTGCCTTCCCCTTCTTTCCAGCCTGAAGATCTTGAGTGTTCTTTACAGGATCATCCCCAGTTGAGTGGAAGATAATGTCTGTTGAAATGTCTCCTGTCATTTCGATGCAATTTATACACAATAGTAATTTCCCATGCATTCTATTTGTATCGCCATTTATTAGAAATGGTCTGGTTAGGGTGAAATGATTTTCTAACTGCAAAAGTGAGATTAAAAGAGGTTTGGTCCGTTTATATCAAAGGAGAGAGAGGTAATTCTCTTCCTCTGTTGGCAATGGTGGCAGGTTGGAATCTGGCTTGTGGTGGGGCTTCCCGCCGTGGGTCTGGTGGGAGCCACGGTCCCAGGGCTGTAGAGCACTCGCCCAGGCCTCCTCAACCTGTGGGGAGCTCTCGCAGCAGGCCCCATCCTCTCTGAGACGGGCATTATGTTGCATTTGGGGGAAAGAGGCAGCTACTTTAGGGCAGCATTATTTTCTTAGATTAAGGTGCTGACTTGGAGATCTCCTTGACGGGAGGCAAGGATGTCCCATGGAAAGAACAAAGCTTTCCAAGTCACAGAGACAAGCTGGCTTCCTTTGAACAAGTTTCTTAACCTCACCTTTCGGAATCACCATTTGCTCGTCCATAAGATGGGGTCATAATTTGCACGTGGAAACCTTGTTTGAGGACTGAGTCAGATCACGTCTGATTGCGACTCAGCGTCCTGCCTGGCATGCAGTAGGCACTCAGCCAAAAGCAGCCGTGGTTCTGATTTCCATTATCATTCTCTTTATAAAGAAAGTTGATACGTGTGTTGTAATCAGGGTTTTAAAACATTTTAGAGAAGTCTGTGATTTCAAAGCCGTGGATGGTCAGCAGGGTCGGAAAGCAGAACGAAGATTAGACCGGGTTAGAGTTTTGTTTGACACTCAGGATGAGTTCTAGGCAAGCAGTTTATGCTTTAGGGACCCTTTATCGACAGGAGTCCTGACTGCTGCCCTCATTGCCTCTTCTCTCTCCTCCCCTTCAGTTTTTTTCTCCCGATATTTTAAGAAAACAGTAAAATAGCATCTGAAGGCATAAAGCTGAGTTGAAATCAGGATGGGGTGGGGGTGAGGTTGTGGGATGAAGGATGTTAAGTGCGGTTAAGTGTGGAAGCTGGTCTGACGGCATCAATGGCCCATCTAGGATTGGCTCTGAGTCCGGGGTCTGTTGAGATACCCCCCTGTTCACTTTGCATGAGGCCCACCTGAGACAGTCTGGACTCCAGTGTTCTCTTGTGATTTAAAGTGACTGGATCACAGTTGACAGGAAGAGCGGGGTCCGCAACTCCCCATTCACAGACTGCACTCTTCCAGTCCCACTGCCCATGGCCATTTTTCCAGATGTAAGTTTGAGAACACTGAACCAAGAAATCAAGGAACCAGTTCAACTTCTAGTTTTGCCGCTAAATAACAAGGCGACATTTGGCCCAGAGCAGTGCTCTCTGTCTGATATTTGATATGTATTGAGCCTCAGGGAGAGCAGGTGGACGTCTCAAAGGCAAAGGTGGGCAGGTACCAGCTAGATCAGGTAAATAAATGTGACACAGGATTTTACTAACTCGGAGTGGGAGAGAGCAGAGTGAGTTGGAAGCACTGGGGTCAGAATGTGATTGGGACTCAGCTGGGCAGAGGACCGGGGAATCATTGGGACAGCCAGCTTTCCTGGGTGAGTGCAGATGGAGAAGCTTCTAGAATGCTGTGGAGCTCCTTAACAGGTCTGAGAAGGTAAGAAAGCAAAGCGTCCTCCAAAGACAAGACTTGGTCCTGGAAGATATGGGCCTTGGGGTCCCCTCTGTGTATCTGTTGGTAGGAGCAGACCAGACGTCACACCACCTGCCGTCCCTCATGCTTCAGAGCAGACTCTTTGAGGAGGATGCACAGTGTTTCCAGCAGTCCCGTCAGTTCTGCTGCCTGTTAATTTTCTGTCATTAGCGAGGTCTTGGTCACCTTTGTAGCTCATGCAACACTTCGGTTGGGGGCAATCAAGTCAGGAATATCATGGTGGCAGTTAAAGGAAATCTGGACTAATAAAGTTACTGGCAAACTGTTTAAAATGACACTTTTTTGTTAACATGGAAACTTTTAAGTTTATTAAGAGAGATTTAAAAAGGTATAAATAAATGGAAAGGCCATGTTCCTGGATGGGAAGGTAATGTCATAAAGATATGGAATCTTCTCAGCTTCATCTATGTATTTAATACATACCAACAGGTTTTTTTCATGGAACTTGATAAATTGGTTAAGAAATCTGTGTAGTAAAAGGATCATGAATAACCAGGATACCACTACCAGATGTGAGCACTTAGCATGAAGCCAGAGAATTAAGCTTAAGTGTGGGATGGTACAAGGGTGACTAGATTGATCAGTGGAGAGATTGAGGTGCAGAACATACCTGTGCACGACTGGAATTTTGGTGGAAGATAAAAGGGGACGTAGCCAGTGGGGGAACGAGAGACTACTATATAGATAAAGCTGGAACAGTTTCCACATGGAAAAAGATAACATGGATCCCTTTGTATATGGACACACATCAAGTCCAGGTGGATCAAGGACTAAATGCCAAAAACAATTTTAGGAGAAAACATGGATGCAGTGGTTTTCGTTTGTTTCCCTGTTTCTCGTCCCTCTGTCTCTCTTTTCTTGCCTTACTTGGGTTGCTTAAACATTTTGGGGGCATTTCATCTTGATTTATTTATAGGATTTGAGTGCATCACTTTGTGTAGTTTTCTTAGTGGTTGCTCTGGGTAACACAATGTGCATACGTAACTTACCATAGTCCACTGGTTTTCACAATTTCCCGCTTTTCGTGAAGTGTGGTTTTCCTACTTCAGTTCAGGTCCCTTTACCCTCTTCACTTCTAAACTATAGCTGTCTTGAGTATTTCATCTCTATGCATCAAGCATCATGCCTGAAGGTGTTCTCATTTTTGGTTCCACCATCAAATGTGACTTCAGAGGCTCATAAGAATGATAGATATTTATCCTCACTTTTACCTGTTCTGACATTCTTCTTAATTTTGGAAGTTCCAAGCCTTAGGATTTTCTTTCTTTTTGGAAAATTTCCTTTGGCTATTCTTTAGGGCTAGGTTTGCAAACAACAAATTCTCTTCATTCTCTTTCATCTGCGAATGTCTTTATTTTCCCTTCATTCCTGAAGGATATTTTTGCCACATGTAGAATTCACAGTTGACAGTCTTTTTCTTTCAGTAATCAGGAAACGTGGTGCCACTCCTTTTTTGCCTCCTTGGTTTCAGGTGAGAACTCTGCTGTCATTTAAATTGGTGCCCCCTGCATGTAATCCTTTATTTCTCTGACTGCTTTTAAGAATCGTTCCTTGTTTCTAGCTTTTGGAAGCTTACTCATGATGTGTGGATTTTTCTTGTTGTTTTTGTTTTTTTACCTGTTTGGAGTTCATTCAGCTTCTTAAATCCAAAGGTTGTGTTCTTTGCCAAATTTGGGGAGTTGTCAGGCATTATTTCTTTGAATTCTTTTTCAGCTCCCGTCTCCTCATCCTCTCCTTCTGGGTCTCCAATGAGACAAAGTTGGATCTCTGTTACTGTCCCACAGGTTCCTGAGCTTCTGTTTATTTTATTTTCAGTCTGTTTTGCCTCGACTCTTCAGATGGGGTAAATTCTGTCACTGAGTCCTCAAGTTCACTGATTCCCTCTTCTGTCATCTCCACTCTACTACTGATCCCACCCAGTGAGTTTTTTATTTCTGTTATTGTATTTTTCAGTTCTGTAATTTCCACTTTTTTTTATATCTTCTGTTTCTTTGCTGAGAGTTTCTGGGTTTTTTAAAAATTTGTTTGAAGAGAATTCATAATTGTTTGTTGAAGCGTTGTTGTGATGGGTGCTATAAAAATCTTTGCCGGATAATTCCAACATCTGATTCATATTGGTGTTGTCATCAGTTAATTGTCTTTTCTCAGTCAAGTGATTTTTCTGGTTCTTGGTATGATGAGTGGGGAGTTTTAAATTTTATCATAGACTTTTTGGACATTATGTTTTGAGGCTCTGGATTCTTTTTAATCTGGTCTTCCTTTTATTAGCAGGCACTCCTCCTGCCGAGGTATGGTTCGAGGGCTACAGGGACATTTATGTTCACCTTCCCGCTGGGCCCTGCTGACACCAGAGGGGAGGAGAAAGTGTAGTGCCAGCTCACCTTGACTTGCTCACTGCATTCAGTCTTGGTGCTGGGTAGGGGTGGAGGCCAGCTCACCCCTGGACTCCACTGACACCACCCTGGTGCGGAAATCCAAGTGACCACCTCCTTCCGTGGGATGAGGGAGGTCTGAAGGATTGACTTTTCTGCTTTTCCTCTCTAAACCCATGATGGGGAGTAGGGGTGGCTTTCCCCCGTGGCATTTGGTTGGAATAGGGCAAGTATTGCCAAAAAAGATTTTCTGCTGTTAGGCCACTCTTCTTTGTTTGTGTATTTTGATCCTTTGGCTAGGTGAGCAGGCTTTTCCTGGAGCTGTTTTTGTCTTTGCTCGTTGATGGTTCCGGGATCTGTGGGAGGCAATGAGGAAACCAGGGAACTCACCGCAGTGTCCTCCGCACGTCCTGAGGTCCCCAGGCAGCTGCCTTCTTTCTGTCTGTCAGAGCGTCCTGTGCTGTGGTTGTGTTACGTCCAGGGTTTTCATTGGGAGGAATGTGGCTGCTCCGCTGTGGCTGGAACCATAGTTTCCCCACCTTATTATTTTCAGCATTGGTGATCTGATAAACATTTAGTGTACAAATGCCTACTGTATGTTGGGAAACTGGAAACCAAGGTGAAGCAGGTGTCAGTCCCCACTGCAGGGACTTCACCAGCTGGTTGGGGAGGTCACCCACAGACACCCTAAGACATCCAGTAAAAGTACTACAGATAAATAACAAACTTAGTGAGGAGGAGGCATTTAGTAGAAGGCCTTCCATAGTCAAATCCTCTGTAGGACGTGGAGCCTTTAGCTTGGGATGGTGTCCTGTTTCCTGGAGCAAGGGGGGGGTTGAGGTAAAACATGGGTACAGTTTTATAATAAAAAGGATAAAAATGAAAGTATCTGCTGCCACCTTACTGCCGAGGGATTTGCTGAGAGGGAAGAAGGAAGACACATTCCTAGGGCCATAGCCCCAGAAGGAAAGCAGAAGGTTCTAGAAGACACAGAGCCTTATCTTCCATCTCCTGAGCAGGGAGTAGGAGTGGCACCCGATGGTCATCTTGTGGGTGACCACATGGTGGAGACCCCTTGGTGACCAGTTCTCCAGAACATGCCCCTCCAGCTGGCTCACGTGGAAAAGGACCGCGTCGGCTCACATAGTTGCAGGCTCAGGGGCAGGTTGATCCGGGTCCTACCAGGGGGACCCACTTCCTTTGTACCTGTCTCTCAGCTCTGCTTCCTCTGGGACGGCTTCTGGCTCAGGAAAGACTTCTGTCTTCTTGGGAAGATGCTGTGCGGGCTCAGGCTCACCTTAGGAGTGGGAGGGGCTCTCTTATATTCACTCCAAGGCACCTGGATCATCAGACAAGCCACCATTGTACGTAGCGCTGAGAATGAGGAAACAATGCCAAGTGAAGCACGATCCACTGTGCATTAAAAGATGTGCACAGGTTTCAGAAATGTGGCTCTGTGAGAACAGGAAAACTCTAGATTGGGGAGGGAGGCCACGTGAGCCTCCAGAACTGTGAGAAGTAAATTTTTGTTTTTTAAGCCGCCCAGTCTGTGGTGTTTTGTTATGGCAGCCTGAGCAAACGAATACAGCTGGTACACGGGAACACAGGATTCTAACCCAGGGAGGCTGGGTACAGAGTGAAAAGGAACAAGATTTTGCTAAAGAGCCAAGTTTGGGAACCTAAGCTTGGCGTTGGGATCCCGCTCCAGTGGGCAAGGCGTGTGAGCGTCCTTCCTGGGACGAGTGAGGGCAGGCCCCAAGCCTTAGCTTCCTGGTGCGTGTAGGCTGGTGACAGCATACACCCTGACGAGCTTTTCGAGAGCCAAGAAAGCCTGTTAGGTACTATTCAGGTAGTAATTATTAGTAATATATTGGTAATTTATGAAGAAAACTTGCTTTTTCTGGGAAAAAAATGTGTATTCTGAGGCTCTAGGCTCAAGTTGTGAAAATCCAGCTTAAAATGCTCAGCAGTGGCAGGTCCCACAATGAACCGTCTTGTGTTAACTAAGAGGTTTAACCTAGGCTGAGATTTCAAATGGTGATCCAACAAGGGGTTCCTGATATTGCGTGCCTTATGTTCTAAGGGCGATTTAGAAGTACTGGGTCAAGACACCACCGCCTGGTTAGGGACCTGGTTTTAGAACGTGAGCAGTGATAGTCTCTTGAAAACAGCAGACTTCTGCTTTCTGAAATTAGGGGAGAAACTTCCCATTATCCACCTAGGCTCCTGGTTACTGCCTGGGCTAGGGGCATAATGGATGCAGGTCCCTAAGTGCCCCAGGGGTTCTAAGAGACAAGGGTCCTGTAGGGGTGTCTTGGATTTATGTCCGTTAAATCTTCCATGGGAAGTAGGGTTTTCCAGTAACAGTAAGACTTTCTGCGATTATAGGAGCAGTTTTTACCCCTGGGCCCTCTGTTTGAACATGATTGTAAATCTTTGAGGTGCAATCACCATAGGAGGAGCTCTCATCCTGGATAAAGACTCCTCAGGCTGAAGTGGTCTTTCCTTAGAAAATCCAAGGCCAAGTTTAGCATGAATCTCGTGTCCTATTCCAAAGGAAAGCCAGATTCGCTGGGAATTCTGCCTGAAGGAAGAAAACATCCAGACTTCTGGTCCTGTGACTGGCCCACTTATGGGACTGGAGTTATTCTGGGAACCTCAGACTTTTAACCAAATGGGAGGTCATAGGTACAGTATCTTCACCAACATAGATTAGGCATCATCTCGCATGCTCTGTGTCTTCTGCTGGCAACTTACCCATTCCTATGTAAATCGCGTGTACTTATATGGTAATTCTACTCACCGTCATCTTCATCAGCCTGTATGCTCCAGCCGAATTACACAGGCTTTCCCTCTGCTTGGAAAGCACTTTCTCTGGGGTTTTTTGACTCAGCACAAGGAAGGCTTCCTTGGGGGAGTTCCAGTGCCTCTCTTCTTCTCTCCAGTGCCATCTCTTCCCTATAGCCTGTCGCCACTGTCTGCTGTAAGCATTTTGATTCCCACTGGATTGGAAGCAGCTTTGAGGCAAGGATCTCATACTCCTGAGGCTGCTTTCTGCTGGAAGTAACCAGTCCCAACTCAAACTGGCTAAAGGAATACGAAAGGAGGACGTGTAACTATTCACAGTAGCCAAAAGGTGGAAGCACCCCCAGTGCCATCCATGGGAGGGATAAACAAAACATGGTCCATCCATTCAATAGAATATTATTCAGCCTTAAAAAGGAAGGAAATTCTGACACATGCTCCAACATGGAAGATGTAAGCCAGACATGAAAGCACAAATACTGTATGGTTCCACTTACAAGTTATCTAGAAGAGTCAAGTTCACACAGACCGAAAGTAGAATGGTGGGTGCTGGGGGCTGGGGAAGGGTGATGGGGAGTAAGTGTGCAATGGGGACAGAGTTTCAGTTTTGCAAGATGAAGAGAGTTCTGGGGATGGATAGTGATGATGGCTGTACAACATGTGAGTGTACCTAATGCAACTGAACTGTACACTTAAAAAATGTTATGATGGGCAAGTTTATGTTATGTATATTTTACTGCAATTGTTAAAAAAAGGAAATGTAAGTGAGCTGTAGAGCATGGGTCTAGCCTCAGGTTGGTGTCATGAGGCCTCACCCCCACCCCCAGTTTCTCAGCTGTGTGTGTGGCTCCCTCGTGCTCAGGTCTGGGTGGTCTCAGGTACCCTCAGGAGCTCCTGCCCCACTGTCATTCTTCCTTAAAGTCTAGCAGGAAGGAAGGAGTTTGTTTTCCCGAGAGCTCACACCAAAGCCCATTTGTGGAAGATGCTCATTCTTTTCACAGGTTGCCAAGTGGCTTGTCAGTTACTTAGAGAAACTGGCCTCACTTAGTGCATCTCAAGTGTAGAAACTACTTTGGAAACACTCATTGTGAAGGAAAAAATGGTTTTTACTGTTTCCACATTAGAATTCCCTATACAGCACCAACTAAATGGGGGAAATGAGTTTTCTTTGCAGCATATTTGAATCAAAACCTCTGAACAGAAGTGGGACATCTTCAAAGAATAAGAGACAACAGAGTCCTGAGTGTAATGAACTATTTTATCTGCATTTTATGGTTCTTTTGTTTTATCGGGTAAAAGAAAGACGGTGGCATAATTTTTCTTGAAGGAAATAGCTCCAGTTTGGATGAGAACTTCACGGGAGGGTCATGCATCTGTTAATAGACAGGAACCCTGACTCCAGTGCTGGCTGGGGCTCTCCTAGCTCCATCGGGGGAATGAGAATGTTGGATGCTTCTAGAAGAGAGAGCCAATTCATCCTTTGAAAGCATTCCTGGCACTTACTGAGAACGGTGACCTTAAGCCATAGAACACATTCATATTATGTGATTTTGACATAAGGATTTACAGAAGAAAAAAACTCAAGACCAAGGAAGTATGTGTTTATCCATTTGAGGGTCATTCATCATTTCCTTCTGTGTTTGTAGAGTATCTATCAGGCGGAGAAGCAGGACTTTGATTTTTATCAAAAAATATGTGCAATGGTATTGCATTCTCAGCCTTTCAGGGTTTTTCACTAATTAATTCTCATTATATCTGGCTGCCTGCCCATCTTTCCTTTGCTTTCCAGAAAGTTGGTTAAATGGCCTGTTGTTCATAGACAAACAACAGAACAATTCTAAGATAGGACTCCCTTTCAAAAAGCACTACTATCGAACTTTCCATCCAGCGTCTTGCTTCTTTAAAATTATACTTTAAATTTAGACCCTAGAAATCACCTAGTCTGATCCTAATGAATGGGATTCTGTAGTTTAAGAACCTGCAGGTCCCAGAAGTTGAGAATGTGCTCAGTGTTCCCTGATTTGTGGCAGAGAACCCAGACTAGAACTTGCACATCTGTGCTGTCCCTGCCGGCAGCCCCAAATTTCACACCAGAAATATCGTGAAAGAAAGAGACCAAAGATGTGTTAATGTTTCATTTTGCACAACTCTCTCAAATTGTGGAGAAGGGAACTTCCTAGTTAACTACATAATCCCAGGGCATGACCAGGAGGAAGGGATGGAGGAATGGAGGTAGACGATAGATAGGTAGGTAGACAGATATAGATATTCTCACTCATTTCTAAAAGTTTGTTGTGAATATGCCTGTTTATTGTGGGCCAAATGTCCACACTGACTTTTTAGGTAGTTAAACAACAAAACTCAAGTTTCTTCACCTAGATAGGAGAGTCTAATCTTGACCTCAGTTAAATTTATTCTATTTTTCATTAAAGGTCAATTAAAAATTTAAAGGCAATCTGTAATTATCAACAGTAATTGCTGTATGAGTGAATAATTTTTATACCTTTGTAAGATTTTTTTGTGTAACTAGGAAGACAGGGAAATATTGATTTTTTTTTTTTAATGTCACGTGCTATGACTTGTGTTTACTGTGTTGTGGCTCCTGCATCTAAGATAAGAGTCTGGGATGAACCTGTGTGTTTGGCTCCCTCCTTCATCTTCACTGTCTGGCAGTTCCCTCCACATGTGGGTCTTAGGCCTTGGGCTGGGCACCAGGCTTTGGAGAACAGTGAGCCAGGGGCCCAGCCTGTGAGTAGAACAGTTCTCTTTCTTCCTGTCAACTTATATGTGATGTAAATAGTAGACAGCTTCCCACAGAAACTCCTGCAGTGGCTCCAATGAGAGCATAAAAATAGACCTTCCTGAAAAAAGCCTGTGACCCTCTCTCACCCTGTGCTGGGTGCAGGGAGCGCAGGAAGCGGAAGCAGAGGGGAGCCCGGGGCCTGGACATCCTAGAGCCCAGAGGGAGAGGGCACGTTCCCTCCGCTCCCTCTTCCGCCCTCAGTCCCTGCAGGCGCTGGACACAGCTGGCCTGGGGAAGCCAGGAAGCAAGAGGGGGTGGGATTTCCAAACACCGAGGGTGGTATGTGTCCTCCTCGGGTGTCAGCAGGAAAGGGAAAATGTGGGAATACGGTGAGGAAGAACTGAGGTGAGACTTTGCCAGGGACGTAAAAGAAGGGGCTGTTCGGAGCCCAGATCAGGTGGGGCAGCCAGGCTCTGACGTGCGCAGGGTCTGAAGCAGCGTCCTCGTGTAGGTTTTATCCCTCCTCGCTATGGACACCCATCCTAATGGGGGGCATGCCCCAGGAAGAAGTCCGACGACCCGGAGCCCCTCATGCACTTGGTTTAAGGACCCAACTGCTCACTGTGGCATCCAGAGCTGAGACGGAGGAGAGCCTGGCGCACGCTCACGCAGAAGGCAGCTGACAGCGAACACCTCCAGGAATGTCGCCTGCACGACCTCCTTGGCAGAATGGAAATCTCTGCTCCTGGCCATCACCGCACCCTGGGCCTCCTTCTGGGCCCAGAGCTGGGGAGATGGAGACCTGATCCCTCGGAACAGGCAGCCCACAGACAATGGTCCTTTCAGACTTTCCTGTAGTTTAATAGCAAGTGTGCAAGTTGAAGAGTAAACAGCGATGACACATTTTGCCTGCTCCTGTGGCGAACAGGTTTCTAGAAATGAGGTGAATCCACGCAGAAGGGTTTGCAGCCTGCGTGTCTGACTCACGTAACTGGTGCATTTGTCTGCTCTTAGACTTGAATTTCAACGTCCTTCTTTGGATGGTTGGGGTTCCTGGTCTTATGCTCCCAAATCTCCAGGGCAGTGGCCAGTGCCCACTTCTGTGGGAATGAAGGCCGTGTCCTTATCTCCCGCAAGGCCCCACTCCTAGTGGGTGGATTGCGGGGCCTCCAGTGGAGTGGCGGTTCTGTTTAGCTGCTGCGTCTCTGAGCACACAGGGGGCCCGGGCCTCGAGGGAGAGGTGGCCAGGAAGCCCTGTCTCCGCCCTGAGGTCCTGACTGCCCCCTTCTCCGGATACAGGGTTAAGTCTTGTCGCCCGGGGCAGGGACTGAACTGACCAGAGGGAACAAAACCCAGCCACGTGCTTCAGAGTTGGCACTGAGTTATGAACAAAGCCACTTGCATGGGAAGTGCTGTGCTTGCTGTTTTCTGGAACAGGCAACGTTGTAACAGGAACAGAGTGGGATCTTGCTCTCCTCCTTGGGTGGAAATCTCAGGCACATGTGAGCGTGCTGTGGGACTCCCGAGATCGTTGCGGCCCTGGGACTCTGCACAAAGGATATGCAGCCCCCTCGCTGCATGAGGACCACCTCTGAGCCTTTGGTAACTCATTCATTAATTCATAGCATGAGTGACCTGGGGCTCCCACCAGCTGCCAGCTCGGTGGTGAGACCCAACGATGAACAGCAGAGGCAACTCCTGCCCTGTGAGCACAGTCTGCAGATGGTGTCCACACTCCCGCTGCACCCGTTTAGTCTGTCAGAATCCCACACATCCTTCCAGACTTTCCTCAGATGCCAATCCCTCCAGGAAGTCTTCCAGCTCTCCCCAGACAGAAACGATTCCTCCTGCAGTTCTCTCTGACGCTCACAGACTGCACCTCACGTGCTCCTCGATGTGACGCTAATTTGCATCTCATCATTCTGACAAAATGCTCACCTCCTGGAGGACAGGACCACAGAACACATGCTCTCCTGCAGCATCCAGCACTGTGCTGACAGATAGCTGGTGCTCAGCAAATATATCTTAAATGGAAAATAAGTACAAGCAAACGTCAATGCAGATGTTATTTTATTACCAAGAAGAGAAGTGACGGTGCAGAGAGATAGTCTGAAACACCATGCGTCTTCATTTCTCTATCCCAGCTTCAATTGAAAGGATTGAGGATGGGCTTTGAAGACGTTCCAATTGGTTAATTAACTCAACAAACATTGATTTTATTTTAGAACTTTTGCTGTGGAATGTCATGCTGGAGTGAGGGGCAGTCACATAATTGTGAGTAGGGGACCGCATCTGCTCTAGGAATTTCCAGGCGAGTGGCAGCAAGAGACACGCACATGGATTTGTTAGGACGCAGACATTCCCTAAGCCACCGCTGTCTGGTCATGGAGTGTTTGCCATTGGATGGACTTGCGCTGCCCGTCCCCAGGGGCTTACTGTCTGGTCCGTACAAATAGAACATTAGCACTGGGCTTTTCTATAATGGAAAGTTTGCTAAATGTTTAAAAAAATTAACACTGAAATTGGCTCCCACCCTTCCCCCAAATTGGACAGGTGCTATGTTTAAAAGTTTGTCTTTGACTTTTGTAAGTTTTACTATTAAGTGAATATGTGTAGTTTGTTTTTTTTTTTCTTTTTGTGGGGATGACCAGCCCTGAGCTAACATCTGTTGCCAATCCTCCCCTTTTTGCTGAGGAAGACTGGCCCTGGGCTAACATCCGTGCCCGTCGTCCTCTACTTTATATGGGACGCCGCCATGGCATGGCTGACAGGCAGTGTGTCGGCGGGCGCCCGGGATCCGAACTCGCGAACCCTGGGCTGCCAAGCGCGGACTAAACCGCTGCGCCACCGGGCGGCCCCTGTGTAGTTTTCTTTTTATGTACTTATCTTGCTTAAGTTTCCTGGAATTTTTTTTTAACTTGGGGCTTGATTTCTTTAGTCTGTTTTGGGAAATTCTTAGTAAATATCTTTCCAGTAATGATTTTGCCTCATCAATTTCTCCACCCCTTCTTGGACTCTAATTATATGTATGTTAGGATTTTTCATCATGTCTGTATGTCTTTTTTCTCTTTTCTGTATTTTCCATTCTTTTTCCTCTCAATGCTTCAGGCTGGATATTTCCCTCTTACTTATCTCCCAGATCACTCCTCATTTCTTCTGCTGTGTCTGATCTGCTGATGAAATCATTGACTGGATGCTTAGCCTCATTAATTTTGTTTTTAAGTTCTGTGGTTTCCATTTGATTATTCTTAATGGATTCCAGTTCTCTGGGGAAATTCTCTGTCTTTTCTCCTGTGATCTGAAACATTTTCAGTTTAGTTATTTTAAAGTGTTTGTCTTTTAATTCCAATTTTTGTATTCAGCTGTCGGTGTTTATTCTGTCTTTTTTTTTTTTTGGTCTTAGTTTTCACTTCTTTGTGCTGTTACCTGGCATGGCCGATCAGTTGTTTTTATTAAATATTTGGTATTGTGTCCAAAAAATTATAGAAAGTTGGATAGATAGATATAGATGATAGATAGATGGATGGATGGATGGAAGGATGGACAGAGAGATGGATGGATAGATATATGACAGATGATTGATGAATGGGTGGATAGATGGATAGATAGGCAGATGATAGATGGATGGATGGATAGATAGATAAATGGATAGATAAATGATGGATGGAGGGGTGGATGGATGGATGGATAAATGGATGAATAGATGGATGGATGGATAGATGGATTGATGTATGTATGGATGGATAGATGGATGGCTGAATGGATGGATGGACAGACAGATAGAGGCAGGCTCTAGGGAGTGGTGTATTCCCCAGAGAGGATATGGTTTTCTCTCAGGCAGAACTATTTAGATCCAGTCAGGGCTGGTCCAGGAGGGTGCTTGTACTCCCAGGCTGTAGCCTTTTGGGCCCTCTCCTTGAATGCTTGCAGTGTTTGCAAGGGCTCCTCTTACTCAGTAAGTGCCTTCAGCTCCTAAGTGTTGTTTATCAGCCCCTACCATGAAACCACCCAAATCCCTGCTCATCTTTTGGTTTCTCAGTAGCACTTCTGTCTTGGTTACCACGCGTTTGGCCCTCTGCCTCTGAGCTCAGGAGTCAGAAATGCCTTGAGGGGAAATCGTGCTCTGAATGTTCCACTCACTTCTCTGCAGACTTCTTTTCTCTGAGCTCTTGGCCCTTCAAGTCCTAGCTGCCTGGATAGCTCTGGACCCCAGTTTTCATCTCCCCAGAACTGTGGTATTTCCCCAGCCCTGATCACAGCCCTGTTTGGCTCTATTCCACATGCTCCGAAAAGGTCTGTTGGGGGGCGAGAAACAGCCATGGGTGTCCAACTTGCCTCAATGCCATCTCTTTCCTGGAACTGAGTAATATGAGTGATGTGGAATTTTTTAAATTTTATTATTCTCTTCCTAATCCTTTCTTAAAGCAGAAAGCAAAATGATCTGTATTTCTCACAATATTATTTTATTCACCATGGTAGATTTGTTCAGTTCTTAAAGTTTAGTTTAAAAAAAAAGGCAAGGTTTTAAAAATACTCAGTAACAGTGGACATGTTTGGCTGTAAGCAGAACAGACGTTTCTTGGGTGCGATGTATGAAATCCCGTGGACTGTGTGGACTTGATGTCAGACAGGCAGGTTTTCATGGCTTTTGGCTTCTCACGCCCCACGTGATGGGGGCCAGGCCAGGGTGGTCTCTGCACCTGGAGGGTCGTGCTGGAGGTGGGAAGTGTCAGGGAAAACGGTGTAAGCTGAGCTACCCACTCAGGCAACAAGTGGAGGTTAAGTGTCCCCCCGCCCCCACCGTGGGGCAGCACTTCGTGGAAAGTGGGTCTTTTCTGTGGACTCCTCTGCTGGTTTGCAGAGAGAAGGCCTCACCCTTTCTGAAATGACAAATGGCCTGGGTCATCAGTGCTGTGAGTAAATGAGGGGAAATGGTCTTCCGGTGGTGACGCTGTGCTTGCCTCCTTCACTGCAGTGACCTGACAGGCTTGCGCGGTGACGACTCAGTGCACAGCACCACGCCGAAGGCCCAGAGTGGGGACTGAAGTTAGGTGTCTTGCATTTTGGAAATGTGCCGGGCAAGAGAAACTCACACTTGGTGGAATCAGGCCACCTCCTTCGACAGCAGAAAGCTTCCAAAGTCCACACCGTCCTTACAGAAAAGAAACAAGGCTGAGATTGTGGCTCCTTGAGTCCTATAACGGGTCTCTCTGCTCTTGTTTCCTTGCTCCAGAACCACGAGGCTACCCTGAGATCCTCAGTCACCCCGTGGGGATGTCAGAGAACCCCGTTGGACCCAAACCCGCCATGCTCCAGGCCGACATGCCACCGGCGCCCTCCTTTCAGCGGGCGTTCATGTCCTCCTGCACCATTGCCAGCAGCAGCCCCGGACAGCGGAGGGAGAGGTAGGAGGGGCCCTTCAACATTACCCAGGCTGCTCTTACAGGCCCCAAATGCTAGCCTGATGAGAGGGCTGAGGGCTCAGCTTCCCGATCACCCTTCAAAAATACAATCATAAATAGAAACTCCCAAGGGTGTCCCCTCACCGTCAGCAGGCAGAGTGCTCCAAGAACGCACCTGCACTTAGGGTCTGTAAGGACTGCCGTCTGTGAAACCGTGGTCTGAGCTGAGGCTGGAAGGCAGGTGCTGGGGGCCAGCAGGGCTCTGTCTCCCGCAGTGCAGCAGCCAGGCCAGCAGGGGCCAGCCCGGGCTGCAGGGTGGGGTGCTGGGGCAGGCGGGCGGGATGGGGCTGCTCTCAGGAACGTGGTATTTGTGCTGGTGTTCGGGGGAGCATAGTAGGAAGTGCAAGAGCATCCCCTTGGAGGGACGGGAAGAACAGAAAGGATGGGGCCATGAACGGAGGGAAACATCCTGTCTCTGCTTCCAAAAGCACCGCCATTGAGAAATTCATGCACCCGGAGTAGGAATAACTTCTTAGTGTTTTGCTTGTGTATGGGCACGTTGCTCTCCAGTTAACTCCCTTAATTCTACCTCCTTTCTCTTAAAAAAAATTGGGGGGGGGGGTGTCTCGTCAAAGGACTTGGCATCACACACAGAGCAAGTAAGTGTTTGTGAGTGAAGTACATGTGTGCGATGTGGTTGGTTAGAGTCTCTCTATTCCTAGATGGAGGGTAGTTTCCAATATTCTTAATGGTGGAATCTCCAATCTCCAGTATGGTCATTTCTGATATTCTTACTAGTGTCACTTAATCAGCTGGTTTGTCATCGAGCACTTACTGAAAACTGACTGAGTCTGGCACCAGATTAGATGTCATGGGAGGAAGAAGAGAATGAGGGGACAGGGTTTCTGCCCGGGACTGCGAGGGAGAAGCAGACCGTTAACCACACGCGATCACGCCTGGTTGACACACATGCCCAATATGGTGGGACCAGAGCAGGGGAACTTGCTAATCCCTGTTCTCACACCAACAAGGGCTGGGTGCTGGGCACAGGGCTGGGAGGGCTTCATAGCTGGGGACACAGTTGAGCTTTGTGTTGAAGAAAGGAAGGGCTGTGCCAGATGAGGGGGAAGGAAGAGTCATGGCAGGCTGAGGAGCCAGGGTTGGGGCTCGTCATTCAGCACGAGGGGGCCTGTGGGAGGGTCAGCCCTTGGTTCCGGGGCTGTGCACTCCTGTGCTGCAAGGCGAGCCTCGTCCGACCTGGGGAACCGTGGCTAATATTGAGGCGTCTCCTTGGACTTGGCCTTCTCTTTGATTGGTTTATCTTTTGAACAGCCCTTCCTCTGCTGAGCACCAGTGGGTGGAGACCAGCCCCAAATCCACGCTGACCCTGCTGGGGAGCAGCCGGCCCGCAGGAAGCCTCCTCAGCACCAGCGAGTTCCCCGGCCCCAGCCAGGACGGCTCCGGGCGGCCCCATTTCCCACCTGCGGAGCTCCAGGCCTCTTTCCACAGCCACGAGCAGCCCCTGGCGGAGCCACCAGAAGCTCTGGGTCCCCCAAGTGGCCAGGCCTTCCTGAGCTTTGGCACTGCTCCCATGGGAAGTGGCCTTCCCCCTGGGGAGGACGCTGGGGCCTTGCTGGCCAATTCCCACCTAGCGTCCCCGGCCCCCAGCACCCCGCGGACAGCAGCAGCGGCTGCTGACAATGGCTTCCTGTCCCACAACTTTCTCACGGTTGTGCCTGGACACAGTGGCCACCACAGTCCGATCCTGCAGGGCCAGGGTCTGACCCTGCCTGGGCAGCCGCCCCTTCCTGAGAAGAAGCGGGCCTCGGAGGGAGACCGCTCTTTTGGCTCCGTCTCCCCCTCCTCAAGTGGCTTCTCCAGCCCCCACAGCGGGAGCACCATGAGCATCCCTTTCCCCAATGTCCTTCCAGACTTTTCCAAGGCTTCAGAGGCAGCAGCACCTTCTCCAGGTAGGTGTGTCTCCACCAGGTAGGAGGCCCACCTCTGTGTGCACTCAGGAAAGGAAGGGCCCTTGGCATTTACCAGTGGGCCTGGCGAGTGAGTGCAATCTCTAGTGCTGGGCTGAGCCCCTTGAAAGAAAAATCCAGAGCCATCGAGGAGTCTTTTCCACCCTGCTAGCCCCCAGCAAAACGCCAATCCAGGGCGTCTTAATTCACCTCTGCTTCTGCATTTATCCACATTAGATTCATTCCAACAGCAGAAAATGCAGACCTCTGTGGGGGTTCCATCTTTCCTTTCACTCAGAATCATTATTCTTCAAAATTAACTTTCTTTTTTGAATTAGATGAATTCATTCAAAATTTAGTTACTGAATATTTCAGATGTATAAGAATCAAATTCTGACATCGATTAAGCAACGCCCCCCTCGCTCCCTTTGGTTCCGTCTTTCTACGTTGCTAGTTGTTGAAGCGTATTGCTGAGTCCCGATCACAGTGTCCTGCTGTGTTTGTGTTTTGCCCCTGCTCCTTGTCAGTCATTGCCCCTGTAGTTGAACAGTGTGCTCTTTCCCCAGAACACTCCATCCTTGCCCAGAAGCTGGACTTTGAAATTCTAGTTCCCTGGGAGGTGAGAGGTTGCAATAAAACCTCAACAGTTACTGTTTTTAAATTCTGTTTTGTAGATAATCCAGGTGATAAGCACGTGTCTGTGAACTTTGTCCAAGACACATCCAAGTTCTGGTACAAGGCGGATATCTCCAGAGAGCAAGGTGCGTGGGCAGGATGAGGGTCTGGAGTCCCTGTGTGAGGTGGGCCAGGGGTGGGAAGGTCAGGAAGCCACGGCCCTGAGCAGAGAGTTAGGGCAAGGCCTGTACTTTATCACACACCTTGGGAAATGGGACAGCTCCAAGTTTTTATACGAGAAGCTCAGTCTGAATGAGGGAGCTGGGAGAAATGGGCAACAGCCATGAGCATTGCAGCGTGTGGGGTGTAATTTCCAGCGCTTCCGCCAGACTTTGCCTGGCCGGTGTTGCCAGCAACGACTGCAGATTGTGATGAGGAGACGCTCCTCAGTATCCCCGTCCAGGGTCCAAGGGTCAGCAGGAGGGAGAAGTGGCTCCCTAACGCCATGGAATCTGCACAACTGTGCTTGTCCATGTCAGAAAGACAAGTGCTTAATAACAGGACCTGCTGGTGGACTTAACAGATGGCCTCCCATGCATGCCAGCCAGCGTGTGGGTGTGTGGTTCATCCTCAAGGCAGCTGGTAAAAATTTGAAATCAATAATATTTTTGAGCAGCTAAGTCAGGTGTCACTTTTACCAGAACAGAAATAGAAGAAGTGTCCGAGAGGGAGGCTGGCAAGCTGTGCGAGGGGTGGTCCCTCTGAGGCAGCTCCTGGGGTGAAAAGCACTCGATCCTTCAGCAGAATTCAGGGGGTGTTGGTGACATGCTGGTCTCCGCTCACGGGGAGCTGCTGTCCTCCCTGGAGGCTGTGGCATGGCCCATGTGGGGCTTATCACTCCCAGGGCTTCCCTCAGAGAGGATGGATGTAACTGGCCCGGGATGCAGGCAGACGCTGGCCAAGATACCCAAAAATGAAATTCCCCCAGGGGCTGCTTGGTGGGTGCTGGGCTGAGAAAAGACTGGCCTGGCTTCCAGCTGTGAAGAATGATAAAGGACTGTAGGCAGCAAACAGCCCACTTGGCTGCTCTGTGCCCCACTCAACTTCGGGAAGAAAATCAGGAAGGCCTCTCCTGAGAATTATTTCTCAAAAATGCCTGGAGATGAATAGTTAAGTGGCTGAAGAACAGCACTGTCCAACTTTCTCAGTGAAATTCATCTATTCAGTTAAGTAGATAATAAAAATGGTAAGAATGTGCCTTTCTTACCATGAGCTCAATGAACCTATTGTCATTTTATTCGGGGGGACTTGGGGGCCCAGCCTCGAAAGACTTCCATTCCCTGAATCGGCCTTTGTGGCCGTGCACTCACCATGTTTCAGGGCTCTGGTGCAGTGGGTGCTCTGTTCTCACCCCCTCCCTGCTCTTGTTGAAAGAATCCCCATGACTATGGCCATTAGCTCCGGCACATCAGGGCCTAGTCCACCGCGACAGACTCTGAGAGGTGCTTGTTGGGCACCATGTTCTAGAAGATTCTGTGCAGACCCTCCTACTTTCTGGGTGCAGCCTTCTAAGCCAGGGTGATGGGCTGGGCTGGGCTGCCCCCTTCTATGACTGAGCAGCCAGAGCTCCTGCGTCAGAAGCAGGCAGGCTTGGTTGGAGTGCGCCAGGTGGCTCCTGCAGGACGGAGATGATGAAGCCTGCCTCGCAGAGTTGCTGGGCGAGGTTCTGTGTGGGAGGCAATAGGCAGCAGGAGTTACTGTTGTCATTTGTCTAATCTTAGTCACATTTAGAAGGTTTCTTTGGGTGGACGCCATTTCAGAATAGCTCATTTATGCACTTGGCGTTGATTGTTCCAGTTGAACTCTGAAAGCACAACTTCCTGCATCTTCTAGATATTTTATATAGAAGACACCTACATGGACTGATGTTCTATTGAGTGTGCCAACTTCTCCAAATGGCAGAAAGCCACCCGTGGCTTTTGTTTTAACTGTCAGGATGTGCCCTTTTCTAGAAAATCTACAATGAAATTTCAGGGAGATGTGAGAGGGGAAAAAAAAAAAGTCCAGATAGCCTCTTTTGGAGCATAATTGGTCACGTATTCCTATGGCAAGATTAATTCCTTGGGATTTTTCTAAGGTGAACATAAAAATACCTCAGGAGGAAAAAGGGGCCACAAAGTAAAATAGAAATGAAGTATAACTCTTCCAACTGCACTGTCTCCCACTGTCCTTGAAGGAACCAGGTACAGGGCGAGAGGAGGAGGAGGAGGTGGCGCTGCCCTTTGAAACGAGCCCTGCAGCAGAGCTGGCGTGGCCTGTGGGATGCGTACCAGCTCGTCCTTACAACCTCAGCGTGTTGGGCTCCAGCTTGTTTCTGTTTCAAAAAACAATGAGTCTAACACTGTCCTCCAGCTCCCCTCCGCTGGTGCACGAGTGTGGCTCCTTCACTCCCAGGTGGCCCTGGCTTCTGGGGATGGGGCCTGGGAGGGGCGGATGGCTAGAGCAGACCCAGCCTTCCCTGCAGCCCTCCAGGCTGGGCACTTCTGTCCATCACAGCTAAGTGAAATCAGGACTTAACAAAAAGCTCTGGTGAGGTATATCACAACTGAAAAAGTATAATTTCTGTAAATGATCTTTTCCACTACTGTAAAAAAATAATACATGTTCAGCGCCCAAATTTAGAAAAGAGCACTATAAGAAAAAAACCTGCTGGTGTGCACGGTGCAGGCCTTGGATCCCCGGTGTGCCCTACTCTCACCTGCTCCCCCTGCCCCACCACCAATCTTGGGTTGGTGGGGGCAGCAGGGGGGTGAGGCTGGCTCTCACTCCACGGTGTCAGGTGTGCACCCTCCCAGGTCATACCAAACCCCTTCTCCTTCGAGAGAATGTGTTTTCCTCTCTCTCTCCCTCCCTAAGTGTGTTTATGAGTTTTTGCTTCATGGTCTTGTTCTGCACGTGGGGCCGGGGGCACAGCTGAGAACAGACGCCATGCCAGAGCTTGGGGCTGGAATAGGCTCGCAAGGGGCCCAGGACTGGACTCCCTGAAGCCACTTACCGAAGCCTGACAGGGCTCCCTCACTGGTTTATGTCCTAATCTACTCCAGACAGGGCCTTGGCTCTACAGAAAGGCGGTATTTCCATGGCTGTAGTTTTGTATTACTTCTTACTTGAAATCCCTAGTTTTCTCTTGTTTTATAAAGGGTAAAAGTCTATAAAAGAAATTCTGAGATGCAGTCTGGTTACTGGAGAAAATTCTGGCAGGTGTCTGGGCAGCATCAAGGTTCAGGTTACTGTCATCCTAACCTGATCCTCTTTCTTCCCCTATCTTGAGCATAGGACCTGTGGGTGCTGGTGAGCAGGAAGGGGAAAAAAATTTTTTTTTTTAAGCAGCCTCACCTAGGGAAGATGGAGAGAGGCCACATTTTTGCCATCCCTGGGGCAAATATTTGAATTTGTATTAAATATTCAGTAACTTTTTGGGGAACATCATTTCTATTTTCATAAGTGTGGTTGGAAACTTCTTTCCTTCTGTTGAAAGTTGAAAGTGCACACTCTCTAAAATCCCTAAGAAAAATGCCACACAGGGAGACGGCACCAAATGAGGGAGGGCATGGCAGCCGTCGCCTCACTTCCTGCTTCATCACACTGTGTGTAGGGGGACCTGGGTCTCACTTTCTGCTCTGTCACACTGTGTGTACGGGGACCTGGGCCTGGTTTCCTGGGCTGTCATGTGGGGATCCTCATTTGGGCTTCACGGGTGCTGTGGGGTTACTGGGAGTCGGGTGTGCAGTGCAGCCCTGGGAGGATGCCCCATACCTTTGTGATGTAAAGGGAGGGGCCTTCCTGCACCCTCTGAGTCCTTTATGGTCAGGCCCCCCACGAAAACTACTGGTCATCACAGAGACCTCCCGGAGGGCCCTCCAACTGCATGAACAGGCGGACATTCACTTCATTCCCTATTGTTCCTCCAGCCGAGCGGGGACCCTGGCCCAGTTTGCAAAAAGTGTGAGAAGGGGCCCTTCTCTCAGATTGCTGTCTGCCCTGGCAGACGCTCATGTCTCTCTGCTCCCCTTCTCTAGCCATTGCCATGCTGAAGGACAAGGAGCCTGGGTCATTCATCGTCAGGGACAGCCACTCCTTCCGAGGCGCCTACGGCCTGGCCATGAAGGTGGCCACTCCCCCGCCTTCCGTCTTGCAGCTGAACAAGAAAGGTAGAGTTCCCGCACTGATCTGTTAAACTGATCTGTGAAGAGTGTCAGTTTATGCTAATGAGATGGATGATTTATACTCGTACTTCTGGGTTTTGTTCTTAGTATTAATTTTCAGGTATGTTTTACTAAGCACTGTCCTTGTTCAAGAAAGAATGTTAATTATTTGTAAATTTCTTTTCTTTTATTGCTTTGAATAGGTGCTACATTCCATTCTGCAGGTGTCAGAACAGTAGAACAAGTCCTCCCTAAGGCATCTTGCTCCCATTCGCAGCTCGCAGCTTGGTCTACCTCAGTCACCCTCACCATCTGCATAACTTCCTGTGTGTCTTCTCACTGACTGTCTATCCAATGCATGCTCATATGCATTTTTCCTTTTTTCTTACATAAAAGGTGGCATACTACACACACAATTCTTATTCCTATACCCAGCAGAGTATTTTGATGGATTAAAAGTGAGCCTCGTGTAAGCCTGGGACCATTAGATTAGCCCTTCTCAAGGTGAAGGACCGTGTCTTTCTCCTCCTCTGCTCTAGCACACTCTGCATCCGTGACAATTGGCTGATATTACTTCCTCATGTATAGATACACTCAAATCTTCTACTTACTCTTTTTAATGATTTTTGTCATGAAACAACCACAGAAATGTTTGCAAAACACACACAGGTAAACGTTATTTATTAGGAAGTACACATGCATGTCGCCACAACCTGGGAGACAGCCCTGGGGGAAGCCCCCCTATGGCCCTCCCTGTGTGTAGGAATCCATCACCACCATTACTTTCAGTATTTCAACGATCCCAGATTTGGCTATGTGAGGCCCCTCCAGCTGGCCTGTGTCCCTTTGACGTACCCCTGTCAGTCGTGAGTACTCCAGCTTTCTGAAACAGTACATGTGTTTTAGGTGCGCTTTGCCCTTTCCCTGCCCCAGCCATTTCTCTAAAAATCCCTGGGCCTGTTTACTGGGGAATGGTGTCTAGAAACCAACATGCCATCACTGGGTGCGCTCTTTGCTGTGAGAGTGTCACAGCTTCTCCCTCGTGACCAGAGCTAGGGAATATATCAGCTTTAAAAATTCATGAGCTCATGATGATACTGCCAGTTCAAATCTGGTATCACGAGGTCCTCTCTCACCTTCTCTGCAGTGACAAGCTTGGTTCCCAACGACATCAACGTACTTACTCCCTTCTCCATCCCCTAATAGACGCAAAACAGTTCAAATTACCACATCGATGCCATTGCAGACGAGAAGCCTGCTAAGTAAAATGTAGAGTCAAAGTTTTTTTATTGACCACAAAAATAGGAATCCCTAAACCCTACAGATTTGCCTATTTCAACGTTATATAAGAGAACTAATACAATATGTATTGTTTTGTGACTTGGTTTGCTCAACATTGTAAGATTCCCTCCTTCTGCCTCTGAGATGGCTGCAGCTGCTCTTCTCCTTCACTGCTGACCACCCTCCATCGTGTGAATGGATGGCAGCCTCAACATTCTCTTCTTGGTGGACACTGGGTTTTCGGTTTATGCTTTTTTTATTTTTATCTCACCCTGCTGTCTCTGCCTTTTCCCCATTATGCCGCAAACTCTAAGGAAAGGAAAGAAATTCTTTCACCCTCTCTTTTTCCCATAAAGGGAGATCGTGGACTGGAACGTCAGCAGGTCACTCACATGGCTCAGATTCTGAACTCGTGTTTAAAGAACAGAATGACACTCACCTGACTCGCTCGTGTCCGTGCCTAGTCCCAAACCCTTAGATGAAACCCCTGCCCACATCTCCCTGGAGAAGACCCCCTTGGAGAGATGCCTTGAAGAATGTGAGATTTGGTTGTCAAGGAGTCCGGCCTCGGGTGTGGCTGAGGGATTTTCGGGAGACATAGATTGTCTGTTTGGCCAGGGTAGCGGTAGTGTGAATGGAAGGGGCGGGGCTGAGATTGGGAAGGAACACATGACTCAGAGCACAGACCCCAAACCTGTGGGTATTGGCACTGTCTCCAAGTGGAGGAGGAAAAGGCTTTGTGTAGAACAGACGTAACAGGTAAGCTTTGCCAGGTGGGATCCCAGAGCACCCAAAATTCCAGCATGAGAAGCTCCACCAAATACTCGACTCACTTTTGAGTGGAAATAGGGGCTTTTGTCGTTGAAGAGCTGCGACGGGCGTGGTGGAGGATTGAAGGCATTCAACCTTATTTGGAAACATGCTGAATGATGATTCTAGCAGAAGGAAGCCTCAGGACGGGAGCGTCTGTGGTCTGTGGAGTCAGGGATGGATGTGGGAGAGCAGGAATGAGCGCATGGCAGCTGCCGGGCTCCGTGGTTTCAGTTGGAGGTTTGAAAGCAAGGCCAAAACATTTTTTTCTGCATGCATTATCTTTTGGGAACTACAGATGGTGGCATATAACTCTTCTTACCTCCAGAGGTGCATCCCACCTCTCAGGCTAACTTTGACTCAGTCTTAAGACAGAGGTAACAAAATAGAGGATATTAGAGTAGCAGGCTTCAGGAAACCCAACATCACCGGCGCCCCCGGGGTGAAATCTTCTCTGGCTGCCATGTCTCCACCTGGCCCCTGGATTTGGCATTTGGATTTCCCAGGAAAGAGCCCAGTGAGTCAGCCTCCCACCTCTGGTACCCTGGCGATGGGGCAGCAACAAATGTGCAGGATACTGTTCTCCAGATCTCGAGCAGCTGGATTTCCCACTGAGTCGCCTCTCACCAGTGACATCCAGACCACACCTTGTGTCTCCCTTCAGTGTGGAGGCCATGGGCCATTTTCCTCCCACAACTGGATGGCACAATGTTCTTTTTTCCAGCTTTATTCAATACAGCCTTTTATGGAATCCCATCCTTCCTTTTCTGAAATGCTGACACTGATAATGTTGATATTTGTCACTGTTCTTTATAAACATCATTGGGGAGCCTGCTGTGGACATGGTGTGAGGAGTAAACCCAACTCCAGCAGGTCCTCCCGTCAGGCAGTTTCCAAAATCAGAAACATTGGAAGTGATGGCAGACACGTTCCCGTGGAGGGTGCGGCAGGAAGCCACAGGAGGCAGGGCAAAAATATAGTGCAGTGTCAATGTCCACAGGACTCATCAGCACACAGTAACTTCTTTTTCTTCTGTTTGTTATTTGTACTTTTCTACCATCAGATGGTTTGCCGTTCAGTGGTTTTTCGTGATGCACCTTCCCCTTGGATGCATGGGCTGGCGGGAACACAAGTGTTCTGTTTAGTGACAGTGTGATAGAAGGCTGCTTGTAGGCAACTCAGGGCTTCCTTTCTGGAGGGGTTTGTGTACCTGGCTCCTGGCTAAGCCTCACCCAGAAGACTGGCATCCTTGCAGCTCTTTCAGAGATTTTGTTCTTGGGCATCGTGTTGTGTCTGGGTCTTCCTAATCTCTCTCCTTGGAGGGGAAGGAGTTGCAGATCCGTGTTCCTCTTTCTTAGCTGCAGACTCGTTCCTTTCACTGGATAGTCTTGCAGAATGGTCAAGGCTCTCTCCCAAGGACCCCTCAGGCGTGGTCACTGTAGGGGCTTTGGCAGTCTGTCCTGCTTGTGCTCAGCTAGCTGTCCTGCAGTTCAGCTTCCTTTCCCAGGGTGCTTCTCGGCAGCCCAACCACTGCAGTGGGCCAGACTTTGGTGCAGAAGGGCTTTCCCCAGTGCAGCGCCTCCCTTCAACTGCGATTCTCTCCCCCGCCCCCCCGCATCCTCCCGTGCTCTCATTTTTTAATTCTCTTTTCTTTCCTTTAAATTTCTTACTACAGCTGGAGATTTGGCTAATGAACTCGTTCGGCATTTTTTGATTGAGTGTACACCAAAGGGAGTGCGGTTGAAAGGGTGCTCCAATGAACCCTATTTTGGTAAGTGACCAAGAGCTTGCCCTCCATGTTCTGAACACACGGGGCAAGGATTTCCTCTGCTCGCTGCCCTCAGAGTTGGGGCCATCACTCGTGGGTGCTTCACTCATGGCTTTTACATTTTGTCTCCAATTCTGAGATCTCTCTTACCTGAATTATCATCTCCAAAATACACTGGATATGAAATTGTTCTTAAAAGCTTTCGCAAAACCAAACAAACGAAGGGCACAGTTTGGGACTGGAAATGCAGATGTCATCACGGCACATCCTGGCAGCTGGCACAGCGGTGTGGGCTGGTTGGAGCCTGAGTATGGCCCCATCCTACAGGTGGGAGAGGAGCCCAGTGCTCCTCAGCACCGCGTCCTTCCTCGCCTGTGCGACGAGAGCCTTCCCGACCTCGCAGCCATGTCAGAAAGACTCTGAACTCCCCGGGCGGAGCACGCGCACACTGAAGCAGTGCATTACCATAGCCTTTTAGAGGCTCCTCCCAGAGACCATGTGGTGGTAACAGCTGGCGCTGTCTCAGCTTCAGCAGACTGTGTGATATATTTTTTATAAATTGGTAATGATGTGTCCTTGCTAAAAATCATCTGCAATTCCCTTTACCTCCCCCTTTGCTGTTTTGCTGAACTTGTTGCTTCACTGAAGTTTTGCTCAAAGTCCTACAATAATGGAACATGTTAGTTGCTAAAACTATCAGGGCTCACCCTTTGCAGCAGCCTCCTTTCCGCAGACAAATTGGCTGAGTGACGCGATATTTAGGGCTGTGTGAACTCTTGTTTGCTTTCATCCATTTTGCAGGGAGCTTGACGGCTCTGGTGTGTCAGCATTCCATCACGCCCCTGGCCTTGCCCTGCAAGCTGCTCATTCCAGACAGAGGTACGCTGTCCGGTCCTCGGTGCCACTCTGGCTCTCTGTAGGATCACCTGCAGTGTGTCGGGCACATTGGTGTCAGGGATCCATAAAGATCCATTGAGAAAAATGAGACCTGAATTCTTTTGCTTTCATGTACTCTGCGGGTCAACTCCAAGAAGGTTGACTAGTTTACCCAAGTCAAGAAAAGGAGAGGGGCCCTGCTGCACCTGCAGCCCCCAGTTCTGTGTTTATATCATTGGCCTTGTGAAGGTTTTCCGTGGAGCAAAGACTCTTAGCTCAAAAATGTGAAATGTCTAGACCAAGACACCTTCAAGGTCATTTACATGTAAGTTTTATGATTCTACAGAATCAGCAAAATGTTGATACTGTTGAGGTTAGGTGCTGGGTGAACCGTTCTCTTTACCATTATGTTTTTTCGAAAATATCCATAATAAGAAAAAATAACTCCCATAGCACAACAGTGTGATTTGGCCATGTGTCCCAGTTTCCCTGATAATCATGCATATAAATTAATTCAGAGTCAGAAAGACATTTTCCGGGACCACGTCATCTCAATTTTTGCTCAGAATGTGGTGATAGTTTCTCTGGGCTGGACTGTTGTCACAGACCAGTCATGTCACTGTCTGGGAATTCAGTCATGAGTGTCTGACATTGTCATGAAGATTCTTTGCCGGTGAACTGGACTCATTGGTGTATTTTCTTGCTCCTTCCTGCAGATCCGTTGGAGGAAATAGCAGAAAGTTCTCCCCAAACGGCGGCCAACTCAGCAGCCGAGCTGCTGAAGCAGGGGGCAGGTCAGTCACTGTGCACTTCTCACACCTCCTGGTTATGGCAGAAACAGGATTCAGAGACACAACTTCCTCTCTCACCTTTGGTCTCAGGTTTCCTTTCCTTGCTGTGTGTTTGAAGGAGGTTTCCTTTTATAGAAAGCTGCCACAGGGCTGGGTGGGGCACGAGGTGTCAGCCACAGACCAGGACTCCACAGGCTGGAAATATCCCTCTGACTCAAACAAGACCAGATTCAGTGGAATAAATGTCAAGTCCTCTGTTTAGTTTGGGGGAAATGTAGTAAGACAGGATGTGGGTGACCTACCCCACCAGCTGTACATGCAAAAGTGTTCCAGAGATGTGACTCAACAAGTCACTGGAAATGAGCCAGTGGTTTGACCCATGCTGCCGGCAACCCAGGATGACACAGACCCCCAGGCAGTGAGCTCTCCAGGTTACTGTTTTTTTTTTTTTTTTAGTAGTAGACTATTTCTTAGAGCAGTTTTAGATTCACATCAAAATTGAGGGGAAGGTACAAAGATTTCCCATTAACCCCTGCCCCACACATGCACAGCCTCCCTCAATATCAACATCCACCATCAAAGTGGTACATTTGTCACAACTGATGAACCTACACTGACACATCATAGTCACCCCAAGTCCATGGTTTACGTTAGGGTTCACTCTTGGTGTTGTACATTCTATGGGTTTGGACAAATGTATAATGACATGTATCTACCACTATAGTATCATACAGAGTATTTTCACTGCCCTAAAAATCCTCTGTGCTCTGCCTATTCATCCCAACGCCCAGCCCCTGGCAACTACTGATCTTTTTAACTGTCTCCATAGTTTTGCCTTTTCTAGAATGTCATAGAGTTGGAATCATACAGTATGTAGGCTTTTCAGATTGGCTTCTTTCACGAGTAATATACATTTAAGTTTCCTCCATGTCTTTTCCTGGTTTAATAGCTCATTTTTTTTTTTTTAGCACTGAAAAATATTCCATTATGTGGACGTACCACAGTTTATTTATCCACTCACCTACGGAAGCGCACGTTGGCTGCTTCCAAGTTTTGGCAGTTATGAATAAAGCTACTATGAACATCCATGTGCAGATTTTTGTGTGGACATGTTTTCCTCTCCTTTGGGTAAATACCAAGTAGCATGATTGTTTGACTGTATGGTGAGAGTATGTTTAGTTTTGTAAGAAACTGCCGAACTGCCTTCCAAAGTGTTACCATTCTGCATCGCCGCCAGCAGTGAGAGAGTTCCCGTTGTTCCACATCCTCATTAGCATTTGTGTGGTCAGTGTCTGGATTTGGGCCGTCCTTAGGTGTGTAGTGGTATCTCGTTGCTCTTTTAATTTTCATTTCCCTGATGACAGATGATGTGGAACATCTCTTCATATGCTTATTTGCCATCTATAGTTCTTCCTTGGTAAGGTGTCTGTCTGTTAAGGTCTTTGGCCCAGTTTTTAACTGGGTTTTTTGTTTTCTTAGTGTTGAGTTTTAAGAAGTCTTTGGGGAGTGTCTCTCTTAGAGCAGAAATTTTTAATTTTAAATTTAGTTTTGAAATCCAGTTTATCAATTCTTTCTTTCATGGATCATGCCTTTTGTATTGTATCTAAAAAGTTATCGCTGAATCCAAACTAGATTTTCTCCTATATTATCTCCCAGGAGTTTTATAGTTTTTGTTTTACATTTGTTGTCCATTTTGGGTTAGTCTTTGTGAAGGTGTAAGGTCTGTGTCTAGATGCACTTTTTTGCACGTGGATGTCCAGTTGTTCCAGCACCATTTGTTGAAGAGATCGTCTTTGCTCCATTTTATTGCCTTTGCTCCTTTGTCAAAGACCAACTGACTGTGTTTATGGGGGACCTATTTCTGGACTCTCTACTCTCTTCCATTGATCTATTTGTCTACTCTTTCCCCAGTCCCACACTGTCTTGATTACTGTAGCTTTATAGTGAGTTTTGAGGTTGGGTAGCATCAGTCCTCCAACTTTGTTCTTCTTCTTCAATTTTGTTTTGGCCATTCTGGGTCTTTTACCTCTTCCTATAAACTTTAGAGTTAGTCTGTTGATATCCATAAAACAGCTTGCTGGGATTTTAATTGGGGTTGCATTGAATCTACAGATCAAATTGGGAAGAACTGACTTCTTGACAATATTGAGCTTTCTTATCCATGAACATGGAATGTCTCTCCATTTGTTTAGTTCTTTGATGTTTTCATCAGAGTTTTGTAGTTTTCCTCACATATATATATATCTTGTACATATTTTATTAGAGTTATACCTAGGTATTTCATATTGGAGGGTGCTAATGTAAGTGGTATTGTTTTTAATACCAAATTCTACTTGATCTCTGCTAGTGTTTAGGAAAGTGATTGACGTTTGTCTATAAACTTTGTATCCTGCAACTTTCCTGTAGTCGCTTATTAATTTTAGGCCATGCCACTTTTGCAGCATTAGATGCTGTCCTAGTGGCCCCAGTTTAAGAGCGTTGTGGACAAGCCAGAGACCACAGGGCTCTTATGGGTCTGCAGCTGTGAGGGAGGGCCACAGCTAGAGAGGACGATGGGACCCCCTGACTTCCAAACCCTGAGTTTCCCCCATCGGAGATCTTTCATACAAGGTAGACGTTTACTCTCAGAAATGTTGGAATGGGAATTTCTGAGTCTGGGGTAGGATTGGACAGAAATACCTCCATCTGTACCTCATATCTATAGACTACTTTATAGTTGTGACTCCACGATGGAGGTATATGCAATATATAGGTATTTTCTTGTAACTTCATCTGTACAATCTGCATTATTCTGTGCACTTTTTCTCTGTAAAACTACACATCACTGTGCCTATTAACCAGGTAATGTAAAATCTCTCTGGTTTCAAAAGGAATGTTTTAGTGTTGAGCTCTCTTTAGACCATCCTTGAAGGATAAGTTGTCTGTGGCCAGAAGAAAGGTGACAGGAGTTTGTGCAAGTATGCTAGAACTTGAAGCTCCAAATGAAGAGGGTGGCTGTGTCAGTCCTGGGTTCAAGTCTAGGCTCCAACACTCAGGGTTTTGACCTCTGGGAAACCACTTAGCCATGCAGACTTTATCACAGTAGTAGTAATAATCTTTCCCCCACACAGATGAATAGGACATTGAAAAATGCCTTGGGTCACATAAACTATTGTATTCCTGCCACTCCACTTGCATGTAAAAATGCTTTCCCTGGCCCAAGAGGAATGGCTTCCCCTGTGGCAGTGGCCTCCATCTTTTCCCTGCATTGGCCCATTTGGAAGGGCTGTTCCTGGGTAACAGTCCCCACGCCAGAGACGAGCTCACAGCCTCCCTGGAGCCCATGACGGTTTGTAGCCTCCTCACGTCAGATCAGCAGGCTTTCAAGTTTCTCCTTAAGCTTCATTGTTATCTAACATTGTTCCAATAAATGTTGAATTAATGGATCAGTGAACTAGTTGATTACAATAAGGTACCTAATAGCCCTTATTTTTAGATGTTAAAGATTTTTCTTCTATTCTGGCTTATCATTTTTAAGTACTCTTTATCATCTTTTTAAATCATATATGGCCATTTCAAATAACCCTAAGTGTTTCGTTTTTTGGAGGGGTGGGCTTTCCTGGGGACAGGACTTCCGTCAGAACCTGGAGTCCGTCTGAGTCAGGCATTTACATATGAGTGTAAATTATGACTCCATGAGCTTATATCTTTATAAAATCTCTTGTTTCTAAAATACATCAAGAAGTTTACTTTCTGTCCAGCTACCTTCCCGGCTGAGAAGGCAAGGACTCAAGTCAGGACACAAAAACGTGGCTGGAAGAGCGAGGGCGCTGCAGAGACCACCCAGTGCCATCCCCCCTGGGTCTTGGGTTGTTGGAACAAGTGCAGACCCCGTGGGCGGAAGGCAGTGGGACTGCCCGATCTCTGATCTCCTCAAGGACATTGAGTGGGTTTTTTTCTTAAACTAAATTTCATGTGTTGCCCTAATTCACTTAGAATCCCAGTCTCCTGGACTCCCAACGGCTCTTCGAGATCCTCTGGTCCAGTTTCCTCCTTGTACAGTTGAGGAAGCTGTGACTCGGGGACCTGAGCAGGACGGCTCGCCACAAGGGGCGTGGACTTCGAGTTCTCTTCAGTTCAGTCCTTTTCATTTGATACCAAGGCCTTTATGGATCGTTCCAGTCTCTGAAACAACTTCTGTTTCTGTTTTCACGCCCCGTTCTTAATAGGTTCTTGTTGAAGCAGCAGAATGCAGTATAATTGTGAAAATAATGACTTTTTTCCAGACTTCTGGCAGATTTTCCATGCATATTAGGCTTGTGTTTTTAATTTGCCATATTGTAAACTATATTTCTCTATTAAAGTACTGTATGTTCTTCAAGTTAAAAAAAAGGAAGATACAGAAGAGAAAGGGAAAAATGAATTACTCAGAGACCCATTGCCACATACTTCCACTGGATGTTTCTCCTTTTCTCACTTAGCGTAGGAAGTTTACCCGCGGTTTTTGCAAGCACAGAGTGGGTCTCATTTTGAGTGGCTGTGTAACGGCCCATCGTGTGATTCAACTCCTTCCGGCTCCTCGTTTAGCTTCTTTCTAAGTTCTCAAGAGTACAGATGATGCTTGGAAGGCCGCCTTTCGGCATTCCTTCTTTTGTCTGAGTTCTGGATTGTTGCCTCAGGACAGAGTCCCAGGAGTGGTAGGATGGGGTGAGGCCATGGGGACCGTAGACCCCTGCTCCTTGCTGTGGGTTTGATGGGTGCTTTCCTGTCCGTGTTGCACTAGGCACCCCAGCTCCTCAGCCACGCCCGGCATGAGCACTTATGGGGGAGTTGGGCGGTCTCTGGCCAGCCCAGTGGGACAAGCGCAGCAGTGACCATGCAGGCCCACCTGTCCTCTACCGGAGAGAGCAGGGGCTCTGGGGACCGGCGTGTGCTCGGCAGAGCTGCCCCCATGTGCTTTGGCTGGCAGCAGCGCTCCTTCTCTGCTCTGAGGGGTGAGAACACCGCTCTGCACTGGGAGAGATGTCCCAAACACCAGGCTCCCACTGCTCCTTATCAAAAGGCCATTTGTGACGCTGCGAGGAAGCAGGGGTCTGGGTCGTGGCGGCCTGTGGTTAAATGTGCCCCCATCCAGTTGGGGCCCATTTTGTGGGATTTCATTGTAGTTAGATCGAAATTTTCTCTTTTTTTCTCTTTTGTAACTGAATGACTGGCATTGCAGTGATACTAATGGAATCAAAGGCGGAATATTCACTCTCCTGAAATCAAACTGCCTTAACTTTTCCAGGCACCCTTCCAGCTGCTGTTCATACGCACACATGCTTTTTATTTTGTGGTTCTAATCATAGCACAGACACAGTTTTTATTCTGCTTTTCCCATTAACTTCTAACGTTTTTCACGTTGCTATACAATTTTCGTGATTACTATTTGCTGGTTGCTTGGTATTTCATTGAGGGGCTAATTAAACCATTCCCCTATTTTTAGACATAGTTTATTTCCAACTTTTCCCACTATGGTGAGTATGTGGCTCAAATATCTTTACCTCTAGGTTAGTTATCTCACAGGGAGATATTTCCCTTCTCAATCCTCTCAGAAGTGGAAGCTCTAGGTTACCGAGTACAGGCATTTCTTCTGATCCTCCTGATAAATATTGCCAAATCATCATCCAGAATGGCTGTCCTGTTGACACCACTATTTCATAAAAGCACCTCTTTCTTCAAAGCTTTGGAGAGATTGAGCATTGGGCAGTTGCTTTCCCAGGGCGACGCAAGTCAGTCGCTCAGGTTCAGACAGGAGCTGAAGTGCAGGTCAACCACCAGCCCGGCAGTTCTGCTCAGACTGTCTTCTCACCTGGCACCGTTGGATGAGGACAGTGCGGGTCAGCTGGAAGGAGCAGGGGTGTGGAGAACGGCAGTGCTGGCCTTGAAACTCAGCCGTTCAGGGAGGGCATCTCCGATTTCTCCCTGCCTGTCAGTGTCTCCCTGGGCAAAAATGTGCAGGTATGACAATGACCTTCTAAAAGATGGCTCTGCTGTCAGGACAGTCGGTGGGGCTGTCAGCAGGCATTATCTACAGCTGAGGAAAATCACACACAACTTAAATGCCTCACAGTAGAATGTACAGCTCCTCCTCAGGAATGTTATACGAAATTTCTTACTGAGCGCGTGTCCTCTACCCAGTGCCTGGTGGGCATGTTTCTTAATGTCTCTAGGCCTCAATTTCCTCATCTCTAAATTGGGGATGATAATAGAGTCTTCCTCATAGGACTGAGGTTGGATTTTATGAAATAATCTCTGTGAAATGTTTAGCTGAGACCTGACACAGAGGAAGTGTCATAGTGAGCAGCATTAGGTGAAGCTCCGTGAAATGAAAACAGTTGCGTTTTGGGTAGAAACTTCTTTTTACGTTTTGCTGAATGGCACAATGCCATTCTAATAATTATGAGGATGAATTACCAAGCTCTTTTTCATGAGAGAAAAAGTGAATTGTTGAATAAACTTTATAGGAGAAAGTTGGTATCTCAGGTGAGACTTCCTGCTGATACTGAGTTTGGGGAGCCCTGTTGTTTAGAGGAAGGGGGGCAGCACGTTTTAGTCTTTCTCCTGTGAGTGCTGGAAGCTCCTTGCAGTGACACTTCCTCCAGAAAACACCGTCACCCGTCTTTGGGGCTGCTTGCTTCTTGGGAGGTTTTCCGGTGTCGGCTGCTTCACTTGAGACTCGGCCTTTCCAGTTGGGCCTCTTCTGGTGAATCCAACGATTCTAGAGAGCTTTTCACTGCTGCGACCAGCGCGGCTCCCCCGGACCCTCCCTAACGCTCACCACCCCAGGACAAAGGAGGAGCTTTGTTCCTCTCATAAACTCAGTGGTGCAAACCCCAGGTCCTGCTGTCTTTCCCCGTCACAGTTACTCTGTGTGCTCACTGAAGCAACGGCTTCTGAATCCTCAAAGCTTCTCAAACTTTAAAAACTAGCTATGAATTGTAGCATCTGCCGTGGAGAGAATGGAGGGCCAGCAGCTCATAAGCAACCCTGCAGCTTACGTAGGGATGGCCTACATTATTTCGGTCTTCACCCCGTCGGCATGGGTGCGTTGATAGCGCACGTGCCAACGGGCATGGCACCTGCTCGGTCTCAGGAGTCAGAATAGAGGCCGAGCTGCTCCATGGCCACGCCTCCCTGGGAGACCCTTCCAAAGGAAAGCAGCGCCAGTGGGGTCACAGCACTCATTTGAGTGCTCAGGTCACAGGGAAGCTTTTTCTTTTCTGTCTAGTGAAAATCTAGAGGCCATTAAACATGGAGTTAAGATGCCCCAGAAACTCACATGCAGAGATTGGCATCCAGCAGGGTGGGCATGAGAGCAGCTCTGTTGCTGGGGAGGACACGCTCGCGGTGGTGGGCCAAGAGAGGCCAGGGCTCTACTTCAGGCAGAGTCCGAGTGTCTCACAGGTCACCCCGAAGTCCCATGTCAACTTTGGCTTGATCTGCAGGGATCCCAGCTCAGAGGGCCATCAGTTCACACCCAACTGTTGCTTCCCCCAAGAGGAGACAGCTGACGACAAGTCCCCAGCCCCTTGGCAGCATGGGGAGCGGGTACGGGACGTGGACAGGACAGGCCATGCCAGCTCTTTCACAGACTGTGTTCTAAGTTACTGCAAATCATTCATTCTCTTAGCAGCTCTTTCTGGATGCCCACCACTTTCAGAACTCTGAGCAGGGGGGATATTTGGGATTCAAGACCGCATGCTCCCCTCTTGCACATCTCTTTAGCTACAGTTGTGGTTGGACTCTAATCCCTCCCAGACCCACACTGAGGCTAAGAAGGTGCCTCTTGCCACACCTGGGAATACTGGGTGTAAATAATGCAGCAGGGGTGAAAGCTCATCCCGGGGCCAGGGGGAGGGGTGACCTATTTATGTTCCTTATCGGCCTTGGGACAAGTGTGTCTCTGGGTCACCCCTTCTCCATGCCTTTGGAATTAGGGGCAAAGGGCATTTGCCTTAAATGCACGTGACGTAAGCCACACATGCGAGTCATTCATTAACCCCAGGGACACTGCTGGTGACTGCCCACGTGTCTGATAGATTCATTAACAAGCTGCTTCTGCTTGGTGTCTTGCAGCCTGCAATGTGTGGTACTTGAACTCCGTGGAGATGGAGTCCCTCACCGGCCACCAAGCCGTCCAGAAGGCCCTGAGCATCACCCTGGTCCAGGAGCCACCTCCCTTGTCCACGGTCGTGCACTTCAAGGTGTCAGCCCAGGGCATCACCCTGACGGACAATCAGAGGAAGTGAGTGTGCCCAGGTGGCCGGGGCTGCGGGCAGGGGTGGCACTTCTGTCATGCCTGGGGGTTAGACCTCGCCAGCTCTGCTCATCACCCAGACAGAGCTCCCAGGTGGGTTAGTGGTCATCAGGCAAAAGTAGTCAGTAACCCAACATCCATCCAGGCTTTTCTCTGTCATCAGATGTGTCCCAGGAGCCACATATAAACTATTAATATTTGGCCCAAATGCTTTTTTCTAAGGAATGAGTAAAATATATATATATATATTTGGACCTTTGAGCATCACACACACACACGTCTAATTTTCAAATGCAAAAATCTTTCATGTCTTTTCTGTAAAAGGAGTTGGAGACTATGATAGAATCCACTCATCTTTGCTTCAGTATCATTACTTCTGTGTGGTCATCCCATTTCAGATGAGAGCGTGACCGTGATGGATATTATCTCAGTATCTAAATGATACTAATTATTGTATAATAGTCATAAGAATATATAAGAATAAATATCTAGATATTATGTGATATTATAATATTAGTTGTTATCTAGATAATCTTTGAACATCTAAATAATAGATAATATTTCAGTTTCAAGTGACTTTCATCAGCTGTCACTGAGTTGGTTCTACTTGAGCAGCTGATCTGACGGGAACATTTTTGGAGCCCTGGCCTGAGCAAGGAGCAGTGGCAAGCGTGTTTCCCCCCACCTCAGGATCAAAGGCATTTCGAATGCAGTTATTGTTGATTAGTTATGGAGACAGCCTGGTGTGATTGATAAGGGAGCCAGGTCATCAACCCTAAAAACAGAGTGATGGCAGGAGCTGCATGGGGCAGAGCTCAGACCAGGTGTGCCCGGCACCACAAAGCCCTTCCTGCCTGCTCCAGCGTTGGTCCCGAGCGTGGGCAGGTCTCTGAACCAGAACCTTCTGGCCCACTGCTCGGGATGAAGCAGGTCGGGAGGTTTCACTCAGAACCTTTCGCCAGCTCAGAAGAGACATGTGCGGTGGGTCGTGGGCTCTGCTGCTCAGATCCCGTCCGCTTGCCCCTGCCTCTTACCAGCGGGGTGACCGTGGGCAGGTCCTTCACCACGGGACACTCGGTTTCCTCGTCTTTCAAACTGCACTGAAGTCACGGTCTCAGGATTTGAGTGATTTGAATGAAATGACATGGCAGGTGCCCCGCACGGCCGAAGGGTGGACCCAGGGTCGGGTCTTCCTTCACAGCCCCTGTTTGCTCCTGCAGCTCCGGGCTTTTTCTGTATCTCATTTTGCAGTGTCCTTGTAGACCCTGGGGGTGGGCCGCATCCACGGCACGCAGACTCTGTTCTATTGCAAGAGACAGAATCCAGATTCGGACTGGCTGGTGCTGACAAAGGGGGTGCCCTCCTCCCCGACAACCAGCATGAACAGGCCGCAGGGAGGGTGCTACTTTCAGGGGCCCCCCGACTGAAAGATGTCCAGGCTCTGCTGGAGCCTTTCCCGTATGCTGGCCTCTCTCTCCTTCTCCTGGCGAGCTTTCTCCCTGCACCAGGAGCAAAGCCACCAGTGTCTGGGGACACCACCACCTTCCCCAGAAGGAGGAGGGACCGACCCAATGGGGCACAGGGCACGGGACCTCGTACCCATGTGGACTTGGGCGGGCAGTGCTCAAATGAGTGGGGAGGGCTGGCAGGGGAGACAAAGGGTGCTGTGACCTGGGCCGGGACGAGGACAGAGGGGCCCTCTGGTGGTTCCATCACGACCGTGCTGGCCCAGTGTTAGCAGTGGTTCCAGGTGGGATTAATGTGCACAGCATTTGGCACCTCACAGTATGCTGTCAGGTTCATTATGGTGTCTGTCCTGGAGAGGGGTGGGCTGCTCGGGTGCCCTTTCCACAGGCAAGGAAAGGACGGCTAGAGACAGTTGGTGGTTCCCCGGGACGATGGTCAGGCGTCACCCACTGTCCTCCTGTGTCAGACTTCCTCAGTCTGATTAGTCCTCCAGATGGCTGGCCTTTCACAATTTCCCTTCATCTGCAACTGGCTTTTTTCCGAGGGCGACTTTCCAGGAACTGCTCTGCCCAGCTTCACGTGTCTGTCAACTCCTAACGAGCAGATGCTCTGCTCTTCTCTCCAGACGACTAGGAAAAGCACAGAATAGCTTTCTGCCTTGAATCTCTGCCTGGGAAGCCCACCCAGTGCCTCATGGACACCCTAAAACCCCAGTAACAGGGTCCCTCCCCGTGTCCCTCCCAACAGACTCTTCTTCCGGAGGCACTACCCCGTGAGCAGCGTCATCTTCTGTGCGTTGGATCCACAAGACAGGAAGTAAGAAATGTGTATTTTTACTAAGAAATGCATACACTTCCTTTTCCTCTGTAAGTTAATTTTAAAAATAACATAACTTTTCTTTTTTCCTTCCATTTGCAAGGTGGATCACAGATGGCCCCAGCTCAAGGTAAGTTGCCGGCATGTCTGGGTCGCACTCCACAGGTGAATTCTGTTCAGACTTCCGAAGAGGGTCCCTGCGAGGAAATGACTAAATAGTGCCAGTGGGTTGGGTTTTGCTTTAAACAAAAATGAAAGCGTTCTCTTTATGTAGAAGGGGCCTACAAAAGGTTAGGTTTTTTGCTTTCTCTTCTCTGAATGTGAACTCTTTACCTTTGATCCATAAAGTATGGTATAAATAGCGTGAAGCAAATCGCGCAGTTTTTCCGGCTGTTTAGGAGCGGGTGTGGACAGCAGTGACGTTGAGGTCAGGGTGTTGGAGAGAGAGCTCGTTGGTGTGTGTGAGCAGGAGTGAACGAGTGTTGGGTGTTTACCAGCTGCAGGGAACACAGTTTCATCCTGCCCTCCCTCCATGGCAGGCCAGGCACGGGCTGGGGGCCGGGTGGCTTCAGAATCCTCTGGAGCTGTCTGCACCCCCCCAGGGTGACCGCCTCTGCGTAATTATTGAGAACCATGAATGTCGAATCACAGGTGTCCTTTCCTAGGATTCCTATTTCAGATTCCTCTTTTGTCTCGAGATCTGATAAAGTGCCCAGAGGCCTCTCTGATCCCAGGTGGGGCCAGGCCCCTGCTGCCCCGACCTCTGACACCCAGGGCTGACAGCCCTCCCAGCTGCCTGGAATGTGCGACCCCATCGGGCTACTGAGTGCCGTCGGCCAAATCCCTCCCGTGGTGTGGAAACCACTAGGCTTAAACAAAAAATTCCTTCATTTTTCTAAGAAGGAGAAGAGGGGCCTCTGCCAGGGATTTGGATGTGGACAATGGTAGTTATTGTGTTAAGTTTGGGGCTCATGAAAGCCTATTCAGATAAAGGCTTCAATTCTTCTAAGAAAAATAATTAGATGCACTGTTCTCTTAAGCAGTTTCCTTAACTGCAGTAGTTTGTAACTCAGGCGTACGAGGCCGAGAAGGGAGCCCCGGCATGTGTGGGTGGGAGTGTCGACATGTGGGCAGGGCTGCTGCTCCCCACAGCATCCCAGGAACCAGGGCTGGGTTGTTAGTACCCCTGCAGGCTGTGCTTCCGTCTGCTCTGACTGCATGAGGACAGAGCAGGCCGCTCCTGGGGTGGAGCCAGGGCCTCACCCTAATGCACCAGGGGCCCCGGCCATCCCCTCAGAGGCTCGGGTCTCTGCACCGGGAGGGAGCTCAGGAGTCTGTACTGACAAGCGTCTGGAGGATTTGGGACAGGCAGGGAGAGCGGCTTTGTTTGGTTCAAGTCCCCGACCACTCACCTGCTGTCACCCTCAGGTTCCTCCTGCAAAGTGGGAGCAACAGCATCCTGCCTGCAGGGCTGTGAAGCGGGGAGAGAAGGTGTGGACAGGGATCTGGCAGGGAGCTTGGCCCCTGGCAGATCTCAGACAACTGGCAGGCGAGGTGGCGATGGCGGGAGGAGACAGAAGTTTGCACCCATCCTGCTTGGGCCTTGCAGGATGGGACGCTGGCCTCTGACCTCAGCTTTCCATTTGCAGAGTCTTCGGATTTGTGGCCAGGAAACAAGGGAGTGCCACAGACAACGTGTGCCACCTCTTTGCGGAGCACGACCCTGAGCAGCCCGCCAGCGCCATCGTCAACTTTGTGTCAAAGGTCATGATCGGCTCTCCTAAGAAGGTCTGAGCCCCTCACAGCCCGGAGACTCCTGAGGGCTGGGGCAGCCCCCACTGTGTAGCCGACTGTGACCCTGACGTTCCCAGCCCAGGAGGGGACGGGGCTCCTCCAACTTCACAAACACAGGAACAAACAGCCCCGCCCTTACCAGCCTTTGCCGAAAGAAACCGCTCCCCGACACCTTTCTGTCGCCGAGCGCTTTCTGAGCAGAAGAGGAAGGCACCGGGTGCGCCCCCGCAGGCCCTGCTGGAAGAGACCGTGCGAGGAAACGTGGGGTCCCCGTCTTCCTTGCACGCTGGCGTCTATGGGAAGGAGGGGCGCCCAGCCTCCTCTGCTGTGGCCCTGAGTGACTAGCTGCACCTCACTGTCGCCGTCACCGCCGCAGAGGGCTCTCCTGTCCAGCCGACACCCCAGAGGGTGGCCTCTGTCCTCCCACGGTGAAGACGCTGATTAACTTGAGAGCAGATGCATGTTTGATGAAGGTTCGTGCAGGTCAGGCCCTTCCAGAACACTAGGGTCATGAACGAGGGGACAACGCGATGGGCTGCGAGAAAGAGGGAGGTTGCTCCGTCACTCGGGGAGGGACTCCGTGATGCCAAAGAGCCTCACCCCAGCGTGGCGACGGCTCCAGCCTCCCGCTCGCCCTCCGGGTCTGCATGGTGCACTGGGCCGTGAGAGGAGAAAGTAAGAAGACGGAAGTAAAACGCCATTTCCATATAATTTATATTTTACTTATGCCAAATTATTTATGATAACAATTTGCCATTGCTATACTCGCCGGTGTCCAAATGCTGCCGCTGCCAAGCTGGAGTTTTAGGAGGAGCATCCGTCCCGTGTCAGATGCTCCCAAGGTAGAGGGTGTGGTTGCTCATCAGCGATGCTGTGGACCATCTCCCATGTGTGGCTACCAAAAGGTGGTTTTGTCTCAAGCAGCCTGCCCCAACCCTTGACCATCGATATGTCATTTCCAGGCTGTGGATGACATCCTTTCTGGGGAGGAAGGTTCTGGAAAGGTGAGACAGGCTTAGGTGTATACTCAGCCCTCCTCTGCATCGCTGTTCTCAGTCGTCTTAGGGCCTGGTAGAGATTGCCCAGAGAACTGCTGACCTTTGGGAGCTCTCACCCGTCTCATCCAGGCTTCTTGGCTCCTATCGGGATCCTGTGTGTTTCTGGCATCCTGAGTAGGGAGAGGAAGATGGGATTGAACCTCAGTCCTTACAGGCTGTTTTCGAAGGCTCCTTTTCTGCACCACCTTAGCCACCGAATCGGGTGTGCTGTTTATGCTGACACGAGTGTTGCAGTGCCGTGGTCTGTCTGCCTGAATCCAGCCGTGGTCAGAGGTTTGAGAGACGCCGATGGTCCTGCATATCCCCCGGAGCAAGAAATGGAGCTGGGCAGCATCGTGATAAAATCCTGGTCGCCTTCCCCATAACCCAGGGCACTCCGCGGGCTCTCCATCCACCGTGAATGGCCCGCTCTGCTCTGCTGTCCAGATCAGGCCCCAGCTCTTCCATCACCCAGGAATCACTGGCTGGAGTTTGGAAATGTGCTTTGTGAACTCTCTGTTTTGAAGTGGGGCAGAGACAGACTTGGCGATGAGCAGAGCTGGAATTGCGGAATCGAGTGGGCATTGTGTGTGTGCGTGTGTGTGTGTGTAAAAGTAGGTGAACGAGTCCACTGTTTAGCTCCTATTGATGCACCAAACGCAAGTGCCTCATTTCTGTGCCAAATGTTTGCCTTGGTCTTCGCGGACCTTCTTTCCTGACACGTGTTGGCGTGGCTCTTGAAGAGAGTGTGCTGGCATGTCCCCCAGCCCTGAGGTCTTGGTCCTTGGCGGAGGCATCTAGCATTTCCGTTTTCCATTCACTGCAGGAATCCTGCCAGGGGAGTGAGGTCTGTGCTGTCCCCAGAGGTGCCTCATCCTGAGGGGGCCTATACCCAAGTTTGACCCAAAGACCGCAGGCCAGGTCCCTTATCCTTCTGACGAAGGAGGAGAGGGCTTGTTTAGAAATCAGAGCAAGAGAGGAGCGTGGGATTGAGAAGCACAAGTTGCTGGCATCACAGACATCAGGGCCTCCCACAGCAGTGCTCGTCCGGAGCATTCCAGAAGCCATGCACATTTGCTTTTTAAACTGACTTTACTCTCAGTGGTCAAGGGCATCGGAAGTTTGCTCCAAGCAAAGGCTCCCTCTGAGGAACCAAAGGAAGCCAATAGCCCGCTTTCTGCCGAGCTGGTACGACAGGTGTCTTCATGAGTAACATGTGCATTAAACGGAACAAGATGAATCCGTGAACTTCGTGCTCAGGCCGCCGGCGAGCCCCACCGCCGACGCCGGCTCTTGGGCACACGGAGGGAAGAAGCTTTTCCAGGCATCTGGCCTCTGGGGCACCAGTGGGCACAGGGGTGCTGTCCTGGGGAATTCACAAGAAAGCACCCACAAGTGTCGCAGCCAGGGTCCTATTAACCTGCTCATTAACCATATGCTGTATTCCTCCAGTGTTAACCTATAACCATGTAAGTCACACTGCATTTAAGGGTCTCCATGTGTATCCTCAGCATCACAGACCTCGTCATGTCTGCCTTACCTATTAGTGGATATTTTTACTTTTCTTATTGTAAAGAATATATCCAGTATGTAAATGAATGTCCTATAAATCCTTTGTATAGTCACTTTCTCTGCTCTTTAAATATCATCTCTATTCAGAGTATAATAAAGTTATAAACTTGGTAAGCCTCAGTGAGGCGGGCATTTGTTTGTTGTGTTGTATGGAAGCGCCCCGAAGGGTGCGTGCGGGTGTGTACGTGTATGTGTATACACATGTGTGCATGCATGTCTGTGTGTGCCTGTGTGTGTGTTTATTTGGGGGTTTGAAGGGGATTGTTTGTGAGTCAATGGATTCAGTTATAAATTCATGTCTGTTTTGCCCTCAGGAATATATTTTAGGATTTCTGCCCAGCAACTTGAAAAATTGTATTCAGAGGTTTTAAGAATTTAATTATAATGTGTGGCACTGATCATAGTTTCTGAGAGGTTTTGATATTCAGCCCTTGATGGTACTTTCCAGACATCTGCTGAGTTGGGGCACTGAATTTGAATATGAAAAGTCTGGTGGGTTCACCTATTTCCTCAATAGATGCTGGTGGCTGGGCCCTCCTGGCTTTCCTGGGCTGGTGGTGTTTGTCCCCCCAACCAGATGGGGACCCATGGTGCTGGTTCTGCTCTCTTGGGTCTGGGCCCCTCCCCTGGTTGATCTCCCTCCTGAGTTAGGTGATGGGGATACAGGATCCCACTGCCCTCGTTTCTTCTGTGTTCTAAAGCCCAGAGCAGCTTTGTCACAGCAGGATGTAGGGTGGCTGCTGGATGTACCTTGGCACACGTCTGTGTCACACTCAGGCCCCAGTGGGTGGACGGTCACTGGGCCACAGAGGGCCCCACCTTCCTCTCCCACTGTAGGCTCTGCACGGATGCGGTTACCATTGTCCTCAGGCTCAGGGCTGAGGTGTGGCCGTTCAGGTAGCTTAACCCCCATGACCGCTTCCTCTCCAAGTCAGGAAAGGAGCAGTACCTGGACCCATTTTGGTCACAGACAGATAGTAAAGATTTCACTCTACTGTCCCCGACTCCGCCCAACATAAAATTTCCCCCGCACCCTATGGGCCTGTGTAGGCTTCCACCTTCCTGTCGGGTGGTGGCCAAGGATGCGTGTTTCGCCTGCCTGTGTTGGAAGGTGGACTTGCAGTGGTCCCAGCATTGGTGCCAAGAGTGGAAGGGAGAGCAGGTGCGGGCCGGTTGTCTTGTCCAAGGGGAGGTTCCCGCTGAGCCCTTGAAACCGTTGCCCAGCATCACAGCAGAGAATAAATGTGGGCAGGGAACCCATTCCACAGCCCTTTCATTATGGTGCACTTTCCAAGAACACAGTCTGGATTTGTCACGATGGCCCTGAGCTGCCCAGAGGACTATTGGAGACTCAGTGACCACCAGGTCTTCCTGAACAAGCTCCTGCCTTGTGCGGAGTGTCATATTCCATGTTCATCACTCAACGATTAATTAATGATGGGCATCTGGGCCCTGCCCACTTGGGGTCATGCATATATTAGTGATGGCCCCTCAGCCCCGCCCACTCAGGGTCTTGCATCTATTAGTGATGGGCACCTGGGCTGTGCTCACTCAAGTGGTCATCTATTAGTGGTGGGGTCCTGGTCTTCACCCACTCGGGGGTCATGGGTCTATTAGTGGTGGGCCTCTCAGCCACCTGCTGGGGTTCCTCACTGTCTGATCCTCCATCAGGGTTTCTTGTCTTCTCCTGTAGGTTTGTATGTGGTCAGCATGGTCATGGGGTGAGCTGTCACATGGCCATGGGGGTCACATTTCACAGAGTAGGAGAATAGAGCAGGGCTCACAGTTGAAATGGAGTTTCCAGGTGGATTAGGGGGCCTGGGATGGTGCCAGGAAGGGACATTTCATGGCATGGGATTGGCTGTATCTGGACACATTTGGGCAGCAGGGCTGCTGAGTTGGTAACAAGAAAAATGGTCCAAGAACAAATGGCCCTAAAATTTCCAAGGAGTCAGAGGCCACAGTGCCAATCCTGGGCTGGGGCAACATTGGGGGTAGGGTGGGCTCCCCAAAAGACTGTCACCTGTGGAGGGTGTCCCAGCAAAAAAGGATTCTGCCTCAACAGTTGGCCTGGCCCAAGAAGACTCTTTGCTTCCATGAATCTGAGACTTTCTTCCCCATTCCAGACACCAGGGTGGTGGTGGGGCACCAGCAGGGTGTCCTGCCCCACCCAGGAAGCACACTGTGTCTGCCATAGGCAGGGGATCCCCCACAGCAAATGCTAGGCCAGGAAAGCCTCTCAGGGCTGTGGGCTTGCAACCCCCTCCCTCATTGAGACACCCTCCACCCCTCAGACAGCAGCATCAGGGGCCAGCGGGAGGCTCGGCACCAGGTAAACCGTGCAGACCAAAATCACATGGAAAAACTGTGCTGACTGAACTGTTGATGACACCACAGGCCCCAGCGGCCAGAACCTGGCACTACACCTCAACAGGACCAGGCCTCCTGACAAATAAGATTTAAATAGGACCCAGAGTCTCCTAACATAGTTACCAAAATATCAGGGATACAATAGAAAATTACCTGTCATACTAAGAACAGAGAAATTTACAACAAGAATGAGAAAAGACCTTTAGTCAATGGATGCCAACATCAAGATGAATCAGGTGCTGGAATTACCTGGCAAGGATTTAAAGCAGACACTATAACGATGCTTCAATGAGCAAATATAAATTCTCTTCAAACAAATGAAAAACAGAAACAGAAAGCCACAGCAAAGAAATAGAAGTTATGAAAAAGAACCAAACAGAAATTACAGAATAGAAGTTAATGAAAAAGAACCAAACAGAAATTATAGAACTAAAATGTGTGAAACAGAAATTAAAAACTCACTGAGGCTCAGAAGTAGAACAGCGATGACAGGAGGAGGGAATCAGTAAACTCGAGGACAGAGCAATAGAATCTCCGGTCTGAACAGCAGAGACAAAAAGACTTAAAAAAATGAGGGGTCCTGTGGACAATAACAAAGGATCCAACATTTGTGTCATTGAGTCCCAGAGGGGGAGGAGACAGAGAGTGGGGCTAAGGTGACTACTTGAAGAAATGGCCCCAAACTCCCCAAATTCAGCAAAAAACACAACTTGTAGGTTCAAGAAGCTGAGTGAACCCCAAACAGGAGAAACAACAACGACAGAAATCTGTGCAAGACTCATCATAATTAAACTTCTGACAACTAAAGACAAAGAAAAAATCTTGGAAGCAGCCAGAAAGAAAGGGTGGGTTATATATAAGGAAGCACCAATTTGAATGATGGGGGACTTCTTGTATTAAACCATGGAGGCCAGAAAGAAGTGATACAGTTTTTCAAGATTGAAAGAAAAGAAACATCAACTGTGAATTCTGTAGTCAGTGAAACTATCCTTCAGGAGTGAAGGGAAAATAAGATATTCTCAGGTGAAGGAAAGCTAAAAGAATTAGTTGCTGGCAGGCCTGCTCTTAAAGACTGGCTAAAGGAAGTACTTCAAATGGAAAGGAAGTGATAAAAGAGAGAACCTTGTAGCATCAAGAAGGAAGAAGGAACGATGAGAACAGCAGACTCTGCTCTTCCTCACAAGTTTTAGAAATCAAAAATGATTGAAACAAAAATGACAGCACCATATGATACTCAAAAAAAGGATATTTCAAAGTGAGGAAGGTGAAGGAACTTAAAGGGAGGTGACATTTCCATACTTCAACCCACGTGGTGAAATGATACCAGCAGACAATGATAAATCACGTTTATACAGTCATGCACTACATAAGGATGTTTCAGTCAATGATGAACTGGTGTACGACAGTCGCCCCCTAAGATTAGTACCATAGAGCCTCAGTGTGTAGTAGGCTGTACCATCCAGGTGTGTGTAAGTACACTCTATGATGTCCGCACAATGACGAGATCACATAACAACACATTTCTCAGAACATGGCCCTGTCGCTAAGTGACAGGTGAGTGTTTATTATAATAGCCAGATTACATTAAATTAGTGATTAAATAAGTGATTTAATAGTGACCACAGAAACTATATAAAAAGATATACTCAATAGCACAAAATAAATCAAAATGGAATCTTAAAAAATAACCACTGGGAAGGCTAGAAAACAGAAACAAGAACGAAAACAAGGGAAAACAGAAAACAAATAACCTAGCAGGCTTTAACCCTAACTTATCAATAATTATCTTAGATATAAATGTTTGAACTGCACCAATCAAAAGACAGAGATTGGCAGAGTGAAAGAAAAAAACAAACAATATGACCCAATTAATTATATGCTGTTTACAAAACACTTCAAATTCAGTGACATAGGTAAGTTGAAATTAGAAGAATGTAAAAAGATATACCATGAAAACATTAATTTAAAAAGGCAGAAATTACTGTATTAATATCTGATAAAGTATCAGATATTTCTTTAGAGCAAAGAAAGTTGCTAGACCCAAGGAGGGGCATTATATAGCCATCAAAGACTCAGTCCCAGAAAGACATAACCATGTACGTGCACACTCATCAGTCAACAGAGTTTCCATACAAGAAGCAACAGCTGGTGGAGCTGAAGGGAGAGACAGACACCTCCACAGTTATAGTCGGGGACTCAACACTCCCTTCTCAGCAACTGGTGGAGCTGCTAGACAGAAAATCAGAGAGGATGTGGAAAATCTGAACAACACAAGCAGCCAACAGGACCTAATTGACAAATACTGAACCCAACACAACAACAGCAAGATACACATGTTTTTGAGCACCCATAGATCATGTTCTGAGGCATAAAGCAAATCTCAGCAAATGTAAAAGTACTAGTACCCTACAGAGCACATGCTCTGATCATAATGGAATCAAACTTGAAATCAATAACAAAATGTCAACAGTAAAAACAAATCTCTAAACACACGGAAATTAAACATCACACTTCTAGATAACCCATGGATCAAAGAGGAAATCTCAAAGGAAATTTAAAAATACATACAACTGAATTAGAATCAAAACATATCAAAATCTGTTGATGTAGCTAAAGCAGTGCTAAGAGGGAAATTCGCAGCACCAAATGCTCACACTAGAAATGAGGAGAGGGCTCAGTCAATGACGGGATGCAGCGTGGCGTGATCTGAGGAGCAGTGAGCCTCGGTTCCTCCTCCTGCCCCATGCACTGGCAGCACCATGAGCCCTCGATGCCACATGGAGCCATGGATGGGCATCCCATTTGTAAGGAGACCCGAGGGCTGAGACCTGGCAGGCAGGGCGCTATCACCTGGGCAAACTACACACAACATAAGCATGGGCTGAAGAAGCCAGACACTAAATAAGAGCACGTACTACATAATATTTATATAACATTTATATAAACATCATCATCAAGCAAAGCTAGCCTATGGCAGGAGAAGGCAGAATGGCGGTCTTTGAGGAGGAGAAAGATGATGCTGAGTGGAAGGGGACCCCAGAGTGGTTTCTGGAGTCTGGCACTGTTCTGTTTCTTCATTTGGGTGTGTCCTCCCTGAAAATTAATTGAGCTGTTCACTTATAATCTTTGCACCTATCTCTGTGTCCATCTTCCTTCAAAGTTATTTTTTTTAAAGTTAACATGGTGTCATTCTCCCCTTAAAGGCTGGTGAAGTTCAGGCCATCCCTTTGCGGTGGGAACATCAGTGGTCCTCAAGAACAGTGTAAAATGTACCCAGGGTTGCAAGCTCCAGGGACACCTGCACAGGGTCACACCCCACACCCATCACCTGCAGCCCGGCTCTATTGCATGGTCAGCCCGAGTCTGTGTCCTTGCAGGGGCTGCCTCAGGCACTGACGTGGAGCCAACTGTTTGACCAGCTTGGGGCAGGGAAGGCCGAGATGGAAAAGGGAGCTGCTCGAAGTGTCTCCTCTTTTGCAAAGAGCAGTCGGAGTCCTGAGTCAGTGGAGGGTGGATTCTGGGAAAGGATGTGCATCCTCTCTGGCGAGACACTTCACGATTTCACAGACCATGTCAAGTCGCCTGGATTCTGGCACAACAGCGAGTTGACTAGCAGACATTGCTAGCTGACCACCAATAGAGCAGACATTGATTGAGTAACTACTGTTTGCCAAGTGCAGTCAAGCACTGGCCGGTTAGCTATGGTTTATGGGTCCCAGCTCCCCTTTGGTGAAGAGCCCAGGAAATCTCCCTCCCAGCACAAGCCCGAGTGGGCCTGAGTGGGAGCGTGCTTCCTGCCATCTGGGCCAGGATGGGCCCTGCATGGATCACCCAAGTGGGACGGGTTGATGTGTCTGCACACAGCCTCAGCTGGGAGCTGTGGAGCTGGCTTCTGGTCCTCTTGTTGGAGCTGCATCTAAGGGTGGAGATAAGTGAGATGATCTTAGCTGCTTGCATATCAACAGTTGCAGGTGGTGAATGGCAGCTGGCCCATCCATATTTACAGATAATGAAGATCAAGGTCAGAAAAGTTTAGTGACTTGGCCACAGTCAGGGCACAGGCCTGGAAAAAAAGTGAAGGATTAGTTGCTTATGGTTGCCCTTTTTTTGTTTCATTTCTTTCTGAGTCAGGGCTCCACATGGAAGTCTTTGGGAACTCAGCCTAACATACCAGAGCCTGTGTCCTCCCTACTGCCCTGAGGGGCCGACCCTGCACACTCTCCACCAGTGGGCAATTTCTCCAGTGAACTGGTTCCCTTGTTGTGCACTTTGCCCTGCCCTTGGACAGAAGATTCTAGCTGAATTGGTATCTGCTCTATCCCAGGATTTGTGCTACATCCTGTGGTGGCTGAGAACATCGTGGGCAGCATCGCCCCCCCGTGGGCAGCATTGCTCACTACAGCAGGGCATAAAACAAGAGCGAAGACCAGAGCTATGTGTTAGCTGCCAGCTTGCAGATAGAGCAAGCGTGTGAAATGGAAAATACATTGAGTTGTTTTAATGTTAAGAGCGTGGATGCTGAGGCTGAGTTGTCTGGCTTCAAAGCTTGGCTCTGCCGTGTATTCACTCTGTGACTTTGACAAGTTCCTTGACTTCTCCAGACCTCCATTTTCTCTCCTTTGCCAGATGGGACGGTAATAGTGCTTACATGACAAGGTCGTCATGACAATTAAATGAACAAATACACATTAAGAATTAGAACAGCACTTGATAGGGAACCGGCACTCAATAATTTCTAGCTATAGTTATCTTTTAAAAAGTAATATAGAGTCTATAATTCCTGTTAGGTCAGTTGGCGGTATTTGTGGATGTCCAGCATTTCAAACCCTGAAGAGTTGAGAACATTGTGGAAAAGTGACGAATTATCTTTGTAGCAGGATCCCCTAGAATAGGGGTGAACACACTTTCCCAGTGAGGGTGGATGTGCTGCACTGGCTTAAACAGAGAAGGTGAGGATGAGCCCTCACACCGCGGGGGCTGAGAAGGCTCCCTCCCGGCACAACTAACGCGTTGGTTTGGTTGTCTTCCTGTCCCGGCACGGACAGGAGTGGATCGAGCACAGCTGGTAAGCTCCTACAGGCAGGAGAGAGCGCACCATTCTCCCTCCCCTGCTGCACACCTTCCTACCCCACCTGCTGCCTTTCTGCCGCCCCCCCCCCCCACCCCGGGTCCCAGCCATCCCTGTGATCTGATTATTGGTATAAAGAAATACCAGGAGATAAAACAAAAGACGCTTCCTTTATGAGGTGACAAAAATGTTCTAAAATTGATTGTGGTGATGGCGAATTGTGGAGAATATACAAAAAACCATTGAATCTTATACTTGAAATGGGTGAAGTGTGTAGTATGTGCGTTATATCTCAATAAAGCCGTTAGAAAAGTAAAAAACAGAAAAGAATCTAAAAGCAGACTGAAGACAAACGCGAGAGCCCTCGGTGACATGGACGGTGATCTGGGTATCACTGTGTGGAGAGAGCTGGGAGTGTGGCCCGCGGGCCCTACCACATCACCGGAGGCGGCTGTCTCGGAGGCCGAGACTTGCGACCCAAGTGAAAATGAAGTTTCTCTGTCAAACACTCTCCCAGCTGGTGTTGGTTTTGAGAAATACGACGCCCTGCAGAGGCTGAGCCTGGGTGGCCACAGTGTCAGGCTCCTTCTCTGCCGTGGAAGCCCTGGGGCAGCCTCCGCAGCAAAGTGAGTCGGAAGACGCCTGGGCGAGAGGAAGGGGAAGCTGAGAGACTGGAGCAGGATTTGGGGACAGGCAGACCCCCTAGACGTAATGGGGGGCTCTGAATGGAGTGGCCGTTTCTCCAGAAGACCTGGGTTTAGCTTTCTAACTTCACCTTAGGTTAAGAAATCAGTCCAGCACGTCAGAAATCCGAGAGTGCATCCGTGGGCACTGCTGCTCCAGGCCAGGCAAGGAGGAGCCGGGTTCACTTTTGGCCATTGTTCAGTCATTGTCTGGGAACCTGGGGCAGCAGAGCTTGGTTACAGGAAAAGGAGGCCGGTGAGAACTTGGCAGAGACTCGGGACTTGACCAGATGGTTGGATGAGGCTCGGGCCTGGGCCGCAGCCTCTGCTGCAGGAGAAGACCTGCAGTCGGGAGAGAGCCAGGTGGGGCAGCTTCAATCTCGGGTCTGTCTCATATGGCCACCCGGCAGGGTAAACAGGTCTGAGCAAGCAGAAGCTATAGGTGACCAGGATTTATCGGGGCTAAGAAGGGAGGCAGTGATTTTCAAAAGAGAGAACTTTCACTCAGGTCCAGGGAGGTGCAGGGCAACGGGGCATAGGCTCAGAAGAGCCCAGGAAGCCCCCAGAGAAAGGTCAGCCTTTGCTGTGGTCCAGGAGAGCTCAAAGCCCCAGCGATGAACACCTTTCCAGTCTCTTCCCTCTTCCTCACCGAGGCCCTTCCTGAGGGCCTGGCAGCAAATCCGAGGGGAGGTGAACAGCTCTGAGTCAAGTTGGAAACTTGAATTCTTACGGGGGCCTGTACATCCTCAACACCAAATTGGATTGTTTTTCCACAGTTGAGAGTGACTGTGGAATGTTTTATTATATAAAAATGACCAGAGAAGTCATTTCAACCAGCAACTGCTCCCCCTGAGCAGGCATAAAGGGAAAGGAGGGACAAAATTAAGGCAGCTTTGCAATGACCCCACGAGTCCTGCGTGCTCCATGTCTGCTTAGCCTTGGTGGCAGATGATGGGCAGGACAATCTTTCTATTCCAGCAGGTGTGCTGCACACATGGCCCCTGGCACTCCTGGAAGGTTGAGGAGGAGGGCAGCGATGGAGAGGGTTTTCCTCCTCTATAAAATGGAAATACCAAGAAAATCACCTCTCTGGGTTGTGGAGAGGAGTCAACTAAATAATGGCTATGAAGGCACAATTGCTGTTCTGACTGCATTTAAGAACAAAGAGAAAGCAAATCAAGGAAATGCTTTGAAAGTGCTTTCACATCGGTTTAAAAAGGAGTGGCTGCTCTGGCTAGTAGAGCACAGCAGTGTGTTTTGGAGGTGTCTGCTAATGAATCTCCTTCTTCTCCACTGCTCTGCACATAGGTGGAGTCGGGCTGGTCAGTCCCCACTGTGTGATGATGGGCCTCAGACTCTATTTCTTCAAAGAGTTGCAGTGAAGATGGAACGAGGTTATGCATAAGAAGAACCAGTGCAAAGCCTAGGACTTAGTGAGGACATAGTGAGCTTTCCCTGGTGGTGCTGTATCATTGTCACCCTCATCATCATCATCGCCCTCATCAACATCATCACCCTCATCATCATCATCATCACCATCATCATCATCACCATTACCGTTACCTTTACTATTGTTATCATCACTACCATCATCATCACCATCATCACCACCATCACCATCACCATTATCATCACTATCCCTGTCATCATCAACATCATCATCATTATAACCATCTTCATCATCACTATCACCATCACTATCCCTATCATCATCACCACCACCATCACTATCACTGTCATCATGGCTACCATCACCATCATCATCATCATCATCATCTTTCCTGTTATTAGGTGTCAGGTGTAACCAGTCTTTGGCAACACAGATCCATGGAAGGTGTATGAGCCTGGGGAAGCCCCTCACTCTGGTGGGTGTGCTGTGTCTATGTGTTTGTGTCTGTGTGTGTATGTGCCTTTTGGCACTCACAGGCAAACAGGCGTGCATGTCGTTGACTTCTAAAATGCTATTGAAGAGTATTATAGAAGCCTAAAATAGGAAACAGCTACCACTTGCTGGGGGGAATGAGCAATTCCCAGGAGAGTGAGCAAGCTCCCCCTTTCTTCTTCTCCCTGCTCTGCAGTCTCAGATAGCAGCTTCTGTGTCTCTCCTTTCTCCGACAATTCACAATGGGGCACATCCCACAGCTTTCTCTAGGTAATTTCTTTGTGTCCTGGGTACCAGCAGTAGCATCGTAGGTGGGGACTCCAGGCTGGCTGACGTTGTCCCTGGCTGCCCAGTGCTGTGGGACCGTCTCTGAGGAGCTCCCTCTCAAGTGCATTTAAAGGGATGGCTTTTCCCTAAGCCTTCTGATGCTATGTTCTGGAGCATAATCATTTTACATTAAAGCTGCTGATTTTTTTTCTCTGTCAAGCATCCCCTGGAGGCTCCAGTAGTCGGGGAGATGACTGGGAAGCCACTGCCCCAGGTGGGGCCTCGTCAGTCTTGGATACTGTCTGAACTTCTCACTGCTTGGGATTCCCTTGGGCAAAGCTGGTCTCAGGGAGGAGTGGAAGGAAAGACAGGAGCCGGGAGTCTGCCTGGACCAGCAGAAACATGTCCCCAGAGCCTGCTTCCTAAGATTTGGAGTGTGAGGGTCAGAGTGGGAGTACTGGGCCCCCGCCATCAGGCCCAGTTGAACAGAAAGGCAAAGATTAGCAAAGTGAAATTACTGAGGAGGACTGAGCTGCTGTATGAGGGAAGCTCGAGGACCTCTGCTCCCACCCAGGCGAAGATGCAAAATTACTCGTTCTTCTGGCACATGGTCAAACAGGAACATGTGCAGATCTTACATATGTTTAGTCTCTTAGATGGGCCTATTGTCTCCCCAGTTATCCAAAGGAAAGCAGGAAAAGATGGGTGGAAAATGGACACGGTTACATATAAAAGTGAAGGTTGGAAAAAATGGGGAAAAGATTTGAACAGAAACTTTACCAAAGAAGATATACAAATGGCAAATCAGCACATGAAAATAATCTCAACATCATTAGCTTTAGGGACATGCAAATTAAAACCACAATGAGATATCATTCCATCTCTCTTAGAGTGGCTAAAAAAAATACTGAGGACGCCCATGAGGATCCCAGTGGGGATGTGGAGCAGCTGGAACCCCCACACACTGCTGGTGGGGATGCAAAAGTTGCACAACCACTTAGGAAACATTTTGGCATTTTCTTATAAAGTTAAGCATACGCTTACCATATAACCCAATCTTTTCCGTAGGTATTTACCCAAATGGAAATGAAAGCTTATGTTCACACAAATCTTATACATGAATGTTCGTAGCAGCTTTATTCATAATTGTCCCACGCTGGAAACAACCCAATGTCCTTCGAGCGGTGAATGGATAACAAACTGTGGTACATCCGTGCAAGGGAATATATTCAGCAAAAAAGGAACAGTTACCGATACACTCAACAACTTGAATGAATCTCAGAATAATTATGGTGCAGGAAAGAAGCCAGACTCAAAAGGCTGCATCCTGTATGACTATGACATTCTGAGAAAGGCAAAACCATAGGATGGAGGTTATCCTAGGTTAGGGATGGGGGACAGTTGGACCTCAAACGGTGAGGAGGGAGGTTTTGTAGGGTGGTGGAACTGTTCTGTCTCTTGTGGTTACAGACTCTATGCACTTGTCAAAACTCATAGAGTTGCACATCAGAAAAATAAGAGAGTGGTTTCACTGTACGTAAGCTAAAAAATAAATACAAAATATTAGGGTTGGCTTCTGAACAGAGACCCTATGAGTTATCTGAGGAATATTAATCTTTAAACTTTATTGAGCATTTACTCTGTGCCAGGCATCATCACATACAGCCTCAAAACAACCCATGGAGGTGGGTATTAGGAGGCAAGCCCCCTGCAGAGCTGAGGAGACTGGAGGGGCTCAGAGAGGCAGCTGCCAGCAGAGCCCACATCACCCCTGAGGATGAATTGGGGACTGGAACACCCCTCCATGCTGCCCTGCTGCCCTCCCTGCCCTCCTCTCTTCTCTCCTTCCTGCTTTATGGGGCAGCCTCGCCCAGTGATTCTGGATAAGGAGGTCTGCTCTACAGAGTGTGCATCTTTGTGTGTGAACATGCATGTGTGCATACGTGTGTATGTACGTGTGTCTGAGGTCTTCCTTATCACCCCCAAACCCGGCAGGTTAATGACAGGGGTGGGCCATGACTGGCAGGGACCACAGAGCTTCAGGGGCTTCCTGGGTCCTCAGCAGCCTGCAGGGACCAGGGCGGGAGGGACAACTGGGACCCCAGGACCTTCCTGTGGCCCAGGCAGGAGTGTGATAGCAGCTCACAGAGCCTGCACCTCACAGAGATGAGGGGGTGTAGGGTTGAAGTCACGATACCCTCAATTTAGAGAAGATAAACTGGGCAGCACCTTTGCAGAACCGGACTGGTGGTTGCAAATTCCCATCGGCTTCTGGGAGTTGGCCAACTGCTGTCCTCTGGCTGCACCTGGCCGACTGTCGGCTGGGGGCACTTTCCTGTCTGGCTGATCATCATTGTCATCATTACTTCGAAGTATAAATACAGTGGAAGGAAGACTTGAGAGAAAAACACAAAAGGGTAACTATACTTGTGCCAGAGTGGTGGGATTTTTTCTTTCTTTTTTATATTTTCAGAAATGGCCATACTGATAAAATCCTTCTTAAGGAAAACTCCCGTAAGGCTGTCTGTGCCGGGTCTGCGCAGGGACACGGAATGGCCGGCAGGGGGCGCGCGCGAGTCAGGGCGGGGCGGGGAGGAGGGGGGAGTGTCCCAAAGGGCAAGTAAGAAAAGTCATTTGGAGAAGGAGAGGAGAGAGGAGGAAAAGAAAGAAGGAACATAAATACAGTAGAGTGCAAAAAGCAAGACATGAGCAGGATTTTCTTGGTGATGACACATCTCAGCGGTCACCTGGGTCTGCCGCCCCCCGCACCTCCGTCACCCTCATCCCCAGCTGCGTTACTTTGGACAAGTGGTTTAATTTCTCTGTGTCTTCAGGAAGGAAGGAATGGAAGAAAGAAGAAAAGAAAGGAGGGAGGAAAGGAGGGAGGGAGGGAAAGAGGGAAAGGCCTGCATTAGCTGTCAGACAACCTCACAGGTCCCAGAGGTCCCGGTCCCCTGCAGGCAGTCTTCGGGACAGGTGCTCCATGAGAACGCAGGCATTGGGAGAATGAACACACAGCCAGTTACCTTCGCAGAGGCTTGCCAGGCTCACCGAAAGGTGGCATTTTGTTCCCGGTGGGGTGCAGGAATGAAATCCTCAAGTCGGGTACAACAGGCTGGGGTCCCACAGACATCCCAGCCACTCCCGGGATCCTGGGAACCTTCCCCCGGTGGGGCGGGGCGGGCGGCGTTGCAGGGTCACAGCAAGGCTTTGAGGCCGGGAGTGTTTTCTAAGCGGGTTTCCCACTCCCTCTCAGTGCCCACGCTGGCCCAGAGCCACAGCACCCCGAGTTCTGCACGTCTGGCCTCAGCCGGCTGCCCCACCTCCGGTCGTGGCTTCCCCACCTGTGAGAGAGGGTTGCCTGGGTTGTGTGAAGCTTGACACTGTCAAATGGAGGAAAGCAAAGTCAGGTCCTCCTCAGATGGAAACGCTGGAGTTTGTTTGAGACGTGGGACGGTGGAGGACCGCGCTCGCTGACTTGTAGCAGGAGAGGGTACCTGGAGGTCACGGGAGAGAGCCACCGCGGGCGCCCTGGCTCGGCCATGTCTGCTTCATGCCTGTGGTCCCAGCATAACTGTTAATGGAGGATGTGTTATGTAGCTGCCCTGCTCAGAGTTAGGGGAAGAATAAATCATTCTTGTTGCCTTCCACTGAAATTGTATTAAATGTCCCTAGAACCAGAGGCTGTCCTGGGGGACTGGGGACTGGGGAAAGCCCTGCCCCCAGCTGGCCGTGTGACCCTGAACCTCTCTACGTGGAGGGGGAGGGGATGGGTGACAGGAATAATGATTGCTTGTAACCTTAGTGCCCTTCACATTGACCTTGCTTCACTTGGGTGGTCAGCCCCGGAGGGTGAGGCTCTCACTCTGTCCCTCCCTGTGCCATGGGGCCTGCGCGAGTCTTTGTCCTCCCTGCCCTTCTTGACAGGCCGCTGTTCATCCGAACAAGGGAGGGGTCCCTTGGGTGGTGCTCTCAGGGTCCCCTCACACGTGCTTCTGGATGGAGCCCACCTGCCACCCGCTTTGTCCATTCACACCTGCTTTGCGCTGGTGCAGGGCACCCAGTGAGGACAACACAGCGGGGTGTCCCGTGAGGGAACACGTGTGCCAGTGACTCAATGGGAAAACTTTCTCTCTGCTTTCTTCTCTTCTATGAATGTTGCTACAGAGAGTTGGGGCTTCTCCTTCTACCCCCGTGTCCTCCCTTCTCCTTCACCTGTGACATCTGTCTCTCTGTGCTGTCCTTCCCTGCTCTGTGTCCAGTCCATCAATCCTCTCGTAGATGGAGTCTGGTCCACCGTCTTCATGCCGTCGATTGCATTTTTATCCAGTGACTGAGTGTGACAACTCTGAGATTCTACTTGATTTCGTTCCCCACCTGCCCTGCTCCTGTCTTATCGTCCTGCTCTTTCCTGGAAATCCTCGGCCCTATATGTGCACTTGCTTTAGGCCTCTTTCCCGTTGCTCTATTATCTCTGCTTCCTCAGGCGTGGCCTCTCCCGGTCTGGGCCTGGGGCTGCTTCATGGCCATGGACTTCCTGAGTGCCGTCTCTGAGCCCCTCTTCTGACAGAGTTCTCTCCGAGGTGAGCCTGGGCTGGGCAGCCTGCCAGGGGGGCGGTGTCATGGGGCCTCCACTTGGGTTCATGGACTCCAAATCGGGGTTTCCTTTGGTGGGGATCTGTGCACCATGGTGAGGTGAGGATTTGGGCCCTGCCCCTGGGTGCTGGCCAGCTATGGGTTAAGTTCTTCAAGGCGTCTCTCCTCCCAAGAACTGTGTTGGGCGACTTCCACATGGCAGCTCTGCCCAGCTCCTACACGGGGCCATGGATCCTGCACCAGGAACACTGTCCAGTCCCAGCTCCTGTGGGCTGGGAGATGCTGGCCCTGCCAGCTGCTGGGGTTTTCTCTTCATTTCTCCCATAGGAGATCGCCCTTTCTTGTTCTGAACGAAGGCAGTACTTTTAATACCAAAAAGATTTTTTTTTCTCCAACCTGTCTGTGAATTTGGAGTGGGCTAGTTTTAGAAGAGAGGTTTTGGGAATATGCTCAGTCTTTCATTGGACATGGGAGCCGTGGCAGTCAGGCGGCAGAGGAGTGAAGGGATCAAAGGGGTAATTTAGGAAGGGGCTGTGCTGGCAGAGCAGACCTGGACGTTCAGGGACTGGAGTGCTCAGCCTGACCCCTCCTGGGGCAGGCAAGCTGTCCCAACCCATCAGGAGCCTCGGTCACAGCTTGAAGTAGTTTTAACTTCAGAACCATGTGGCCCGAATTAGACAGGAAGGTTTCCTCTGGATTCCTGGGGCTCCCGTACAGATTCGGCTCCTCGGTGACCTTACAAAGAGATGCTGAGGAGCGAAGAGCTTAGTGGGACTTGTGAGGCACTTTTACATAACACGGCTGTTCCATTCGGGCTGCTTGTTGTTCCTAGGCCCCTTTGCACCTACTCCTGGTCAGCTCAGGACCACAGGGCACCAAAGAGAACTCGATTCTGATATACAATTGTATATATACATGCTTCTGGAAGTGTGCACCAATGGGCACTAGTGGAGGGGTGGCAGTGAAGGGGGGAGCAACAAGGGGGAATATCTGTACCCCTCCCTGGCTAGGCTGCTGGGTCTGGCTCCCATCGGATGACTTCTCCCTTGTGGCACCAGCCCCTCATTTCTGGCCCATGGATCTTTGATATCCTTCATCTCGGGGTTGCCCCACAGCCCCCTCTTAGATTTTGCATGGTTTTAACCAGGTCCTTGTATGAATTCCTTCTCAGGATGTACCGGAGTGACTCAGTTTCCTGGCTGTACTGACTCATGCAAGCTCTCAGTGATTTTTTCCAGTCCAGCTGTACATCAGCTCTTCCTACTGCCACCTGTCGATAGGTCATGTTTATTCATGATTTCATTACTGTGGGTGATTGAGCCTCTCAAGTATGTATGATCCATAAACACTGCTCGTGTTGATTCGCATAAATAATTCACTTATCTCTTCCTCCAGAACATGAGTTGCGTCAGATGGCAGACGGCTCCTCTGTGTGGCTGTGTGGGATGGTGCCGGGAGGGCTCTCACCACGGTGTGCCTGTGACAGGACGTGAAGGGAACGTGTGTCCAGCTATTACTACCCTTTGTTCTCTCTGCTAGAAACACTTTTTTCTCTTTAAGCAAAGGAGCCAAACATTTTTGTTCCTGTGCTTGTGGGCATTTTGGATGTTAGAGTGGAAAGAAGAATTTGCCGGAATGTGCTCCTTCTGCTGACTTGTTTTTTAAAGCCCAGGATCATGGGAGGGATGATGCTGAGTGGTCCTAGATCTGTGAGAGGCAAGGAGGGCACTGGTGAGGGGGGCCCCCAGATCCAAGTCTTCGTTGAGAGTCTCCAGTTTTCTGGATAAACATGGGGTTGGGAACTGGGAAGCTTCCTTGCAGGGCAAAGAGCCAGGCTCCCCGGCCAGCCCTTGGAAGATGCTGTGGGATGCCCAGTGGTCCTCAGCCCCGTGGCAATGGCCTGGGAGAAGTACCTGTGCCCTGGGGACTAGGAAGTGCATTTATCACTGTCTGCTTATGGGCTAATGGCCAACGGCCCTTCCTCCGCCTTTCCAAACCACCTAAAGCCCTGAACTATCTGCAGTGCCCATGGGGGTCCCCAGTAACAATGATGGATTTCATGTCTTGGTACCTGTGAGATTTGATTTAAAGATGGAAAGGATCATGTCACCTCATACGTGCAGAGTCATGAAGTGAACTGGACACCAGCTGCATGCAGGTTTTTCTTCCCGAGCAGGGTCTTCCCATCACCACGCTCATCCCCGGAGACTTTCCACAGGACTCCTGGGGTATCCCGAGCCCCTCTAGACGCCACGTCCCAACTGCTGTCCTGGCTCAGCCCTCTAGGACCCCCCCCCACCCCCCCTGGTTCACCAAGTGAGTGGAACTAGCTAACAAAGCAGTCCAGTAGGGTGCAAGTTTGAGACAGATCCCAGAGCTAGGGTCCACACACATCTGGCGCTCAGTGGGGGACCCAGTAGGACTGCTCTTGTGACCTGCTGGGAGTGGGCCTAGAGGGAAGGAGGCGGATGTGGCGTGCTCTCCCCAGAGGGAAGGTCTCCTTGGGCAGTGGTGGGAGGTGCTGGGTATGCAAGGTGCCTGACTCTTGGATTTGTCCCCTGGCCAATGCAAAGATGCGTGGCAGATCCTGGGGTGGGCAGGACCATAAGAAAGATCAAAGCTCTGTGGCAGGAAGCACTGGCCTGGGGCCCAGATGACCAAGGGTCACACACAGGGAGGAAGGCATCACCCTTCTCTACACCAGGCATCAAGGAGCATTTCAGGGCTCGGAGCATCTGTGACAATGGCCTCAGTGTCTCCAGGGATGTCTGTACCCAAGGAGCATGGGGGCACTGAGAGGAGGCTGCTGTGAGGCTGGGCAGGACCGATGGACCCAGCACAGATGGGCCATGGGCTTGTGGACAAGAGGCTGACTGCCCATGTGGCCGGCTCACTGCAGGCATGTTCGGGGTGTGCCCAGGGATGCTGGGAATACTTGCAGGGTTTTAGAGGAGAGCTGGGCCCCTGAGCCAGTGAAGGAGAGCAAGTGCCAGGAAACCTGATGATGGAAAGTGGAGGCATTGTGTACGTGTGTGGAGAAGAGAAGGAGCCCGAGTTGCTGCCCCTTTGGAGCTGAGACCCAGGAGACAGGGGCCGGGGGACATGGCTTCTGTCAGCACGGGCTGCCTTCTCTTCCCTTTGCCTTAGAATTATCACCCCGCACAGTGGACTCTGCACAGAAGCAGATGTCTGTCGGGCGCCCCCACCTCTCATGTGATCGCGTTCCCTGGCCCAAAACCCCAGGAGCCCCTTAACCAGTTGACTCCCAAGAAGCTCTCCAGACCACACGCTTCCCCAGGCTGGGCTCCAGGATTTCATATAAGGAGGCTTAGGGAAGAGGATACCAAGAAGCTGGTCGAGAAGCTGAATTTATGTGGAAGAACTTTTAATTGGCTTCTTTGGGGGCCACAGGTAATCACGAGGAAGAGTCTAAAGCCCTCACATCCCCCTCCTGGAGTCCATTTCGGCTGCTCCCCCCAGGGCATTTACCACATTGAACTCAACCCCTGAAACTCAGCAAGGACACCACCTCCCCTGTGGGCACAGCATCAGTTTCTGTGGGAATGGTGTTTGCTGGCTGCCTCATGGGAAAACAATGGGGTTTTCAAAGTCACCCTGTGTGGTGTTGCAACTCCAGTTGGACCAATGACCTGATGAGGGAGCTTAGACCCCCCACCCCTTTCCTAATCTGAGGATGAAGGTTAGACCAATGGATCCGAGAGGAGCTCCTCTCATATCCCACTATGTGTAGGGAGACTTTACATGAAGGTGTGCATGGAAACTTCAAGTTCCAATTCCGTTGTGTGCATGGGAGTTTTCCCACACCACGGAATTCTTGGACACTAGCTGGGTGACCTACAATTCAACTCAATTCTGACACTATCTACCCAGAGATAATGTCAGATCCCACAGGCTAAGGGTCTCAATCCCACAAGACTGCCTCCCCCCCACACACACACTTCAGATATTACTTTAGATGGGAGCTCCCCACAACCTCTTTCTCAGGTTCTATTAATTTGTTAGATCAGCTCACTAAACTCAGAGAAACATTTTACTTATAGATCACCAGTTTATTATAAAAGGCTATAACTCAGGAACAGCCAGATGGAAGAGATGCATAGGGCAAGGTATGGGCAAAACCCTGCAGAGCTTCCATGCCCTCTCCCCAAATCTCCACGTGTTCACCAACCTGGAAGTTCTCTGAGCCCCATCCTTTTGAGTTTTTGTGGAAGCTTCATTACATAGGCAGATTGATTAAATCATTGACCGTTGCAGATTGATTCAACCTCCAGCCTCTCTCCCCTCTCCTGAGGTCAGGGAGGTGGGACTGAAAGTTCCAACCCTTGAATCACATGGTTGGTTCTCCTGGCAACCAGCCCTCCTTAGGTGTTGTCCAAAAGTCACCTCATGCACATAACACCTTTATCACTCTCAACACTTAGGAAATTCCAAGAATTTTGGGAGCTGTAAGCCAGGAACTGTGGACAAAGACTAAATATATGTGAGAAATATATTTTAGTCATTTGAATGACCAAATGTATGTTTCTTATAAATCACTATCACCATTTGCCACCTGGTTTTCAAACACAGATTTCTTACAACAAAATAATAATAAAAGTCAAAGGAAGCTGGCACATTACTAGAATCTCATTCACTCATTAATAAGTATCCAGTCCATCATCATCACATCCTATGACTGTGTCTTCCAAGGCAAAGACACTCAGGTTTGTAGGCTTCCATTCCATTGCCAGTGACATGGAGGACTTCCTTAATGTTGGATTCCAGCAATTTGGCCAAAAGGTTTACGAGTTGAAGGAGTCCTCAGAATCTGAGGTGAGGTCCACCAAGACAAATGCCATGGCCTGGCCAGAAGTGTGGGATGGGAGACAGGGATTGGGTTATCACCTTGCTGGTATGTGCTTTGTGTGTTTCTATAGAAGGTGAAGATACTTTTTTTTTTCTTCTTATTTTTTATTGCAACAACATTGGTCTATAACATTGTATAAATTTCAGGTGTACATCATTATACTTCTATTTCTGCATAGATTACATCATGTTCACCACCCAAATACTAATTACAATCCATCACCACACACATGTCCCTAATCATCCTGTTTGCCCTCCTCCCTCCCCCCTTACCCTCTGGTAACCACCAGTCCAATCTCTGTCTCTATGTGCTTGTTTGTTGTTGTTTTTATCTTCTACTTATGAGTGAGATCATATGGTATTTGACCTTCTCCCTCTGACTTATTTCACTTAGCATAATACCCACAATGTCCAACCATATTGTCACAAATGGCTGGATTTCATAGTTTCTTATGACTGAGTAGTATTCCATTGTATATATATATACCACGTCTTCTTTATCCATTCATCCCTTGATGGGCACTTAGGTTGCTTCCAAGCCTTGGCTATTGTGAACAATGCTGTGGTGAACACAGGGGTGCATGTATCTTTACATAGTGGTGTTTTTGTGTTCTTTGGATAAATACCCAGCAGTGGAATAGCTGGATCCAATGGTAGTTCCATTCTTAATTTTTTGAGGAATCTCCATACTGTTTTCCATAGTAGCTACACCAGTTTGCACTCCCACCAGCAGTGTATGAGAGTTGACTTCTCTCCATATCCTCTCCAACACTTGTTGTTTCCTGTCTTGTTAATTATAGCCATTCTGACCGGAATGAGATGATATCTCATTGTAGTTTTGATTTGGATTTCCCTGATAGTTAATGATGTTGAACATCTGTTCATGTGCCTGTTGGCCATCTGTGTATCTTCAATGGAGAAATGTCTGTTCAGGTCTTTTGCCCATTTTTAATTGGGTTGTTAGTTTTTTTGTTGTTGAGATGTATGAGTTCTTTATATATTTTGGAGATTAACCCCTTATCAGATATATGGTTTGCAAATATCTTCTCTCAATTGTTGGTTGTCTTTTCATTTTGTTGATGGTTTCCTTTGCTGTGCAGAAGCTTTTTAGTTTTACGTAGCCCCATTTGTTTATTTTTTCTATTGTTTCACTTGCCCAGTCAGAGACTGTACTTGAAAATATATTGCTAAGACCAATGTCGAAAAGAGCATGCCCTGTTTTTTTTCTAGAAGTTCCATAGTTTCAGGTCTTATATTCAAGTCTTTAATCCATTTTGAGTTGATTTTTGCGTGTGGTGTAAGATAATGGTCTACTTTCATTTTTTTGTATGTGGCTGTCCAGTTTTCCCAACACCATTTGTTGAAGAGACTTTCCTTTCTCCATTGTATGTTCTTGGCTCCCTTGTCAAAAATTAGCTGACCCTAGATGTATCAGTTTATTTCTGGACTCTCAATTCTATGCCATTGATCTGTGTGTCTGTTTTTGTGCCAGTACCATGCTGTTTTGGTTACTATAGCTTTGTAGTATATTTTGAAGTCAGGAATTGTGATTACTCCAGCTCTGTTCTTTTTTTCCTCAGTATTCCTTTAGCTATTTGGGGTCTTGTTCCACATAAATGTTAGGATTCTTTCTCCTATTTCTGTGAAAAATGTTGGAACTTTGATACAGATTGCATTGAATCTATAGACTGCTTTAGGAAGTATGGATGTTTTAACTATGTTAATTCTTCCAATCCAAGAGCACAGAATTTCTTTCCATTTCTTTGTGTCTTCAATTTCTTTCAACAGTGTTTTATAGTTTTCAGTGTACAGATCTTTCACCTCTTTGGTTAAGTTTATTCTTAGGTACTTTATTCTTTTTGTTGCAATTGTAAATGGGATTGTATTCTTAATTTCTCTTTCTGCTACTTCATTGTTAGTGTATAGAAATGCAACTGATTTTTGTATGTTGATTTTGAATCTTGCAACTTTACCATATTCATTTATTATTTCTAGAAGTTTTTTGCTGGATTCTCTAGGGTTTTCTAGATATATAGTCATGTCATCTGCAAATAGTGACAGTTTCAATTCTTCCTTTCCAATTTTGATCCCTTTTATTTCTTTTTCTTGCCTGATTGCTCTGGCCAGGACTTCCAATACTATGTGAAGTAAGAGTGGTGAAAGTGGGCATCCTTGTCTGGTTCCTGTTCTTGGAGGGATAGCTTTCAGTTTTTCACCATTGAGGATGATATTAGCTGTGGGTTTGTCATATATGGACTTTATTATGTTAAGGTACTTTCCTTCTATACCCATTTTATTCAGAATTTTTATCATAAATGGATGCTGTATCTTGTCAAATGCTTCTCTGCATCTACTGAGATGATCATATGATTTTTATTCTTCATTTTGTTAATGTGGTATATCATGTTGATTGATTTGCAGGTGTTGAACCGTCCCTGCATCCCTGGGGGTGAATCCCACTTGATCATGGTGTATGATCTTTTTAATGTATTATTGTATTTGATTTGCTAGTATTTTGTTGAGGATTTTTACATTGATGTTCATCAGTGATATCGGCCTGTAATTTTCTTTTTTTGTGTTGTCCTTGTCTGGTTTTGGTATCAGGGTAATGTTGGCTTCATAGAATGAGTTAGGAAGCTTCTCCTCCTCTTCAAATTTTTGGAAGATTTTGAGAAGGATAGGTATTAAGTCTTCTTTGAATGCTTGGTAGAGTTCTCCAGGGAAGCCATCTGGTCCTGGACTTTTATTTTTTGGGAGGTTTTTGATTACTGTTTCAATCTCCTTACTGGTGATTGGTCTATTCAAATTGTCTATTTCTTCTTGATCCAGCTTTGGAAGGTTGTCTGATTCTAAGAATTTATGCATTTCTTCTAGATTGTCCAATTTGTTGGCATATAGCTTTTTGTAGTATTCTCTTATAATCGTTTGTATTTCAGAGGTGTCTGTTGTAATTTTTCCTCTTTCATTTATGATTTTACTTATTTGAGCCTTCTCTCTTTTTTTTTCTTGCTGAGTCTAGCTAAAGGTTTGTCAATTTTGTTTATCTTTTCAAAGAACCAGCTCTTAATTTTATTGATTTTTTTCCTATTGTTTTTTTAGTCTCTATTTCATGTATTTCTGCTCTGATTTTTGTTATTTCCCCCTTCTACTGATTTTGGACTTTGTTGGTTCTTCTTTTTTCCAGTTCCTTTAGGTGTGCTGTTAGATTGTTTGTTTGAGATTTTTCTTGTTTGTTGAGATAGGCTTGTATTGCTATAAAGTTCTCTCTTATAATCACTTTTGCTGTATCCCACAAATTCTGGCATGTTGTATTTTCATTTTCATTTGTCTCCAGGTATTTTTTTATTTCTCCTTTGATTTCTTCATTGACCCAATCATTGTTCAGTAGCTTTTTGTTTAATCTCCACATATTTGTGGCTTTTCTGATTTTCTTCCTATAGTTGATTTCTAGTTTCATAACTTTGTGGTCAGAAAAGATAATTGGTATTACTTCAATCTTCTTAAATTTACAGAGACTTGCTTTGTGACCTAATATGTGATCAATCCTGGAGAATGTTCCATGTGCATTTGAAAAGAATGTATATTCTTCAGTTTTTGGATGGAATGTTCTGTATATATCTACTAAGTCCATCTGGTCTAATGTGTTATTTAAGGCCAATGTTTCCTTGTCGATCTTCTGTTGGGATGATCTATCTATTGGTGTAAGTGCAGTGTTAAAGTCCCCTACCATTATTGTGTTACTGTCTATTTCTCCTTTTATGTCTATTAATAATTGCTTTATATATTTAGGTGCTCCTACGTTGGGTGCATAGATATTTACGAGTATTATATCCTCTTGTTGGATTGTTCCCTTGATCAGTATGTAGTGCCTTTCTTTGTCTCTTGTTACAGTTTTTGTTTTAAAGTCTATTTTGTCTGATATGAGTATTGCTACCCCAGCTTTCTTTTCATTGCCATTTGCATGGAGTATCTTTTTCCATCCTTTCACTTTCAGTTTGTGAGTGTCTTTAGGACTGAAGTGTGTCTCTTGTATGCAGCATATATATGGGTCTTGTTTTATTACCCAATCAGCCACCCTATGCCTTTTCATTGGAGCATTTAGTCCATTGACATTTAAGTAGCTATTAACATGTATGTACTTACTGCCATATTTTTACTTTTTTTCTTAGTGTTTTAGTAGTTCTTCTCTGTTCCTTTCTTTTTCTCTTGCTCTCTTCCCCTGTGGTTTGATGGCTTTCATTGGTATTACATTTGTGTTCCGTTTGCTCATTTTTTTGTGTATTTATTATAGGTTTCTGGTTTGTGATTACCACGAGGTTCATATATTATAACCTATGTATATAGCAATCTATATTGAGTTGATGGTCTCTTTAGTTTGACCTCTATGTGAAAGCTCTACTCTTTTACTCTCCTCCTCCCACGTTTTATGTTTTTGATATCATATCTATCTTTTTTTGTGCATTTGTATCCATTGCCTTCTTATTGTGAAAATAGATAATTTTTTCAATTTTGTGGTCTTCTCTTTCCCCCTTAGATAATTCCCTTTAGCATTTCCTGTAGCACTGGTTTCTTGGTGATAAACTCCTTTAATTTTTGCTTGTCCAGGAAACTCTTTATCTCTCCTTCTATTCTGAACGATAACCTTGCTGGGCAGAGTATTCTAGGCTGTAGGTTTTTTCCTTTTAGCACTTTAAATATGTTGTGCCACTCTCTTCTAGTGTGTAAGATTTCTCCAGAGAAGTCAGCTGATAGCCTTATGGGGTTTCCTTTGTATGTAACTTGTCTTTCTCTTGTGGTTTTTAGGATTCTCTCTTTATCTTTAATTCTGGACATTTTAATTATGATGTGTCTTGGTGTGGGCCTCTTTGGGTTTATCTTGTTTGATGCTCTCAGTGCTTCCTGTATCTGGATGTCTGCTTCCTTCCTTAGGTTAGGGAAGTTTTCAGCTATTATTTCTTCAAATAGATTCTCTGCCCCTTTGTCTCTCTCTTCTCCTTCTGGGACTCCTATAACATGGATGTTAGTGCACTCGGTGTTGTCCCAGAGGTCCCTTAGACTGTTCTCACTCTTTTTCTTTTATCTGTTCAGCTTGGGTGATTTCCTATAGTCTTTTGTCCAGCTTGCTGATCCATACTTCTGTATCCTCTACTCTGCTTTTAAGTCCCTCTAGTGAATTTTTCATTTCCAGTATTGTATTCTTCATTTGTGATTGGTTCTTTTTTATATCTTCCATTTCTTTGTTGACATTCTCACTGAGTTCATCCATTCTTCTCCCAAGATCAGTGAGCATATTTATGACTCTTTGTTTGAATGCTCTGTCAGGTAGATTGCTCATTTCTGTTTCTTTTAGCTCCTTTTCTGGGGTTTTGTCCTGTTCCCTTACTTGAAAAGTATTCCTTTGCCTCCTGATTTTGCCTCTTTTCTCTGTGCTTGTTTCTATGTATTAGGTAGGTCAGCTACATCTCCTGATCTTGGAGAGGTGATCTTATGTAAGTGATGCCTTATGAGGCCCAGCAGTGTGCTTCCCTCTTGTCACCAGTTCCAAATGTTCCAGGAGTGACCTCTGTGTGGACTACTTGCAACCTTCTGTTGTGGCAGGGTTGCTTTTGCTGGAGGTGCCCAGGGAGGCTGAGCTGTCCCCCTGGCCAGCTGATTGTAATGCTCAGTTGCGTGTGGTTGTTGTAGGCCCTTCAGTCTCTTTATTGGGTGAGGGGAGCCCCAGCACAGTTGACTGCAAGGTCTAATAGCACATTCCTATTTCAGTTTTTCTATTGAATGAGTAGGCCCCCAGCATGGCTGGTTATTAGGCTCAAGGGCTTACAATTGCTACAAGCCTCCAGCCTATTAGGCTATTGTCAGCTCTCAGAGGGTTGCAGCTGGGTGGGGCTGGCCCCAGGCACAGGAACACCCAATTGTTTCAGGCTTTGGAGGGTGGGGCTGATCCCCTATGTGGCTGTTTGAGAAGCACAAGTCTTCTGCAGCTGAGAAGCCCCACCACCCCATGGGACCTCACACAGAATCAACACAGTCCTGCCCTGTGCATGTGCCCTGACCTCCTAAAGTGGACCCAGTTGCTCCAAGTCAGGGGCCCCACACTATCCACCCACTCCTTGGGCTGGCCTTGCCCCACAGAGGTGGACCCACTTGCCAGGCTGCAGAGAATCCAGGCAGCTTTCTTAAGCAGGCCCACAAGTTGCCTGAGGGCTTGTTGTTGGGTGGAGCCAGTCCCCAGGGCAGGCTGCTTTCCTTGGTTGAGCTGGGTTAAATGAGTGCTCTAGAGGCGGGGAAGACCCTGGGCTAACAGGCCACAGGGAGAACTCCAATGGCCTCTGCCAGTGTCTGTGTCAGCATGCCCACACCAGGTCACAACAATGGCTGCCACCAATGTCCCAGTCCCTCAGGAGGTCTCCCTTCTCACTGAGCTGCACCCAGAGCCTATCTGTTGAGTCTCTTTTCACCAAAGGACCACGCGCCTTTCTTTCTGGTGATTTTCGGTTGCCTTCTGAAATGGGTGCATTTGTGCATAGGCCCTTTAGAAGCAGCTTTAATTTCTTTGTGTCCCAGCTTTTCTGGGGGTATTCCCCATTGTTGTTAGTAGCCAGCAAAGCCAGATGTTATGACACTCATCTCCGTTGTGCTAGGTCCAAAAAATGCCTATAGCAGCAATGCTCCCTAGCTCTGATCCCCCCTCCCCCCCCCCAGGAAATGCTGCATACCTTTGGATTGCTCCCAGGAGGCTGTGAAGCATTGCAGCATGTGAAGGTGGCGTTTTTTTTCTCTCCAGAAGGGAGTTTCTGCCTCTTCCACCTCAGTTAGGACTGTCATTTGTTGCAGGGTTTCCTCTTATCCAGTTTTCAGTTCTCTATGAGCATAATTTTTCCAAGGTCCATTGTAAATTGTGTCTGTGGGAGGAAGTGAGTTCAGAGTCTGCCTATACTGCCATCTTGACCTCTCTCCTCAAAGATACTTTTTTTTTAACCTTTTTTCCCCTTGGCCTCTTAGGTTGAGAATTTCAAACCTTCACCAAAGATGTTTTACTTAGATGGCATGTTTTACCTAGAGTGAGTCATCATTGGTTACCATTTGCTTTATCTCCTGCCTGTCCATTTATTTATTTGTTCAATGACTTGAGAGTTGTTTGCAAACATTGTGACACATCACCCCTAAATACTTAACCTTGTACACACCTCCTAAGAACAAGGGCTCCATAGAGTAACCTAATCATCCCACTTGGGAAATTTAACCATCTTACAATTTTGTTAGTTAATATGCAGCCCATGTTTCAGTTTTCCCAATTATTTTTTAATAAGATTTTTTTTTAAATTCAGAATCCTATCAAAAGAAGACATTGCATTTTGTTGTCCTGCTTCTCTCTCCCCATCGTTCTCTCTTTTGGCTCCCTGCCCCCATCTCAATATTTCATCATGAAATTCTACATACAGCAAAGTTCAAAGAATTCTATAGTGAGTGGTTGTATACCTATGCAATTGAAATAAAGAGTCTGGGCAAAGGTTAAATGAAGGAGTTTATTGAATAATCAAAGTGGGGAACTTAAGTCCCAGGAAACAGTCCAACAGAGTATTCTGAGGAACTGCTCTGAGATCTACAGATTTGAGTGTAGTGTATATACTTTTTAACAGAGCAGTGTCTGTGCAGGAAAGGGTTTACAAATCTAACAGTCATATACTTCAAGGATAACATGAACTTTTTGGTTATACTTCAAACAAGTCTTATAATGTGGGTGTTACCTAATGTGTGGAGGGAGGCAAGGATGAGGGTTTTCACTTTTTCCCTGTCTCCTAGAAATGCAGCTGGGAAATGTGAGAGTGAGGGACCATTATCTCTTCCTGTTGGTGATTCATCCTGCTGGCATCTTCAGTCATGATGCGAGGGATTGCAAGATCATTTAGACACAGGCATATGTGGCCTGCATGACTGCCTCACAAGTACATCATGGATTTTTGTCATACTGACTTTACGCCTATGTAGTTTGCATGCTAGATTCACCTGTTAGACCAGGGAGAGGGGTCACAGTTTCATTCACACTTAGCACCTAGATTCTGCCACTAACATTTTAATATATTATTTTATTGCATGTCTGTCTATCCACCCCTCTGTTTACCCATCAAGCCATATTTTTTTAAAATGTATTTGAAGTAAATTACAGGCACCTGTACACTTTCCTGTAAATACTTCAGCAATGCATATCATTAACTGGAGTTCAATATTATTTTTATAAATTTTTTGCTTTTTTTTCTTTTTTGGTGAGGAAGGTTGGCCCTGAGCTAACATCTGTTCCCAATCTTCCTCTTTTTGCTTGAGGAAGATTGTCACTGAGCTAACATCTGTGCCCATCATCCTCCATTTTTGTATGTGGGACCTCACCACAGCATGGCTTGATGAGCAGTGTATAGGTCCAGACCCGGGATCTGAACCTGTGAACCCCGGGCCACTGAAGTGGAGTACATGAACCCAACCACCGTGCCACTGGGCTGGCCCCCAATTTTTTCTTTTGATGAAAAACTTTCATACAATAAAATGCACAAATCTTAGTGTGCATGTGTTGAGTTTTGACAAATGGGTAAGTGGCCTTCACTCTAGAAAGTTCCATCATGCCCTTTTCTGATCTATCCCTTGCCCATCCCCACCTCAGAAGCAGCTACTGTTCTGATTTTTTTCCCCACCAAAGATTAGTTTTGCCTGTTCTGGAACTTACTGTCAATGGATCATAAAGCACATGCTCTTTTCTGTAAGGCTTCTCTCCCTCAGCATGATGCTTTTAAGATTTGTCTGCGCCTTTGTGAGAATCAATGGTTGTTTCAACAGGATTTGTTATTATTCAGGTATAGGAAGGCCAACAAGTCAGGAGGTGACTGCCATTGAAGAGATAGTTTGTCATACTCGCAAATCCCAGGAGAAGGGAGCACACCACACCATAGGGGCCACAACATGGGGGCAGTCAGGAGGTGGTGAGGAGGTGGTGGGGGGTAACTGTGTGAAGAGTCTTTATTGTGGTTTCTGCAGGAAGGAGCAGGTGAGGCAGTGCAAACAGGCTTAGGATTGGCAAGTCTGAGTAATGTCAGCAGGTCTGGGGCACAGAGACTGTCTCTAGTGGGCAGGTCCCTGGCCCTGGGGTGATTAGGGCAGAGTAGAGTGGCCCAGAGCGTAAGAACCTGAAAAGGGAGGTGAGCTCTACATTGGAAGGTTTGTATTTGAAAAGACGTTTCCTATCTCTAGGGATTGGCTAACTCTGGGAGGGGCTGTGCCCCCAAGGTCAGCCAGGCCCCAGATGTCAAGGAAATCAGAGCACAGAAAACAAAAGACGTAGTTCATACAGCAGTTCCTTTTCATTGCTGAATAGTATTCCATTGCATGAATATACCATAATCTGTCCATCCAGTCACCTATTGAGGTGACACCTGGACTGTCTCCAGTTTGGGGCTATTGTGAAGAAAGCTGCTATGAATATTCTTGTAAAAGTCTTTTTTGAACATATGTTTCCATTTCTCTTGGATAAATATTTATGAAGATTAAATAGTCTCCAATGGAGATTAATGGATTGTACTGGAGTTGTATTGTATTTAATTTTATAAAAAATCTGCCAGAACTTTTCCCAAAGTGGTGTACCCTTTAACATTCCCATCAACAATGTAGGAGAGTTCTGGTTGCCTCACATGCTCATCAGCACTTGGTGTTGTCAGCTTTTAATTTTAGCCATCCTGGTGGTGGTGTAGTGATATTTCATTGTGATCATAATTCACAATTTCTGGAATACTAAAGATGCTGAACATTCTATCATGAGATGCTTATTGGCTATCTGTATGTCTTTTGTGAAGCATTTGTTTGAATCTTCGGCCCTTTTAACAACTGGACTGTTGGTAATGTTTACAGGATAATAGAAAATATATATGTTGGTCTCTGTCCCTGTTTCTTGGCACAGAGCTTCTAAAACCCTTGTAATTTCCTAACTGATAAGAACACTAGGAGCATCTTTTGTTCTAATATTTGGTCTTTGATTCCTGTCCCTGACACAGAGCTCCTGAGTCTCTTGGGATTTCCTGGGTAATAGGAATGTCTTTTCTTCTAATGAGGCAATTCTTGGTGAGCTCCTGGGTGGGGACTGGTCACCACAGAAACCAAGCCATGATTAGAAGCTTGGAACTCTTAGCCCCACCCTCATCCTCTGGGAGATGGGCTGGAAATGGAGTTAGTGATTGATCATGCCTAGTGATGAAGCCTCCATAAAAATCCCTAAAAGTATGGAGTTCAGAGAGCTTCTGGGTCAGTGAACAGGTGGAGATGCTGAGAGAGTGCTACCTGGAGAAGGAAAGGAAGCTCCGTGCCCCTTCCCACATGCCTTGCCCTTGGCATCTCTTCCATCTGTTGTTCATCTGTATCCATTATCATATCCTCTTATAACAAACTGGTAAACAGTAAGTCCACTGTTTTCCTGAGTCCTGTGAGCCACTCTAGCAAATTAATTGAACCTGAGGAGGGAGTTGTGGGAAAATTTAATTTATAGCTGATGGCGCACAGGTGACAACCTGGACTTGAAACTGGTATCTGAAGTGGTGTCATGGTGGGGGCAGTCCTGCGGGACTGAGCCCATAACCTGTGGGATCAATGCTATCTCCAGGTAGCTAGTGTCAGAACTGAGTTACACTATAGGACACCCAGCTGGTGTGTCAGAGAATTGCTGGGTGTAGGAACCCCCCCCCCACATCTGGTATCACGTTGTGAGTCATGTGAGAGTAAAAGGGACACAGGAGGAGAAGTGAGGTTTTCTTTGCAATGTTACATGTATATTTCTATTTTAATCATGAGTTTATGCTGATGTCTTCAATTTCAATCTGTCAATGCAGGTTTTTTTTTTTCCTTCCTCCAGTCTGTATTTGCATCTCCCTTTTCCCACATTAAGAACACATCAATACAGTGTATTTTTTCAATCTCCTAACACCAACTATTTAAAGGGGCTATATCCATCCAAATAAAACAAACCTATCAACTAGATTTCAGGATTTCTTTGCAGCATTTTTCTTGTTTCTCTCTCTTTTTCTGTCCCACTAAGGAGAGCGTCCAGTTAACAATATGTTTTTTAAAATACTTGAATTATTATTATTTTCTTTTTGTGTGCTTTATTAGCAATTTGATATATGATTAAGTAAAGTGTTTCTGTCTGCATTTAATTTTTTATTTATTTCCGTCCTTGTCGATGGTTATATACTGAAAGACACGTATGTTTTTTATGAGAATTGATGGCAGATTTTTACAATATAAAACTTATGGAAGTGAATGTTCAAAACAATTACCATTGACTTTTTGAATTTGTAAATGTACAGTGCCAACAGTGCTCATGTTCTACACTTTTTCCATGGTGCTCTCTTTCCTGTGAACGCTTGAAAGGGCTTTGTGTGACTAAAGTCAGAATCAAAGTTAAGCATCTCATTAGTGCTTTCCAGTTGGCAGTAATGTTTTAAAGTCTTATTTCTTCACTCAGGTACCACATGTAATTTACTAGTGAAGATTTTTCTATTTTGATCCTCATGGGTTTGTCTGAAATCACTAAAACTTACGGGTGGTCTTTTCATACAATGCTAAAATAAACATAGTATTTAAATTGTGTGGGGACTACACTAACAGAGCACCAATTGCCTTCCCCTCCCTGCTCTGCTGCATCTGGCTGGCTGGCTTGAACCCGCCTCATCTCCCAGGTGCTCTCTGATGCCAGGGTCCATGTTACAAAGGTCCACGCCTGTCATCAGAAGGGGCTGCGCTCTGCTCTGGCTTTGGGAGTCCTGTACTTCATAATCTCCTCTTGCCTGGAACCTGACCCTGTGACCGGTGTCCCAGTGAGAGTGCAGACACCCACTAGAGCCCTCCGATGATATGCCAGGCACTACTGGCTGACTCACTCTGATCACATCAGGATCCGACCCAAGACAAAAGCCCAGGGAGGAGGCAGCATTGAACAGAGGACAGAATACAGCGCAGGGTGTCAGATGTGCCTGGTTGTTATACCCGGGACCCGCTAACCCCACTGATGGGCCCAAAGCTTTCTTGATAACTCACTCTCCGTTTCCTCATCTGTAAAACAAAACAAATACCATATAACTGATTGGATTATTTTGAAGGCCAAACAAAATAATGAATATGAACTCACTTTGTAATTGACAAGATATTTATAATTATTCCAGAGTCAGTTTTAAGCCTCAGGAGTTTTGATGAATGTTACTCATAATTCTATTCTATAACTTTCTCTGCATTTTCATGTCCACAGGGCAAAGAGGAGTTGATGAAGAACCTGTATATAAAGAGGACCCTGGAGGAGTGCAGGAAACTCCTTGACAAGCAAGGGAATGAAATAATGTGTATTTTGAATATTCTTTAACAGTAATTCCTAGCATAGAGCTCCCAACCCCCTGGAATTCCCTCAATTTTGTATGATCATTAGGACTCAGGATGGGGAGCTGTAGATAGTTTCACATGAAAAGTCTGTATCACATATATAAAGAAAGTGTGTTAAAACTGGTGTTCTCAGACTCAATTTCCAACATGGGGAGAGGAGTCTCCCCACACACCAACAAACAATTCTCAGACACCAGGAAGGTGTCCACGAATTCAACACAATTCTGACACTATCTAGCCAGAGGTATCATCAGATTCAACAGGTTAAGAACTCAGTCCTACAGGACCGTTCCCCTCCCCCCACTTCAGACTCCAGTCAAAAGCCCAGGCTGTTACCTGTGCTTCTGCCCTGCTGTCTGTAAATCAGAGGTTCCTGATAGCAGCTCAACACAAAGCTGACATAAGGGAAGCCATATTGTAGAAAAGAAACCATGCTGTAATGACCTGTGACTAACCCAGCTGGATATGCACACTCCAGGAGATCTACATGCTCTATAGATTTTATGGCCCCTGCTTGTGTGTGTACCTCCCAGCTGTGATGTCAATAACTTTGTTCTTTTGAGTTCCTTAGGAATTGATGACCCCAGACAGAGAGTCTACACTGTTAGCCATCATCAATGACAACTGAAAGATCTGGTATGGTGACTCCCAGTCTGTAACACCAGAGGGTCAACCTTCCTAACCCCCTCCCTACAACCCACTGGCCTATATAACTGCTTCAAGATTCTGTGCCCCACTTCAGATGGTTCTTTAGGATGCTGGTCCACTGTCTTCTGATTTGCTAACTCATTGCTTAATAAATTCTCTTTCTCTGCTACCATCTTGCCTCTTGACAATTTTGTCTTGTGATGAGCAGATCATGCCCTTTGGCAACCATGAAGGAACCTGTGAGTTTGTCCATGGCTAGCAAACTTCAGGGGAAATTCTTGGGAAGTCCCTAGCAGCTGCCGAGGCTCTCTTTGCCTCAGAATTGCCCCCTGTCAGTTTCCCTCCACTGCTGGCAGCCTCCAATGCTCCCTATGGTGGAAAAAGATACAGCTACTTCTGGTGGGCTGACGGGCCCACGTCTGGAGTAGGGTAAGTCGCCTCAGGGGTGCACCACCAAAAAGGTCCTTCCTCTCCATCTGGAATCCCCCTCTTTGGGAGGGGGGCCATCTGGTTTGTAGGGTGTCCTGCCAAAGTGGGAAGAGGTATAGCACTTTACCCAGAATTTGGAGCAGGTTCACTGATGTCTGGTTTTTCTGTGTCTGGATCTGTGTGTCTGTCCATCTCTGCGTTGGAATGGGGAATGTACTGTCTGTCCCCAAGCAGAGCCCACTGTGGCTGATACTAAAGAAATGGTCTGATTATTGTTATAATCCTATGTCTCAGAAACTTATGATTTTCTATTGTAATACTGCACAACCCCAATATTCTTGGAGTCCAGCAAGCTCTGGCCATAAAATGGCTCACTGAATTCTCATACCATCCTACAATTAGAATTATTTTGTAAAAAAGCTGGAAAAGGGGGCTAGCTTGGTGGCATAGTGGTTAAGTTCACACACTCTGCTTTGGCAGCCTGGTGTTCACAGGTTTGTATCCTGGGCGTGGACAGATGCACCACTTGTCAGCCATGCTGTGGCAACGTCCCATATAAAGTAGAGGAAGATGGGCATGGATGTTAGCCCAGGGTGAGTCTTCCTCAGCAAAAAAGAGGAGGCAACAGATGTTAGCTCAGGGCTAGTCTTCCTCACACACACATAAAAAAGCTGGAAAAGATGATGAAGTTCCTTACATACCAGCCTTTATGTGGTATACCAAGATGAGAAAAAGGAAGGGAAGGATTTCCTCATGGTACAGAGGGCAGAGAGGAACAAAAGGGGTCTGTAATGCAGGATATTAGAGCAGATGATGACATAATGGTGTTACAAACTCTTAATCCCCTTCTTGCACAGGCACAAGTCCTTGCAGCTTCCCACCCCGTGTTGCCTCCTCTGGAGACAACCTTGGTACCTGAGATAGACTTTCTACCCTCCGATGAGAGGAACACTGAAATTGGCCCTGGACCCTCATGTAGGCTTCACCCTCCTGTACTAGACAGGGGACGCAATTTGGCCAGGGACCCCTGCTGGGGCAGGGCAATATCCATTACAATATTCCAGAAGGAATAGTGCCCAAGGACAACCTGCAGGATTCATAGGGATGTATAACCCCTTCTCTACCTCTGATTTATTTAGTTAGAAAAATAATAATAATCTACCTTCCCAGGAGGATCCCCTGGGAAGACAGAATTGTTCTCTTCCATCTTTGCCACCTATCATCTGTCATGGGCAGATATTCATATTCTAATGAATATGTTCCTGACAGAGGATGAAAAAAGATTAATGATAGAAAGCCAGAGAGGAAGCTCACTGGCTCCATCTAGAAGACCCTGATAATACACTTGAGGCTAATGCAGTGGTCCCAATAGTGGAGCCAGACTGGGGCCCTAATGAAGCCACAGGAAGGATCAGTTTAGAATTGTGTGGGATCAGAATTGGCCACCCCAAAATGTGTCTCTGGCTTGATTATTAAGAAGAAAAGACTCTGAAAGAAACTTTGACCTCCCCCTCCAGTGCCTAAGAGAATTTCAAATAGAAGGGCTTGTTTCAGGAAGGAGCTAATACCATAAGTTAACTGTAAGGTAGTGTAAAATGTGTCTCTTGGGTCACATTGTCTATAGTTGGCCTATTTGCATTTCCATCTCCATGTAAATTACCTTCCTCTCCCTTGAAGTCCCAAACCACTACCCTCAACACCCTCCTTTGTCTTTAGCTGAAAATAGTATTTACAGTGGTGACCTCAGCCATTTTGGCAAGTTGCTCAGTTTTCCTGGGTTTCTCCCATGTATAGATGTTATAAAGCTTTGTTTGATGTTCTCCTGTTATTCTGTCTAATGTCAATTTAATTCATAGTCCAGCCAGAAGGACATAGAGTGGATAGAGGAGTTGTCTTCTCCCCTACAGTTTGGCAACTTGGACGGGATAAAACTTCACTGGCTGGATGCTGCTCACTCCTGGACTACTGCAGCTGAGAGATCCTGGACCCCTGACAAAAGCTGGAAGGGGGTGAGAGTTCTTACCACCTCAGTTTTCCCAGATCTCTGCTTGCAGTGTCTAGTGGATGTGAGAGTGGTGATTTTTTTTTCCTTTTCTAAATTTAGTATGCAGGAGAAAGTGCCTGTGAAGCTAGCTTCTTGGACTCAGTGACTCTAGGATTTGGTTTGAATACTCATTGGTTTATTGATCCTTTTCCTCCCAGAGATAGTCACTATTTTTCCTTATCTCTGTCTTTTTTGTTGTTTATCACAAGACACATGCATCTCTATAAACCTATTGTTTGGAAATATGCATATGAGGTGAAAGCTGTTGCTAAGGGCATTTTGGAAGCCAAAAAGGCTGAAAACTTGGAGGGCATGGGTCAACCAGTTAAGAGCCATTAGAGCTCTTGCCACCTCAAGAAGACTCCCATGACAGGACAAGTTGGGTCACAGAATGGGTTAGATGACACAGGTCCCCTGCCAACTTTAAGAAAATGTCTGTGCAATGACAAGGTAATCTGTAAAGCACACATGATCCTCAACCCTGTTGCAGCTCCCTGCTAGATATTATTCTGGCCCCAAGAGACCCAAGACTTAGCTAAAGCTGTTAATGTGCATAGCAGATGAGGTTTTTTCTTTTGTCTTGTTCTATGTCTTGAGAGCTTGGCTTTGTGACCTTTCTGGTCTCTGCCATCCAGAGGATGCATGTACCAGCACACATCTTGGTGGCCAGTCAGTTAGACTGGGGTTCTGGGACACACTCTCTTTGTCCAGCTGTGTCAGTTCTCAGGGGAGTTTGCTGTAAGAGGTCCCAATTGCTTCCATTAGGGGCCTTTGTCCTTTCAACATTCATTGCTTGTTGTGCAACAATGGCCTTTGCTTTCTTAGACTATTTGGGGGAGTGCACTTTTTGGATTTCTTTTGGGGATGCCTCTTGTGTCCATGGTTAAGCTTGTTGGTATGAGTTGCTCTTAAGATCTTACTCATGAATGTGGCCAAATGATGGGTCATTTAAGTTGGAAAAACTAAATAGGGAAAAAAATTATTGAGAGCTCTCATCATAATTGTTTTATTGGTACCTATGAAAAGGCCAAATTAAAAAGGAAATAAAAAAAGATAATGACTAGCCTTAAGACCCTGACTCAGGTTACAATTAAATTGAGAAAATGTAAAAGTGTAAGTGTTGATAAGATTGTAAAAGTTGGAATGTTTGAGCTAATTTCATATAAAGATGTTATATCAAGTTTGTCTGAGTATGTTTTAAAATGTCTGACTAGGGATGCTTCCCCTATCCAAAACTATAAGACCAAGACCTGCTGATAAAGTCCTAATGAAAGCTATGATTACAGATATAAGAGTTGATGGAATTCAGGTGAAATTTTGTTATAAAATTGACACATTTATGTGCTTTATGTGAAGTGATTGCATCTCTGCCTGATTGTATTATAGATTGTATTTTGGGCTATAGACATTGTATCTCACTGGGGAATGTTTCCCCTGCCTGACTATAAGACAGGATATAAATCTGCACTTCAGACAATGTCAATTAAACTTACAAAAGGGAAGTTGATAGGTTTTCCTGAGTCCACACCATATGAGATAAAATCTAGAGGCTAATATCAGGTGCTAATAAAAAGATAATAAAAGCCCCCCCCAAAGGTAAATTGGTGTAGGGTTAAATTGTACACTTTGAAAGAGGACCTTTGTTAATTACTTTGTGGAGATCTTTAAAGGTGTGATACATCATCCTGAAGTTTTAGAAAATAAAAATCTTTTGATTCACCTCCTAAGTTAAAACTTTCCCTGATATAAAGAAGCAATTGGAAACATGTAGCTGGAAGGGTGGGTCGATCTCTTTTGTCATTCAGACTGTAATCCATTTCTTTGGTGAACTGGAAGCAACTGTCTTTGTCTTGCAAATCTCTGCAGGGTGGAGGTATGGCTCTAGAAAGCCGTTCAAAGTTCACTTGTCCTTTTGCCAATCCCAAAGCCTCCCTTCTTCCTCTAAAAATGCTCCTAGATATTGATTGAGAAAAAAGATTGAGACATTAGAAACTGATAAGGTAAATATGCCCCAGAAGCTCCATCTTGAAGAAAACTGGACTGCTTTCTCTGTGCCTTTATGATGTAGATTTTCTGCTCTCATCTTCTCTAGGACCTAAGAGCCATTCTTTGAAATGCAAATGTTTCTCATAAACTAGTGAGTTTTGTATTGCACCTCATTCACAACAAAAATTTAATGGAAGCTATAAGGTCTCTGTGTCTACCTGTGTGGTCATGTATGTCTATATGTATATGTTATAAATGTGAGATATTTTTCTACCTCTGGATGCTATGGCCAAAAATTAAGAGCTCTGTTTAGTTGCCTTAAAGTAAGCACTTACATAAATTATTTCTAAATGTAATAAAAATTAACCCAAATGTCTTACAAGTCAGCATGATATGAAGTAATCTTTGGTAAATAAAAGCTTGTTTAAGTTTGTTGGTTTGATTAAAGTAAGACATGCCCTCAGAGTTATCAGCATTGGATACGATGCAGACATGCAGCCTGGGTTTACTAGTGAAATAAGCTCATATTATCCCTCTTATAAATTTGTCAGCAAAAATAACATAATGATAACAAATTTTGTCTAATGTTTCATGAAGTTTTTGTGGGTAATGTAAAGATAATTGTTGGGAACAAATGATTTAGATGTAAGTGAGATAAGAGTTTATACATAAGCTTTTATAAGTAATTATAGTTTATAGCATGTATATTTAAAATAATCTCCAAAATCTCTTTGTAATTGGAAACTTTGAAGTTTTGCTAGGTTAATTTAAATGGTAAAAATTCATTGAGTATTTAGATCATTTTCAAATAAGAGAAAATATTAGATGTTAATTGCTAAATATAACTTTATCTATTTTTGGCTTCTTATTACAGAAAAACTAAAAACCATTTTGGGTCTATGGGTAAACATGTCTTGTGTTTTATTAAAACATTGTATTATAAACTAACAGGTTTCTAGAAGTTATAAAAATGTGTGTAAACTTGCCAAGCCACAAAATGCTAATGTAATGCAGTTTATAATTGCTTATTTAATTTTTACTTAAAAATTAAGATTTCTAAGGGTTAAAAATTCTAATATGTGATTAAAGCTACTAAAAATTAATAAGGGAAACATCTTGGCATTCAAGGAAAGTAAGATATATGTTTTCAGTAAAGAAGACATAAACAATCAAAACATTTTTGTTTGTTTGGTTAAGAAAGATAAATTTGTCCTAAAGTACTAGGAGTAAAAAAAAAGAAAGGCATGGGGCAAACTCAGAATGTAAAAAAAGAAAGTTATAAAAGGTTTGTGGAGGAAGAACCCTGAGGAAAGAGTTGCACATGGTCAAGTTGGCTAAGATTAAAATAAATTTAATTAAATGAATGTTTTACAGTCAAAAGTAAACTGGCACAAAATTAAAATTTTGTTCTCTCTCTCTTTAAAGGATGATTTTTCTTAAACTTTTAGTCTGCTCTTGATAAAGAGATTATGAAGGGGTTTTTCTTTGAGTAGTCTACCAGAAGGGTAGGAATTTTATGTTTCCTGTATTGTTTTGATCTGGTCTTTAATCACAGGTGCTAAGGTTTTTCATACAGCTATTTAATTCTCTGCATTCACCTGAAAATCTTTAATTGTTTCCTTGGTTAAATGGACAACTAAACATTGTTTCATAGGGAACCTATGATATTATGTGGGTAAATGTTATTAATGTAAGTGTTTTAAGCTTTATATAACATTCCTAAAATTCTGATCTGTCCTGGTTGTCAATCATAATTCTAGTTATTATTTTAAAGTGTTGTATGTCACAAAATTGACCAAATTTCTTCATCAATTGCCATTTTAAATCTTTTGTCATTTACAGACAGTTATTATTTTACTCTAGTGCTTTTGCAAATATTTTCATCTTTAGAGAGCTTCATGGAAAGGACTCTGACACTTACTCTAGGATACAGGTTTCTGATAAGCTTTCAGATCGTGAAACTGAACTGGGAAAGAAATTACAGAACTCTAATGGAGAAACTGATGACTTCATGGAACTGCTAGCAAAAGATTAATATCAAGAGTTGATTATATGGGACTGAATAAACTGATGAGGATGATTATAATTTTTATGACTTTTTGTTTGAAATATTGCTGATTTTTTTTTCTTTTCTTTTTTCTTTTTTTTTTATTGATGTCTTAGTTTATAACACTGTGGGGTTTTAGTTGTACATTTTTGTTTGTCCATCACCTTGTGGATGTAACCCTTCACCCCTTGTGCCCCCCCCACCCCCCTTCCCCTTGGTAACCACCAATCAGTTCTCTCTGTCCGTGTGTTCACTTATATTCCATATACGAGTGAGTTCATGCAGTGTCCTTCTCTCTCTGGCTTATTTCACTTAACATAATATCCTCTAGGTCCCTCCATGTTGTTGCAAATGGGACAATTGTGTCTTTTCTTATGGCTGAGTAGTATTCCATTGTATGTATATACCACATCTTCTTTAACCAATCTTCAGTTGAGGGACACTTGGGTTGCTTCCACTTCTTGGCTATAGTGAATAATGCTGCAATGAACATAGGGGTGCATACGCCTCTTGTGATGGTTGATTTCATGTCCATTGGGTAGATGCCCAAGAGTGGTATTGCTGGATCATACGGTATTTCTATTTTTAATTTTTTGAGGACTCTCCATACTGTTTTCCATAGAGGCTGCACCAGTTTGCATTCCCACCAGCAGCGAATGAGGGTCCCCATTTCTCCACAACCTCTCCAGCATTTGTTGTTTATTGTGTTGGTGATTATAGCCATTCTAACCGGTGTAAGGTGATATCTCAGTGTAGTTTTGATTTGCATTTCCCTGATGATTAGTGATGTTGAACATCTTTTCATGTGTCTATTGGCCATCTGTATCTCTTCCTTGGAAAAATGTCTGTTCATCTCCTCTGCCCATTTTTTGATCGGGTTGTTTGTTTTTTTGTTGCTCAGTTGTATGAGATCTTTGTATATTAATGAGATTAATCCCTTGTCAGACAAACGATTTGCAAATATTTTCTCCCAGCTGGTGGGTTGTTTGTTCATTTTGATCCTGGTTTCATTTGCCTTGTAGAAGCTCTTTAGTCTGATGAGGTCCCACTTGTTTATTTTTTCTTTTGTTTCCCTTGTCTGGGTAGACATGGAATCTGAAAGGATCCCTTTATGTCCAATCGCAATTAGTGTACTGCCTATATTTTCTTCCAGGAGTTTTATAGTTTCAGGTCTCACTTTCAGGTCTTTGATCCATTTTGAATTGATTTTTGTATATGGCGATAGGAGATGGTCTACTTTCATTCTTTTGCATGTTGCTGTCCAATTTTCCCAGCACCATTTATTGAAGAGACTTCCCTCTCTCCATTGTATGTTCTTTGCTCCTTTGTCGAAGATTAGCTGTCCATAGATGTGTGGTTTTATTTCTGGGCTTTCAATTCTGTTCCATTGATCTGTGTGTCTATTCTTGTACCAGTACCATGCTGTTTTGATTACTGTAGCTTTATAGTATATTTTGAAATCAGGGATTGTGATGCCTCCAGCCTTGTTCTTTTTTTTCAGAATTGCTTTAGCTATTCGGGGTCTTTTGTTGCCCCATACGAATTTCAGTAGTTTTTGTTCTATTACCGTGAAGAATGACATTGGGATTCTGATTGGGATTGCATTGAATCTGTAGATTGCTTTAGGTAGAATGGACATTTTAACTATATTTATTCTTCCAATCCATGTGCATGGAATATTTTTCCATTTCTTTCTGTCCTCCTCGATTTCTTTCAATAGTGTCTTATAGTTTTCATTGTATAGGTCTTTGACCTCCTTGGTTAAATTTATTCCCAGATATTTTATTCTCTTTGTTGCAATTGTAAATGGGATTGTCTTTTTGAGTTCTCTTTCTGTTTTTTCATCGTTAGTGTATAGAAATGCAATTGATTTTTGTAAGTTGATTTTATACCCTGCCACTTTACTGTAGTTGTTGATTGTTTGTAGTAGCTTTCCGATGGAATTTTTGGGGTTTTCTATGTATAGGATCATGTCGTCTGCAAATAGTGAGAGTTTCACTTCTTCATTGCCTATGTGGAGTCCTTTTATTCCTTTTTCTTGCCTAATTGCTCTGGCCAGAACTTCCAGTACTATGTTGAATAAGAGCAGTGAGAGTGGGCACCCTTGTCTTGTTCCTGCTCAAAGGAATGGCTTTCAGTTTTTCCCCGTTGAGTAGGATGTTTGCTGTATGTTTGTCATATATGGCCCTTATTATGTTGAGGTACTTTCCTTCTATACCCATTTTGTTGAGAGTTTTTATCATAAATGGATGCTGAATCTTGTCGAATGCCTTCTCTGCATCGATTGAGATGATCATGTGGTTTTTATTCTTCATTTTGTTAATGTGGTGTATCACGTTGATTGATTTGCGGATGTTGAACCATCCCTGTGTCCCTGGTATAAATCCCACTTGATCGTGGTGTATGATCTTTTTGATGTATTGCTGTATTCGGTTTGCCAATATTTTGTTGAGGATTTTTGCGTCTATGTTCATCAGCGATATTGGCCTGTAGTTTTCCTTCCTTGTATTGTCCTTGTCTGGCTTTGGTATCAGCATGATGTCGGCCTCATAGAATGTGTTGGGAAGTATTCCATCTTCCTCTATTTTTTGGAATAGTTTGAGAAGGATAGGTGCTAAATCTTCTTTGAACGTTTGATAAAATTCTCCAGGGAAGCCATCTGGTCCTGGGCTTTTATTTCTTGGGAGGTTTTTGATTACTGTTTCAATCTCTTTACTTGTGATTGGTCTGTTCAGATTCTCTATTTCTTCTTGATTCAGTTTTGGGAGGTTGTACGCGTCCAAGAATTTGTCCATTTCCTCTAGGTTGTCCAATTTGTTGGCGTAAAGTTTTTCATAGTATTCCCTACTAATCCCTTGTATTTCTGTGGTGTCTGTTGTAATTTCTCCTCTTTCATTTCTAATTTTATTTATTTGAGTCTTCTCCCTTTTTTTCTTAGTGAGTCTGGCTAAGGGTTTGTCAATTTTATTTATCTTCTCAAAGAACCAGCTCTTTATTTCATTGATCCTTTCTACTGTTTTTTTGGTTTCAATTTCATTTATTTCTGCTCTGATTTTTATTATTTCCCTCCTTCTGCTGATTCGGGGCTTTGTCTGTTCTTCTTTTTCCAACTCTGTTAGGTGTAATTTAAGGTTATTTATTTGGGATTTTTCTTGTTTGTTAAGGTGAGCTTGTATTGCTATGAATTTCCCTCTCAGGACTGCTTTTGCTGCATCCCATATGAGTTGGTATGGTGTATTTTCCTTTTCATTTGTCTTCAGATAGCTTTTGATTTCTCCTTTAATTTCATCAATGACCCATTGGTTGTTCAGTAGCATGTTGTTTAGTCTCCACATCTTTGTCCCTTTCCTAGTTTTTTCCTTGCAGTTGATTTCTAGTTTCACAGCATTATGATCAGAAAAGATGCTTGTAATGATTTCAATCTTCTTAAATTTATAGAGGTTTGCCTTGTTTCCTAATATATGGTCTATCCTTGAGAATGTTCCATGTGCACTTGAGAAGAATGTGTACTCTGCTTTTTTTGGGTGGAGTGCTCTGTATATATCTATTAAGTCCATTGCGTCTAGTTTTTCGTTTAAGTCCATTATTTCCTTATTGACTTTTTGTCTGGATGATCTATCCATTGATGTAAGGGGGGTAAGATCCCCTACTATTATTGTGTTATTGTTAATATCTCCTTTAAGGTTTTTTAGCAGTTGTTTTATGTACTTTGGTGCTCCTGTGTTGGGTGCATAGATATTTATAAGTGTTATGTCTTCTTGGTGAAGTGTCCCTTTTATCATTATATATTGCCCTTCTTTGTCTCTTATTACCTTTTTTATCTTGAAGTCTACTTTGTCTGATATAAGTATGGCTACTCCTGCTTTCTTCTGTTTGCCATTAGCTTGGAGTATTGTTTTCCATCCTTTTATTTTTAGTCTGTGTTTGTCTTTAGAGCTGAGATGTGTTTCCTGGAGGCAGCAGATTGTTGGATCTTGGTTTTTAATCCATCCTGCCACTCTGTGTCTTTTGATTGGAGAATTCAATCCATTTACATTTAGAGTGATTATTGATATATGAGGGTTTAATGTTGCTATTTTATTGTTCATCTTCTGGTTCTTTTGCATTTCCTTTGTTTCTTGTCCCTTGTGTTTCGGACTGCAAATTCAATTTGGTATTTCTGCATGCTCATTCTCTTGGTTTTCTCTTTATTTGTCATGTGTGGTTCTCTTCTGGTTGTTTGTTTAGTGGTTACCGTGGGGTTTATATAAGCAATCTCCTGGATAAGAAAGTACATTTTCAGATGCCTCCTTTTTCCTGAGGCTGGGTCAGTTCAATCCCTTACCTCTTCCCCTCCTTATTTGTTATCTCTTTATTCCAGATTGTGTCATGAATGTATGTTTCCAGTGATGAGCTTGAATTAATTTTTGATGTTATCCAACTGTATTTTGTTCTGGTTTAGTCTCCTTGCTTTTCTCCTTGTTGAAATCTTTGTATCCCCTTTCTCATTTGTTTTTTTTCAGGCCTAAGGGCCTTCTTAAACATTTCTTGTAGTGGGGGTCTTGTGGTGATGAACTCTCTTAGCTTTTGTTTATCAGGGAGAGTTATTATTTCTCCATCGTATTTGAAGGATATTTTTGCTGGATAAAGTATTCTCGGCTGAAGGTTTTTGTCTTTCATGATTTTGAATATATCATTCCAGTCTCTCCTAGCCTGTAGAGTTTCTGTTGAGAAATCAGCTGAGAGCCTGATGGGGTTTCCTTTGTATGTTATTTTGGTTTTTTGTTTAGCTGCCTTCAATATTATTTCCTTGTCACGGGTATTCTTCAAGTTTGCTACTATGTGGCGAGATGATTTTTTATTCCTGTTTATATATTTAGGTGATCTATTGATTTCATTCACTGTTATTTCCCTCTCGTTCCCTAGGTTGGGGAAGTTCTCAGCTATTATTTCTTTGAACAAACTCTCTGCTCCTTTTTCTCTTTCTTCTCCTTCTGGAATACCTATTATCCTTATGTTGCTTTTTCTCATTGAGTCTGATATTTCTCGAAGAATTTCTTCATTTCTTTTTAGTCTTAGCTCTCTCTCCTCCTCTACCAGGAGCATTTCTGCGTGGCTATCCTCAATAGTGCTAATTCGTTCCTCCATATTGTCAGTTCTGCTCTTTAAAGACTCCATTTTTTCCACTATCTCGTTGATTTTGTTTTTCATCTCCAATAATTCTGATTGGTTTTTCTTTAGGGTTTCAATCTCTTTTGTGACATAATCCCTGAATTCGTTGATTTGTTTCTGTGTGTTCTCTTGTATTTCGTTGAGCTTGTTTATGATAGCTATTTTGAATTCTCTCTCATTCAGGTTATCAAATTCTGTGCCTTCAGGGTTGGTTTCTGGGTGTTTGTCATTTTCCTTTTGGTCTGTAGCCCTGACATATTTTCGCAAGGATCCGACGGGCACGGCTTTATTTTTACCCCTCATGATTAAAGTTAGTCCTGCAGTTTCCCCCTGCTGCCACTAGATGGAGATCGCGAGCGGTTTGCTCTGAGGCGGCTGCAGCCCCCGGAGGGATTATGCTGAAAAGCCGGGTGTGTGGGGGGAGGGGTCCTCTCTCCTGCTTGACCCGGGGGTTTCCTTTCTGGCTCTCTTAGGGTGTTTGCTACACCCCCTAAGCAGTCCGTCGTCGCTTCCCAGTGGGGATCTCGTGACAGTCTGTGAGAGCACCTGGATGGCGATAGTTTTCCCCGCTGTGGGCCGCCCCTCCCCCCTCTGTCCGCGAACCGCGCTGTTTTTGCTGATCGATTGGGGAGGGGGAGTACAACCTCCTACCTCTCCTCCCGTCCTCCTGGGCTTCCCGCGCCTCCACCGTCCGATGTATGGCAGCAGGGGTTTCTCAGAAGTCCTTCGTAGTGTTTGATTGAGCTCTGTTGGAACGTGAATGATGTTTTCGTTGTGTCGTAGGGGGCAGAGATTCAAAGAGGGAATCTCACTCTGCCATGATGCTGACGTCACTCCCCTGTTGCTGATTTTTTTAAATGTTATGCCTTTTCAGGTTTAGCTATGTCTCAAGCTAACTATGACATAGCAATGTGGTAAATTATACCTTTGTAAGCAGAACTGAAACATTTATCTTTTTCTCCCTACCTGATCTCTCCAGAATTTAGAAACTCTTACTGAGTGAATATTCTTATTGTCATGGCAATATAGTTATTTACATAAGTTCAATAAGAGTCTGTTACCCTTATAACAGCACACAATTAGAAACATTGGTTATATTACCAAAGCTTTGACTGGAGTCATATTTGAGAAACATACATAGACTCAGATATGACCAGACAGCTTTTGAGAAACAAAGATGGGATTTTATGAAATAAAGCCACTTGGAAATATTGGCCTGGTAACTTGTTTACAGGGTTCCCAGCAACATTACTGGGTATGTAAAGAAGGTCACTTCTCTGGCAGGCGCCTGGAACATTGAAATATTCGGGGGAATCTCACAAGAAAAGAGAAATTCACCCAAATCTGTAGGTATTATGGGAAAAGTCTGATGAAAAAGTCCTCAGCTTGGCTTTCCTGGCCTTGAGAAGCCTTTAAAGTTCAATCTAAGATTCCTTATAAAAAGCTCCAGCAAAGCAGATTTAAAAGAGCCTATACAAGCAATTGCAGAATTCAAACCATCTGAATGGAAGACCAGGCCAATTGAAGGGAGGGAAGCATCCTTTGGGGAAAAATCAGCATGCTTATTAGAAAGAGGAAGGACATTGGAAAAGGGAATACTCTGAGAAAGAAAAAGAAACTGCTAAAGGTAAGGGAAAAGAAGCTGCCCAGATGGTTGACAGTGGGGACTATTCTGATGAGGATAGACGAGGCCCAGGGGCTCCTCTGGACTTAAACCACCCCATCCAGAGTACCCCAAGGGAGGCCTGGGTACAACTGAGAGTAGGGAATGAGCTGATTGACTTCTTAGTTGATACTAGTGCTACCTACTCAGTCCTGAATACTAAATTAGCAAGGAAAACATCAAGATCAACCCCAGTCACTGGTGTCTCTGGTGAAATCTAAGATTGTTCATTTCTACAACGCTGAGAGTGTCAGGTGGGGAATTTGACCCTGAAACACAGTTTTCTGTATATGCCAGAATGCCCCATCCCACTTCTGGGTCGAGATCTTCTTTGTAAATTGAATGGGCAAGTAACCTTTGCTCCAGGACAATGTGATATATGAGTTCCTCCAGAGAAGTCCCTAAGTTTGCAGATGGCCTCACTGGGATAAGCTCAGATATGTAAACAAAAGGTTACATACCTGGAGTTTACCACATCCAAGGGACAAAGAGAACTATTACTTGATCAAAAGAAGGCAATAATCTGCTTAAGCCCTCCCAGAACTTGCTTACAATGGCGAGGGTTCCTAGGGATGGCAGGTTTTCGCCGGATCTGGATTCCTAATTATGGGCTCATAGTTAAGCCCCTCTATGAGGCTCTGAAGGGTCTGGACTCTGAACCTCTGGACTGGACTAAAGAATGCCAGTTAGTATTTGATATTATTAAGGCCAAGCTGACTTCAGCTCCAGCCTTAGGATTGCCAAACCTAGACAAGCCCTTCAGTATCTTGAGTATGCTTGAGAGTCAAGGCATAAGTCTGAGAATACTAACTCAAAAGTTGGGAACAACCTCTAGGCCTGTGGCCTATTTTTCTAAACAATTGATCAAATGGTGAAGGGATGACCCCTTGCCTCCAGGCAATAGCAGCCACATGTGACATTCTTCAAGAAGCTAAAAAATTTACTCTAGGCCAGCCTACCATGGTGGTACCCCACCACATCCCTACATTACTGGTACAGAAAGGGGGATATTTTCTCACCTCAGGAAGGATGGGCAAACATCAAGCCATCCTTTTGGACAATTCCAATGTCAGGCTACAGGTCACCTCAACTCTAAACCCAGCCCCCTTTCTCCCCAGTAAAACCTTGTAGGCTTTAGATCATGACTGCTTACAGGTTATAGAAACAGTTTATTCCAGCTGGCCAGATCTAAAGGACCAGGCATTAGAAGAACCCAAACTGGAACTTTTCACTGATGGTAGTAGCTTGATGGACCAAGATAAGAGGCCTGCTGGGTATGCAGTTGTAACTTTACAGAAAGCCCTAGAAGCCAAGGTACTACCCCCAGGAACTTCAGCCCAGAAGGCTGAGGTCATTGACTTCACTAGGGCCTTGTGAGGGAGAAAGGTGAATGTCTGTGTGGATTCCTGATATACATTTTCAGTCGTCCATGCTCACGGGGCTATCTGAAGGAAAGAAGGTTTCTAGATGCTGACAAGAAAGAAATTAAACATCCTCCAGAGATACTGCAATTATTAGAGGCAATCGATGAACCCTCTCAGATGGCTGTAATGCATTGCCTTGGCCACCCAAAGAGTGAAACCTCCATAGTAAAGGGAAATTGGTTGGATGATCAAGCAGCAAAAAGGACAGCAAGACAGAAGCCCCAGTTATGATGGGTTCTTTGCTCCCCCAAGTGGATTTATCTGGGTACCAGCCAGCACACTCAGAAAATGATCTGAATCGAGCAAAAGAACGGGGCTTTATCTCTCAACATTCCACGGACTGGAAAAGTAATGCACAGGGAATACTGAGTCCCTTCTGTATCCAATTTTAAAACTTGTACATGAGAGCACCCATTGTGGGAGAGATGCCACTCTACCATGGGTCCAAAAGCACATTATGGGACATAATTTGCAGCAAACTGTGCAACAAGTGACTAAAAATTGCATGACTTGCACAAGAAACAACACTAAGACAGCTCCAGGATCCCCTCAACTGGCAACCCAACATAAAGGGGACTGGCCTACTAAGACTGGCAAATAGACTTTATACAAATGCTGTGAATAGCTGGAAACTTCTGGTACTTGTGGTGTTTGTGGACACCTTCTCTGGATGGGTGGAGGCCTTTCCCACTTGGACTGAAAGAGCATCAGAGGTGGTCCGGATTTTATTAAAAGAAATTATTCATAGATTTGGCCTGCCTAACACTCTACAAAGTGACAATGGACTTGCTTTTATTTTGCAAATCACACAACAGGTATCTAAGGTGCTGGACATAAATGGAAGCAGCATTCGACATGGAGGTACCAATTGACTGGAAAAATGTAGAAGATAAACCATGCCTTAGAAAAGAGCATTGCAAAGATATGTCAGGAAACGCAATTAACCTGGGATAAGGCTTCACAGACTAGGGTTGCTCCCTGAAGTAGGCTTAAATTAATCCCCTTTGAAATTCTGTATGGCAGTCCATTTCAGTCTTCTTCTATCACAGGAGAGACTCTTGAGACCCTAAAAAAAATTACAATTATGACTTATGTTAAATCCTTAAGTTCTATACTAACCTCTATTCATGAGTTTGCTTCCAGCAGGTCAACCTACCCACCTGATGTTTCCTTACACGTTTTCTGTCCTGGTAATCAAGTCCTACTAAAGACCAGGAGAGAGCAAGGACCTGAAAAATCAACTGGCCACCAAGTGGACTGGCCTCTTTGAAGTACTACTGACCACTTACTCTTCTCTGAAGCTGAAAGGACTTAAGCCATGGATTCACCATTCCCAAGTCAAAGCAGCACCTCCTCTGCCCTAGGAACCAGGTCCGCTTATAAAAAAGTGGGAATCTGAACATGTGGGAGGCTTAAATACTTGTTTAAGAGGCTGAAGTCTTAATATGTATGTTGTTTTGATGTGCTATCACTCCTTACATGGCTTATGTATTCTGAAACCACCCCCTCTGTCTTAGCCTACTAAGTATAACTGGACTAGCCTGCAGCTAGATGGTATCAAGCTCCATGTATTACAGTGGGACCTGGAAAGTGAAACACTTACCATGATATCACTCAATAGTTCCCTCCCACATATTTCCCATAAGCTAGCCTTCTAGGGAATACTATAATATACTGATAATTCATTGAGACAAAATGTGAGCAAATACCTCCCTAGCTGATGGATTGGGAGAACAATAATGGGATCCTCACAGACGAGCTATTGTGTCACTATTGGCATGTCTGATGATCCCTTCGAGGGCTCCCAGCCTACAAAGAGAAAAAGCTAAATGCAACCTGTGTAATTTGCTGAGATATACACTGTCCTCAGAACTTCCAGCCATGTTTCTGTGGATGGGATCTAAACTCCCATAAGGTTGGAGTAACTTGGTGGCATGAGGTAGTAATGCCCCCCATATCCTTTAAAAAGGGATGACTCTGGGAAGCTTTATGGGATACCCAGACTCAGATATATAGGGAGGGTATCTACTACCCACTTAACCCTGACATGGGAAACCCATCACTTCTGGGTCAACACTCTCTACCCAAACTGCTCACGTGCTGTTTCCCCCCAGTGGGGACATCTGTGATGGTTAAAACAAGTGTGGCCCTCAGGGAGAAGCTTGTCTCAAGATCTCCTGGTGTAAGTAAGCATAAGTTAGGCCATCTTGTTACAGTAAATGGCCCCAGCCCCTCCTCTGTGTGACTACTCGCTGCTCTGTACATACTCCAAAAAATTCACATGCTGTCCTGATTTATGACGTCCACTTACATATGTACTCCCCAATAGCCTGATAAATTAAAAACTTTGTTCCATGAGTTTCTCTCCAGGAACAGGCTGACCACAGGCAGGAAACACACCTACAAGGTATCCAAGACAGCTGACAGAAGAATGGAACAATGTGATGCCTGGAGCCTGTCATGCCTGGAGACCAACATCCCTGGACACCCCCTCCTTACTGCCCACTTTCCCTATATAACTGCCTCAAGATTCTGTAATCTTTGAAGATGGTTTTTTGAGACATTAGTCTACCATTTTCCCAGTTATGCTGGCTAATCAAATTAAAACTTCATTTCTTAATCCCTAACTCATTGTGATTAATTGGCTCTGACTGCAGTGGGCAGAGTGAGCCCATTGCTCAGTAACACTGGGAGGTATGGGGACTAGACTCGGTATTCTGCAACAAACTGAGACGGCTTTTAATGAATATCAGCATGAGAAAGAAAAAGTCTATCTCACATAGGCAGGAAAGATGAGTGGAATCCTCTTTCAGGAAGAGGAAAAAGGATGAAAATCTGCATGGAAAAGTACTGAAGACTTTATGGCTTGGGTCAACAAAATATACCAAGCGATAAGCACAAATGCAAAAATTCAGGAATGGGACAGGGCCTGTCCGAACACGCAAGATCGCCTATTGACTATGTTAACTTCCATTGAAACCCAAATAGCCCAGAAACAATGGCCCACCGTGCTGAACAAACAGGCTCTAAGCAACCACCTGTGGGAAAATTACAGTAAGCCTCAGATGTGGGACATCAAGGAGGACAGATGTTCCCCTGATTTATGTACAGTAATAGCAGCAGTCCCATGTCTTAAGCTTGCTCAACAATTGACTGGTGTCCAACTGATTGGCATAGGAACTATGAAGAATATTTCCCAGATTGTGCCCACTGGAGTCCTATGGCTGTCATTTAGGATGCTCAGATATACCCCAGGTGGACCCCAATCTCTATACAAGGATGTAGAGAAGTACAACACACCTGGTTATGTCCTCAACAATATTGGAATTTGGAATTGGCATTAACTTGGACAGTGGCTGTCTCCCTGGTGTGAAACACCTCATGGTATATGGACGAAGGATGATTTTGTTGGGAAAGTTTGATTCCTGAAAATGTAACCGTTATGGACTTACAGTGCAAGCATTCCTCCATTTTCCTCCCTTCTCCAGGAATTTGGTGTAATAACAGAATGGTGGCAGCCTGGTATTTACTACCCATAACTTTACTCTAAATAATACTGATATAAAATCCTATTTAACATGGGAATTGGAGCTTAGACCTTACTCTGCAGTATGGATCCTAGAAACTTTGTGACCTGAAGAAGAATTGGCTTTCCTTAATAAAAAATTAACACAAACTCTAAACCAGACTAGTCAGGTATATCATAAAGAACAGATTACAGTTGACAGGGGAGGGAGAAAGATCATTCATTGGTAAGTAAGTATGAACACGTGTGTAGGATTCTTAAGTATGTCTTGTTTCTTTTCTGCCCTCTCAACTTCTTTTTCAACCCCAATTGGAATCCCCATCCTGACATGCATTTTAATTTTTCTCCTCCTCCTCAGTTGAAAATGTAGAAGGGTTTATTGTTGGTGTTACAAATGCTGTAGCTGGTCTCCATCTAGGAGAAAAAGACAAGCTAACAAAGAAAAAAAAATAACATTAATGCGTGTTGGAGCTAAGCTCCAATTTCAGGAACGGGTAAGAAAATTTAAAAGGCTTCACAAATCTCCACTCTGGTCTCTCACATACTTGTAAAATTAATTCCCTGATTACCTGTCAAAGATGTTAAGGGTTGCCGATACTCACACCTCCACTGAAGGTGAAACTTGTTACACCCCCTGATTTTTCCTACCATGCCCCCTCACAACAGACAATGGCCAGATTTAAAACAATGGCCTTGATCCCAAGAGCTTGTGGAATAAGACAACTAATAGTGGAGAATTGATATCAGCTCAACACAAAGTTGACATAAGGGAAACCATATTGTAGAAAAGAAATCATGCTGTAGCTTTGAGTGACCTCTGATTAACTAACCCAGCTGGATATGCACCCTCCAAGAGATCCACATGCTCTGTAGATTTTATGGTCTCTGCTTGTGTATGTGCCTCCCAGCTGTGATAAGTCAATAACTTTGTTCTTTTGAGTTTCTTAGGAATGTGATGACCCCTGGACAGAGCTATCATCCCCTGATAGCTATCATCAATGACAACTGAAAGATCTGGTGGGCAACTCCCAATCTGTAATACCAGAGGGTCAATATTCCTAACCCCTCCTCTATAACCCACTGGCCTACATAACTGCTTCAAGATTCTGTGCCCCCCTTAAGATGGTTCTTTAGGATGCTAGTCCACCATTTTCCAATTTGCTAGCTTATTGCTTAATAAATGTCCTTTCTCTGCAACCATCTTGCCTCTTGACAATTGGTTTTTGTCTTGCAGTGAGCAGATGGTGCCCTCTGAGTGGTAAGCAGTCCCATGACACCCTCCTTGGGTTAGATTAATTTCTTAGAGCAGCTCACAGGACTCAGAGAAACATTTTATTTACTTGACTCACAGTTTTTTAATAAAAAGATATAACTCAGGAACAGCCAGACGGAAGAGATGCATAGGGTAAGGTATGGGGAAAGGGCGTGGAGCGTCCATGCTCTCTCCAGGTGCCACTCTCCCCAAACCTCCATGTGTTCACCAACCCAGAAGCTCTCTGAGCCCTGTGCTCTTGAGTGTTTATGGAGGCTCCATTACATAAGCTTGACTGATTAAGTCATTGGCCCTTGGCAATTGATTCAACCTTCATCCCCTCTCTCCTCTAAGCAGGTCAGGGAGGTGGGACTGAAAATTCCATCTGGAAGCACATGGTTAGTTCCCCTGGCAACCAGCCCTCATCCTTAGGTTTGATCTAAAAATCGCCTCAATTACATAACAAAAGACACCTCTATTGCTCTCAACTGTTAGGAAATTCCAAGGGTTTTGGGAGCTATGAGTCAAGAAAGGACTGAATACCCATTATAAATTTCTCATGATAAATCATAATATCACACAATTCCAAGGCCTGGGTGAAATGGGACACCCATGATGTTGCAGGAAGCTGGGAGTGGATTACCCATAAATATCCCCAGAGCTCCTCAGTGTATTCAATTCCATTGTAGGGCAAATTATTTCTCTCCTTTATCCATGAGCCATATTTCCCCTAATGAACCAGATTTCATTAAATGTGGCTGCTTGTCTCTGTGGAAATTTTCAGCTCTTCAAAATCATGTAATTTACCAGGAAGCTATAAAAAGGGATGAATTCTACCTTCTCTCTTCCTATAGTTTAGTAACAGACTTTTCTTGTTTCTTGCCCTCTCTTCTCTTTCTCAGGAAACAGATATTTCTTAAAAGCTACAGGTCTGTGGTCTTTTCCTGAACAAGTGTGTGTTTTAAGAGGGCAGAACTCTCTGTCACGTGATAAAGACATTGAGTTGGGAAAATGTTTGACCAGTTTCAATCATTTGTTTTTTAAGACCTGTTTCTGGAAGGGGTTGGCTGGTGGTGCAGCGAATGAAGTTGGTTTTGAAGGTTACTTCTTCCAGGGACTTGGCAGCCTGCCAAGACTGAGGAGGCTTCCAGGGAAACCCAGACTGGCTGGCTTTCTAAGTGGCTGTGAGCAGTGCCCAAGTGGACCATCCTGTGTGAGGCAAGGGCTTCTTGGAGTCAGGGTTCACCAGCACTGGGTTAGAATTCTGTGTTCCTCAGCTGCCATTAGTGTATGCAACAGAAGCCAACAAAGGCCGCTGCTCAACAGAGCCGAGCTTCTCCCTCATATTCCACGTCCCTCAGGGTGGCCTGTGGCTCTGTCCTGCCAGCTGCAGGTCAGCCATGATGACAGCTCTGCTCCTTATGGCCTGCTCCAAACCAAGTTTGCATCCTGAGTCAGGGACCAAGGGGCCTACCTCTTTACTCTGGTCTGGGACATCCTGGTCTCACAGCAGAGAGAAAAGAAAGCACAGGAACGTCAAGGCCAACACCTTTGACAGCATCTGCCTGGGTTGGTCATGAGTCACATGAGTCCCATCGTTCAGGTCCCAAGGTTGGGAAGCATGCTCTGTCCAAGAGGCAGGACACTGGCCAGCAAGGGGCCATGGGCAGGGGTTAGAGTCCACCTGTAGGAGCAGGGATGATTAATTGAGACAGGAATTCCGGCTCCCACACACTCCTTCAGGTGCTGCTGGCAGAAACCCCACCGCAACCAGCCTGAAAAAGGGAAAATTAGAGAAAAGAGAGCAGAAGGAAAAAAAAAGAAGAGAAAATAGAGTCTCCCCCAGCTCACAGGCTTTTTGCATTGTCTGACCAGGAGTTCATCCTGGTCTGACTCTCTCCTCCTGTTGGGCATCTCTCTTTGGCTTCGCTTCCTTTGCGCTGACCCTGTTTCCACTCGGGCCCCCCACCATGATGAGCATGATGGCCACAGCTGCCTGGCGGGCAACTTCTCAGCTTGGAGCTTCCCAAGAATGAGAATCACTTCAGTTGGGGCCCATAGTCTGTGCTTCTCAGTGATTCTGATCAGGTCACTTGTTTCTGGACCCCTCTGTGGTCAGGGGGATGTTCTGATTGGCTAGGCATGAGGCTGCACTATTGGAATCAGAATTGAGGATGGGTGGTGGTCTCCCAGAGGAATATGAGAAGAAGGGAGAACAAATGGGTGCTGTGTGCCCAGGCAGAACACAAACCTGTCTTTGTCTCTGGAGTAAACTCACCCATTTGAGACCAGGTGGGTCACTCCTTGTGTGTTTTAAAACTGATTATGTGTATATTTGCACTAGCTACCAAGAAACTCAGAGCTAATACTTTTCTTCCAATTTTATTTTGAGTATATTCTCATTGAAAAACATCTGTACAATCCTCAGAGTTCGATTCCAAGTGATCACTGCCCATTTCCATAGGTTATCCCAGCGGTTACCATTGTCACCAGTTTGGTGTGCATCTTTTGAGGGCTTTTTCTATTTGGAAACAAATATCCACCTACTTCACTCAATGCTCAGGAAGAAAACTGGAAAATGATCATGACAAATTTGGAGATCTTGGAGGGCGTACAGTTTCCCTATGTGAATTTCACTCTAGTGATTGGAAGTAAAATGCTTTAAGAGGGAGTAGAGGGCAGAGAGAGAGAGAGATTGAGAGAGCCAGCTGCCTCCATGGGCTTATTTCCAGCAACAGTGGGGAAGGTGGCATCTGGGGAAATTGTCTTCTTATGAAGCCCATCTTGAGGGGAGAGGAATGGGCAGAGTAAGTTGTGTGGCCCTCCAAAGACAAATGGAAGTGCTGTGTCCTCGTGGTGTTTAGGAGCACGGAAAGAAGGCTGTATTGGGAAATGTGAGTCTCCTGCCTCTTACAGCCACTTTACCCATTTTGGCTTGAAATTTTTAAAAAGTCAAAGGGATTGCACCTGATTACTTCTTGAGCACTGCCCAGGGTTCATCCACTATCTGAGTGAAATATCAGGCCTGGTGGGTCCCCATCAAGATACATGTGGCTTTGAAAATTAAACCGAGAATACTGTTGAAATGCTTTTACTTTTTTCCTTTGAATATAGCAAAGGATATCTTCTTAAGTTAGTTCTGTGCTCTAAGAAAAATAAAAGAGAGAGAAGTGTCTGCTGGGATATAGAGAATTCTTTGTCTTAGATTTAATTCCTCTGCTTTAGAAAAGTCATGGGGAAATCGATGTTTCTTTCACCCTGTTTCCCCAGCCCTAATCCTAAATATTGTCAAGAGAATAGAGGGCTGAGGATACTGAAAAAGATTTAGTTGTGGAGGAAGAAAGAGGAAAAGAAAATAAAAAATCAAACACAACAATGCTGTCAGTTTAATCAAGGTTTGTGAGTACCAAGGAGAGTCTCAGACATGGCCCTGTGTGTGGTCATGTCCAGAATTTCTGGAATGATTGAGAACAGGAATAGAAACTCCCCATCTCTCGATGGCTGTCTCTCTGAGAGAAGCTATTGGTTTGTCTTTGTTTTCCTAACACCCACTTTGATAGCACCCATATCAATCTGTCCCTGAACCCTGCTTGTTTTCCTTTCTAGTGCTTCCCACTCCCTAAGATCCTGATTATAGTCATTTGTGTGTTGGGTCCTTGTCTGAGTGTTGAGTTCTGTCTGCTCTTGCCTTGTCTGTCCCTCACAAGAAAGTAGGGTGAGTTGGCTTTGCTCCTTACTGGGTTTCCTCCAGTATGCACCATGCTGCCCACTCTGGGCCCTTGTGGACATTTGTTGACCAAATGAACAATGGGAGGAATGTCTTGTCCCTCTACTGATGTCCCTGGGCGGGGATGGAGGTCTGTGCGTTCTTAAAGGGGAGAATTTACATTTATTGAGCACCTGCGGCCTGGCCAGTTGTGTGATTTTTCACAACATTCTGGTTGTTGCATCTCATACAGCTCAGTTCCTTATAGCCCATTTGTTCCTTTAAATCTACTTCTGTTATGCAGCATCGAGCTAAGAAGTCAAATAATTGCCTGGGGCCTGGGAAGAGACCCTCAGGAAACACATTTCTTACTGGAGATGATGATCTTATTTCCCTGCCTGATGGCACTGACAAGAAAGAGAGCAAGCAGAGCTGATGTTGCTATTACCACCGTCATCACTTTGGAGGGAGTGCTTGTTGAGGATCAAATGCTGTGCCGATCACTTGAAATGATGGCCTCTTCTGGCATAAGGAAGGGTCACTGTGGAGGAGAGAGTCAGACAGCGATTGTGTCAGTCTCCTGGGGCTGCCATCATAAGGTACCACAGGCAGGGCTTAAGCAACAGGCATTTGTCTTCTCCCAGGTCTGGAAGCTGAAAGTTTGAGATCAAGGTGTCTGCAGGTCTGGTTCCTCCTGAGACCTCTCTCTGTGGTGTGTACATGGCCATTTTCTCCCTGTGTCCTCACATGGTCTTCCTTCTGTGTGTGTCTGTCCTGATCCCCTCTTCTTATAAGGACACCAGTCAGACTGAATCAGGGCCCACCCTAGTGACCTCATTTTACTTATTTACCTCTTTAAAGACCATATCTTCAAACACAGTCACATTGGGGGTTAAGGTTTTGCCCTATGAATTTTGGGGGGACACAATTCCATGCAGAGCAGTTATCAAGCAATGGGATACCTGCCATAAGGGCGGAGTGCAGGGCTCCAGCTGACCCTAGGGGAGGTGACCTAAGGGAAGACTAGTGACCTGGAAGTGGAAAGCGCAGGAGATATTCAGCAGAGTAGCCATGGGTATCAAAGCACAAGGGCTGAGCCAGTGTTGCAGGACTGCGGCTGAGACGGGATGAAGCCGGGGAGGTAGGAGTGCCCAGATTCCACCTGTGGACTATGGGGACTCCCCAAAGTGTTGTAGCTAGAGAAGAAACACCCTGTGGTGTTGCTCAGAAATAGGGTTCAGTCCAATGCAGCAACACCTGCCACACCCTGCTGTCTGAGATGGATGGCTGAAAACAATCAACCTAATGGCCTGTGGAAGCTGCTAAGGTTTCTCCAGCACCAGATCTCGTAGGTGCTTCTGCCTGGCAACAGCCAGAGTGAGCCCAGAGCCTGGTGAAGAGCCCATCACTGTGTCTTCATGTGGCCCCAGGACACCATCTCCTGACAAATCATCAGCTGGAGGTGAGGCCTTGGCTCCCTAGTAGCTTTTCAAAGAAGTTGCAAAACACTGTGAGTGCTTGTGGGAACCCAGGCCTCTCCCACCTTCCCTTCTTTGTAAACAAAGAAACCGCCAAGATGGTAACTCTCTCCCTTGTCCTTTCTTCAAAGGGTGATAATGTGGACTATCCATCATTTTTATTTCAGTGCAATGAGCAATCACAGAAGGACCGACACTCCTTTTCCCGCTGACTCATGCACTTTTGTCCCCGTCAACAACTGGATTTGGCATCTACTGATGTTTATTTCAACTTTATAATTAAAAAGGAATGTTAACTGTGCAACTCAACTCTAGTCCAAATGCTGGAAAGACTGGAACATGTAACCCCTTGAGAAAAGCTTAGGAAGATAAAAAATTTAAAAAACCCCACATTTACAAATAACAAATTTGGAAATAACAGGTCATCTTAGTTTGGGACACATGCAACTTTCCTAGACCCTTTTTTTTAAAAATGAGGATCCTCTGAAAATCAACAAAAAGAGGTCATTTATGATATCAATTTCAGAATAACCATTACAAACCAAGCTAAGAGAAACATCTGGAGACAATGAATTAGAGGAGGTGACGATCTGTGTAAGGATCATTTTATAAAAGTGACTGATGAGTAAATACAAAAATGCAACCACACAGCTACCCCTGTATACTCATTTGTGCCAAATTACAGAATTTTGGCATAGTATTTTATAGAGGTAGGGATATTTGTTGCCTATTTGATATACCCAACATCATCTTATGCAACTGCAACAACCCAGGAAGGGTGCATATTCTAGTATTGCTGATAAGGAAGCTGAGGAATTCTCCCCAGAGCTCAGGGTTGTTGGGTCTGGAGCTTGCTTTGGAATCTGTCAATCTTGCTGCAAGGCAGGTGCCTCCACCTGCCTGTTCTGCCCTGGACAGCCCAGCCCTACCAGGAAGGGAAGCAGATAAAATGCTGAGGGGGTAGCATTCAGCCTCCAGTGAGTTGTGAAAGGGGATACTGTGAGCCTGGGTGCTGCCCCATCCTGTGGGGTTGCTCAGACATAGGGTTCAGTCCAGGGCAGCCACATCTGCCACACGGCTCTGCCAGGGCCCTTGGTGAGGGTTGACCAGGGAGGCCATCCGTTATGATGAGGTTATGGGCGTGGAGGGTGAGGCATTGTTCCTAAAGCTGTTCTTCTTCATGCATTTCTCTATGCATGTTCTATTTTATAATACTAGCTTCCCAAAGCAAGATGAGGAAGGACAGTTCAAACTTTCCCAGCACCTTCACAAAGCCAAGGCACATTTTCCTCAAGTGAAAGACTGCATAGACACATCCATATTTTAACAAACATGAAAGGGATCCTGGTCAGGCTGGGCCTTCTGGTGGATGCCAGCAAGCAGAACTCCCCTCCCCCAGTTGATCTTAATGGGATGATCCTCACAGGGACAAAAGTCCAGCATCCCTGAGGCAGCTTACCCAGACCTGCACTGCCATTCATAGCCTTCCCCTGCCTTGCCTTCTCCTCTTCCAGAGGTTGGAGGCCTGGCATAGCTGCCTTTTCAGCTCCGCTTGCTACTGTGGATGATGTGTGACCCAGTTCTGGGACATGGGATGTAAGAGAAAGCCTGCAGATGGGATCCAGGAAAGCTTTCTAGTGGGGCTTCCTGGTCTACCTCCACCCGTGGCATTGTGCCCATCTGCCCCTCCCAGCCTGTAAGAGGGCACAACACCTGGAGGTACTGTGGCCATCCTGCACACAAGGTCAGTCACTGGTGACACTGTGGCAGGAGAGAGAGGGGCCCTTGTGCCTTGATGATGCCACTGACTTCTGAACTTCTGCAAAATCCTAGCTTGTTTAAGCTTCTATAGTTGGGATTTTCTGTTATTTACAGCACAATAAAAATCCTTAGTGGTACAGATGATACATTAAAAAAGAGAAGACTAAATGTGGAGCCCTACAGAGAAAAGTCATTGTGAAGAGAAAGGGATGCGGCAGTGCTAGAGGATTCAGGCTGTTGGGGTCTGAAGCCCTGAACCCCCTTTCCCCATCTCACAGCCCCTGGAAGCAAAAGATGTGAGTCTGAACTAAAGTGCTGTCTTCACAAACAAGGAGACTACTTGGGGCCCAAGCAAGCTTGCTCTGGGACCGACCCCAGCCTCATATGATGCAGGTTGGAGGGGGAAGGCTCCAGGCACTTCTCTGAGGACTGAAAGACTGGCCTCAACAGCGGGCAGCATCTGGCAGGAAACTGCATATGGGAACAGTCGAGCTAATGGGGAAATGGCAGCAGAGGTTGAGTGGCTGGGGTGAGAAGTATCCACAGCCAGAACTCGGATGGCATCGTGCTGACAACATGTAGTGACCTCTTGTCATGTTAACAGCAGTCCCACTCTTCAGCTCAGGACGCCTATGTCTCTGTTTGGCCCATGCACATCTTCTTAATTTCTCCCACCCCTCCCCCATAGACTACCGTTGAATTTTGCCAAATTCTTAGCTGTTCCGTGCCTATCTTGTGCTGTCACGTGTTGCCCCTCTTCTTGCACCATGCATCCCACCTTGTGGGCAGCTTTCTTTACTCTTTAAGACTCTTGACAACTTTGGTCCATCATGCTTTACCTCCCAGTTCATTTGGTGTGCCCTTACCCTGTGGTTCAAAGAATGTTGCATTTAACAGGAGCCTGTGCGAGATCTTTTTTTGAGTTGTTAATCATTAGAAGAGTTAAGAAGCTCCTTTTCTGATACAAGTAAATTGTGAATGACTTGGCAAAGGTGAGTATCGACTATATACCATGTGGTAGAAAAGTGCAGCCAAGGGCGTTTAAGGGGTTTGCTCACGAAGCTAGCAAGAGGCCTGCAAAGGTGGGCCCAGTGTGAGCCTATGAGGGGCTGGAGAAGGAGTTGTTCTGCATAAAACAGTGAGGGACATTGTGAGCCCCATGAAAGAGAAAGCTGGAGATGGATGGAAGGGAGGCCTTGCAGGGAGGGTGGCCTGGGGGAAGGCATGAGGCACGGGGCAGCTCCTGTCTGACCTTCAGCTGTTTGTGGTGCTCTGAGGGGCGAGGCCTCCTCCTTGAGGTCACTCCCTTCAGGATAACTGTGTCCCATGAAACAGCCTCATGCTGGTGGCTGTTTGGAACTAAAAGGTTTGAGTTGACATGGCAAAGCCGAAGACACCAGGAGCAGTGTATGTCCTCAGAGAGTCCCCAGGTTTGTCTGTGATTGGGAAGGAATGGATCAAGTTTCCCAATGAACGTGGGATATTGGGTATTGAGCCATTTTCATTTCTGTGCCCAAGAACTATGACCATACAGGTTTGGAGTATTTGGAGGAATACAGTTAATTGATGTCTGGGTGTTATAAATAAGAAAGAAAAACAGATAGATCATGTCTACTGGGTGTATAATTCACAATTTGGAAGGATCAACCTCAGTGCTCCCCAGGGGACATTTTTTTGTGGAAGCAGCCCCTGTAATAAAATCCTATGGCATTAGAGCAGCAGGAAAAACACAGCGAAGAATACACAGCAAGCACCAGTGTCAGCTCTGACAACAGCGGTGGGCCCGCCTAACTGCACTCTTGCCTTCCATGGCCTGTGGCTTTGCCTTCTGGCAGCATCTGTCTTTCTCTGAGGCAACTTGACACAGCAATTTTGGGTTTTAACCCAAGGACTCAACCAAGTTCATTCAAGGATCACTTGGACACCTGGCAAACTCTAAATCCTACTACACATACACACGCGTGCGCGTGCACACGCACACACGTATACCTGTGTGTGTGTGTATGTGTGCGCGCGTGCGTGTGTAGACACGCTTCCTTTCCTGCATTAAAAAAAAAATATTCTGTGTTTTTAAACGTTATTGGTTTTAGGACTTTAGAGAAATGACCAGAGCAGTCAGCATGGAGAGTGTCCAGGCTGGGACTGTCCCTTTCAGCCTCTATTTCTGTACCATACAGAAATCCATGCTGAGAACAAAGTTGTAGGATGCTGGGCCATAGTCTCCACTGGAGGCTGACTCCATGCAGCCTCGGCCACCTTGGCCCCCAATCCCAACCACTGTGTTTTCATTTTGTTTGTAACTTGGAGCTTTGGCTCCAACACCATCTTGGCCTTTTGGGTTAAGATCTGCTCCTCTTGCTCTGACTGATATTTTTCATCCTCAGCTTTTCTGTTTCTCACCCAGGCTTGAACCAGCCCCTCAGCCTTTCTGACTTTCTTGTGCTTATAAGGCTGGAACCCATCTTGAGGATCAGACCTCACAAGGAGCAGAGGTCTGATGTTTAGAGCCCTGAACTTTCAGATTCCGAAGTGGCACACACTGGGGATTATTCTAGATTCTGTGCATTTCTGTGTACATTGGACTGGTTTGTCAATTGTTACAAAAGATCCTGCTGGGATTTTGACAGAAATTGGGTTAAATCTAAAGACCAATTTAGGGTGAATTGCCCTCTTGAACAATTTTGTGTCTTCCATGAACATGGGATGTCTTTCTCTTTATTTGAGTACTAAATTTCTTTCAGCAATGTCTTGTAGTTTTCAGTGTATGGTGTTAAATTTACTTCTAAGTATATAATTCTTTTGGATTCTACTGTAAATAGAATTATTTTCTTAATGTCATTTTCAGACTATTCATTGTTAGTATATAGAAAAACAATTGGCTTTTATATATTGATATTGTATCTTGCCACGTTGGTAAGCTAGTTTAGTTCTAACAGGGTTTTTTTTTGTTTAATTATTATGTTTGTGGAGTTCTTAGAATTTTCTACATTGATTACAAGGTGTTAAACAAAAAATTTCTTTAATAAATGTAAGACTGTTCAGTTTATTTCTTCTTGGGTGAATTTTGGTAGTTTTTGTTTTTCAAGAAATTGGCCCATTTCATCTAAATTGTTAAATTTATAGGTAAAGAGATGATCTTAGTATCCCATTATTATCCTTTTATTATTTGTGTGATATGAGTATATCCCCTCTTTCATTTCTGGTATTGGTAATTTTTGTCTTTTTAATTTCTTTGTTGATCTTGCTAGAATTTTACTGATCTTTTCAAAGAGCTAGCTTTTATTTCATTGATTTTCTCTATTGTTTTGTTGTTTTTAATTTCATTGATTTTTGCTCTTATTTTATTATTTCCTTCCTTCTGCTTGATTTAAGTTTATTTTGCTTTTCCTTTTCTAGATTTTTAAGGTAGACTTTTATATTACTGATCTGAGACCTTTCTTCTTTTCTAATGTAAGCATTTAATGCTGTAAATCTCCCTCCAAGCACTGTTTTAGTAACATACAGCACATATTTATATGTTATATTTTCATTTTCATTTGGTTCAAAATAATTTCTAATTTCCCTGAAGACTTCTGTTTTGACCCATGTGTTGTTTAGAAGTGTGTCATTGAATTTCTAAATATTTGGGGATTTTTTTTCCAAATGTCTTTTCGTTTTTGGTTTCTAGGTTAAATCCATCTTTGTTAGAGAACATAATTTGTATGATTCAAATCTTTTTACATTTGTTACTGTTAGTTTTATGGGGCTGAATGTGTTCTGTCTTGGTGAACGTTCCTTGTGCTTTAGAATGTGTATTCTGCTGTTGTAAATTGTTCTATAAATGTCAATTAAGTCAAGTTTGGTGATAGTGTTTTTCCAACCTTTTATGTCCTTGCTGATTTTCTGTCTCCTTTTTCTATTGATAACTGAGAGTAGAGTGTTAACATCTCAAGTCTAGTTGTGGATTTGGCTTTCAATTTTTTAAACTAGACATTTTATTTTGGAATGATTTTAGATCTACAGAAAAGCTGATTATTTGGTTCACTAGTTTTACTATGAATATCCTTTTTTATTGCTCCAGAATCTAGTCCAAGATGCCACATTACATTTGGTCATCATTCCTCGCTAGCCTGCTCTGGCCTGTGACAGCTTCTCAGTCTTTCCTTCTTTGTCAAGATCTTGACAGTTTGAAGAATACAGTCAGGTATTTTGTAGAATGTCCTTCAGTTTGAATTTGTCTGACATGTTTCTCATGATTAATCTGGGATTGTAGATTCCAGCTTCCTTATGATTAGTGCTGTTTACAGCATTTTTTAATAAGTGCCGTTACAGCATTTATAACATAAAAAATGTTACAGCATCTTCTAAAATTTGTTTCTGTGCTGTTTCCTGCCCATTAACTCTCTCTGCCTTAGCTCACCCTGTTGCTTCCTCCAGAACGAACTTCACTCCTAGGCCATCCTCTGAGAAAACAGCTCCCCTCCTCTCAAGCTCAGCTCCAAAGCTTCCTCACTGAGGTTTTCTCTACCTCCATCACCCCAGAGGGCTCGAGGTTTCCCGCAGAGTCTGACATTTCAGTGGATATATTTGTCTTGTCTATCTTCCTCCACTACAGTTGTAAGTTTCTTAAGGTCAGGGATCATGTCTTACTCATTTTTGTTTTTTCTCTGGCCTCACAAGGACTGGTCAGCTAGCGCTTACTTCTCAAAATGTGGCCCCTGGACCAGCAACATTGGCATCACCTGGGATCTTGTTAAATGCAAATGGCCAGGCCCCACCCAGACCTGCTGAATCAGGATCTCCACTGCTGCCATTTCCCCAGGGGATTCACATGCACACCACAGTTTGGGAATCGCTGATTTTAGCAGGGCCTCGCTAAATTTGTGTTGAATTAATTAATAAATGAACGACGGCAGCTGGCCTTTTCTTGTCCCATGCAATGCAATTGGGTTGATTTCGTCTGCGCTCTCCCAGGTCTCCTAGAAGCTGAAGGTGCACATTTGCAGTTGGGCTAATAATAGGCATGCCTTCTGAGCTAGTGGGGTGTTTGAGTCTCCCATTCTTCCTGTACCGAAAGAAAACAATGCCTTTACCTCCCTAGGCTATCATGAATGACAAATTAAATAACTTGTGTGAAGCACCTAGCACACCTTCTTGGCACATGGCATAGACTAAACAATGTCTTTAGTTTCATTTCTTCAAGGCACCCGACAGCCTTGTTTATTCCTAGTCAGCAGATGCACTTTCTGTTATACCAGTGCCTTCAGTTCTTGTTTTTAGGCCGTTGCCTCTTGGATATAAATATATCTGAAGGGATGATAGAAAGCCTTCCAGGGGAATTTCTCTCCACCACATTGTGAAAGAAATCGTGTGAGCATCTGACTTCCCATGAAAGAATGTTGCACTTAGAATAGTTTTAATGCAACCCAGATAATCTGAATTTTGAATGAATTGGAATAGACTAGGAATCTGTTCAGATCTCTCTCTTTCTCAAGAGTTGGCTCTTGTTATTCTGGAGGGAAATACTACAAATAGAGCCTCTTATGAAATTTCAGTAACTCAGGTCACAATAACCACTTGGTTTGTGGAAAAATAAACTCCTCCAATTCTCTTGATACCTCTTGCCTTGTTCTTTGGACTCTTAGATGAGTGGAGAAGCAGAGAACAAAGGTCAAATGACCATACTGGTATTTTCTTGCTTCTCAGGGACCCCACTGGAACAGCTGACCTCGATTTTATTGAGTGGATTGGGCAGCGTGAGAGACAGAGTTTCATTATTGCAGTTCAATGATCACTCATCTTAGAGTGTGGCTTTGAGTAATTCTCTTGATGGCCTGCTCTTCAGAATGTCACAGTGTCACTGTTTGGAGCTTTCTCTGGAGGACAAATGTGGTGTTTTGACTCATCAGTGTAAATATTATAGAGAAACAAAATCATACGTGTATAAAATATTGGAGCTGGATGGATATTCAGTATTCAAGTTTTGCCTGAAGTTATAAAGCTTTTTCGTGGACAAGTCAAGACCAGACCAGTTTTCTGGCTATCATTCACATTTTTAGATATTTTGTGTCTAAAAGTTACTGCCATCGGAGCAATCCTCTGCCCTCTTCCCCCCACCTCCTGCGACCTTTAGTAATAAGTAGTCATTGTAGCAGTAATTGTAGGAGACTTGTCTATGTCATGAAATCTTGGGAAATTTTGTTCCTATCATAATGCATACTGGCACCATGGGAGCAGGACATGGGTACCTTAAGCATCGCTCAAAAGGATATATTGGACTTAGCCTTTCCTAAGAGAAAATTCTTTTCTCCTATTACAAAAATCTATATTATCTTTCTAATTTGGCTCCTTTCTCATCAACCTCATGATAACCCACAGCCCATAACAAAACATGGCAGCATTACAGGAAGCTATAAGTCTGCCTATAGACCGTTGCTCTAAATTCAGATAGCTGCCTTTAATAACCTTTAATGTCAAAGATATTTCTTGGGTCTTTCCCCATGTCAGGTTTAACAGATCAGATAAACATCAAAATTGTATAATCTACATGTCATCTAGGAAAATTATTGCTTGATTCATTTATTTACTCAACATGTTTACTAATTACCTAGTGCCAGGTTCTCTGCTAAGTGCTGAGGACAAAAGAGTGAGCAAAAGAAGACACCATTTATGCCCTCAATGACTGTTATGGACTGAATCTTTGTGTCCCTCCAAAATTCATATTTATAGTGTTGAAGTCCTAACTCCATGGCTGTATTTGGAGATGGGGCCTCTAAGGAAGTAATGAAGGTTAAATGAGGTCATAAGGGTGGAGTTGTGATCTGATAGGATTAGTATCCTGATGAGAAGAGACACTAGAGAGCTCATCTCTCTCTCCACCATGTGAGGACATGGCTAGAAGGAGATCGTCTGCAACCCAGGAGGAGGTTCTTACCAGACATGGACCCTGCTGGCACCTAGATCTCCAGAACTGCAAGAAAAAAAAATGCCTGTATTTTACGCCACTCAGTCTGTGGTATTTTGCTATAGCAGGCTGAGCTGACTAATACATGTGAGGAGGATGGACGTTACTCTTAGAGTCACAATATGAATGTAAATGTAACTACAACAAGTGCTATGGAGGATACTGAGAGTTTGACTCAGTTGAGAGGTCAGGGAGGCTTTGCTGGGGATTGTGACTGGCTGAGCCCAGAAAGAAGAGGAGGCGTTACCTCGCCCAAGGTGGTGGTACCCACGGGAAGAGCTGCCGGGGCAAGTTCAATGATGGGAGGGACAGCAGTGTGTCCAAGGACCTGAAAAAGGGCAGTGTGGCCAGGATACAGAGAACGAGGATGGCGGAGGCTCGAGAGGATGCTGCGGAATTGACTTCAGTCAGGCAGTGCCGTCTACATCACGGGTACGCGTGTTTACTCAAGAGGAATTGCAAACTGCTCAAGTGTTTAGTATAGAGAGTCACCTGATCAGATTTCTTTTAAACTTGCTCTGGCTGCATCATGCCTGGAAGGGTGGTGAGAGCCAATGTGAGGCCTGGAGAGAAGGGTAATGCTGAAGTCCAGCAGGCGTCCTCTGGGTGTCACAGCACATGGGGGCCCATCGGCCCTCAGGATACCTGGGCAGGGACTGGCATGGCTGGTGTCCCGGGGCTGGTGGCCTTTGGCCCCAAGCAGCCCCATCTTTGGCTTCTCAGAGGGAGCCTTAAGAGGATAGTTTGTGTGGTGTGCTCACTCATGGTCTCTGCAGGTTATGAGCAGCATGAGGGACACCTGGCACTTGCCGCTCCACCATGTCACAATGAGGATTGCCTAGAAGGGCCTTTTCCACACGAGCCTCGGCTGCAGCTGCCAGCTACAAACAAGCCCACGGGGCTACCGCTGCCCAAGGAGCAGCTGTGCACCCCCGTGGCGTGCGGTCTGGGGCGGCCCGGAAGGGATCCGGTGGGGGCAGCTCTGGGCAGCGACGTGGAACCTGTCTCCATCTAGAGCAGACACTTCTGTCTATGTGCAGCTGATGTGGCTTTGCAGTGGCTTCCAGGCTGGCAGTAGAGTGACTAAAGTTTGAGTTTCATCGTGATGCTGAAGCACTGGAGAGAAACTGCCTGCTCGGATTAAAAATACATCCACTTTATCACGAGAGGTTTCAACGTTACAATTTTTCAGTACAAGTAAAAGAAAAACTATTATATTGTTTAAACATAATTTTCAATAATTACTGTTGATTTTACTTATCCTTGACTGGTGTTGAAAAAAAATCTTTGTCGCCAGCGTCTCAAGAATTTGAGGTGATCATCCTTAGAATGTCACGCTCAGGAGATGCCTACCGCCATTGCAAGCAAAATCCCAAAGAAAAAGTTTGTGATATTAGAAGGAAGCTCAAGCTTCTTATTAAAATACTTGAAACACTCTTATTTTGAAGTTTTACGCAAATTAAAAATTTAATATCTTTCTTAATACTTTGTGTTTCTTATTCTAGTTATACAATGTTAAAGAAATGTAAAGAATTTCCTCACAAGCCCCAGCCAGATGCCATCAAGTCCTTTCTGGTTTCCCCTATGTCCTACAAGGACTATCGTTTGAAAATACAGCAAAGTGTGAGAACTGAAATATTATAGGAGCGACACTGTTGGAATTCTGGACTGCATCGGACGTGGGGGTGGGGGTGAGGAGATGTTGGTGCTGACTGCTGGAGGCTGTGGTGGGTGTTTGGTGCATATTCCTGACACCAAGGGTACATGATAAGAGACAGACAGACATGCCTGGGCAACCTGAAGACAGAATTTCTAAGAGAAGAGGCGTCCTCAGGTTTAATAGGTGAGGGAACACGGGCACTCAGGGCTGCAACAGTGCCTAATGCTTGAGAAAAAAGAGGAACCGACACCATACAGAGAGATGCCCTTCCAGACCCATCAGTGGCCTGGCTGTCTAGGCCTGACTCCTGGGAGGCGGGGCTCAGCTGACCAACCGAGAGGTAGTGGCAGAAAGCATGGCTGGTGAGGTAGAGTCTGGATGATGGGCGGCCTTCTGCTCAGACATTGCCTTAAAGCCAACGGGGACTCCCTGGAGAGTTTGAGGAAGTGTACATATTGATCTTTTTTTGTGTTTTGAGTTATAGTAGCCACATGGCGAGGAGAGGGGATGAGGAGAGTTAGGAGACGGATGGAAAAACTCATGTAGCTATTACTGTCGTTTAGAAAAGAGGTGATCAGGACAAATACAGCTGGGCTACTTCTGAGATAGAGATTATTTTTCCCCTTAACCCTCAGGTGAGGAAACCGAGGCCTAAGTCAAGCAGCAGCAAGTGGCCCAGTTCAAAGCTCTTTGTATGTTTACTGCCCTTACATGGTGGTTCCTGGAGGAAAATCACTGCACTTTGGTTAACTAGGGCAGTTAGGGCCACCACTTCTGCTGCTTTTCACTCTCCAATTCCATTATATAATTTTCATTATATTTGTGAGTACACATTTCCAAAAATCTTCTCAACGATCTTTCCCTGAATGCCTTTCATTATTAGTAATTTTTTACTTTATCAGAAATATGTGAAAGTTTATTTAAACTAGTAAAAATAGTCGACACTTTGATATAGTCAATAGCTCAGAGTAACAAGTGGTTCTAAAATCAATGCACTCGATACAGAAAGAAAATCAGACAGAAAGATTGAATAATGAAAAGCAAACACCATTGAAATTGTGCACTTTGACACAAAAATGGATCCTTGCTGAGATTTCTTTAAACTCATTTCACTTGCAAAGCTGGCTCAGTTGCTGAATGCATCATCCCCTGAAGAGATTCTTACTTACGGGGTGATGGAGAGGCAGGGAAGTTTTTGATACAATATTATCATGTTAATGAAAACGTGGATGTTTAAAACCATTCACTTATTTAAACGTATTTCACTTTTTAAAGTGAAGCTCATTCTTTGCTACATTTTGATTATTTCTTTGGTTTCTCCAATTAGTTTTCTTTTCTTTTTCTGGTGAGGAAGATTGGCCCTGAGCTAACATCTGTTGCCAGTCTTCCTCTATTTTTTATGTTGGTCACTGCCACAGCATGGCTTGATGAGTGGTGTAGGTCTGCGCCTGGGATCCGAACCTGCAAACCCTGGCTGCCAAAGTGGAGCATGCCAAACTTAACCACTACACCACCGGGCCTGCCCCTCCAATTAGTATTTTAAGTCTGCTCAGTTTCCTGTTGTACATCCAAAGTGCTTGAAAATGAGCACAAGACAGTATCAAGGTGGTCTTGCTACATCTCAATTAAATATGCATAGTTTATACTCCTAATTGAATTTAAAGTCCTCATAGCCAAACATGTTTAGTAGGTCTTCTAACTCAGGGACCAGCAATCTATGGCCCACAGGCCAAGTCGAGCTCACTGCCTATATTGTAAATGGAATTTTCTTGGCACATTGCCATGCCTGTCCATCCCGTCTTGTCTAGGGCTGCTTTTGCACTATAGTGGCTGAGTTGAGTAGTTGATAGAATGGTACAGTCCACAAAACTGAAAATGTTTACCATCTAACCTTTTACAGAAAAAAGTTGCTAAACCTCATTCCAACCAGAAAAATTTTAGAAGAATCAGGAGGATTTGAAGGTCCCATAAGAGTAGCTGCTCTTTGTAAATGCCTACCATTATTGTCTGGGCCTTTGCATATTTGAGATCATTTAATTGCTTCTTAGAAGAGTTCTGTTGGGTGGTTGTTGTTATTCCCATTTTACAGATGAGCGGACTGAGGCATAGGGTAGGAACCAGCCCACAGTTATCTAACTAGTGTGTGGCAAAGGCAAAATCAAACTAGGCCCTTCCGGCTTCAACCTTGAAGCCATACACTGTACTAGAGTATAGTACAGCCTTCCATGAGTATCAAATGGACTTATTCTGCAGTTTTCTATGGGAAATGAGAAACAAATATCTTCCAAACAATTTTCAGTGGAACATATTTTCACCAGGAGATGTCAATAGTGTCCCATAAGGGGAAAATAATTCATGAACATGAAGTATTGATGTATGTGCCACATTTGTTAGTTAAGAATTAAATTTTGATTATACCATATATTGTGTTTCAGAATTTCAACCCATACTTGTATTAGTTGGCTAGGATTGCCATCACAAAGAACCACAAATTGGGTGACTTATACAAAAGAAATGCGTTGTCTCAAAATTCTGGAGGGTAAAAGTCTGAAATCATGGTGTTGTCAGTAGGACTGGTTCCTTCTGAGAGCTACGAAGCAGAGTCTGTCCCAAGCCTTTCCCCTAGCTTCCGGGGGCTTGCCAGCAATCTTTGGTGTTTCTTGGCTCGTGGCAGCATCTTCACTTGGCGCTTTTCCTGTCTCTATCTCTGTGTCCAAATTCCCCCTTTTATAAGGACACAGTCCTATTGGATTAGAGCCTATCCTTATGACCTCATCTTAACTGGATCATCTGCAAAATAAGGTCTCATTTACAGGTACTTGGAATAGGACCATAGTGTCTTTTGGGGGACTTAATTCAACCCATGGCACTTACTATTATATATAATTAAAAAATCTTAAACAACTACTTTTCAATAATTTCGTATGACCATTCTTTCATGTGAGGGCCCTTAGGTGTCTGTTTGGAGTGCTCCTTCTACTTGGGCTACTACTGGGGTTCTGTGCCCACTCACTGTCATGAAATAAAGGAGTGGCCTGGAATCAATTATTTTGGAAGCACTGCTCCAGAGATAAGAAGCCCAGCCTCCACCTTTGGTCTAGCCTTGCTCCTCCTCAGCCCCTCCTGCGTGATTTCTGTTTGTTCTGAGCATTAGGGATGCCCTGACCCCTCTCTCACGCCCCTTGGTGATTTTTTGGGTCCACAGTATATCTGAAGGCCCCAAGTGCCTCCTGCTTCCTTCCAGCCAAGGCATTCATATCGGAAGGAGGGTCAGCCAGTGATTCCCGCAGAGCGTTCACTCAGCTAGTGCCTGCCACGCCCAGTCCCGGGTGTGGGGAGGGGTGGAGGTTTCTCATTGCTGTCTCTGCTAATCCTCAAGTTGGCACCGTCCAGCCAGTGCTCACAGGGATTCTGCCTATTCCCCCTTGGCCTATGCTCCCAATGTAAGATCTTGGAGGGCGTTTGCTCTATGCCTTTGAGAGGCTGAAGGTAACCCTCTCTGGAGCAGTCTTCTACACTGGAAAGAAGGTGGGCCCTGTGGTCAGAGGAGCTGATTTCAAATTCCAGTTCTGCAAATGCACTCTCTTAACCTCTCTCACTCTCAGTTTACTCATCTGCAAAATGGGCTTTGCAGGTTTTAGTAAATACCAGACTGAAGTTAATATCTGTAAAACACCCAAAACCATTTTGAGTCAAAGCAGACGCTCGGTAAATGCAAGACACACTGCTGCTGATCATGACCTCCAATACTTTCTGTCTTGGGAGCCGTCCTCAGGCCTCACAGCTTCTGTTTCTGACAACCTGCTGAGGTCAGCTGGATTTTCCTTCTTGGTTTGATATCACCAATTTTTACACCACCCTTTCTGATAATGAGCTAAAATATGCTTTTCCCACCTCACTGGTGGAGACACGTATAATCAGCCTAGTTTATTTTATTGGTGGTAATGTATCTGCTTTGAAATCTCTTCTCCGGGTTAATTGTCTCTAGCCTTTAAACTGCTTGCATTCATGACAACGTGAAAATATTCTCATTATGGTAATCCCTTTCCTCATGCACTATTTGACAGTGTCCCCCTCCTCCTGTGATACTCCCGAATCAGTGTGATCTGACAGGAGGCAGGCTCTGGACCACATGCATCCATCAGGGCACCCGAGGAGCCACATCACAATGCCAGGACATACTGATGCCCTCACCAACCTTCTCCTGCCTTCCTTCTCAGCTGCAATGGCAATCCCCCATCATCTCAGAGGGCTGTCGTGGACTTTCTCATGCGTGTCTTGAAGGTTACTGTGTGATCAAAAACCAGGAGTGGGATGGCTGATCACGGGCAGATCATCCTTACCTTCCAGGATGCCCCTGTTTCTACCTGCGAAGCAAAAGGGATTCTGTGTACCACTTCTTGTCTAATACATGCCGTCAGGTAGTATGTTGTTACTTAAATTTGCACTTTTGTGATTACTTATGAACCTGAACCTGAACCCTCTTCAAAGACTTGTTGGTCATTCAGGTTGCTCCTTCCCTCAGTTGTTCACTTTTATTTTTTGCTTACTTTTCTACCTCATTTCTTTTTCTTTTTGATTTGTAAGAATTACCTGTGTATTCTAGATAGTGTACGTATCTAGAACCTAGATCTCAACTCTTTGTTTGCTGTAGACAGCAAAAATACCCTCTCCCTGATGATCATTTGGTTTTTTGACTTTGCTTTTGCACAGATACTTTAATTTTGATGTAGTCAAAGTCATCAAATAAATATATCATATATTTTTATGTGAATTCTGAGAGTCTTTATAGTTTGGGTTGGTATTTTGAATGTGCAGCTTATTTTCTATAATATTTTCTGAATTAAAAGTTAAATTGTGGAGAAATGCTATTAATTTTTGTATATTGATCTTACATCCAGAAATCTTGTTAAATGTTGTTACCTTTTTCAATCATTTGTTTATTGATCATCTTGTGTTTTCTACATAAATGATCATATCACCTTCAAATACTGACAGTTTAACTTTTCTTTTTATAAGGAAACTACTTTCATTTCACCCTTTCTTTCCTCATCTTCCCACTGGCTGAGAATGGACCTGGACGGAAGCCACATGCTGAGGATTGCAGAGCTGCCCCATCAAAGCCGGGCCATTCACCTCAGGAGAGAGAAGTGAGCCACATTCACAGACTGTATGGATTATTGGTTGGCCACCATTCCAGTGTGCATATCGATACTAATAATATTAACGTGAACTGCGAAGACGGGTCAGTGGAAGCGATGTGTTCAGGATTGTTGAGAGCATTAAGTGAGAGAAAGTGTTTAGAACAGTATTTGGGAAACAGTGGTCAAAAACTATTTTTTAAAATAGTAATAACAACAACTAATATTAGTAAGTGTTACTGACTATAGAATGCTTAATAAATCTTAGCTAACAAACTCATTTGAGACAGAAAGGGGCTAATGTTGGTTTCTAACAACAATCACCAGTTGGTCTTAAATCCACCAGTCAGCCAGGGCGAACAAATCTAAACCTCTTGCTCATGTTTGGTCTTTAGATGTTCAAATACATCTATGCTGTTCTTTCTGAGACTTCTTTGCTCCAGGTTAAATTGCCTCAGTTTTTCAACTGCTCCTCATCTGACAGGCACCGCATGCAGGTGGAAAATGGAAAGAAGCTCCTGTACATAATTATAATGAGTGACTTTCCCACTAAATTAGGCATCACTGGAGTAACCTGTTTCAGATTTGGTTTTTCTGTGGTGTGGTTAAGAGTCTTGTTCTGGGATCAGATCTCTATATTTGATTCCATTATCTGCCATTTATCAGTGGTGTGGCCTTGAGAAGTTACAACTTCTCTAAGTGTCTGCATCCTCAGAAGAGGAGATGTAAATTGTGAGAATGGAATGGTATCTATAAAGATGCTTTCTACAAAGTGTGGACAAAGACTAGATATGATGATCCATGCTGACAGAGTTCTAGGGGTTCCTAGAGCTCTGAACCACCTGAACCAGTCCCTGGGCTTCCCCACCAGGCAGGGGTGTCTCACTCCAGGAGCCCTTAGGCAGGAGGTATCCCTGCTGCCAGAAGTTTAGTGTCAGGAAAGCAAATACTGATGTGGCTTAAGATGTGGCAATAGTTGTTTGTCTGGCTCTCTGTGTGTTGATCTTTTCCCCTGTATCCTACTGTGGGGGAAGGAATTCCCACTCTAGGGTTATGGGGATGTCTGAACACAGACACCCGATACCGGGCAGATGTTTATTAGTCACATACTCACAGCCCAGGGAGGAAGACACCACACATCACACAGGGCCACAGAGGGGTTCCACTCAGGAACAAAGTCAACACCCAGGGTCTGTGGGAGTGAGCCTTGTAGTATCAAGAGAGTGAGATGCCCCTGCTTCTCACAGGAGGATGTGATTGACTTTATTGAGTAATTCCAGGAGCTGGCAGGGAATTGAAACCTGCTGCTCAAAGATGAGCAGGCACTGTGCCTGGTCCCTGTGATACGAGGCTTATCTGGCTAGGAAGTCTTATCCCCAGGAGCAAAGCAGGTAGGGGGACTTGTGATCAGCCCATTTGAGTTCCCTCCAATTTCACCGGATGTCAAGGCAGTGTAAAATATTGAGTCTTAGTTTTAGGTCTTGCACTACAGTCTCCACATATGATTACAATCAATACTTAAAAAGCACTTCCTGTAGGATACAAATGTTCAAATTTAATGTGGAAATGTAGCTAATAACTGTCTCCTCTCTTCTTTCTTCTCCTTTTGCCATACTAGAAAGATTAAATGCAAATATTTCCCATCAAATCCTGAGATTATTTGAAAATTAAGCCCTCTCTTTCCTCCAGAAAATGGGCAACTAGTCTCTTTAGGTGCTAATGATTCAGTGTCTATATTTATCAGATTGACAAACTCTGTGAAGACCTGAAACAATGGTGGGGTTTTCGGAAAGTATCAGGGCCTGGGAGAAGCAGGTGGCAGAAGGAGACGTTGTCCCAGAGGGTAGGTCCTGGAGTAATGACCTCCTGGTTTTGTTCCCTGTCAGCTGGTTTTTGGTGACAATACCTCAGGGAGGTAGGATGACCTGGGATTTCAGAGAGGTGAGGCCATAGGTTCTCAACCACATGGAAGATTCAAGTGCCTTTTGCTTTTGCAAAATTGTTTTCGCTATTCCAATTCCTTTGCTTTTCCATGTAAATTTTAGAATCAACATGTTGATGTCTACAAAAATTCCTGCTGAGATTTTAGTGGGGATTGTGTTGAAGCTAAAGATTAATTTGGGAAAGGTTGCTTTCTTACAGTATTAAATCTTCCATTACATGAACACAATATAGATCTCCATTTAATTAGATTTTATTTGATTTATTTCATCAATGTTTTGTAGTTTTCAGGATGCAGATCTTGCATGTAATTTGTTAGATTTATATCTAAATGTTTTACTTTTTGGTGCAATTGAAATGACATTGTTTTTTATGTTTGGAATTCCAGTTGTTCATTGCTAACATATAAAACTTGAATATTGACCTTGTATCTTGCGACCTTTGTAAATTCACTCTAGGAGGGTATTTTGTTTCGTAAATTCCTGGGAGATTTCTGTATAGACAATCTTATCATCTGTAAATCTGAAAATAGAGATAGTTTTAATTAATATACCTTAAAAAAACCCCCCTAAACTATAGACTTTATTTGGATTCCACCAATTTTAACACTAATGGCCTTTTTCTGTTCCCAGAATCTGATTTACATTTAGTCATCATGTCTCTTCCAGTGTGTGACAGTTTCTCAGTCTTTCCTTGTTTTTCATAAGCTTGACAGTTTTGAGGCATACTGGTCTGGTATTTTACAGAATGCCCTTCAAGTTGAGTTTGTCTGTTATTTTCTCATGATCACACAGGGGTTATGGATTTTTGGCAAGAGCATCACAGAAGTGAAGTGCCCTTCTCATCTCATAGTAACAGGGGTATGTGATAACATGAATTGTTACTGGGGATATTGATCTTTATCCCTTGGTTAAGACATTATCTGCTAGTTTTGTTTTGTTTTTTCTACTGTAAAGTTACCATTTTTCTCTTTCCATAAGCTATTCTTTGAAAGTGGGTCACTAAGTTCAGTCCATATTCAAGAGGATGGAAATACCTCATGGTGGGGAGTATCTACATATGTTATTTGTAATTCTTCTGTATGTGAGCCTTTTATTTCTTTTTGTTGCCTTACTGGACTGGCTAAGACTTCCATATGATAGTGCATAGGAGAGGTGAGAATGGGCTTCTTAGTCCTAGGGAAAAGCATTTTTATTTTTTCTTTTACCATTATCATTAAATATGATGTTAGCTGTATGTTTTTTGTAAATGCTCTTTCAGGGATTTCCTTCCTGATTTCAGTTTAGTGATTTTTTTTTTTTATCATGGTGTATGTTAAGTTTTGTCAAATGCTTTTTCTGCATCAATTGAAATTATGTGGTTTTCTTCTTTAATCTGTTAATATGATAAATTACATTGACTGATTTTCAAATGTTGAACCAGTCTTACATTCCCAAGATCTACCTCTCTTGGTTTGGGGGTATCATTCTTTTTTATATACCATTGGAATTTAGTTGCTAATATTTCCTTAATTACTTTGCAACCATGCATACTGGTCTATTATTATCTTCCCTTGTGAAGTCTTTTCGTCTGATTTGGGTGTCATCGTAATGCTGGGCCTCATAAAATAAGTTGGGATGTGTTCTTTCCTCTTCTATTTTCTGGAAAAGATTGCATAGAATTGATATTATTTCTTCCTTAAATACTTAGCAGACTGTATCAATAAGTATATCTGGGGCTGGAGTTTTCTTTGTTTGAAGGATTTTACCTACAAACCCAATTTCTTATTAGATATAAGGCTATTCAGGTTATCTATTTTCTTTTTGGGTGAGTTTTGGTAGGTTTCCATCTTTAAAGGAATTGGTCCATTTTATCTTTATTGTCAAATTTATGGGCATAGAGTGGCTGCTGACATTCCCTTGTGATACTTTTAAAGTCTGATTTTGTGGTAATATCTCCTCTTTATTTCTTGATATTGGTGAATTAGGTCTTATTTTTTTAGTCTTGCTATAGGTTTATGAATTTTATTATATTTACAAAAAAAAGCAAGCTCTTGGTTTCAATAATGTTTTTCTATTTTCAATTTTACTAATTTCTGCTCTTGTCTTTATTACTTCCCCTCTTTCTGTTTACTTTGGATAAATTTGTTCTTTTTTAGTGATTTAAGATGCAAGCTTAGATTGCTAATTTGAGACTTTTTTTTCTTTTCCGAGATGATAATTTAATGCTGTATATTTCCTGTTAGCACTACTTTAACTACATTCCACAAGTTTTGATATGTTGCATATTCATTTTCATTCAGTTAAAAAATATTTTCCAACTTCCCTTGAGATTTCCTCTTTTATCTATGGATAATTTGGAAATCTTGTTTGATTTTCAATGATTTGGGGACTTTCCAGATAACTTACTGTTATTAGTTTCTAGTTTACATTAATTTGTTATGATCAGAGATCATATTTCATACAATTTTGATTATTTTAAATTTTTAAAGATTTGTTCTACATTCTGGTATAGGGTGTATCTTGGCAAATGTTTCACGTACACTTGAAAAGAAAGTGTATTCTGCTGTTGTTGGGTGGAAGGTTCTGTAAATGTCATTTAGGTCATGTTGGTTATAGTGTTGTTCAAAGAGTCTTTATCATTTTGATTTTCTATATACTTATTCTATTTATTACTGAGAAATTGTTGAATTCTCTATGAATGTAGATTTTTCTATTTTTATTTCTTTCAATTCTATCAATTTTGTCTCATGTATTTTGCCTCTGCTATTAGGTACAAATACACAGGATTTTTTTTGCATTTTCTTGGGAAATTGCCCCTTTACCATTATGTGGTATCTTAATTTATACCTATTAACTTTCCTTGTTCTGAAGTCTAGTTTGTCTGATATTGATATAGCCCCTCTAGAGTTTCAAATATTTGGTTATTCGAGTTGAGTTTCCATGGTATATCTTTGTCTTCTTTTGTTTTAACTTACTTACATCATTCTATTTAAAGAGGGTTTCCTGTGGAAATATGTCTATGCCTTTATAATCTTCTCTTGGGCTTTGGGATCTTTATATCCACTATTCTCTTTTTCTAGAGGATGTTTTCCTCTCTCCCCTTGCTAATGAACTCTTTCTGCAATGCCCAGATTCTTTGCCTTCTCCAGCCCCTGTGGAATTAGGATAACTCTGGTCTATGCTCTGTCTGCACTCTGTGTGAACCTGTACTAAAGCATCTGTCCCATTTTATAGCAACCATTCTTTTCCCTCTCTAGTGGAAACTTCTTAGAGTTTCTGAGAATCAAGAGTTCTCATTTCCAAAAACGTTTTTCTTGTTCTTCTGCCTGTAGCATTTCTCCTTTTCTCTCCACTCTGGTTAACGCCTACGTATACTTCTTGTTTCAAAATAAGTTTTATTTCCTTAGTGAGACCATCTCTAGACACCCTCCCAACCCAAATTAGGTTAGGTGCCCTTGCATGTCCTTTTCCTATTACCTCTTCCATGAGGGCAGGTACCATGTAGGTTTTGTCCCACCCTGTGGGTTTCTGTCCTAGAGTAACATTTGCACATATGTACAACTATGTCCATTGTAGCACATTTTTAATCACAAAAAAGTCAGAAACAATATAGATTTCTAACAAATAAATGAAGAAGGGATCACAGAATTAGATGGATGGATCAAGTGGCTTTTAAAACCATTAGGTGAAAAGCTGATAAGAAATGGATTAGGTTGATAACACTATTCAATCATAACATAGAAACTGAGAGGCAACCTGATGCTACGTACTTCCTGCTCTGGTACAATAGGAAGTGAACAGCACAGCACATGAAACATTCATGCCTCAATTTAAAACTACATATGTTCAGGCACCTAGAGCGAACTATCAGCTTACAGGCAGAACAGAGGACAGAGGAGCATGTTCTGCACCACCGGGGAGAATGCCATCAGCCCAAACCGTGAAGTAGAAACCAAACCACAAAACAGCACAAGCACAAAAGCTAGGGTCTTCACACACAAACGGCAAGGACAAAAAGGAGGGCGGAGCACTATAGGCTAACAGGGAGGTAGGAGATGTGTCACCCAGGTCCGTGTGTGTCTGTTCTTGACGTCCTCATTCATACAAACTGTACAAAAATGGTTACAAGGAAATCAGAGCAGTTTGAACGCTGACTTGTCATATCATGATATCAAAAAGTGTTAATTTGTATTAGATATGATAATGACACTATGGTTATATTTAAAGAGTTTGTAATTTTACAGACACATACTGAAGCATTTAAAGATGAAGTTATGTGATGTCTTGGATTTGGTTTAAATAAATTCACAAGGAGGAGAAAGTGGGTTTTGGTGTGGATGGGACAAGACCAGGTGTTGACAGCTGCTTAATCAGTCCATGGAGTTTATTATACTTCTCGTTCTTTTTTTTGTGTATGTTGAAAAATTTTATAACAGGGTTGAAAAAGGAAAAAATGGAGCTAACACAATAGGATAATGCTGCGTTATGCTGTGGTACTTTATGTATCATTAAAAAAGACCAAGGGAGATCTACATATTCTAATGTAGCTAGACCTCCAAGATATAGCCGTATGAAAAAACCGAGTTGAAGAATAATACATATGAAGCCTCGAGCTAGCCAACATGTGGGTACAGAGTTCATATAGATTTACAGACATAAAGAAAAATGTCTGTAAGAATACAGACTGGACTGTTTCCTGTGGTTACCTTTGGAGGGGAGAGATTTAGAGGGAAGGTAACTGGGACAAAGAATGATGATCAGTTGGCTTTATCAACACTACTTTATATTTAAATAAGGAGAACGAATGAGTTAATTGTGTAATTGCAATTGACCATAAAACAATAAAAATAAAAGAAGTCAGGGTGAGGAAGAACTGTACTGAGCAAGGATCACTGTTGCCAGAAACATGGTGGTGAATGTAGCAAAGAGGATGGTGGTCGTGGAACTGATCAGTTAGGATGCATTTGTCTGCAATGAACAGAAATGTGGCTAAAACTGGCTTTAAATTTATGAGAATCTATGATGTCCCATATAAAGAAGTCCAGAAGTGGGTATGTGGTTCCAGGGATGGTTCACCTACAATGTCAGGGCTCCTAGCTGGTTCTCCAGGATTTCCATGGGATACTCTTCATGGGTGCAGGATAGCTGCCATTGCACCACAATCACCTCCTAAAGTGCCAGTGTCTGAGGAGAGGGTGGACGAGAGGGAAGTTCTCTCTGCATATCTCTCCGTTTTATCAGATCTTTCTGGCTAGACTGTGTCACATTCCCGTGTCCTAATTGTAAGCTGAGAAAGCGATTGTCTGCTGAGCAGTAAGAAAGAAAGTGGAGCATGGCTACTGTTTAGGTAATCGTCAGTGTGCACCACGAGCGCGCGCGCGTGTGTGTGTGTGTGTGTGTTTGTATGCAGATTCCAGTATCGTAGGGCAGCCCCTGAATTAGTCTGGAGTGTTATTGTTAATTTGCTCCCAGGTTTCTTGTAATTTGTGTATCTTTGGAAAGAACATCATTTGATTTAAAACAGTGGTATTTCTAGTAGAACAGCTACTAAATAACATGGGATTTGCATAAAATTTTTCATCCAGTGCCCTCTGAGCCAGTGCCAGAGACCAGGGAGTTGGCACACATGCAGGGCTTTGGAGAAGAGTATCAATTGGACCATAAAAACTGCATTCACTTTTTCCTTCAGTCATTTGTGGGCATCTCATCAGCTGTCTTCATTCCTACTGGTTCATTTTAGAAAGTTTTAGTAGTACAGAGAATGAGAAAGAAAAAGAGAAAAAAAGCACTCCTAATCCTGCCCCCTTCAGATACAACTCTCAACATTTTTGCATAATTCATTCCACAATATTTGTGTTATTTATAATATATTTTCATGATTTTAAAATTATTACAGGTTCACTGTTGATGATTTAGAAACCATTTTTAAAAATTTGCTTGAAATCTCATCACTAAGAGAAAGCCATGGTTTACATGCTGGTGTAATTTATTCATTTGGTTTTCGGTGTGAGTGTGTGTTTGACTATAAAGCAGATACTAAGCAACTTTCCATCATTCGTTGGCTGCTAGAAAACTTATGGCTAAGTTTGTTGCCTACCGTTTACATATTTTTCAAATGAACTTTTTTCTCCTTATGCTATTTGTTTTTCTTTTGCCTCATTTTTAATTCTTACAATTTTGTTTTATTTACATACCTGCATAATCCAGAAATGCTTCCCAGAACTAAGGTACAACCAGATTTTTCAGACACCCACACACGGAAAGACTGGGACCTTACTAGATGTAAAATGTTGTACTCTATTTTTACTAATTGGTAATATTATGAAGTCTTCTATTATCACATTTTCTTTAAAATTCAATATAATTGGCTGAATGTCAGCATTTTTTGGTTACTCCCTTGATATTCAACTATGTTGTCTCCAGATGTTTTGTGATTCTAAGTAATGCTGTAAGAATATACATGTACTTGGATCTTTTTCTGCATCTCTGATTATTCATAAGAATATGTTTGGAAAGATAAATCTAGTGTGTCAAAGGATATGAATATTTAAAATCTCTTGAAACCTCTTGCTAAGTGAATTTCTAGAAAGAACATTTTGATATACAATAGTGTATTTTATTGGAACAATGCCTTATCAGCATTGAGAATGTCATAAAAGCTCTCTGCAATTTTGGGTGCTAGAAAGGGCAGCCATTATTCATCTGCTCTGCATTTCTTTGAGTCCTAGGGAGCCTAGATAGCCCTCTCAGCTTCTTGGAGTCTGGGATTCAACAGCCAGAGTTTGGGGTTCCATCACTAGTAAATTAATGTAATCTGAGGAAACAGAGAGGTTGGGTGACCACTTCTATGGGTGTCAAGTGGAGAGAGAAGCATCAAGATGCCCACTTTCTGATGAGTCCATACAGCATGTCTACCTAATGGGGTGGAGACGGGGGATGAAAACAATAGCAAATGGTCATCTAAGAAAATCTGGGAGTGGTGGGTGAGAAATTGGGAAAAGTAAAGGTGTTCAAGTGTCCCAGTCCCGTTCAAAATGGTGTTGCTTGAACTGTGCTGAGAGTCTGAAGTTGAGGTTCTCAGCAGGAGCTGAAGAATACTTTGTCTTTATGAAGAACGTGGATGGACAGCATCCTCAACCACTGCCCCGCCTTCCTGTTATGATTGCACCAGTTTTCTAGAGGATAAAAAACAAAGTTTGAGAGGCTCAGTCGGCTTCTCCAAATTAGGTAGCATATATCTGATAGGGCTCAGTGGGTCATACTTTTTGACTTGCAGCCCTATGGCCTTTCTATGATATCATGGCACTTCCTGATTAACACATGGTGATGATACTTATGCAAGTTCCTTCTATGGTCCTGAGGTTAAGCCCTTTCATCACGGCCGTGCTAGCACAGAGAGTCGGCTCAACGTGGCGAGAAAGCACAAGAAGTCCCGTAAAAACTGGGATAAACCTCGTCACAACCATAAATGAAGCAGCCTTCCTGAGCATGCTACTGACTTCCAAGTAGTCTGACGTCATTATTCCTGTGTACATTCTAGGTTGGAACAGAATTTGAGGCCATTGAAAGACATTATTTTGCCAGAACTTTCAAATTCTGTAAAGTTCAGTATGTTCTGTTCCTGAAGAGCTGGGAAATCTCTAAGAGAAAAAAATCAATAGGGGAGCGATCCAAAATAATTACAGATTGCTGAAGAACCCCAACAGGTATTTGGATCTGACTTTAGAAAATCACTTGCTAGTTAACACTCTTTTGTTTTGTTTCGTTACAAATATTAGGGAGAAGTTAATGTGTGCTGTGCTAGAGTCTGGGATAGAGATAAACACAGAGTCCCAGCCCAGAAAACACTCTTGTTAGGTGTAACACGAAAAGTAAACCCACAGTGAGAACTCAGTGTGAAAAAATAACATGATAGTCTCCCATTGCCTACTATTAATGCAGAGAACAGAGGCAGTAGACAGGAAAAATCAGCAGAGACTTCCCAGGTCACAAAGCAGTTAGTTCTGCCTTGAAGAACGAATAAGACATTTCCAGAGTCAAGAGGAAGGAGGACGTTCCAGGAGGGAATATAAGTGCAAGTGAAGGAATTATAGGACCATGTTACCATTGCAGAGGGGCAAGTAGATTGATTGTGAATGAAGTACAACGTGCAAGTCAAGGTGTGAGAAAAAGTGAGACTAGACAGTCAGGCTGGAACCAGAACACTCCATTAGTTGCAATCCTCTAATTTCTTTTTATAAAAATCAAATAGTCCCAGCTTAAGCACAACAGGCTAGTTTATACCAATAGAGAATCTCCAAAAAAACTCAGGGACAGTAATTCAACCTAGCCCTTAGTCTGATCAGAGACTGAAGTCACAAAACAAACAGTGCCACTTAGTGGAAGGGGTCATTTCTCTGAGGCAGAAGGACAGTTGACTTTGGATGGGGCAGACACCTGAATACTCATCCATTACAGTCGCAAAACTTCTTTTAGATGAAGATGAGGTGGGTGAAGTCTGTTGTGAGGCTTAAGGAAAATTACTGAAAGTTTCTAGTCCTGTTAAAGGGTGGGAAGGTTATGTGATTATATCAATACCTTATTACATTTTAGCATTTTAATTGTAAAATAAAACACAAATACATAAACCACTAAAAAATAACTGCAAATATATGGATTCACAAGTTATTGTGAAGCAAACACCCTTATAATCACCACCCAGTCCAATACATAGCACTGATCCAGCAGCCCAGACACTGTCCATATGTCCATCCCACTTACAACTCCCCTCACCTCCAAGTAACCACTGTCCACCATTTTGTTACAGCTTTATCACCCAAATGTGCATCCCTAGACACGGTTAGTTAGTCTTGTACATTTAAAAAAACTTTGTATGTGGTTGAACTGTCTTCTAATATGCAGTTCCCCCTCCATTCCTTTCTTATTCCTGCAATTTATTTGTAGAAGACTGAGTTGTTCGACCTGCAGAGTTCCAGGTGGTCCCTGTTGTACCTATTGCAAACTCAAGGTGCAGCTCAACAGTCCTCTGCAGCTCCTCCTTTAGGAACGGACCCAGGGGCTCTATTATCAGATTCAGGTTTGGCAAGACAAGATAGCTTTCTATTCTTCAATCACAAAGCTTGTAATATGGGCTTATCTCTTTTGTGATGTTATCAGACATTGATGCTAAATGGCTAGATCCATCAATTTGTTGGGAGTTACGAATTGGGGATATTCTAATTCTACCACTTTCTTAGTTGGGATACTTTTATAAAGACATACTTCCCTTCATCTACTATTTGCTTACCTAAAGGTTATCTAGTTCATAAAGGGAAGGTAGAAAAAATGCTTGATTTTTCCACGTATTTACTAACTGTCAAGATAATGTAAGGTCTTTTCATTCTCTGAAGGTAATCAATTACCTTTAAAAATATTAGAATAAACTCTTGGATTTAACATATATGATAGGCTTCAATCTAATGGCAACTATTTAATTCATTGACTTCAAATATCTCCGGGGCGGCCAGCCCCATGGCCTAGTGGTAAAGTTTGGCGTCCTCTGCTTCAGCAGCCTAGGTTCAGTTCCTGGGCGTGGACCTACCCTACTCATCAGTGGCCATGCTGTGGCAGCAGCCCACAAACAAAATAGAAGAAGACTGGCACAGTTGTTAGCTCAGGGCAACTCTTCTTCAAGCAAAAAGAGGAAGATTGGCAACAGATGTTAGCTCAGGGTGAATCTTGCTCGTAAAAAGAAATATCGCCATGTTTGGCCCGTGGGAGACTCTTCAAGTTGGCCCCTGATTCCTTTTACTATCACCACAGTACTCTTTGATAGCTTCCTTGTTATCTGATTTTATAAGGTATTCCAGGCTTATCTTTCCTGCCCCAGATATGGGATCAGAAAGATCTCTAAACACTCTAGTTATTTTAGTGTAAAAAAAGAGAGCAATCTGCAGTTTATGGGTGGTCCTTGCTACTGGATTGGTCATTATTCTAGGATATTTCATTGAACAGAGCTAGGAAATTATACAAATTTCTTTTTAAAAGATAAAACACCTCTTGAGTTTATACTCATATGTCCAGTCCAAATTCAGGACACTTCGGTATTTGTTCTTTCTCTTCTATATTATATCCAGGTCTCCTTTTTTTTTTCACTTTGAGAATCTTGGTTCTCAAGGATTCAGAAACGATAGAATTAAAATATGCCCCCCTTTCTCGCTTTTTTCCCACAATTACACTCATACGACATTATCAGAGTAACAACACTAGTATTACCAACACCAATATGATTACTGAAAGGAGTTAAATGTTATTTTGCATTTGCTCTCCCCATTTTTAATAGTTATACAATATCTAAAATGTTGGAGGTTATGTGGAGCCATTATTGCTTGTTATAACTTAGGCGGGGGGAGGAAGAGGTGCTGCTGGCATCTAGTGGGTGGAGGCCAGGGATGCTCCTAAACATCCTATAATGCACAGGACAGCTCCCTACCGCCCCCCCCCCCAATAATTATCTCTCAACATGTCAAAAGTGCAGAGACTGAGAATGCCTGTTTGGGATTTGTGGCTCTGACTCACTTGTATTTTTGGGTTCATGGGAATATATTTTCACCTAGGTTTTTGTAAATGATTTAAATTTTTTTTTAAGCAATACTTTTTTTTCATTTTCGGGGTTTTTTTTTTTTGAGGAAGATTGGCCCTGTGCTAACATCTGTTGCCAATCTTCCTCTGGTTTTTCCTTTGTTTCTCCCCAACACCCCAGTAGATAGTTGTATGTCATAGCTGTACAACCTTCTAGTTGTTCTATGTGGGATGCCGCCTCACCATGGCTTGATGAGCAGTGAGTAGGTCCCTGCCCAGGATCCAAACTGGTGAACCCTGGACTACCGAAGCAGAACACATGAACTTAACTGCTACGCCACCGGTCGGCCCCTCTATTTTTTCCAATGCTTTGATGATCTTTACTGTTTTAAGTGTGGATTTGTGAAAACTAAAATTCCATATACTACGATTGCTGTTGTTAGCTTCCTAAATTATATTGGCACCTCAGAAAGATTATTCTGTGATTGAAAATGTTTGGACCCTGAAAAACCAGTTACAAGTCTATTCCAAAAATTCAAATGAGAAAAGATGATGATTTGAATTTTCATATTCACAGCAGGATGGAGAGAAAGGGATAGAATTTGGACTGGGGAGCTGTCTAGTAAATGGAGACAACAGGACTGGGAGACCACGGAAGGCTGAGGAGAATCTAAAGAAAGTGAAGGAATCTCATGTCCCTCTTTGGTTTCTGACTTGGTGGCTGCTGGTGCCATTAACAAAGACAGGGGAAGTAAGAGAAAGACCCTCCTAGATCAAAGAGAGAATTCCATTTTGACAGGCTGATTTGAAGGTCTTGAGGAGCATTTAGGTAGACAAGACCAGGGAGCAGTTGACTGCTTGTGTCTGACTTTCCCTCTGGAGAGGTTAGGGATTTAGGAGTTCTAGGGTTACAGGCAATATTTGAAGCTTATTTATGGTGAAATCCCTGGGAGAATATATAATTGGAGACAAAAAGGCAGAGGTCAGTACGCTAGGGAAGAGGCCACTGAAGTATTGGATGCGGGATGGAAGAAAAAGATGCTATGAAGAAACCCAAGAAAGAATGGCAATAATGGAATGTAGAAAACCCAGAGGAGATGATGTCTTGGAGAGCAAGGAAAGAGAGTGAAGGACAAAGAAGATGCAAACAGCTATGAATAATACCTAGAATGTCAAGAGAAGAGCCAGAGGAAATGGAGGAGGGATCAGTTTTAGAAAAAGAAGTGCGGACCATAGTTCTATTGCATTAGGAACATGATGGACATGGGGCTAGCATACTTCAGTTTTCAGGCATGTGAGGGGACCAAGGGAGGGTATTCCTGTCTTCTATCTGCTCTGTGATACAAGGAGTGGGAGGACCTCCCAAGAGAGATGGGCTAGGGGTAAGATAGAGGGTCTAGGGAGAGTGGCAGAAATTGATAATTATGCCTGGAGAAATGGGAGAGGGACAACATAGAAAGATATCGGTCTAAAACATATCACAAAAATTGTACTCTTGTAGATATGAATGACTATCTGGAAGACATGATGGAGATTCTTAAGTTCTGTGGCTACATCCATGGCTTGTGGACTCAGTGGTAGAGTGTGTTTGAGATCAAGATCAGCCCATAAACTCTGATTTATGGACAATGTAGTTAGGAAAAATGATCATAACTGTTTTCATCTTTCTTCTTATTGTTTGTTCTCTCATGCTTGAAATATCCCTTCCTCTGGATTGAGTAGCCGGGTGAGGCATCATCATACACAGACACTCCTGACATTTTATTTCTGTGTGGGGATGTTCCTCAAGAAGACAAACATTGGTAGAGTTTTTGTAAATGAAGATGAGTTCCTGGCTGTAATTCTGTGCATTTCTTTGACCTTTGTTCTGCTTCCTGGCCTCAGCTGGTCTTCTGGTTGTCACAAAATCTGGGGCATGAGTCAGGAACTATTTCTCCACAATGCTGAAGTCCTTATGATCATTCCTTATGGCTCCTGAGTGGTAGCATCATGTTTTCATGTGAATGTTGGATCTATACTTTAAAGAGATGATTAGTGTCACCTCTGGACTTCATGGATTTTTTTCCTTTTTCATTGATTCCTTTCGTTTTGCTTTTGGATAGATGCATACTTGTCAATCAGTTCCTTCAGGATTGATTAGAATTTGTAATTGATTTAAATTATAATTTTCATTGAGCTCTGCTTCCTTCTACATTATATACTCAAATGATGGAGGCATAAACTCTCAAAATGCCAGTGCCTCACCTAGGCCAACCTCTTTCAAGACACCATGAGGCCAGAAAATAAGTAGAGGGAACTCTCAGCTCCCAGCCCAGTTGAAGGAAATGCTCCAGGCCCTTGTGCCTACCATGGACACCATTTCTGCATTTCTGCGTTTTTATGTTGACTTCCTTCATAGCCTCTGCTTGTGCCTGAGGTCTCCAACCTTCCCAGCTTGGCCCTCAGCCCTTTCCTAGGCCTTCCTTGATCTCCACCTGTGCTTCCTCCTATTTCTAACCATATCAATGGAGGCCTTCACACTATGAAGCCTTAGTGTCTAAAAAAGCAAGTCCAGCCCTTTGGCTGGCCTCTTCCAGGCACATCCCAGGCCTCAAATTCCCAGTTAGGGTCCAGTGAGTTCCCTGTGATTGTGGGGTCTAACACACTCCAAATTGGTGAAGAGACAAAGGCCCGTGAAGTGAATGGACTGGTCTAGTCATGAACAGAACAGAACTGGAGCCCACATCTCCGGATTCTAGTACTGTGGTCTTCCCACCACACAGCACTGCTGCCCACCTTAAGAAAGGGCATCTTATGCTGGATGAACTATCAGGGAATAAACTGCTTTCTCTGATTTTAAAAAAGTGGAATGAGTAAAATATCCAGACAGGAAGAAGCCTGAAGAAAGCAGGAGGCCAAGTCGTGTTCTGAGAGGCCAGCCTGGAGGGGATTGGTCTTCTCACCACATGTGACAATACATCTGCTAGTTTTGCAAGTTTATGAAAGGCTTTGTGGAAAGTGTCTCAACTCACACTATGGGAGGAGTGCTAGGTTGGCTTATTATATAGGAAGATTTAATGTATGTTGTAAAATCACAAATGTTGTTCACTGGATCGTGAAACCAAATTCCAGGTTCTCCTCACTAAGAAACCTGTGAGAACTTCGTAGCCTGTGTGGTCCACATTACGGTCTGGAAACTTGTCTGGGTTTCTTTTTCTGTGTGGATCAAGTCGTCCTGATTGCAGTCTATCTCCCACATCTGCAGAATGGATAAAGTGGGGACAGATACAAAAGAGGGGGCAGGACATTCCAGGATGTTTGATCCCCCTGCAATTTGGAATTGTACAAGGTGGAGGTGAGGGAGGCGGGTCCAGGCCAAAGAGGTGTCCTGGGCATGGGTGGAGTTTGGTGGCTGGTGCGATTCCTAGGGAGAAGGAAAAGGAGGGGCACGAATGCTGGGCTTTGCAGGGGACACAGAGGGGTCACAGAGAGACGTGGTGGGGGGGCGGAAAGCCAACGTCCATGTGAGCTGGGAGGTATGGCTGCAGTGCAGAGTATGCAGGCTATAACACTACAACCTGATACCTGCAGACTTTCCTCAGGAAGGCCTTTGCCAAGTAGAGTTGTGCAAAGTTGAAAACACATGTGCCTGTATAGACACACACAATGCATGCACGTACACATGTGTGCACACTCACACACATTTACACAGGCACATGTGTGCACAGATGCATGCACACACATTAACACAAGCACAAAATACATGGCACACACTTGCACATATGCATATGCACACACACTTGCACATATGCACATGCATGCACACTCACATACACGTGCACATGCTGGCGTGTGGGGTCCACGCTGAACTGGTCTAAGTTGTTCCTTTACTCACCCTGAGCTGGTATGAGGAAGTGATGCAACTTTAATCTCTAGGGAGGCAAGGCCCACGCAGGGCAATTTTGCTGGGCCCAGGGGCCCATCTTGCAGTCAATGGAAGCCCACTGGTTTTGTCCCATGGGTGGCATGGAAAGGTGTCAGGCACCAGTGGTTCCAGCTGTCAGATCTAGTCTCCCTCAGCTGACCCAGCCTTTCCCTGGGCGCTCTGCTGCCCCTAGAAGGCCAATGGCTTTGACAATGTCTCTTTCCTCCTGGGTGAGACAGACTGCCTGACACTTTCAGGGAAATGTTTCCTCCTGGAGGGTGCTGTTGCCTGCTTCATGCTCTAACTTTGTGGCACTCACCACAGACTGGGTCCCTGTTCCACATCTGCCACGTTTTCTGCATCTCTAACGTCTGTGTGCCTTATGGGCCCATGTGCAGAGGAGGGATTTGCGACAGTCATGTGCTGGGGACTTGGGAGGCACAGGTTGTGCCCACACGTCCCTGGGTTTGTCCTGTGTGCTGACCTCTGCACATGGCTAGCCTTGTTCAACCCTGACGACAGTCTTAAGAGGTGGTGGCAAGTGTAAGACTCTGGAGAACCTGCCAGGTTTGCCAGAGAGATCAGACACGCAGCAGAGGGATGGCCCACCAGGCTTGTGCTGGTGGCTTTCAGGAGATTCTCTCTGTCTCCTCATGCACCTGGAGCCACGGGCACTACTCTCCTTGTAAAGGGGAGAATCAGGGCTCTTGGAGGGGGCCTTGATGACTGAGAGAGGAGGTCGGGAAGAGGCCTCCACTCTATAAGCCTGCTGAGAAGTGGTGCTGACGGGTGTTGAGGTAGAAGGCAGTGTGGACAGGCAGGGTGCCAGGACCCAGGTCCCCTTCCCAAGTTCTGACCCCAGACAGAAGGAGGAGATTAAACACCCAGAGGCCCCAGGTGTGGATGAGAGTCTTGTCTTCAACATACCTGAGACCCAGAAACAAGTGACAGAAAAAGAGTGGGAGGAGACGTAAAGGAGGACTGCAGGTGGAGGGGGGCTGGGCTGGAGGTGGGCGGTCCTGGTGCTCAGGGAGCAAGCCCCTGATCCATCACCCACCAGGACATGTTAAATGCATGGCAAATACTTTTTTTTTTTGGTGAGGAAGATTAGCCCTGAGCTAACATCTGTTGCCAATCTTCCTCTTTTTGCTGAGGAAGACTGGCCCTGGGCTAACAGCTGTGCCCATCCTCCTCTACTTTATATGTGGGACGCCTGCCACAGCATGGCTTGATAAGCGATGCATAGGTCCCAGCCTTGAATCTGAACCTGCAAACCCCAGGCCACCGAAGCGGAGCACACGAACTTAACAACTACGCCACTGGGCCGGCCCCCACAACAAATACTTTTAAAAGCACTTCTCTGAAAAAGTTATTTTGCTGATTTTAAAGGTAATGCACACAAATTTTAAAACCTCAGAAAATATGGAAAAGTAAAGATCTCCTATAAACCCACTTACTGGAGATTATCTACTATTAATATTTGATTTATATTCATTATGTATGTATATTTTTTTTCTTATGCATGATTTTTCTCTCTGATTGGATTTTCTGTCAGGATTTCCTTCCTCTTTAGGGCTGCATACTACTCCATATCCCTGATGTATTTTAAGCAAACACTGGATCATTCTCCATGTATTGTGTCTTCTTCTAACTGGTTTAATTTAAGTTGACTTGGCCAACTTCCAACCTATACCTCACAGCTCAAGAAGCCCTGATGAAAAGGTAAGAAAAGTGACAGGAAAAGGAATAATGTCAAATGCCAAATGCCCCCCCCATCATCTCTCCTTCCTGTCTTGGGTAAGCTGGACCAAGGGAGCCGCTTATTGGGGCTCTCAGGTCACCCGGTTCCAGCTGCTAACGGCCGCCTGAGGCTGCCTGTTTCCTCCCCATCAGCAGGTCAGTGGGGGATGAGTCATCCCTGCAGTCAGGACTGGAAACACCCTCCCCATCAGTCTCCTCAGGGACAGAGCCCTGCCGGCGCCTGGCGTCTCTGCCAGGAGCGGGAGCGGGGCGGGAGCGGGCGGGTTGTGGTTGGGTTATTTATGGTGGTGACTGTTGAGCAACTGCAGTGTGCTCTCGAGGAGAACATCCCCTGGTGGGTCATGGCCAGGGGCTCAGTGGCCAAGGCTGGCTTCCCGCCATTGTTTGTTCTGGGCTCAGAGCTGCAGTGGCTTTTCAGGACGGAGGGCATTGCCTGTTCTCCTTCTAGCTGGCTCTGTCTCAGGATGGGCAGCGGGGTCTGGTGGGGAAATATCATGCTGGGGAAAGAGGAGGGCAGGCAGACTGGACTGGCCTGGGGACCAGGGCAGTTCTGAGTGGAGCATGGCATCTGTCCCAAGAACTGGTCTCCCAGCCCAGATCTTGAGCACTACTACCAGGACCCTGGGGTGAGAAGTCCATGAGGAGAAAATGAAGAGTGTCGTGTTCCTGAAAACTCTGCATGAGGTCGGGATCATGCATCATGCCACCTCGCGGGGAGAAGTGGGCATGCTCTCCCCTCTGAAGGGAGCAGGCATGGTCTGCGGTTCTGCAGCATCATCCTGGCACAAGCTTCAGCTGATCCCTGTGTCCTCTGGAGATGCCCCAGGGAGGTCAGTGTGCCCAAGAGGACATGCAGTGAGGGCAGGAAGCTACTCAGCTGCAGGCCTGGTTGGGTTGGGAGGACTCTGATTTGAAGTTGTAAGGAAGAATGGTGGATGCTCCTGCCAGGGATATTGTGCGTGCATGGAGCAGGGAAGTTCTCCAGGACCCCTGGGACTGCAGTCAGGGACATGTGGGTTATGCTGCCTGTGTAGCTGGAGGTCTGGGAAGCTTGGGCTATTCTCTCAGCAAACCAGTAAAGCAGGTCTTCTGATGCCCACTTGTCAATGGGGAAGTGGAGTCTAGGGGAGGTAAGTGACTTGCTCAAATTTGCTGGGAGAGTAAGAGGCAGAGCCAGGAGTGGCTGGTAAGAATATAAAATGGTGCAGCCACTTTGGAAAACAGTCTGGCAGATCTTCAAAAAGTTAAAATACAGTTACTATAAGATCCAGCAGTTCTACTCCTAGGTATATATGCAAAAAGATTGAAAACATATGTCCACACAAAATCTTGTACATGAATGTTCATAGCAGCATTATTTGTAATAGCCCCAAGTGGAAACAACCTGAATGTCTATCAATTAATAATTGGATTAAAATATGATATATGCATAAAATGGAATATTATTCATAAAAAGGAATGAAATACTTATACATGCTCCAACATAGATGAACCTTGAAAGCACTATGTTAAATGAAAGAAGCCAGACACACAAGGCCAAATCTTGTATGATTCCAATTATGTGAAACATTCAGAACAGGCAAGTCCACAGAGAGAGAAATTAGGTTAGTGGTGTCCAGGTTCAGGGGTGAGGATGAGGAGTAACTGCTAGTGGTCGTGGTGTTTCTTTTTGGGATGATAAAAATGTTCTGGAATTAGATAGTGGTGCTGGTTGTACAATTTTGTGAATATACTAAAATCACTAGATAGTACACTTCCAAAGGGTGAATTTTATGGTACATGACTTGTATCTTGGTTAAATAAAAAAGAATTTCAAGGCAAGGAAGATGGAAATATTTTGAGAAAAGTCTTAGAAGTTAAACTTGAGCCAAATTCTTTTCTGATTTGGGTAGAAACTAATCTAATTAGTATAGAACAAAAAGGAATACATTGGACATAACCTTAAGAAAGTAAAACATCTTTATCAGCACAAAGTACTGTCCATTAAAACAGGTAAAAGGAAGATTGTGACTATCTCTTCTGTGACTATTTTTAGAAAGAGAGATGGTGTTTATTTGACATTTAGGACCAACACATGTAAAGCCAGGAATATATCTTTGAGTCATTGATTCTGTATTGGAAACAAAGCTTTTGTTTGTTTTTTTCTCCTATCGTGTTAATGAAGTTTATGCTAATTGTAGAAAGTTTAAAAAACACAAAATATAAAATGAAGTAGAACATAAGTTACTCGTGATTTCACTACTTAAAGACAATCATTGTGAAGATGATAGTAAGTTTTCCTCCAGTATTTTTCTATTCTTTTCTTTGTGTGTTGAGATCATATTGAATATGCAATTAGTGGGGCCGGCCTGGTGGAGGAGCCATTAAGTTCGTGTGCTCCATTTCGGCGGCCCAGGGTTCACTGGTTCAGATTCTGGGCAAGGACCACTCACCGCTCATCAAGCCATGCTGAGGCGGCATCCCACATAGAGCAACTAGAAGGATACACAACTATGACATACAACTATCTACTGGGGCTTTGGGGAGAAAAAAGCAACAAAGGAGGAAGATTGGCAACAGATGTTAGCTCAGGGCCAATCTTTCTCAAAAAAAAAAAAAAAAGAAATAGGCAATTAGTGTTCTGTTTACTTGGCTTACTAGTGTATCAAACATTTTCTAGGCATTTGAAACATTATTTAAGACTATCTGGTGGATGAATATTGTTCTGATTTTCTATTACTACATAACAACCCAAAATGTAGTGGCTTAAAAGAAAAAAAAAAACCTCTCATAATTTTGGAGGATGACTGCATTCAGGTGGGTGGGTTCTTACCTGAGATCTCTCTCGTGGTTGCTCAGCTGGTGGCTGGGGCTGGTGTCATCCGAAGGTTCAACTGGGCCTTGTGTTGAAGGAGATTCACCCTCATCTCTGGCACCTTGTGGGGTTGGCTTGAACAGCTGAGGAATGGCCAGGCTTCATTCCCTCTCCATTCAGCTGCTTGGGCTTCCTCACATCACAGTGGTCTCAGGATAGTCAGACTTTGGATATGGCAGCTGGATTCTCGAAGAATTCACATTCCAAGAGACTGAGGTGGGAGCTCCAATTATCTTTAGCTTGGGGATTCGCACACATCACTTCAGTCTTGTTTGTTTGGGAGATGAGTACACAGGGGTGTAAAAACTGTGAGGCACGAGTCATTGGTGACTGTCTTTGGAAACTAACTACCATTTACATTTAGTTTGCTGCCATTATTTTACTGTTATTAATAAGCTGCAATGAAGACTTTCTGTGTATATCTCAGTTTATCTTTCTGCTTAGAGACACATTTGTTTATAGGACAATCTAGCTGTGAATGAATTCATCAGAAATGTACTATTTGTGATGTCTCAGGTAGTGTGTAGGCACTAGGGATACGAAGACAAAGATGAAGGAGATTGGATTCAGGTCCTCAAAGGATTCAGTCTAGACAAACACACGTGCATCTATTTTAATAAAAAGTATGCTCCAGGAAGCTAGGGTCACATCTCTGATTTACTCGTGAAACTCTATGGCTAAAAGACCTTCAGCTAGTACATCCTCATTAAATCTTTTCTAAATAACCAAATATGATTGTAGTAGCTTGTACGAAGCTCTGGGGGCCCAGAGGAAAGGCTGAGGAATCCTCACAGAGAAGATAACCTTCCTGAAGTCCTTGAAGTTGAGTAGAAGTTCAATGGAGAAGGGCTGGGTGGAGTATCGCACACAGAGGAAATAGCCACAAGATAATTTTCTCCATATTTTTATTACCCTTTATATTTTCTCATCTGCTGACTGTCGGTTCATATCTAATCCCTGTGTGGTTGTTTGTTTGGAATATTATGCTGTAATAAATTTTATTTGAGATTTCTCTACATGATTAGTGCCTTATTTTCTGATATACGAATAGCAAATATATTTTTCAATAAATTTTCTTGTAGTTTATTTATGGTACATAAAGATGCTTAAATTCTTAGAATGTCCAATCTATCATTTTGTTTCCTCTTTAGTTTATTTTAATGTTTTATGCTTAGCAAGTCCTTTGCCCACCAGAAAAAGAATCAGTACTGTACTGTATTCTAGATTTAATTCTTGAATCTATTGGGTATTTATTTTGATAGATGATGTGGGATAAGAATTTATTTTTTGGTTACAAATTACGAGTCATTTTCCTAATACAAATTGGCCCATGCCTCATTTTTTTTCTAGTGGATCCTTTATTATGTACTAAATTCTTCCATATTCTACTTTGCTCATTATTGTATTCTATTAAAATCTGCTAGAACAATTGAAGGGTCTGAATCTTTTCTCTTGTCCATCTTTGAATCCACAGAGCCAGTAGGAAGCCTGGAGCATGAGGTACTTAATACGTATTTGTTGAATAAATGTGTTAATATGCACGTGTATGTTTGACCCTTGTTCTTGATGGCAAGACTATACAAGGAAGGCTCAAATAATGGCACTTGCACTGTGATTCTCAGATAAAAAACACTGGGTATGAGACCCAAGTGTTGTCCCCTTCTTCGCCCCAGTCCTATGGAAATGACTAGTCCCTGATGAAGACAGATTCACTTTCCCATTGCTGGACAATCCATCTTTCCCAAGGTGGCTCAGAGAAGGTGGAGGCTGGGGACCTCGGCTCAGCTTCTGGCTTGTGCTGGAGGGAGAGTCAGAATTAGAGGAGTATTTTTCCAGAGGACCACTAACTCTGACACTCACCATAAAAATAATTTACTTAATGGCAGAAGTGTCTGAACCTAATTAGGGCTAGTGTGCAGAAACCTCGGCGCTGCCTCGGCTGTGGAGCAATGCAGCTCCCAGAGGTTGTGGCATCGTCACGGTGTCTGCCACAAATGTTATTCCTGGAATCAAGACTGAGGTTCCTAGAAATCAGTGGTTTGGAGCAGGCTTCCTTCTGGCTGCAGATAACCATGATGTGTTGCAGCTGCCCGTGGTCAAGTTGCCTCATGGATGTCAGGGTGGAGAGGCAGGGCTGGGGGTGAGGGACACAGATTAACAGCCTCATTGTGGCTCCACACTGTCATGTAAAGACCTGAGGTGCCGTGTACCAAGAGCAGATGCTCATGTGATATAAGCTCATGTGATATAAGGATGGCTCTGCAGACTGTGAGGGTTCAGTTGACGGCTGTGTGCTGTAACTGGGTCAGGTGTGGCGCTAGGCGTGCCAGGACATTGGCAACACTGGAGGAACAAGGAATAGAAGTGGGAAGAAGGAAGGAGGCTGACCTAGTTAGAGAGAAAGCCCCTGGGAGAAGCAAGCCCAGAGCCTGGAGACACACAGCCATCTCTCTCTCTCTTAAATTTTATTTTTTTGTGGTAAGAACACTTAACATGAGATCTACCCCTTCAAAAAATTTTTAAGTGTACAGTACAGTATTGTTGACTATTGGCATAATCTCTGGAGCTATTTGTTTTGCTTGACTAAAACTTTATGCCTGATGATTAATAATTCCTCATTTTCCCCTCCCCCAGTTCTTGGCAATCACCACTCTGCTCTTTAATTCTATGAATTTGACTATTTTAGATTCCTCATATAAGTGGAATTACGCAATATTTGTCTTTCTGTGACTGACTTATTTCGCTCAGTGTAACATCCTCCAGGTTGATCCATGTTGTCACATGTGGCAGAATTCCCTTCTTGTTTAAGGCTGAATCGTATTCCACTGTCTACACAGACCATGTCTTCTTTACCCCAAACCACCTCTCTTTTGAAGTTGGTGGTGGATGAGGAGATTAATGAGCAGCTGCAGTGTGAAGATTCTGTGCTGGGCACTGTACGCTTTCATCCTTCCCCCCAGAAATCACAAGACACAGGTTATTATGAACACATTGTCGGGGAGACTGAGGCTCGGACAGGTTAACTAGGCGACACAGCAGGGAGGGAGGGAAGGATGTTCCTCCCAGGAGTCTGTCACCAGAGATGGAAGGTCACCTCATCTGGACCATGCCACCTCTGCCAGGCGGATCCTCAGGATTTCTGCCTTTTCCTCCATCATGGCTGCCTCTCTGCACCCCTCCCCGCCAATGCACATGAAACATCTGATCTCAGCAAGTAGCAAATTTTCTTTGCTGCAGAAACCTTCGTGCTTTCAGGTGAGGGTAAAATGATTGACCTAACAGTTTTGCATCATCCCTGAACCCTAAGGAGGAATGCCTGAATGGTAAGCATTCTTGTTGCTCTTGCTATTTTGGAAAACAATAAGTAAATCTGAGTGGCCATGTGCATTTATGCCCTGAGTCTGGAACATGAGAATCTGCTTCTGTTGCTCCTCCACCCTCCCCTCTCTCATGGGGTCCAGTCTGCCAGAATGCTTTGTGGCCTCACTCACCCATGGGTTAGAATAAGCATCGGAGACCAATGAAATCACAGCGGTTCTGGAGAACCACAGGGGATGAGGTGACAGAATGGAAGACATTGCCGACCCTCCAGAAATAAGAAACTTCTTAAAAGAAGCTCTAATACTGAATTTCTGAAATGGCAACATTATTCTTGTTCTCTATAGGAAAAGGCTTGAGGGAATAAATTTCCAGATATGTACCACAGGCAAGAATGTCTTAGGATAACACACCAGATGTGACCCTTCTGGCTACCACTTATGCTACCTCAGGTTGGACTTCAAGACTGCTGTGAGTTTCAGTTAACAGGTGTTCAGACTTTTCCTGATGTAAAATTATTTTGTTCATTTGGGAAAAGGGACCTTGTCTTTTCCGTTTTATTTTCATTCATGTCCACTTGGTGAGAAACAAATTGAGAAGGTTGACAGGAAAACTATTTTTCACATGATGATCATTTTATAACAGGATGACTGAATAGCGTACGTTTTTTTGCCAGGGTTTCTGGTTAGAGATAATTTTTTCCTTTAGGTTCTTAGCTTGGAAGCTGCAGAAAACGAACACTTCTAAGATAATGATGATGGAGATGAGAAGGAATGACTAGGCCAGTTCTGTGGGGAAGGCTGCCAGTTTATTAGCCAAAGGAAAAGAGGCAGAGGAGGCAAAGAATGAGGAAACACTGGTGCAGGGGCTGCTGGGGAGAGTTTCAGGAAAGGCTCTCTCTCAGGGCCTCCCAGGACTGAATGTGGCACCCGCTCAGGGTGGGTGCTTGATATGCTCATGGAATTGCAATCAGACTGAAGTGACAGAGAATGAACTCCATGACTTTGTGTTTGGCAATTGCTGTGGACTAAATAGTGTCCCCCTACAAATTCATATGTTGAAGTCCTAACCCCCAGGAACTCAGAATGTGACTATATTTGGAGATAGGGTCTTTACAGAGGTAATTAAGGTAAAATGAGGTCACTAAGGTGGGCCCTAATTCAATGTGACTGGTGTCCTCATAAGAAAAGGAGATGAGGACAAAGACACGCACATAGGGAAGGCCATGTGAGGACACAGGGAGAAGATGGCCATCTACACGCCACAGAGAGAGGCCTCAAGAGAAGGCAACACCTGCAGACACCTTGATCTTAGACTCCCAGCCTCCAGAACTGGGAGAGAATACATTTCTGCTGTTTAAGCTGCCCAGTCTGTGGTATTTGTTATGGCAGCCCTAGCAAACTAATATAGCAATATAAGGTCATTAATAACCTTTGAGAGAGGTCAACTTTGACAGGGGCTGGGGACTGACAACCAGATTATGGGGAATTAAGGAGATTCCTCCCCTCATAGTTTCTTTGAAGGTTAGAAGTTGAGGAAGAAAGGTCTCTTCCTGGATATTTTGTCTTACCTCCTCTTCCTTTTTATCAAATAGTATATTCTTGGCACATATTTTATATCATTGAGCTCCTCATGAGAAACACAATATGGATCAGACCAAGGAAGTGCTTGAAAGTTCTAGGATGTAGCCTCATCATCGGCGCAGGTGCCTCTGCAATTGTTGCAGGATCTGCTCACAGCTTCTGGAAACTCTTCAGGCCTGGGTTGTCCAAGCATCTGCAATAAGTTCTGGGGTCATCTTGGCTGCACATCTTCACTTGCCCACCTTGCCTGTTTGGGACTTGGTAACACGGCACAGCTTTTGGTGAATAACTGGCCCTTGGGAGGTAGCCCCAGAAATCTCCCTCAGGCTCCACACTCCACAACTGCAGGGGTCTGTGCTGCTCCTGCTCGCTCATCCTGGGCCCATTAACATGGATGGGTGGGAGTGCAGGTGTCCAGTTCCTTCCAGGGATGGGGATCAGACCAGATGACACCCATGTTAGCAAACCACACAGTCTCAGTGGTTCAGGAGCCCCTCTGCTTGGCAAAGACCTGGAATGACCTGGAAAAAAGGTGTCAGTGTTGAAAAGCTCTGGGGCCAAGTGGGATGGGGGCCTCTTGGTGGAGACAGATGGAAGACAGGAGGCCAGCTGGAGGGAAGAAGAGGTCTCTAAACTAGGGGCCTCGAATCAGCAGGTCTCAAACTTTATGTGCATGCAAGTCATCTGGGGAAATTCTGAAGAAGATTCTGGAGCAGGAACAGCTGTGTTTGGCATCCTCCCCAGGTGTTCCCTGCACCCCTTTTGAGAAACACTGCCTCAACTAGCCCACTTTGTTACGGTCTCTTCTCTGGCAGGGTCTTCGTAGACACATCTTACCTATTTCCACGAGGATATCTATCTTTGAATTAAGAAGAGTACAATGTGTAAAATACAGAGAGAATTTAAGTTGAAAAAATACAGGAAAATATGAATGCAGTTTATGCCAGCGCATGTGGCACAATTCTTACCCTGCCGGGGGTGTGGTCAGACTCCAGTTCCAGCTTTCATATGAGGGAGACAGACGACAGACACATGAAAATAAATAGTGAAAAGAAATGTCAATGAAATAACGAAAGATGGAGAAAAGAATAGTTAAAGCAAAAATGCTTTAAAAATCGAGTAGATAAAATGAAAACATCAAACAAATGATAAAAAGGAAGAATAGTTAAAATAACAATATTAAAATAAGAATCAGCTAAACAAACATCTCCACAAAGGCAAGGAAAGATGACTAAAGCTAGTGAAATAGAAATCTGGCCTAGAAACCAGTCCTGAAAGAAAAGGGATTTGGTAACAAAGGGAAGAGAAAAATACCTGGGGAACCGAAAAGGAACTAAATGAATATAAAATAATTATAACAAAGGCTAATAAACATGAACAGACCATTTATCATGATAGATAGGAAAAGAGTAGAAAGAGCAAACTTGAAGATTAGGAAGATGATGGTAAAAGGACAAGAACGCAAAGGAAAGCAATTAAAACCAGCCTTCATCAGAAAGAGAACACTCTGTATAGCACGGCAGAGTTCAGGGTCAAAGTGTATTAAAAACAGAATAAATACATCTTCAAAGATTAGGAAACAAAAACAAACAAATTGAAAGAAAAAAAAAATAACCCCCAGAGTTGAAAGCCAGCAAGTGGAGGGTGTCCTCAGCTGGTCCTTGAGCAGGGACAGCTGGCCAGAGCCCGGCGTGGTGTGGCGTGGCGCTGGAGCCGTCCCAGCGGGCCTCGCCTCAAGGCTTCACCTGGCACCTGGGACTAAGCTGGGATTCCAGGTGGGACCTGATTTGACAGGGTAAGCCACCTTGAGCAGAAAAATGCTTTCAATCCCATATTGCATAGGGGATTGTGACAGTGTGAAGGCTTTCAGAGCAAAGACTGAAGCTTCCTGAAGAAGCAGTAAAAACCCTGTCTTTCCTCTCTCTCTGTATATATATCCTGCTGGTTCTGTTTCTCTGGAGAACCTGACTAACATAATGATTATTATTTGCATTTTTTTTTCTTTTTGGTGAGGAAGATTGTCCCTGAGCTAGCATTTGTGTCAATCTTCCTCTATGGTGTGTAGGTCCGTGCCTGGGATCCAAACCTGCAAACCCCAGGGCTGCCAAAGCAGAGTGTGTGGACTTAACCTCTATGCCATCAGGCCCACCCCTGCATTTTTGTATAAAGAAAATGGGGCTCGGAGAACTTCAGAAGTTCTAGGGTCCCTTCTCTCATGTACGTGCAGCTGGGTGGTGGGTCCCAGTGTCCCAGGCGATGAGGCCCTGTGTGGTAGGTAGGCCTAACCATGGGTCCTGGTTCAGGACGTGTGCGTGAAGGACTCTTCCCCTGACTCAGCCTCTTTTTTTCTATCTGTGAAATGGGAATTGCAGCATTCCTGACTTTCAGGGCACTTGTGAAGATTAGAGATACCATGCCTGATAAACGTGTTTGATGCATAAAAGGTGCTCAGTGAAAGGTGTTGAGTCTTGTCATTTTGAGTCCTTTTCCTGGTACAGGGGGATGAGATGTGATGATGAGAAGTGGAAGCAGCAGGGCGTACAAACTCAAGTTCTATTTTCATGGTCTCTTCCTGTAGAAGCAGTCTGTTGGCCATCACTGGTGCAATGTGAGACATGCTACTCTGCTTGTCCATTTTCCAGGTCTACAGGGCCCTTCAGGAAATTAAGAAGGATCCAATCAGAGGAGGCTTTAGGGTTTTCAAATAAGACGGGGCATAGCCAGATGCTCGGCAGGTAGACTCACCTGAACAGGAGAAGAACAGCGAGGTGAGCTCCACAGTCCTGGAGATCCACCTCCTACTCCTGGGGCTTTGCCCAGAGAATGCCTGTGGCGTCTGTCACTCAGCAGGGGGCTCTGGGAGTGGTGGAGATGCATCCGACTGGGTCTTCTTTCAGGCTACCTGGGTAGCAGGTAGCCCAAGGAAGAGGGGCTGATTTTGAACAAAGACATGTGGCATCTAAAGACATCATGATCATGAAGGAAGGTCCACACCCATTCAGAAGCATGTGAGCCCTGGGGTTCTTGAACCGTCCAGTGGGAATCTCAAGGGAGAGCTAAGGAGTGGCATGGATGTTCTTGCCAACCTTGGTAAGGGGAGTTCAGAGCTGGGTTCTTTTAGAATAACAGAGATGAGTCATGCATTGGAAGAGCTCCTGGCCCCAGGCAGTGGGCACCGACTTCAGTTCTTCTCCAGGTTCCCAGCATTGTTGACTGTCAATAGGAACTCTGCACACTGACCTAGAGTCTGTTGATGAATATAGATAAAACTGGCTCCCAAATGTCCTCAGTTTGGGAATCAGGTGCCAGACTGGGGGTGGAATCCTGGGGAACTGGCAGATCCTTCCAAAATTTGGGAGCATAGGTAAAGCAAACCCAAACAAAAGGCCTGGAGAAGCAGCCATGGACACTGGACTGGACTCCTCAGCAGCTAAAAGCACATTCTGGGCTCCAATAGGGTGGGGCACCAAGGAACAGGACTGTCAGCTGGAGAAGGAAGGAAGGAGCAGGGGTGTTTGCCACTCATCTTGACAGACAGGTGGTGTGGTACAGGAGCACGTGGACTGTATTAAAGGTGGAGGCCGCAGATGCACAGCAGCTGGGTTCTCTGTGCTGAGGTTCTCTGTGCCAAGCAACTGGAATTTGGAGGCTGGACTCTGCAATGCACACCACATGGCAAGATCTTTTTTCGAACTTTTTGATTTTTCTGTTTAACAATGTGGCTACTAAATCAACATAATTACAATTTAAAAATATTCCTTTTCTTCCAAGTGAAAAGGTTAAATGAAGGTCACTCTCTAACCCAAATAATTAAATTGCAAAATATGTGGAAAGGAGGATTTTTTCTGAAACCAAAACCACAAATTAAAATTATAAGGAAAGGAGTGTTAGAGAAATGTTTGACACCGCAGCATAGTCATGTCAGCAGTGAGTGAGCCAAATGAAAATTTAACTCCTTGTGGTACAGATTCCTAATGCTCCCTTATATTCTGCTCTTCACTCCTTGCTGGGCACATGGAAGATTCTACCTCCCAGCTCTCTTGAAGGTAGATGGTGCCACATGACTGCTTCTAACCAAAAGGCTGTGAGCAGAATTACCAGATGTCACTCTGGCCTGCTGCAGTCAAGAGCTCTTGCCTGCTGCGGCAACCGTGGGAGTCCCAGGTTGGGGTGACAGACTCATACTTTGGAAACTTTTTGGATCTCAGAGTCACTGCATGGAAGATGGCAGCACAAGTTCATGTTAGTTATTAGTGAATTTTTGTTGTATTAAGCCACAGAGATATTGGGGCGTATTTGTTATCAAGCACAAACTAGCCTACCCTGACTAATCCAGTGTTTGTTGAAATGTCAGGGGTGTGTGTAATCATCTCCACCAATTAACTGATTGAAACTTTCTCCATTTGCATTCCTTATTCTTCACCTCCTCTTTACTGAGTGAACTCCTTAGCAAGACATTCAGGATACTTGGTACTTTGCTCCCAACCTACTTTCCCTTTGATCACTTGCAAGACTAATGTTTCCCAACCTCACATGGCCATGGACCCTCTCCTTTTGTTGCACATTCTGCTGATCGGTCATTGAATATCATCTTTGTAGATTTTCTCCTACACCCTTGCTCATGCTGTACCTTGTGCTTAGAATTCTGTCAATACATGCTACATTCTTTACTGGGTTTACTGAAGGAATACTTCACCTTCAAAGCCACCTTCAAACATCTACTCTTCTTTGAAGCCACCCCTGACTCTCAGGGATTGATTCCTCACTCTATGCCCTCCAAGAAACTGAGTTACACTTTCATCTGGGATTGATCCTTCTCTGTGAGAGTCAGTTAACGGTCTATTTCTCTTTTCCTCTGTACAATGAGTTCTGCAAATAAAATAGCAATGCAGGTAAGTGTAGCATCGTGTCTGACCTATGAAGTATTTAATGAATGTTAGGTTTAAAGATTTTCTTTTTTGTAGAAAAGTGACAGTCATGGTTGTTATAATTACTGTTAGACATCCTTCCTGCCCTCAAAGATCTCAAGTCAGAGCTGGGAGTTCAGGCTGAATTGACTGAAACAATATTTAGTTGTGAGACCTTGAACAAGCTGGCTTCTATGAACTTCAGTGTCTTAATCCATGAAATGGGGGTAAATGGGGCAAATAAAGGTGTCATTGTAAAGACTAAATGTTTTCCTATTCCTAGTATGGAGCCTCACACATCACACATATTTGCTAAATGGTTGTTATGAAACATCTTTGACTGTGATATTAACCAGGTTTGCCTGTTCAGCACTGTCTCTTTTTTCATGGTAGGGGTATGAAGTGCAGTGGGTTGAATTTCATCTTGGAGGCAGACCTGTGTATTGTTTTGTGGAAGGTGAAGATGATCAAGATGTCTGCAGACTCTGTTACGGCAGAGCCAAAGTACACGTGGGCACCTGCACTTGGGGTCACTACCTGATGACATTTATCATGATGGGTGTTCTCCAGATGCACAGGACCCTACATGGGTCTCATTGGTGGGTTAAGTGGGGGTGTGATGGGATTGCCAACGCTGCTTCCTTCAAGCACTGTATAGGGGCGTTAGGCTCTGCAATTTCCCCAGGGAGGTAATATTGTTTCTGGATGTCTCTCTTAGAAGGGAGTGGAAAATTCATGCCTTGGCATATATCCAAGTAAAATGAGTAAATATTTGCTCCAAAAGTCATGTATGTAAATGTTCATAGATGCTTTATTTGTAATTGCCCAAAACTGAAAACAACTCAAATGTCCATCAAGAAGGGAATGGATAAGTAAGTAGTGATATAATTGTGGTAGTACATACTCCTTGATTCCAATGGTATGAAGTTCAAAAAAGAAAACTAATTAATGGTGATGGTTGCCAGAGAAATGGTTAGCCCATTTTTGGTGGGGTTGTGGGGAGGGAGCTTGCTACTTACTGGGATGAGGCATATGGCAAATTTCTGGGGTGCTGTTCTAAATTTTGGTCTGAGTGGATGTATACAAGTTGTATACATACGTAAAAGTTCATAGAGCTACACTAAGATTAGTTCACTTTATGCACTTTATGTTAAATCTCCATAAAAAATAAAATGAGAGAGAGAAATAGGGAGGAAAGGAGAGGACAGAAAAGAAGAAAGAGAGGGGGAGAGAAAAAGAATAGGAGGATAGAAATTAGAGAAAATGAATGACAATTTTTCATTTACATTGTCATTATCTATTAGGTTCTATTTCTTCTATATTAAAAACAATTCTAGGGGCCGGCCCAGTGGTGTAGCGGTTAAGTTCACATGCTCCACTTCTGGCGGCCTGGGGTTTGGATCCTGGGCAACAACCGATGCACCACTTGTCAAGCCATGATGTGGCAGTGTCCCATATAAAGTAGTGGAAGATGGGCACAGATGTTAGCCCAGGGCCAGTCTTCCTCAGCAAAAAGAGGAGGATTGGCAACGGATGTTAGCTCAGGGCTGGTCTTCCTCACACACACACAAAACTCTAAATGAAAGAAACTAGACAAATTATCTTATTCCTGTGGGAAATGCCCAAGAAGAAATTGGAGACTTCTTACATGGAAAGACTGAGCTGCTGATCTCTTTACCCTAAACTCTGTCAACTGTCTATTGTGCATTTCCACAGGGACCCAGGAAGTAATGAAAGAACTGGTGTTTTCTACTTTTCCATTTATTGACATCCTTTCTGTCACATGATATAATCTGCTCAGACCTGGAGGCAGCACGGATATTAAAATTTATCATGCCAAGATCTACTTGAGTGTAGGCAGTTCTGTGGTTGACTTTCATACCCACACCTGGGGAATCCTGTATTGGCAAAGTCCTGCAGCTCTGGCTGGAAGGCTGTGCTCTGAGCAGGCGTCTCATGCAGATTACCCTTTTGTTGCACCATCAGGAAACTGTCAGTCACAAGACACAATGACCCTTTTCTCCAAAACTGATCTTTCCGCAAAATCAAAGTACCACATACACAGTGAAAATAATTCAACCATGTCTTCAAAGTACAATATTTCAGTTTTGTTTTTCTCTCACCCATTTTTTATCTGGCTGAATGGAATGTGAAATAGGTTGTGTTCCACCAAAGAGAGTCCAGAGAACATAATGGAAAGGGAGAGCTTTCCACAGGAGCAGGAGCCAGGTAGGCCTGGTAAAAGGTGAAGAAATAGGAAAAGACACTTACTGGCCCAAGGAGCAAAGTTGGGAGGCCTCTGGGAGCCTTTTCCACAGCTCAGGTTGGAGGCAGAAGCAGCTTGCTGGTCTCTGAGTCACGGACCAGGTCTGGGAACATGGCAGCTCCAGGGAATGTCATGCAGAGCCCTGCCAGAAGATGAGTTGTTGATCTTGCTGATTTACAACTCCTGTTCCAAAGTCATCCAGATTTTTATTTCATGACTCAAGATGGCTTTTGTGTTTTTAATTCCCACCTACTGCCACTCAACTTTCCAGAGCTGATATGTGCCCCGAGGACAAGATCAGACACGCATGTACTTTGTATTATTCATGAGGCTTTGGCCCCAAATCCTAGTACAGTTCTCTGGTTTTAACTCTTGAGAGCCACGTGAAGCTAAGGGCACCTCTGTTGCCAGGAAACAAAAGAGTCTATGGACCATACTGCAGAAACCAGGCTTGATGGCCCTGGGAGCACCCACTCTTCCTGTGCTTACCGCCTGATGTTAGCATTCCAGATTTTAATACGATAACGTTGAAAAAAGGCAAACCCAAGGCAGCAAAGAGAATCACATATCTCTCTAAGGTTTAAAAGTAACTACTTCTGCTCTTCGTAACCTAGCACATCTCAGAAAATGTGCCACCTTCCATAGCAAAGGAGACTTGGGCCACTTTTAACAAATGAACTGAAGAGGTTGAGAGAAGAGAGATAGGAACAATCCAAACAGATGGATCCCAAAAGATGGTCTATGAATACAGGCAGATTTTGAGTGCACCACAGGAACACTAAGCTTCAATCCAGCCCCTATTTACATCATCCCCACTGCCTAGTACTTTAACACTATAAATATATTTGCCTTCAATCTGCTTCACCATCTGAAGAGCCTTCCCAGAGTTTATTAGATAGGTGCCCAGATAAATAGGTGGAGAGGTACGTAGGTAGAGAGAAGGACAGAGTAGATAGATAGATAGAAGATAGATAGATAGGTAGGTAGATAGATAGATAGATAGGTGATAGATAGAATTAATTCTTAGATAGGTCACTAACTATGTCAAATTCTAAAAGGCAGCAAATAAAAATGAAGCTACAGACTGATTGTGTCCCCCCAAAATCCGTATGTTGAAGCCCTAACCCCCCGTGTGATGGCATTTGGAGGTGGGGGCTTTGGGACGTGATTAGGGTTAGATGAGGTCACAAGGATGGGGCCCTTGTGATGGGATTAGGGTCCTTATAAGAAGAGGAAGGGACACTAGAGTTCTCTCTCTCTCTTTCTACCATGTGAGGACACAGTGAGAAGGCTGCTGTCTGCAAGCCAGAAAGAAAGTCCTCACCAGAACCTGCCAGTACTGGCACCCTGATCTCAGACTTCCAGCCTCCACAACTGTGAGAAATCAATGTCTGTTGTTTAAGCTGCCCCATCTGTGAGGATTTGTTACAGCAGCCTGTAACACAGATGGTCCTGGGAAGACAGATGATAATAACAATAGTAACATCAATAAAAACGGCAGCAATTTACACGTATTGAGCACATAGGTCCAGGCATTAGGATAAACAGTGCTTTGTGGGTTATCCCTGTAAGCCCCACCACATGCTGCTATATAGGTTCAAACGCTATTTCCATTCTGTTGGTGGGGAAGCTGGGCCCCAGAGAGTTACATTGACTTAGGCAGCTAGAAAATCAAATGCAACTTCCCAGAAAGAATCCTGAAACACAACATGGAGTTGATTAGTTGACAAATAGATCAAGACTGGAGCCAGTTAGGTTTAAGAGCAGAATGTGAGAAGCCAAGAACAAAAAGAGGATAAATCACAGACTGGGATGGAGAGATGAGAAATGGGGAAAGGTGACGCTTGAGATGAGTTGGGGCCAGATCTGAAGGGCCTGGGGAGCTGTTGGATTTTACCTGAAATTAAACTGCACTAAGCCAAGGGTGGGGTAACTGGAGCAGCATTGTAGATGCTGTGTGGGGAGTGAATTTAGAGCACAGAGTAAGACTAGATAGAGGCCATCACAATTGCCACCCATAGACAGAGTGGGCATGGGGCCAGGGAATTGGGCAGGACTGGAGACATTAAGGAAACCTTGTAAATACAATGTGCTGATGCTCAGGGTTGGTCCGGGTGCTCTTGGCCTGGTTCACCAGTGGTGTGGTGGTGCCAAGTGCAGAGTTGGCAATCAGCCTGAGGGGAGAGCTCATTTGTGAGGATAGAGGTGATGCATTTTGTTCTGAATGTGTTGACTGTTCATACCTGGGAGACTCCTAGGAAGGAGTTGGAAATACTGGCTTAGAGTCCTGGAAAGGGGCCTGTACTTGAGTCACAGATGGCTAGTCATTAGCACATGGTGGCAGGTAACAAGGTCATCAAGGGAGCATGTTTAGACTGTGTGGAAGGAGGCAAAAAGAAGATCTAAGGTGAATCCTGGGAAGCCCAACATTTGGGAGTAGAGGGAGCCAAGGATACTGGAAGGGAATGGATGCAGACTTAGGAGAAATCAGAAGGATGCACGTGATCCTCTACAACTGGGCTCTCATGTGCTGCAAAGCAGTCCTTCTCTCTGGCTAGTATAGAATTTCTTGCTTAACCCCCATTGGAGGTATCCCAAGCTTGTACATTCTTCTCACACTCCCCATCTATATTAGTCAGCTCACACTGCCATAACAGAGTACCACAGACTGAGGGGCTTAAACAACATGTATTTTTCTGCAATCCTGAAGGCTGGAAGTCCAAGATCAAGGTGCATCAATGTTGTTTTCTGGTTGAGGCCTCTCTTCTTGGCTTGTAGGCAGCCACCTGCCTGCTGTGTCTTCACATGGCCTTTCCTCTGTGCATGCATGGAGAGAGAGAGAGAGAGAGAGAGAGAGCGAGCTCTGGTGTCTCTTCCTCTTTTCATAAGGACATCTGTCCTATTGGATTAGGGACCCTCTTTTGCCCTCATTTAGCCCTATCTCCACATATTGTCACATTGATGGTTAAAGCTTCAACACATAAACTTCGGAGCGACCCAATTCAGTCTATAATACCATCTAACTCACTTCGTTTTTGTGGACAGTCTCACCAAGAGATTGAAAGAAATATCCTGCATGATGTAGGAGGAAATAATACCAACCACACGTGTGAGTGAGATTGGCCTTGAAAACCAGGGTCTTTTTCTCTGTGAGATAGGAGAGAAGAGAAGTGAATGAGAACAGGGACCCCTGATGAGGGCAATGAGGAAGGAATTTCCCACGGACAGCTCTCGACCACGACAACTTGACAAATGACTTCCTCTATTTGAATGAATCTTTAAAAATTAATTGCCTAAATACAGAGTTTGCATCCTTTCCCTAGCTCTATATCCACCCATCCATTCTCTTAGAGAATTCATCCCCTTTAAAGTCTATTTTATGCCAAGTTCTGTGATTGGAGCTTGGGGAGTTATCCATAGTCTAATGCCTCAGACCCAGTTGGGAAGGGGCTCAGAAATACAAAATAAATTATGATATGACACAATCAGCTCTGTAACACAGGTGTGCTTTGAGAAATAATGTGGATAATTGTTTGAAGTCTAATACTAAATAATATGTGGCCTAAAAATCCAATCAGGAAGAAAGCTTTCAGGGCTGCCTCCTCCCTGCTGTCTGACATTGTGATAAAGTTGAACAGTTCTGCACAAAGAGGCACTTGTCCTCCTAATCATACCCTGGAAGGTTAGAAGGCTTCTACTTAGGTTTGGAGATATGTCTGTCTACGGTCTGTTGTTATTGTCATATGACTTCACCATCTCTTTGAAAATCAGTGAAGGCAGGAGAGCTGAAGAATATATGTCTCCCCCATCTGGTACGTGGAATCTAGGTGGTGTGGAATCTTGATGTCTGACATGGGAAGCCATGACCTGTTTGGAATATCAAAGAGGCAAAGCCCCAGAGAGATTCTCCAGAAACCTCCTGTTTGTCCATTTTTGTGTGTGGAAACTGGAGTAATGCAGCTTATAAAACCTCCAGGAAAGCTTTTCGGAGATCTTATTTGACTCTCACAGGCTTTGGTTGTCATCTGCAACTGAAATTTTTGAAGATCACTAAAGATAAAGGTCCCTGTCTTATGTTAAGTCTCCCTGGGTCCCAAAACGGCTACAGCTGCTGGGGGTGGGGTGGACTGGAACTCTGAACACAGAGAAGAAAGAGAGACTGCACAGGGTAAGTATGGCCAGCCGCCTACATTTTAACTATGTCGTCCAGTGTGGGTATTTTACTAAAGGTAAGCTTTGAAATCAAGTGTTCTTTGGCAACTGGACCTCAGCACAAATGGGACCACACTCCCTCAAGTCCATTCCTATTATTAAAATTCCACAAGCCGTAATGAGATATTAATGGGAATACACCTATTCTGGAAGTTTCTCCATCCTTGGTGTGCCCACTATGAGTGTAGACCAGTAAATATAAATAACAAACTGGGACCTAGTTTTCTGAGTTCCCTCTTACTAACAATACCACCAATTATTTTTTTAAAATCAGGACTTAAAAAGACAAGCAAATGAAGAAACAAACAATAAAGTGGATGATTGATAATCATAGCACCTTCTCCGTGGAATTAAGTACATAAAGTTCTCTCTAAAGTGGTCGCTAATCCCAGAGCTGAGCGGGCCCCCATGGGTGCTCTCCTGGAGTCCTGTGAGTCCTCTGAGCTCTCTCCACAAGAACAGGGACAGTGTCTCCTTTGTGCTCCACCCCTGGAAGAGACAATAACCATTTGCACAACAAATGGATGAATTAATAGATAAATCAACGGGCGAAGTGAAGGGGTGGCTCCAGTCTTGCCACCTCTGCATCAATCAGAAGCTGAGGTGTGGTGTTCTTCTTGGTTCTCTGTCACCAAAGAACCTCATTTCTCCCATCCTCCCTCCACTTCTACTACCCAGATGCCACTGACCATGTAAGTTCCTTAACCTTTAAGTCTCATAGGTCTCACCTCTAAAACAAGGGTGATGAACACACTGTCTCCAAGTTGTTGTGAATATTAGAAGTGACATGTGTCTCTTCTAATATGGCGGATATTCAGGGGAGGAAGAGGAGTATGAACCCTCAGACATCAGGAAAATTACAAGTTAGAATATGGAGCATTTCCGTTCTTTCACCCTTCAGCATCCTTATTGTGGAAGGTTTCAGACTGGAGTAATGAAAAAGAATTTTGGAGGGTCCAGGCATCTGTACTAGTGCGTTTCCAAGGGTGCTGCATTTCCCTTATTTTCACAAAGAAGTGGTGGCACACGTAGACAGCAGTGGCTGCATTAAGTTGTTTTCTAGTGGGTGTGTAACACGCAATTCCACTTTCTGAGATCTCATTCCTGTCCCATCATCAGAAGTTTACTTGAGGAGGGTCCTTTAGTGCCAACATGAGGGGAACCTGGGGACCATCTGAAATAGCTTCTGTCTTTATTTCCCGCCTTGATCTCAGTGAAAACCCTTCACATTGCAGGGAGAATGCTAATCTGATTCCTGGTGAAATTAGCAGGCTTGCCAGAACCCTGAACATCGCTCTCTGAGGGAGGCCTAGGGACGGGGTCGTTGGGCCTATGACTCAGAATGCATTACGAGGTATTTGGAAGGCATGGCCACTGACTCCGGGGCTGCTTGGCTCAGTGCCTGAAATCCATCAGACATTGTGGGACACCTGCTTGCTCCCATCTTTCCCAGGAAGCTTCCAGGCCATCTGAAATGGCCAAAATGAGGATCAAAAGGGTGTTGACGCATCTGTCCATCCAGACAGCTGAAAGATGAGCTGCCAATGCTGTTCCCACTTTTTCAACATATGTGAGTAAAAAGAAACCACAACTGAATGTTAGCTTTCATGGACAATAACTTTTATAGAAAAAGAATGCAGACTCTGGTTTGGTGGGAACATGGAAAGTCTTCTGGGCTGTTCAGCCACCCCAAATATAAAATGCACTGAGAGTAAATTTCATAATTTATTTCCTAAAGTCCATGAATTCACTTCGACTCGTCTGACATTACATGGCCACAAAATGGCAGAGCAGGAATTTAAACCCCAATACTGACCCTTAAGGGCTTTGGGTTTTGTTTTGTTTTTTCTACTCATGTTGCCTTTCAGGATAAAAAATCTAATTCTCTGAAGATTTCCAACTTGAAAGAAGGCAGGATGCTAGCCAAGGAGAAAAGGCCCAGGCAACTTCTAATCTCTGATCTCTGCTGCACAGATGTTCACGTCTCCCCACCTGAGGACAGTGTCTCTGGACTTTGAGCACCTTGGGGACCATGGACACACCTGGCCTCAGAATTCTTAGAAGCATGGCACTCGAGGGAACCAGCACCAGCATGTGGGTCAGCCCTGGATCAGGACCGGCCCTGCCAGGCCCGACCTCTAGGCCAGCCTCCTTTGGGTAGAAGAGGACAGTGCTCAACAGACCTCAGAGTACTGGGCTCTCGGCCCAGCCCTCTCGTTGCTACAGTGAGTTGCCCACTGGAGGTCCCTCTTGACCACACCTGGCCAACTGTCTTGGGGCTGAGACCTCATCTCTATCCATTCACCAAGAGGCTTTTAAGTGGTGCCTCCCCCGTGAAATGTTCCCAGACAGAGTGCAGCTTACGCTCACTGTGCCACCTCACACCGGCAGCTCCCATGCCAGCTCCTATCTGGGAAAGGTAGAGCTGCTCATATGGATGTCAATGGCTCCTTATCGACAGGCTAGAGTGCCAGAGTGGTGAGGAGCTTGAAACCAGAGCAATTGGGGAGCATGACTATTTGTTGGAGGGAGTGGAGAGAAGTGATCCCAGGAGTCTGACACACAGAAAACCCACCATGCCTGAACCTGGGACCCTGAGAGCAATGCCAGGAGCAGAGGGGGTCCCACAGTAATGGGGTTAACAGGATCCACTGTAGGAGAAACCTGCTGGGAGCTGGAGGAAAGTCACGCAATTTCTCTTCAGGGCCTTGTGAGCAGAGCTGACAGCACTTGGGGGTCACGCCGAGGGGATGGGCCTGGCGTCCCTGTCCACCAGAGACTTAGGTCTTCCTTTTCTTTTCTTTTTCCCACTGCTGTGAGGGAAGGAGTTTGCGGAGGCTGTGCCGTGTATTGTGATAGGCTGGCAGCTTGCACCTGTTAGGGTACAGCTAATCCGTTCGCTCCATGGCTTTTATGGCTAATGCAATGCTCCATTCCCAATTATGTAGGGGTGAGTGTGAGTGATCCAGGGGCCAGAAACAGATGTGTCCACCTGCGTTGAGGCTGTGCGTTGGGCTGTGGGACAGCTGCAGGGGCTTACTGCTCTGGGAAGGGAAGCCAAGCCAACAGGCTGAGGGGTGGGGGCGGGCATTGGGAGGGGGATCTGTTTCAACCCTGGTGAGTCACTGGATTTGCTTGAAGAATCTCTGCAAGGAAAACCAAGCAACTCCAGAGGAAACTGAGGGACTGTGAATCTGTAGGAAGGAGAGCCATCTAGAAGCCTGGTGATGAGTTCTGTGCAATCCAGTTGAACTCTTTGATAATACAAGATGATAGTAATCATAGTGATGGCGCCAATAATAGCCCTAGCCAGCATTTAGGCAGGGTCGCCATTTGGTCAAGGTCTCAGCACACAGGGGTGAGATTCATCTGGTTGACCTTTGAACCCAAATTCTTAAGCAATATACGATGCACCAAATTCCAAAAAATCTCTAGTGTGAGATCAACATGAAACCTGCTTTCCAAATTTAATTGCAGTCATTAAACTGGTGATGAATTAGAGATGAAGTTAAATTTAGTAGGACTAAATTTCTCCTTACATATGATGTGAAAGATAACCTTTGTGTTGCTTCTGAGTGCAAGATGAACTGTAGAAGATACAATTTAGATGTAAGGTGCTAAAATTCAGGAGAGATCCCTGCTGCTGAGGGCAAAAATTGGGCGATAGCCCGAGAGAAGAGGCAACTCCTCTGTATGAGTTACGGGTGGCGGCATTCCAGAGGCACCAACCATGGGGTCTGCCATAGGATCTGGGCTCGAATCCACTCATCAGGCAGGTCTCTCTAGAGGATCAGAGATGGGCTGAGGCCCTGGAACACACACGGGGAAGGAGAGAGGGACAGAAGCCCCAGGTTTGAAAATGAGCTAAGATCCCAGTCAGTGATTCAAACCATTGGCCAGGTGGAATTCCCAGTGACAGGTGCATGGGCAAGAAACCAGGCTCAGTGGGACCCCTGGTCTTTCAGGCCAATTCCTGGGTGGAGGGAGGAAAAGTGGGGAGTTACACAGTTCACCCGTCGTGGCAGCCCTCTCACCTCTGTGATTTCCACTTCTGCCACAAATCAAGAGTGTAATTTGATTGTGCGAAAAGATGATTGTACATATTTTAGTTTTATAACAGGATCCCTTTGCCCTTCCAACCTATGCTCTCTCCCATATCTCTCTTCCTATCTTTCTTTCTCCTTTTCTCTCTCTGTCTCTCCCTCTCTTCTTTCTGTCTCTTCTCCTCTCTCTGTCTTTCTGTCTCTCTCTCCCTCCCTCTGTATCTGTGGATGGATAATCTTCTCTGGCATGTGTCGCTCATGGGCTGTACCACAGTCTTAGACGAGGCACTCTTCTTGATTCTGGAAGGAAGCGTTCTGGGATTTGAAGTCCTGGACTGTACAGCACACCCACAGATATTTTCATTTAAATTATCTACTTGTTCTGCCATTTCCTTTATGAGTTTTTTTTGATTACTCTTCTCTGGAGTCTGCTGAGAAACAAAGAGATGGCAGAAGCTTTCCCAAGTGATGAACATAACCACCTCGAGTGTGGTACCTGCTGATACTTGCCTGTTTGGAGTGTCCTTCCCTCAGTCATGCAATGGAGAAAGAAAGAAAACATGGTGGATATGGCAGAAAGACTTCCAAGGTTCACAAAAGAGCATGCTGGAGGCCCTGGGTCATGCTTGACATACTGTCTGGGGAGGTCAGAGAGGAAACCTCTCACCCAAGGTCAAGCACTGAGTGTGGGCAGTTGAACCAGAAACTAGGTCTCTGATTTCTTGTCCAGGGATTTTTCCTCACATGACCATGCTTATTTCTCAAAGCCCAGGGTGGACACAGTGTGTGGGAAGAGGAGATAATGGTCTGTATGGCTCCAGGGACACTGAGAGGGTTGCCATGGTCTATCTCTCATCTGTCCATGCTCTTGTTTACTCATTCTCTGATCCGCTCAGCACCTTCTCTGTGCTAGATATTGGGACGCAAGCATGTGTGGTTCCTTAGGAAGGGCTCTGGCTCTCAGGGAGCAGACAGAGATACAGCCTGCCAATGGCAACGGTTAAGGAGGGAAGCCCACAGCAGATGTACAAGAAGACCCTCAGGTTCCATGGGACGAGGGCGACTCATGCTTTAGGGGGCTCAGAGGTAATTTTTGCAAATAGCCTTGAGGTTTGGTGGGTGAGAAAGCTGGGGAAGAGAAGATAGCCTGACTAAAAGTTTAGACACATCAGAGATGGTTTTAGAGAGGGGAAGCAGTTCACTAAGGCCAGAGTCGTGGAAGGTCTGGGGCATTGGGTGAGGAGGGGGACATAAGCATAGATAGTACAGTGCTTGAAGATCTAGTGAGATTTTATTCCTTCAGCTTCAGGCTGTTTCCTGCATTAAAAAAACATCAAGTATGGGGCTGGCCCAGTGGGATAATGGTTAAGTTTGTACACTCTGCTTCTGCCGCCCGGGGTTCACAGGTCAGATCCTGGGTGTGGACCGATGCACTGCTTGTCAAACCATGCTGTGGAGGCATCCCATATAAAGTAGAGGAAGATGGGCATGGATGTTAGCCCAGGGCTAGTCTTCCTCACACAAAAAACAAAACAAAACACATCAAGTACGTGATGTGCACTCCTGAGCAATTTATATCTCAGGGGGAGGCTGTCCATCACTCCTACTTGGAAGCCAGATTTGACTAGCTCAGGGCTGACCAGAGCTGAAGGATGGGGTTGCAGGTGGGCCCTCCTAGAAGCAGACATGACAGAGAGCCCTCTGCCAGTGCTGCAGCCCCAACAGCCCCTGCAGCTGATCTTGGCCCACCTGCCCGCTGGAGGAGCAAATGGGAAGAACCAGGCCTTGTGCACCTGCCCGTCTTTATCTCAGCTGTTAGTGGGAATGCTGAGGGAGACTTAAGGTGCAAGCAGTGAAGGCTGTCGGGTGGCCATGTTTTTTTGCAGCTGGGCCGAGGGTCCTTCCTGCAGGAGGTGTCTGAGTGGTGCATCTCTGTGGGGCCACATATGGGATGCGACAGGGTGAGCATGAAAGATTGTGGAAAAGAAGGAAAGGCAGATGTTGGCCTGCCCATGCTTCCCTGTAGGAGTCAACATTGCCTTTGACATAATATCTGTGCTGAGTATCCCCTGTCTGATTTCTCTGAGTCTGTCACCACAAGCTCTCAGAAAACCTAGTAGTGTGGTAAGTTATGTGCATCAGGAGCTTCTGGTCTCCCTGAACGGGAACTCACGGTAGATGCCCTTGAAATACAGATTCAATGAGGAATCTGAGAGCTGAGGCCCAGAGGGAAGCTTTGATGGTGATGGAGAAACCAAGTGACAGGTGACGACATCTCCCAGCAGCTCAGGAGGTGCTGAGCATGATCTTCAAGCTTGGAAATGAACAGTTTTGTTCAAAAAAACCTGAGGAGTTTTATGTGTACCTCATAATACAGGAGAGAGGGAATAAGGTGGACATTGTTTGAAAGTTGATATAATATGTCCTAACAATATTCTCTTTGGCCAGAATGTCCGCCCTCCAAGAGGATCTGTTCCAAAGCCCCCGTAAGTGCCCATGCTCCGGGAAGCATGGTCCTGCCTCCAGGCACCCCAGAGCCCCACCCCTCGCAGCTGGACCAGGCTCACTGCTGTCAGTCTGTGGGATCTGTGTCCACAGCTTCCTTCCTTTGCTTCCAGAACCCACACAGAGTAGCAGATAACTCTCAATAAACAAGACAAGCAGGCAGCAGCCATAGGAGTAGATGTTCGTGAATCACTGTGGATAATTTTAAAAGTCCTGGAGGTTCACTGAGGGATATCAGGTGCAGGCAGCTGTCTGAAAGGTGACCCCAGTGTTCCCAATTTGCTGGCCAGGAAACGTTCTGAATGCCAAAATATGAAAGCAAACACAGCAACACAAATACTAAGTAAGAAATGGCAGACGACCCACCAGCTGGGAGAAAATATTTGCAAATCGTTTGTCCGACAAGGGATTAATCTCAGTAATATATAAAGATCTCATGCAACTGAGGAACAAAAAAACAAACAACCCGATCAAAAAATGGGCAGAGGATATGAACAGACATTTTTCCAAGGAAGACATACAGATGGCCAATAGACACATGAAAAGATGTTCAACATCACTAATCATCAGGGAAATGCAAATCAAAACTACACTAAGATATCACCTTACACCGGTTAGAATGGCTATAATCACAAAGACAAATAACAACAAATGCTGGAGAGGTTGTGGAGAAATGGGGACCCTCATTCACTGCTGGTGGGAATGCAAACTGGTGCAGCTTCTATGGAAAACAGTATGGAGAGTCCTCAAAAAATTAAAAATAGAAATACCGTATGATCCAGCAATCCCACTCTTGGGCATCTACCCAATGGACACGAAATCAACCATCACAAGAGGCGTATGCACCCCTATGTTCATTGCAGCATTATTCACTATAGCCAAGAAGTGGAAGCAACCCAAGTGTCCCTTGACTGATGATTGGTTAAAGAAGATGTGGTATATACATACAATGGAATACTACTCAGCCATAAGAAAAGACACAATTGTCCCATTTGCAACAACATGGAAGGACCTAGAGGGTATTATGTTAAGTGAAATAAGCCAGAGAGAGAAGGACAGACACTGCATGAACTCACTCATATATGGAATATAAGTGAACACACGGACAGAGAGAACTGATTGGTGGTTACCAAGGGGAAGGGGGGTGGGGGGTGGGCACAAGGGGTGAAGGGTTACATCCACAGTGTTATAAACTATTAAGACATCAATTAAAAAAATGGTAAAAAAAAAAAAAAAAAGAATAACCACAGAAAGGCTTGGAGAACTACATAAAAAAAAAATAAAGTTCAGGAAAGTAAAAAAAAAAAAAGAAATGGCAGACGAGGCCATAAAATAAAGTGGCCTCGGTCTGTCTGTAGCAAAGCAAGTTCAGGAGTAGGGATTATCCTGCCCCTTCAGTCTTGGTTCTTATTTTCCTTCTTCTGCAAGGGAAAATTAATCAGTGCACCTGCAGAGCTATTGATAGTGTTTACGCCTGTGTCAGAAATGTTCCAACAATGAAGGACTCCTATTCTTTTCATTTTATTAAATCTTGATAGTTATGAAATATTTTCTAAATAGAAAAGAGTATGTAAACATCTATGTATATTAAAAACATAAATATCACCTCTTTGGAACTGCCCGCACAATGCCCCAAGCCTTCCGTGTGCCTCCCCCAGGGACCAGTATCCCGAATTCCCTGTTAATCATATTCTTTTGCTAAATCGCGTATGTACACTCCTCAAACCGTGCACTGCTCAGTTTAGCTACTGTACTCCATTTAGATGGAGTTACACCATGTCCATTCTCCTGCAACTTGCCTTTTTCACTTAATGGTATGTTTTTGAAAGTTTTCCTTGTGATTTACTTTTCCTGCATCAGTTGCTGCGCTGGTGTAATTTCCCTTCTTTAGCCCGAGGGTGTGGTGAATTCCTTTGTTTGTATTGCTCTATAAATTTCACGATGAGAAATGAATGACAAGCTGTTTATTAATTTTACTCTCGAGGGACCGTTGGGTTGCATTCTTCTTTCTTTTGTTTCTTCTGCGAGTGGTTCTGCTGGGCACGCTTCGCATAGTCTCCCGAGCACGTGTGCCTGAGAGGTTCTCAGGTGGAATGATTGTGCTGTAGAGTGTGCACATGCTCAGTTTTACTAGATTTTGTCAAATGGATTTCCCAAGTGGTTGGACCAAGCTGCCCTCCATTCAAGGCGAAGGGCCTCTCCATGGCCCTGCGTCCTCACCAACGTTTCGTGCTATCATGTTTTTAATATTTTGCCAGTTTGATTGTTGGAAATGACATTGGACGTGGTTCTGGTTTCTGTTTCTCTGGTTACTTATGGGCCCCCCAGGATGAGTAGAGGGACAGGGCAGGGGGGGCCACGAATTCTGCAGGAGGGGAGGCTGGGTCGGAGCGGTGGGCTGGAGGCAGTGACCGGCTGGTGTTCACTGTTTCTGCGTTTCTATGCTGTTTGTATTTGTTCCAAGTCCAACCCTGAAAACATGAATCGTCATCAATTCTGACTTGTGTTCCAGTGATTTCTATTTTCTAGAAATTTTCTATGAAGTCCTTGAACCTCAGGATTTGTGACTTTTCTCCATGATGGAAGTTCTGCCTCATTACTGTGCAGATCCTCCCTGATGACCTAGGATGAGGGTGGTGAGTGGGGGTGGGAGGGTGTGTAGGGCACTGGGTCTGTGGGGCCATGCCTGGTACAGCAGACATCTGCATGGGAAGAGACATGAGCTGTGGCCTGGTTCAAGCTCTTTACTTGATCCTTGGGACTCCAACTACCTCTCTGAGCTGTCACTGCTCCCTGCATCAGATGGGCCACGAGAAGACCCAGACTCTGGTACCTTCTGCCCTTATAAAGTTACCTTTACTGAGTTTGCATTAACTGTAGTCATTAACTGAGAGAAGCTGGCTGTGAGGCTCCTATACTACAGACTTGCTCTGAGAACACCAGACCCGGTATGTGAGCTCTCTGAAGACATGATAGGTATCAATGAAGAGTAGCTATATAAATCAAGGTCATGTTTTATTCAACAAATTTTTATGACTGATTCACATTCTAAGTGCCAGGGATGTAGTGATAAATAAAATAGCCTCTTGTGTCTGGGGTTTACATTCTAGTGGGGAAGACAGACAGTAAACAACCAAACACATAAACAATTAGACACATAAACCAATAAGATCATTTCAGATAGTGACCAGCTCAACATGGAAAATAAAGCCCAGTGAAATGGCACAAGATGGTAGGGGTGCCACTCTTGCAGGGAGCCAAATATGAGGAAGCAGCCTTCCATGAACAAGTGTGGGGAGAGGGCATTCTGGCATTCTAGGCAGGACCCCATGCAGATGCTCCTGAGGAGTGGGCTCTGGGTCTTCAGGTGCCGACAGAAGCCCGAGGGGATGGACTAAGTGTGAAGCTGGAGGTCAGAGAGGAGCCCGGGCTCCTGCTCTGTTCCCAGCTGTGGGTCGTAACACAGAGCGGGAAGTGCTCGGTCTTATGTCAGCATTCTGTGATGGGGTCTTTGAGTCCCCGATTCCAAATCCATTAATATGGTGGAAGCTGGAGAGGTGAAGGAATTACCTCCTCCCAGTCTGGGTAGGATGCCCCAGGACAACCTCAGCTGGCCTCAACACACTCTAGCTCCTGTCCTGGGTCCTGCTTGTATCCTACCAATGGACCCCAAACAGCTCTGGGGGCCCTGGAGGATGCTGCGCCCCTCACTGCTCTGGGCACCGGAATGGGGAGAGAAGGGGTCCACCTCTTCCATCTGTCTGTGTCAGCAGCTCCCAGACTGTGGTCCCTCACCTGGATGGAGCCCTGGTGAGTCCTGGGTAACCCCAGGCACACAGAAGGGCCACACATGCCCCAGTGGGAAGAAGATGAAGGACTCATCTGAGTTAGTTCATCCTCGGATCATGTCCCAGCACCTGCATGGTGGGCGCTGGATGCTCTCCCTGAATATATGGTAAATAAGGGCCAGTCCTTGAGTGGAAGACTTTTAAAGATGTTGAGTTAGCTTTTCCCAAACGATCCCACACTCTCCATAGATGATGGCACCCTTCCAATTCAGAATGGTTTTGGGTGAAGACACTGTTGGCATTGGTCTTGGTGTTCCCAGCTCCCTCTTGTGAAGGGGCTGGTGGACTCAGAAGCAGCCTTTGGAGAAAGAGAGACAGAAAGACAGAGACAGAGAGACAGAGAGGAAGGGTGGGGGAGAGGGAAAGAGAAGGAGAGAGGGAGAGAGAAGGAGAAATGGACAGAGCCAGTGAGCGCTGAGCTGTGTTCTCTCAGAAAGTACCTGGCAAGCTGGAGGCAGCTCATGTGCCAATACTTGAAAGCTATAAACAAGTTCCATGTGGACAGGCTCCCATGAGTCATAGAAAGGCTGTGCTTGGGAAGCTGGTGTGGGAGGGAGAATGGACACAGCGTGCTATTCCTAGGGCAGGTATGCCTTCCCTTCAGGGGAGAGGGGAGGCCCAGAGAAAGAATTTAGGCTTCAGATGGGAGGGGCTCAGGAGAACAGATGCTGTCAGGTCAGACATGCAAGTGATTTGAACACGTGGTTTAGCCTCTCTGAGCCTTAATTTCCTACTACGTCTAACGGGCAGATTTAACCCTCAGGAGATCTGATGTCGGTGAAAGCAAGAACCCACGATGGATCCTTCATGTCTGCGCCAGTCATGCCAATGTCCTTGTCTGTCAATGCCAAGGCCACACCCTTCTCCACTAACTGGAACTTGCCTGCCTATGACCTGTACCCTGGGAGGGCTGCCCAGCCACAGTGTCACCCATCCGACACACCGGCACATTCACACTACCCTCAGAGGACAGTTTTGTTGTTATGTTCATCCTTTGTTTATTTTGTGAGTCACACACAAAACTAGGAGGTGTGAAAAGAGACCGATGGACAGGTCGGGGAGAAGGGAATGTGTGCTCACTTTTCCTCCACAGCAGGGGTCAGCACCCTGCCTGCTTGGCTAAGCAGAGTTTTATGAGAACACAGCCACGCTTATTGTTTCGGTACTGCCTGCAGCTGCTCCCGGCTGCAATGGCAGAGTGGAGTGGTTGTCACAGAGAGCAAAGCCTAAATGTTTACCAAAGGCTTCTACGGCAACCTTTGTCGATCCCTGTTGTTGAGAATGCAGGGGACATAAGTACAGCTAACTGCCATCCTCTACATGATGTAACTGTTGGTGCTCCTGTGGGCCTCCAGCCCATGTTTCTGCCAACGTGGGGGAAGGTGTTCTTGGAGGGGTGTGGCAGGGAAAGTGATGTCCACTTTATTGGCTGCAACTCTGGGGCCACGGGGACCTTTCCTTGTCCTTGCTCTTTTCTTCCAAGACTGAGGATTGAGGTGGACTGCTGGGGGGTGGCATGCAGGACAATCATCACTCACGATCTGGTTTTCCAAGTGGAGATGCAGAGGAGCAGGGCTGGCTGGAGAGGAGTGAGTGGAGTGGGTAGAGTGGGTGGAATGGGCGGGATGAGCCTGTGTGTCCCCCTGAGCAATTCAGACATTGTCCTGCAGTGGACGGGAGAGCAGAGGGGTGACGGATCAGATCTCTATCCTGGCTTTGGGGGTTCAGCTTGCCCAAGGTCACACAGCAGGTGTTGGAATGCAGGTGGGATGGACCCACAGCCATTGTCCCTTTCAGACTCCTCTTCCATTCTTGGGAGGTGATTGCGATCACCTGGGAAGTGTGTTCAAAATGCTGAGCCTCTTGAAGTGGACTGTCCGGGGAGGGGCTTGGGAATCTTCATTTTCACACTTTGCTCCTGCTTGGGCAAGTTGTGAAGGTTGTTCTCCACAACACCGCCCATGGGACAGCTCAGGTGATTTTGGAAGTCTCTGCAGGGCACCAGATCAGTGGCTGAGCTTTATTCAAATCCTCTTCAAAATTAACTTATTTGTGGTTGTTTCCTGTTGCTGGTTTCTTAGAATTCAAAGCAAACAAAACAGAAACCATTAGCCTCTCGCCAGCCCTCTGTCCAGCAGATGGCGGTCTCTGACCAGGAATATCATGGACCATCCGCCACAGGAAGCTGCTCCCCTCTAAAGACAGGATTTTTTTTCTTGGGATGTCCAAGAAAACCCAAAATAAAAAATGTTGCCTATTACTCCCTAAGGACGACTTGTCTAATGAAGAGGAAATGCTTTCTCTCACGCGACTGAATGTGGATTTCTCTTCAGTTTCTACGAAATGAAAATGATGCCCTTTGATGTCAAATCCCTCACGTTTTCCTTGTTGCACTGCAAAGTCTCAGGGGACGTTACGCTGGCAGAAAATCATCTCAGGAAAATTCTATTCAGTTTTATCTAAGGCATGGCTTCTCCTTGTTCATCCTGATTTTTATCTTGTTACTTTCTTAGAAAATTAGAAAAGACCCTGTGTCTTCTGCTGCTGTGACAGGTCTGATCGGGACTGCCAGGTGGGGAATGGGTCAGGTTACTTTCCAGAGAAAAGGCACAGACATCTGATACTGACGTGCTGGTGAACATGCTCTCAGCTGCTACAGGACTCTTGGTGGGGTGGGTAAGGGTGGGCCTCTGCTGGTTCCCTTAGCTGGAAGCAAGAGAACCAGAGAGCCTGAGGGCTTCTTTCTTGACCCACCAGCCTCTTCCAGGGATCTTAGGGCTTCCCTCCTTACCTCTCCTGTCCTCCTCACCCCTCCTATCCCCTTCTCTACACTCGCTCATATTCTATCTTTCATTCTGTCTACCGGATCCAGTGGCAGCCAGCTAATGGGCTCCCTGTCCCGCCAGAATTTATAACTCTGTAATTATCAACAGAGAAAGACGATTTCCAGGGTGAGGAGAAGGATGTTCCATTCACATCATCCATTTCTCCCCACAGTTGGAGTTTCTGTGTCCTGGGGTCTACCAAGTGAGGGGCACCCCTTCTGGAGAACTGAGTGCAGTGGGGCCAGCTCCAGCAATGCCTGCTTTTTTTAATTTTATTGAGGTCACAGTGGTTTATAATAGTATATAAATTTCAGGAGTATATCATTATATTTTGACTTTTGTATAGACTACATCGTGTTCACCACCAAAACTCTGGTTTCTGTTGGTCATTGTACGAATGTGCCCTATACTCCCTTTACCCTCCTCCTGCCCCTTCCCCTCTGGTAACCACCAATTTGTTCTCCATATCTTTGTGTTTGTTTGTTTATCTTGCACATATGAGTGAAGTCATAAGGTAATTGTCTTTATCTGACTTATTTTGCTTAGCATAATACACTCAAGGTCCATCTATATCATCGAAAATGGCAAGATTTCATCTTTTTTATAGCTGAGTAGTATTCCATTGTGTATATATATGTATATATATACACATATATACACATACCACATCTTCTTTATCCACTCATCCTTCCAAGTCTTGGCGATTGTGAATAAACCTGCAATGAACAGAGGGGTGCATATACCTTTTTGATTTAGTGTTTCATGTTCTTTGGATAAATACCCAGAAGTGGACTAGCTGGATCATGTGGTATTTCTATTTTTAATTTTTTTGAGTAATCGCCATACTGTTTTCTATAGTGGCTGTACCAATTTACCCAAGGTGAAGGGCATCTTATTGCCTGAAGAAAACTTTTGCTCTTTCTTTTCTTTTTTGGAGGGAGGAGAGTCTGTGGAGCCATTGCAATGCCTGTTTGAAGGAAGGTAAATATCCTGCTTATTTCACCTGAGCCGCACGGGCTGGGGAAGCAGTGACTGGCCTGTTCAGCTTCCACGCTGGGAGATGGGATCTGATCCATGGAATGTGTGGAGTGTTGGGGGGGGGCTCCTCAAATCTCAGACAGAGCTGCAGAAGCTCTGTAGGCGCTCCCCTTTCCAAAAAAAACAGAAAAGAAATAGCAAAAGTTTTCTACAGACAGTAAGACGCCCTCCACCTTGGGTCCCAGCCACTCAAGCCAATTCTAATCTCCTAACTAAAATCTTCTAATCCAAGCAATGCACTAACTCTTCGGCATCCACTCCTCACTCTTGCATCCATTTACTGCTTTTTTGTGTGTTTCTCCTGGAGGGCATGAGAAACACAACTAGGGGTCGTCATCAACCGACAGGACCCAGGTCTCTCTATCCATCTTCAAAACCCGAAGAGATTTTCCTCCCTGCATTTTGCTTCTCACGCAATGTTGTGACTGCTAGGTTCCCACACTGGTCCATTCATTCCAGAACATTCTTTCTCTTTTGTGAGCCTTTGAGCTTTTCCTTCCTTTCAGCCACTGTCCTAATATTCACATTGTGTTTGGTCTTCTTTGTCTCTTAGATGTTTGTGTTTTGTTTTATGCTGTTGAACTGATTTTCCTCCCTAGACTAAATCCATCCTCAGGGCAGAGATAACTCCACCCCTGTAACTCCACAGCACAGAGGTCTGTTATTGGGCACCCAGGCCTGCACAGGGGGACTGCCGGGGGCAGGAAGAGGGGCTTTTGTTTTCTGGGCCTGCACCACCAGGCTGCCCTGGACTGGAGGGGGCCACAGGGTCTGTCAGATAATCACTCTTCCTCATGGGTAGTCCCTATTAGTAGTCAGTGAACCTAAACCAGCAAAAAGCATAGGCTTTGCTCCCCTAAAACAAGGTCAGCAGTGAAAGGTGAATGAGAAAAGGAAACAAGGGAGGAAGCTTCTCCTTTGTCAAGTGCTGCCAACGTTGCCCTTCCCAACCCCCTGCATTTATTAAGGTCACTCACTAGGGGGCCTGGAATGAGCACTAGACCAGAGAGCCCAGTTGAGATGAAGGCTCAGGCTATGTTCTCACAAAATTCAGGCCGACTGGACCCCGTTGTCCCTTGTCCTTCATTCCAGGACCTGGAAGTCTGTACAGTGGCTCCCGCAGCTGTGCCTGGGCTCCCCAGATGCTGCCTGGGGGAAAGCTGCTTCCCCTGGAGAGCCTGGGGCTCTCTGGAAAATGGACAGAATCGCTCATATTGTACAAAGTCGTGCATAGATTCAAGTGGCTCATCTGAGTCTGGGACAGAGATGTCCACATCAACACATTGTGCAAGTTCCCCCTTGAGTTTTTGCAGCAGCTCTAGGTGGAACACGCCACCCAGCATCAGGCTGAGAAGCGGTGAAGAAGAAGAGACTTTCAATGGTTTACTTACAAAGGACTAAAACTTATGGGAACTTCAGGGGTCTATGAATTTTGATTTTAGGCTGTATCTAAAATTACACATCTCAACTGTGTGCACTTGGCTGAGGAGGTTTGTGTATTTAAAGTTAAATGTGGTCCCAACTGTTTCTGGTTCAAATACAAAAGAGCAGACAGATGAAAAAGCACTGGTTTCTGGATCCGGTTAGGATGAGGTCATTGGGGTGGGCCCGAATCCAAAAGGACTGTGTCCTAATACAAAGAAGAAGATGATGTGAAGTGACACAGGGAGAAGACAGCCATCTACAAGCCAAAGAGAGAGGCCTGGAACAGATCCTTCCCTGGAGTATTTTGAAGTTCGCCTCTAGAACTCCAAGACAATAGCCCTTGTCTAAGCCGCCCAGTCTGTGGCCATTTGTTACAGCAGCTCTAGTGAACTCATACACTATACTCCTGAATGGCCTGAATGGTGGGGAGTTCACAGTTGTATGAGGGATTCAGTACACAAAACATAATCACAGCTCAAGATGACAAGTGCTGGAAAGACGCTTCCTGTGAAGGAGATTTCGGGGTACAGGGGCAGAGGGGCCAAATACTCTTGGAAGGAGTAGGAAGGATTCACACCTTGGGTGAAGTTTTGCAGAATGGCTAAGGGGGAGCTCAGGCAGAGATCATGATTAAAGGCACTGGGAGAACAGAGATTGTCCCTCTCAGATGCCTGGGGACACGGAAGGGGTTGAGGCCACTTGCGTGCCATCAGGGGATGCCGAGGTCTCCAGGTTACTAAATGTTCCTTTATAGGATAACTTCAAATGGCTGCATAAGTTTGTTTTTATAATATCACATTCTATTTTAAGCTGTCTTTTTTTCCTGGTATAAAGAACTGAGCTATAGGCATCAAAATGGCTAACTTTTCATGCATATTTGTGTTTGTGGTTTAGGATAAATTAGTTCCGGTATAGTCTTAAGTGTCAAGATACATTTAAATTGCTTTATATCTTTAAAGTCATTGCTCTTAAGAGGGAAGAGATGAACAGAGACATGTTCAGGAGAGTGACCAAACCAGGAGAGTGACCAAACTAGGAGAGTGACCTGGTTTCGTCACTGGATACACATCAGCTGCCAGGGATGTGTACCTGAAGGGAGTCCACACTCTCCACAGGCCACCAGGAAGGGGCAAAAGGACTCAAGGATGCCTTGCAAAAGGAGGTAGCACGCCCATCCATTGTTGGTGCTGAAAACTGTCCTCTTAGCTGGAGTGCAGCAAAGACCTTTGGGGTTTTAGCTGTGCAAGATGAAAAGTTCTATGCAAGGCAAAGGGAAAGCACACTGCTTCACTGCCCTGAATTCTAATGAAGACTCCACTAATCAGAAGGAAAAATGCTCTTGGAAGGCCAATCACTGGCTAGAGGTCCTTCGTCTCAGACTCCAGACACAGGCTGAAAACAATGCCCACCTGCTTGAGTTGAGGCCATTCACATGGCCACAGTAGCCACGGAGAGCTGCTTGACTTGGTGGTTCTGCTTCAGTGGCCCAAAATAAGTGAATTACTTATTGAAACCACACCAAAGCAGGTCCCTCCTGTCTGGTTAGGACTCCACACCTGTGCCATGCCAGTCAGCACTGCAAAGCAACGCTGCTGGAAGAGAGATGTGAGTTGCTCTTGGCATTGTGCACATGATACCCCAGCTGACATGTGCAGACTACTGCAAGGACCACAGCCTTTGGCACAGACACTACGTTTGATTGTTGCATGACAGGTATTACAGCTTCTGATTGTCAAAGAGAAAAACACTTGCATTTCAGATTCTGCCCTGAGTACTTGGCATAGGATGGATACTTATATCGTTTCCTCTAGAAAATAGCTTTCCTTTTCTTATTTATCATAAAGATCAGGGAAAAGTTTTAGCCAAATTATCCTCACAAGATTAGAATAAAAAAAAAAAACCCTACCTTTTTACTTGTCACACGTTAATCTTTATTATATGACAGCTTATTGAGAAACAATCCACATAGCATACCATTCACCCATTTAAAGTGTACAATTCAATGTTTTTTTAAATGTATTTGCAGGGTTGTGAATCCATCACCACAATAAATTTTACAACATTTTTACAAGCCCAGAAAGAAACTCCGCACCACTTAGCAGTTCCTCCACTTTTCCCCCAACACCCACCAAAAACTTACCTACTCTCAGTCTTAGGCAACCACCAATCTGCTTTCTGTCTCTATAGATTTGCTTATTCTGTGCATTTAATGTAAACAGAAGCATAAAGTACGTGTTGTCTGCGACGGGCATCTTTCACTTGGCATTATGTTTTCCAAGTTCATTCATGTCGTCATGGGTTCCAGTGCTTTGTTCCTTTTTACTGTCAATTAATATTCCATTTCATGACTGTATCACCTTTTGTTTATCTGTTCATCCTTTAGTGGACATTGGGCTGTTTCCACTTCTTGTCTATTGTGAATAATGATGCTATGAACATTTATGCGCAAGTCTTTGTGTGGATGTATGTTTTCATTTCTCTTGGGTCTATACACCAAAGAGTAGAAATGCTGGTACATATGGTAATTCTATATTTAACTTTTTGAGGAACCGCCAGTCCATTTTCCAAAGTGGCTGCACCATTTTACATTCCCACCAGCAGTGCACGAGGGCTCCACTTTCTCCACATCCTCACCAGCCTGTCGTTATCTGTCTTTTGTTTCCAATAGCCCTAGAAAGTGTGCAGTGGCATCTCACTGCAGTTTTGATTTGGCTCCCTGATGGCTAAAGATGTTGAGCGTCTTTCCATGTGCTTATTGGCCAGGTGCATCTTCCTTGGAGAAACTCTATTTGGATTCTTTGCTGATTTTAAAAGTTGGATTGTCTTTTTATTCACATCTTAATATTTGCAATATTTTATGAAATGTTCTCTGTAATTATTTTTGTGGAAGATATCTGGGTAATAATCTCATTCCTAGCACTTGTGGGAGTGGCTGAAACAAGCACTTGCAACAAAATCACATAAAGAAGCTTAACTTATAGACATTAACACATATATCAAGCCTTGAGTCAGCTGTTGTGTGTGCTGCTGTCTCCTAGTCTGTGTCACTGTTCACTCTGCCCACATGTAGCAATCTGAGGCAGGCATTCGTGAGATAATACATTATTATAGAGTCGTTGGATAGCAATCAGTATTTATCTAAATTAAAAATGTATACGTTTTTACACAACAGTTTCAATTCTAGAAAACCATCCTACAGATATACATATGTGCAAAGACATAATTACAAGAATGTTAACCATGTTTTTCGGTGATAGCAAAAGACTGGAGAGAACCTGGAATTGCATAGAGAGCAGAGAAGGTAAATAATTTATGGACCATCCATATACTATGAACCATTGAAAAGAATAAAAGCTCTATATACGCTGATGTAGGATAGTTTCTAAATATATTAGGTTAAAAAGAACAGAAGGTGGGCTGGCCCAGTGGCGTAGCAGTTAAGTTCGCATGCTCTGCTTCTGGTGCCCCAGGGTTCACGGGTTCAGCTCCTGGTCACGGACAGATGCACCACTTGTCAAGCTATGCTGTGGTGGCATCCCATATAAAGTAGAGGAAGATGGGCACGGATGTTAGCCCAGGGCCAGTCTTCCTCAGCCAAAAGAGGAAGATTGGCGACGGATGTTAGCTCAGGCTAGTCTTCCTCACACACACTCACACAAAATGAAAACACAAGGTACAGAACAGTGGATAAAGTAAAAAAGTCTGTGTAAAATGGGGCTACCTGTACATATACATGCCTACATATGCATTAAATATTTCCGGAAGAATACAAAAGAGAGTGCTCATAGGTCACTCGAGGGCAGTGAATGTATTGTTCACTGTATATCTTTTTGTAATATTGTGTTTTATCACATGCATATATTATTTGTTCAGTAAAATATTTTTTGAATGCATTTAAATAGTCACAGTACTTCTCAGGCTTTGAGATCGTTGTAGAATTCCAACAAATTAACCGAATTTTGTTCCCTTCACCTAAGTAAGCAATTATCCACAAGACCAATCTTGTCCCATCTCTGCCCCACCCCCACCCAGTGCATTACTGTGAAGCAAATTCCAGGCCTCATATCATTTCATCCATTTTCAATCTTATCTCTCACAGATACGACCTCTTTTTAAAACATAATAAACAATGCTTTATGATGCCTAAATGAATTAACAGCTATTCCCTTCGTTAACAAATGTCTGGTCTACTCTTCCCAGGTAGCCAATGTTCTTTTCAGTTGGATCCTTAGGTCCACACATTGCAGCTGATTGATGTATTTATTTCTTACATCCTCCTAATCTTTAGGTTCACCTTCCCTCTTTTCTTTTCCTTTGCAACTTATTTGTTGAAGAAACTGGATTATTTGACCTGTGGTCTTCCCAGAATACTGGGTTTTGTTGATTTCATCCATGTGGTAAAGCTGACCATGCTCCCGTCTGTCTGTCTCTCTGAGGCCTGGTCAGATTAGGCTCCTCTGTTGGTAGGAATTCTGGTCAAGAGTGTGGCCGTGTACTCCCTCTGGCACCTCGTGGGCCGGAGCAGAATTGCTTGCTAGTGTTGACTTTGATCAATGCTGCAGACGAGGTCAGTCTGATCCACCCGTTGTAAAGGGCCCCACCAGCTGTTGACCTAAGGGCTGTAACAGCCACTTGTGATTATTGCCAGATCTTTTCCACTAGGAATTGCAAGGCAGTTGTATCCTATTCTTCTTTCTACACATTTTGGCTTAAATTTTTTAACTGAGATGTGTTCTTAAGGAGGCAAGATAAATGAGCATTTTCCTTTTTTTAAACCAGTTTTCAGGATCATGAGTTCGTTTTTCTTTCATTCTTCATGGAGTGACAATGAGGTGTGTGTATGTGTTTATGAACTCATGGATTTCTGTATGATTTCTATAACTGTGGCAATTATTACTCTTTTTGATTCTCAAATTGCTCCATCCTTGGCCAATTGGCTTCTTTTGCTGCACCCCAGGAGGTGTGGTAGCTTTCCTGCTCTCTGGTAGAACAATATGTTCTAGGCTCATCTTGTGCATTTTCTGCCTCAGACTCAGACTTGATTATTCTCCTGGGAGACCTCATTGCTTTTAGTGGGCAATGGTGTTTTGAGACCTGTTCTGGACAGAGTGTGAAGAAATCCTCCTGAGTTGAAGACATCTTCTAACAAATCCCTGTCAGTATAAACCAAGCAGTCAGAAACAGAATGAGTGTAAATATGAGAAGAGTAAAAAAAAGGTCAAAGGCGATAGAGCAGCATCTGGGAAAGGAAGTGGATTGACGTGTGGGAGACCTGTGTTCTGGGCACAGTTCTGCCTCTGATTGATAGAGCACCTTCCTGTTGCTGGGCCTCAGCTTCTTCTCAGGGAAATGGTATGTGTGAGGTGGGGGATGGCCACCATCTCTAAGTCTCTTCTGTTCTAACCTTTCTAAACTTTGTCTTCAGTGCTCTTTTTTCTCTATTTTTTGGTGAGGAAGATTGTTGCTGAGCTAACATCTGTGCCAATCTTCCTCTATTTTATATGTGGGATGCCACCACAGCAAGGCTTGAGGAGCGGCGTGCAGGTCCACACGTGGGATCTGAACCTGTGAACCCCAGGCCACTGAAGCAGAGCGTGCGAACTCAACCACTATGACATGAGGCCAGTGCCTCCACTGTTTTTTAAATAAACGACATTTTTAAGAACCATTTTAGATTTACATAAAAATCACAAAGACAGTACAGAGTTTCCATATACCCCACATAAGTCTCCTTCATTATGAACATCTCACATTTGTATGGTACATGTGTCACAATTAGTGAATCAATACTGATATATTATTATTAACTAAAGTCCATACTCTGTTCAGATTTTCTTAGTTTTTCTATTTCAGAATCCCATCCAGGACACCACATTACATTGAGCTATCATGTCTTCTTAGACTCCTCTTGGCTGTGACAGATTCCTCAGACTTTCTATGTTTTTGGTGACTTTGACAGCTTTGAGGAGTACTGGTCAAGTATATGGTGGAATGTCTCTCAATTGAGATTTGTCTGCTCTTAAAGAACACCACACAGGTAAAATATCATTGTCATCACATCATATCAAGGGCACCTGCTATCCACATGACTTATCGCTGTTGTTGTTGACCTTGATCACCAATTGTCCAGCCAGTCTACCACCATTTGTTGAGAAGACTATCCCATCCTTTCTCCATTGAGCTGTCTCTGCTCCTTTATCAAAGACCAGTTGAATATATTTGTGTGGGTCTGTTTCTGGGCTCTCTATTCTGTTCCATTACTCTATGTGTCTATTCTTTCACCAATATCAAGCTGTCTTGATATTGTAGCTTTATAATAAGTCTTGAAACAGGGTAGTGCGAGTCTCACAACTTTGCTCTTCGTCAGTATTTTGTTGGCTATTCTAGGTCTTTTGCTCTCCACATACACATTAGAACCAGTTTACTGATACCCACAAGACAGCTTGCTGGAATTTTGACTGAGATTGCATTGAATCCACAGACCAAGTTGGGAGGAATTGACACCTTATCAATATTGAGTCTCACAATCTACAAACATGGATATCCCTCCATTTATTTAGATCTTTGGTTTCTGTCATCAGTTTTGTAGTGTTCCACATATAAATTCTGTACATATTTTGTTGTGTTTATACCTACATATTTCTTTTTTGCTGTTGCTATGGTGAATGGTATTGTTTTGCGATTTTCAAATTTTAATTATTTCTTGTTGATATAGGAAATCAATTAACTTTTAAACATTAAACTTGTATCTTATGACCTTGCTATTCTTGCTTATTAGTTCCAGGAGTTTTTTGCCAATCCTTTGAGATTTTCTATATAGACAATCATGTCATCTATAAAAAAAGACTGTTTAATTTTTCCTTCCCCATTTGTACATCTTTTATTTCCTTTTCTTATTTGCATTAACCAATACTTCCAATATGATGCTGAATAAGAACAGGGAGAGAAGACATACTTGTCTTGTTCCTGATCTTAGGGGGAAATCATCTAGCTCCTCACCATTAGGTAAGATGTTAGCTGTAGGGATTTTTTAGAAGTTTTGTTATCAAGTTGAGAAAGTTTCCCTCTATTCCTTGCTGAGAGTTTTTATCATGAAAGGGAATTGAATTTTGCAAATGCTTTTTCTACATGAAATGATAGGATCATATAAATTTTCCTCTTTAGCCTGTTAACGTGATGGATGGATTACAATGATTGATTTTCTTATGTTGAACTAGTCATCCACACCTAAAAAAAAATCCCACTTGTTCGTAGTGTATAATTATTTTTGTGCATTGTTGGATTCAATTTGCTAATATTTTGATGAGGATTTTTGCATCTATGTACATGAGAGGTATTGGTCTATAGTTTTCCATTCTTGTAATGTTTCCGTCTGGTTTGGTATTAGGATAATGCTGTCATCATAGAATAAGTTAGGAAGTATTCTCTCTGCTTTGAATTTCTGGATGTGATTGAGGAGAATTGCTATGATTTCTTCCTTAAATGTTTGGTAAAATTTACCCATTCATCTATCTGGGCTTGGTGTTTGTTTTGTTTTAGAAAGTTATTAATTATCAATTGACCCAATTTCCTTAATAGATATAGGCCTATTCAGAGTATCACTGTGTAAGTTTTGGTTATGTCTTTCAAGGAATTGGTCTATTTCATCTACATTATCAAAAAACAGAGTTGTTCACAGTATTCCTTTATTATCCTTTTGATGCTCATCCTTTGGATGACCCCTCATTGATTTCTGATATTGATAATTTGTATCTTCTTTTTTTTCTTTTTGTTAGGCAGACTAGAAATTGATCAATTTTAGTAATCTTTTCAAAGAACCAGAATTGTTTTCATTGGTTTCTCTATTGCTTTCTGTGTTCATTTTCATTTATAACTTCTCTAAATTTTATTATTTTTTTCTACTTGCTTTAGGCTGAAATTGCTCTTCTCCCATTAGTTTCCTAATGTGGAAGCTTAGATTATTGACTGTAGATCTTTTTTTCTTTTCTAATACATATGTTTATTGCTATAAATTTCCCTCCAAGCACTGTTTTGCTGCCTACCACAAATTTTGATAAATTTTCTTCATTTGCAGTTAGTTCAAATATTTTAAATTTCTCTTGAGACTTCTTCTTTGGCCCAGGTGTTGTTTATTTATTTATTTATTTTTTTGTTAGGAAGACCAGCCCTGAGCTAACATCCGTTGCTAATCCTCCTCTTTTTGCTGAGGAAGACTGGCCCTGGGCTAACATCCGTGACCATCTTCCTCTACTTTATATGGGACGCTGCCATGGCGTGGCTGACAAACAGTGAGTCGGCAGGCGCCCGGGACCCAAACCAGCAAATCCCGGGCTGCCAAGCGCGAACTAAACTGCTGCGCCACTGGGCCGGCCCCCTGACCCAGGTGTTATTTAGAAGTATGTTGTTTATATCCAAATATTTGAGGATTTTGTGGCTATCTTTCTCTTGTGGATTTCTAGTTTAGTTCATTTGTGGTCTGAGAACATCTTTTGTACAATTTCTATCCTTTCACATTTGTTAAAGTGTGTTATATGATCCAATAAGTGGTTTATCTTGGTTAATGTTCCATGCTGGCTTGAAAAGAATGTGTTTTCCATTGTTGGGTGGAGTTGTCTATAAATATCAATTAAATCAAGTTGATTGGTAGTGCTGTTCAGATAAACTGTATCCTTATTGATACTCTGCCTGCTTAATCTGCCAATTCCTGAAAAGGGCTATTAAAATCTACACCTATGGCAATATGATTCATTTATCTCTCCTTTCAATTGTATCACTTTTTTTGCCTCATGTGTTTTGATGCTCTCTTGGTAGGTGCCTAGATGTTTAGGATTTTTATGTCTTGGAAAACTGACCTCTTTATCGTTATGTAATACCCTTCTTTTTCCATGATATTTTCCCTTGCTCTGAAGTCCGCTTTGTCTAAAACTAATCTAGCTCCTCCAGATTCCTTTTGTTTAGGGTTAGCATGCTTTGTTTTTCTCTATCTCTTTCCTTTTAATCTTTCTGAGTCTTCATATTTGACGACATGGGTTTCTTATAGACAACACAGAGTTAGGTCTTGCATTTTTCAATCCGCTCTGACAATCTGTCTTTTAATTGGTGTATTAAAATCATTCTGAGTCAGAGGGATTATTGATGGAGTTGGGTTAGCATCTAACATGGTTGTTACTGTTTTCTATTCATTGCACCTTCTCTTTATTTTTTTATTCTCCTCTTTTGCTGCTTTCCCTGGTTTTAATTGAGCATTTTCTATGACTCCATTTTATCTTCTCTACTAGCATATCAATTCTACTTTAAAACTTTAAAAAATTGTTCCCTAGAATTTGTTATATACATTTTTAACTAATCTAAGTCTTCCTTGAAATAGCACTGTCCCACCTCACGTGTAGTTCAGGTACCTTGTAGCAGTATTCCCCATTCATCTCTCCTGCTCCTAGGATGCACTGCATGCATTTCACTTGTCCATATGCTACAATCGCCCCATGTATTGTTACTGTTATTACTTTAGACAGTTATCTTCCAGATCAATTAAGAACAAGAAAAATAAAATATTTTGTTTACCTTCATTTATTCCTTCTATGATGCACTTCCTTTCTGAATGCAGATTAGAGTTTCTGATATGTATCGTTATCTTTCTGCCTAAAGAACTTCTTTGAACATTTCTTACAGGGCAGGTCTACTGGAAATGAATTTCCTCGGTTTATCTTTGTCCAAGAAAGCCTTTATTTCTTTATCTCTCCTCCATTTTTTGCAGGAGAAATTCACCAACCTGAATTCCATAGGCTGGTGTTTTTCATTTCAATATTTTAAATGTCTCACTTCATCCTCTTCTTGCTTACATGGTTCCTGAAAAAAGTCCACTGAAATTCTTGTCCTTAATTCTCTATAAGTAAGGTGTTTTTTTCACCCCTCTGGTTTCTTTCAAGAATTTGTCCTTGTCTTTGGTTTTCTGCTTTGAATATGAAAAGCTTAGATGCAGATTTTTTGATATTTCCCCTGTTCATGTTCTCTGAGCTTCCTGGATCTGTGGTTTGGAGTTTGTTGTTAATTTTGGAAAATTCTCAGTCATTATTACTTTTAATTTTCTTCAGACCCATTTTCTCTTCTCTCTCCTTCTGGTATTCCCATTATGCATATGTCATAGTTTTTGAAATTGTCCTACAGTTCCTGAATGTTCTGGGCTTTTTTCTTTCTCTTTACATTTTAGTTTAGGAAGTTTCTATAGAGCTGTCTTTAAGATCACTGATTTTTTGGCCATACCCAGTGTCCTGATGAGCCCATCAAAAGCATTCTTAACTATTAGAGTGTTTTTGATTTCTAGCAGTTCCTTTTAACTCTTTTTCAGAGTTTTCTCCTTTCTGCTTCCATTACTCACTTGTTGCATGTTGTCTACTTTTTCCATGAGAGCACTTAACATATTAATCATAGTTATTTTAAATTCCCTGTCTGATAATTCCCAAATCTGTGTCTTACCTGAGTCTGATTTTAATGCCTGCTTTGTCTCTTCAGATGTATTTTTTCTTGCCTCTATCTCGCTTTGTAGTTTTCCCCTTGAAAGCCCAAAATGAATACTGGGTCATCAGAATTGAGGTAAATAGACTGTTATTCATTGTGATGTTGATGGAGCCCTGCTGATATATCCCTAGTGTTTGAAGTCAGACAAAACCCTGGCAACTGGGGGTAAGACAGAGAAGACTCTGGCTTTGCATGATGATATCAAGTGGAAAAAGGAAGAAGCACCAGAAGAGGGTCAAGACAAAGGGTCATAAGCCAGAATTTGCCGAGGATTGTGTCTCCCGGTCCCAGCGGAGCTCTGTCCTCTGCTCCTTGGTTTTTCAAAGGTGCATGCTTATGAACTCAAATGATAACATAATTGTGCTTGGAGAGAACTGACTATCTGATTTCCTAATATTTAAAGAAACCTATCTGCTTATGCTGCATATAAGACTTTCAATCCACAGACTCTGGATGTGCAAGAAATGTGACTTTATTTTTTTATTCTTGAACACAATTTCTGTTTTAAGTCCTTTAATTTCTGAAACTTAACGTTTGACAACTCAGGGTCTCCTCACTCTATCCTTTCTTCCCAAGGGATGTTCTGAGTCTAAGGATTTATGATTTTAGTCCTGATTACCTGGACTGGTAGACACTGAGGCATTCTTAATTCTGCCTGTTCTTTAATTGTTGGTGCACATAGTTACAACTGTGTCCTTTAGTATTCCTGACCTTTTGTCATCCCCAGTTTTGACCTTCCTCTAGATCTGGCTAAACTTCCTTACATTTCCATGTTATTTGGGGGCAGTCAGAAAACTATTTACATTTCTGCAACAATCTGTGGCTAAAAGAAATTCTTTGAAGTTACCCCAGCCTGTTCTAAGCTGCTGCTCCCTTGCCCTGCTAGAGCATGGGGGAAGATTGTGAAGGCTTTGCTATCTTGGGAGTTCTGCCCTCAGCTCCCCAGACCTTTCCAGCTTGTTCTTTTCTCATCCTAGACCTGCCTTGGCAGGGATGCAGGGCTCAGCCTCCATGTCAATAATGCCAAGATATCCAAGCTTCCTGTGCTTCCTCATCTCTTTCTTCCTTTTACAACTTGGGTAATTTTTTTTTCTGTTCTGGAGGGCAGGGACAGTCATCGCATATTTATTGACTTTTGAGAACTGTTTCTTCTGTGTTCTGTGTTCTGCTATCAAAACCCTTTCTTGAGGCAAAAGTGTTTCACCTTCTAACTTGAATGTCCAAAGGGGAGGGAACTCTCAGGAGAGCAATATGCTTCAGTGAATATGACCAAGTATTATTGCACCATATTTGTCATGCAGGTGGCTACAACTCATCGAAATGTCCAGTGGGCCAGACAATTAGTGGAACAAAGAACAAAGGAGGTCCAAAGCTGTCAGCCATGAAGAAAGCAATTTAGGTTGAAATGACATTTTTGAATTTCCTTTTATGATTCATTATTACTGTTGTTGAGATGGGTGAGTGTGTGTGGAAAGTCACTGTAATAGAGAGCAACAGAAAGGCCTGAGAAATGTTTAAACATCCACAAAAAATAATGTGGTGAAAGTTTGGACCAAGGAGAAATCGCTCACTCTGGGTAGTAAAGTAATGTGAATTAGCAATGGGCAGAAAAATGGTTAAAATATTGATGGATTCTTTTTCTGTGGGCTGACAGTGGCCCCAAGTGCTCTGCCAGGCTCTTCATCTAATGAGGATAAAACAAACACAATATTAAATTTTTACTGTGTGCCAGCCACTTGGCTGAATGCTTCACAGGGGTTTATTTATTCTTCACAGCGTGAGAGCGGTCACATAAATGGCCACACATCCCAGAGGAGGGTAGAGCTGGCTTCAGCCCCAGGTCTGCCTGACTCCCAAGGCTGCATTACTTCCCCTCCTGGGAGCGATGTTCCTGGTTGTCACTGGGGGACACAGGTGGACTCTCATGTAGGTGGCACTCACGCACTGGAGCAGATCACCTCCCATGGTGCACTCGAACATGAAGGGTTGTAATATCTCTGCCAAGAGCGTCTGGGATTTCAAGCAGCAGAGACTGTAGAGTTATGTTTAGACAAGACAAGGACTGAGCAAAACACTACAAATGGCTACTATTTTTATACTTTGACCTTGTGAGTTTTCTTTTTAATTAACCATTTTACAAAACCTGAGTAAGGACTTCTAAATTCTTAAAGGAAAAATTCTTTCCATCACTGATGTAAATTTCAGTGGATATTAGTCTTTTAACTGCTATATTCCCCCTGCTTACAATGCACATGTTATGTGACAGATCAAAATTGAAGTGTCTGAGCAGAGAGTGTGGATCATCCAAGCCTCATTACACCTGGACTCACACCATCAGAGGAAAGGCTTCATGACAGCTCTGGTTGGATAGGAGGTTTGCTTTTCCATTGACAGCCGTGTAACAGAGCACACTCTCATCTTTGCCTGGATGTTACACAAACAGCTAGGCAGTGACCTCAACGTCTTGTCTTTTCCCTCTTAACACTGTTCCTTGTGGTCTGAACTACAGTCTTAGCATTGCCCCAGATTTAATCCTTTGGGCTTTCTGGCATCTGATCAGCAACTGTTTGGTGGCTCTGATCTATACATTGCTTCTTTTCCAGCCTGACAGAATTCTCTGTTCCTTCCTCACAGGAAATGTGTCCCCTTGCTTCCTAGACTAGCCAGCTTCATTGCACTCCTACCTGCCTGTCTTTCATTTTCATTGGTGAAACGGGAAAAATAGCATCTACCTTTCCCCAAATTATGGAGTTATTGCAGTGATCAAATGAAGTGATTAGGTCAAATGGAGTTAATATTGAGTACCAGGAACTCTGTAAGATATCAGCCTGATTGAGCCCTGATTCTACCTCCTAATAAAGAAGGAAACCATGTACATACTTCATGGATTCATCCTGAGTTTTTCTCTCTCTCCCCAGCCCCCCAACACCGTAGGAGTAGATTAATGTGGAAATGAGATTCTTTGTAATGGGTAAGAATCTGTGATAACGGCCCCTCGCATTAGAAAATGGAACCAGATCAGCCACAGAGGGTGAGTAGATGGTTTCTTCCACAAAAATTTTTGCTCCATCATCATGATTTGCCAACAGAGCTTGTAATTTAAGAAGAGAGACAATAATTTCGTTAAAGATTGGAGCATATGGCAAAGGCCTTCCCAACAGACTCCACACTGCTAACGGGCATGATTTTCCACTCTGTTTTCTGTTTTGCCTTATGGATGGTGGGTAGTTAAAAAAAGTCTCTATTTAGAAATTGAAAATACAATTTGGAAATTGTATCTTATTAGTAAAGTGCTTACAAATACCACTTGTTATCTGATTTGCCAATCTCTTTGAGTAATCTCATTTATAAGAGACATCCTAAGGAAATATTGTGCAAATGTGTGAATATATACATGTAAAATTTTTCTCGGTATTGTTCAAAATAGTAACAAACTGAATTCAACCTAAATATCCAGCAATAGAGGATTGTTAAAGTAATATATGACATGTCCGTATATTAAACAATAAAATAACTATGCATCTATTAAATAGTCTTTAAAGAAATCTCTACTTTGTAGCTTCACCTATGTTTTTCTTTTGTATCAATAACTGGAAAATAATGTACACAATGTTAAAAGCGTGTTTCCCTGGTCTTGGGATTTTAAGTAGTTTTAATGTATTTATTACATTACAGATAACACTCTATAATTTCAAAATTTTAAAAATATATGTAATATAAAAAATACAAATATTGCTAAATATATGGAGATAATTATTCTCTATAACTATTATTAAGAAAAGTCTCAAAAAGACATTAAACTGTTCTGCAACTCCCCTTACTTGCTAAATAAGAGAGTTGTTCTATGTAACAGAACTAAAGAAAGACAAAGCTTTCATTCTAAACTGAGAGGGCCTTGGCTTAGCCCAAGCTGTTCATACAGACTTAGCACAGAGCTTGGTCAGAAAAGTCCTTTAGCTTTTGGTGTTGTAAATGTCATGGTTCTCTTTTCAAGGACACTCTTTGTGAGAAATGCTTTCTTGGCACCGGGCTTTAAGTAACTGTTAACTGACATGTTGCTCTTAATAGTTTGTGGTCTCAGCTTTAGTTTATGTAAAAAGTTTGACCTCAGCTCTAAAACACCTCATCATTTGGTTGGGGGAGCTTATCCTAAAACTAACCAGTAGATGCAGTTGGCTGGTTAGTGTTAGAGCTTGCCAGACTGGTCCTCACTCACCCCCCGGGGACTCCCCCACACACCTGGGTTTAGTGTTCCTATTTAGACGTGGGCACAGGTAAGGAAAAGTCAGATCTGGCCAGAGGGTCTCCATACATAGAGCCACTTCATGTAGAATAATCTCTGGAATCTACAAGGAGTTCCAGTTAAGCAAAAAGTGACTCTTCCTATGATATTTTTGAGGATGGAAAGGGGACAAGCGAGGGAAACAGGAATGATTTATCCCCAAATGAAGAATATTACTTGTGTACATGAATCATGAATTTTGTATAATGTTTGTTACTGACTGATTGAAAATGCCATTGATTAGCTGAAGAACTCCTAAAAATTATAACACAACTGTAATCATGTAATAAACTCAAGAGAGTTCTTTTTTTTGAAGCACACATATGGAGGAAGAATAAGACAGCTTCCCCAAGGTTGGTTTGGGCACCTCATGCAGCCCTACCACTCACTCCTTCACATATTTGCTGCAGTCTCCCTACATTGAATGCACTTCTTTCCAACTGGCTTCTATGCCAGCATACACCGAACTTCCTGCCAGAGGAGTCTTTATGTGCTGCCTCTTCTGACGGACTTCCTTCTGAGCCCTCAGCAAAACTGTGTCTGACGTCTACACCCTGCCACACAGCCAGGTGACTGGACAGCCTCCCTCAAGTGTCGGAGGACTTTCTGCTTCTCCCATTTTTTTCATTCTTTATCACATTCAACTTCTCTGTGTCATTTTGCAGCTCTGACCATACCTTTAGGAAACTCTCTTGTACTCGGCTTATGGAGCTCTGGTTTGGATTTTATCAGTTCTCCTCCTCCTCCACTGCCATCCTTTCTTTCTCCATCTATTCCTTAGAAGGCACTGTCCTCATGTTTCTAGCTTTGGCTTTCTTCTCTTCCCACATTGTATATTCTCTCTAGGTTATTGCTATAGACAGAATGCTTGTGCCCCCCTCAAATTCATACATTGAAATCTTAGCCCCCAAAGTGGTGTGGGGGAGGTGGGGGCTTTGGGAGGTGATTAGGCCATGAGGGAGGAGCCCTCATGAATGGGATTAGTGCCCTTATAAAAGACACCCCAGAGAACTCCCTTCCCTCTTCCCCCATGTGAAGACACAGTGAGAAGGCGCTGTCTATGAACAAGTGGGCTCTCACCAGACACCAAATCTGCTTGCACCATGATCTTAGACTTCCAGCCTCTAGAACCATGAGAAATAAGTGTCTGTTGTTTATATGTCATCCAGTCTGTGGTATTTTGTTACAGCACCCTGAATGGACTAAGTTTTCTCAGCCTCTCTCTTGACTTCAATTTCCACCTCCATCTCATAACTGACAAATGTACATCCGTCACCCAAACTCTTGTGAGCACCAGGTCGAAACTTTCATCTGCCTGCAGGACATTTCCACAGGGACTTCCCACAGCAGCTCCAATGGGCTCATCCCGTCTCCCTCCAGAAACATACTGCTTTATCTGGGCATCTCCCTCCTGGGGGGGGTCTGTCCTGCTGACAACATCCCTCTCACTCAACACAGCCCTCCCTCTTATTTCCCCATCTTTTCACTGACTGGTTCATTTTGCTTCTGGCATGTCTTCTGTTTTATCTACTTCTGTACTCATTGCCGCTGCCATATTTCTAACCCTCATCTCTTTTTATCTGGATTACTTCTAAAGCTTTTGATTTTTGTCTTTATGCCTATCAGACAGTCTCTCCTCAGATGAGTCGTTCATTGCCCCATATCTTTTGCAAACAAAGTCTTGGCCATGTCACTCTTCTCAGACACTTTGCTGGCTCCCCGCTGCCTGAAATATATGGCATGTGTTCTAGTCGGGCACTTCTTCAAGGCTGTTCCCAGCCCACCCTTCCTGGTGGTGTTACCGAACTTGTGGGCAGCTCTGTTTCTCCTTCCTACTGCCCATGCCCATACTTCTACTTGAAATGTCATTTCCTTTTTCCTCCTGTTCCTGCTCTTTCTAATCCAGCTCACCCTTCTGGACCTAACATAGTCAATTAAGGACCAAAGAAATAATGGGACGCAGGCACTGTGGTCTGAGTCCATTTCATATGCTGATTTAGGACATTTGGTGATTCCTGGAATTGAAAAACTATTTTCTTAAATAAAACTATCTCCTGACACTTTTCACTTTTCATGGGGGAAAGCAGGGAACACCACGGAATAATGTGACAACTGAAGGGAAGCTACAGAGAATGACAAAACTCTGAAAGCTGTCAATGTTCCTTAACGTGACCAAGTAAAATGGAATATCTTCTGTTATACAATGCATTTTTAAGCACAATTGTGGGGATTACTGTGGTCAATAGAATTCTAAACAGAAATAATTAGAGCCAGTTTTCCTAAGAGTTATTTCCCAAAGAATTCCTATGACTGCAGACCAAGTTTAAAAATAACTCACAGAATCAGGCAAAGGGGAATAAGGGAGAAGCTTATCATCCCTAAAGAAATGATAAAACCAAAAAATGCATATGAACAAATCCACTAAACCTAATTGCGAAGTAGGATGCTAAGTTTGAGAGAGATGCATGTGGAGGAAACTGGAAGTCCATATTCTGAGAGCAAGACATCTCTGCCAATAGCTAAAGAAATATTCCATTTGATCCCACTGGTTCCCAATTTTGCTACCTGAAAAGTAGATTCTTAGAGACTCTTCCAGCTTTAATATACCATGAGTATTAACTTCGATGCAGCTGTGTCTCCGTTAATTGCTGCACTGGTCTCTGCCTGAGACTTAGGGATAAATAAGTTGCACCCACACTGGGTCATTTGCCTTTAGGCAATTACACTCTAGTGAGAGAGAATGGCAACATACAAGTTCTATCCTCTAATAGACGCAGATTGTGGTCAGTGATATACCAAACACACAAACCAGGAAGGGAGCCAGCTAAGACGTGAGGACGTGGATGAGTTAGGAGCCATTCTCAGGAGACATCTACTTGCAGATCTCGTGGCTGAGTCTCCAAGCGTGAAGCTCAGGCTCTCCCTCCTGGGCCCTGCTGCATGCAGTAATTTGTTATCAATGACTTTAATAAAGACATATGAAGAGGCTGGAGGGACAACAAATATGATGGAAGACATTACTCAGTATATGAGTTTCCCAGAGCTGCCTTAATGAAATACTGCAGACTGGGTGCCTTCAACAACAGAAATTGACTTTCTCACAATTCTGGAGGCTGGACCAAGGTGTCTGTAGGGTTGTTTTTTTCTAAGGCTTCTCTCCTTGGTGTATAGATGACCATCTTTTCCTTATGTTCTCACATGGTCTTTTCTCTGTGTGAGTCTGAATCCCAATCTCCTCTTCTTATAAGGACACCAGTCACACTGGATTAGGGCCCACCCTAGTGACCTCATTTTACCTCAATCAATTCTTTAAAGGCTCTATCTCCAAATAGTTGCATTTTGAAGTAGTGGGGGTTAGGATTTCAGAGGGACACAATTCATCCTGTATAAGAAGAAATAGACTCACATTTTGCTCATAATAATTGAAGTCACTGCCTTGTGAATAGTAAGGTGGAATAATTGAACACACTCATACACAAATCTCAGCCCTCCGCATATTAGCTATTTGTCACTGCCAAGAATGGAGAACTTCGTTTTTTCATCTATGAGGTGTGAGTAGTGATCCTACACCAGACAGTATGAATTCTAAATTTGACTTCTGAGATAGCACCAGGAAGAGTATACTTACATAGAGTATAACATTTAACTTCCTCATCAGGAAGCACAGAGCAGCCTTATTGTTGTCTTGGAGGCATAAAATTGAGAATGATTAAGTCAGATATGATAGCGTTAATGAAGAAGAAATGGAAGAATAGGAAAAAATTTTCTTGCTTTAATTATTAACCAAAACCTTCTCAGAGCTTAATTTTCCTAGATCTTTTATGGATATTTCATGCAAAAAACTATTTACCACTGGTAATGACTCAACACCTACCAGTGGGAAAAAACACTGACTTCTTTTTATTTGTCACAGCATTGTGTGTTTGACTCATTCTTAAGGAAATAAACAAGATTTGATTTGGAAAAAAAGCAGGATTTTTAAAATCCCAGAGACTGTGATAACTTGCATTCATTTATTTCACTTGGCTTTGCATTGCTTCCATAAGAAAACATTCTACCATCACATGTAATCTTTAGGTATTTTTGAACACTAATTTTTATCATCAGTTATTTTGAACACTGGGATTTTCATAAAGACATTAAGATTCCATTTTTGAAATGCTACTTAAATTTTTCTGATAGTATTATTCCAAATTTTGTTGGCCTTTTTCCCTCCCATTCAGGGCCAAAATACATATACTGAAAAAAAAGCATGTAATTTGAATGTGTCCTGAGACAAATCATGATGTTAAGATGTACAATGAGAGATACATTGTGTTGCAGACAGAACCTCTAATGCAGACGGTGTTTCAGAGAGGGCAGGGGGTCCCTCTGTGGTCATGTCTGCCACTGCCCCCCCCCAACTTTGGACACCCTGAGGGCTTTACTCCCGTAGCACTCTAAGAGTTCCTTTCTAATTCATCCATTCTCCTTTGCTAAAGCACATTGATTTTGTGAGAGATGGTGGTGTGCCCAGCCCCCAGGCAATGAATCATGGTTGGTTTAGACTAATTATGACCAGTGATGGCAGTCCTGTTCTTCTTGGCCACATTCTTGATTTGACAAATTTTCTGAGAGGTATTAGTGGAGCTCAATAATATTACTGGTTGTTTTCATTCCGGCCCCTGGTTCAGTTGCAAGTCTCTCTCTCCTTGAATGTGTGCATGGCCAGGTATTTTGCTTCAGCCAATGATGTGTGAGCAGAAGTGACTTATGCCAACCCTGGGTGGAAGCTTCTAATGGTTGAAGTGAGGGTCTCATGTCTTCTTCCCTTTTGCTGTGGCAGCTGATACGTTTGCAAGCAGTAGATGACCTGTTATCCTGGGTCCCTGAGGGATCATCCGGGTCCCTGAGGAGGATGCTATAGAATAGAAATCCTGCCAAACTCATATGGACACAGAACAGGAAGAAGGAATAGACCTTTGTAGTTAAAAGCCACTAAAACCTTAGGATTATGTGTTATCACAGCATTTTCTAGCCTACTTAATTGATACAGGGACAGACTCGGCTGGTGACTCCTCTTATTTCTTCTTTCTGACTGAAATGATCATGATGCCTGGAGGTGTTGCAGCCATCTTCACAAGTGTGAGGACAAGAAGCCAAGATGATAAGAGTTGTAAGTGGAAAGATAAGGAAGAGCCCATGACATTAATTAACATCACTGAACAGACGACCAATTCCAGATGTTGTCCACTACTTAAGAAAAATATACCCCACCCCCACTTGTTTAAGTTCTTGTAAGTGGCATTTTCCATTACTGCAGTAAAGATCAACGCTATCCAGCGGCTGCACTGATGAAGTGTGAGGACTTAGCGCTCCGTGGGGTTAGGGCGGCATCCTGAGAAAGTGGTGGTTGGTGGAAACGGGTCCATACAAAGTGGAGCTGCAGGGCAGTGGCTGCAAGACTCTATGGTGTCTGGCCAGAAGTAGGTGGTTCCCATGGGAGACTGGGGTGTCATGTGTGCTGTTACCTAAGTGTTTGGTGTGAGTGATCCATTTGTGGATGACTCCATGGGTTAGAGAAGTGAGAAGAAACTAATTTTATTAGCATTTTAAATATCCAATATCATTTTTTGACTACTTGATGAAAATAGTAGGGTAGGTTGGTAATTGTATGCTAATATCGCTGAAAATAACTGTGTTTCTATCTAGTTCTTCTTCTATACGTGTACTTTATGCATATTGATAACATAATGTTTGGAACATAATATTTCATGACTGTTATTATTTTTACCAAAATAAGATAGTATTCTTTACACTATTAAGCAATACATAGTATTGTGCATACTATTAAACAATTTTGCCTTAGATTTCTACTTGTCTCATAATGATCAACTTTTTTTTTACTATCCTCATTATTTTGTTCTTCTGTATCTTTACTATGTTTTATGTTTTCCATGTAATTTCATTTTAGGTCTATAAAATGTAATATATATGTATATATAAAACGCTGTAAGATTTGTTTTAATCCATTTGAGATTCTTTAATCTTTTATACATAGAATTTAAAGATGGTTAAAATTGATCACATTTTGGGGAAATAATACTCACAAAGGACAACTAAACAAAGTGCATTAAAAACATTTTTTAAAACTTATAAAAATAGCAAAAATTTAAGAGGTAGTGAGGATGTGTAGAATTCTGTTTTTGACCAAAGCAAAGTAATGGAAGTGGAATTTCCTTTTGCCTGTAGAAACAAAACAAACTGGCTAAATATATAAACCAATGTTTTTCAAGACACTGGATATCAGGCAATAGAGGGCAGTGCTCCCTTTCACCCTCTGAAGAATGCTGTGATGGCTCCAGAAGAGTTTCCAGGCAAACAAAGTGAGAAAAAGAGGGGGAATGGAGAAGGAACTGCAATAGCAAGATGTCAGACTTCAGCCCAGGACTAGTAATACCACAATAAATGTAAATGGTCTAAACATCGATTAAAACACAGAGATTTATGGATTAGATTTAAAAAGTAAGATTAAACCATATATTATGTGGGAGAAATACAGCTGAAACATAAAGAAACCAAAAAGTTTAAGGAACACTAATCAGCAGAAAACTGGAATGACTAAGTAGATTTCAGAGCAAAGAATATTTCTATGAATAGAAAAGTTCATGTTTTTAATGATGAAAGCGTCAACTCATCAAAAGGATATAACAATCTTAAATGTATACACCTAATACAAATGCTTCAAAGCACTTCAAACAAAACCTATCTGCAATTATAGTAGAATATTTCAATACTCCCCTCTTTATAACTAATAGAGCAAATAGAAATAAGTAAGGATAGAGAGAATTTATCAATACTATCAACTAAGTTGTTATACTTGATACTTATAGAACAACCCACTGTAAAACAACATGGTACACATTCAAGTGCACGTGAAATGTTTTCAAAGATACACCACATTCTGGGCTATGACATAAGCCTTGATAAATTTGGAAGGATACAAGTCATTCAAGATTTATTTCCTGACCAAAATGTAATTAATTTAGAAATTTAAAAATAAAATATTTCTGGAAAATCTCCCATGTATTTGGAGCTAGCAGCATATTTTCAATTAATTCATGGGTGAAAGAAGAAATTAAAGGTGAAAGCATAATGTATTTTTAACTGAATAAAAATGAAAAATCAGCATATCAAAATTTGTGGGATGCTGCTAAAGAAGTACGTAATGGAAAATTCATAAAACTAAATGCTTATACAGGCAAGGAAGAAAGTTCTTAAATCAATGACCTCAACTCCCATCTTATGAACCTGGAAGAAAAACAAATGTCATTAAAAGTAAATAGAAAGAAAAAAAGAAGGATCAGGATAGATGTCAATAAAATAGAATACAGAAAATACTAGAGATCATCAATACAACAGAAAACACTAGAGATGATCAACGCAACAAAAGCTTATTCTATTAGAAATTCAATGAATTCATAAACATGTAGGCAGACTAATGAGGAAAATAATGAAAACACAAAATAAAAATATCAAGAATTAGAGCAGCCACATCACACAGAACCTACAGATATTGAAGGAATATTATGAACAGCTTTATACCAATATATTAAACAACATAGATGAAATGAACAAATTCCTGGAATGACACAAATGACTAAAGCTTACTTGAGGAGAAATAGATAATCTGAACAACCATATGTCTATTAAAGACATTAAATTATAGCTAAAAACTTTCTCACAAAAGAAACTCCAAGTCCATGTGGCTTTATTGGTGAATTCTACCAAAAATTTAAGGAAGAAAAAACTAATTTTACATAGATTTTTCCAAAAATTGAAGAAAAAGGATTTTTTCTCAACTCATTCTATGAGGCTAGTATAACCCTGATACCCAAACCAGAAAAAAACATTCAAGAAAAGAAACTACAGACCAACATCTCTCATGAATATAGACGCAAAAATTTAAATCAAAATGTTAGGAAATTGAATGCAACGATATGTAATGTATAAACCAAGTGAACTTTATCTTAAGAATGAAAGATAGGATTAATTTTGGAGAATCAATGTAATCCACCACATTAGGACACTGAAAACAAAAAACCATATGATCATTTCAATAGTCACAGAAAAGCCTTTTCTGAAATTCAACATCTATTCCTGATAGTAGTTCTCATCAACATAGGAATAGAAGGAATCTTCCTCAATCTGATGATAAAGGGCATCTACAACCTACCACTAACATCATAGACCATAAGTCAGTGATCATAAGATCAAGAACAAGGTACAAATAGCTCTTCTTACCACTTTAACATCATATTGAAAATTGCAGCCCATGCAATAGGCAAGAAAAATAAATAAAGGGCATTCATATAGGAAAGGAAGAAATAAAGATGGTAAGTTCATTAATGTAAAAAATTCAATGGAATGTACCAAAAAGCTACAAGAATTAATATAGCTTTTTGGACAAATTTACAAATCCAAAAATTATAAAATGTCTAATTTTTCTGTAGGGCACATGGATCATTTACAGAGCTGATCAGATATAACTATAAGAAATTCTCAGTTAAAAATAAAAGGTATTATACTGCCTGCATTCTCTCGTCAAATCACAACTAAATGAGAATTTAACTCAAAGTATTAATGAAAAAATCCAAGTATATTTACAAGTAATTTAAATAAGAACATGAACAAATCTAAAAACTCATGGATTAAATAATAAATCATATTAGAAATTTAAAAATACCTACAACTAAATAATAAAGTCTCTGTGTATCATATTCTTTGGGAAAAGCAAAAGTAGCATTTCAAGATAATTTATATCCATATGTACTTATATCAGTAAAGTAGAAAACCTAAAATCAATAAACAAATTGATCAACTTGAGAAGGAACAAAAAAATAGCAAAAAAAATTTGCAGGGTTAAGATAATAATAAAAGAGTAAAATAAAAAAATAGAGATTTCACTGATTATATTAGAGAAGATCAAAACGCTGAAAGTTGATCATTTGGAAAAAACCTATAAGATATAAAATCTATGGCAAATTGATTAAGTGAAGGAAAGGAAAGACCAGTGAAAAGGAGCATAGAGCTACACACAAAGCAGTGATTTTAAAGGTAATATAAGTAAATTTTAGCAACAAAAATATACCAACAGTGTTGAAAACTTAAAGGCAGTGAAGAAAATCCTAAAATAATATACCTTAGCAGAGTCGATTCAAGAAGTATTAAAGACTTGAATATTTCTACAACTATTTAATAATATGAAGCAGTGGTCTTCTCACATCTCCCAGATGGCCTATGCAGCTTTCAAGGAACAGATCAACTTTATATAGAATTTTACAGATAATTGGAAAAGACGAAACATTCCCTAACCTAACCCTATGAAGCTAGTGAACCCTAATATCAACACCAGAAAAAAATTTATGAGAAAGGATCACACTCGATCATTTTCCTTTTAAATTTTACAACTTTATGTGTGCAAATGTACTTCTCTCTCTCTATGTGTATATTTACATCAATGTATGAAAAAGGTAAGACAAGTGGTCAAACGTTATTTGTCCAATAAACAATGATATTTGTTGCATAGTTCATTCATAAATATAATTCATTCTACTTACTGATTTAAGAATATAGATAATATGATCATTTCAATATATGCAGAGAAAGCTTTTTACATGACTACATATGAATTAATGACCAAATGTAAGAATTTTATCATAAGAAAATCTTAGTAATTTGCAAATATAAGGAAATTTCCTTAAACTGATAGAGGTTTGAGAAAGTAGAGCACACATCATCTTGAATGAAGTTTGGGAAGATTCCCTCTAAATTTCAGAATGAGACAGGGATGCCCACTATTACCACTTTTTTCAGCATTGTGTTGGAACCTCTAGCCAGTGCAATCACACACGCAGAATACTTTAGAGATTGGAAAGGAAGAACCAACAATGTTATGATTTGCATATGATACACATTTACATTAAAAAACTCCAATTATCAAATTAACAAAAATTATTAAAAATAACAGTAATGTTTAACAAATGGGCTGCATATGGGATATGTATAAAGGCAGCTGCATTTTTTTATTTGTAGTAAACAATCAGAAATGATGAAGAGAAGTAATCATTTATAATAGTTTCATAAAATAGCAAATACTCAGGAAAAAATTTAACAAGGATGTGCAAGATAGTTACTGATACATTAAACTCTTTCCAAATTTATTTATAGATTAGAAACCTGTCAATGTCAGTGTTCTTCATTCAAATTGTTAAGATAATTCTAAAATTTATGCAGAAGAGTAAAGGGCCAAGAATACAAAGATCAGTTGTGAAGGACAGCAACGCACGAGGATTTGAACTTTCAAAAATCAAGACTTATCATGTATTTTCTAGTAATTCAGATGGTTGGTAAAGCTGTATGAATAGGCAAACTGATGACGGAAAAAATAGCCCCCCAACTATATGAGAGAGGAGGTAAATATTAGTGGAGAAAAGAGTGATAAATAAACCTGGAAAGTATATTATTTATATAAAAATTAAAGTTAGATCTCTGCCGCAAGTCCTATTGAGTAGAATAAGGACTCAAATGTCAAAACTAAAACTATAGACTTCTGCTTCTGGAAAGATGGAGTAGACACTATTTTCTCTATTTCTTTTCCATCAAGTAGAGTTAAAAATCCTGGACATTATGTATAAAACAAACATAAGAAGACTCTGAAAGGTGGAGCGATGGCAGACTGGCGAGGGACCACCACGAGATCCAAGGAACAGAAGTGTAGTGAATTCCCTCGATTTCTTTTTTGTCTCCCATATGTCCCAGACTGGGTATTGGAGAAGCCAAGAACTCAGAAATGCCAACAGGAACAGACCACAAAGGCCTCAAGAAAAGCCTATTCTCTTGAGCCAAAGGACCAGGAAAGGGGCTTCCCAGTAAGAAAGAAACTTTTAGGCAGTGATTTTTGACTGCTGCCAAACACCACAGAAAAAACTGTGGCCCTGCCCCTCCCCAGCCAGGAAAGGTCATATGGGGAGCCTAGAATTCCACCCCCAGGAGGCTGCAATGAGGCACCACAACACCCTGCAGGGTGGTGTCAAAGAAGGCCCAGTAGAGCCAGTATTTTCACCCTGTTGGCCAGGAACCACATTTACGTTTGCTATTAGTGGAGACCACACGGGAGCTTGGACTTCCACCCCCACCCAGCAGTAACAAGGAACTCCTTACCTTCCCCCTGGAATGGTGTCTGATGAGGACTAATGGAGGTTTCAGACTTTTACCTTTCCCCAGTGGTAATGAGGCCACCCCTACAACATTGTCACTGGAGACCATTTGGGGAGACCAGTTGAGAAATTCTCAACTGTGCCCTCCTCAGGTGTGAGTGGAGGCCAAGTTGGAACCTGAACTTCTACCTCTAATTGGTAAAAATGAGGTGGTGTTCCCCTCTCTCGTGCTGCAGCTGTTTTAGAGAAAGCCAACTGAAACGGTTTCAATCAGATCCAGAATCTCATTCTATAGTATGAAAATGTTCAGGTTTAATCAAAAATCACTCTTCCTATCAAGATCCAGAAAGATCTCAAATTGAATGATAAAAGACAAGAATAGATGACAGTGTGATGACAGAGATATTAGAATCATTTGAAAAAATTTAAAGTAGCTATGGTAAATATTCTTCAATGTGCTATCATGAACACTCTTGAAACAAATGAAAAAATAAGATTCTTTCCCTAAAAATGTATCAGTAAAGAAATAGGTCATAAAAAAGAACCAAATGACAATTTTAGAACTGAAATATACAATTACTGAGATGAGAAGCTCTGGTGGGTAGACTCAACAGCAGAACAGAGTGGGTAGAAGAAAAAAATCAGTGACCTGGAAAGTAGAATAACAGTAATCACACAATCTGAACAGCAGAGATAAAAGAGACTGACAAAATTGAACCAACCCTCTGCAACCTATGGGACTATAACAAAAGATCTAACATTCAAATCATCAGAGTCCTGGAAGGAGAGGATAAAGAGGACAGACAGAAAAAGTACTCTCACAGAAATGATGTCGAAAAAACTCTGAAATTTGACAGGTGACATGTAACCACAGGTTCAAGAATCTGAGTAAACCCCGAACAAGATAAACCTATAGAAATCCTCTCCAAGCCCCATAATCATTAAACTTCTGAAGACAAAGAATAATTCTTGAAAAGCAATGAGAGAGAAATGATGCATTACCTACAGAAAAAAATAATTCAAATGACAGTTGATTTCGTATCAGAAACCAAGGAGGTCAGAAGGAAGTAGATCGATGTTTTTCAAATGCTGAAGAACTGTCAACCTAACCTAGTGAAAATATCCTTCAGGAATAAAGAGGAAATCAAGACATTTTCAGAGGAAGGAAAACTGGGAGACTTTGTTGCTAGCAGACCTAACAGAAAATAATGGCTAAAGGAAATTCTCTACACAGAAAGGACATGGTAAAACAAGGGACCTTGGAACTTTAGGGAGGAAGAAAGAATGTAAGAAAGAGTAAAAGGGTAAATATAATAGACTTTTGCTCTCTTTTTGAGTTTTCTAAATTATTTTTAATGATTAAAGCAAAATTTTTAACACTGTCTGATGTGCTCCTCAATGTATGTAGAGGAAGTATTTAAGATCATTATGTTATAGTTTGGAGAGAATAACAGAGCATCATGTTAAGTTTTCCACACTTCACTCAAGCCGCTAAAATGTCCACACCAGTAGATTTCAACGTTGGTGAAGATGTGAGAAAATGGATCTTTTATATATTTCTGGTACAAATTTAAAATTCTACAGTCACCCTGGAAAATAGTTTGACAGTTTCTTAAAAACATATATATATATATATATATATTTACCATCCAACCCACATTCTCATGCATTTGTCCCCCCAAAGTGAAAACTTATGTCCACACAAAAACACGAGTGTTCATGGCAGCTTACTTGTGATAGCTCAAAACTGGAAACAACACACAGGTCTTACAATAGGTGAATGGTTAAACAAATTGTGGTACATCCATAGCATGGAATACTCTCGGTAATAAAAATCAACAAACTATTGGTGCACACAGTAACTTGGAAAGGTCTCAAGGGCATTGTGCTGAGTAGAAAAAGTCAATATTAAAATGTCATATACTATATGATTTCATTTATGTAATATTCTCAAAGTGACAAAATTACAAATATGGAGACTAAATTAGTATTTGCCAGAGATTAAGGATGTTGGGGTGGAGAGAGGGATGGGATGAGTGTAGCAATGATGCGTGTGGCTACGAAGGGGTAGCTTGAGAGAGATCTTTGTGATTATGTGACAGTTCTACATCCTGATTTCTCTGGGGATTACATGATCCTACATATGTGCTAAAATGGCACAGAACTATACACTTGTGTTGTACCAATGTCAATTTCCTAGTTTTGATATCGTACCATAGCTATGTCAGATGTAACCATGGAGGGAAACTGGGTGAAGGGTACACGGAATCTCTCTGTACTGTTTGCAACTTCCTGTAAATTTATAGTTATTTCAAAATAAAAGGTTAAAAATGAGTAAAACCTTAAATCTTTCAGTAGAAAATATTTTAGTCCTTAGAATAGCAAAAGTCTTCTTAAACAAAATACATAAATGTAGGCTATATAATACATAATTAATACATTTGACTATACTTTTCTGTGCCGTCAAACAAAAAGTGAAAATACAAGTTACAAACTGGGAGAAGATATTCTCAATAAACACAAGCAATGAAGAATTAGTATTGAGAATATATTTTAAAAATTCTGAACATGCCTAAGGAAAGTACAAACCAGAAAATAGAAAAGTGGGAAAAGACATGAGTAGTCAACATACCGAAGAGTATGTGCCAATTTCCAATAAATGAAGAAATCAACATAATTGGCAATAAAGGAATTGCAAATGAAAATCACAATACTATCCCATTTCATATCTATTTTATCGGCAAAGGTTGGATAGTGTACTCTTTAGGATCGGAAGAATCTATTACATATTCATTTCTATCAGGTTTGTTGATCAGGGGAACATTCTGGAAACTCATTTGATGTTACCTCCTAGGGGTAGGAATTCACATATTTTACCCAACAGAAAGTTTTGTACACAACTCAGTGTGTGAGAATATTCACAGAAGCACTGATAATAATCGGGAAATGCTGGAAATAACTCAAATGTCCTTCTATTTGAGAATGAATGGATAAACTGGCATATTCACACAATGGAATATTATATAGGAGGAAGATGAATAAGCTAAGCTCTACACAATATGAATGAATCATAGCAAGTTTAGAAAGCTAAAATATTAAATATAGAATAATACCTTTTATAAGTATTATAAACTTTTTATAAAGTTTAAAAAATTAAAATAAAATATACTTTAGGAATATATACTGTATCAATATGAAATATACATGTAAATAAAATAAAATAATATAAAAAGGACAAAAAATGATGAACATAGGGGTTGGGGTGATGATTATTCCAATGGAAGGAGGATAGAGGGTATACAGTTAGATTTCTTTTTGACAAGGTCCTACAATTGGTTTGGGGTGTTGGGTTTGTAAGATACTTATTATACAATTAATCCTATCTTACTTCTAACTAACTAACTAACCAACTAGTAACTAACTAACTGTGGACTAGTGATGATAATGCCAAATGAACAAACAATTTTGATTAATTCATGATCCAATTCTATGCACTCATTGTTCAAACAATAGAGAGAGGGGAGCAGATGAGAGAGAGAGGGATGGAGAGACAGAGAAGAGGGAGCATAGCCATTTGATGTGGATCGATAGGGGAAGAGATGGGGGATAAGTGGGTGAAGATCTGTCAACAACAAAATCAAACCACAGCAAGACCTGATTTCCAGTGCAGCAGTGGTTTTGTGTGTGTGTGTGCGCGCGCGTATGAGTGTTTTCAGGGCTTTGAAATAATAAATAAAAATTGACTCAAGTCAGATTCAACTTTTTACTTTTTAAATGGAGAACCCATTACAAAATAGAGGAGATGTGCCGTGGAGTTGAAGGAGTGCACTTGCAGCTCTGTTCTAGGTCAGATTCATCAGTTAGTGAAGTTTTCACCAGTCTGAGTGGAGTTCCAGTGCTGACGATTCACACTAGAACTGTTCTTAGACTGTTTGTTTACTGAAAGTTTATTATTCAAAATAATTATAGTACAAGAATTAATGATTAAAGGTTTTTAAAGAATGTCATTTAATTCACAGTTGAAAATGAGGTTAGAGCTAGTTAATCTTTATAATCTCATCATAGAGAAAACGGAAAAAATATCTGGCCAGAATAAAATTGTAACACAGATATATTGTTCAGTGAGGAAAAGGTAAATTAAAATGGCAATAACAATAGGATAAAGATCATGTTGGAGTCCAATTAAAAGGTTCGCATGCATTTCTCACTCTTTCTATTCCTAATTTCAAACCCTTGGATTTGAAAATTGCTGACAGACATTACACAGGATGCCAGGAGTGGTCCAATAAATCCTGCCATTTCAAACAAGTAACAACAACCACCAACAAAAATCAAAGATGATGGCTTCTCCCGGCTCATAAAAAACACTAAAACACAATATTACTCTTTGAGGATTTCTGGAAAAAGGTTACATATGGTCAGTAAACTTATTACTTATACCAAATGATCAGCCTAGATGGGGATTTTATTTTGTTTTGAGTGGACATGTAATAGTGTCACTATGACATAATGGTGCTGGTGCTGCCTTATTGCATCTGGAAGAGATATATTGAGCATTATTTTGTTTCTTTGGAGAGAAATCATTATGCAAAAATTATCTTTTGGACTGAAATTTCTTATATTGGTAATAGTCCAGGAGAGAAAAGTTTAATTCCAAGAGTGAATACTATTCAAATGAGAGTTATTAATTAGAAGGCAGGTTGTCATCATAATTTAAATGTGTTGTTTACAAGGTTAGCAGGCAAATGAAACCATTGTTCAAAAATTAACTGAAATGTGTCTCTCCAATTCTGTTCCAGATTGATCCTCTTATGCTTATTTCAGCCCAGTGGGAGTTCACAGAAAGGCCCTACTGTTTGACATTTTATTTGGTTACAAAAATTGACTAAAAGTCAGTCAAATCTATTATTCATACGTGTAAATGCCATGGTTCAGGCAACTCAGTTTAGACAAAGTTATGGTTCTCCCTCAAGATTTACGACTACAGCCTGGCTCGTGTTGAAAATGTCCAAGTTCAGTTTGATTGAATGTGGGGTGAGTAGAGGGAATAGAATGGTGGAGGAGGAGTCTTGAGCCTGGATGTCCTATACAATTTGTGGGATTTGATTCTATAGGGAAGTGCTGCTCAAAACTTTCCACCAAAATATATCCAAGCAGAACTGGAGAGTAAATTTGTACCACTACATGTAGATGTGTGGTCCAAGTGCAAAATCACCTTGAACACTGTTTGATTTTGAAAATCACCTTTTGTACTCTATAATGCATAAGCTTGGTTGAATATAAAAATATTGTTATATCAACTACCGGTTAAATCAATTGAAGTTTTCCCCCAAACCATTCAGTAAGATGGACACTCTAGATTTGAGCAGGAAGACAGGAGAGAGGGTGAGCTCCTGGGTAGAACCACATTTACAGAATGAGGATAGAGCTTGCTGAGAAGCAGTCAGAGAGATAAGGGACAAAGTGTGAGAGAATGGATTCCCAGAAGACAAGGGAAGGGAACCAATCAGCAGTACAGATAAGTCAGAGGAAGCGACGAAGGCACAGACTGAGATGGGACAAATTGACTTGATGAGGATATCCTTGGAGCTTGCAGAGACAGCTGTTTCTGAAGAACGATTTGGGAGAGAGAGATTTGAAGGGGCTCTGGAAGAAGTGGAGACTGGTTGACCCCTCTCTAGTGGGGTTTGAAGATGTGGAGGAGGCAGAGAGGAGCAGGAAGAAGGAGAGATCTGTCCAAGACAGGAGTGTTTAGCAAATTGGTTGCATATAAGATAAATACAAAAGTCAGTTGCATTTTTATATTTGTAGCAAACGATTAGAAAAGGTGAAGTCATTATTTACAATAGTTTCATAAAATATCATATACTTAGAAAAATAATCTAGCAAAAGTAGTGCGAGATATTTACCTATATAGTAACCTCTTCTCAAATTTGTGTGTAGATTAGAAATCTGTCAGTATTAATGCTCCATATTTAAATTGATGATTCTAAAATTTGTACAGTATGTTTATACATGAGAAATAATAAGAGGATGAGGACAAGGAAGGAAAGACATCCTTCTTTGATTGTTCCTATTTCCTCTATAAAGATGACAATATCACCTGCCAAGAAGGAGCAAGAAAGGACAGCTTTCCTGAATCTAATCTCTTCTCCTTCAATTGCCGCCCACCCACCATCACCTCATTTTGCATCGGGCCTTGGTCTCTGCTTGGAGATCATGTTCTGGTTCCTCATTCACCCCTATGATTCTAGTCTTGCCTTGCTGTGACAATGGTCTCAACCGGGACTCAGACCCCAACCTGAACCTTAGGCATGGACTCTGCTGTTCACAGAAGCATCTTGAGATTCTTGTTTGTTGTTTACATGAGTGAGCATTCCTGCTCCCATGCTTTCCTGTTGTTGTCCATGTGTTTCTTCTCTCCAGCTTATTCTAGTCCTGGAGTGGGTGATTTGTCTATCTATTTGGTCCCCACCTGCAATAGGTCAACACCTGTCTCACCCCACCTGCTCTAACAACCCACATCCCTGCTTATGTTAGCCAATGATACCTTGAGTCATCCTGGGCCAACTGGAAGAAACTATAGTCATGTGAGCCTGTTCCCCTGAGAAGGTGGGCCAGGAAGCTCTCTAGACAGAAGACTTCCAGGGTGGATGGCTCAGTCGGCTTGGGAATCACCATCTGAAGTGGTCAAGTGAGGCTTGTAGATGGAAGGATAGTCAGGAGAAGAGCCCCATATGTGGAGGAAAAACTTCCTCTGGCATGGGTTGGACCCCACAGCAGCATAGCTATTGTTCTGACCAGGGCCTGGTCTTTCCTGCTCTATGCCTTTCTGCATAGTAAACACGGCATGCAAGACAATCACCATGGACAATCCAGTATTGATAGAGGAGAGGCTGTGGAGGCATCAGAGCTCTTCTGGTTGCAAGTGGAGGTTTCAAATGGAGGCTGGAGTCAGTTGCTAGTTGGAAGTGCTGAGTGAGGTTTTACACTGTCTGCTGGTGTCCTGGGGCCATGCTTTCCTTTTTGCTATTGTTGTTAACAACTTGCTTAATATTAGATAATAGTGTTATGTAGACAATAATATTAGCATAGACAATCTGTTCATACAGTTAAAAAATAACACCTGCAAAGTGTGTCTTCACCTCCCATTTTCCACTTTGCAGCCCTGCTCAACAGCATTGATTGCTTTTTCCCATACTACAATCATGCTCATATCCCTGTAACACATTTATCTCATTTTTCTGTCTTCTTGTTCGTATGTTGGTGGGGTGGTAGGTATCTACCCCAATGTCTGATATAGAACTTGTGCCCAACTGTGCTTAAGAAATCTTTGCTGAGTGGAATGAATGAATGAATAAATGAAATCCGGAAGTCAACAGTCAGAACTAGTGGCCAGTACTTAATAAGCTTCTGACTTACAAAGATTCCCTTCCTCAGTGTCCTGTTCAAAGCTAGCTTTTAAAAACATCTCCATTCTTAATACTTCTGGCTCCAGAATCTTGCAGAGTGGAAGATGGGAGGACAGGGAATGGATGTTTTATTTTCTCCATGAAAGGGAGGAGACTCTCCCTGGGCACACAAGCAGTTCCAGGGCCTTTCATTCACCCCATAACTATCACCAGGCATGGGAAGGACAAGCTTGGCCTGCAGCAAATTTCATTTAATGCATGATGTCAATGATTCCCTTTATGGGCCCAGCATCTTGCTTGGTTCTAGAATACGTAGATGCATATTGGCAGTCTCCCCTCAAGACTTCCCAAACTCTCTCTACAAAGCAATGTCATCTGTCCCATAAAAAGGGTGAAAACTGTGTACTGTAGGTGTGCAAGGGAAGGAACAAGAGGACCAAGTAAGATTTAAGGTGGGATTTCAATAGACAGCAAGAAGAGGAAAAGCATCCTCTGCGCAAGATACAGAGGCAGAAGGAAGTGAGGTTTGTAGGGATGGGGTGGGGTGGATAATTTGCTGAATGATGGCAGTGGAGTAGGAGGGCCAGGATCAAATGGGCCTTGATTGTACATTTAAGAACCTCAGGCTTAACCTATAAGACTTAGGGTTCATTGAATGACTATAATTAGGAAGAGGTTTGATCCACTCTGGGTTTTAGAAAGACAATTTGAGCAAGAGCAGCCAGGACATAAAGCAGTGAGAAGAGAGTGGAGACATTTAAACTTCCCCTGCAGGAGTATGTGTATGAACACAAGGGTGGGGACAACCTCACGATGGTTCCAGTTCATCCAGCCTTAGCTCCCAAGCTCCCATTACTGGTTTGGTATCTGTATCTCCAGGTGGAGTTGCTATTTGTCAAACCTTATGGCTAAATGTCATATTTGAACACATTTCTCCATTGGGCACGGCACTGATTGCTCCATCTTGATCTCTACTTCCACTGAGATCAACTTTATTAGAAGAAGCAGGACAATATATTTAAAAAGAATAGTATTACTCCAGGCACATTAGAGGTAGTTGGTAAAGCCAATAGTGGTCTAAACAAGTACAAAGTCCTTGGTGCACATCTAGGTAAGTGAGACTCAGAGCAGTGACGTCATTCTCCTAAGCTTACTTAGTCAGCCAATCCCAGGGCTAGCTAGTGTGAAAATCCAGGACCCAAAACCTGTGGCTTGCCATTACACCCCATGGCTTTTATCATTTCTTTGTTCACGGATATTTATTGGGCACCTATGTGGATGCATTACCCTCATCCATAATTTTGACATTGACTCAGGCCACGATTAGAATGAGAGACAGCACAAGAAAGAGCTGCACCTAACTATTCCATCCATTAGGGTCCTACACAGGCATAAGGTGCATCTCCCCATATAATCTCCAATAAAATGTCTTATTTTTTTCTGGCATTATTTACAATCTTTCAACCATAGTGGCATGAAGGTGGCTATTAGTGCATAGGTTCCTGTGGTTGTCTGATGGGTTATTTGAAAAAATGCTCATGACTCTCCAAATAAGATAAAATAAAGGTTAGTTTTGTAATCTTACTTGTTACAAAACAACAAATATAAACTAAATGAAGTGATGACTAATCAGGTTTAATTTGTTTCTACTGACCAATTTCTGGAAGGTAAAATGTGATCCTTCCAAGTCATTAGCAATGTTCCCAACAGTGAGTAGACTCCAGCGGGGTCCACAAGAGATCTGTGGGTCCACTAACAGCAAAATAACATGTGCTGAGTAACTAGCAGTTCATACTGGTCTGTGACTCAAAAAGGTGATTTGCTCTAGGTGAAAGAAACAACAAAAGATGAGTTACCACCTATTCTGAAAACACTATAGCTCCCAGGAGCAACTTTCCAAAGTTCCAAGAATTAGAGGACTGTTTATTAAATTAAAAAATTTTTAATGTGTTTATAATTTGTTTTCCTGATGAATTAAGCATTGGACTGTTCTGTTGCCCCCTTTTTTTTCACATGATCATGTAAGAGTTTGAAACCCTGTTGCTGATTTCAGCTGGTAATTCTGTCTGGATCTAGAGTGAGAATGATTCCCTTTCCTGCTAAAGCTCAGAATGGAGTTTCACAAACCAAATGAAGAATGAGGATGTGCACACTGTTACAGAACTCACGAGGGGCCTGGGGTGACTTGAAGACCAGCATATCGGTGTCTGTGTGTGAACGTCCAGCTTTGCCTCCAACCGTCGGTGGGGCCTCCACCAGCCAGTGGTGTGATCAGGAACAGTGCCTCTCCGAAGTTGTGGGAGAGCCTGTTAACTGTCAGCACCACTGTCACCTGCCTTCCTTCCCGGGATGGCTGCCCCCCAACCTCCTGGGGCCTCCACAATCAGCCCCTCTGTGCCTCCAGTGCATTGCCAGGCCCAGCAGAGCCCAGACACCCAGTTTATGCTTCATGAGGAACACATGAAGGTCAATGCACTGGGGAAGCTCAGTCACAAGGTGTTTTGAATGGACTTCAATGGCAGCCAACACCTGGCCAGAAGACTGGGCGGCTCCCTACTCCCGGGCAGCCCCTCCAGGTGAGGCAGGGAACCAGTGGCTGCAGCACTGGGCTGAACTGGAAGCCTGAGCTTATTTGGCTCTGTCAGTCCACATCACATCTTTTCTGCAGTGCCCTGGCCCTTGCGGCTGAGGCCATGGAGGCCTCCAGTGGCCAGGGTGAGGCCTGTCCTGTGTTAATTCCCAGTGGCGAGCACAGGGTTTCTCAATCTTGGCACTACTGACGCTTGGGGCAGGATAACTCTAGTGGGGGCTGCCCCGTGCATTGTTGGGTGTCAGCAGCCACCATGATTAGCACCCCCTAGCTGACAGTAGGACCCCCTGTTGTGATGGCCACTAATGTCTCCAGACACTGCCAGATGTCACTAGCGGGAGGGCAGAATTACTTGTGGTTGGGAATCTCCTGAGCACAACGTTCATGACAGGGCATCCTCTGACACATCAGTGACTGCTCTAGCCATGTGCAACTCTGGTCTGTCCCCACATGTGGGTGCCACTGTATATAGCTGTCTCTTCAGCTGGGTCCTTTCTTTCTTTCTCGTCTCTTTGGGCAGCTCATTCTGACCTTACAAGCCCCTTGAGGGTGTTTCTGTGGAGGAGTCAGTGGTTTCTCCCATGGATGGTATTTGGCCTGAGCCATGGCTCCATCTTCCTGAGAGGCTTGCCCTGGACTTTTCATCCTAACGGAAAGCAAGGATCCTGTGCAAACCCACTTATGGGCTAGGGATACCACCAAAGGAAAGGTCAGGTGCTCTGGGATCCCAAAGGTGGAGATTCGTCTATTCTAGGGACCAACGCAGGCCTGCTGAGGCAGCTCAGGCTGACGAGATGTGAAAATAAGTGAGTGATGATTGTCCAGGTAAATGGTGTGGAGGAGATGTGCCCGAGCAGAAGTGATGCTGGATTGGAACCATTCACAGGCAATCACGTTTATTGAGCACCCATATATGGCAGGTCCCACGTTGGGTGTGCGTATAAACTGGACATTTGCCCTGACCCCAAGAAGCTCCTGGAAAGAGAATTGTCCATGCCTTGCTATGCCCTTGTCTGCCTGGCCTGCCGGTGCCTGGAGGGGACCTGGCCGCAGCCCTGCTGGCCATAAGGAAACAGTGCCAAGGATGGTCTGTGCTCCTGGCTTCACTCCCCAGAAGCTTTGGGTCACTTTAGCATGCGGTTCTTAGCTTCTGGGCTGGCAACCAATTAGAAGTCATGGAGTTGAATAAACACCACCAAAAAAGAGAAGAAAATAATGTCGAGAATAGATTCACAAGAGTTGGGATTCTCTTCAAGGCTTTTTCCCCCTCACTGAAATTACACATTAATTGAATGTTGTAATTGGATAAAACTTGTAAGGAATTAAAATCTGCCATTTTCTGGGGATATGTTTCCACATGTATGCGTATTCCATTTTACAGACTTCCATTTAATTCCTGCAATGCAGAAATTATCGCCTTTTCAAATGAATAAATTGACAGCAGAGACATGAACCCTTTCCCACAGGGTCCGCTGTGGGCTGAACGTTTGTGTCCCTGTAAAATTCATATGTTGAAACCTAACATCCAAGGCGATGGTTTTAGGAGGTGAGACCTTTGGGGGGTGATTAGGTCATGAGGGAAGAGCTGTCATGATGGGATTAGTGCCCTTATAAAGAGACCCCAGAGAGCTCCCTCATCCCATCCACCATGTGAGGACACAGTGAGAAGACATCCTCCATGAACCCGGAAGCGGTCCTCACTGCACTAAATCTGTGGGCACCTTGGTCTTGGACTCCCAGCCTCCAGAACTGTGAGAAATACATTTTCGTGTTTATGAGCCTCTCAGTCAGTGGCATGTTGTTCTAGAAGCCTAAGCAGAATAAGACAGCCAAGAATTGGCCGGTCCTGGATTCAAACCTAGTGCTGAATGATGCCCAGTCCTGCCTGTTTCCCATCAGAGGTCAGAGACACCTGCCGGTGGCCTGGACAGGAACAGCATGGTGGCTAGGGAATGGGCAGTTTGGGAGCTGAGCAATTATGATATAGTCACAGGGAACTGCTGCCTGTCTGGCCTGCCTGGTTGGCTGTAATGGCTCTTTCCTTGATGGAAACCTGCTGGAAGGAATTTGGAAGGTGGAGGACACTGCCTAAGAAAAGATTTTTCTGGCTCCTAAACCTGCCCCCCTCAGCCCCTGTCTGGGCACAGACTGAGTGGGGCATGCTGCGGTCTGACCACTGGACAGGAGAGTTCTCCACCTGTCCGGGCCCAGGACTCCTGGGAGAGGGACACTGGGGCCCGACATCCCCCAGGGCAGGCCACAGAGTGCATGTCTGAGGTCACCCGAGCCTGCACCTTCCACAGCACCTGCAAAAGTTGCCCTTTCCAGCGTCTCATTGCAAAACTTCTGGGAAAGGAAACATGTCTAGTCGGATGAGATTGATAAGGTGGTTGACTAAGTGTGGGTCATGGAACCATAATGACGAGGAAGAGAGACATAAATAAGATTAGAATGCTGGAGTGTGAATGCAGGTAGAATAAAAACAAAGCCATTAAAAGGTCATTTGTTTTCTCAGAGTTTTGGCTTGTGTCCTAGTGTTTTCAGCAAGCTGAGTGGGCCCTAACAGAACCAGCCAGGGGCCTGTCGGGGTGGAGCTGAAACAGAATGATTCAGAGAGAGGCTGGTGTGTCAAGAACCATATTTTTAGCCAGACGGTGGCCCCCACAGACAGGCGACTGAGTGTGGTTGGGTGAGAACAGGGCCTGAGATCCAGAACCTTAACTCAGCTGGAGAAAACCTCCCCACAATCAGGCTTTGAAAAAGTAGCTATTCTCTAAATATGACAATGGCACACTTTTGTTTTTGGCTTTGGTCATTCTCATAATGTCTGTGACCTTAAAGCTGATTCCTGGCTCTCTAGACTAACACCCACTGCTGTGCACCTGTCAAGCTGCCGGGGCATTTGTTGCTGCATTGGAACCCGCAGAATCTGAAGTGGAGACGTGCAGCCCTTTCGTATTTCTGTACCTTTGCACGTGCTATCTGCTCTCACTGGAAGGTTCTGTCTATTTCTCACTTGCAAACTCTTGCTCTCACATCCCACCACCCTGATAGAATCTTCCCGACCCAGTTGTTCTCTTATTTGTACCTTTTAATGTTTAGCACAGCCCTGAGGTCATTATCACTTTGTACTCTAAATAATTCTGCATTTATGTACACCTTTTCTAATAAAAAATAGGTAGCATCTATCTAGAGCTGGCTCTACGCCAGCCCCAGTGCTAAGCACGTTACATGTATTATTTTACTTGATTCTCACAGCAATCCTTTTGGGCCAGTGCCACTCTCGTATTGCTTTCATGACAGAGGAGTAGGCACTCAGGTATGTACCTGCCCAAGGCCACATATAGGAGAGGTCAGAGCTTGAATTTGAACCCAGGTGGTTTGACCCAAAGATGAAATGCCTTACCAATGACCTAATGACTCCATAGGACCTCGTGTTCCCTGAGGGCAGGGTCAGGACTTACCCAGTACCCCACCCCCTCATAAAGACCCAGGTCATCCATCTTCAGATGTACCCCCCAGCTTCCCCAAGTAGGAAGGGCACAGAAAGCATGCAGCGAGAGAAGCATCTCACCTCTGTGCATTTGGACATCACACAGTGACAACTTTCCTCTTATTCCATCACATGAGTAGAGAGAACCAACCCCAATTTCTTTCTAGTGGTTTCTCCAATTTCCTTGTTTGCAGGGGCAGCAAGACTATAGGCCAGTAAGCCCTTCAGACATCTTTCTGACCAGATGTGTGACTATTGGTCCCCATGGGCCTAAAAATTTGCAGAAGGCAGAGCTCCATCCCAGCCAAGTCCTGGTGTGACCCTACAATCCAGCCCAGATTCCATTGCTTCCTTCTGGGATTGCTGCCACCCAGATCCAGGGCCCATTCCCAAAGAGAAGAGAGTGTAACCAATTGACAGTTCCCAGTGGGGCGCTGCAGGGTGTGGGGCAGAACGTCTCAGCTGCTCCTGTAGAGTGATAATAAGGGCAATAGTGAGAAATGACCGACTGCTTTCTGGGCCCTAGGTGTTGTGCCTGTGGCCCGCAATAGGTCATTTGCTCTTCCCAGTGGCCCTGGGTTGTATTATATTGCTCTCATTTTACGTATGAGAAAATTGAGGCTCAGAGATTATGTAACCTGCCCTAGGTTAAAAGGTTAGGACGTGGTTGGTCTGATCTTGAAGCCTGTGCTTTTGAAATAATTGGGAAATGCCTTCATTCAGTCATTCACACATTCCTCCACAAGGCATGGCCCCGGGCCCAACAGACACCAAGACAAATATGCCTCTCCTTGAAAGAACACTGCAGGATGGGCACCCAAGAAGGCTACTCCAAGCTGGACAGGTGGAGAGGGAGGGCATACCTGGGAGAGAGTGAGGGCATGGGCCGCTACAGTAATGTGTCCAGGTGTAAGGCCTGGAGTGGCCAGATAAAGACCAGGTGGAGGAGATCCTGGGAGGGAAGGACAGAGGCTAGGTCTTACACTCTAGATGGGGCACAGGCGGAATAGAGCAGCAGAGCAAAAAGGAGAGGCAGTGGGCCCTGGAGAAGGGCAGCAGGGCCTGGGTTTTCGGAGATGGAGCAGCCCTGAGATGGGAAGAGGCTTAAGGCAGAGGGTGAAAAACAAGAATTGGGGCCCATGTGTTTAGTTTTATCCACTCTGTGCTATTGCTATTGTTTTGGTTTTGTTTTGCATTTTAATTGAGCCAATAGAATAACCAGCAGATTTCACATGCAAGTCTGGAGTTTTCTCTTTTTAGTAAGTCATGTCAGCCATGCTGGGCTCATTCCCATGGACAGCAGTCAGCTGGAGGGCTCGTGGTCATTCTCCAAGGGCACGGTTTCCTCTCCAGCCTTGCTCAACCCATACTACACCAGCTCACTCAACTGGAGGGCCTCATCAACCTGCCTGGGCCCAGGACATTATAAATTGTGATTCCTGCCCTGAGTTGTGGATGAGCTAGCATCTGAGAGGAGGGTAATAAAGATGGTCATGAGTGAAAAAAATCCATGCACGTGGTCTGGGGAGCTGCCTGTGCCTCCTCATGGATACTGAAGCCCCCTAGGATGTGGGCAAGAGTTGGGGAGGTGATCCCCAGCCTTCACTTAGCACAGGAGGATGATCAGGATAAATAGGCCTGGCGAGGATGGGTAGAAGGTGAACAACCAGACGCCATGACCTTCAAAGGACTTTTTTTTTCATCCAAATGGGAAAACAAAGACATTTCACAATTCACATTCTATTTAAATGCAAAAAGAAAAAACTGATTTACTGGCGATTAGTAGTTCAATTGGCTTGTGGAGGGTCACAGTGTGTATAAACACTACAGTTGCTTTGTTCCTTTGAATTTGGGGTTAAAAATGCAATTTGTTTCTTTTAGGGACTTTTAGGGATTTTCCAACGCCAAAGCCATGTAAGAGCCAATTATATGGAAATCTGTTCTGTCTTTATCACTCATAAAAGTTATTTAATAAAAACTTAGGGAATAGATTTGGGAATGTAATAAAATTTTGTTCCTTTAAATTGAATATATATTTTCTAAATCCCAGGTAGATAATTTTCAGGAAAACAATGGATTTGATAATGCACTTATTGTGATAATGCATTTATTGTTACCAAATTAGGCAGACCAAGACATTGCTTGTGATATTCACACAAAATGGCTTAATCACCAATGGGTATTACCAAGACTTTGTTCCATAAGTAATATTGGGTAACTTCTTTAGCACAACTGAGTTGCAGCCACTTCTTTGCCCTCCCCCTTGTTCCCACCAGCTCTATGGGACAGGCTCAGAAGGAGTTCTAGTTACTCTCAGTTTCTAGTTGAGGACAATGAGACCAGATGAGGTTGTCCTAATGTGCATTCCATGAAATTGTGCCACGCTTGATATCACAGTTTCATTCTCTTGAACTCATGTGCAATCAGTTCATGAACTGAGTGTGAGAAGTGGAAAAATATGAGGAATCAGGACAGAATGATGCTGCACTGCTGTGGGTATGGGGAGGGCCAGGCCACAGCCTGCCATGCCCTGATCTTAATAGCCAGCTCTTTCTCCAATGTCACATCTGCCTTTTGGGGTTTGCCCAAAATGAAGCAACTTAGAATGTATCAGAATCCTGGCTTTATCTCAAAGCATCTTATAGGGGAAACTTAAGGGCAACAGACCTCTCCTTTATTATCTCAAAACCCATTTTCACAGTTGATTGTCATAGAAGTTGATCTCTCAACTGCATATTTTCTATGTATGCAAACTCCACATTTCCTATCCTGACCTCTTTTGGAGACGGTCTTCACATGAGCTTCCTGAATTATCTCCTGGAAATCCTATGTCCAGGGGTCTGGTCAGTTGTCTCCTCTGGACTCCTCTGGGCGACAACCACCCTGGTCTCTTCAGCCCCCAGACCATTCCTCATCCACAGGTGGTGACTCCTTTGTGGCATCTGCAAACAAAAACACCTGCTTCTCAACTACTCTGGAGAATCCTGGAGTCAACTGGAAATCCTCGACTTCTATAAACAACACCAGCAGTTCTAACATGTTTCTACTGTAGTTTCCCCAAAGGGAGCCGGGAGGTCGAGCAGACACAATGTGCAGGTTGGGAGTGCAATCTAAAGCTGTGGGCCTTAAACAGGAACTCAGTGGTTTATTTTTAAATCCCATGTTACTCCACAACTTATGCATGTTTGCTTTAAAATGTAAGTTAAGTTCCACATGTAGTAATGTCAGACTAAGTAATCCAGATGAGTTCTTCTGGGCAAAATACAAGAAACACTTTAGCAGAGGTGTTGGGGAGCTAATAACCCTGTGGGGAGTAGAAGGCCAACACTAGGGTAGAGAAGAGGTCACGGAGGCAAGGGAGAATCAGGGATAATTTTCCTTGTAGGTGTCTGCCAATTCCAGAAAGGCTGGGGCAGGGGCCCAGGAACCTGCATCAGAGCAGGGTATTCCCCCCATCCCAAACTTTGGTTGCACCTTGAAAGTCTGGGCTGTAGGGGTGAGGGCAACCCGAACTGGGCCAGTTGTCCCTGAGACTAAGCCCACCTTTGAAGCAATCCCTGTTTGAAATAAAAGTGTCTGTAGATCACCAGCACACTGGTCACCTGCCAGAAGTAAAGGCAAAAAGTGTCTGGAAAAAGAAAATTATTGTACAGTTTTTCGTATACAATGTCAGTCACTCAATCAAAAACAACCAGGTGTATGCAGGCAATAAATAATGTGATCTAAAAGCAAGACACAACGGAAAAGAGAAAAAGTCAAACAAGGAATCGAGATAATGGGGTCATTGACTTAAAAAAACTATGCTAATATGTTGAAGAAAATAAAAAACAAAACTGAGAACAGAACAGTCAAGGAAAGTTCCAAGTGGACAGCCTATAATTTAATAAATCTATAAAAGAAAATAAGAACTCAAAGAATGGGTTTAGCAACAAATTGGATACAGTTAGAGCAAAAAAGGATGAAAAAATACAGAAAAGAACATAGGAGATGTATGGATTATGTAGAAAAGATCTAACATCCTGTTAGCGAGACTCACACAATGAGAAGAGAGAGACAGAGAGATGGGAAGAGAATGCCTAGAAGAAGTTTAACAGTCACAAGAGACTACTTTGCTTGTGTCTATGCAAATACAACTGCAAACCTTGATGAAATGGATAATTTATCGGAAAATACAGTTTATTAAAATTCATTCCAGTAGTAACAGAATTATTTAGCAGGCCCATTTCCACAGAAAAAGTAGAGAAATTTTTCAAGGAATATTGCACGTAAAACCATCAGGCCCAGAGAGTTTTCAGGGGAATTCTATCAAACTTTCAGAGAGCAGATGGAAACTTATAAGTTCTTTATATGAAGCAAGTATAGTAATGATACTTAAACCCAATAAAATAACATAAAAAAGAAATTTACAAGCCAATGTTAACTTTAAATAACCATGCAAAAAACCTAGATAAAATATTAGCAAACAGATTCCAGCACCACATTAAGAAATAATTAAGAATACTCCAAGACGAAGTGGTTTTAGATCTTCATTCAAGGATGATTCAACTTTAGGAAATCAATTAATATTATTCACCTTATTAAAATGTCTACTGAAAAGAATGATGATTCCCTCCTTGGATGATGAAAACATCTTTGATAAAAGTCAACACCAATTTCTAATAAAAACTACTGAACAAAAAAGGTAATTTCTATCAAAATAGATAAATAGATAACAATACTTGAGAATAAAGTTAAGAAGAAATTTTCAAAACCCATATGAAGAAAACTGGGAAACTCTCCTAAAAGACACAAAAGTAGACACTCAAAAAGTATAGACATCCTTACCCTTTCTGTGACGTCTAAACATGATAAAAATGACAATTCTGTTACTTCATAAATTTAAGGTAATCACAATAAAAATACCAACAGTCTTTTTCCCTAGACCTAGACAAGTCGATACTAAAGGTCACATGGAAAAATAAACACAGGAGAACAGCTAGGAAATTGCTGAAAAGGAGGAATGATGAGGTTCACACCCCAACAAACGTCACTACAAAGTCAGGGCCTGAAAAGAGCCTGTGCCAGTATCAAGCAGAGTGGCAGCCAGGTGGACAAGAATAGGAACTGCAGAAATTGATCCAGTTCGAGATGGACATCCAGAAAATTACAAGGGTGGCATATCCAATCACTGGGCAAGGATGAACTGCTTAATAAATGGTGCTGGGACAGCAGAATAGCCATTAGGAAAAAAGATAAAACTACATTCATTCTTCACTCTACGCATACAAGAAAAACCCAAATGGATCAGAGATAGTAACATAAAATTGAGAATATGCAATAAAATACATGTGAATACCATCAATACCTCAGTGTGGGGAAAGACTTTCTAACAATATCTTAATGAAGGATTGATTAATTTGACTACTTAAAAAGAAAAATGTGTTCATGGCAGAAAACACCAAGAATAATCTCGAGTCATCATTCACAACATATGTCACAGATAAGGTAACTAATATCCCTAATATATAAAGGATATTAAAAAAGTATGAATCTTTTTTTTGGAGGACCTACTTTTATCATGCTGAAATATTCCTTAATTATCTGGGAATTACCCATGTGAAGGAGAGTCCAGAACACAGATTTATGACTGCATTAGCCTTGTCCTTGACTAGAGACTTATAAATTATACACAAAACATTACTCCCTAGAGTAGGTTACTGAAGGTCTAAGAGGCTGTGAACTTGCAAGAGCGTATCCCTCTTGTCTATCTGCTTCAATCAGATGACAAGACTCACGTAGAAAGATGGACATAGTTTTCTCTGTTGAATTTAAATCTTTACGATAGTTTGAATGCTCTTTCTTGCAGGCATCAGCTCAAAGGCTTTATTCATTTGATAAAAGAACATATTTTGAATGACAAATTCATGAACTTTTGTCTTTTTGGACATACATTTGGACAAATACATTAGGCCAAAAATTCAGAATAATTTGGAATTATTATTTTTAATCTAAAAGCCCAATAAAAATGGCTCTCAAGGGGATATAAAGAGATGATTCACAAAAAAGATTCAAAAATGGATCTTATATGAAAAGATATTCGAACTTCACTCATAATAAGAGAAATGCAAATTATAACAATACTGATTAGCAATTACACAGATAGGCAAGATTTCAAAACCTTGACAACACACTTGTTGGCGAGTCTCTGGTGGAATCCGTACTGCTAAACTTTGCTGTTGGGAAAGCTAAGTGGCCCAATCCCTAGGGCAGGGAAATTGGCAATATCTAATAGAAATACATATATATTTATCATTTGACTCAGCAATCCTACTTCTAGAAACTTACCCTAAAAATGCTCCTCCAAAATTACAAAAACACATATGCACAAGATTATTCATTGTAGCATTGTTTATAATTGCAAAATATTGGAAATTACCAAAATATCCAAGTATAGGAGAGTGATTTAAAAAAATATGGTACTTACACAAAAAGAGAAATATGCAGTTGTATAAAAGAATAAGAAATATCTGTATGAAGAGTTTGGAGTGATTTCTGAGATGTATTGAAAACTAAAATAGGCAGATGGTCAAAGAATACATCGAGTATACTGCTTATTGTAAAGAAAGAAGGGGAAATAATAAAATATACACACATCTGACAATTTTGGCAAAAACTAAACAGAAAAGACACTGGAAACCAGAAAACAAGGAAATTAGTTACAAAAAGAGGTGAGAAGAATGGTATTGAAAGGCCGGAGGAAGGAATTAATCTTCTGGGTATGTCTTGAAGAGTTTTGACTTTTGGAAACATGTTAGGATTCCACATATTAAAAAAAAAAACATTAAATTAATAATTATGGGGGAAAAACCTGAAACAACGCAAGCAGAAGCAAATGAATGTAACTCTACTTTATTCTCACAGTGAAGGGGAAAAATCAAATGCAAGTAACTCGAATACAGTAATTCGATCATAAAAATTCAGTCTTCAGAATAAAAGCCAAGTCAAATTGGGCACTCTCGTTAGTGAGTCTGTGCTTTGCAGCAATATGTGCACAGCAATTCTGAAACTGCTTAATGCAGGATAGGGCAAACAGTGAAAAGTGGTAATGTCAGGAGGCAGAGTTTTCAATTGAAAAGAGAGGAGGCAAAGAAACACCGTCGGAGTTGCTCAGTAATGGAAGTACTGGAATGTACACATCTCTCTCCTAGTTTTGTCTGGTGAGAGGGTGAAGAAGCAGTGACACCTCAGGAGCAATGAGCACTCCTAGAGTCCACATATCAGTATTAGAAAAATACCCATTTTTCACTAAGAAGGAATCAGGGCTCCAAGGGCTGGGGAAGGGAAGTTACCAGATGAGACTAGAACAGATGAGACTGTGTCAAAAAGACACTGAAGCCAGTTGAAAGGAGCTCCCATTAGCCAAATGTGGGACCATTTGAGCATCAAAATAGATGAGGGGAGTAGAAGATTAGAATCCATTAAATAAAACAGAACTGCATGAGATCAAACTGGAGATAGACAAACAGATAGGTTAATATAGACTAATAGATTAAAAGTTATAGAGAAATTGATATAGAGAGTAAGCAGGTAGAATATGAATGAAAATTTGGAGTGTGAAGTTGTACAATAATGATTTTGCAGTCATCACAATATAATTGGTTTGAGCAGGAGTCATCAACGGGTGCTAGTTCTTGGGATAAATTGATTAGAAGTAACCTCTCCTGGTAAAATTGCTTAAGTGTTGCAAAGAGGAAAAGTCAGTTGCAGCAAAGAAATCAGGCAACACCCTGCCTGGGTGACCAAAATTGGCAAAGGGCAGATGCACATCATGTGCCTTTGGGAATGATACCCTGAGAACGACACACAATCACGTTATTTCAGGTGGGAAATTCATGAGGATACATCAGATAAGTCGATGGAGAAACATTATATAGAATATCTGATTTATATCATTCAAAATGTCAATGTTACAACGGGAGGTGTTCCAGATTAAAGACCAAAGACACATGATAGATAAATGTGCTATGTCATCCCGGAGTGAATCCTACGCTGGGGAGAAATATGTCATAAAGAACAACTGAAAAAATTGGAATATTGACTGTAGACTATTTAACCTATCATATCCATGATAAATTTCCTGAGTTTGTAAACTGTATCATAGTTAGGTAAGAAAATATCCTTGTTTTAGGAAATACGTGCTGAAGTATTAACGAGTTAAGGGGCATAATGAACAAAAGTACTCTTAAATGGTTCAGAAAAAATATTTATCTACAAAGATAGAATGAACAATGAAGCTAACATGGCAAAAATTTTAAAAAAATGCTGAAGCTGAGTAAAGGGAATATATGATATCTTTGTATTATTCTTGCAACTTTTTAATAAATTAGAAATTATTTCAAAATTTAAAAAGCTAAAGAAATGAGTAAACCTCTCTTCAACAAGGGCATAAAAGTCAAAAGTAGACAAATGTCATTAAGTTGTGCAAAGGTCCTTGCATTACCTGGCCAAGGGTTAAGGTGTAAATCAACAGTAGACTTTACTAAGTCAATAATTCATGTCATAACTGTAACCGCAGGCCCTCCAGGACCGGTTCAACTGACCTCATCTTATCAACAGAGTACTTAAGAGTGGTTTTTCAGGAACTGAAGACCCCCTTGTCTGGTTGAAGCTGGTTAAGATCACCAACCCATCAATTGGGCCTATGCAAATAAGTGGCCTTTTTGACATCAAGGAGCTAAAAACTCCACCCTCAGCTCATAGTAACACTGCCATTTTGTGAACATGTATCCTATGAAGAGGCATGAAGCTTGACTCCACTTGCAAAGATCATCAACTACCTCTCTTCTCCTTATCCCCTATCATCTATCTCCACACTTCAGACTGCCCTGCCCTTTATCCCATAAATTGTGCCCCAAGCCCTGGATCGGGGAGACAGATCTGAGGCTACAAGCCCCCTGTCTCCTCGCAGATTGCTTTCACATAATAAACCTGATTTCTTTTCTCAAAAGCTGATGCCATAATAATTGGCTTTTTTAAAATGTGCATTGGGCAAGGGAACCTTAATGTTGTGCGGTAACACAACCATGTGAGGTTAGGATGAGGTGGGGGATCAGAATTGGCCATCCCAAAATGTGTCTCTTTGGGTTGATTGTTTTTAAGGACAAAAGATTCTGAAAAAACCTTTGACTTTCCCTCTAACTGCCCCAAAGAATTTAAGATAGAAGTCCTGTCCTCAGGACAGGCCATCACCATAGATAAGTCTGGGTATAAGAGACCGGGAGGATCCTAGCTAAGTCGATTTTTATCAAAGTTCTCTCTCTCATGTCACATTGTCTATAGAGGGCCCAGCAAACATTTGTTTATCAAACACTTGCTTTTCCATCTTCATGTAAATTGCCTTTCTCCCCATTGAAGTTCCAAACCACTACCTCCAACACCTTCCTGTCTTTAGCTGAAGATGGTATTTAAGGTGGTGGCTTCAGCTATTTTGGTGAGTTACTCAGTTTTCCTGGGTTTCTCCCACGTATACATGTTATTAAACTTTGATTTCCTCCCGTTAGTCTGTCTCATGTCGATTTAATTCTTAGACCAGCCAGAAGGACCTAGAGAGTGGAGGAATAGTTCTTCCTCCACTACAATAATCACTAAAAGGATAGGAAACAACGTTTGATTACAAAACTAGTAGAGGGGAAAATGGAATAAAAACTACTCAATCAATTCAAAATAAAGCAAGAAGGGAAATTGAAAGTAAGATAGAACAGGTGAAAATAGTAACATAAAGCAAATAGTGAGACGGAGGTTTAAAATCAACCATATCAGCATATACATTAATTATAAAAAGACTGAATTCTTCAAAACAACTGCTTAACTAAATAAAAGCCAATTATATGCTGCTACTACCTTTCTTGTAATATTGAAAAAAAAAGATGGAGACAGCTGTATTCCTGTTGAGTAATTAGAAATAAATTGTAGGTTCAAATTCAGTGATTTGAGGAAATTTTAGTATGAAAACATTGATTATTGTTGATATGGTTACTGCATCACAATAGTTTGATTTATTACATGAATGGGAGATGATTTTATACGTGAAAATCAAAGTAATTTACCACATTAACATAATAAAGTAGGCATTTTATATTATCATTTAATCAATGCAGAAAAATTTTGATAAAATTCTATAGTTATGATAAAACTCTTAGAAACTAGGAACAGAAGACAGTTCTGTTTTTTTGACAAAAGAAATTTATAAAAATGTTACAGCAACTATCTGGTGAAACGGGAATCGGTAAGGAGACAAGCCTGCCTTCTTGTACTCATCCTGCTCCACATTTTCCCAGGGATCCTAGCAGCCGTAATAAGGCAAGTAAAAGAAATGGCAGGGGCCTGGATGGAAAAGGAAGGAACAAAGCCATCCTTATTCTGAGATGACATGATTGCAGGAGTATAAAACCTAGAAGAATCCTCAGCTAAGTTATTAGAATTAATAAGTGAATTTAGTAATATTAACTTTGTATCACTGGATAAAAGGTCAATATAGAAAAATCAATTGTATCTCCATATGCCAGCAGCGAAAAATTAAAAATTAAAATTTGGAATATATAACCTACATAACAGCATAAAAATACCACTTCCCCAGGATCAAATCTAATAAATTAAAATTTAGAATATATAACCTACGTAACAGCATAAAAATACCACTTCCCCCGGATCAAATCTAATAAATGACATAAATATCTCTACACAGAAAACTCTATACGACTGCAAGAAACTAATGCATTCTAAATAACATCGGGATTGCTACATTCATGACTGGGATATTTTGAAGACTGAATTATTGGAATATTTTGAAGTTACTTACAAATTTATGTTCAGAGTCAACATTCCAAGAGGTCTTTTTGGGATGGAAATTTGATTTTAATTTGATTTCAAGCTGATTCTAAAATTTGAACAGAAATACAAAGGGCCCAGAATTGCCAAGCACATCCTGAAGGGGTCCTGCCCATTAGGAGGACTAGCTCCATAAATGCTGTGACCATGACCTACGGTTGCAGGAGTTACGGCAGGGCTGCATCGTGAAGGTGTAGAGACCAAGGGGACAGTATGGAGAGCTCTGACACCACGCATGAGAACACTGTATTCCTAACAGAAGCGATCCTACAGAGCAGCAGGGGAAAGAAAGTTAGATTCAATTGGATATCCACACGGAAAAGAAAGCAAGAAACTTCATTCCTACCTTACACAAAAATAAACTAGAGGTGTACTGGAGATCTAAATATGGATGGTGAAAAAAAACCTTCTAGAAGAAACATAGCAGAATATCTTTATGTACTTTGGGCAAAGAAACACTTCTTAATAAGAGTATTTTACTAAGCACTAATTATAAAGATGGGAAAACTGAGTATGTTAACTTTAAGAACATCTGTGTGTCCACAAGATTTCTAAGTGAAGAGATAAGCCACGCTTACAATATAACTCACAAATGCCTTTATCTAAAGTATATACAGAACATCTGCTAATTAATAAGGAAGACGCAAATATTGAGAACACTTGAGAATAGACAAATACACATTTCACCAAAAAAGATATTCAAATATTCAATAACCATAAGAAATTAATCCTTCATAAGTTATCAAGGATGTTCATAATTAAAGCACAATGTGATGCCACCGCTCACACCAGAATAGCCAAAATGGAAAAGATGAAAACACCAGATGTTAACAGAGAGGTGGAGAAACTGAGACTCTTATACACGCCTGGGGGAGTGCAAATTTGTACAAATACTTTGGAAACTGCTTGGGAGTATCCACTTAAACAAGGTATTTGTATATTCCATGGCCCAGCAATTCCACCCCAGGTAAATAGACAACAGAAATGCATACATATGTTCAACAAAAGACATAGACAGACTGTTTATAGCAATGCTATTTATAAGAGCCCCAAATTGGAAACAAGCCATCTCCTCATCTAGAGTAGAATCTATACATACCTTCTGGTCTATTCATACAGTTGGACAACATGGTGGAACCTTATATAATGTTGAAAATAGAGGGCAGACACAAAAGAATGCATCTTGATGCATTTTATGGAAAGCTCAAAAACGATTGAGGCAATGAATGGTGTTAAAGGTCAGAATAGCGGATGTTTTGGGGGAAAAAGCAGCTGATGACTGAGACAGGACATGAAGAGGCCTTTGGGTGCTGCTGATACTCTGTGATGGTGATTGCTTCTGTTTATATGCTATATTTCAATAGAGAAGAAAAAGATGCTTTCCTTCAAAACATCTGAGTAAAATTAATGAGCTAAGAAGTTTCGCTCACGTTTAGGGTTCTAAGCGTGGCATTGGGCTTCCATGCCTGTGTGGTCTGGTGTCCCTTGGAATTTCCATATCCATCTGGCCATTCCGAGAATGCTTGAGGCAGGTAACATTAACATACAACACAGAGATAGGAGGGAAGAGGCAAATGCTCACACGCGGCCTAGGAGACTCGAGGCCTTTGAGAGCCACCATTTTCCACCTCTCCTCTTAGCTTCAGATGTTCCCCACCCATCCATTGTCCAGAAACAGCAAGCTCTCTGGACGGGCTCTGCTGACATCTTTCCACACGGCTGCCTGAATGCTCCCCCTTCCAGTCTGTAAGACTCAGCTCAAATATTGCCAGTTTAGTGGAACCTTCCCTGCCCTTCCCCAGGTAGAATGAGGCTCCCACCTTCTCCTAGGGAAGGATGAGCTAGCTAGTAAACATTTTATGTTTAGAAGTAAGTCTCGTTCATTTTTATTCACTTTCCATCTAGTAGAGGCTCAATGCATCTGTTTGATGAAAGAATATGCCAGAAAAAAGAAAATGCAGAATAGAGGCACATTCAAAGTTGTATTTTTCTTGTTAGATTTATAGATTTGTATTTATAGACTATTATCAGTATCATTACTCATGAAAAAAACATTACTTAGGACATAATTTTAATATTTTTGTTCAAATCATTACTAAATTAGCTAATTTATCACACTGTGCTTTTAAAAAGAATTAAATGGGGAAATAATACATTATTATTTGAAATACTGCCAATAATTCTTCATAAAAGGGATGCAATCGTTTTCTTTTAGAGAAAAGTAGAAAATAGAAGTTTAGTTTAAGTGTGGGGTTTTAAAACGGTTGAATGATTAGCATAGGCTGAAAATAACGTGGACATATTTTATTTCAACAAAATTAGATATGGAGACTTAATAAATGTAGGGTTTACAGCCGGCATAGGAATTAGCACCGTGACATAAACTGTCCGGGTAGATGTGACCTCTGCAGCCTGAATGTGACGCTGAGAGAGGATGAGTTGGGTCAGAGCTCCAGGTTGGCGGCTGCAGCTGGAGGTTTGTTTCTGAGATCGCTCAGCTGAACCTACCAGAATGCACTGTGTTTGCAATCGGAGGTTAAATGGCTTCCAGCAAGGAAAATACTGATTTTCCTTAAAGATTAGTTTTGGCTCTAATACAGTTTTTAGAATATATTTTAAACATACAACCAGGTTTCCTCTTTTTTTTTAATGAGCTATTTATCAGTAGCCTTGCTGTTTATGGAGGAGGAAGTTAATCCATTTATACTGAGTTGCTTCAGGCTTTAAATTTCCCTACTCCAGAGAGTGAATGAAGACCAAAGGCAGTGCAGTCAGCCAGACCCATGTTCGAATCCGACATTTACTTGGCATGTTTTTTAATTCTGAGGCGCGTTTCTTCATCTGGGCAGTAGATGGAGCAGCACTAATATTATGGGATGCTGGGGAAGGGGCCGGAGGTAGGGAAGGGGAGCACAGCGCCTGAAGTGGAGGGTGCCCGCTCGGGCTCGGTAGCCTCCTTTCCTCCATCCAGACTTTTGACTGAGAGGGAAGGGAAAGGTGGAGCCTGACGTTCCCTGCATTGCTACCTGGATTTGGTCCTCAGCTATGGGCAGAGGCATAACAAGGCGTGGCTTCCTTCTGTTGCCCATTCTCCCTCCACATGGGAGGCTCTGCAGAGGGGCATCTGGGGATGCATGGAGGGAAGTGCATCCCTGAAGGACGGAGTGGACGCTGAGGTGCCGGTTGCAGGCCTGACCTCCTCCCAGCAATGGCAGCCCATGGAGGTGACGGGCTCACCAGCCCCACTCGCTGCTGCCCTTCCCTTGTGGTGAGCTGGCCCAGGAACAGGCAGGATGGAACGCTCACTCCAGTCACCCGACATACCTTTCAGGCAGGAGAGCATCCATCTCTCCTGGGCGCCCAGTCCATGTCAGCCACTTGCATGACAGAGCCATGAGGATGAGGGGATAACTGCCCTCGTCACCCAGTGCTGGCACAATAAATGCTGAGTTCACAGCAGTGGCTATTGTTACTATCAACGAACATGAATTTTAATGTATGCAAAATGTGCAAAGAATATTAAAAATGGTGGGTGCACAATATTGTTTTTATAATTGCCTCAAATATTCAATAGGAATAAAACCTGCATTAAAAAGAGAATATCTTACCAAAATTTAAATTAAATAAATCTATTTACAGATACAAATATTTCACTTCATTCTTAGAATCTACACCCCATTTGGTCCTGAGGAGGCCCCATCCCTGAGTTACTGGAAGGAAGAGTGGGCGATGAGGCCATGAGCAGAGGTCATACTCCCCAGGTGTGGGCCAATCTGTAACCAGTGGATGGACAGGCTGGAAAGCCATGGGGGATAGTGTAGGGATCAAATGCTGGAGTGGATCCAGAGAGGGCTTTTTATTTGCTTGTTTTTAATGTTATTTGTTTAATTTTTGCCAGAGAATAAAGACACTATAAGGTAATTCTTTATCATTTTTGATTCTTCCTTCCAAAAAAAAAATACACAGCTTAAAAAAAATCACTGTAATAGTAACTTATGAAAAAGGACCATTTTTATGTGTGAACTTTCTTCCAATCTCTCTGTTGTAAATGTTTACACGTGGTTATGAATATATAATTTTATTTTATATATCTATATATGTGAATTATATATATGTGATGAAAATTAAGTAAAAGATAGTGTTTGTATAGAGTTTCTATCATATGTGTAATTTTCATTCTCATTTTCAAAAATATATGGTATTGTTCATTTTTCATATTGTTATAAAATGTTTGTTAAGGTACGTTATGCTGGCCATGTAATGTCATGTTTCATACGTATCACAATTAAATGGATCTCTTCTCTTACATTGAACATTTATGTTCTTCTAATCTTTCACTATTATATATGTAAATCTTTTATTTTTCTCTCTTCAGAAAATGTCCTTAAAATGAAACCTCATGAACGTCATGACCGGAGTAAAGTTGTGAACGCCATGAAGGTTCTCATAACATGCAGGTCAGATCTTTTCTGGAAGCGAGGCTGGTGCTGTTCCTGCCACCATCCTTCTGTGAATGACACTTCCCTCACCTCCAGCCACACTGAGTAACAGCTCTGAAAATCCCTCTGCTGGGGCTGTTTGTAAGGACAAGCCCCACGGACGTTGGTACACCTCCTCCCAATGCCATTACCATACTCATAGGAACCTGTGTGTCAGGTGGCCTAGTGGCAGCCCCCGTGAGTCCCGCCTCCCCCCGGGGACTAGCTCATCATCTGCTTGGTGGGCTCTACTGCACCTGGCCTGTCAGTGTGAGCAGAGGGAGAACCTATTCCAGCTTCATCCTCACCCCACGCGGGCTCTGGGAAGGGTCTGCTGCTCACACATTGTGCCTGGAGCTGGGGTGAAATTTCTACTGCAGGCTTTCTGCCCTCCAGCGGGCTGAGCCAGTCTGGCTTGCTGGCCTCACGGTGGCCAATTTCAGTTTCCTTACTGGAGCCTGTGCGTTGGCAGCCCTGCCCTGGTTCTTGTGAGCGTCCTGCCCGGGCCTGGCCCCCAGCATTCTTCTGATGGACCTGAGGTCTAGCCAGCGTGCTCCACACACCCTCCCTGAGAGACTCTTGTCATCCACCCAGGCCACATCAGACCTGCCTCCTCTCTCTCCTTAGACAGAGCATCTGGGACACTGCTGTCCTCCGGCTCCCACTCCTGCCAGCCCCAACTCATCCTGATCTCCAGCACTGCAGGACTTCTCAAAGTGGAACCAGTCCCCATCATAACATGGGGACAGCACAACGTACAAGGACACTCAGAAATGAAGCGCCCTTGAATTAGCAAAATGACAGGGCAGCCTTTTCCTTGAAAAAGTAAAAAATAATTTTTATCACATCTTGGTTATACCTAAGGCAGAATCTTATGCTGAATAAAAGTACTTTCTGTAGTTCTATCGTCTTTATGACCATCACTTAAAATGACTTTATATTTTGTTCTCAAATTGCCTTCATCATAAGCAACTTGTTGGTCTTTTAGGTTGTTTTCAGTTTTTCTCCATTAACCATAATGTGCATAAAATCTTTGTGTAAATACATTTCCCTTCTCCTAGGATAGAGCTCCAGGAGTTGGAATGCCTACTTAAATGGTGTCCTTATTGACAAATTGCCTTCGTGATAGTTTGTGCCAATTTGCATTGTGGTCCACTCAGCAGTATATAAAGTGCCACTTCTATCAACCCTTGTCAGCAGTGGATATTCCATTTTAGAATGTTTTGCTAATTTAGTCACTGAACTAAGTATAAATTGCTGATTACTAAACTTTAAAAAAATAGCTTGCAGGAACATAAATTTTAGAAATCCAATTATTGGCCACTTTTCAAAGGAATCCATCATGTTCCTAAACTTCCTATAAATAATCTTGAGATGTTATGTTCATGTCACACCCTTTAATTATTACATTGAATTATACTGTGGTTGTCAACATATTTGACCAAATGCATTTTAAAAATTTGAGATTTTCTTGTGAGGTTTTAGGGAAAAAAAACTTAAGCCTAAAATATAAATGGAAACATGGAACATATAAGTGTGATGAATAATGAATTTCCCTCAAACAGCTTGAAATAATATTGAAAACTTGATCTCATTTTAAAGGCAACTGCATGGCGTTTCTGGAATTGATTTAACAGTTCTTTGGGATGTTTGGTCCTTACATTTAGCACACACAGAAATACCCACATCAGAAGTGTTGGCTGGAACAAAAGAATCAAGGTGCAAAAATAGTGTTCTTGGAGAAGTCCTCCAATTCGAACATTACCACATTTGCTTCAAAATTTATTTTTGCTCAGAGAGCTTCTTTTGAGAGAAATCTGGGGTACTCAGACTCATTGCACTTAACAGCTGCATTTAACGGGGCTGTTTTATGAACAATGCCGTGTCACACCTACTTCTGGGAATAAGCAGTACTCTTTGAACACAGAGCAAGTCTTCTCCATCTCAGTATTCTCTCTTTCACACATTGAGCCTTCTTGAACACAGCTGCTCTTCTTGGATGGCAAGTGTGGGACCTGGAGGAGCATGACAGTGCAGGGTGGCACTCACAGTGACCCTTTCACCCTGTGGTCTCCAGCCCCATCACTTGCCAGCGGTGCTGCTGGCCTGCAGTCGTGCGTTTTCATCAGCGTCTGCAGTGTAACAAAACCAGCTAACATCTCAGTTCCCGACTGGTGCCCATCTCCTGGGAGCGGGGGAAGCCTGGAGCAGCTGAAGGGGCTGTGCATGGCTCAGAAGACAGCATCGACTCCCAGCTCTGCTGTTCATTGATTTTAAGTGACATGGAGTCACTGCTCCTCTCAGACCCTTGGTTTCCACATTCGTAAAAAGTAGGGATTATATCTGATGACTTTTTTTTTACTTGAGGAAGATTGCCCTGCACTAACATCTGTTGCCAATCTTTCTCTCCCCAAAGCCCCAGTACATAGTTGTGTATCATAGTTGTAGAGTTATGGCTCTTCTATATGGGACGCCACCTCAGCATGGCTTGGTGAGCGGTGAGTAGGTCTGTGCCTGGGATCTGAACTGGTGAACCCTGGGCCACTGAAGGAGAACATGTGAACTTAAATACTATGCTACCAGGCCAGCCCCTATATCAGATGACTTTTAATGCCCTTTTTGGCTCTGCCTTTTCATAATTACTTTACTCTTCCAATTACTGAAGTCTGTGGTCTTTCTTTACAATTTAGTATAGATTTGCATGGAAACATGTAAAAATAGATCATTTAAATTTGTTCATGTGTCCTGCAAGCAATTACTGAGCTTCTACTTTGTAGAAGGCATTCTGATAGTGTGTACAGGCACCAAATTTAGTAAATCAACTTGATTCCTGTTTCTAAAAGCTCATGATTCCATAAGGGGAAAAGCCAAACATTATTTTGGCAGAATGCAGTAAGTTCAATATGAAATGCACAAATGTGTTCTAGGAGTGTTGGGAGGGGAAGCATCCAATTCTGCCTCAAGTGTTTCAGATCCTCCATCCCTGAAGCATTCGAATCTGAGCTGAATCACAAAGAACAGATGGAAATGCCAACAATTAGAGATTTTACAACAGTAGGACTTCTCTTTTTGGACATTCTAGGTTGTGGGTACTTGTTATTAGCAGGGAATGATATGAGCAAAACCAGAAGCCTGAAAAACACAGTGTCCCGACCACTCCTAAGTTGCTGGTCTGGGATATGTGATGAGTAGCCGGCAGATGCAGAGTCCTTGAACAGTGGAGACCAGGGCCTCGCTTTGCTGCACATTAAAATAACCCTGGGTAGCTTTCATGCCCCTGGTTCCCAGGCCACACCCTGTACTAATTTGGTCAGAATCTCTGGGTGGGATGGAGGCATTTGTACTTTTTGGAATTCCCCAAATGATTCTAACTTGCAGCCAAGCTGGAGAACAGGTCCCGGACAGTCAGGAGCCACTAGAGATTTTGATCCTGTGAGTGACATTTCTGGTGTGTATGTTAGGACAATGACAACCAGCCTGGAGAGGACCTAAGTCAAGGAGAGGCTAGAAGCTGGAACAGTGCCTGAGGAATCAGTGACTCAGGGTGGTGGTGAGGCACAAGTGATAGAAACTCGGAAGGCACCATTGGCAGGGACGGAAGAGGAAGGGGCAGGGGATGGAGTGTAACTGCATGGTTGGGGTCCCCTGGTGAAGAGCAGTGCCATTAAGTGAGACAGAGAGAGAGATGCCTAAGAGAATGTTAGGGGGAAGTGTTTGCTGATCTCCAGGTGAAGGAGATGAGAGCTCTGGGGGAGAGGTTTGGACTGGAAAGAAGTGTTTAGGAGTCATGGATTCAGTGTTATTAGGCACAGAGATAGATGCTATGCCCCCAGGGAGCAGGGACACTGGAGCACTTGCTAGTGCCCACCCCACCTCAAACCAGTTAGCCCAGAACCTCTGGGGGGCCCACACTTCACAGTGGATTGTGCAAGGCACTTAACGTGAATTAGAAGATGGATTTTGCAATTTATTACCATAGATCTCCATTTCCTAGATTATGAGATTGAAGATTAGGAGATGAAGGGACTTGGCGTTTAGGGGAAAGAGACAGACAAGGAGCCCTGAGCCCACAGTGATGACTCTGCTCTCCCTCCTGGAGAGGCAGGCAGGGAGCCAGGAGTCCTCTCCCCCAGAGGAGGGCTCTGCACGCTCCCCTGTACTCCAGCATCTGGGATATAAAGGCATCTTGAGACCCATGAAACCAGAGCCGTCCTTGACCTGTGAGACAATAGAGGGTTTACATCATTCCTGCTTTCTTGATTGTTCTCATTTTCTTGTCTCACCCTGCTTGTTCAAGTGCTTTGGTCTTCATAACCATAGAAAAAAGAAGAATGGTGGAATTTTAGAGGCAAATACCTTCCCCCAAATGTCCATTTTGATGGGAGACAAGCAGATAGCAGACATTCAGGAAAAAACCCCAATTTAAAATGTTTTAAGTTTAGAATGCTTTAACAATTTGGGGGTATTCCTATTCCTAAAGTGTTTGAATCAGTGGCAGAATTGATTGTATTTCTGACTCCCTGTGCCTTGTTCTCAGCCATTCTTTCCTCAGATGGGAGCTAGAATTGTTTAAACATGTCTCCTTAAGGCCCAGAGATCATTTCCCTAGATCTTGTGTGGCTGGGACAATTTGGTCAACTGGAGCCCAAAATGCAAATCTGAGGCTCCAAGGATTTTGCATTTCAATAGCTAACATATTCAACTTCCTGCACAAATGTCGACTTCACAAGAGCTCTCAGAGGAGGAAAAATGAGGCATTGTTGGTCTTGAGAAAAAAATTAGATCAAATTGTCTATACTGAAATGCTTCCTGTAACAAGAAGTTAATTTAGACGTACTGTGAAATCCCTCCTTTGGAGTCCTAGAAGGGGTGTGTGTGTGTGTATACATAATATGAGAGCCTAATGGTGAGGGTCTTGCCCATTTTAAACAATTGGCAGCTTTATTTAGCCGTGAAATTCCATATCCCTGCCAAGATCCAGTCTGTAATCATGGAGCCCTCCAGCATCTGCTTTCTTAAAGCCCTGAGGAGCATACACACTTTCTGGTGAAAGTCAGCATTTTGCCAGAGTGCCAGAAATGATTCTCACGTTCCAGAGACCCTTCCAGAAATATGCCTTTTTAGTTTAGGGGCCTCAAGGCAGCTCACCGCACAGGCCCCCTTTGCCCTGTACCCACAGAAACCAAGCTCTCCCAGCTTCATGGCTCTTGTCCTGAGGTGCGGTCTCCACACCCCTCAGGGCTCTGGGCTCCTCTTGTCCTGAGGTGCGGTCTCCACACCCCTCAGGGCTCTGGGCTCCTCTTGTCCTGAGGTGCGGTCTCCACACCCCTCAGGGCTCTGGGCTCCTCTTGTCCTGAGTCTGGTCTCCATCACCCCTCAGGGCTCTGGGCTCCTCTTGTCCTGAGGTGCGGTCTCCACACCCCTCAGGGCTCTGGGCTCCTCTTGTGCTGAGTCTGGTCTCCATCACCCTGCAGGGCTCTGGGCTCCTCTTGTCCTGAGGTGCGGTCTCCATCACCCCTCAGGGCTCTGGGCTCCTCTTGTCCTGAGTCTGGTCTCCATCACCCCACAGGGCTCTGGGCTCCTCTTGTCCTGAGTCTGGTCTATATACCCCTCAGGGCTCTGGGCTCCTCTTGTCCTGAGTCTGGTCTATATACCCCACAGGGCTCTGGGCTCCTCTTGTCCTGAGTGTGGTCTCCACATCCCACAGGGCTCTGGGATCCCCTTCCTAAGCACTTAGTTGCTTTGTTTTTTTCCTCCAACCAATGAGCTAAATGCACAAATATTGTGGAAATTTCAACTTTAGTTCACAGTGACCTTAATTCTCACTTTCAGAATGTTTCCTCTTTCTAATGTAGTATGTCCTAAAACTGACCATTGGATCCATATTTGCTTGCATAATCCTGCTTATTATAGCCCTGTATGACCTTCTGTATTATTGACACTTTTATCTTAAAGATGAAGAGACCAGGGCCCAGAGAAATTGTGACTTTCCTAGGTTGTCACATTTCTAGTACATGAGAGGGATTCTTAACATCCAGATTTTCTGACCTTGATCTAGTGCTTTCCTCAGGCATAGAGATGAGATGTCACCCACATCCTGGATGTTCTATGAGGCAATTTGCTCCACATAAGACCCAACATTTGGTCTTGAATTCCTTCACCTGGATAATTAATAATTTCCTGTGATGCCTGCCGGTGAGGATGGGTGAGGGCCGGGTGACCTGTGTGGGTGAGGGAGGAGCAGGGCTCCCTTGCCAATGTTTCTGCCTTATAAACCAGCTCACCATCGGCTCAGACCTTCTTTTGGGGTCTCTTGAATTAAAGGGGCAGATCTGTGACTGTCTAAAAATGTTTTCTCTCTGAAAAATGGGGCCCATGTGGCTACCAAGGGAAAAACTGGTGGTGGGGATGGAGGGAGTTGAGATTGTTTAAATTAGGTGGGCGTTATTGATGCTTAGGGTCTAGGATCCCATGAGCAATCTGCGTGCGCAGAAGTGTGTGTTAGTGTATGCTTATGAAAAGTTCTGACGTTCCAAAGGATAAATGACTTTGGTTCATTGATTAATTTGGTTAATTAACTAATTAGTTAATCAGCAATGCTTTGAAATGGAACTGCCCAGGTAATTTTCATGTATGTCTGAGTTTACTTTAGACTTTCTTTGGGGTTTGAACTTGGCGGTGCCTCAGGGTGACCAGGCAGAATGACAATTTGTTTTGTAGATTTGGGTGGTAGAGGACACATGACATAACATGCAGAAAAGTGCTCAAGAAATGCTAGTTGTCTCTTAAATGGACGTGTCTGACAAATGACAGGAAGACCCCTGATTGCAAGTCTCCTTTGTCATATGCTGGGAGCAACCTAGGTGTGCAAATGTGTGTGTAGTCACACACAACTCACACAAACACACAGAGACACTCACACATATACACTCACACACACTCAGACACTCATGCACACACACAGCGCATGCTCTCACATGCTTACACATTTGCACATATACACACTCACTGACACACACCCACACACAATATGCTCACATGTGTACACTCACACTCACATATGTACACTCATTCACACATTGACACACATACACACAGCTCACACAATTCACACACAAACATCTCACAGACACTCACACATATAAACACATACACTCACACGTTCAAACTCAAACATATACACATAATACACTAACGCATATAAACACACACATTCATGCATATACACGCTCACACACATATACTCACCGGTACATCACACACCCACCCTCTACAACACTACCACCCTCTACAACACTATAAACTCACAAAGTACACTCACACATGTTGACACCCCACGGCCACTCTCGAAAGTCAGGCTGAGATCAGGCTTCCTCTGGCCACCGTTACGAAGATTTCAACTAGCTGTGCTTTTTGATTCTGTCAGCTCTGCACTTCTAGAAGTAATCATCAAATGGCAGTTTTTATCAGATGTTCCAATTCAAACGGTCCATCTTTCCAAGAGCTTCCTGTCATCTGTATGCAATAAAACATGGCTGGGATAATTGGAAGTGGATCCCGTGGGAAGAGAGAACAGTAGAAGTTCAAAATGAGCCAGCTGAAGATGTCGTGGACGTGTCTGAATGACAGCCGGACAGAAAGCCTTCAGTGCAGTGACCACATGGGGACAGTGGCAGGAGCTACTCCCCTAACTTTGCTGAGTCAGTTTGCTCTTTCATGATCAGAGTTTCACGGTCCCTGCAAAGGCTGTTTTAGACACACTGTGGGAGTCAATACGCATGTAAGGACCTTGTCAATAGCAAAATGCTCCCGTGGAAGGAAGAGGGAGAAGATGTTAAGCAGGAATTATTATCAGGAGCAAATTTCAAAGTTTACCATTAACACGTGTAGTCTCTCGCCATTCAGTTTGTCATCAAATACTTAATGAGTTAATATTTAAAAAATTTTTAAAGTAAAATAAACTGTCAATTCTCTTCTGAGCAATGCCTTAAGCATCCTCTCTGTAAATCTCAGAATACCCCAGAATTCTCCAGCCAGTGTCCACTCACAGTTTTGAACTGCTGTCCTTAATTTGCTGTTTCATTCCACACCAGCCCTAGGAAGTGATGAGACACGGATGGAAAACATTCTTCCCAGAAGGACCCGGTCTCCACTTTTGGCTGACAGAGGCCAGTTGACAGACTGCTCGGTAGGTGAAGTGAGGACACGCTTTTATCTACTCGAGAGACATATTGTTTGAATAACACAGTACCCAAGCAGAGCACAGGCACCAGAAAGAGTCTCTAGCGCACAAAGTGAGTCAAGAGAAAGGCAAGCGGCCGAGCTCATCCTTGAAGGACTGATGGAGAAGATAAGAATCAGCTCCTGAAAGACAGCTGCGCCAGTTCCAGAGCTCCGAAACCGCATGGTCACTCCACACGGAGAGGCCTGCTCACCAGCATCCTGACGAGCATTTACTGGGTGCTGTAGGTATGAGCAGTGTTCTGCCATTTCACTTCCACACCAATGCCATGAGGCAGGGGCTGTAATGGGCTCCCTTCACAGGTGGGGAGACACAACCTGAGGTTTGAGTGTGTGCATGCGGGAGGTCCTAGCGACCCTGCTGATGTCACAGCTGCCACGGCCCTGCGTGGCCTGATCCACCCCCTGTGCCCTGTGCAGAGGTGCCTGAGCTCTGAGCCGTGAGGAAGGTCACCGACGGGCTCCTGGCTGAGCACAGCGTTCAGGGAGTCTGGCACATTGGTCACCTAAGTGCATGGGCTCATGGCTAACCTGCTATGACACTGGGTCTGCTCCCTGGTGGCCTCTAAGAGCAATCAGGATCATGGGGAGATTTGACGAAGCTCCCGCACCCCCAACAACACAGAATGGCTGAGGGAGGCCCAAGGTGCACCCCGAGAGGATCAAGGCTGCCACCCCGGATGGCAGCTCTAGGAGCAAAGGGGGAGAGGGAGGCTTTCGTGTGTTTATGACCCTGTTTTCCCATAAACATTAGCAGCAAACCCTTGAGGTGAGAAAGGCCCAATGTCTCCTTTCAGCGCATTAGGGCGAAGCTAGGGCCGAAGCTGCCCTTCAGCCACACAGGGAAGGAGAGGACCCCACAGCATCGTCAGCTATGCCAGCTCTCCATGCTGGGCCACCTGCTTCAGGGGGCCTCACAGAAGTGGCCACCCGGTGGGCTCTGTGCCCAGTGCAGAGGGGGCAAATTTTAATATTTGTCCCATGAATGGGTGTTGAAGTGCTTGCCGTGTGGAGAGGCAAAGCTGAGGAGGGAAGGTAGATCTTGGGTGCTGGGATAGGAGTTCAGAAGTGAAAAGAATTGGGAATAATAATGAAATGAATATTTTCTGCATGGTTTTGTCCCAGGTACGATCCATAGACCTTTATCTGTTGGATTATGTTTAATCCTCTCAGCTACCCTGTGAGGCAGGCGATGATGCGCCTACTTTACAGATGAGGAAACTGAGGCCCAAAGATTTAAGCCCTCATTTTGGGTGACGCAGAGAGTAAGTGGTGGCACCAGGGGGATTGGACTCCAGGAGGGCCCCACACTGCAGGTTCGTTTCCTCCCCTACGTCAGACATATTCATTTTTCATCTGAGCATTACTCTGCTTGACTGTCTCCACTTGTCACCGGAAGATGAGAGTTCAGAGAGGCGTCGTGCCTGAGCTGGGCTCCAGGTCCAGCCTCAACACCCCTCCCTCCATGTTCAGTGAGGAAGACGAGTCTGTGACAGCTCGGGGGGAGCCCAGGGCAAGCACGGGCAGTGAGGGGTGCAAACCCCGGAGCAGGCAGTGCTGTGGCAGCCAGTTCTGAGGGGAGCCCCTCTGAGTTCTGTAACTTGTTGCTATGGCTGAAGGAGAATCATGGGGCAGAGTGAGCACTGGAACAGCCAGGGACAGGGACAGAGAAGGAAGGGAGAACACTTCCTGTGCCGGCCAGGTGTCAGACGTGGCACCAAGGAGGGGCCAGTGGAGGGTGATTTGGGTTCTAAATACAGGAGGGGAGATGGAAGGTCTGACTGGTGGGCACTGAGAGGGTGAAGGAGTGGAGAGAGGAAGGGCAGGGAAGACGATGGGGCCCTGGGGGCTGTCACAGCGTGGGCCAGGAAGAGGGAAACAGCAAGCAGAGGGAAGTGGAGGTGAGGGCTACCCAGAGCCACCGTGTCTCAGGAGCCGAGGGGGCCCTCTGAGGAACGGGTGGGGGTGGTCCCAGACCACAGTGGGAGCCAGAGCAGATTGCCAGGAGAGACCAGAGAGGTGGTGTGGTGGCGCTGGCCTGCTGCAGACATCTGCCCTCTCCTAGAAGATTCTAGGATTGTGCTTTTTTCTGGGGCCCAGTGGTACCTCAGATTCTGTGGTAGCACTTTCCCTGCGTTGTCTTGGGGGATGTCTCCCTGGGTCAGTCCCACTAACGTGTATGAGCTTGAGCGTGGCTCAGCAGTACAACTCCTCTGTCTCCAGCCCCTGACCCAGTGGGTGTCAGCAAGTGTTGGTCACCTCTCAGGACATGGCCATAGGGAAGCAGAGATACCTGTTATGACCACTGTAAGTACATCCACAGCCGGAAGGGGCAGCCCTGTCCCTGAAAATTCTGCTTTAGGTGAGGGCAAGAGAGTGTTTGCACACAGAGGAGGAGAGAGAAGGGAGACTGGACCTGGCAGCAGAAGGTGAGTCTCTGGGCAAAACCCCGGAGAACCTTGAAGAGGTGGTTCGAGGCACAGAGGCTCACTCTTGAGAAAGGTGCCCATGGAGCTCAGGAGGAAAGGATAGTGGACCATAGTCAGCACTTTGAAATCACGAAACGCGAGCTCATTGAATCCCAGGAATAACCCACCACCCCAAGGAGCACAGACAATAGAAGTGTATTTTGGGGCAGGACTTGGAACTGCAATCTCGTCACTTGAGCTAATGGAAAACGGAGGAGTATTTTTATCTTGAATATTCCATTTTTGATATTGGTTAAGTGTTTGAAATACCTTAGACACTTCACAGAACATGAACCGCACGCTCTGGGGGGCGGTCAGCAAGTGTGCTCCTGGATAAAGTAAGAAGGACACAGCCCCAGAACATCGATGGCCACCAAGTGGGCTGCCTGGTAAATGCATCCTGAGCATCCAGGATAGTCTCAGGGCTGCGCAAACACGAGTCCATCTACTTTCTTGTCACTCAGTCCTGTGATAAGCCTCAGAGAATGTGTGTCCCCCACCTGGGAAGTGCCCAAGAAGGAATCTGCATGCTGACATGCAGAGCGATTTTCAATTTCGCTCCTTCATCCAACAAATATCTCTCATTCTGTGCTTCACTAAAGTAACAGAGGAGAATTATTCCGTGGTGGGGGAACAGCATCTTTAACAAGGATCTGGGGTAAATCCCTGACTTCTGCTTGGTTAAATCCTTGATGTGGTTTTTCCTTCATTATTTTCTTTTATTTAGGAGGCCAAAAAGCCAAAACAAAATGCAATCTTTGCTGTGTTTTGTTTAAAAGGGAAAAAAAAGTATTTTTAAATTTGCATTACTAGAAAAGTATTTCTCTAAAGAATTCCCATGCTTCATGCCTCTGGGGAGTGGGAGCTGTTTGCATCTCCTCGCCACTAGATGGTGCCATGTGAGCGCCGAGCCTGGGCGGTGGGCTCCAACGCCAGCAAGGCCCCGGGATGCCAGGTGGAAGGGCTGGCCAGTCAGTCAGCACAATCCCTGAACCTAAATTAAACCAAAGAGGATTAAACCTCCTGATGCCTTTTATACATCCCTGAAACCCAGCTCCACTCCCATCCTCCACTCTTGCTTGAAAAACTAGCAGTGGCTCCCCTGCCAAAAGGACTAAAGTCACATATTATCCCCACATACAGATATCATCCTTATTTCTTGACTTTCTACCTGCCCTGTATTCAGGGAAGATAGTCAAACTGGTTTACAGCCGTTGTGGCGTGTGCACGGCCCATTGGAGCAGCTGGTATGGTGACAGGGCTGCTGTCCAGTGCCCGGTGAGGACATAGCCCTCCTCCAGGCCATGCCATGTGGAGTCCATGGCTTCACTGCCCCACTTCATCATGGGGCTTTCTGAGTTTCCTGTTTGCCCGCCCACCACAGGCACATCTAGCCTATGCTGCTCTGCCAGCCCTTCCTCCTAGTCGGGCAGAGCATTTGGCTCTGCTGCAGGATTGACCTGGCCTTTCCGCTCTGAGCTCCTGTGGCTGGATGCTCAGGGTCTTGGAGTCTGCAGTTGGGGTCTGTGGCCCGGGAGCCCTGCTGAGTGGACCCTGCTTCAGGATCCAAGGAGGCTCCTGCCCATGGCTCAGGGGACCCTGGAAAGGGGGCACTTCAGGGCACCGAGGTCTGCAGAGGTCATTGTGCTACTCATCAAGCCATTAATCCTTCTGGGACCCACTACTGTGCCAGGTCCTGGTGGTGTGGGTGTGAGTAAGGGCTGATTCAAGCCCTCCAGAAGCCAAGGGTACAGCCAGAGGGAAAGGCAGGGAGATTCCCACATGAATATGTGTTGGAGTAAATGCACCTACCAGGTGAAGTGGGACTGCAGAGGGAAGGACGACCAGCCTGTCTGGGAGATTTGGGGGCAGCGGCAGGACCTTGTAGAGGAGGGAAAGATACTGGGCCTCCACCAGGCCTCAGGGAAGGCTGCCCATCCCTCTCTTCCCCTTTCTTCCTCAGGGATTCATCTTTCTCGTGGGGCTCACTTCCCTCCTCAGCGGTCGAGTTGAAGACAATGGATCAGTGCCCCCTGAGTGAGAGAGACCCAGAAACCTCACCATCTGGCTAACGTCTGACTCCCCTTCTTCTCCATGAAGATCTGAGTTGCTTCTTTTGGGGGAGGAATGGCATTGCTCCCTCTCTTTTGTCTGGGGCAGGGAGCCTCACCTGTCTGTGCCCTAGGATTGAGGACACTGTTCAGAGTGACCTTCCCAGACTGGTCTTGGTCCCCACATAGATAAGTTCCAGGATCTGGCTACGGGTTTGGAAGGAATCAGGCCATGTAGCTGCTATGGTTCTAAGCTTTAAGGCTTTAAGCTAGACGGAAGAGTTCTGTCCACCGGCTGGGGAGCTAGTTCATTAGGTTCCCACTGGGGTTAGGAAGATAACCTCTGACAATCAACAGTGTCCTTTTGCTTGGCTTTCCTTGTGGATATCTTTCTCTTACAAATCTTATACTCTACTTGGCAAATAATGCTTTCTTCTTCTGTATAGTCTGCCATTTCAAGGTAAATGTGTATTCATTTGTATTCTAAATCCAAATCTTTTAAATTATTCAATGACCAGAAACAGATTTAGGTTAATTTGGGTGCTTTGGTGGATGGTGGGCAGCAGTATGGCTGTTATAGGGTCTCTGGGTGCCTTCATGTTCTGGTCTGACCGTATGCCAACGATGTGGATAGCGATGAGAGGAATGTTACAGGACCTGATGGACGGGGCCACTCAAATGTTTGGTCTTGTTTTGCCTTGCTTTAGTTTGCCCTCTGCTTTATCTCTACAGATGCGAAGCGAGGCAGCACCCACATACAGTGCTCTCCACAGCCAACTTTGGGCCTGAAATTGGGACTTTCCTAATATCAGAAGACCTGGGACCCAGCACAGCATCACTGTCTGGGTGGAGGAGACTCAGAGAGTCTTGCCCAAAGCTGACCGATGAGCTCTGGCCCTGCTGCAGTGGACCATTCCAGCATAGTCTTCTGGCTTCTCTCCCAAGAGCAGGAATTGGGAATCCTGGGGACACTGCACGTTTCTTTTGCCCTATTTGAAGTACAGAGGGATTAATTCCTCCCCGGTCTATCTACGGAGGCACTTATCTCCAGAAGGATGAACAAGCAAGGTTTCTAAGTAAACTTCAAGCAGGTGGTTTTCCATTGTCACTCTTTTCACTCAGGGAAAATGTGCAGCCTGTATTACAGGAATAGGTGCAGTAACCTTTGTGTGCCTTGCATAATATCTAATCCCTTAATTCCACGCTTTGCTCCTTGAGAAGGAAAAATCCTTATGTGGTCGTGCAGAGTCTCAGGTTCCATTTTACATAGAGTTTTGTTTTTTAACAGACCTAGTGAAAAACAACTGTAACCTTGTACTCCATACAAACACAATTTGTATGAATGAGTGAAAGCACTATCACTCATAACCTGCGAGGTTTCTCACAAGGCAGGCGTAATTCACAGGGAAGTGTGGAAGGTGTGGAAATCAGGAAGACCTGATGGGATAGTGCTGGCCATCAGGGAGCAGCAGAATCTTGGACCAAGGTTTAGCAGTCCAGTGCCACCCCCGCTACATAAGTAACCTTGGAAAACGTACTGAGCATCAGTTTGTTATCTGAACAAAGCAGGTAACTATAACAAAACTATCATTTAAAACAACTGCAGCTGTTGCACATTGACTATTCCCAGGGACTGTGCTGAGGACTTTCTGTTTGTTAACTGATTTATGGTAAACCTAAGACGTGGATGAGTCAGCAGGTGCAAGAGATGGGGTTTGAACCCAGGACGCCTTTATCTGTTAGAGTGACTGGAATATTTTTTATGTTCATGAAAGTAGCTAAGGGGTATGTATGAAACTGTCTACTGGGGCAGGTACACAAACGCTCCTCAGGGAGAATGGGATCAACATGAGAATGAATGGGATCACAGTGTTCGTGGTGTTGAGCAAAGACCGCATTGTATACAAGGAGACTAGATTAATAGTCAAACAACCAGAGATCTCCCATAAAGAAACACATTTAAAAGTGAAATCATGTTGCATGATGATAACAAGCCATCAATCATACTAAATGCCAGTGTTCAGGGTATGGGTGTATTTCAAGAGGTTGGAAGAATAAAAATCATATTAGCAAAAGGAGCCAGAGACCAAAGGAAATGGTAAGAAAATATAAAAATTAGTTCAAGGAACTAACTTTGGATAAGAGCCCATGAGAAACTGAAATCACACTGCAGGTGTGCTGGGGGGGAGAATGACCCTTAGCCTGTGGTCTATGACAACTTTTAATCTTTAATAAATCTTGTAATTCTGTCTGCCTCAACCCTTCTCCCAGAGGGCCCCAATATAGAAGATAGCAGTTGGCTATTTAGTTTTTAACTTTTGAGTTTCACGTGTAAACCATGTTCCTAACTGGGAGTATTTTTCTTGTTGAGCATGTACATGTTATCATTCCTTTTGAAGACAGGATGTATGGACATACCGACCCTACTGCTGAACATCTAGGTTCCTTCTAATTTGACTTCCACAACTGTTGCAACAGACATCCTGTGCACACTCTGCACTGGATGTGTGTGTCTGCTGGACACATTCCTAGAAGCTGCATTAGTGAGTTAAAGGTAATGTGTGTTTTGACAAGTTTTCCAATTTGCTATTCTAAAAGATTTTGATAATTCCAGCTTTAAGCAACGTAAAATTGCATGCATCCTCACCATGGATGAATATTATCAATCAGTTAAATTTTTGCATATCTGAGGGAGAAAAAATCTCATTTTTATTTTAATCTGCATATTCCTAGTTACAAGTGAGATGGAGCACATGTTTTGTGCCTATTTGTCATTTGCGTTTCTTCTTCTATGAATTGTTTGCTCACATCCTTTGCCCATTTTTCTATTATCCTATTTGTATTTTTTCTTACTGATTTGTAGGTTATCTTTACTCTGGAAATGTAGAATGGATTTAGATTTTGTGGTTGTTGAAGCTTATCAAATTTGGGGGGTCATCCTAAGAAATAGTACAAAATTAGTTAAGAATGTGACTATTCACTGCCAGACCCTTGCCACGACCTTGGAAACAACTCACACAAGTAGGTGGTCCTGACGCATGAGCTTCATTGGCTGCTTGATGAATCCAACTCTTCCAGAAGTGACCTCTTTGTTATGTTTGCAGAAAATGTTTTCATTTTAGGACACTTTAGTTTTTGTGTTTGCATATCTGTCAATAGTTTCCATTATAATGGCTGAGCCAGTAACTTGTCTTCTGGGATTGTGGCTCCTGTCCCTTTTGGGTTTTATAGGTTTGCTGGGCACCAAGACACCTGGCTGGCTTCTGGGCCCACACTCACTGGCTTACTGTGGGAATAATTGCGGTTGGGCTTAGTGTCCAGGGGAAGAAGTGATATCATATCTGCTCTAGAATGCAAGTGTCCAGTCCACAGCCATGAAAACTGCCCCACGCCCCTCTCATGCCCACTATCTTTTGACTCTTGAGTCTTGGGTGTCTAGAATACTCAACCCCTCCTCTGCCTGGGGGTTGGGCTGCAATTTTCCTGGGCCACATTCTCATAGATCTGTTTGTTGATTGTCTTCCAGGAGTGCTGTAAATGTTTTGCTTGGCTGAAGGCATTAGTTTTATTTTCCAGTACTATTACAGATTTTAAAAAATATTTCTACATCAAATGTGGTTTCTGTCATAATGAGGACGGTGGCTGTGCATTTCAGACTGTCATTAGAGACACTCTTCTCTGGATTTGGCTTCCTCAAAGACAGGGCAGACAAAGTGTGTCTCAGAAGCGTGTTGCTTGCTTAAGTGTGCTGAATTAGTGAATTTGAAATTTTTTTACAATAAAATGCACTTTATACTTTTATAAGAAGTCTATTTCATAACACAACCCAGTACTGCTCTTGCCACATGGACGATTGAAACAAAAGCGTCACAGAAGAGGCTTCCCTATTGTGCGCCATGCACGCTGATATTTCCCCTTCCCTGCCCCTCCTCACGTGTCCCTCACGTTCTCTCTTCTTTCGTCTTCTTATCTTTTCTGTTTATTTCATTTCAAAATGCTGGTTACCCCCCCTTCAACTGAATGTACAACTCACCAATGAGTCAGGCTCTGCAGGTTGCGTAGGTAGCTCTATAAGCATATAGCCACTCACGAAAGGAGAGTGATTTGCCTGTCCAAGGACCAGGTGTCAGCTGAGTGACCCCGGGAAGCCTTTCTCTCCAGCCCCGTCCTCCTGCTGTCCGGCAGCCTCCATTCTCTGTGTCCTCAAACATTCAACCCTCTCCCGTGTGCCCCACAGGCCAAGCACCCTATTGTGTATCATGAGAAGGCCTCTCTCTCCTTTTGTGAGTCAATAAGAAGTTTTAAAAAGAATCCAGATTTTTTTTCTTGAATGCAAATTTTTAAAAATGAGGAGCTTGATTATTTAAGACAAAATTTCCTACGGACTGTGGGGTCCAGGAGCGCCAGCCCTGAGCTCTGAGGCTAACTGACGTGAACTGATGTGGAGCTGGAGGAAGTAATGAGAATGACGGTGACAGGAAACCAAATACAAACCTGAAGCTTGTGACGGGTCCCATGCTGTGCCGGGGGCTTCACTGACATCATTAATCTTCCCAGCAATTATATGAGTAGTCAACCCATGCAGAGCAGAGAGCCTGAGACACGGAGGGACTGTGAAGGCTGAGACCTAGCAAGGTCAGTGTAAGCTCCTTAAAAACAGATGGGGCAAACTCAGGCTCAACTTTATTTTTTAAAACTTAAGACACTAACATTATATAGCATTTTCATATTTTATTGTTTCTGCCTTCCTCAGAAGGGAACACAGAACCGATAACTGATGGCTGTTTGAGGGGTGCAAATGCTCTGGATACTTTTGGACTCTTCCTCACTGCCTGACAAACCTCACCCTTGACTCCTGACCCGTAACACCTCCATCCATGTTCTGGATTACCCTCCATTTTCTCCCATTTTCACCCTATCCAATCCTTCTAATCTCAGCCTGAATTGGGCGTGTGTGGGTGGAAAGGGGTTAGGGGTAGGAGTGGTTATATTTTTCTGAAAATCCAAGCAGGAATCCCAGGGTTTGTATGTCCAGGGCCAGTTTTGTCCATGGAACTTGGTGGAGTAGTGATGGGATGGACAGAGGGTGAGCAGGGAAGAAGACACCACCCTGGCCCCACCAGAGCCCTTCCTCCCATCTGGTCAGCTATTCTGAGCGAGTTACTCCCATGTCCTGAGCCTTCCATAGTGTTTCCCTACGTGAAATGTGGGCCATAATCAGGGGTCTAAATAAATTAGCTGGGTGGAATCACTTAGCTTGGGATTTGGCATAATGTTCATGTGGAATTTAAAAAAGAATCTCATTGTCCTACAGCCCACAGACGTTTGAGGGCTCTGGTCATTGGGCTGTGTTGCTGTGTGCTGTTTCCCTAGGAGAACATTTGAGTTGTCCTCACCTAACTGACCCTGGGGAGGGTCACTGGGGAGGGCCCATCTAGGAGATGAGATGCAGTGAGAGACTTTGCCCTCCCAGTGTAATGTACCAACCCATTAGTGCTGAATTATGTATGAACATTCTTTTCAGGCATTATACCACTGAGCATTTTGAGTTTTGGCCTCAAAATTCAAGTAGGAAAGCTGTGCCTCCTGCGCCTACAGTGAAGACGGCCAAGATGCCTGTGGAGGAGGATGGCTCCAGGCCGAGCCACACGAGAGTCGTCCCGTCCCTTCCTGAAGAGTCTTCTCGAGTCAGGAGCCGTCCAGCTCCAGCTCCAGACCAAACAGATTAGGAAGAACATAAGCAAAACTGTAGGATGCGCCACTGAAGTTCGGGAAAGGTCAAACCTCACTAGACAAACGTTCAACTCTTCCAGTGTTTATTTAGTTTTACAACATTGGCGGCACTAGCCAGGGACCAAGTGAGGCAGACAGGGATGGGAACTTTTCCTGTCCTTTGCTCTGCCCTTACCGGGACACTCAACTCTTTCTAATTCATTATAAGAGGGAATGACATTTTCTGACCAAAAAAACCCACAAAAACTTTGGTGCCAGAATAAAATAGAATCATCGCCTTAAAGAGAAGGAAATATCATGTTGCAACTAAGATTAAATACGTTCTTAAGATTTCTGATTTAGATTGGTAATGTAAACTTACATGATAATGTCACTTTCACATACATTTAAGAAATAGGTTTAAGAAAGCCCTTTTGTATGAGTTATTGCTTCACTCTTTTAGCATAAATTTCCTGTGTGTCTACAACATGCCAGACACTGGGCTACAAGCTGGAGATTCAGTGCCCATTTCCTCCAGGAGCTCTCATCACAGTGGGGAAGACAGACATGGCCAACAATGTTACATTTCAGAGAGATGGGTATGTTTAGAACATAGAAAAGAAAACTACTAACTGTTCAGGGTTTGGGCAGGCTCCCAAATAAGACTCATGGACTGAATTTCAAAGAACAGTAGGAATTAGTTAAGTGAGAAAAGAAGACGAGTGAGTACAGGTAGAGGAAAGTGCATATAAAGGCACAAGGGTTTGAGACAAAAACAGCAGGCGTATTCATGGAAATTCCAGCACCTGGAATCCACAGACTCAGGATGCATTCAGAGATAATTTCCATTTTGGAAGCATCATAAAGTATTGAATATCATGCCAAAGAACTTTACATTTCTCTGGAAGGTAATGGGGGGGGGGTTGAACTGTAGAAATTATAGAATTTCAAATAGGTGTGTATTTTGTGAAGGAAGATCATTCCGGTTGCAGTGTAGATCAAGAAACTAGGCGTGCTTGAGCTAGTGTGGTGGTAGAAAGAATTGAGAGACGCTGACAGTGTCAGATTGATTCGACTCAATGGAAGGCTGATTGGGGTAGGCAGAGATCCTGGCTACATCTCTGGTTGAGGATCTGTTGCACAGTGAAGCTCTTGGAGAGCAAGGACAGCTTTTTCACAGTTGGAGCTCAGGATTTGTTGCAAGAATCAAGGATATCTCAGGATCAAGTGTGTTGGGAAAGAAAACCATGTTTGGGCACGTGAGGGTTGAAGTTCCACCTGGCAGTAGGATGTATCCATCTCTGCTTTGGAGATCTAGAATGAAGAATCGTCAACATGAGCTGGTGTTTGGAGCCTAACCTGTGGAGGAAGGCCTGGAAGATGAAGAAGGGGGCAGGGGGTATAGACTTAAGGAGTAAGCAGAAAAACTGAAAAGCCAGGAAGTGGGAGAAAAATGAGAGGGACACCTTTCAAAGGCTGAGGTAATAATGTCAGGTTTTCTTGATTCCAAGTAAAACAAAAGGTTGCCGGCTTATAAGCATAAATGAAATTTGCTGCAATAATCTTGAGTAGCTCCAAGGTAGAAGAAACATCTGGAGACCACATCCAGAAAGTACAGAGATTGTTTTTAACTAAGGACAGTTTCGTCAGCGTGGTGGAGAGAAAGACAGATTGCAGAAGAGAGGATTGGCGAGAGGTGAGGTAGTGAAGAGTTCATGTAGAGCTTCTCTATAAAGGAAAAGAAGTTGAATGACTAGAAAGTGACTAAGGTTAATGGAGATTTCTTAAAATTTTCTTTTATTTTTTTAAAGTGGCTATTTTGAACATGTTCCTATTTTAAGGGGAAGCACCAGAAGCAAAGAAGTAACTTTTGGCCAAGTGGAGTTCGGGATCCATGGTTGAGTGGGGCTGAAGCCCCAGGAACAGAGCCTGTGAAAGAATCAACCAGGTCAGAAGGAGGACATCCAGTCCTCTGAGCCAGATACTCCAGGGTGATGAGCAAGGGGCCATGTGTAGAGGAGGGACGTTTCTATTTCAGAGTCTCCATCTTTTCATTACCTGATATTCTTTTCACAAATATTTAACTCTTATCTTCATTTTACAGTAAGATTAAGGAATATCGCCAAGTTAATACTGCTAGTAATGATAGAAGCAGGATATTCAATTACATGTATGTCCTTTGGCTTCAAATCCAGTGAGCTTTTAGAAACTAAACAAAATGTTAGGGTAGTGAGTGTGTGTGTGCATGTGAGCACATATTAGATGCACTGTCTACAGTTCAAGAAAATTCATTTTCACAGGGCTAATATTTTTTTCAATTTTTCTTTGAATTCATTTTCCATGCTTGTGCCCAAATAAACTTTCTAAGTCAGAGCTCTGATCAGACCCATCCCTGGCCTAAGAACTGTGATTTTCTCCCATTGCCTGAAGAATCAAGCCTTAGTAATGCAACTGGCCCCAAGGCTCTTTGCAATCTGGTCTGTAACCTACTCTTTCAGCCTTGCAGTCTCAGGATTGATCTAGCCCTTCTGAAGATTAGAAAGGGAACTCTTTTCCTCAATACACCTTACTCCCTTTTGGCAGAAAACTGTCATAATATACTGATTTAAAAACTTTATTGAGATATAATTTATATACCAAAATTTCACCCATTCTAAGTGTATAATGTGATGATTTCAGTAAATTTATAGAGTTGTGCAGCCATCAGCACAATCTAAGCACAAGTGTTTTAGAACATTTTCAATACCTGAAAAATATCCCTTGTTCCTGTTTGCAGTAAATCCCTATTTGCTTTGTCTTGTCATTTTATGTAAATGGAATCATATGATATGCAGTCTAGTCTTGCATTAGTGTATACAGTAGTGTATACAGCATGGAGATGCTGGACAAAGAAATGATTCATGTCCTGGGCAGGATGGAGCAGGATGGCATGAGATTTCATCATGTTACTCAGAATGGCATGCAATTTAAAACTTATGAATTGTTTATTTCTGGAATTTTCCATTTAATATTTTCAGACTGTGGTTGACCATAGGTAACTAAAACCTCAGAAAGCAAAACTGCAGATAAGGGAAGACTACTGTATTCATGGATGAGGGTGTCCTGGTGGGAAGGTGGAACTGTAAGGAGGATGGTCAGGGAAGATGTATGCTCAGATCCAGCCTTTGCCTCTTCCCATTCTGTGATCCTGGGTAACATATTGAGACTTAGATGGTGACTAATACCTACCTCACAGGAGTCAGGACAACTCAAATTCTATTTAACATGCAAGCAATTATATGTGCTTCTGTCCGTACCAGACTGGTATACTTTCCACCTTGGAATAGATATTCATCAAAATGCTTTGATATACCACTTTGTAAATGAAGGGAAAGTCTCATAGAACCTGATTTAGGAGGAGAAAGCAAAACCAAATGACCTCTATCCTGACCTGCATAAGAAATAAACATAAATCCAGAGGTAGGTAGCAATGAAATGATGCATAGAAGAGGGCAGAGCAACACAGTAGCAGGTGAGACTCCTGCAGAGAATTAGTAGCCCAGAGAATTCAGGTTTGGGGATGGGGAAAGAACCACAGAATAGAGAGGTATTTAATACTCAAGTTTAAGTATTTTTTAAATGTCTTTTTTGCTGTTTAGTGCTGTGTTGCTGCCCACCACTGTCACTGAAAACTTTCATCAAAATCTGGAATACACAAATGCTCTCCATGGATGAGTGGTCAAGCGGGGGTTGTTGGGTGGTAGAGTGGGATCCAGAGTGCACAAAAGGAGCGAAGACAGACACCCCTTTAGAGATGAAAGTAAGATAAAGTTCCAGTTTAAAGAAGGAAATTGGAGCTAAATAATGTAAGCCACCAGGAAGTGACAAAAACCTTGGAGAATGCAAGGGATTCATACTAATTTAAAGTGGACCTTGTAGGACAGACAACATGATGTTAACTGACGTTTGTTTTCTACGATGTGCACAAGAAGTGTGGGTGGAAGTGTTGCCCTCAGCACTTCCTGTTGTGGTTTTGGAGCATCAGGCAGCTCGAGCCGGAAGATGGTGGCCACTTTCCTCATCTGCATATAGGACAACATATATATCAACTTTATAGGACTGCGTGGAGAAATAGATTAGTACAGTGCTTCACACACAATACACGCTTAAAAACTCTTGACTATGGCTTGTATTAAAATTATGTTTAATTCCCAGGGACATATATTATAGGGCATCTTCCAGCTCATAGAGGAATGTGAGACACATAGCCAGCAGTAAGAATTGTGCAGAAAATGGATCAAATGAGTTAATGTGAGTAATTCCTGCTATATATTAAATCCTCAATATCTTTGTTGAATGACTAAGTTCTATCATTCTAAGCACACAATTAAGCTGAACACTTATAAACGTTCTTTTAAAATCCCCAAATCTGTTTAAATAAACCAGCCAAAATTCTCTGAAAATGCAGTTATGAGGGATAGAGAAGAGAATGCTCAGGATTATGTCAAATTATCTGCAGAATATTGTCCTTAATATGGACCCCTCTCACAGTACCTTTCCTACCTCCTCTGTGCCAGGTCCCATGGGAAGACACGTTGACAATAGTGCAGTTAGCTTGAAGCTAGAAATCACCTCTACTCAAGTGAAATGCTTGCATGCATTCGGTATTGCCATTTGGCAGACCATTGTCTTGTCTCCCAGGATCCCTGTGAGACAGTCACTGGTAATGAGCTGAAGAACCCAGGAAAAGGGGCCTGTGAGCCAGGAGATAAGTGAAGTTGCCTAACACAAACCAGGCCTTTGACATTTGTTATTTAGAGGTTCTTTTCATGGTCAAAATATTTGCTTTTCCTTCAGATGCCTTCCAAGAGCGTTTATCTTAACATAGGCTAGCTGGGATTTCAAGTTGAGCAAAGACCAGGGTCACACAGAGCCGCCTCGTCTTTTCTCAGGCAACTCTTTTGAAGGAGCAGCTGCGGTGTCACTGCAAGAGGCCTGACCACAGAGGAAGAAAAGCGATTGTGGGCGGAATGTGGCCATTAGCAAGCCCCTGACCCAGTCTGGGCCTCGGTTCCAACAGGACAGCCAAGGCTCTCTGATTTCCATGTGTTTGGGCACGTCAGGACTGGTGGAGAACGGATAACTACCGTGAGAACCGTAATTCAGTGACTGCCTGCAGGGTGTGTGCCAACTCTCATCACAGAATCTTCCAATTTAATTCTCAGAACAACCTTGTGAAGTAGGTCCTGATAGCACGCTGGTGCTACAGCTAAGGAGAGAGATCAGAGGTGCCTCAGAGGTGAGCGAGTCCATGTCAGCCACGGACACAGTAATTTGGAATCCCACACCAGATGGAAAAAACATTGGAGAAATTGTTCCATCCTCTCAGATTCAGTTTTTAATTAAAGTAAAATGACTATAAAATGCATGAGCTTCAATCTGAATCTCTTTCTAAGTAGCTAAGGATTGTGTCTTTGACAAATTAACTGGGTTTTTCATGTTTGCAAATGAACTTGAATCGTGCTTTTTAACTTTCCTACAATATGGTGCCAGTTCCTCCCTTCAGATGTTGCGTTATTGCTATGGAAACATATATAAAACACCTACATGTATTATAAACCCGACAATACCGTGTTCCAATCATTACTTTATGCAATCTTTTGTCTTCTAAAGTCCTTTTGTGTTTTCTTGTGCTCTCCATCTCTTTGTGTGGATTTGGATTACCATCTTGCTGGTGTCATTTCCTTTCCACCTGAAGGACATCCTTTAACATTCCTTGTAAGGCAGTGTCTTAGTCAGTTATGGCTGCCATAACAAAACACCAAAGACTGGGTGGCTTATAAACAGCACACATTTATTTCACATAGTCCTGGAGGCTGGAAGTCTGAGATCAGGGTGCCAGCATGGTTGGGTTCTGGTGAGGACCCGCTTCTGGTCTGCAGACAGCCTACTTCTCTTTGTTTCCTTACATGGTGGAAAAAAGGTGAGGGAGCTCTTTGGGGTCCTCCCTATAAGGGCATTGGCTAATTCCATTCATGGGGACTCTACCCTCATGGCCTAATAAAGGCTTCACATCCTAATACTGTCACATTAGGGGTAAGGATTTCAGTATATGAATTATGAGGGGAAACACATTCAGACCACAACTGGCAGGTCTGCTAGAACGGAGCTCTCAGTCTTTGTTTGTCTGGGGATGAAGTTATTTGGCTTCCACTGTGAACAGTATTGAAAATAGCTGATGACTTCTACCTCCTCCCATCTTTCCCCCCATCCTTGTATTCTCAGTTAATCCCATAAAGCCATTCTGCCTTTTGAGCACTCTCCAATATATTACAGCATGATCCAGCTACACACTCTCCAGGCTCCATTTTCACCATCATTCAGTTTCAGTCCATTTTTAAAAATATCTAGACTTTCTTTTCACTGTTTTCCCTATTGGGCTCCATTTATGTCCTACTCCTGGGGGATCTCTTCAGTGACTCCCCATTGTCCTGAAGAGGGTCTTTGATTTGTGCGTTTGGAGGATTTACAGACCCCGACCATGGCAGCCCGTCCAGACTTGGTGTGCTCTTTCCGTTGTCTCACCCACAAGTTGAGAGTGTGAACCCCCATCTCTTCTGTCCCTATGCTTCCCAGAGGGTCCTGGCCTGCTGGTGATGGGGCTCTCTGTTTCTCAAGGCCACCAGAAGACCATTTCCTCTGTTCTGCTTCTCCGGCTCAGGCCCCAGCTGATGTTGGCTTGTCCCCACCTGCTCCTGTATCATGACTCACCTGGCATTTTGTAGACAACGGCCATGGGATTTTATGTTTGCTGTATAATGCTCTGGATATGTTTTTTGGGGGGATTCCAGGACATTCAAGAACTATCTGCCACTGCTGCTATCTTCTCCGATTCTCATCTGCCCCAAAATGTTTTTACTTCTTATCTTTGGGTTTTTATTGCCATAATCACATATATGGATAAATACAGTTTTATTCTTTCCAGTCCAGTATTTATATTTAATGTCGAGTTGTATTGACAGTAACTTTCTCAACAATGTTGAATGATCATGGTAATGTTGGGCCTCTCTCACATTCTCTCTCTCTTGTATTCTGAGGACCATCTAATGTTTCCATGTTAGGAGCAACTGTTTTGAAATGAGTATTATTCTTTTCATTAGACAAATGTAGTTGTGTTCCCATTCTTGAATTTCGAAGTCTACTTATTAGCTATTAATTGAGGATCTCAATCACTATTTTTTGAGACTGGTTCTGCAGTTCTTCTTTTCTGGTCTATATTAATCATATTTTGATATCAGAGTTAAGTTTGCTTGGTAAAATAAATGGTATTTTCTTCATCTTTTCACATATTCTGGAAAGGTTATAATGTGTTTTTAAAATATGGATGAATTTAATATCTTGAGCTCTTTGTGGCTGTAATCACTTTGGAAACTAGAGATTTCTTCTCGGAATCCCATCTTAGCTTTGGTTGTTATTTTTTCTAATAATTTAGAGATCTCCTAATTGCAGATTATAGAGCTATTAAGACCAATAAGGAAGCACAGACATCATTTCTATGCCCGCGGCGTACGTAAGCCTACTAATGGCCTCGCAAGGCAGGTATCTGCTCATGTTACAGAAGAGGATGCTGAGGCTCAGAGAGTGGACTGACTTGGCCCTGTTCCCAAGGAATAGAGAAGGAAAGACCCAGTGCTTCAGCTCGAATCTTTGCAAATCTTGTGCTCTCGTTTCTCCTGCAGCAAGCCCAGTCTGGTGACTACTGTTTATATTAATCATGATTTCTTCCAAGTTATTAAAGGAAATAGCTCAAAGAACAGTACATTCCTGCCCGCCATGAAGTTTCCTCCCGAGCCCTCACTCAGCTGTGCAGAATGTTTCCCGACGTTGCCACAAGCGAGCGCAGCTCACAGTAGCAGCAGCCAGACGGGTTCCCGTGTGAACGGTCTGGTTCTGGTTTAGGTCGGCTCGTCTAGTCCTCCCAAGCATTTGTTGTGTCTGAGGCTTCAAAACCAGGTGGCCCATTTCCCAGATATGTTGTTGGCAATTCCCAATATTCTTCCCCAAAGTCAGAAGTCCTGTCTGCTGCTTTTTCTGGATTTCTTCTCATTGAAATTTTTCACATTATTCTAATTTTTACTTGCCGTAGAAAACTACTGTACTAGAATAGCCTTTCACAACTCTTCCAACTGGTGGTGGCTAGGACTTAACTGGGCCAAGGGCATGTCTTCTCATAGCCCATTATTACGAACCATGGGTCTAGGTTGCCTAGAAAGGCAGAGGGAACTTTGTGGATTGTTACAGGATATAGTGCGTGTCCATTTCGATCAGCAGAGGTCGTGGTGGCGGGATCCTTGCAAGCGGGCTGTCTGTCTGCCCTGCCTCCCACGCTGTCCAATTCCAACATGTCAGGGACCCCAGTATATTGAAACAGAAAAGTTTCTTAGGAAAACTAGAGACCTTCACAGTTTCTTCTGCAACCTGTCGAAATATCATTAAACATGAATTCTGCTATGCATTCACTTATTTAAAATCGGTACTACTCGGCATTTCTTTGTTTTTTTCCCAACTTCTTTGAGGCATACTTAATATACTAAATGTTGCACGTATTTACTGTGTACATTTTGATGAGTTTGGATATGTGAAGACACCCACGATACCGTCGCTACAAAGTAGACAACATATCCGTTGCCTCCACGAGATTTTTTTGTGTCTCTTTGCTTCTTTTGTATAAGAACACTCAGCATGAGATCTACCCTCTTAACAAGTTTTTAAGTGCACAACACACTATTGTTAACTATAGGCACTGTGTTGTACAGCAGATCTCTAGAACTTATTTTACATAACTGTAATTTTATATTCATTGAACAGCTCCCTATTTCCCTCTTCCCCAGCCCCTCACAACTACTGTTCTACTCTTTGCTTCTATGGGTTTGACTAGTTTAGATTCCTCATATGAATGGAATACAGCAGTATTTATCCTTCTGTGACTGGCTTGTTTCACTTAGCATTATTTCCTCCAAGTTCATCCATGTTGTCACGAATGGCAGAATTTCCTTGCTGTTTATGGCTGAATAATATTCCATGTGGAATATATATGTTCCATTCCATATATATATTCTTTCTTTTGTCTGTCAATGGACATCTGGGTCATTTTCACATCTTGGCTATTGTGAATAATGCTGCAGTGAACACAGGAGTGCAGATATCTCTTAGAGATCCTGCTTTAAATTCTTTGGATAACTACCCCAGAGTGGGATTGCTGGTAGCCTAAAGAGCACAGACCTTGAAATCACATGATCTGGGATGCGGTCTTCTCATCAGCTGCACTGCCTGTGTGATGGTGGGAGGGTCCCACGAGGCCTTTGAGAGCCAGCTTCTTCACAAGGACACTGTGTGGGACACCCAGGTCTGCACTAGATATTAGTTGATGGATGAAAACAAGCCTGTCTCATGGAGTGCTTGTTAAAATCACATGAAATGAAACCTTCGACAGCCTTTTATGATAACCCTCTGTGGCACAAAGCTTTCCCCTGGAGAAGAATGGGAAGCAGGACAGAGTGCTGTTGCCCCACAGACCCTACCTCTGCCTTCTTGTTCACATAAACATTAATGCCAAATGGATGACTGACAACTCTCTTCTGCCTTACTTATGGGAGGGCCACTTCTGGATGGCTCCCTGAAGCAAGCCCCCCGAACGCAGGAGCTGAGCACACTCCCTCTCCCCAGTCAGTCATGGTCAGTCATGGTCATCAGCCTGGTGGAGAGTTGGTGTATTACACAGCACTGCTTCATTAAGAATTTGTAGGGGCTGCCTGGTGGTGCAGCGGTTAGTCCGCGCTTGGCAGCCCAGGGTTCGCGGGTTTGGATCCCGGGCGCCCGCTGACGCACTGCTTGTCAGCCACGCCGTGGCGGCGTCCCATATAAAGTAGAGGAGGATGGGCACGGATGTTAGCCCAGGGCCAGTCTTCCTCAACAAAAAGAGGAGGACTGGCGATGGATGTTAGCTCAGGGCTGGTCTTCCTCACAAAAAATAAATAAATAAATAAAATAAAATAAAATTAAATTAAAAAAAAAAAAGAATTTGTAGCTCAGTCACACTTGGGATTTGAGCCAACATCTTCAGGAGGTAAAAAGTTACCACGTTTACTCACCAAACAAAACAACTCCAGTGCAACTTTTAGCAATGTTTCACAAAGCATAATATTTTTGTTTCTTTCTTAGGAAGTTCCTGTAATTCTTAAATATTCAAGAACTTTATGGTTCACTTCTTGTTATTTGTTAGTTGTGTCCTGGATACAGTTTGCATGTGCAGTGTAAACTCAATTGTACACTTCAGTTTATTGCTGTGTGAACAAAGACCATTGCTGATATGAGGGCCTGTCGGGAAAATTGGATACACAAAGACCCATGGACTGGGAAATTGCGAGGTGCCCAAGGATTCTTTTCTTCCATCTGGGTCATTTACAGGGGCTTTAACTGATTTCAGTTGTATCAGCAAAGATGAATTATGTCTAATTGAATTTTCTTGTTTCACAGACAATCTAGGAAAAAATAAAACATTTTAATATAATTTTAAAAGTTTCTGATAGTGCAGCCTTTTTTCCATGTTAACTTTTTCTAAATTCATTTATTCTATATTGAAAGTTAACGAAATTCAGAATGTGTTGCTTCTAGGTGAGCGTCCTAACGTTTTAGAAATATTTCACTAGTTTACCTGTTTGGTATTTATTGACCTGACTCCGATGACCTTCTCTGGATGAAGAATGCGTGCGGCAAGGAGGAGCGTGCGAGGGGAAATGGCCTCGGGTCTGCTGTCTTTGTGGAATTTGGCAGCTGGCGGTCATGACAAAACCACGCACCTCTAAGCCTGTTTGGGGATGGAAATAACAGAAGAGCTGGTTGAGTGGTTGAGTCCCTTGGGAACTCTGTTTTCTCACTTAGCAGTGCGAGTGATCTGAGGACTTCATCAGCTCCTCTTTCCGCTCACTGAGACCCTCAAAGAACAGTGGGGAACAGCAAAGCCATTGGAGCCACACGGCCGGGGTCTGAATTTGGATCAACCCCTTACTAGCCATAGGATTTGGGCACGTTACTCATCCTCTCTTAGTTTCCCCATCTGTGCAAGGGGTCTTACGGGGCTGCTGTGCAGTTTTTGGGAGGTGCCTTCAAACAATAGTGCCCTGTGAGTTAGATACCACCACCCTGGGCCCCTCGCGGCTGCCTGATGCACAGGCAGGGGGAGTGTGCACTCGGGTGGGGCTTGGCCCCTGACAGGTAATGAGCTGAGTGAGTTTCCACTCTCAGAAGACCACGCCTGGGATCTGGCATGGCTCCTTAGGCTTGGAATTCTGCTTGAAAGTGTTCTCAATTTTGCAGAAAACCTTAAATTTTGCTAAAACATCATTTTAAATTAAGAAAGAATTATTAAGCACCTTTTGTCACCAAGTTCTGTGCTCAATGCTAAGCCCTGAGGATACCTGGATAATCACCGATAGACACATTGCTAACCCTCCCATACCTCCTAATGTAATGGAAAGATAGGCATGGAAAGCATTGTTCTCACGTAGGAATGTTCTAGAAAGAGGTAGCCATCAGAGAATAAAGTGGGAATCAAACAGGGAAATAGAGGAAGAAAAGAACAACAAGTGTGGAAGAACAAGGTTTCCCCCTTTACTTGTGACATACTGGCACTTAATGATGTCCCTAATAAGATACATGAGTCAGATTTCAAGGCCATCCAGGACTCAAATTCCTAGATGAGAATGTCTCAAGGATGAGAGTCACCTGTTGCTTCTGGAAGTACCGAAGCTCATGCTCACTTGAGGTGGATGGATGAGGAATATCATCAGGCTGAAATTTTGTTGTATTAGTGAGACTTTTCATAAGAAAAGTCTATCATTGAAAAGAAAGGAGGAGAAGATGAAGACAAAGTCCAAGGCCAAGAAGGAGGAGAGAGAAGAAGTCATCATTTTGGGACTGTGGGTCCAGACACGACATCAGGATAGGGAATTTGGACCAATGTTCCCCCTGAGGACTAGTGAAAAACTGCACAAAATATTTAGCAAGAGCCTTCTAGCTGCTGAGTGGAGAGAATCCTGTAGGGAAATAAGAATGGAAGCAGGGAGATCGTGTATGGACTTAGTTTATTAGGCCAAGCAAGAAATAACAGGGACCTGAATCATAATTTTAGCAATGGAAATAAGTGTTTGAGGAATAACTGGAAGGATTTGCTAGTATTTAAGAGGGAGTAATCAAGAATTACTCCTAGTTTTAAATTTTGATCAAATAGTTGGAGGGTGGGGACATTTAATGGGGAGAAGATTGATGAAGAACAGGGTTGGAACAAGTTTGTGTTGAGATGCCTCTGGGATCTCTAAGGTAGATGTCAAACAGATAGTTTGACATTGTATTAGTTTACTAGGGCTTCCATAATGAATATCAAAGACTGGGTGACTTAAATAATAGAAATTTATTCTCTCACAGTTGTGGAGGCTAGAAGACTGAGATCAAGGTGTCAGCAGGTTTGGTTTCTTCAGAGACCTTGGCTTGCAGATGACAGCCTTCTTGCTGTGTCCTCACATGGTCTTTCCTCTGTGCACGCCCATTCCTGGTGTCTCTCTATGTGTTCTAATTTCTTCTTCTTATAAGGATGCCAGTCAGATTTGATTAAGGCCCATCTTAATGGCCTCGTTTTAACTTAATCACCTCTTTAAAGGTTCTATCTCCAAAGATGGTCAAATGTTGAAGTACTAGGGGTAAGAGCTTCAACATAAGAATTTTAGGGGTGGACACAATTCAGCCCATTACAGATATACAACGCTGGAGCAGAAAATGAAGTTTGGGTTGGAGATATGAATTTGGGAGTTTTTGCATAGAGATGGTATTTAAATTCATGAGAAAGAATACAGTCACCCTGAAAGAGAGAGAGAGAGAGAAGAAAAAGGAGGAAGAAAGGAGAAAGGGGGAGGAAGAAGAGGAGGAGGAAGAGAAGAAGAGAAAAGGAAGCTCCAAGAGCCTATTTATCTCTTGGAGCATAATTACAATCTTTATGAACATTATTTATGATCTATACCATTAAGATGACAGCTATAAAAGGAGGAGGATCTCAATTCGGAACCAAAAGAAGAACAGATAGAGTTACAGGATGAAGACCTGTGGAATGTTATGCCATGAAATTTAAGAGAAGACTGCTCAGAGAAAGTGGCATTGGACGACTGCTGAATTCTGCCGAGAGGTCTAGACAAGTATAGTGAATTTAGCATCATGGAAGTCACCCTTGGCCTTGGCAAGAACATCTCTTGCAGGGCTGTGGAGACAAAACTAGACTGTGAATGTTAAAAAGGTGAACATCCTATGGCTGATTGGATGTGTGGGGGGTACTCCTGTTACAGAATACCTAAAATACTGATAAAACATACCAAACTGTTTTTTTCAATGCCTGAAGAGGTGGGAAATTAAAGTAAATCCTTGGACCCCAAAAAAGGCTAAGAAAAATAGAATTCATACAGGTGAGAGGTGAGCAGTCCTGGGCATTTACTTTGGTAAGAACTCTTAATCCTGGATTAACATGTAGTGCCCCGAAGGTTGGGGAAGAAAGGGGAAGCTGAGTCTAGTCTGAGCAGAATGGGAAGTCAGATAGAGTAACCCCACACAGGCCAGGTCTCCCTAAAAGGTAATAATTTTATGGATAAAATTCTAAAACTATCCCACCCTTCAGACAGAGACCATGTGGATACATGCTTGACTGGGTCTTGGCCTTCAGTCTGGATGGAGAAAAAATAAGTTGTCAAGAAATTTCAACCACTAGCCTACACAAATGAATGTCTGGGTCTGGAATTACACTTTCTGTATATCCCCCAAACCTAAACTAAAATTCAATTTAAGATTGTCCTGGGCTAGTAGTGCCCTTAGTTAAAAGCAAATCCTCTTTAAAGGAAGGCATTTTGGATTCAGGACTCAAAGAATTTTTACACATAACATTCCAAGGAATATAACTTTGCAATAAAAACAAACTAATCTTAAACATAGGAAAAAACAAACTGCCATGAGAAAAAGTAAACAGAAACATCAAACTAGTAGAAATGTCAGATTTTGTCATTTTTTGATACAGAATATAGAATAAGTATATTTATATGGTTAAATAAATAATGGATATTGAAAATATGATGACAACCAGACACACATAACAAGATGGATTAATATAAAATCAGTATATAATATTTAGAAATGAAATATTTAAGCACTGAAATATGAAAATAAATAGATGTTGTAGACAGTAGATTAACATAGTCAAATAGAGGTTCATGCATAATTGGAAGAAAGATTTGAAGAATGCAACACAGAGAGACAAAAAGATGGAAAATATGAGTGATGAGTTAAAAGAATTAGAAACCAGTGACATAAGAGCCAAGATATATTTAATCAGAGTTCTAGAAAGAAATAATAGAGAAAATGAGAGAGAATTAATATTCAATAAAATAATGGCTAAAATGGCTCTGAGTGGATAAAAGATGATTTCTCATATTCAGGAAGCCTGAAAATTACCAAGTAGGATTAAAACAAAAATGAAAAGTTCTCTTAAGGCATAGGGATACACAAGTAGGCCAATAGAAGAAAATAAGATTCAGAAACAGAGCCAAGCCCATGTGGAAACTGATTATTGATGGAGCTGCCTTGCAGATTTCCTGGGATATTCAATAATCAATACATCATGCTGGAAAAATCAGTTCTCATAAGAGAAAATGAAATTGCATTCCTACCTCACACCATTGATAAGAGATGAACACAGCATTAAACATGCCTCAAGTGCAGGGCAGTCTTTGTTCTCTGGAATGTAAAATATGGCTGTGTACACGGGTTGCAATAAATGGTGTTTGATTGCTAGCCAGTCTAGAAGGTGAATCTCACATTCTACGTCTGATTTTTCCGTTGGCGAGACTCCCTCTGCTACTAGGGCTTGCATATAAATCCACATTGGAGCCTCAAAGCTACATGCTAACTGCAAAGTGAGATGTAAGATTATTAAGCCAGAGGCCAGATGACAATTCAGTTCTCCCTTTGAATTACAGAAGCGATAAGTTTTATGGACAGGTGGCCGTTTTCAGACCAGAGTGTGACATATCCACACAATATCAGTGTCAGAGATCCATGTTACCTCTCTAAAATCCAAATATGCAATTTAAGTGTAGACAGCGTTATCCCCCAGAGAACAGCACTTTTGGGTGCATTTCAGGATCCATTATTTTCTGGATTTTTAAGTTTCATATAAGCCCATATGTCTGATTTTATTTCTTTCCTGAGATTTAAAAAAAAAATGTTACGGAAACTGAAGCTCTAGTTGCACTTCTCACTAATTTGCCCTTGAATGATCTTACTAATTTAAGAGAAACTGTAAAATTTTTGAACTTTTGAATGTTTTTAAACCTTTTGTCTTGAATAGAAGACTGTTTTTGCCAAAAATAAAAAAACTAAAAAGCAAAGGTTTAAGATTTTATTTAAGACTGCAGAAGTAAAAATTGATTAGAGGGATCTAATTTAGCAAAATATGTTTTTTTTTCATTTTTATTCCAAATTGAAGAACAAGAGTCTACTTGGAGGACATTCTGGATGACAAATGTAGAGTGAAATCCAATAGTCTTCATAAAACTCATCATTTTTAGAAGCCTAAGTCTTTTCTATAAGGTTTGCTGTCCTTAAAGAATGGCTTATGCTCGATTCTTACTGTTAATTATTTTTCTTGTTAAAAATGGTTTTAAAAACCTTTCCCTTTTATTTTGCTATAGTTTTAAATGTTCTTATTATTTACAAATATATCCATTTTACTTAAATGTACAAATATAATCTTTACTACTGTGGTATTGAATTCCTTTATTTGTGGATATTTTACATTCGTTTATTTAAATGTCTTCTCCCATCTGTCTGCATGTGTTCAATTGCTCAAAACATTCACCAGTGGGTAAACTTTCAAGTTTATTTCTTCTATTTCCATTATTGTTATGTCATTAGACATGCTGTTGAAAGTTTCAGGCATTTAACTGATTCTTACCCGTTTCTAACTTTCAATGAAGACTGGTTCTGCCAAGACATTCTGGTCCCTTGTCACTGTCCTGGTCCCTCTTCCCCCTCCCCTAGTGCATTAGTCCCCCTCCCCTGGTGCATTGGCCCCCCCCCCAGTGCCCTAGTGCAGTCATCCCCCCTCCCCCTAGTGCATTACTTCCCCTCCCCACTGGTGGAGGGAGACTAATGCACCAGGGGAAGGGGACTAATGCACTAGGGGGAGGAAGACTAATGGACTATAAGGATGAGGACTAATGCACTAGGGAGAGGAGGACAAATGGACTAGGGGGAGGAGGACTAGTGCACTAGACGGAGGGGGACTAATGCACCGGGGAGGGGGACAAGTGCACTAGGAGGAGGAGAACTAATGCACTAGGGGGAGGAGGACTAGTGCGCTAGATGAAGGGGGACTAATGCACCAGGGGAGGGGGACGAGTGCACTAGGGGGAGGGGGACTAATGCACTAGGGGGAGGAGGACTAATGCACTAGGGGGAGGAGGACTAGTGCACTAGACGGAGGGGGACTAATGCAGCAGGGGAGGGGGACGAGTGCACTAGGGGGACAGGGACTGCACTGGGGAAGCTCTGACCTTGAGATCTTCAAGTGTCTCACAGGTCAGCAGAAAGAAAATTTCATTTGTAAAGAGGGGTAAACAAAGCTAGAAAGAACCTGGTGTGGGGTGGGATGAGAGGTGACCAGATAGCTGATCAGGGAGTGTATTTTCCTGAGACCAGCCCATTCTGCCAGGACTGTGAAGGAGAGGTTGTTTCTCATTCCAATGCTCAAGGGTCTGCTGAGTTCAGGTGTCTGGAGGAGGAGAGAAGCCTGACTAAAGACTGGTCAAGTCAAGTTGGCTGGCATTCCGTCCAGATTGGTCAATGAGGACACAGAGCTCAACTGATAGCTCATGAGATGAAGAATGGGAATTGGGGGTCTGTGTCTGGCCTTGTCCTAAGTGAACAGGGGACACCGGAAGTCTCATCTGAGTCAGGTGGGGAAGGGTGGGTCTTTGGAGTTGGCCACTTCCCAGAACACAGACTTGTGTGGGGGAGGATTTCTTGACATTCTATTTCCCAGGAGCACAGACTCAGGTCAAGTTCCACATTGTCACATTCTTCAAGCACTAATCACTGTATCTTAGATTATTGTCAGTTAGAGAGAGTGTTTTGCTTGTTCTTTTCTTGTCTCCTCCTGTGTTATAAGGAGGAAGAATGCAGTCTTGGCTTCTGGCAGGCATGTATTTGAGTTTCAGCCTTTCTGTTACCCACCTGTGTGACCCAGGGTGAGACCTTTCACCTACTGGTGAAACTGAGGACAGGACCTGGATTGGTTTAGTCCTTCTATTGACTCCTACCTTATCCTCCACTGTGGTCTCCCAGAGGCCAGCATCCCTCTCGACCCTTTACTGAAGTCACACGAGTTACCCTCTCTGCCCCCTTCCTTCACACATCCCCCCGCTTGATCTTATATTTGCACCCACCAGCGTGTGCTCTACACATAGGATCTATGAGATCCCACCCTGACTATAAAGTTTTTTCCTGATATTATTAATCCTACATAATTTGTGTTTTTTTCATGCAGTACAAAATAACATAGACGATTATTTTATGGAAGCAAGTCAGTTCATCTTTTGTATAACTCCAGCCTCTGGCATTTAGTGTAAATCTAGGATGACTTTGGGTGTGTCTGAAATATTATGTGATGCTTTGATAGATCAAATAATGGAATATTAAATCAAACATTTCCTATCCAATATCAATAAGTCTTCTACAGTTCTACTGCAGATGACTATCATCTACATCTCATGCTTTTGACCTTGTGGAAATATTTACACCACGTTTCATGATTATACTCATATTATAGAGAAAACCAAGATTCAGGAAGAAGATGTGATTTGCTCCAAGTCACATAGCTATTAGATGGCAAAACCAGGATGAGACACGAGACCTTTCCCTCATTAGATTTGCTCTTTCTTTCACACTACAATTCCCAAGGATATTACACTTTATGAAACATGGTGGGATAGTAAACTACTCCCATTGGGATAAAGAAGATGTGGCATATACATACAATGGAATACTGCTCAGCCATGAAAAAAGACAAAATTGTGCCATTTGTGACAACACGGATGGACCTTGAGGGTATTATGCTAAGTGAAATAAGTCAAACAGAGAAAGCCAAATACCATATGATTTCACTCATAAGTGGAAGATAAATAAATATACAAATACATAGATAAGGAGAACAGATTGGTGGGTACCAGAGGAGAAGGGGCTGGGGGGAGGGCAAAAGGGGTAAAGAGCATATATGTATGGTGACAGATAAAAACTAGACTATTAGTGGTGAATACGATGCAGACTATACAGAAACTGAAATATAATAGTGTACACTTGAAATTTACACAATGTTATAAGCCAGTATGACCTCAATAAAATAATTAAAAAAAAAAAAAACTATTCCCACTGGTCTCCTCAGAGAGAAATGGCTGAATCTAAAATTTTTGCCCTAACCCTCTCCCTCACCCCCACCTTAAACCAGCTTCATAAATTGCTTTATTTTCATGATGATACACGGTACTATCTAAAATTCATCTTTTATGTATATTTTGTACTTGCTTATTGGCTGGCTTCTCCTCTGACATGTTAGCTCCAGAGGACAGAACTGTCTGTCTCGTTTATAGCTGTATATTCTGGGCCTAGACCTGCTATGGGTACACACTAGGTACTCGGAAAATACTTGTCGAGAAAATGCAGCAAATAGGTCTTGCCTAAACTTGTTGCTGATTCTTTCATTGAATTATAGTGAAGCTTCCTATTTTTTTTACCAAATGGTAAAACACTGTAAATTCAAAATGATGTTCTGGGAACTTCCAGCCTGAAGAAGATGTAGACCTGTTTCTGCCTGCTCCCTCATGAAGCATGACTACAAATCCTGGAAGTAATGGGATAGTCAACCAAAGGAGAGCCCTGGGAGGTGGGAGGAAGAAGGAGAACTGGCTTGGGCCCCAGGATCAGAGGGACAACATGATGCCAGAGCTTTGCATGTCTCTGTACGTGAAAGAAGAAGTGGACCCCAATCCCATGTTCCCCTGACTAAGCAGCAGAAGGCAGCCCAGGGAAGCCCACTCTCCTCTCTGGTTGAGTGGGAGCCCCCCTGGAAATGCCAGGAGAGCTGGGTACATCCTGAGCTCCACTGATCACAAGGGCCAGGGAGGACTGCCCTCCCCTGACCAGAGACCCCGAGCCTTGGCAGAGGATGGACGGGGGTGTCCCACAATACTGAGGATCCTTTCTCTTACCAGGGGACAATGGGGCGGGAGGGAGGGACCCAGTCTGAGAGGCATCCTGGCCAGGATGCTCACTCTGCACAGGCAGAGGTGTGCTAGCACACAGGGAAGCCCCTGTGGCCCTGACAATCCCTTGCCCACCAGGACAAAGGGATGGGAGGGGCCCAGACATGGTGGATTGCCTTGCTCAGAAAGTACCCTTGTCTTGCAGGCCTAAGACTACACCCCTCAACCCTGAGACAAGAGGCAGCGAGGAGCAGCTTTTAGGGGGTCCTGACACAAGCATCCGCTGGGGAATCTTCCTTTCTCCCTCACAGAGACTTCCAGTGACCCTGCCTAGAAATCCCTTCGCCCCTCAGGCAGCAGCATCAGGGACCAGCGGGAGCCTCAGAGGCATCAGATAAATCACTCAGACCAAAATAGTGTAGAAAGATTCTGATAATCAAACTGTGAGTGGGACCACAGCACACAAAATATGCCAGCACCTGTACATTAAAAGTAAACATGGTAACAACCTGCTGAAATAGAAGATTTATGCAGGATCCAGAGTCTTCTAATATCATGGACAAATGTACAGGATACAACTGAAAATCTCCTGCCATATCAAGAGCCAAAAAATTATAATCAAATGAGAAAAAACAATTAACTGATGCCAAGACCAAGATGAATCAGATGTTGAAATTAGAGGACTTTAAGGCAGCTGTCATGAAAATATTTCAACAACCAATGAAACATTCTCTTGCAAAAAACAAGTGGGAAGTCTTAGGAAAGAAATAGAAATTATGAATCATAACAAAATGGAAATTATGGAAATAAAAAATACAATATTAGAAATTTAAAAAATAAACTGGTAAGATGGGCTCAATAGCAGAGTGGAAATGACATAAGATAAAATCAGTGAATGTGAGGATGGATGAACAGAATTCACCAAACTGAGCAGAGGAAATACGTGGGAAAAAACTTACAGTTTCAGAGACCTTTTGAACACTAACCAAAGATCCAACATTTGTACAGTCAGAGTCCCAGAAGGAGAGGAGAAAGAGAGTGAGGCTGAAAGAGTATTCAAGAAAAATGGTTGAAAACTCCTAAAATTGGTAAAAGGCACAAGCCTACAGATGCAAGATGCTGAGCAAAAACCAAATAGGATAAACCCCAATAAATCCATACCAAGAAACATCATACATAAAATCCTGAAAACTGAAGACAAAGCAAACATCTTAAAAGCAGCCAGAGAAACTGCACATTACCCGCAGGAGAGCATCAACTTGAATACCAGTGGATTTCTCAGTTGAAACCACAGAGGTCAGAATGAAGCAGCAGAACATTTTCAAGTGCTAAAAGAAAATAATTGTCATCTGTGAATTCTATATCTGGTGAAACTATATTTCAAAAATGAAGGAGAAATAAAGATATTCTCAGATGAAGGAAAACTAAAATAATTTGTTGCTAGTATGTGTATCCTTAAAGATTGGTTAATGGGAGTTCTTTGGACAAAAAGGAAGTAATAATTAATAATAATAAAATCTACGAATGTCAATAAGGAAGAAAAATCAACAGAGCAGAAATATGAGTACATATAGTGGACTATCCTATTCTATATGCGTTTTATAAATCACATTTGATGATTGACGTAAAAAATTAAAACACCAGCTGCTACCCAAAACAATGATAATTTGGGGGAATGAAAAGTGGGGAAGGTAAAGAAAACTAAATAGAAGGAGGTTTCCCCACTTCACTCACAGTGGTAAACTGTTGATGCCAGTAGACTGCAATTTAGGGTTTTGTTAATACCCAGAGCAGCTACTGTGAAAACTATACAAAGAGATACACTCAAAGATGTATAAATAAATCAAGACAGATTCCTAAAAAAATGTTCAAGTACCCAAAGGAAGGCATGAAAAGAGGAACAAGTAGAAGAAACAAGTGATAAAATGGCAGACTTAAGTGCTAAATTATAATTACTCAAATATAAATGAATTAAATACATCAAGTAAAAGATAGAGATTGGTAAAGGGATGAAAAAAGAAAGTAAAACCAAACTGTCTGCTGCTTACAAGAAATTTTCTTCAAATTTTACAACATAGATTGGTTGAAATTAAAGGAAAAGAAAAGATACATTGTGTGAAAATTAATATAAAGAAAAGCAGAAGTGGCTGTATTAATAGCTTATAAAATAGACTTCAGAGCAAAATTTCTAGAGACAAAGAAGGGCATTACATAACGATAAAGGGATCAATCTACTAGGAGGCATATAGATCCTAAACAGATCTATAAATGGACTGTAGATTATAGATCCTAAATGTATGCACCAAACAAGAGAGCCTCAAAATACATTGAACAAAACCAGAAATAGCTGAAAGGAGAAATAGACAAATCCACAAATATAGTTGGGGACTTCCGCACTCCCCTCTCGGAATCTGATAGAACTGCTAACAGAAAATCAGTAAGAATGTAGAAGAACTGAACCACACAATCAACCAACAGGATCTAGGTGGTATGTATAGGACAATCCAACCATGAACAGCAGAAAATACATTTTTTCAAGTGCCCACAGAACGTTCATCAAATTAGACTGTATCCTGGGCCATAAAACAAACCCCAACGAATTCAAGTGGATTGAAATCATGCAGAATGTGTTCTTTGACCATAATTGAAAGAAATTATAAATCCTTAACATAAAGACAACAGTAAAATCTCTAAATATTTGGAAATTAAACAACACAATTCTAAACAATCCACACGTCAAAGAGGAAATTTCAAAGGAAAGTTTAAAAATGCATAGAACTGAATGAAAATGAAAACACAACACATCAGAAAAGGTGAGATGTTGCTAGAGCAGTGCTGAGAGGGAAATTTATAGCTGTAAACGATTTCAGTGAGGAAATGACGAAAGTCTAAAATAAATAATCTAAGTTTCAAACTCAAGAAGCTAGAAAAAGAGGAGCAAAATAAACACAAAGCAACCAAAACAAAGGAAATAATGAAGAACAGAAATCAATGCAATTACAAACAAGAAAATCAGAAATCAATGACACAAAAAACAGGTTGTTAAAAAAAAAATCAACAAAATTGAAAAATCTCTAACAGTGGTGAACAACAAAACCAAAAATTGACAGAAGCAAAAAATCACCAATTTAGCAATGAAATAGATATTATTACAATTCCTGTGCCATTATAAAAGTAAGGATGGAATATTATGAACAACTTTGCTCTAATAAATTCAACAATTTAGACGAAACTGATCAATACCTCAAAACCCACAGTCTCCAAAACACAACCATGATGATGTACGTAATCTCTGTAATCCTACCACCAGTAAAGAAGTTAAAAATTTAATTAAAAAGCTCGTGTAAGAGAAATCTCGTGGCCTAGAAGTTTGCAGTTGATAATTCTATCAAACATTTAAAGAACGTCCACCAATTTTACACAATCTTTTCCAGAAAAGAAGATGAGGAAACATTTGCAAGTCATTTTATGAAACCCAAACCAGATGAAGATAATACCAAAAATTAAAAAAAAAAAAAGAAGAGAGAAAACTACATGCCAAAATCTCTCATGGACTTAGGCACAGAAATCTTTAATGAAATATTCGCAAACTGAATCCTACAGTGTGTAAAGGAAAGTATATATTGTGCCCAAGTGGGATTTATTTCAGGTATGCAAGGCAGGTTCAACATTCAAAAGGCAGTCAATGTAATCCATCACATCAGCAAGCAAAAGAAAAAAAAAATCATATGATCTTATCAATTGATCAGAAAACACATTTGAAAAAGTCCAACACCCACTCAAGACAAAAACTCTCAGCAAGTAAGGAATACAAAGAGCTCCTTCAACTTAATAAAGAACAGCTATAAAAAACCTACAGCTGACATCATACTTACTAATGAAAACAATACTTTCTCTCTAAGATCAGAATGAGACAAGGACATCTATCTGCTCTCACCACTCTTAATAAAGTATTGGAAGTTTTAGCAATAGGGCAATACAACAATAAAGCAAGGAAAAGAAATAAAAGGCATATGGGCAGGAAAAGAAGAAATAAAAATGTCTCTATTTACATTTGACATGATTGTCTATAGAAAAATCTCAAGGAATATACAAATTCCTAAAGATAATAAATTAAGGTCGACAATTTGCAGGATACAATTAATACTCAAAAATCAGTCACATCTCTATCTACTAATAGTGAACATGTACAAATGGAAATTTAAAACACAATAGCACTTATAATTACTCCAAAAAAGTGAAATACTTAGCTACACACTTTAAAAAACATCTACAGGATCTGTATGGTGAAAATCACAAAATGCTGTTGAAAGAAATCAAAGAGGACCTAAATAAATGGAAAGACAGACCGTGCTCATGGACCAAAAGACTCAATATAGTAAATATTCTCCCCAAATTTATGGATTGAATGCAATTTCTATCAATATTCCAGCAAGAAATTTTGTAGATATAGACAAGATTATTCTAAAATGTATATGGAAAGGCAAAAGTCCTAGAATAGCTAAAACATTCTTGACAAATCATAATAAAGAGGTAGGACTCACTTTATCCAATGTTCAAGCTCACTATATAATAACTATATGTAGCTATGGCAGTCAAGACAGGTTGATATTGTGGAGGGACAGACACATAGATCAGTGGGACAGAATGCAGGATCCCCAAATAGACCAACACAAATATGGTCAACTATTTTTTTTTTTTTTTTTGGTGAGAAAGATGGGCCCTGAGCTAACATCTGTGCCCATCTTCCTCTATTTTGTATGTGGGATGCCTCCACAGCATGGCTTGATGAGTGGTATAGGCCTGAGCCTGGGATCTGAATCCGTGAACCTGGGCTACCAAAGTGGAATATGCCAAACTTAATTACTACACCACCAGGCTGGCCCCTCAACTGATATTTGACAAAGGTGCAAAGCCAATCCAATGAAAGAAGGATAGACTTTTCCACAAACTGTTCTAGTGCAATTGAACATCTATAGTCAAAAAGAAAGAACCTCAATGTAAACCTGACACATTATACAAACAAAACAAAACTCAAAATGGATCATGGACTTAATTGTAAGACATTAAGTTATAATACTTCTGTAAAAATAGAAAAAAATCTCCAGGATTCAGGGCTTGGCAGAGTTCTTAGACTTTACACAAAAAGCACAATGCATAAAAGTGAAAATTGATAAATTGGACTTTACCAAATTTTAAAACTTTTGCTCCGTGGAAGCTCTTATGAAGAGGATAAGGAGGCAGACTAAAGACTGGGAGAAAACATTTGCAAATCACATGTTCAGTGAAGGATTAGTGTCTAGAATATGTAAAAAACTCTCAAAACGCAATAGTAAAAACACAAACCAATTAGAAATTGGGCAAAAGATGTGAAGAGACATTTTACCAAAGAGAATATGCAGATGCAAAAATGAAAAGCATTCAACATCATTAGCTATCAAGGAAACACAAATTAAAACCACAACAGGATATCACTACACACCTATTAGAATGGTTGAAATAAAAAATAGTGGTATGCGGCCAACCCCGTGGCACAGCAGTTAAGTTCGTGTGTTCTGCTCCAGCGGCCTGGGGTTCGCCAGTTCAGATCCTGGGCATGGACCTATTCACCGCTCATCAAGCCATGCTGAGGTGGCGTCCCATATAGAAGAGCTACAACTCTACAACTATGATACCTGACTATGTACTGGGGCTTTGGGGAGAAAAAGATTGGCAATAGATGTTAGTGCAGGGCCAATCTTCCTCAAAAAAAAGAAAGAGAAAGAATCTTTTTAAAAAAATGAATAAATAGATAGTGGTAACACAGAATGTTGGCCAGGAGACTGGATCACTCATCTGTTGCTGGTGGAAATGCATGCTGATACAGCCACCCTGGAAAACAGTTTGGCACTTTCTTATAAAACTAAACTTGCAATTATCCCATGATCCAGCAATTGCACTTTGGGGCATTTATCCCAGAGTAAGAAAAATTTATGTTCACACAAAAACCTGTATACAAATGTTTATAGCAGCTTTATTCTTAATAGCCCGAACTGAAACAAACAAGATGTCCTGAACCCTTAATCTCTGGCACATCCATACTATGGCATACCATACAGCGATAAAGAGGAATGAACTACTGATACACACACCAACAACAGAAAAACGGGAGGATTCTGAATAAGCCAGGATTGTATCAATGTCCATAGCCTGGATGTGATAATGTGCTAGAGTCTTACAAAATGTTACCTGAGGGAGGAACCAGGCAAGGGCTACAAAGGGTCTCTCTGTGTTATTGTTTATGATTTCATGTAAGTCCACCATCATCTTAATAAAAATTTCAATTAAAAATGTGTATGACCTTTTAAGGATTATTATTTTTTTTTGCTGAGGAAGACTCACCCTGAGCTAACATCCATTGCCAATCTTCCTCTTTTTTTCGCTTGAGGGAGATTAGCCCTGAGCTAACATCTTGCCTATCTTCCCCTATTTTGTATGTGGGTCATTGCCACAGCATGACGAGTGGTGTAGGTCTGCACCCAGGATCTGAACCCAAGAACCTGGGCTGCCAAAGCGGAATGTGCAGAACTTTAACCACTCGGCCATGGGGCTGGCCCCTTAAGGATTTATGTTTAACAGTTGATATTAGGGACACTCAAAGTTGAGTTGTCCATTAAATATTTTACAGCTAAGGTAACTGCAGGAACTGGCTATTTTTTCCCCAAATATAAGGTACACATTTTAAAATATGAATATTCTATAAGAAATGAATAAGAACAAGGACTTGAAAGCCATTATGCTTGGGTTTCATTCTAGACTGTATGATCTACTAGCTCTGTGACCTTGGGAATCTTACTTACCTACCTCAACTTCCTCACCCATAACAAGCTGACAGTAGTGGCACCTACATGTAAAACTGTTATGAGGATTAAATGAGTTAATATGTTTAAAATGCTTAGAATGGTGCCTGGCACTTAATATGCACATATAAGCATTAGGTACTAACAGCATTTTCTGAGTCCAACACAGAATTAGTATCTGCTAGTGCTTGGTCTTAGATATGTTAAGAAGCTGTAGTGTCCTTTATTTCTGCTCATGTATCAGTCAATCCTTTGGAACCATGATTTAAAAGGTAAGTGAGCACGCTGGGTTCGGGACCCTGGAGGTTGTGTGTTAGGCTTTTGTTGGTAGGGTTACAGTCTGAAAGCACCAGTGAGCCTCAGTTCTCCTCCCTCAGAAGGCCTCCGCCAGCCCCTCACCCCAGTAAACTGAACTCTCGTGACTACAGCTCTGCCCTGTGTGCTCCTCACCCCACTGCCCACTCTGATGGGCATCCCACCCCAAACCCAAACCTCCTGAACCAACCTCATGTCAACTTCAGGACCTTCTTCTTGGAGGTCCGATGTTACAGTTGGGTTAGTGCTCATCCTCAGACTATCTTTGCATGACTTAAGGTGATACCATTTTTGCCTATGACCAGGAGCCCAACATGAGTACTTCTGGATCCATCAGGGTGACTTTCCAGGCCCTGAGAAACCTAGGAGTCAGAATCACCAGGTTCAGAGCAGGACTGTAGATGAGGTTTGCTGAGGCAAGGGTGTCCCTGCCAGCTGGGAAGGAGCAGTGGCTCACTCCTCTTTGAGATAATACGTCTCTGGAAAGATGAATAAGGAAAGGGGTGAAGGGAACCAGTCAAGTTTCTGTGCTGACTGTGTGCCAGATACTCTTCATATATTCTCTTATGTCTTTCTCAGAACCCAACTCTGTGAGGTCAGCTGACTCCACTTCACATAAGAGGACAGTGAGGGCTAGACGCTCAGAGGTTCTGACTAGCACGGATGGTGAGTTCCAGAGCCAGGAGTCAAGCCTATGCAGTTTTTATTCACCCACTGCAGGTAATAAAACTCCCTTTTCTACATTGTGGCCAACATGAGCAGTTAGTGCTAGGGGGTGTCTGAGAGAACACGTGATACTCAAGAGCCCAAAGGCAGAAATGAGGTTGAGAGTCAGGCAGGAGTAATGATGCGAGTCAGGGAATGAAGCCAACAGGAGGACCAAGAAGGCACTGAGGATCAGCAACAGGAGCAGGGCAGGGGCGGTGACCAGAAGGCAAGCAGGAGGTTGCGCAGATTCCCTCAAATGCAGCGTTGCCAGCTGGACACCTGAGAGGCCTTTCAGCCTCTGAGAGCACATGCGCTCCCTGTAATGATGTGAGCCCATCTTTCCTCCTGCAGTCACACAAAATGGCGACATTCCCTTCACATGGGCTCCTGAGGGCACGATTATGCTCCTGCATCCCTGGTGACATTGTGACCACTGGTGAGCTGTTGTCATGGGCCGTCTTTGCTGTTTCTTGTTTCCTCACACAACTCTATCCTGGCTCTTCCATCCTTCATCCTCTTGGGTTTTTCAATCTGCAAAAGAAACAGAAAGAAGCTGTTAGGAGAGTTATATACAAGAGAAAGGTATCCTTGAAAATCTGGGCTGGTTTAGCCTGGAAATAGCCAAGTATTGATTAAATCAAACATATGGAAGTTCTTCACACAGAATGATACAGTTATTCCTGTGCTACCCCCTGAACAGAGCACAGTGACAGAGGCTCAAGGTAGAGTCTGGTGGAACCATAAGGAAGAATTTCCTTTAACGGAAAACTATTGTCACGGTAACAGGGCACCAAGGGGGATGACAGACTCATTCCCCTGGATGGCTTTTAAAAGGGAAGCTTCTCTTCTGCCTCTGAGGGTGTGCAACTGGTCTTGCCAAAGTAGGGTGACTACCTTGATTTCTCAAGAACTCTTCATGTTCTCTTAGCCTCTAATTAACACTTTTATGTGCTTTCCTGAGGTTCATTCCAGAAAGCCAAATAAATCAATTGCCTCGCTGTCCTTCTTGAGGTTCCCCTGTGGGATGTGCGCATCCTATTATTCTTTTGGCAAGGAGCTCCTATCAGCTTAGTCTTAGCTCAGCCAAGACTTTGCAGCTCTTTCTGGATGCACACAGCCTGAGCTAGGAGGAACTTTAATCCTTTAGCTGTGCAGCAGAGATAACCTTACTTGGTCTCTGAGTATGTTTTCAAACTCTAATTTCATTTGCAAATAGCTCCTTCTTGCATTTTTTGTAAAGGGCACTGGGTGTCTCTGCTTAGGCCTGCCCGCTCTGGGACAAATTCTAGACAAGGAAGCAGTGGCAGGCTCCTCCTTCCTGGCCCGTGGACTCCAAGCTCAGGCACAGCTCTCTCGCGGTTCAGCCCATTTGATGTGACTGCCTAGTCTTCTGCCCACAACTTCTGACCACTTTCCCACCCAGTTTCTTTAGCTAAGTTCATACTGTGTGCTTCTTGAGGATTCTGGATGCTGAGAGGCTGGCACTTATTGAGATTCTAGAAAGCCATACTGCCTTTCTGAACCCTAGTTCCTCCTTTATTTCATGGCATGAGAACTATTAGAGTCATTGTGAGACTTGAACATTGAACATTTAATTCATTAACATTTAAACATTATTAACGTTTAACCATGCAACAGTAAAAACATTTACTTGTCCCTTTCTGCAAGCTGCAGAGTGCACACAGGACTCGTACTCTGGACTGTGCTGGCTGCCTTCTCCAGGCTCGCACCCTGCTCCATCCAGCCTATGAGCAGAGCCTGTTTGTTTGTTGGTTTTCTCCCCACATTTTTGCTTCCACATCTGGACCTAATATCTTGCTTGTCTAAGTCTATGTTTTAAGGTGGATTCAGTACGTTTCTTGATTCCAAGAGGAACTTGAGGAGTCTGTCTCATTGATATGCCTATTCTTGCCCAAACGTCTAGTCCTGGCCCCTGACTGACCTTCCCCTTCATCATCCAAGCATGCAAGAATTTGTCAGCAACCAGCCCTGCAAGAAATCAGCAGAGTGCAGCAATGCTGGACAAGAAGACCAAGAGCTCATCTGCCTGTGTGGCGAGGGCACACAACGCGGGAGCGCCTTTTACCAGCAAGAGTGTCTTGGATTCACTGACCACTCACTGCTGCTCTCTTCTGCCCCACCCTAAACCAGCTGAAAGTTTGCAGGTAGCAGCCTATATTCTGCCACGAGTTTCGGTACAGAGTTTTCTTTCTGATTATGAGCATCTTAACAACCTTTTCTGTTATGAAACTTAATTCAGTAACTGAATACCACTGAAGATGAGTCAAGGGTTGGGAGGGCTCCCCTCCCTCTGCCGCAGAAACTTTAAGCTGGATCATAATCCCAGCATACAGTACATTCACATGCCACCGAGTTCTAGACCCTTGCCTTCCCACATGCACTCAAAATTCTCTGTTTCCTCCTCTTCCTTAGTCTAGCCCTCTGTCTCTGTGACTCCTGAGCTCGGTCTTGCACTGGTCCTTATATCTAGGATGGCATTCAGTTTCTCTGATACCCGGATTTCCTAGCCAACTCTGCATCTCTCCCAGGCAGGCAGTATGCAGCAAGAAGGATGGCAGGTCACACACTGAGTGGGACTGGGGTCCAGGCGCTTTTTCTGTGTAATCTCATTTATTCCTCAGGGATACTGTGATTACCAGCCTCATTTTAAAGGTGAGGAAACAGTCTTGGGAGAGTGAACTGGCGAGTAAGCGGCAGAGTCCAGGATCCAAACTCCAGAGAGGGATCGCGAGAGCTCAGCCCCAGGAGCTGCACCTGCCTGGATTCAATTGCAGAGACTTCTCACAACCCGTGTGCATTTTGTGGGAAGTTGGGTCTCAGGTCCCTGTTCCCTGGTGCAGCTGGATAGACTGCAGCCCCAGTTAATGTTGCATCATTGAATCCACTTCGATGATAGGATGCCCTACGTGAAGTATATGATTTGGGTTTATTTCTGAAAGGAATTGGAGGGAAAGAGCCAGAGCTAAAATGCTGTTATGCAATCTGCTCCGTCCTTCCTCTTGCCCCTCACAGTGAACCTCTCAGAGCCAGAGGGGCTGCATGTCCACTGTAGGGCCTGGCGGGGGGGCACTCAAGCCCCAGGACTGTGCTGTGTTTATTTTCTCATATGCTCTCCTGTGAACTTTGGTATCTGCTCTGCCTCCTGAGGGGTTTCTGGGAAGCAGAAAGCAGGGCAGTCTGCAAGAGAGCACTGGCCTTGATATCAAAGGCCAAGGCTTTGGGACATGGGCCTTGTCATGTCACTAATTATCCTTGTGGCATCCTGCTCTGGCTGCAGGCTTGCTGCCACTTATTTTCTCAGGGAAATGGGGATTTGATGATAAAGCAGACTGCATCCTATCCTATGTTTTGTTCTGGGTGTTTCCTTTGTATGCTGATATTTTATTCTAGAGGCTTTCTCTCTGTGATTATTTATAAATATAACTGAAATGGTGTTGATACATGAATACCCAAAACATGTCGACACATCAAATATGCATAACTAAATGATTGCTCAAAATCATTACATTTTATAGGGCAGGTGTACTAATTGTCTTATTTGGTTTCAGACAGCCAAGAGAAATAAGCGACACTACCCCAACTTACAGGTGGAAGTTTGCCACACAGGAACATTGCTCAGCAGGAGGCCTAGGGTCACACGACTCAGACTGACAGAACTGAGACATTGGCCTGAGCTGGCCGGTCCCACCCTCTGCAGCAGGTGGCCCCCCCAAGTCACGGCTACCACTGGTCTGCGCTGGGGTCAAATGGAGACCATTTGAACACTGAAAGACGTATTAACAGGATCGTTGCACGGCTTACTTCTGAGGAGCATCGATTATCTCATTACCTCGACCCTGGTGATAGAACAGGAAGCAGTAGGCTGTGCGTGACGCCGCTCACCTGGTCCTCCCCTTCAGTGACTCCTAACTTTTCCCTCATGGTCACTTGGAGCCCCAAATTCAAGTCCCTTTCCTCAGTAAGGCCTCTTAGTGTTCAATAATTTAATTTTTATTTGTTTTTAACCTTAGATTTTTTCAGAGGACAAAAAGAATTAGTTGAAAACAACTGAAGGCAAACTACAGAATAAACTATATATATACACACACACGCATGTATATGTTTGTATGCATGTGCGTGTGTGTGTGTTTGTATGTCTATGCCGTGTATGTGTGTATATGCTTGTGTGTGTGTGCACACATGCATGTTTGTATGTGTGTATCTGTGTGTGCATGTATATGCACATATACTATCAGGAATGGGCATATCCACTCTGTGTTTCTGTCTGAATTCTCTATGTTATTACTTTTCCTTCTGGGTCGTCTCAGGTTCTCCTCTGTGGAGCTTTCCAGGCAGGTGCACAGTGGTGGATGTCCGCTGGACAGATCACTGTCTTATTTCAGGCACTGTAGAATTTTCTAACTCGAGAATGTTCTCAATTTTCCCACCACTACTCATAAAAATGTCTATTTCTTTAGCTCTTTCTTCTCCATTTAGCTAAAGTCTAGAACCTTGTGCCTTCCAGACACTCATCTCCTCTCTCACGCAAAGTCTATGAAACGTCCAGTGCATGAGGCCCCCCACCCCTCAGCACAGCAGAGAAAGGGGCTCAAGACCGACTGCCTGGCCATCTGTGTGCTCATTCTGTCACCAAATATCCACGGACACATCAGTAGACAAGCAAAGCCCTTCCCTGGGGCCAAGTGCAGAGAAAAGGCCAGCACCCAGGTTGTGTCAACACAGGGCACTGTGGGTCCAGGTGCCCACACGCCCCAGTGGATGGGACACACACACCAGGCTGTTGATAGTAAGAAAACTTTCCCAGTCTGGAAATAACTCGAACTGCAAACAGCTCCATTGTAGTTACTCCCTGTGCCACAGCATCCCTGCCTCCTGTGAAGAAAACACGACCTCCAACTGCCTTGTTGCCCTTACAGAGTTCTGCTTAATCACACCGCCTCGGAGGTGGACTGCAGCAGCCCCTCCCAACACCTCACAGCTGTCTCTGAGGGGGTCCTGGAGAAATCCTAGTGGCAATGGTGTCACAAATTTGGTCATCTCTAAAAAAAAACATGTTGCTCACCACGACCCCCCTGCTTTCTGGGGAAAGTGTTAGAAAGTGAGCATTCCAGCTGTTTTTAGGCAGTCGGGATACAATTAATGTCCTGCAGCAGAAATACAAGACTTGCTCAGGAAAGAAGCCACTGTAACAGTCATTTCAGTTATCATTTCTGGCCCCTTTCCCTTGGCCACATTTATTATTTATTTTAGTGAATTCTGTTTTTATTGGGGTATAGGAGGCGGGCTGAAACGTGACCTTGGGCTGTTCCCTACCAGGGACTCTCCATTCTCAGCTTCCTGGGGTGGCTTTTGGAACTTCTTCTCTTTCTTGGAGCTGCTGCTCTGGCTGCCAGGAGGCTCTTCGGGTCCACTGCTGACCAGCTACGCCTTAGAAGAGAATATCCTCTTTTTCTGGGGGACACTCGTATTATCTGCCTTTCCTGCACACAGGGTGGCCTGTAGGGCTGGTCACAATGCAGTGACTGAGGTCCTGGTTTGGGGGTCGGGGCTGCTGTTCTTCATGAGCTGAACACGATTCTCACCAGGCAGCCGGTCAACCAACCCCATGTCAGAGAGCACGGCTGGTCAGATGAGGGAAGCAGGAGAGCAAGGGTTTCTGTGGGTTCTTAGGGTCCCCTGTAGCTAAAGCTGCGTGGACACATCACATGAGGGAGATCTACGTCTATGCAGAGGGGAAAAATCTTCAGCTCATCTGCCTATGGACTTCATTCAAATGCTGCCCATTCCCCATGCTGGGACCCAGTGGTGCTCGAAAACTGCCTGGCTCTAACCCATCCTCCCTTCCCTGTCACAGGCTGCAATCACCCATCAAATTCCAGTGTTGCTTCTCTCCACACTTTGAATCAGGCACTTGTTTCTACAGCCACAAACACACTCTTTCAGTTAAAGCTTGTCCCATAGCCATTGTATTTTCACAGTCACCTGATATCTCCCCAAAGGGTCCCCTATCCCCCACTCACAGCACCATTTGGGGAAGCCCCTATGACTCACAGAGCGCCCTCCTCGTCCTTCTCACGCTCCTTCTAAGGTTTCTTGTGGTCCACATGACAGAGTCCCACACCTCAACCTGGGTGTGCAGGTCCCTTGGCTACCTGTCTAACCGATCTCCTGCTCCTCTGCTTGCTGGGCACCGCTCTCCATAAACTTTTCTGCAGGCGACTGTTTTTCTTGTCACATTCCTCAGTCTTTGAAAACCCATCATTCGAATGCCAATTCTTTTGAGGCATATTCTCTGATCCTCCTCACTTGAAGGAACTACGACATTTACAGCACTGTGACACCCTTTTCTCGTGGGGAAAGCCATGTGGTCTCCTTCTCCAGGACTGTAACCTCCCTGAATGAAGGAGTGACAGCCACAACATGTCACAGTGTTCTTTCTGAACGCACAAAAGTGGCTTGCATGTGACAGTTTAACAATAAGCCTTTCTGGGTTGCTTAACTCCACTCTTTGGTACATTTCAAACTTACTGAATGTGTATTAGAATATTTTAAATATAAAAACATTCTCGTTTGAAGATTGTAGTAGTTGCTTTGGCAGAACACAGGGAAATAAAATATAAATGTACTGGTGGGAATATTAATTTAAAAAGTGTCAGAAACAGTGAAATAAACCATGAAATGATGTTTATTATGATGTATCTTGAATATCCCAAAGTGTCCATGGTCTTTGATTCAGCAATTCACGTTCCAGAAATATGTCCTAAAGAGACAAACAGTTAACAAACCTCTGTGCAGAAGCTGTTTTTCCTGCAATCTTTACACATATATTGAGAAACAAACTCAAGTTCCAATTCTAGAAATGTTATTAGAATTGTGATTTGCCAACCTATGAAATATTATTATTTCATTCATAGTTATTGTGTTTATTATTATTGCAGTTATTAAAATAACCATGAAAAACATTATAATATAGATACAAAATAATGCTTTGTTAGAAGGGTAAGCTTAAAAAAGCAGATTCACATAGTATATTGAGTGTGTCTAGACCTGTTTATCTCCAGATATCCAGTCATTTGTATTTATGTGTGCACATGTACACACACATCAATTCACAACACATCCATATGCATATCTCCAATTATATATAGGAGTCGTATGTATACCTTCACTCATTTATATGTGCATGCATGTGCACACATATATTCAATCTGTTTGTCGATCTGTAGTCTATCTACCTGTCTGTCTATATGGCTGGATTTTAAAAATTCACCAAAAAGTTAAAGGTGTTTGTGTTTAGAAAAAGTCTTATGTAGGATTCATTTTCTGTTACAGCTTTTGTCTCCAAAATTTGCTCCTATGAACATATATTACTTTTTTAAATGAAAATAATATATTTTTTCAAAAGTACTTTACCCACCATTTCACATTTATGACCATCAAGATTTTCTAAAAGTTGGACTGCAATTTCAATAAAAATAGCAATAGCCAAGACAATGGGCGTTTTTCCCCTCTGGCAGTCACACAATGAGAACGCATTTGACACACAGCCCAGAACATTCCGAGTGAACTAACAGCAGGAAACACACTCAAGCTGAGATCATTATAACTTACTAGATGACAATTTGTTCTAAGTTTCAAAAGTTAACCCAGCAAGTAGGATTTGGCGACATGGGTAGAATATTGAAAAATCATTTCAACCTAACTCTTGTGATGTTGAACAGTTTTTCACTGTTGTTTGACTATGGTCCAAATGTCTGCATTATTGTTTACATCTTTAACAGGACAGCTCTCACAGCAAAGGGGACTGACCAAGCACTCAGCACACCCCAGGCACCCTGGTGAGTATTTCACGCAGTCTTTCTCATTATAATAACAGTCTTACAACACAGGTGTTCTGTTTTTTCTTTTATAGAGGAGAAAACTGAGGTAGAGAGATATTAAGTAACTTCCCAGAGGGTTGTGGTGACAAATGAGGAAACAACGTAGGTAAAGTGCCTGATTCGATGACTGGCGCGTGGTGAGTATTTCATAAATAGTAACTGGTACAATTAACAATAGTGGCATTCCTGGTGGGTCTCACCTGAGAGGGGCCTTTTCAGGGCAGAGGGTGAGAGGTGCAGTCAAGCAGTGTCTCCTGATCAGCCGTCTCCCAAATATACATCGCTCCTCTGAGACGAGGGCCATTGAAATAGGGACGAGTTCATACCTGCTTGCCATGGTGGTAGTTTTAGGACAGGGGCCAAAGAGACTCCATAATTGGGGGAAAGACCTCCACACTGGGACGGAGGGGTAGCCGGCAGAGGGCAGGAGGACTCTTCACTTAGGAAAAAAGAACTCGCGGACATGAAGGGCTCCTGGTAAGGAAGAGGGTGAGAACTTCAGACACCCATGGACTCTGTCCACTGGGGCTGCATGTGGACAGTGCCTCAACCTCTTCTCCCAGGCTCTCTGCCTTTGACACACATCCACATCTCCACCACTCTCTGGTCAGTGTCAGAAAGAATTTTATAAGACTCAGACAGTCTAGTCAAATCCAATGTCTGTTGCCCATGTTCTTTCCAGAATGTTTTCCCATTGTGATCCACACAGTAAGTCATGAAAAGGTGGCATGTGTCCATCTTCCTCAACTCCTGACATAGATTTTGGAGAAAAGTACCCCAGGGATTCATGGAGCTGTGGGAGGCTCACAACTAATCCGTGCAGCTTCTTTGTGTGAATTATAAAAAGCATCCCCTCTGGCAAGCATATAATTGCAAGCAAATGGTGCTTCTTCCTCAAAGCAGAGCCTGCCCTGACCCAGTATGCAAGCTGGAATTTCAGCTTTCACTCCCCTTCTTGGCCAGACACTCTCTACAATAACAGTGCACAACCTATACAACTGTGCATACTGACCCTAGATGATGGAGACTTAATTTATAGAGGAAAGCAGGATTAATTTATGAGAATAATAACATTTTTGGAAGGGGCTAAGAGAAAGTATACCTGGATGTATCAGGGCACTTGGGACAAGTTTGTCCTTTGCAGCTGAACATGTTGTTGACCAAGAAACATACCATGTGGTCTTGAAGAGAAGCAGACTCCTGTTGAGCCATCCTGACTAATTCATTTATTCCATTATTTATTGGGCACCTACTCTCTGCCAGGCCCTATGCTAGCTTGAGGATTCAAGGATTAACACGGCAGTGACTGTCCTTGTGAAACATCTGTCTAAGCCTGTGGTCCACGGGCCAGACCTCTAAGGGTCTAAGTACATATATGTGAGTGTGAGTGTGTGCTGTGTGCATTTTCTGAGGAGGGGAAGATTTCATGAGATTTTAAAGAGACAAGAGGCACAGGGGCAGGCCCGTTGGACCTGGGGTTGAGTGCAGCTTCAGCTCTGGCACCAGATCAGCCTCACAGAGTAGAAACAGAGCCAACGAAAACCAGTGGCACACAGTGTTTTCTCCCCACCCCTCCTCTGGTACTTTTCTTCTTCTTATATGGTAGAAGAAAAGTATAGAAAGAACAAAAATGTTGATAACCAATAATTAGGGAAAGGAAAGGGGCTTGAAATTCAGAAAGGAAGGTTAGGGTGGGAGAAATTTCACGCAGGAGAAGGCATTTGGTACATCCTCCTCATTGCTTAGTACAGACCCACACACAGGCACACACACATGCATACGCGTAGAAAGGAGAAAGCACACAAACACACACCCCCATGCATACATCAAAAAGAGAAGGCATGTACTACACTCTTCCCATTCATTACTTAGTATATACACACACGTACACACATGCACACAAAGAAAGCATATGACACACCTTTGCATGGCTTAGTACACACATACATATACACATGCACATGTACTGAAAGGAGAAGGCATGTAGCACAGCCCTTCCTGTTGCATAGTACACACATGCATGCAAATACATGGAAAGTTTCCAAAGTCATAGACTTAGGAAATAGATGATTGTACAGATTAATAGATTTATTTTAGTTAACCATATTAATTAGTAAATATATTTCTTTACTGTGTCATTTCTCCAGCCCTTTAATATGCTAAAATGAATGACTGTATCTCAAGAGAAAGATATAATATGCAGTTTCTCAAATTTTTGGCCACAGGATAGATTCTCTTTTTTTTAGTTATCAGAACATCTCATAAGACTAGTATTTTGTGGGAGATTTTGGAGAGAGTGACCTAGACATGACAAGCCCAACCAGCTATCCAGATTCAAAGGAACAATATCATGAGTTGTCCTGCAGAGTAGGCAGGCTTCCTTGAAACTGTCTTTATCACGCTTGGAGGGGCAGAGGCTAGATTCTAAGGGACCTGTGAGCACTTTACCAAAGTGTTGTAATGAGATGAGGACTGGAAATGACAAGACAAGAATGTGCCAGGTAGGAGCTCTTGTGACTGTGTGAGGACGAAGAAGATGATGACAACAATGATGATGGTGATGGATGATGATGATGACAATAGTGATGATGTTGATGGTGAGAATGATGACAATGACATGGATGAGGATGAGGATGATGACGAAGACAATGACTGATGGTGATGACAATGACAATGATGACCACAGCAATTGGTGCTACTAAGAGTTAACATTACTGAGCACAGATTGTGTGAAGGTGGAGTGGGTTAATACATGGAGGAGAATCTATACTGAGAAGAACTGTGCATCCTGCAGCTTCTACTCTAGTATGTTCTAAGTGTAGCATATCTAATATGCATAATCCCAGAGTAAGTGCAACTATCTCACCTTCACTTAATAGATGGGAAAATTGAGGCTTCAATGGTTTAACTTGCCAAGTTCACACAGCCACTAAGTGGCAGGGACTCCAGTTTGGACAGCTGTGCTCGGCCCCCAGAACCCAAATTCTTGACCACTCACTTTTGGAGCAATTGCTTTATATCAGACAGTGCTGAGTGTTTACAAACATCAATCCCCACCACAGTCCTTTGAGAGGTGTTTTATTATTCCTAGTTTATAGAGAAGAAAATGGAGGTTGATATTGTTAAGCAGTTTTCCCAATATCATTCAACTGGTAAGAATGAGAACATCAAAATTAAAGCTTCCCTACTCAAAAAGAGGAACACATTCTCATCTACATATTTGATCCAAGACCTGTGGCACTTCTTTACTTCAGGATCCAGCAGGGACTGATGAAACAGCAAGTCAGGGGGAACCAGACATTCACATGTGTGGTCCACAGAAAGATGCCTGGTCAGCCCCTAGCAAGCACAGGGGAAAGCCTGAAGTCAATGCAAGTGGGAAAGCTCTCAGAGACCCTGTACTCTGAATTGTTCTTTCATGCATTTCATTATTTTCTGGGTACAATAAAATGGGAAGAACAATCCAGGCAGAGAAAAGACTGCATGTAAAGACTCAGATACATGAAAGATGCAATGGTGCTTGGTGAAGGACAAGAAACTAGAACTAAGGGTTGTGTGGCTGGGAGAAAAGTTGGGGGATGTAAGGAGATGAGATTCAGGTTGTATGGCAAGGGTGCATACCAGCCTGGCAGTGACAGGCTTCCCTGGACCACGCAGGGTAGTCAGAGGTTCTGTTTTATTTTGTTTGAATTTAGTTTGGTTTGTTTTGTTTCAGGCTTGGAAATGGCTTGATCTGGTTTGTTTACTAGGAAGACATTCTTGGAGTTGTGTAGGAGAGATGTTTCCTGAAATATATGCATATGTGGAGATACCACTTACTGTGGTCAAAATGAGAGGCATGGAAGATGTAAATTGATGGAGATCTGTGAGACATGAAGGCAAGACAAGATGTCTCCATGGCTCCTGACAACTTTAGTCTTCTGCAGATTCTGAGCTCTGGGGACAGGGTCAAGGATGTGGAAAATTTTCCAGCAGGAAGTTGCCAGTTTCATCTTATTCAGAGAATGGGCATTTTGTAATGACTTGGCTATAAAATGCAATTGAAAACATACTCTTTTAAAGCCCACATTTCAATGTCTCACATTGCAGATGGGGTATTGCTGCAAGCCATGGCTTGTGTGGCAAAAGAAGACCTAGGAGTTTGTTTCCTTCCTTTTGTTCCCGGGAGTACAGATACTAGAACAATATCATTCTGTTGCATCAGCCAGCACAACCCACTGGAGACTGGACTGTTCGCTTCCCTTCATTGGTGCTTGACTAGAGATCACCAAGATGCACACACTTATGGCAACCTTCCTCATTCACTGGGGACTTCTGAATATTAGGAAGACAAATCTTTGAATGACAAAAGAACATACAATTCTCCAGAGCTGTATAGAAAAGCCCAGCTTTCCAAATGCATTCCTTCTTAGAAGTCTTGTGATGTGGTAGAATGAAGTTTGAGTTTAGAATGACCTGGGATCAAAGTTTGATTCTCCAAGTTGCTCTGTGACTGTTATGTTCTGAGACCCAATTCCAATGTGTGTATGGGTCCCCCACATGACAAGCAATGCTCCAATACCAGCTGGGTGTCCTACAATTCAATCAATTTTTACACTATCTACCTGGAGATAGCATCAGATCCCACAGGCTGAGGGCTCAGTCCCAGAAGACCACTCCTACCCCCACTTCAGATGCTACTCTCTGACCAACTGGCTATAGATTAGAGGTTCCAACCCCCCTCCTTGGGTTTGATTAACTTTCTAGAGGGGTTCACAGAACTCAGAGAAACATTTTACTTACTAAATTAACTGTTTATTGTTAAAGGAACAGCCAGATGGAAGAGATGTATAGGGCAAGGTATGGGGAAAGGGCGCGGAGCTTCCATGCCCTCTCCAGGGACCACTCTCCCCAAACCTCTACGTGTTCACCAATCCAGAAGCCCTCCGAACCCTGTCCTTTCAGGTTTTTGTGGAAGATTCATTACATAGGCATAAGTAATTAAACCATTGGCCACTGGCGATTAATTCAACCTCCAGTCCCTCTCTCCTCCCTGGAAGTCTGGGGGTGGGACTGAAAGTTCCAACTCTCTAACCACATGGTTGGTTGCCCTGGGAACCAGCCTCCATCCTTAGGTGCTTTCCAAAAGTCACTTCACTAACATAAACCCAGCTGTGGTGGAAAAGGGCTAGTTGTGAACAATAAGACATCTATTTCACCTTTATGATTCTGAAGTGATTTCAGGAACTGAGGACAAGAGATCAAACATTATGACAAAAGATGCTCCCATTGCTCTTAGCGCTTAGGAAATTCCAAGGGTTTTGGGAGCTGTGAGCCAGAAACCATGGACAAAAAACAAATGTATATGAGAAATATATTTTGGTTACTGAATGACCAAATGTATATTTCTTATAAATCACAATATCAAAATGACCCTGGGCATTTTCTCAGTTTCCCTGACAGTCTCATTTCTTACCTATAAAAATGGGGAAAAAGTAATAATCTAGCCAATAAAGCTGTTGTGAGATTCAATGAATTAATGTGGGTGAAAATTTAGTTCAGTGGCTCCCTAGCACATAGAGGCTGCTTAATAAACGCTAATTGAATGCATCCATCCATTCATCATTTTACTTCTGGTATTTCCACAGATGACATCTTATAAGCTGTTCTTAAGTTTTGGTTTTTGTTTGCATGTTTGGGGTCTGGAAGATGGTTCTCATATGCAAGAGTGGGAATTATCTTGTAGGAGCCACAGTTGTTGGAAATCATCAAAAAACATTTCAACCCTACTATTGTGGTATTGACAGAAATACAAAATCAAGTCAGCATGGAGCCTGCGTGGGGAATGCCCTGGAGCTGGGTGTGAGGGAGAACAAAGGCTCCTTGGCAAGGAGGCTTGTGCTCCTTCCATCCCTTTCCCAGTGTTCATGTCCTCCAGGCCAGGACACAGTGGGTTGTAGCAGGAATGTCTGGAAGTTGGGCATGGTGGTGGCAGCAGGGAAGGGTCAATGTTGGGGGCCAGTGCAGCCCAGCAGAGCCGCCTCCACTTTGGCTTGGGCAGCAGCTGAATCCCGGGACTTTATGCCAGTCATTCAGTCTCCTCATCTGAGAGGCGGGATCTGCCATTCCCCTACATCTGAAGGTTGTTTGTAACCTCTAAGGTCATACACCTCACACACACGGGAGTGCCTTGTACGTCATAAGGTGCCCAGGAAACATCAGCTGTTAGAAAAGCCATTTCTTTACAACCAGATGCTTTTCTGCCTTTGCTCTCAGTGGACAATTTCTTTTATTTTTTATGAGAAGATAGACTTTACAGTGATTTACTTTAGCACCTTTCTTAAATTTATCTTCCATCTTGCTAGTCTTCCAACTAACAAAATCTAGCAAATATCCAATGTAGAAAAATATACTTTTCTTGCTGCTCTTATGATGAGTGTTTTACTCTCCTGCATAACTAAATTGCCATGTAGACTTCAGAGAAGAGAGAACTCCTGAGATTCCTGGCTTAGAGGAAATCTGACCTAACTCAACCCAAAGAGGTCTTCAACGTGACCGACTTGACCCTTCTTGGTCAACCAGTGCCTTGTTTTTAAGAGGGGAAAAAGCTTCTCAGTTTTGTTTTCAAAGACTCTTAGATATCAAAATCCTCTTAAGATCAATATTTAGTATAGACTAAGGAGTAGAACAAAACTCAGAGGGAAAGGTTTGTAGAACATATTTGGTAATTTTCTAAACGCCACCTCTTTTGTGTGTGTGTGTGAGGAAGATTGGCCCTGGGCTAACATCCATTCCCATCCTCCTCTACTCTATATGTGGGATGACTGCCACAGAATGGCTTGATAAACAGTGCGTTGGTCCACACCCAGGATCCGAACCTGTGAACCCTGGGCTGCCGAAGCAGAGCGCATGAACTCAACCACTAGGCCACGGCTGGCCCCTAAACTCCAAATAGAATGAAAAAATTTCCTAATTTGCCATCCATGGCAAAACCCATAAATATTTTGATATTTCAAAATTGTGCAAAACAGATTAATTATCAGATTTCTCTTCTCAAAACTTTCTGTCCTGGTTGAATGTGGCAAAATGTCTTTGGAGCAGACAAAGAATTCAATAATTTATGTCAAAGAGATTCCCAAGTAGTCTACCTTTGAATAAAAGGAGTGTACTTATTATTTGAGAGTTTACTTCTGCTTAAATATTTTTCTTATATTAAAAAAAAGGCCCAACTGAATTCAAACAAGTATTGGCTATTAGGAAGTACAGGTCAGTGGTTATATTACTGTTTTAAAACTTCCTTTTTGACAGTTTCCTCTTACTTTGAAAAGGAGACTAGGAAGTGTAGATATATGCAGAATTTAAGTCTTCCACTTCAAACGTGTACCTAATTTCCATCTCTCTTGGGGGAGAAAAAAATTTTTTTTCTAAGGCCATTCCCTTCCTTCTGCTCTTAAAACATTTTGGGGATGTTTTTGGTTTGCTTTTTGTGCCATATTTCAGAAGTTTGTCAAAGTAGATATGCTTACATATGTGCTCTTTCCCACACACCAGGCCCTGGAGCTCAGGCCACCAAGGGCCTCATCGTCTAGCCCCATTGTCCAAGCTACACGATTCCCTCATATAGAATTGTGAGGCAGGGGAGTTACATTTTTAATCATCATGCTATAGTTTGAGCCCAGCCTTTGCAGCAGACAACAGGGGAAAGACAACAGTTTGTAATCCCTGAAAAACAAATCTTAGTCTGGAATAAGCGATCCAAGTTATCTTTTAAAAGCCAGTCCTCCTATGCAGGGGGAGGCCAGTTGTGTCAGACGCTTAGCTCTCATCATTATTTCCTAATCTCTGTTGTACCTTGACCAGGTGAAAGTTTTGTTTGTGAGCTCACCTAACAGAGATGGCGACAGCAGGGTGTGACGGATGTTGTCCTCTGAGCATTATGATCTGCGTGATTAGTGGCCTGCGTCAGTCAACGTGAAGTGCGTGTTTGAGCCCACACGTGGTCCTGGGTCTCATAGAGCAGGACTGCAGTGCCTCACGAGTCACCTGAACACCCTCGCATTCAGCGTGCAGCCAAACAAAAGAGATTGTATCACCGTGACTGTTCCTTCTTAGGTTTTATGGTTAATATTTATTGCTTTAATGAGAATTACTCTTTAGAAGTGCTTTGGAGATGGTTCCCATGTGTTTCCTTCCAAAAATATCCATATCCCTCTACTGTGTAAACCTCACAGCTGTCTGTTTGGCAGATTCTTTTACAACACATCATTCTGAAAAGATTCCCGGAGGAGAACTTGCGCCATAGAACATCTTATAAAAGTTACTCTTCTCACCCCAAACTAAAAACATTAGAGTTAAAGTAAATACTAGTGTTCTCACTCTATGTATGCCTTCATTAGTTCTATATATTTTGTCTTTCCATTGGGGGGAAATTTTTTAAAAAGCTTCATAATTGTGAAAAAATACAAACTTTGTAATCTCAGTATTGTACCATTGGTGGGTTACCAAGTGACACAGCTCAGCTCATGCGGATGGCCACCAGTTTTCCCATCGATAAATTTTTTGTGGTAATGAGGAACTTAACTGCTTTTCTTCTGTGGTTTTCTTCTTTTGTACAAACATCCATTAGGGCGCTTTTTCCTCCATAATGAGTGAGCCCAAGATTGTAGTCAAATATGGAACATTCTGACTAGGTAAAGCTTATCTATGCAATGCCTAATATTTAGATATTTGGTGATCTCTGAAAAATCACTTGAATTTTTATTTTATGTCACTATGTAAACACTGTCTCGCTTGATTGACATAGATGATGCTGTAGTAAAGGCTCTGAAATCTGACTTCTTTACTAAATATACATTTAGAAACATTTTATCTCACAGAACAAACTTGTTTCATAGGCCACTCTTTTCCATAAATTTTACTATGCAATGCCCACTTATTATATTTGATAGTTTTGAAATGAGATATTACATATTTGAGTAAGTGAATGTAAAAGAGTGTCCTATATGTTTGATATGCATCTGTTTGAGTTTGCTACGGCTGCTGTAACAAAGAACCACAGACTGGGTGGCTTAAGCAATAGAAATGTATTCCCTCCCAGTTCTGGAGGCTGGAAGTCCAAGTTTAAGGTGTCAGCAGGGTTGGTTCCTCCTGAGGACTGTGGGGAAGGATCCAGGCCTCTTTCCTTGGCTTGTACATAGCTGTCTTCTCCCCGTGTCTCTTCACACCGTCCTTCTTCTGTGTCTGTCTCTGTGTCCAAATTTCCCCTTTGTATGAGGACACAAGTCAGATTGTATTAGGGCCCACTCTATAACCTCACTTGGAAGACCCTATCTCCAAATACAGTCATATTGCGGGGTGCTGGGGGTAGGACATCAACATGTGAATTTTGGGGGACACAATCCCACTCATAACAGCATTCACATCCTAACAGTGTTGAGGTTTTCTTTCTCAAAAGCCAGCATCAACTGGACAATGATACTTGTGTGGACATTTAAATTTTTGCCTAATATCATAACTTTTCAATTACATAATGTTTCTCGGCAATAGCAAGAATAAACTGGTATTCACTAGCAAGAAATTATCAATAGCTGAGTGAGAAAAATTTGTTCTGCTGGGTGGGGAATGCTGAAAATCCACTAAATCTGAGGTTCACTGTGAAAGTGAAAGTTTTCTTGGGTCAATGTGACCTACAGAACCATTTTGTGTGGAGATGTGGCAGTTAATTCAAGGAATTTTGAGGGGATATAAGCATTCTACCTCCTGCTTTCTGATGAGAATTCTGCCTCCTTCTCCTCTGCCTTTTTTTTTTGGTGGCCTTGAGGTTCATCAAGTCTCCTCCTTTCCAGGAGGTGGAGGTGATAAGGGTGGAAGGGGTGACAGTTATCTTTATCTTTCCTTTCCATCCATGCCGCAAGCTCATGAACAATGAGCCGTTGAGTACCTCAGAAGTACAGGTGAAATGTTTCCATGGGCCCGGTTGCCCCACAGGGCCTCATGGATACCCCAGAGAACTGTGGAGAATTGACCTTGTGCATCAAGAGCTGAGCCTCTGCTGGACCAGGTATAGGACCTTCCCTCCCAAGGACAATCACACCATCCATGCCTTCCTCTAGGAATGCTGTGCCCATTTCCTCCCATAAAAGCCGCTCATGTGATGGGTATGCAGTGTTCAAAGGAGCCACTATCCCCTCCCCTAATCACCCCAGGGCCAGAGACCAGACAACTGGGGACAACCCCTGTGCCCCAGAGCCCACTGAAATTTTTCAAAGTAGCCAGTTCTAAACCTATATACCCTGCCTCACCCCTTCCTTCCTACAGAAACCATGGTAAAGACTCTTGCCCACCATTCCTCCCTCCCTCTGCCTCCTGACTGACCCTGGTGCTTCCCCATGTGACCCCCTTGGCATGCTGTATGCCCCCTCCTCTTGGGAACTGTAACAAACTATCCTTTCAATGGCAATCATCTCCTGCTCTGTTGGCCTTATACACCTCAAATTTTCTATTAATGTGCTATATTTTAAAACACTCTCACCCTAGGCACAGCAGCGCAGCCCATGGTCCATGGGCCCTGAAACACCACCACAGTGGATCAGTTTAACTTTGCCATCATCTCTGGTGCCCTGAGCCTTTGGAGTTTCCCCATTCCTTCTGTCTTCACCTTTGAGCATCATCCTGGGTTCCTCCAAGGATTTCAGGCTCTCTCTTCCTCATTCTCCCAAAGCCCTTTAATCTATGGCTGTTATAAAACCACTTGTAGCATGTTGAGCTTGGCTGTGTCCATGTTTTCCCTACTTATTGAAGGCTGAATTGTGTCTTTACATACGTGTGGCCCCCAGCAGCCAGCAAATGTCCCCATTCTGTAGGAACGCCGTGTGAGCATCATACAGCCATTCCTCTCTGCTTTAGAGGTGTACATACTGAGAGTTAAAGGTGACAAAGGAAGGGATTTTATAGCTAAATTCTTGTGCAGTCAGCTCTCATGGAAATGCTATTTTCATAGGTCTCTGTTTTCATTGGAATATATCCTGGTATTTTCAAATAAATACAATGAGCCTTAAGCAAATAGAGAAGATTATGGTGTGATTTTATATCCCCCACCCCTCACATTGGTCAAAATCTCTCACCTTATGTTTACTTGAGATTAGTAGTCATGCATGAGGGGCGTAAATACCGTGTCTTATATTCCCGGAAGCTCAAACAGGGATGAAATAAGTGTATATTTGCATACGCCAACCACCTTTCAACAGAGAAAAGCAGTGTCTAAATCTTCTACTTGCATTTACTCACTTAAAGCCTGACTCAGAGAACCATTAAATATTAGAGTAAGAAGATCCCTTGGGGTCCTGAGGCCCAAGGCTCATTATATGGCGACAACAGCTAAGGCGGGGAGAGGTCAAACGACTTCTTAAATTAATGAGAAAGGTGACTGTGTGTGTAGAGAGGTACAATCTCTGGATAAATATTTTTAAAAATCAAATCAGTGAATTATTTTGCCCATAAAAATGCCAACGTTTTAGCTGCTTACAGATATCCAGATGTTTAGGGACTGATAGGATATGTTTCGAGTGGATGAAAACTGAATTTATCTGCATATAATTTAGTTGCCTTACTGTAACCTAATTATTGTAGGTCGGCTTGGTTATGATAATATTTGAGAAACATGGCACTAATAGTTATAGTTTAGTTAATAAAATATGTGCATATTTAGATTAACATGTTCCAACACAGTATTTTGCAGGTTATCTTCCTAACTAGATGTCCTGTCTAGGGAACTATTATTCACTTTAGTTCTAAGCAAAATTACTTTTTAACAGTCTACAATTCTGGTATAGTAGAGGTGGTGTTGTTTTTTTAAATAGTAAATGTTCTAAGAAGTCTTTACTTTTTTCTTCTTTCTGCTTTTTTTCTTTTTCTTTCCTTCCTCCTTCTCTCCCACTCTCCCCTCCTGCTCTCCTTCCCTCCTTTCTTCCATCCTTTTTTTCTTTCCTTCTCATAAGCCTAAAATAAAATCTTAAATAGCAATGTCCCACACACCCTATCAAATATACATTAGTTTTCTTATTGAAAATTGAATTGGGATCTACGCCAATTAAGAGAACAAGATAGTCAACATTTGATTCCTTTCAGGAGAAATCTGCTGTGTTAGGGTTGTCAGACATAGCAAACAGAAATATAAGATGCCCAGTTCAGTTGAAATTTCAGATAAATAATAAATGATTTCTTAGTATATCTATGTACCATGCACTGTTTGGGACATACTTACACTAAAACATTATCCTGGGTTATGGGGCAACTAGAAACATCTGGGTTATTGGAAATTTAAATTTAACTGAGCATCCTGTATTTTCTCTGGCAGGAGAGCTGATTTGGGAAGTAGGTGGACTTGGTTTGAATTGTACTTTATGTTGAATTTGCGTATTATTAGTGTGGTGACCCTGCCTCTCTGAACTCTCTCCTGTGTCTCACATAGCCGCCCAGAGGACCAAGGGACATCATGCGCCTGAGCCCATGGAGGTCAACCAGGGCAGCTCTCCTTCCCTCATGGAGGTCCTTGGGGAACCTGGCGTCCTCCTCCTTTCACACGGAGACCTCTCCTCCTCTCCAACAAGCAGAACAGAGGCTGGCAATTGTGGAGAGCTGCGGGAACTGTGACCACTTTGCAGACATTATTTTCTGGATATTTTTCCTTCCATCTCCTGAAGAGGGTAAAAGGTGCAAATTGGAAACAGGCTGTTGACCTCTTGCGGTTGGCTGGGCAGCGTCTCACGAACAGAAGATTTAAGGCAGTTAAATATGTGCTCTGAATTCTAATGGGAATTAGTTTTTATTAAGCTCTGGTTTGGTCTCATTTCATTGCTCAGCTTCAAGAGCAAAAAGAGACAATAAGGGATTGAAACTTAAGTAATTTTCTGCAATAAAAGTCTTCTGGAATTTTAAAAAGCCCAATTATATTGGCATTTGCCAAATATAAATGCATTTTCCACTGGCTCAGCCAAGAGAAGCTGGATCGGCCGTCAGACCCTCAAGGAGCCAATGGTGACTCTGCATTCACCAGCTAAGGAACTGAGGGTCCTAGGTCTAGCCCTTCTGACTGATGGTAGCACAAAAGGCCACCTTCTCCCAGGGACCCTGTGTGTACACAAATCCTCCGGGCCCCTTGGTGTCATGCATGTTAGAAAATAAGGAATTCAAAAATAAGGAAAGGGGCAAAGAAAAGTGTAGCCCTTTGCCACGGAAGGAGGATGATTTTCATAAGAGTGAGGCTACCCAGGTGGCATCCTTGTGCATTGATCTGGTCTGCTGATGTCCACCCCCGGCTGCATGTCAGATGGCCTCAGGCCACATCTGCAGAGTCTCAGGCTCTGGAGAGGGTCTGCAAAGGGGCAAACTCAAGACTGGAAACCCTCACCTATCCCAACTTGGATTTCATTTACTTCATTTACTCACCATATGCGAGCTGTGGTGCCAAGCATCTTGTATACATTATACCACTCGCTGATGAGAATGCAGAGCCCCAGCTGTGTGACATGACTTGTCTGAGGCCATGTGGTTAGCGACTAACAGGGTTGGGACTCAAGGGTTTTTGTACCCTAACCTGATGCAGCAGAGCCCCCTTCAGATGGACTGCAAAATGATGGGTCTTCCCACTTCAAGTTCAGCCCCACAACATCCACCTAATATTCCCCAGAAAATACTAAATTGTTGAATGATGTCACTCAGTTTGAGAATTGTTTCATAAATGTAAAATTTGAAAGTCCTACAAGGAAATAAGACCTGTTCTGATGCTGGGTGTTCCTGCTCAAATGAACCCATGCTCCCAAACTGGCTGCATTCTCCCTAAAGGCTAGTTCACCCTATCCACAAAATTCAGCCTCCACATTCACCCCTAATCCTGGGAGGACGTGAAGGTAACTGTTGTGTGTGGCGTTATCCCAATGACTAGAACAGCACAATAAACAAAACAACCCAACAACAGGAGTGAAACAGAGAACCTGCTCACAGCCAGGGCAGCAGATGCAGTTGCCAAGAGGCTGACTCCTGACCAGATGCCACAGCTCCCACCTCCACTCCCCCGTAACCCACTCTGCACCCTCTCTGTGCCTCAGTTTCCACATGCATAACATGGGGGTCGCAAAAGTATCTACTTTACAGAGGTTTGTGAGGATTTAGGGTTAATATACATAAAGCACATAGAACATTATCTGGCACATATTAATTACGGTGTGTGTGTTAGTGACCATTAGATTAAATGATTTAATGTAGTTTAAAGATCTTAGGACAGTGACCAGTGCTTAGGAGAGCACTATGTACGGTTTATTATTAGAGAGATGCTGAGTCATCCATGCTTTCCTGGGATGAAAGAAAAGCTTCAAAGCGTTTGACTTGCTCCACTCTCTGTCCCCAGTCCTGTCTGGATGACAAGCCAAGTTCAAACACACCATTGGCTAGAAAACAAACCATGGATTTTTATGTCTGGAAGGGACCACACACGTGTTTTGCTGGCACCGCCTCTGCCTTCAGAAGCATAAGGAAATGGAAGTGGTTTTTCTTTGTTTTTTCCTTCTAGGTGCCATCTGCTTTGACATAGCTTTTCACACTGAATTCTCCATTTTTTACATATGTGTGACCTGAAGTTAAGAGACAAAATTCCAGAAACAAAATGGCAGGCTTGTGGTGAGGAGCTGTCCAGGGATGAATGTTGGTGCACCTGGAAGCAGATTTTAAAAGCAATTTCTCTTCACAACACCTTTTTCCAGACCACCTGGTGAGCATCCTGATAGACCATGGCAGTAGCAGCAGAACTATGGGAAGTATCTTAAGACCCGTATTTCCAATCCAAAGAGTATTTGTCATCATGGAAAAGAGGAGAGCACCTAATGTCAATCAGGAGGGGAAATTGTAGATAAATTATGACTGTGCTGTAATTGTATGTGTCATCAACCTACGTTATTTTTCTCCTCCAGATGACTACAATTGCAAAGTACAGCTTGCTTAGACATCGATGGCAGGACTATAGTGTTCTGTCACCCTTTAGTGGACGTTCCATATGAACACACAAACCTACCCCTGCATCAAATCCTGTGCATAATAACAGACACATGATGAAGTGCTGAAAAAAAAAAAACAGACTTGAAGAAAAAGTGAATGTCTTGAGCAAGAACATGATAGAACAACTCAAAAATGGTCTTTATTGCTAAGCACTGTTGGTATGTTGGTACTCTGCTGGACAGTACTGAAGACGTTGTAAGAAATGGGATCCTTCAAAAGACAGATGATATTGAAGTTCTCTTGTGTGAAAGAGAAATGGTATCCCACGTTTCATTTGCCATTTGAGAAAATGCAACCTGGTGTAGTCACTAATATGTTATAGAGAAAAATAATAATAAAATGTCTTTTCATATGTTAAAAAAAGAGATATAAGATTTCAGCTAGTAAGTGGCAAAGCTGAGATGTGAAACCCATCTGGGTGATTCCAAAGAGCTCATTTTCCTTTCTATACAGCATTGATTCTGCCTCCTCCTCTTCACAGACCGAGACCCAGGAGAGGCTGGCCCAGGTCTGCTGACGTGAACCCAGGGTAGGGTTTTCCAGGTACCGTGAGGACTTTCACAGCATGGACAAAGACTGGGCAGGTGTAGGAAACATGGTTACATAGACCCCCACTGTGGCTGAAATACCTTCCCTTTCCTCTTAATTACCTCTTAAGGATAATTTAAAATTAAGCCAGTTTGTGTTCTAAAGTTATGTTCTAATTGTCTTCATTAGCCTTAACAGAGTCAATACCTTGAACTCTAATTTTTATAAAATTTTAATTTCTATTGAACATCAGCAATGATAATAACAGCCCCCACACTTGCTCCAAATAAAGCATGGTCTGGGTCAGGTACGAATTATGGAGATAATCTAACACAGCCCTGTTATCCTTGCTCTTTTGGATTTTGGTATTCTGTATTTGACTACTGTAGGAATGGGGAATTGATTAGTCCTGTAGTTCTAATTATTAAGAAAGTTTCAGGCTGGAGTCAACTGCCCTCTGCTAGTAAAAAAAAAAAAGTCTGTGAACATTATACTTCAGCCTCTTGCATAGATTTAACTTGTTTATAATTCAAATTCTTAGATACGCTGTGGGATTTCTGGTAGCATTTGCTCACACAGTTAAAGTGAAATGACCAGGAAAATGCTTTTAAACTGAATATCGTGAAGTATTGTTAGTTGAAAATTAATATTCTTACCATTCTGCATTTCATCATAACTTCATAGCCCAGCACGGGGTGGTTCTGCGCTATCAAGGATTGACGGCAGGAAGTGGTCTGGATTCAATGCCAGGAGCAGGCCATGTGCAATCCATTTTTATGTTTTAAGTGCTTCCATAATCAGGCACAGCTTCAGTTAGGAAAGTTGGTATAGGCTTTTCATTTTCATGTGGTATTTAGTCAAGCACTAAGGGATAAAAACGGAAACCAGCAATCCCTAGGGATCACAAGTTTTCATTTATCCTGGAGGCCACTGGGCATCAAAGACCAATTGGATCTTTGAGTGGTTTCTAAATATAGAAGATAGTTCCTGAATCTCTTTTTAAGAGGTGTTATGTGAAAATACTGGGCTTTATTGATCAGCGTATTCAGGTATTGAAGCATACCTGTTTCCTCCATAGAGTACAGAGAAATATTCTTTCTTCAATGAAGTGAGTACACACAACTAGTAAACAAAAACAGTATATAGACACATGTATACTGTGTCCTTTTAACACCGTTTTGGGATAAGTAGGATGTACTTTACATTTCACAAGGCAAACAGCTGACTTTATGCACTATCATGCTCCATTTTCCATCAACTTTCCAACATATACTATTACAATTATTCTCTAGGATCCTGCCTGGTTATTTTGGAATACTGGGCAATATCTGTGGTTACGTTGGGAGGAGCTTATGCTGTTGTGCTCACCCCCAGGTTGCTTCCATGTTTCGCTCTGGGAAAGGAAGATTGGGCTCACTTGGCATAAGAACAAGTATCCAGGGCTTGATGGCCTTTTTCTTATTCTGCAAGGCAAGGGGAGAAGGAGCCATGCCTTTCATAAAATTATAGATGGTGTCCTATTGTGCTTAGTGTGTACTTAATGCCTGAAAGATGACTACAGGGACATTGTCATTCTGTTTTAATATATTTTTCACCTGATTTTTAAAATAATAACTCACTTTAGAATGCAAAAGCTCTTTAAAGGAGACTGTACGTGTGTTTGCGACAGCCTGAGAGAGAGTGTGGGAAGGAAAAGATAGACCTGGACGCTTTCCCGTAGAACCCAGTAAATTCCTGATATCGAACTAATTCTTATTCTGTGCACAGGGTCATTCACTCCAAACATCCTCTTCCCAACCATTTCCTCTAAAGTGAATATCAGAACTTCTCAATGCCATTGCTTCTATTTACATATTTAGGGTTTAATCAACCCAGTGATACTTTGGGTATTAGAATGAGGGAGGGGCTGGAATAAATTGATTTGCTACTATGAAAGTTAGCATCTTTTTGAACTTCTGTGGGAAATGATCCTCTTAGTGGCAAATCTTTGAAGCCTTAAATAAAATAGAGAATTCGTTGCTCTGCTTTAAGGCCGGTATCAGCACATCATGGCTTCAAAACAACAACGAAAAATCGTTTTTAAAAAATCCACCAAAATAAATTTCTCTAAATCAGTCTCACTTGATGCCAGACACACTAAGTAGCATTCCAAGTCGTGGAAGAAGTTCTTTTGGGTTACGAAGCATGGGGTATAGCATGTATCTGAAAGAAAGCTACAATTCCTCTGGGGAGTGCTTGCCCCTACACAGTGGTCCACCCAGCACAGTGGTCAGGGACTTCTTCCTCTCCCTTCTTACTGGCTATGCAGTGACCTCCTCCTCAATACTGTAGTTCTTTTTTTATTTTTTTAAATTTCTTTTTTATGTGAGGAAGACCAGCCCTGAGCCAATATCCGTTGCTAATCCTCCTCTTTTTGCTGAGGAAGACTGGCCCTGGGCTAACATCCGTGCCCATCTTCCTCTACTTTATATGGGACGCTGCCACGGCGTTGCTGACAAGCAGTCAGCCATGGAGGGGCGGGGGGCGGGCAGCTGGGCCGCAAACTCCCAGCTGCCAAAGTGCAAACCAAACCGCTGTGCCACCGGGCCATCCCTACAGTTCTTTTTCTTATAGCATGTCTGTCCTTTATGCTGCTGTGGGAAAATTTGGCCTTCCTCACTTTCTCGAGTAAGCCAACCTGCACAGTGAAATAAAGCCTGGGCAGCTAAATGAAGGAAAAAATCCAGAAAGTGGGGGGAGAGGAGGAACAGGAATAAATACCTGGACTTGAATTTCTTCTCACTCTCTACTTCAACTGTGTTACGTTGGATGGCAGTGGATTGCATTTCATCATATTGACTGATTTTGACACTGGCTTGTATGTGTCAAACTATATAGAGATTTTGCTAAATTCAAAGAAGAGGTGCAAAACAGTCCTTTCTACAGAATCAAGAAAATCTTACCTTCTGAGCAATAATCATACTGTGATTTAAAAATTGCCCAATTTAGATATGAATATTACTATAGTCCCTTTTTTGTTGCAAATTCCTTTTAATTCAAGATCATTTTTCTTTTCTTTTTTCTAAACATAATCACTTTCACTTCAGGTGTCCATTTTGAGTTTCATATTTAAAAAAATATGTATTCAATTCTCTAACCTGCATTGAGTTCTATTCTTTCTCGAGCTTAATTCAGTGCTTATGAAATTGTTAGATAATGGCCTTGAGTAATCATTCTAGACCTTTGCAAACAGGTGAAAGTTGGAGGTGGTAATCAGTCTTTTGGGTTCCAATTTCTCCTTTGGTGATTAAAAAAGGCTTTAGAGGGGGCCGGCCCGGTGGCATAGCTGTTTAATTCTCACTTTGGCAGCCTGGGGTTCACAGGCTGGATCCGGGGGCCCGCCGACACACTGCTTGTCAGCCATGCCAGCGCAGCGTCCCAAATAAAATGGAAGAAGATTGGCACAGATGTTAGCCCAGGGCCAGTCTTCCTCAGCAACGAGAGGAGGATTGGCAACGGATGTTTGCTCAGGGCTGGTCTTTGTCACACACACACACAAAAGCTTTAGAGTCATGCAGTTTTGTTACTTTTAGTCTTTATAGACCTTGGACATTAAAAGGTTTGAGTGGACTTCACAAACTTCCAGCTCTGGTTAATGACAAAACCTTCCTATACCCAACATCTACTGATTTAGGCTGCTTACAGCTGTATAGACATCCAAAGTTATACATGTCTACAGCCCCTCATTCCAAAATTTTGAGGCAAGTTATGTTTCAGAATTCTGAATTTTTCAAAACTTTACAAAATTTATATAATATGCACATACTACATAGAACAAAGACCATAAATATCTTCTCTTCAGTTCAGTTCAGGTTTTGCAGCCAAATGAATTCAAGCCATGTCAAGTTGTAATATCAAATAAATTATGAAAATCCTTTGTTTTTCAAAACTTCTGGATTCCAGAATTGTGAATAAGGGATTGCAAAAGGGTAACATGATTAGTTTTTTAACTGAGATAATTCTAGATTTACATGCCATTATAAGAATTAATACAGAGGGATCCATTGTACTCATTGTCCAGTTTCCCCCAATGGTAATATTTTGCAAAACTATAGTTTAGTATCACAACCAGGATATAGGCATTGATACAATCCACCTAATCCACTAATTTTGTGAAGATTTCCCCAGTTTTACTGGTACTCATTTGTGTGTATGTGTAAGTTCTATACGGTTTATCACTGGTGTAGGTTCATGTGTACACCACACCAGTCAAGATCCAAATATTTCCATCACCAAAAGGATCCCTCCCTCATGTTGCTTTTTTATACCCACATCCACTCTCCTCCCTTCTGTCCTTCCCACTCCCTGAACCTGGCAAACACTGATCTGTTCTCTTTTTCTAAAATTTTGTCATCTTGAAAATGTTATATAAATGAAGTCGTCAAAACCTTTTGGGTTTGGCTTTTTTCACTCAGCATAATTCCCTGGAGATTTATCCAAGCTGTTGCTTATATCAATAATTCTTCCTTTTCACTGGTGAGTAGTATTCCCTGTAAGTAGCATTGTGTTTAATCACTAACCTGTTGAGGGACATCTGGCCCGATTCCAGTTTTCAGCTACTACAAATAAATAAGACTATAAAGAACATTCACATACATGATGTTTGTGTGAACATAAATTTTCTGGGATAGATTCCCAAGAGTACAACTGCTGGGTAGTGCGGTAGCTGCATGTTTAGTTTTTTAAGAAACTGCCATACAGTTTTCAAGGTGACAGAAACAGTCTATATCCCACCAGCAGTGTAGAAATGATCCAATGTCTCTACATCCTCACCAGCATTTGGTGTTATCATTATTTTTTCAGCTGTTCTAATAGGTGTGCAGTGATATCTCATTGTGGTTTCAAATTATATTCCCTAATGGCTAGTGATGTTAAACATTTCGTGTGCCTCTTTCCCATCTGCATATCCTCTTTAACGAAGTGTCTCTTCAAATCTTTTTCTTATTTCATAATTGGGTTTATAGATTTTTATTTCTGTTGAGTTTTAAGAGTTCTTTTTATATTCCAAATACTAGTCCTTTGTTGAACATACAATTTGCAAATATTTCTCCCAGTCTGTCGCTTGTCATCTTATCAACAAGACCTTTTGCAAAGAAATTTAACAAATTTTCTTAAGGTCTAATTAATCAGTTTTCACTTTGATGGATAGTGCCTTTTGTGTCATGTCTAAGAATTCTTTGCTGAGTCATGAATTCCGATAATTCTCCTGTGGTATTCTAAAAGTCTCATATTTTACACTTAAGCCTATGATGAATTTTGAGTTAACTATTTTGAAGGCATGAAGTTCAGATTGAGGTTTTTTTCCCACCTATAAAGTCCAAATACTCCAGTACCATTTGTTGAAAAAATGATTTTCCCCACCATTGAATTGGTTTGCCCCTTTGTCAAAATTGTTTGTGCCTATTTGTGTAGGTCTATTTCTGAATCCTCTATTCTGCTCCATTGATGTATGTGTCTCTGTAACACCACGCTGTCTTGATTGTTGTGGGTGTAATGTAAGTCTTAATATTGAGTAGAGTAATTCCTCCCACTTGATTCGTTGTTAAGATTATCTTAGCAATTTTAAGTCCTGTGCTTTTCCTTGTAAATTTTAGAATAAGCTTGCCTATGTATACAAAAAACCTTGCTGAAATTTTCATGGGAATTGCATTAAACCTATAGATTAATGTGGGGGAGAATTAATTTGGGGGAGAATCCTTTGTTCAATTTTCTGTACATGATTATGGCATGTCTGTCCCTTTACCTAGGTCTTCTTTCATTTCTTACACTAGTATTTAGTAATTTTCAGCACACAGGTCCTGCACATGTTTTATCAAGTGTATAGTTCAGTATTTCATTTTCTTTGGAACAATTGTTAACGATAGTGAGTTAATTTTGGTTTCTGAATGTTCGTTGTTAGTAGATAGAAATGCAATGGATTTTTGTGTCTTGATCCTGTGTCCCGCAACGTTGTTGAATTCACTTATTAGTATTGAGAGTTTTTTGGTTTTGTTTTGAGTTTTGTAGATTTCTTGGGAATTTCTACCTAGACAATCATTTCAATTTTGTTTATTCTTTTTCAACCTGTATGCTTTTTATTTACTTTTCTTGCCTTACTGCAGTGGCAAGAGCTTCCAGTACTGTGTTGAATAGGTGGTGAGAGTGGATACCGGTGCCTCATTCCTCAGTCTTGGGGAGAAAGCATTCAGCCTTTCACCCTTCGGTATGAAGCTGGGTGTAGGTTTTCTGTAGATCCTCTTGCTAGATCCTGTCCAGTTGAGGTAATTTCTATTTCTAGTTTGCTGAGAGTTTTTATAATGAATGGGTGTTATTTTTTTAAATGCTTTTTCTGCATTGATTGATAAGATCATGACTTTTCTTCATCTAGTTTATGTGATGCATTACATCAATTGATTTTCAAATGTCAGATCAGCTTTGCATAGTATCAGTAAATTTACTTGGTTCTGGTGTATAATTCAGTATATACACAGTTGGTTTCAGTTTCCTAAGATTTTGTAGAGCACTTTTCTGCCTAAGTCCATGAGAAATAATACTCTATAGTTGTTTCTTTTTTGTACAATCTTTGCATAGTGTTGATATAAGAGTAATACTGGTCCCATAAAATGAGTTGGCAAGTGTTCCCTCTTTCCATTTTGTGGAAGAGATTTTGTAAATCTCTTCCACTGTTAATTCTTTTCAAATGTTTTGAAGAGTTTTCTAGTGCAAGCTCTTGGCCTGGACATTTCTTTTGGGGGAGGTTTTTAATTATAAATTCAATTTCTCTGATGGTTATAGGCTTATTCAAATTATCATGTCATCTTGGGTGAGTTTGCATAATTTGTGGTTTTGAGGAGTTGGTCCATATTTTCTAAATTATAGAATTTGTGTGTATAAAGTTATCCATAGTGTTCCTAATTATCTTTTAGTGGCTGTGGGATCTGCAGTGATATACCCTATTTCAGTGATATTCCCTATTTTGGATTTTCTCTATTATTTTTCTATTTTCAGTTTCATTGACCTTGCTCTTATATTTATTTCTTACATTCTTCTGCTTGCTTTGGGTTTATTTTGCTCCTTTACTGGTGTTCTTTGGTCAGAACTTAGGTCATTGATTGGAGACCTTTACTCATTTCTAATGCAGCCATTAGTGCTGTAAATGTCCATGTAAGTATTGTCAGCAATACTTTGGCTGCATCCTACAAAGTTTGGTATTTCTGTCTGTATTTTCATTCAGGTCTGTGTAGATTTTAAATTTCCTTTGAGAATTCCTTTTGATCCATGGATTATTTAGAAATGCATGGTTTAATTTCCACATTTAGACATTTTCCTGTTGTTGATTTCAAGTTTGATTCTATTATGATGAGAGAACACATTCAATATTATTTAAATTCTTTTAAAATTATTGAGGTTTGTTTTATGGCCCAGGATGTAATCTATCTATAGGAATCAACTATCTAGTTGAATGTTCCATGATTACTTGAAAAAAAAAAGTGTGCATTCTACTGTTGTTGAACAGAGCATCCAATATTTGTAAATTATATCCTGTTGGTGATTGTGCTGTTCAGATATTCTGTATCTTTGCTGAAATTTTGTTCAGTAGTTCTATCGGTCATTGAGAGGTGTGTGCTGTGGTCCCCAAGTATAATTGTGTACTTGTCCATTTCTTCTTTCAGCTCTATTTTTGTTTCATGTATTTAGAGACTCTGTTGTTTGTTTCATACAAGTTTAGGATCATTACGTCTTCCTGGTAGACTGATCCTTTTGTCATTATGTAGCACCTCTCCTGGGGTCTAGTAGGTTTCTCTGCTTTTGAAGTCTTCTATATCAGATATTAATACAGCCAGTCCTGCTTTTATTTTTTGGTTAATGTGTAGATGGCATATCTTTTTCCATTCTTTTATTTTCAATCTATCTATGTTGTTGAATTTGTAATGAGTTTGTTATAAGCAGTGGAGTTTGGTCTTATTTTTTTTAATCCATTCTGCCAATCTCTATTTTGATTGGTATTTTAGATAATCTACATTTAAGGTAATTATTGACATGTTAGTACATAAGGCTGCCATTTTATAATTTGCTTTCTAGTTGTTTCTTCTAGTTCTTATTCCTCTATTTCTCTCTCTCTCTTTTCTTTTGCCTCCTTTGGGTTACTAGAACAGTTTTTAGGATTCCATCTTGAGTTATAGTGTTTTTGAGTGTATCTCTTTGTATCGTTTTTATAGTGGTTGCTTAAGTTGTGCTTAGTGGAGATGATCAGGGAATAACAGATCTATGCCAACTTGTCCTGAGTAGAAGCTCCAGACAATAATATAATTTTAATAATAAGACATAGCTGAAAAGTTCTTCTCTACAAAGTGATCTTAATTTCTCAAATAACCAAAATTCTAGTCTAGAGAAGTATTTTTATTTTCTGATATATTTATTTATTTATATGAAAAATATTACAAAATGTATACTTAGTTCTATGTTCAATGTATTACATTTATCTTAAAGAATAAAATTGCCTAAAATTAAAAATGTTTCAGCAATTCTGATCACATATCTGTATTTCATATATACTATATGCATAATGGAAAATTTTAGAAACTTCTTTTAGAAATTTAACTTTTATTAGGACCATAGCAACATTGAGGTTAAAAGAATTAAACTTGGCAAGAGATGATAAATGTGCTCAATGCCAGATGGTTGCTGCTCTTTTAAATGTACAGATTTTCCATAGTTTGGGCACAGAATTTTTCCTTTGCACATCATGCAATTTTGAATAATAGCACAGTGAAGTGAAAATTTTCTAAGTGTAGTATGTAGTCTAGCATTTTTAGAGAAAGATTATTTCTTTCCTTTATGTGAATCCTCATGATTTATCCACGGATTTAGCTCCCCAAAATCTAGCATTGTAACAGGTGCTCAGAAGTTGGCTAGAAAGGAATTTTTTTCGTTACACTCACTGTTCTCTTTGGGCTCTTGGTTTGTATAATGCAATAATTGGTAATTTCCAATAGAATAGTTTGTGTTTGAAGTTCACATGCCCATTCACTTCAATAAGCCTCAGAACCGTTTGGACAGCAGGGGAACTTTTGGAAAATGTACTGTTAAGTATAATCGGATTTTTCAAAGATGTAGAAAAATTTAAAAAACTTGTGCTTAGAACTAGCTAGACCTGGACTTGAATTTGAACTGCATGATCGTGAGAATGTTGCTGTACCTTCCCAATATCTTCCTGTTGCCTTTACCACTTACATTCAACATGTAGTGGAGGTCAATTTTACTGCAGCCAGTGCAATAGGCAAGACCAAGAAATAAAAGTAAAAAGATTGGAAAAGAAAGAGTAAAACTACAATTATTCTCAGCCAACATAATTATAATCATAGAAAAATCTCCCCCAATTTACAGATAACCTATAACTGAATTTAGCAAATCACTAAACTAACATGTTCATCACAACATGACCATGCAAAAATAAATTGTATTTGATATATCAGCAACAAACAAAAAGATAATTCAATTTTAAAAATATTTAATTAAGCACCAAAATATCAAGTAACTCATAATGAACCTATCAAAAGATGTAAAATATTTACACTGAAAAGTATGAAAGACTCTTGAGAGAAACATATTTAAAGGACCAAAATAAACAGAGTATGCTCTGTTCATGGAATGGAAGACACAGTATTGTAAAGAAGTCCATTTTCTTAAAATTATCATAGATTCAATGTAACATCAATCAAAATCTAGGCAAGTTTTGGCGTCATTGTGTATGTAAGTGTGGAAATTCACACACTACTTTTAAAATTTGTTTGGAAAAGCAAAGAAGCAATTTTCTATTCCAGTAGAAATAGCAGGTAACAGATTTGCTAAATTTTTCACTTCTACATAACACCATTTTTCCAGTTCCTGCAATAGTCTCCTTGCTATCCATTTTCTAGTTCTCAAACCAGACTAATATATTTTAGGGTTTTGTTATAGTAGCACTCCACTTCCAAGTATCTACGTCTCTTGATTGACTATTACTGTGTAAGAAAAAATTAGAAAATCCTGTGGCATACAAGAATATAAACTTATTTAATTCCCATATCTCTGGATCAGCTGAGTGCAAGCTGATCCACAATGGGTTTACCTGTGTGGTTGTGCTGATCTGGTGCTCATTCACACATCTGAAGGCCAGCTGTGAGGGTTTAGCTTAGATAGGCTCATTCACCTAGGAAAAATCTGTTTCATGTGTTGCTCATCCTTTCCTAGAATCATCCAGGGCACATTTTTCTCATGGCCATGGCAGAAGTGCAAGAGTGAGTGACAAACCATGCAAGGACTTTTTGAACTTTAGTCCAGCAGTGCCTGCTAACATTCCATTGGCCAAAACAAGTCATGTGGCCAAGTCCAAAGTCAGGTAAGGGAGGGAAAGTACTCTCTGCCCATGGAGGAAGAATAAATATTTCTGAAAACAATTAATTTATCACAATTTGTAATGAGTTGTTTTAATTTTTTTTAATGTAGGAACTTTGTTTTTCAAAGCAGTTTTGTGTTCACAGCAAAAGTGAGCAAAAGATACAAAGAGATCCCATAAATCCTTCCTGCTGATCTCATACAGCTTTTCGTGTTATTAAATTCTTGCGTTACTGTGGAGCATTTGTTACATTTCATAAACCAACACAGATAACATACAAAATAGTTTCACTGCCCCAAAAATGTCCTGTGCTCCACCTATTAATCCCTCTCTCTCACCCAACCAACTGGCAACCGCTGACATTTTTAGCATCTCCATAATTTTGCCTTTTCCAGACTGTCATGTAGTTGGAATCATACAATATGTAGCATTTCATGGCTTCTTTCACTTAGCAATACGCATTTAAAATTCCTCTATGTGTTTTTTGTGGCTTGATAGCTCATTTCTTTTTAGGGCTGTATAATATTCCATTGAATGGAAGTACCACTGTTTATCCATTCACCTACTGAAAAACATCAAGGCTGCTTCCAATTTTGGCAACTATGAATAAAGCTGCTATAAACATCTATGTGCAGGTTATTGTGTGGAAAAAAGTTTTTAATGCATTTGGATAAATAATAAGGGGCACGACTGCTGGATCATATGGTAAGAGAATGTTCAGTTTTGTAAGCAGCTGCCAAACTCTTTTCCAAAGTGGTGTGCCACTTGCATTCCCATGAGCAATTCCTGTTGTTCCAGATTCTCACAACATTTGGTATTCTTGCTGTTTTGAATTTTAGCCATTTAATAAGTATGTAGTGATACCTCATTGTTTTAATTTGCAATTTCCTAATGACATATGATGTTAAGCACCTTTTCATATCCTTATTTAGCATCTGTATATCTTCTTTGATGAGGTGTCTGTTGAAATCAATTCCCATTTTCTAAATCAGGTTGTTCCTTTCTTGTTGTTTAGTTTGAAGAGTTTTTTTATTTGTTTGTTGTATATTTTGGATAACAGTCCTCAATCAGGTATGTCTTTGCAAATAATTTTCCCTAGTCTGTGGCTGGTCTTCTTATTCTCTTTGCCATGCCTTTTGCAGAGCAGAATTTTAAAATTTTAATTAAGTCCAACTTATAAATTCTTTTCTCATGGATCATGCCTTTGATGTATCTAAAAAATCTTCACCAAACACAAGGTCTTTTAGATTTTCTCCAATGATATCTTGTAAGTGTTTTTATAGTTTTACATTCTACATTTAGGTCTATGATCCATTTTGAATTAATTTTTGTGAAGGGTGTAAAGTCTGTGTCTGGATTCACGTTTTTTGCATGTAGATGTCCAGTTGTTTCAGAACCATTTGTTGAAAAGTTTATCCTTTCTCCATGGAATTGCATTTGCTCTTTTGTCAAAGATCAGTTGATTATATTTGTGTGGATCTATTTCTGGGCTCCATATTCGATTCTATTGATTAATTTTTTTCACCAATAACACAATGTCTTGGTTATTGTAGCTTTATTGTAAATTTTGAAGTCAGGTAGCATCAGTCCTCTGACTTTGTTCTGCTTCTTCAATATTGTGTTGGTTATTCTGGGCCTTTTGTCTTTCCATATAAACTTTAGAATCCGTTTGTCAAAATCCACAAATCAAATACTGTGATTTTGATTGGTTTGAATTGAATCTGTAGATCAAGTTGGGAAGAACTGACATCTTGATAATATTGAGTCTTCCTAACCATGACCATGGAATATCTCCACAGTTATTTAGTTCTTTTTTGATTTCATTCATCAAAACGACACGTGGTTGACTTGTGTATATTAACCTTGTATTTTGCAACCTTGTTATAATTGTTTACGAGTTCCAGGAGTTTTTTGTTGATTCTTTGGAATTTTCTACAGGCAAGCATGACATCTGTAAACAAAGACAGTTTTATTTCTTCCTTCCCAATTTTCATGTCTTTTATTTCCTTTTCTTGTATTGTTGCGTTATCTCAGACCTCTCAGTACAATGTTGAAAGGGAGTGGCAAGAGGAACAGATTTGCTTTGTTCTGGATCTTAGCAGGAAAGATTTTAGTTTCTCACTATTAAGTATGATGTTAGCTGGAGAGTTTTGTAGACGTTTTCATCAAGCTTATTTACTACCCTTCTAATCCTAACTTTCTGAAATTTTTTTTTTATTATGAATGAGTGTTGGATTTTATCAAATGCTTTATTTCTGCATCTATTGATGCAATCGTGTGGTTCTTCTTCTTCAGCCTATTAATACGATGAACTACATGAGTTAATTTTTGAAAGTTAACCAGCTTTCCATATCTGGAATAAATCTCACTTGGGCATAGTTTACAATTCATTTTATTAATTGTTGAATTTAATTTGCTAATATCTTGTTGAGGATTTTCGCATCTATGTCTGGGCCTAGTGCTTTCTGTTTTGGAGGGTTGTTAATTATTGATTCAAGTTCTTAAATATACGTAGGCCTTTTCAGATTGTGTATTTCTACTTGTGTGAGTTTTGGCAGATTGTGTCTTTTAAGAAAATATTCTATTTCATCTAGTTTTTCAAATTTGTGGGTGTAGAATTATTCATACTGTTCATTTATTATATTTTCAATATTCAGGGCATATATAGTGATAGCTTCTTATTCATTTCAAATATTAGTCATTTGTGTCTTCTCCTTTTTTCTTAGTTACTTTGACTAGAGTCTCAACGATGTTCTCGTGCTCAGAGAACCAGCTTTTGGCTTCATTGATTTTCTCTATTGTCCTGTTTTCCATGACACTGATTTCTGCTCTAATTTTTATTAGTTATTTTCTTCTGCTTAGCTTGAATTTAATTTGTTCTCTTTTCTTTTCTTAAGTTGAAAGCTTAAGTTATTGACTTTGGATCTTTCTTCCTTTTTCATATATATGCATTTAATGCTATAAGTTTCTCTAGGCACTGCTTTCACTACAAATTTTCATATTTTTAATTTTATTTATTTCAAAATATTTTTAAATTTCCCAAGATTTCTTCTTTGTCCATGTGTTACTTAGAAGTGTATTGTTTATATCTCCAAATATTTGGGGACTTTTCCACTATATTTCTGTTTATTTCCAGTTTAATTCCATTGTGGTGTGAGAGCTTGCTGTGTATGATATCTATTCTTTTAAATGTGTTAACCTGTGTTTTATGGTCCAGAATGTGATCTATTTTGGTTAATGTTCCCTGTGAGCTTGAGAGGAATGTGTATAATTCTATAGATGTCAATTAAATCCAGTTGATTGATGGGGCTGTTGAGTTCAATTGTGTCCTTACTGTTTTTCTGACTGCTGTATTAGTCCATTACTGATAGAGGGGAGTTGAAATCTTCAACTGTAATAGTGGATTTATCTCTTGCTCCTTGCAGTTATATCAATTCTTGCCTTACATATTTTGACACTCTGTTGTTAGGGACATACACATTAAGGAACATTATGTTTTTGGAGAATTGAACTCTTTATCATTACGTAATTTCCCTCTTTATCCTAAGAATTTTCCTTGCTCTGAAGTCTGTTCTGTCCGAAATTAATATGCTACTCCAGCCTTATTTAGATTAGTGTTAGCATGGTATATCTTTCTCCATCTCTTTACTTTTAATCTATATATGTCTTTATATTAAAATTGGGTTTCTTGTGGACAATATACAGTTGGGTGTGGTTGTTTGTTTGTTTATTTTACTCTGATGATATCTATCTTCTAATTGCAGTATTTAGACCATTGGCATTTAAAATGATTCTTTATATAGCTGAATTGCTATCTACCATATTTTTTACTCTTCTCTATTTATTATCCTTGTTATTTGTTTCTCTTTTTGTCTTCAAGTCTTTTTCTGCCTTCTGTGGTTTAATTGAGGATTTTATATGATTCCATTTTCTCTCCTTTCTTAACATATCAATTATATATTTTTTTGTTGTTACTTTTTTAGTGGTTGTCCGAACATTTGCAAAATACAATTATGACTAATTCAAGTCCACTTTCAAATAACACTATACCACTTCACAGGCAGTACAAGTACTTTATAATAAAGTTTTCCTAATTCTTCCCTCCTGTTTCTTGTATCATTTCTCTCATTAATTTTAATTATCCATAAGTTGTAATCATTAAATACATTATTGTTATTATTATTTTGAACAAATTTATCTGTCAGATTAAGAATAATGGAGAGTGATGTCAGCATCATGGTGGAGTGAGTTGTTCCCTTTGTCTCTCCCCTCTAAGTTACAACTAAATGGACATCCATTAACCAACAGAGGATTCTCTAAACAGCACAACATGACACCTGAAAGATCCATGCAGCTTCAGATACCATCTGGAGGTGGGTGGACTAGACCCCCAGGGAGCAGTGGAACTAAAGGAGTGGCCCCTTCCCTGGAAGCAGCTATCCAAGACATGGGTCCTCTGCATGTGGCCAGAGCAACTGTGAGTGGAGGTCAAGGGGGCCCAGCCTGTGCATGAATGCTTGTGAAGCAGTGGTAGCCTGGCCCGTGGGAGCACCCAATGTGCTGCAGCAGCCCAGCCTGTGCAAAGTCACCCCGCCAGGCAGCAGCCCCACCTGCATGAGTGAGACCTGACCGCTGAGAATGAAGGTGCCTGCCAAGTGGAAGCCACACCCATGCAAGCCTGACCCTCCCACTGAGCACTGTGGCCTGGCCTATACAAAGGTGCCCTGCTGGGTGGTGGCCCTGTCCATGTGAATGCGGAGTGGCTGACCAGCACAACTACAAGCAGAGTGGGAAAAGAAAAAACAGTCCCTGTCCCCTCCAATTGTGACAGGGGGTATTGGTGACCAGAAGCAACTGGAACCACAGCAGAACTGGGTACCCAGCCCCCACTGGCAGCAACCCCAATACCAGCTCCATCAGCAGCAGGGACTGTATATAAGTCCCCAGGTCCCCGGATCCCTACCGGTGACAGTGACACCATGAACCCAGCACCCCTACCAGTGGTGCAGCCAGCCCCCGAAGACAACCCAGGAACAGCAGCACAAGGGGTGCACAGGACAGCAGCATCTGAGCCCCTGGAGAGCCAGTGGAGGAACACAAGACCCAGGTGACCAGAGCCAAAGTAACCAAAGCTGTACCCAAATAAGAAAAAGTGATTACAACTACAAATGCACTGGCAGAGGAATCAATCCATCAAACACCATGAAGAATTATAGTAACACTGCAGAACAGAAGGGAAATGACAACTCCCCAGAAACCAAACCTGAAGTCACAGAAGACTACAATCTGACAGAGAATTCAAAATAGTTTTCATAAAGAAACTCAATGAGTTACAAGAAAGACAGTTCAATGAGCTTAGGAATAAAATTAATGAACAGAAGGAATGCTTCACCAAAGAGATTGAAGCTCTAAAAAAAAAAAAACCAAAAAACCCCCCAGAAATTTTGCATATGAAGAACCCAATTAATGAGATAAAAAATAATGTAGAAAGTATAAAAAAATAGAGTAGAACTTATGGAACAGACAATTAGTGACCTTGAAGATAGAAACCTAGAAATGCTTCAATTGGAGGAGGAGAGAGAACTAAGATTTTTTAAAAAATGAAGAAATTCTTTGAGAAATAACCAACTCAATTAGAAAAGGTAACATAAGGCTTATAAGTATCCCAGAGGGAGAAGAGTGGGAGAAAGAATCAGAGAGCTTGCTCAAAGAAATAATAGCTGAGAACTTCCCAAATTTGGGAAGAAACTGGAATACAAGTACATGAAGTCAATAGAACTCCTGATTACATCAATGTAAAAAGACCTTCTCCAAGGCATATAATATTAAAACTGTCAAAAATTAATGACAAAGAAAAAATATTAAGGGTGGCAAGAGAGAAGAAAAGGTTTACAAAGGAACCCTAATCAGGCTTTCAGCAGATTTCTCAGCAGAAACCTTACAAGCTAGGAGAGAATGGAAGGAAATATTCAAAATACTGAAAGACAAAAACTATCAGTCAAGAATACTCTACCCAGTGACATTATCCTTCAGATATGACAGAGAAATAAAATCTTTCCCAGATAAACAAAAGTTGAGGGATTTCATCCCTACTAGACCTGCCTTGCAAGAAATGATGAAGGGAGCCTTCCTACCTGAAACAAAAATCAAAGGTTTACAAAGTTTTGAGCAAGAAGATTAATAGACAGATAAAAATCAGAAAATTGCAGCTGTCTATCAAAATAGGCTAGCAAATACTTAATTATAACATAAAAGATAAAGGGAAAGAAAGCATAAAAAATAATTATAAACACTTCAATTTAGTCACAAACTCACAGCACTAAAAAGAATAATTTGTGATGAGGGAAGTGGAATGAGATGGAAGTTCCCTAGGCTAATGGAGATAAGAGACTATCAGAAAATGGACTATCTCATCTATGACATATTTTATACAAGCCTCAAGGTAACCATAATACCAAAAATCAGAGCAGAATCACAAGTTATAAACAAAGAGAAAATTGAGAAAACTATTACAGAAAGCCATCAAACTGAAATAGCAGTCAGAAATAGAAGGGAAAAGAAACAATGGAAATATAGAACAAGCAGAAAACAAAAGATAAAATGGTAGTATTAAGCCCTCATATATCAATAATCACTTTAAGTGTAAATGAACTTAATTCACCAATCAAAAGACACAGAGTGGCTGGATGGACCGAAAAACAAGATCCAACAATATGCTTCTTCCAGGAAACACATCTCAGCTCTAAAGACAAACATAGGCTCAGAGTGAAGGGATGGAAGATGATGTTCCAAGAAAAAGAAAATGGGCATAGCCATACTTATATCAGACAAAGTAGACTTCAAGATAAAAAGTATAATAGGAGACAAAGAATGGCAGTATATAGTGGTAAAAGGGACATTCCACCAAGAACACATAACACATTAATATATATGCACATAACACAGGAGCACAAGAATATATAAAGTAACTATTAACAGACCTAAAGGGAGAAATTGACAGCAACACAGTAATAGTAGGGGACCTCAACACCCCACTTATATCAATGGATAGATCATCCAGACAGAAAGTCAACAAGGAAACAGTGGCCTTAAATGAAACACTAGACCAGATGGACTTGATAGATATATATATCTGCATCCCAAAACAGCAGAATACACATTCTTCTTAAGTGCACATGGAACATTCTCAAAGATAGACCATATGTTGGAAAACAAGGCAAGCCTCAATAAATTTAAGAAGACTGAAATCATCTCAAGCATCTTTTCTGACCACAATGCTATGAAACCAAAAATCAACTACAAGAAAAAATCTGGGAAAATCACAGATATGTGGAGACTAAACAACATGCTACTGAACAACCATTGGGTCAGTAAAGAAATCAAAAATATCTGGAGACAAATGAAAATGAAAATACAACATACTTACTCTTATGGGATGCAGCAAAAGTGGTTATAAGAGAGAAATGCATAGCAGTACAGGCCCACCTCAACAAACAAGAAAAATCTCAAATAAGTAATCTTAAACTACACCTAACAGAACTAGAAAAAGAACAATCAAAGGCTAAAGTCAGTAGAAGGAGGGAAATAATAAAAGCCAGAGCAGAAATCAATGAAATAGAGACTGAAAAAACAGTAGAAAGTATCAATGAAACTAAGAGCTGGTTCTTTGAGAAGATAAACAAAACTGACAAACCCTTAGCTAGACTTACGAGGAAAAAAAGAGAGAAGACTCAAATAAGTAAAATTAGAAATAAAGTGGAGAAGTTACAGCAGACACCATTGAAATATAAAGAATTATAAGAGAATACTATGAGAAGTTATATGTCAACAAATTGGATGAGCTAGGAGAAATGGATAAACTCTTAGAATCAAACAACCTCCCAAAACTGAATAAAGAAGAAATAGAGTATTTGAATAAACCAATCATAAGTAAACACATTGAAACAGTAATCAAAAACCTCCCAGAAAACAAAAGTCCAGGACAAGATGGCTTCTCCCATGAATTCTACCAAACATTCAAAAAAGATTTAATACCTATCCTTATCAAACTATTCTGAAATATTGAAGAAGATAGCACACTTCCTAACTCATTCTACGAGGCCAACATTACCCTGATACCAAAACCAGACAAGTACAACACAAAAAAGGAAAATTACACGTCAATATCACTGATGAACATAGATGCAAAAATACTCAACAAAATATTAGCAAATTGAATACAACAATCCATTGCAAGGATCATACATCATGATCAAGTGGGATTTATTTCAGGAATGGTTCATCTGCAAATCAATCAATGTGATATGCCACATTAACGAAATGAGGAAAAAATCACACGATCATCTTAATAGATGTAGAGAAAGCATTTGACAAGATCCAACATTTATTTATGATAAAAACTCTCAATAAAATGAGTATAGAAAGAAAGTACCTTAACATAATATAAACCATATGTGACAAACCCACAGCCAACATCACACTTAATGGTGAAAAACGGAAAGCCATCCCTCTGAGAACAGGAATAAGACATGGGTGCCCACTCTCACCACTCCTATTCAACACAGTACTGGAGGTTTTGGCCAGAGCAATTAGGTGAGAAATGTAAATAAAAGGAATCCAAACTAGAAAGGAAGAAATTAAACTCTCACTCTTTGTAGATGGCATGATTCTATATACACAGAAAAGCCTAAAGAATCCATTAGAAAACTATTAGAAATAATCAACAACCATAGCAAAGTTGCAAGATACAAAATCAACTTACAAAAATCAGTTACATTTCTATATGCTAATAATGAATGAGCAGAAAGAGAAGTCAAGAATACAATGCCATTCACAACTTCAACAACAAAAAAATAAAATACCTAGGAATAAATTTAACCAAAGAGGTGAAAGACCTATATGCTGAAAACTATAAGACATTTTTGAAAGAAATCGAAGAAGATATAAAGAAATGGAAAGATATTTCATGCTCATGAATTGGAAGAAGAAGCATAGTTAAAATGTCCATATTACCTAAAACAATCTACAGATTCAATGCAATCCCAATCAGAATCCCAATGACAGTCTTCACAGAAACAGAAGAAAGAATCCTAAAATTTGTGTGGAACAACAAAAGACCTTGAATAGCCAAAGAAATCCTGAGAAAAAAAGAACAAAGCTGGAGGACTCACAATCCCAGACTTCAAAATACTACAAAGCTATAGTAATCAAAACAGAATGGTACTGGTACAAAAACAGACACACATCAATGGAACAGAACTGAAAACTCACAAAAAAACCCCCACACATCTATGGACAGCTAATCTTTGACAAAGGAGCCAAGAACATACAATGGAGAAAGGAAAGTCTCTTCAACAAATGGTGTTGGGAAAACTGGACAGCCATGTGCAAAAGAATGAAATTAGACCATTATCCTACACCACACACAAAAATTAACTCAAAATGAATTAGACTTGAGTGTAAGACCTGAAATCAAAAAACTCCTAGCAGAAAATATAGGCAGTACACTCTTGTGAAGTTTTAAACTCACTCACATCAGTCTTAGCAGTATCTTTTTGAATACCATGTCTACTCAGTCAAGGGGAACAAAAGAAAAAATAAACAAATTGGACTAAATGGGAGAAAATATTTGCAAATCATATATCTGACAAGGGGTTAATTTCCAAAATATATAAAGAACTCATACAACTCAGCAACCAAAAGACAAACAACATGATGGGCAGAGGATATGTACAGACATTTTTCCAAAGAAGTTATACAGATGACCAACAGGCACATGAAAAGAAGTTCAACATCACTAATTATTACAGAAATGCAAATCAAAACTACAATGAGATATCACCTTATATCTGTCAGAACAGCTATAATTAACTAGAGAAGAAATTACAAATGTTGGAGAGGTTGTGGAGAAAAGGGAACCCTCATACACTGCTGGTGGAAATGCAAACTAGTGCAACCACCATGGAAAACAGTATGGAGATTTTTCAAAAAATTAAAAATAGCAATACCATACGATCCAGCTATCCCACTACTGGGTATTTATCCAAAGAACATGAAATAAACAATTCAAAGAGATTTGTACATCTCTATATTCATTGCAGCATTATTTGCAATAGCCAAGACATGAAAGTGCCCATCAGTTGATGAATGGATAAAGAAGATGTGCTATACACACACACACACACACACACACACACACACACACAATGGAATACTACTCAGCCATAGAAAAGGACAAAATTGTGCCATTTGCAACAACTTGGATGGACCTTGAAGGTATTACGTTAAGCGAAATAATCCAGACAGGGAAAGACAAACACCATATGATTTAATTCGTATGTTGAAGGTAAATGAACACATGGATAAGTAGAACAGATTAGTGCTTACTGGAGGGGAAAAGGGTGGAAGGAGGGTGACAGGAGCAAAGGGGCACATATGTATAGTGATGAATAAAAACAAGACTATTGGTGGTGAGCATGATACAGTCTATACAGAAACTTACATATAATACTGAAATTTACATAGTTATAAGCCAGTATGACCTCAACAAAACAAAACAAAATTTTTTAAGAACAATAAAAGCAGAAGTTTTAAATTTAACCTTCACTATTCCTTCTGTAATGCTCTTCCTCTCTTTATGTGGATCCATCTTTCTGCCCTAAATTATTTCTTTCTCTCTGAATCACTCTTTTTAACATTTATTGCAAGGCAGGTCTATTGGCAAACAATTTCTCAATTTTTGTTTGTCTGAGAAAGTCTTTATTTCTTCTTCCCTTTTGAAGGGTAATTTCACTGGGTACAGAATTCTAGGTTCATGTTTCTCTTCTCTCAACACTTCAGATACTTTATTCCATGGTCTTCCTGCTTGCATGATTTCTAAGGCCCAATGTAATTCTTATTCTTGCTGCTATATAGTTAAGGTGTTTTCCTCTGACTTCTTTCAAGACCTTTTTCTTTATCTTAATTTTCTGTAGTTTGAATATGATATGCCTAGGTGTAGATTTTCTTTGGCATTTGTTCTGCTAGATATTTTCTAAGCTTTCTATAAAGATCTGAAAATAAATTTGACAGAATTTAAGATTTCTAAACTAAATTGTAAGCATAGAGCTATCCAATAGGCATAGAAATATAATGTGGATTTTAAATTTTCTATTACCTCATTTAAAAAGCTAAAAATTAAAACTAATTTTAATAATATAGTTTAACATAATTATCTAAAATATAATCAATATAAAATCATTAATATTACATTTTGCATTCATTTTATACTAATTCTTTGACACTGTTGTTTATTTTACACTTATAGCCCATCTTAATTCATATTCACCATATTTCTTTTTTTTTTTTTTTTGAGGAGATTGACCCTGCGCTAACATCTGTTGTCAATCTTTCTCTTTTTTCTTTTTATCCCCAAAGCCCCAGTACATAGTTGTGTAACATAGTTGTAGATTTGTAGCTCTTCTATATGGGATGCTGCCTCAGCATGACTTGATGAGTGGTGAGTAGGTCTGTGCCCAGGATCCGAACCGGTAAACCCCGGGCCGCCAAAGTGGAACTTGTGAACTTAACCACTATGCCGTGAGGCAGGCCCCTCATCATATTTCAAGTGCTCAATAGTCACATGTGTCTAGAGGCTGCCATATTGGGCAATGTGGGTCTATATATTTTTGTATAATAAAAGACTTCATATGATAAATAGATTAAAAATTAAATCAGTATAATATAGCATTATAAATATGTCTATATATAAATAATATGAGCATCAGAGAGAATTTTAAACAAGACTAACAGTATAAATTAGATTTGTAGACAAAAATTTTTAATTATTCATGTTAACAAAAACATTTGCAATACAAATAACAATGTGCTAATCTCCTTATTATATCCAGAGCTTTTAGAAATCAATTAGAAAAATACTAACAATCCAACAGAATATAACGAACACAGAACATCAAACTGGGTTTAATGAAAAAGGCATATATAGTTTATATGCAAGTGAAAAGCTAGACAGTACTGTTTATAATTAAATAAGTGCAAATAAAATTAAATTACTTTTTCACCAACTTTACAGGCACAAAGTGATTGTTAAGGTCTAGTAACACAAGGACACTCATATAAAATTGTTGGGCATGAAATTGGCACAATCCTTTTGAGGGTGATTTATAGTAGTTACCAAAAATTGTTTAATGATACATATAGTAACACAGCAATTTCACAGGAAATTCTGCTTGAAATCGTTGCATAAATGCAATTAAAATGCAGGGACACATTGGTTATCTGAAGTAAGGCTAGCTGGACCCTTCCATTTACTAGCCAATTATTCAAAAACAAAATTCTTAACATATCTGGGTCAAAGATTCCTCTGTAAAAGGGAGGTAATTATAGAGCCTACCTCACATGACTGTTATAAAGATTAATTTAATTCCTGGAAAGCACTTAGAAAGTGCTTACCATGTTAGCTATCTCAAAAAGTTGCTACAATAAGTGTCCTTGTAATATATCCTTGAGCACAAAATGATGCTGCTGCTATAGAATTAAAGTAGTAATTAAAGGGCTAAAGAGAACCTAAATTCAATATGATGCAATACTTTGTAGCTATTAAAACAATACATTAGAGGTATATGTGCTAATATGGAATGATGTGAAGAACTAATATTGAAATTTTCAGAATGAGATTCAGAAGAGGAGGTCTGTTATTTCACCATTTTTATAATATGGGGGTGGAAGATACTTACAAATGGTTCTGGAGAGAACATCTTATGGTTTGAGATGAAATAAAGACTTGCTTTTCCTTGTGTGACGTTTTTATGTGAACATTTACCACATAAATGTGTTTTTCAATCTCTGAGTCTGTTTCTATTAACTGGTTTTGGTTTTGGTATTTTTGGTCCAGGTTATGAGTCACATTTTCCTATCTTTTCCCATGTCTAGTCATTTTTAGGGTGTGATGGACATTGTGGATGCTACAGGCAGATAGATCCTGTCAAGAGATGGTTTTAGGAGCCCTTTTTCTAGGGCTAGAGTAGTTCTACTTCCAAGAAATGGCATCCTGAAGTATCGACTGAATACAAAAAAAAGTCGAGATCTTTCCACAGCGGATATAAGAATACCAACATTTCCCTGCCCTGTAAAATATCTAGAATCTCTCCTCAGGTCACAGCTCCTCAGTTGCTGTTCTCTGCCAGGCCTCATGTCTGCCTCTATGCATACGCAGGCAGTTTTCAGGCAGAGACTTAAGGGACTTAAGATATCTGAGGTTCTTTCTCTGAGCAACTCTCTCCTTTCTAAAACCCTTTTCCAATAATTCACACACCACAGCAGATCCAAACTCTCATCCTTATTTTCTCCACCTACAAATGCTGCTGCTCTCAGTTCAGGCTCTACTCAGTTTGAGAGCAGTTTCCAACTGCTCTCAAACAGGAAGAGTGGATGAAGGTAGATCTCACCTCTTACATTTCTCTTTTTCAAGGATCACAGCCCTGTGCTGTCTGTAGTTCCATGCCTGAAAACTGTTGCTTCATGTAGTTTGTTAATCTCATCAATTGATCATGGCAGGAAAAAGGTGAGTTCAATACTACTACTCCGTGATAAGCAGAACTGTAAACATCTCAGATAATTATTATATTTTGATAAGTAGGTTACTGATAATGTTTGAATTTATTGTTATCACATGTGCCCCTTCTAGTTTTTAAAACTTCATTTTTAAGTAAACCTTTATTTTAGAAGAATTTTTGATTCACAGAAAAATGGCAAAGATAGCATAGAGAGTTTCCATATAACTCCATATGGGTTATCCCATTTAACCCTATATAACCCTAGTCTCCTCTATTATTAACATCTTACATTAGTATGGCAGATTTGTTATAATTAATAAACCACTATTGATATATTATTATTAACTAAAGTCCATACTTCCAGTGTGGACTATTGATATTTCCTTAGTTTTTACCTAATGTCCCTTTTTCATTCCAGGACCCCATCCTAAAATATTATATTACAGTTGATTGGCATATTCACTTAGGACCTTCTTGGCTATGACAGTTTTTCAGATTTTCTTTGGTTTTGATGACTTTGATAATTTTGAGGAGCATAGTCAGGTATTATGTAGAATGCTCCTCAGTTGGGATTTGTCTATTTTCCTCACAGCTGGATGAGAGTTCTGTTTTTTTAGGAAGAAGACCATATATTTTAAGTGTCATTTTCATCACATTTTATTGTGGATACATAAGATTGCTCCAGTGTAAAGTTACTCTTTTTTCTCTCTTACCGTAATTAAATTATGGAAGAAAGTTACTATGACGGTGAGAAATTTTTTATTCAAAACCAGTACAGTTTCATTCAAATCTAGATATTGAATTCTAGGTTGGAGTTTTTCTTTCAACAGTTTAAATTTTCTACTCCACTCTCCTCTTGCTTGCATGGATTTTTGACAAGAAGTCTGCTGTAATTCTTGCTCCTCTGAACATAGGGTGTTTCTTTTCTTAAGATTTTCTCTTTGTTGTTGGTTTTCTGTAGTCTGAATATGACATTTCTAGGTGTAGGTTTTTTGGTATTAATTCTTCTTGATGTTTTTTGAGCCACTTAGATTTGTGATTTGTTGTCTGTCATTAATTTTGGAAAATTCTTGGCCACTATAATTTAAAATATTTTTTTCTGCTCTGTTCTCTACTTTTCCTTCTTCTGGCATTCCAGTAATGCCTATCTTACGCTTTTTGAAATTATCCCAAACTTCTTTTCTGTTATTTCTTTCTTTTTTAATTTTCTCTTTTAATTTCAGTTTGGGGAGTTTCTATTGACATTTTTTAAATCGCTGATTCTTTTCTCAGCCACATCCAATCTACTGATGAGACCATAAAGACATTTTTCAATAATGTGACAGGGTTTTTTTTCTAAAATTTCCTTCTGATTATTTCTTAGAGTTCTCATCTCTCTTTTGAGATTACCCATGTGTTCTTGCACGTTGTCTACTTTTTCCATTAGCACCTTTAACTTGTCTGAATCTGGTTCTGATGCTTCCTTTGTCCCATCAAACTGTGTTTTTCTGTCTTTTGGTGTGTCTTGTACTTCCTCATTGAATGCTGCACATGTTGTATGGAGTAATAGGAATTGAAGTGTTTGGGCTTTAGTGTGAGGATATATGTGAATCTTCCTTGAACTTGAGCTGTATTTAATATTTGTTTTAGCTGTAGATGCCACAGTCTTTAAATTACTCCTCTGTCCTTATCTCGGTCTCCTCTCCTGACTTTGGGCTCTCCTGAATACTCTCCTCAGGATGAGTCTGCACCTAAGTCAGCTCTCTAAGCTATAATACCTGTGATGATACTGGAGCCCTGTGGATGTGGCAGTAAGGAGTGTGATGGGGAAGTTTCCACAATCTGACAACTAAACCTCAGACTTAGTGTGTGCATGCCCTGGGCTATGACCTTCACAATCTTTTTCCCCTGCTCTTAGATAAGACAGGAAGGTGAGAGGGGGCTGGATTGGGAGAAATGATATTCCCTCACCTGGGATAAATGCTCTGGTAAAATTTTTTTGTCTTGGATCATGGGTCATTGTCATGGAGAATGCTCTGGGATTATTGCACAATTTTTTTCCACCTCCTCCTTTAAGGGGATCTTTCTTGGATCACTATCATGAGAACCACCTGGGGAAATTAAAAATAAAACCCCACAAAGTCTTGGGAAACCCTTAGCCTGCAACTCCTGGCAGTTTCATCATGCTCGTGCTAGTTTACACTCAACCTCCAGCAATTTGTCAAAATTATTATTAAAATGTTCCTATCTGGGCCGGCCCGGTGGCACAGTGGTTTAGTCCCCGCTTGGCAGCCCAGGGTTCGCGGGTTCGGATCCCGGGTGCCCGCCGACGCACTGCTTGTCAGCCATGCTGTGGCGGCGTCCCATATAAAGTAGAGGAAGATGGGCACAGATGTTAGCTCGGGGCCAGTCTTCCTCAGCAAAAAGGGGAGGAGTGGCAACAGATGTTAGCTCAGGGCTGGTCTTCCCCACAAAAAAAATGTTCCCATCAGTTATGGCTCCTGTGACTTCTGCTTCAGATCTAGGTAAGCAGATCTTAGCTGCGACTCTGCAGTCCCCTTTTTTCCAGATTGTGGGGTGGCAGTTTGCCCTTCAAACTCATTTCTCTGATGGGCCCAAGAAAAGTCATTGATATTTAACTTTTTCAGCTTTTTCTTATCGTAAGGCTAGGGTGATAAAATTCAAGCTCTTCATATGTAGGAACTGAAACTCTTTTATAGTTTCATTAAAAATGCTTATATCACGAATTGATCTAAATTTACACTAATAGAGGAAGAGAGGGGAGGATAGGATTTTTTTTCTGTGATAATTGAGAACTAATATTTCAGAATAGATTTATTCCCTACCTGAGTATAAACGGAGAAATTGGTAATAGGATGGGGTTGATTATGTCTTTCACTTGTGAAAGTTTGATACAACTCACGAGGGCATGTTTTCAAATTTTGTAGACACAAAAGAGAGAGTGTGAGTTGGAATTAATCTGCCCTAAAATCTTCCTATACGTTTTTTGCTCCAAAATCTTAATCATTCATCACAAACATTTACTCTAGTTGCTAAAATTTCTCACTAAAGCTTGCCTCCTTTTCAAAGTTCCTCACTTTATATTCAAACACTTTAAAGCATTTGGAATATTTCTGTGAAAGTTTTCAACAAAATCAATCAGAAAATGAATATTTTCTTGTCCTGACCCTCAAACAGTTAAATATCCTCAATTTTTCCAAAACAAAGAAATCACCTTTGGGTAAAAGCTGAAGATGGAAAATTTCAACCAAAGAGGAATTATTCATAAGTTTCAAGTGTCCTCAAATAAAAGCTTATAGTGGAAACTGTTTCACAATTTTAATTATATTGGTCATTCTCCCCAATTTTTATAATGGGTTACAATACCTAAACTGGATGAGAAAAGCCAAGTACAAAATGTCAAGACTAAAACCACATGAAGGCTCTCAATATTTTTGCTAATTTTTGCCCTCCTCAGGCGTATGTTGTGAAATGTAGACTTCTTCTGCAAGCAACTGGCACGCGCGCGTCCCAGAGTCCTCAGGGAGTTGTAGAGAAGTTTCAAGAGTTAAAGAATTATTCCTCTCTTCAATAACTAAAACAATGAGAACCACCATTTTCTTCATAAAAACTGGATAAAATAAATCCTTTTTTATTTTGGGGATACATGAGTGCCTCAGCCACAGATTGGATACAGCCATTTTTGTGTGTCTGTTTGCTGTGAGGTCTATAAATCAAGGGATAATTACTGTTCCAAAATAGAACTGTATGCGAAATGGTGGAGCCTGTGCTTTTTCTGTCTGCTGCCATTCTCAATCTTTCCCCCAGTTCCAGTTCAGATAGATGCTTAGAGCCCAGGAATCACTTTCCAAGCTTTGTTCTGCAAGTGCATTTGGTTTGCAAATGGAAAGGGCCATTGGATTAATAATCCATAGCCATTTATCAAGCACCTATTACAAGTCATATTCCAGCCTAGTTGGCTTTCTGTATGCACCCTTCCTATAATTCAAGGGGGAAAATATTATTCTTCCTCTTTTAGAGGCTTTTCGTTTAGAGGAAACTTTTATGGACTAGTCTTAACTGATTGAACATCTCTTCTTGTCAGGAGTAGAGATACCTGCTAAAAGTGAATGAAAGGGCCAATCCTAAAGGACAGAAAACTGTCCCCCAGGATGCCCTCCTGAGGGAAGCTGCTACTCTGCCTTAGAAGCCTAGGGTTGGTTTACTGAACAACTCAATGTATAAGCAAGACAATCATGTGAGCATGCCAGACCCTCTTTTTGGTGGCCTTGGCACTACCAGTCCTGAAGCAACTGTAATAAATTAGAGATTGCACTGGCTTGCAGTTTTGGAACTTTCATTGTTGCTGTGATGTTTGGCTGGAGTCCTTGGAACTAGGGCATGGCTGTCTCCACTTCGACTCCAAAGTAAAGTTCTGGACAAGAAAGGAAGCCCTTTCCCCTAGGGCAAGATGCTGCAATCTCTGCAGTAGTTCAGTCTCACCCCCACCTCCACCTCTGATACTTACAAATCCACATCAGATGGCTGAGTTTGGGAGTAATGTTCCTTGGAGACGTGGGAAAAATCAGTCTGCTTTTCCAAAATTTACGACAACTAGATGGATATCCTGAGCGTTCATTCTCTCCTACCTCCACCTCTGAGGACTTTAACGTTTTTTCCACTCTCTGTCTGCAGGCATGAGGGTGCTGTTTTCATCCATCATCTCAACTGCAGTGGCATTGCTTGGTTCCTCTACTCATCAGTAGATTAGACAATGTAAAAATTTCATATGTAAGCATGTTAACTAGGAGCATAGTGAAGGCAAAACATGTGCAGGTGATGATGAGGCTGGTTGTGTAATAAATTAAGAAATACAAAATAGACAGCTATAATGTTCCTTTATTTTAAGGTAGTTTTTACTTTTACCAACATTGTTTCAAGCAGGGGTTACACTATCAGTTCCATGGTTCTAAATGCAGCTTCTCTCAACACATGGAAGCAGGTCATCTGGACCAGAGGAAATTAAAACACAAAAGTAAAGTAAAATCAAAATAAGAATAATAAAGATGTGCACACTCCATAGTATGAGTGTATTTGCTATAAGTGATTCTAAGACTTGGCTTCAAGCTTTATGGAAATCAAAGAAAATAAAAGCATGCTCACCTACTTATATATTTTTAATACTTATATATTTTTAATATTATATATTTTTAATTATCTGAAATGAAGAAATATGCCAACAACTCAATGGGGAGAAAAAATATTTCCTTTTATTTTCTAAATAAAACTTCTATAACAATTTATTAAATGATTTTCAAGAGAACACTATTCACTCTACAGCACCAGCTAACCCCAAAGAGAACTAATTCAATGGTACCCTGGTAGCTCAGCAAATAGAAAAACAAGCAGTCCAATATTATTTCTAAAATGAGGCAGAATAAAGAATAACACAATAAGATTCCAGAATATGTTACAAAACTGAATTTTAATAATTAAACCCAAAATACAGGTTCTTAGCCAAAATTCTTTTTAACCCAGGTTATATGCTATATAATTAGAATAGAGACACAATTATCTCACAGTAATAAAACATTTATAAGAGTGAAAATATATAATTCTAGCTTTATTTTCTCATTGCTCAATGTTCACATCCTTCAGTGTTTGGCATATTTTGAGATTTAGAAAATGTTCTGAAAATTAAATGAGGCCATAAAGTCAAAACAGAAAAAGTTACCGATGCCAAGTCAAAACACTTGAAAGTTAAGAAAAGCATTAGAAAAGATGAAAAACGATCCCCGTTCTTTCTGCCAATTAGCATAATTTGCCCAAAGTGATTACAAATCACGTGACCTATTAAAATCCATTGGTCGATTCTATTACTTGTACTTTCAGCAATAGAGATGCCCAATCTCTGCTTTTTAAAACACTTCTGTGTTTTACTTGGCTTCGGGGCCACAATGCTTTCCTGCTTTACCTCTCACTTCTCCTTCTTTGTTAATCTACACTCTTTCCAGATCCTCTCCTCTGCTCCAAGACTTCAAATACCAGAAATACATGATTTCTTCTCAACTTTACATCTGAAGATCTAACCACTCCCTTGAGGCCCAGTGTCATATACGTAACTGCTCACTCAGCACCTCATTTTGTCTCTCCAATAGGCATCCAAATGTCTCAAGTCCCAGACTTTATTCTTGAGACCAATACAAGCCACCCAGTCCTTGAGGCCAAAACCTTCAGAGTCGCATTTGGTCTTTTCTGATAAACAAGCTCTTTGATAAGTGTGATGTCCGCCATCCTTTATGTGGACTTTGGCGATTGTCGCTGGCTGGTCCCCTGGTTCCACTCCAGCCTCCAGATGTGCTTGCCTTCCCCCACTCACATTACAGGATCCAGAGGCCCTTTGACTAATGAGCTTGCACAACAAAGAGAGGAGGGAGGGGACTGACATCTCATTGGGTGGTGGAGAGCCAGAAAGACCTCTTGTCTTAGAGCAGAGAACAACTTTTCCGTGCCCAAGATGCACTTGTCTCTTAGGTACAGGGTTTGTTCCTCCAAAACTGTGAAGGGGGACATGAAGATGGCAAGGTTGCTCTCTTTCTCCATCCTTTCACATGCTTCTACTGACAATGATCTCAGTGGGTCACACATTTTCTTTGGATTCTTAACCTCCTGGTGGCTCCATTTTCCCATGTCGGAAATAGGTTAGTTGCTATTCCTTCTTCCGAAGGTTGATGTGAGGATTCAATGAGATGAAGCCTAATAGGCCTGCTTCAATGCAAGCTGATTGTATGATTAGTTCTAGTTAAATGATTGTTTTAGTTAGACCAGCTGGTACAGAGGTGTTCTGCCTCTGGCCACACCTGTGGACGTGAGAGTGAAACTCCCACAAGTAATGTCTCTCCCTCTTCTCCTGCTCCTTGTCATTTTCCCCTCATGGCCCAGACACCCAGCCAATTGTATGCCATCTACCTCCACCAAAGTTAGAAACTTCTCTCAACGACCAAAGTGTTCAAAAAGACCGTGAAAGAAAGGTCAGTGTTTAGCCCCAAAGAATAAAGGATATTACCTCAGACTAGAGGGCAGACTTGTGGATGCCAGAAGTGTTCCTAGCCCCTAGGGTAAGTGCTATAATATTCACAAACGTTGTCCTTATTCTCAGTGTCATAACCTGGTGAGGTTACAGAGCTTTGCTGAGGGTCAAGTAGAAAGTAAGTGGAGAAGCGGCTTCCAAATTCTGTCCTGACTTACTGCCCAGCGAGCAACTCAGTTGCAGACAGACAAGATGATAACATTCATATCTTCCCGAAGCCTGGAGGTCTGAGGGATGAAGCCTTCCAGGGCTTTTTCATCCTTGTACCGTGCATCCTTTTCTGCACATGGAACTCTGAACAAGTTTCATGCTTGAGAGCTCCCCTTCATTCTGCACAGAGCTTTCTTGGCACCGCTGCTCAATTTGGACTCTCCCTAAAACCACAGGGGCCCAAGTTTGGAAAATGACTAGGTGAACAGCCAGTTTAAACTTGACTGACTTGTACTTAAAGAGATATTAACACACAAAAAGAGAAGCTATGGGAGGTGGGAATAATGTGATTCAGGAAATCTTTGAACCTGAAAAATGAGTGGATCTCGCCAGGCTATGCGGAAACCCACAGTTAACACTAACGGTGAATGAAGTGTGGTACTTCATTTGCCCTCATGACCTGAGTGGCATCGTCAGCCCCTGGTACAGATGAGGGGACAGGCTTTGTGAGCATGAGTAACTTGCTTGAGTCTTCTATTCTGGGTTGCCTCTCATGGGGTCCCCATCAGGCACTGCAGCCCTAGCTGGGACCTGGCTCACCCAGTAACTTCCTTCGCTCAGCACTGTGGCCATTTCAGTTGGGTGCCATGGAAGGACCATCTGGTAGAAGGATTTTATGCTTAGTGATCCTACTTGGGCATCATTGCTGCTTTGACTGGAAGCCTTCACTCCTCTTGAGAACTGTCTTGTCACTGCTGGAACTTTCAAGATGCCAAAGCTGGATCTACCAGAAAGCAGAGTCAAGGAGGTATCCTCTCTCCCTTCATGTGTTACGCTCTCATTATAGGTTCCAAAAGGAATGCTGCTGTGTACCCCAATGTCTTGCAGAGCTTAAGGATGTAACCACAGTTCTTTGAGTCTATCCTCACACCATTCCTCTCCTTGGGATCTAATCATGAACCTTTTTGGTGAGGGGATTTCGGCTAGGGTTGTACCTGTGTAGTAATCCACCCGTTGGAACTCAAGTGTTGCTTCCCTCTAATGACTGAAGTCATTTAACTGGGTTGGTTGACTTTTTTTTTTTTTTTAATTTCTTTTACTTTAAGAAGCCTCTTTAGTCCCACAATCATAGATTTCTGGTAGGCCCACCCCACCTATTCATCAATTATGCCTGGACATATCATATTCAGCTGGACAAAATAAATAACGAAGGTGATGATGATGATGGAAAAATAATACATATCACTAGGTAAGTAATTGCTGAGTTCCAGGTATATCTGCTAAACATTTCACATGTATCATTTCATTTCATCATCACAGTATACAAGTGAGGGAGCTGAGTTTCAGCAAAGATAAGCAATTTGTTCAAGGTCCCACTATATGTGCATGTGTATATGTACACACATATATCTATATCCAGACATACATCTGTATCTATATCTATCTATCTACTTATTGCAACCACACTTGCATATTTGGGTGTGTTTCTGTCCCCTCCTGGACTGAAGCTCAATTAGGGCAAGATTGTGCCTGATTGATCCATCACTGTTTAGGCCATGTTCAGTATATAGTGTCTGCCATGTAGTGCAGGGACACAATCAATGTTGGTCACTAAGTGAAGGACTAAACTCTCAGACAAACTAATTTGGGAAGAAATTTACATATTTAAAATATTTAGTATTCTCATCCAGGAGCAAAACATAATCATGATAATTGAGACTCATCTCAGTAATATTTAATGTTTTTTATTTATATCAATTCTTCACAAATTTCTTATTATGGTTATATATATTTATATATATACATAATATACATATACGAGTATATACATACATACACATGTTTATCACTTCTCTTTCTTTCTTTCTTTTGCAATTAGCAATGGGATATGATCCATCTGTATTTTCCATAACTACTTCTATGTAAGCAATCTTTCCTCTCCAACATGACTGCAGCCATATTTCTTGGTGTTTCTGATATTTCAAATCCTTCCAGTGCCAAGGGCTTCAGGTTTGTGGCCTCCTGTCTTTCATCCTATGTGCAGACATGGCTCCTGCAGAGATTTGCCCCTCTGCATGTTTCCCTTTCTGAATCATTCACATAAGCTAAGAGGAGCATGCTATAATTTCTTTTGTCTTACAAAATAAAGGGAAAGAAAGCCCTTGTTCTCCTACAAACATCTCCAGCAGCCACTTCACTTATCTGTTTATTCTTTAGAGCAACGATCCTCAAAATAATTTTTCTTTTATCATCCCACTCTTCTCTTCTCCCAGCATCCCTGGAGTTCCATCCAATCTAGCTTTGCTTCCCACTGGACTTGCTCCTCTTGAAGTCAACAGTGACCCGCACTGTGATAGATCCATGATCCTACTTCTTCCTCCCGGATCCACCCTCGCAGCAGAATTTGTCATTTGTCATGACTGATCACTGCCTCATTCTTTTTTTTTAAATTGTGGTAAGAACACTTAACATGTTATCTAACCTCTTAACAAATGTTTAAATTCACAATACTGAATTGTTAACTATAGGCTTTATGATGTAGAACAGATCCTTATTATTTATTCATCTTGCATAACTGCAACTTTGTATTCCTTGAACAGCAACTCCCCGTTTCCCCCTCCCCCATCTCCTGGCAACAACCATTCTGCTCTCTGTTTCTATGAGTCTGACCACTTTAGATTCCTCATATAACTGACAATCCCACTTCTGGGTATTTATCCAAAAGAATTGAAATCAGGATCTCAAAGAAATATTTGTATATCCATGTTCATAACAGCATTATTCACAACAGTCAAGAGGTGGAAACAACCCAAGTGTCCATCGTTGGATGAACGGATAAAGAAAATGTGGTATATTCATACAATGAAATATTATTCAACATTGAAAGAGAAGGCACTCCTGCCATATGCAACATGGATGAAGCTTGTTGTTCATCCATGCTAAGTGGCATTATGCTAAGTGAGATAAGCCAGTCAGAGAAGGACTGCCTCATTCTTGAAACACTATGTCTTAATCTAGCTCTTGTCTCACTCTGCACAGTTCCCTGTTGGGTTCTACTTATCTTCTGGTCCTCTAAATCTCTACTATCCAAGGCCCAGTTCTTAGACCTTTCTCCCTAGGTGATGCCTCTGCTTCCCTGACTTTAAATATCCAGTGTATGCTGACCACGCCCAAATGTGTGTGTCTAGCCTTGACCTTTCCTTTGAATTCCAGACCTTATGCTGCCTCCTTGACATCTCTGCTTGGCTATACGCTCGACATATCAAACTTAACTTGCCTAAGGACACATCTTTGTTTTTCTCCCAGCACAAAGAGCTCTCATCCAGTCTTCGTGTCAGTAAACAGAAACTCCATTTCTGCTAGTTGTTCAGGTCCAAACTTTGGAAGAAGTTTGACTCCTCTCTTTCTCTCAAACTCACATCTTATTAGAAAATGTTCCCTTTTCTTCCATCAGGAACTGTCCCAATTAGGCTGCTTCTCACCCTTCTACCACAACACTACCCTCATCTAAGCCACCGTCCTCTCTCATCCAGGTCACAGTAGCTTCTTGACGTGCTCCCCACCAACTTGTCCTCCACCCAGCAGCCTTGCTTTTATATGTAGGATCAGTTATTTGGTAGAATGCCCCTTAATTTGGGTTTTTCCGTGGATAAAATTAGGTTATGTATTTTTGGCAGGAATGCCACAGAAGTGATGTTGTGCCCTCTCAGTGCATGATGTCAGGAGGCATGTGATATTGGCATCTCTTGACCAGTGGTGTTGACTTTGGTTGTGTGGTTAAGGTGGTGTGGGATGGGTTCCTCCGCTGTGAAGTCACTGTCTCTTTGTCATTAATGCGTATCCTGGGGTGGGGGATACTTTGAGACCAGGTGAATCCTATTTCTACTTAAATTTTTACTTACTAATTTTTGATATCCATCATTCTACAACAATTATTACGGTGGTGTGTTCCTAATGGTGACCCACCATTTCCCTCTTTCCTTGTACATGTTTAGAATGAAAATCTAGTAAGAAAGAGCTATCCCTTTCCTCCTATTTATCCATTTGATTATTTATTTACCTAATTATGGATTTGTGAGTATTTATTTTATTCTATGGGTTCAAATCCTATCCTGCTACTACTTCGCTGTTCCAAGTGTTCTGGTTTTGGCTATTAGAAGCAACTTCAGATTAGCCCCTCTATTCTTTCAACAAGCCCCATTATTCTGGGGGCATTTTCTTATTTTCTGGTACTACAATGTGTTCCAGGCTCATATTATATTTTCCTGGCTCTAGATCTAGAACAAAAAAACTTCTCTAAGGAACTCTGCTTCCTTTTATTGGTGAGTGGTGTTTAGAAACCGCGACTTAGGCATTGGATGTGCTCATGGTTCTAGGATGCCATTGCTTCTAGTGTCTCTCAACAGAAAAAGCCAGGAAATACACCAATGCACACATTCTATATTTTGATATTTATCTATCTGTATATGGATAAATACTAAATCCTTGGATTATAATTTAACTCCACCAAATTTATTTTAACTTTTTCCTTTTCCTTGTTTTTGTAGTTTCTTTCTCCATCAGTGAGAAACCTGGTTCTTATTATCTACAATATATCGACTTGTTCAATTTTACTATGCACATAAAGCAATTTCAGAATTATTAATCCATAACCCTGTGACCCTCCTAGAAATACTTTTACTAATTAGATATCAGCATTTATATACAGGGTTTTTGGTTTTTTTGTGGGTTTTTTAGCCTTACGGTACCAAAGTACTGTTTTCCAAAATTATTTAGGTGAGTTTTTTTCTTCCTCACTCCTTCCCCATGGTAATGTTATTAATGTATACACAGTAGGTTCATGTGTTACTATTTGCATTCCATTTTGTGTTCCTTCACATCCTGGCTGGTTTTAATTGTTTGTTAAATTTTGGGGATGTGAAGTGCATGCAAAACATTGTAAAAGTCAGAGGTATGCCAAAGGATATACCTGTTCGTCATTCCTGTGACTCGATTCCCCTTCTCTTCTCCACTCTCTTCTCACTCACCCCTTATAGGTAACTGATCTCTTCAGTTTCTGGTTCTTCATTTCTGTATTTTATTTGCACAAATAAATAGATGCAGGCACATTTTCTTATATTCTCATCTTTCTCACATGAAGGATGGCATACTGTAGATAAGCTTTTGGGCTTTGCTCTTCTCTTTAAACAGTATCTCCTGGAAATCACTCCATATCATTTCACAGTGATCTTTCCATTCATTTTTACAGCTGCTTACTACTCTGCTGTGTAAATGTGCCAGAGTTTATTCAACCATTCTTCCATATATAGGCATTTGGATTGTTTTCAACCTTGCAATTACAAATAAAACTGCAACAAATAAACTTGTACATATGTATTTTCACATTGTTGAAAGTATAGCTTTAGGGAAAATTTCTAAAAGGGAGATTTCTGGGTTGAATTGTACATGATTATGTAATCTTTGTTTGGCCCAATTTGCCTCAGAGGGATTGTGCCAATTTGCATTCCCACCGGCGATGCGTTAAGGGTTATCATTTCCCCGTCGCCTCATGAACAGAATGTATTCCCATACCTTGTTTTTGAATCTTGCCAGTCTGATAGATGAAGTTTTATCTCAGTGTTGCTTTAATTTGAATTTATCTAGTCATGAGTTTGAACATTTTTTCATATGTCTAAGAGATACTTTTGTACCTTGGTTGTAACTTGTCTGTTGATATCCTTTTTTCCATTTTCCTGTAGTATTCAGTTTTAAAGAGTCTGTCTTTTGTCTTCAATTTTAAAGAGTTATTTATAGATTGAGGATACTAGCCTTTTACCAATAATATACATTACAAATATTTTCTCCTAGTTTGCCATTTGATTTGTCAATGGTGTTTCTTGTCATAAATTTCTTTTGATTTTTTATTTTCACTATTTTTATCAGTCTTTTATTGCCTCTGCATTTTGAGTCAGAGTTAAGAAGTCTTCTCTTACACCAAAATTAAAGAGGAATTCACCTATGCTTTCTTCGAGTACTTGTGTGGCTTCAAGTTTTACATTAGGATCCCTGATCCATTTGGATTTTCTCTTCTGTATGGTGTGAGACATAGGTCTAATTTTATTTTTTTTCAAATGGCTACTCAGATGTCCCAGCACCAATGAATAAAACATTCACAGTCACTCCTACAATTTGAGATGCTACCTTTGTCATATACTGCATTTCCATATGCATTTGAGTTTAATTCTTTTTATTCTACTTCATTGGTCTACTTGGTTATTCAATCCCCAGTACATCCCTGTTTTAATTATTTAGATTTCATGGGATGTATTAGTATTTGTTAGGGCTAGTTCCTGTCAGAGTTTTCCTTTCTCAGTGCTTTCCTGGTTATTCTTGAATGTTTGTTTTCCCACATAAATTTTGATATCAGCATTAAAATATTTTATTGAGATTCCACTGAATTTGCAAATTAATTTAGGGAGAATGACATCTTTATAATGTTGACTCATCCTATCTAATTAAAGAGGACGTTTTTTATATATTCAAGTTTACTTTTGTGTTTTTCAGTAGTTTAAAAATTTCTTTAAACATTTTACTCTGATAGGTTTTGCACATTTCTTGTTAAATTTATTCTGAAGTATTTGTTCTTCTTTGCTGCTATTTTAAATGGTGTTTTCTGCATCATGTGCTCTCACTTTATTGCTGTGTTTATGAAGGCTACCGATTTTTATGTGTTGATTTTGTATCTTACTACTTCACTGAATCTTATATCATTTGAATCAGTTACATCATTTTTTATTATTGATTTGCTGTTGCTTTCCAAGTATACTATCATTTCATCTACAAATAGAGACAGTTTCACTATCTTCTTTTTTTTAAACCAACTCTTAGGCCTCTAGTTGGCCACTTCTAGTAAATGATTGAATAGTAACAGAGAGAGTGAGTACCCTTGCCTCGTTCTTGATGTTATTGAAAATTCCTCTGGTTTTCCCCCAGTAAATATGATACTGGTTTTAAAACTAAATTATATATGTATTTTATCATGTTAAGAAAATATCCCTCAATTCTTATTCTATTGAGTGCTTTTATCATGAATATAGGTTGAATTTTGTCAAAGGCTTTCTCAGCACCTGTTTAGATAATCATATTATTTTCATAGATTGATTAATATGTTGTATGATATATATGGATTTCCTAATATTGAACCACTATTGTAAATTCCACCTGGTTGTGGTGTATTATTTTCTGAATATGATGTGGGATTCTTCTTGCTGAAAATTTTTGGATTATATTCAGGAGTGATATGAGTCTATAGTTTTCTTTCTTTACAGTGTCTCTTTCTGGTTTTAGTGTTAGTGTCATACTTGCTTCACAAAAGGATTCAGGAAGTTTTCCTTTCTTTCAGTGCTCTGGAATAATTTATAGAGCACTGGAACTGTCTGGTCTTTGAAGGTTTGATAGAATTCTGTTATGAAACCATCTGGGTCCAGTGCTTTTTCTGTGGTAGTTCCTTAATACATTTCTCAATTTCTTCTACGGAAATCACTCTGTTTAAGTTTTCTAACTCTAATGGGGCCATTTTGACAATTTATAGTTTCCTAATGAAATTTCCATTTAATTTGGATTTTCAAATTTATTTGTATAGAGATTTGCAAAATAGTTCCATTTTTTAAAATTCTGTTTTCAATTATTATTTTCCACACATCATTTCTTATTTAAGTTTATGGTTTCTCCCTTTTCCTCTTCATTGTTAGCTAGTAGTTTGCCTGTTTTGTTAATTTAAAACATGATTTAGATTTATTAATTAATTCTTTCCTTTAAACTTTCTGCTTAATTAGTTTCTACTTTTTTTTTTCTTTATTACTACCTCCCTTGTGCCTTCTTTGGTTTACTTTGCTATTCTTTTCTGAGGTTTTTTTTTTTTTTTTTTTTGCTGAGGAAGACTAGCCCTGAGCTAACATTTGTTGCCAATCCTCCTCTAGTTTTATGGAAGCCACCACCACAGCATGGCTACTGACAGACGAGTGGTGTGGTTCCACGCCCAGGAACCACACCTGGCCCACCACAGCTGAGCATGCCGAACTTTAACGACTAGGCCATTGGGGCTTGCCCTTCAGAGATTTTTTGAGGTGGAATTTTAATTATTTATTTTTATTCTTTCACTTTTCTTGATAAAAGAGTTTACTGTTTCCTCTGATAACTGCTTTATATTCATCCTATATATTTTGTTATGAAGTATTTTCATTTTCATTATTTTAAAAAAATTTGTATTTCCCCTTTCACACAGAAGTTGTTTAACAGGAGATTTCTTAATTTCCAGGTGGAAAGTTCTTTATGTTTTTTGTTGGTAAGTTCTAGTTTCATCATTTTGTGATCACAGAATATGTTTGTGAAGTTTCTCCTTTATGAAAGTTATTGATGTTTTCTTTGTCACCTAATAATGATGACTTTTTGTGAATGGGCACTTGAGAAGAATGTGTACTCTCTATTACCAGGCTGTAGTGTTCAACAGATCTGTATGAGTACTCACTTGATGATGTTGTTAGATCTTCTATATCTTTTTTTTGTCCATTTGATCTCTCTTGTATAATAATCTGTTGTTAGTGTGTTTCTGTCTATGTCTCCTTCATCTCGTAATATTATTTTCTAAATGTGTTTACTGAGTTGTCTAATGCATAAATATTCATAAATGTTTTGTTTCCATCACAGATTGTGGCTTTTAGCATTAAAAGTGCCCCTTACTGTCACATTTAATACTTTGAAATGTACTTTGCCTCATATCAGAATTGTTGCCTGCTTTCTTCTTTTCCACTTTTTTGGTCTACTTTGTTTATCCCTCTCTCTGTCTCTCTTTTTTTAAATTTTCTCAGTATTTCTTTGTATTAGATGTGGCTCTTGTATACAGTATACAGTTGGGCTTTGTTTTGTGAATCAAACTGTACATATTTTTATTTTTGTAGGTGAGTTAAATCCATTCACATTTGTTATCGTGATTTGTTGGATCTCAACTTTATCATAATATTTTGTATCTGTCATATTATATTTATCATAATATTTTATAATTATGTGTATTTTGTTATATTTGCTATGTTCCTCTGTCTAGAAGAAAAATGTTTCTTTTATTTATGTTTTGGGGGTATTTAGAAAGTTTTTAGAAAGTTTTAGAAAGTTTTTTTTGTTCTAGTTTTTACCATTGTACTTATTAGTATCCTTAGTTCCCTGTTTTCTTCTTACATTGATTGGCTTGTTTGTATCCTTTAACACCCACATATCTACTATACAGCAATGAGCTCTCTGCATTTTACTCTTCCTTCTCCTCCCAATTTTAGGTGCATTATTTCTACTTTGTAACAACATATAATATTTGACGTTGATCTCCCATCCTCGTCTCCATCTTTGCTTTAATCATACATGCACATTTGAGTTCTTCGTGTGTGTGTATGTGTGAGGAAGACCAGCCCTGAGTTAACATCCTTGCCAATCCTCTTCTTTTTGCTGAGGAAGACTGGCCCTGGGCTAACATCCTCTACTTTATATGGGACGCTGCCACAGCATGGCTGACAAGCAGTGTATCGGTAGGCGCCCTGGATCCAAACCCACAAACCCAGGGCTACCAAAGCATGAACCAAACTGCTGCACCACCGGGCCGGCCCCCACATTTAAATATTTTAAAGTCTCACCATAAGCTGACATATCACTGAAGTTTTCCCTGTCATCCTCTGGTTGGACAAAATACATCCTCCTATATATTCTTGAAGATGGGCTGTTTGGTGCAGAAAGCCCTAAGATCTTATATGTTGAAAACTATTTTTATATAGTTGTGATATTTGAAGGACAGCAAAGCTGGATATAAAATCATTGGTTCACATTTGCTTTTCACTGTATTTTTTTAAGAATGCTGCTCCATTGATACTTTGCTTTGCATGTGGATTTTGAAAAGTCTGATGTTAATTTATATATTTTTCTCCTTTGTAAATTATTGGGTTTGTTTGTTTTTGCCTAGAGAACTTGAGGAATTTGTGTTTATCTTTAAAAGCTATTTAGTTATTTTATTTTTTTTTTTTTTGGTGAGGAAGACCAGCCCTGAGCTAACATCCGTTGCTAATCCTCCTCTTTTTGCTGAGGAAGACTGGCCCTGGGCTAACATCGTGCCCATCTTCCTCTACTTTATATGGGACGCCGCCACGGCATGGCTGACAGGCAGTGCGTCCGCGGGCGCCCGGGATCCGAACCCGCGAACCCCGGGCTGCCAAGCGCGGATGAAACCGCTGCGCCACCGGGCCGGCCCCTAAAAGCTATTTAGTTTTATTTGGATAGGTCTTGTTATTTATCATTCTGGATTAATTTCCCCAGATATCTGGTCAACATTTTCAGTGTGTAGATTTAGGTCTTTTACTATATCTATAAACTTTTCTTGACTACAATTTTAAATATCATTTCTGTTCCATAGTTTCATTTTTCTTCTTTAGAGACTCAGGCAATGTGAACACTATTCTTTGTTCGCCTATCTTCTGTTTCCACTATGTTCTCTGTTATATTTTTTACTTTTTTCTTTATGTCATTTTCATTGTTTTGGTTGTTTTCCTGCCTTTCTTCAGTGCTCTTTATTAAAAGTTCATTTTAGTCTATTCTCTTAGACAGCTTGTAATTCAATCATTATTTCTGAGATAAGCTTGTCTTTTTCTGAAATTTCTTTCTGAGTTCAAACACTTTAAACATTTTTTTCTCTGTTTTTGTCCATTTCTTTTTTTTTTTTTTTTAGTCCTTGAATTTCTGATTCAGGTGGTTTTTCATACCTTAAATGCTTGTTTGAGTACATGTAATTATCTTTGGAGTATTGTGTTAGGCAGTCTTTCAAGATGGCTCCCGAGATTCCCAATTCCTGAAGCATATGCTTCTCCTTGAGTGCAAGCAAAATGTATGAACATGATGGTATACCACTCCCGTGATTACTTTGTGTTATATGGCAAAAGAGATTTTGCAGATGTAATTTGAGTTCCCTAATTATTTAACTCTAAGCTAATCAAAAGGGAGTTTATCACACATGGACTTGAGCTAATGAGATGAGCCCTTAAATTAGAGAAGAAGATTAGCAGATGATCTCCTGCTTACCTGGGAATAAACAAAGAGCCATGTTGCAAATTGCCTATGGAAGAGCCACATATCTAGGACGGAAAGTGGTTTCTAGGAGCTGAGAGTGACTCTGAGAAAACGGCCAGCAAGAAAATGGGAACTCAGTCCTACAACTGTAGGAAATGGAATTCTGCCAACAACTTGAACAGGCTTGAAAGAGAACCCCAAGCTCCAGATGAGAACCCAGCCCTGTCCAACATCTCGATTATAGACTTTTGAGATGCCTGAGCAGAGAACCAAGTTATACCATGTGCAGACTTCTGACATACAGAAACTGTGAGGTAATAAAAGGGTGTTGTTTTTAGGCAGTAGTTTGTGGTAATTTGTCATGCAATAGTAGGAAACGAGTATATATTTTGGTACCTGGAAGTACAGTGGGCAGAGGGTGGAAGGATTTTGAGAAACATGATAGAGAAAGCCTCAGTTGCCTTGAACAGACTGTTAGTAAAAACCCAGACTTTGAGGACACTGCCAGTGATGGCTCAGAAGGAAGTAAGGTACATGTTATTGGAAACTAGGGAAGGAGGATCCTTGTTATGTAGTGGCAGAAAACTTAGCAAAATTGTTTCTTGAAGTTGTATGGAAAGTGGTGCTTGTAAATAATGAACTCGATTATATAGCTAAGGAGATTTCCAAGCAAAGTGCAGAAGGTGCTGCCAGGTTTCTTTGTTCTGCTTATAGTAAGATGCAAGAAGAAGAGATACATGAAGGAAGAGCTGTTAAACAAAAAAGAATCAGAACTGGATGATTTTGGAAATTCTTAGCCTCTCCAGATGGCCAAAAATCCTAAAAGTGAGAAGTAGGGGCTGAAAGCTTTCATCAAGGAAAGGCTGAGTATGTGACTAGATGACCTTTCTAAAACTTTAGAAAGATCAAGCGGTTAGAGTATTCATTCCCACAGTGGGCACTTTCAAGAGATTAAGGGTGTGATCCTCTCAGGAAGTTTAAGGACTTGTCCCCCATCACCTCAGCAGGTGCCAGAGGTAGACTAGAGTTATCTTGAAAAGATTTGTGGATGTGGCTTTTCTCTAATGGAGTATAATCCATGGAATACCCACAAAGTTATTTAGAAAATTGTTTCATCAGAAACATAGCCAGCTTGAACGACAAGGGACAGATTGAGGACAAGAGGCTGTTAGACCCCTAAAATTCTACTGGCAGGAAGCAGACTGATAAAACTATTCAGCAGTATGCATGTGCTACCTTTTCTTAAAGAGGAAGGATGGCTTGGAGGGTGGGACCAAGAGCCCGGAGGGCAGAGCTGAGATCAGGGAAGAATTATTTCTAGTTCCTGAAACCTAGTCTAGTGTTCCCATTTTCCCAGTTCATGAACCAGTGAACTCCTTTCCCTTGAACCAAAATACCTCCAGCGGTTGTCCTCTGCCTGTCCCACCATTGTATGTTGGGAGTGTTGGGGACATATGACTTGTCTCTTAGCTTCACAGGTCCACAGATGAAAAGCGATTGTGCCCCAGAAGCTGTACTTAATGAATTATGCCCGGGAGCCTCATTCAAAGTGGCTTTATGCGATATTGATGATGAGAACTTGGGCTTTGAGCTGATGAAATGATGTAGTCTAGATTAGATGATGGGATTTGGTTTTTAAGCAGACACTATAGTGAGACTCAGCTACGCTCACCCAGACTACTGAGTTGCAGAAACTGTGAGATATGTTGTTTTAAGCCCATAAATTTGTGATAGTTTGCTATGCACAATAGAAAACTAAAACGAAATCTAGACATAGAATTTTTCGCTACTTCATATTTATGTTTCAGGGGGGAATTTACCTTAATCAATTTATAAGAAAATTTATTTTCTGATTTTCTGCATAGTTTTCTATGAACTGTACTTTCCTCTTGTTCTTTTTTATGATATTGTGTGTCTTGTTATCAGTATCTAGTATAACTAGTACATGTAGGATATTGTGACTGTTTTAATCAGTCTAGCAAAATCCAGGTGCTTTAGCAAATTTTATTTAGTTTGTTTTGGTGGTGGGGGTGGTTATGACTCTTCTGATTTTGTGACTGTCTTTCATCCTGCAGGATTGTAATTTGCCCCTTTTTCCTTCTTTTCCCCTTCACCTCTTAATTGACAATGGGCACATCTTCCTAAAGTCTTTAGAAGCCTGAAAAGATATGCATGAAAATGTTGGCAGTGATTATTTCTGAGGGACAGATGTTTATTTTTTAGCATTTTTTCCTTTTTTGTGTCTTAAAATTTGTATTCACTGAGCATGCTTTACTAAAGCAATAATATTAATAGTAATAATGATAATACCAGTTGTTATGGGCTATTCTCATGTGATGTACCAAGAAGAATACTTTACCTAAGTGATTTATTTATTCTGCGCAGCAATATTCTTACATAACCATTATAATTCTCTTTTGAAGTTTATTTAGTGTTGATATTAAACAAATAGACAGCTAATTATTTCTCCAGCAAAAATGGGTTTTCAAGATCAGCAAAGAATTGCAATTTGGGGTCTGCAACCATGGCATGCCACATGCAAATCCCCTAGCAGCAAGTGAAGAGAAACTCTTTTATAGAGGGAAAGAGGAATCCGGGAGGGCGATTGTAAATGAAGAGTTCAAGGTGTAGTGCTTTTCATTGGCTGAGTTTTGACAGTCTCTCATTGGCTGAGCTTCTTGCTGGTCAACAAGAGGAAGTCTCTCTTCTTCCTGTTGTGCTTTGCTATGGGGGTTGGGCATGAGAGCTCCCCGTGTTGGCCCACCAACTCCATTTTAATGAGATTTCTGTTTATTAATTTCCACATTAGCTTAGACAGATGTCAAAACTACAATTTGATACATCATCAATCAAGGTGAAATTTTGGTGGAAATGATACAAAACTTTATTGGGGAGGGGTCTTTTCTCCTTCTCTTCCTTCTCCTCCTCCTCCTCATTATAATCTCTATTGTATGACTAATATGTATTGAGAACTTACTCTCAATATGGACCAGGCACTGTGCAAAGTGCTTCACATACATGATCACATTAGCCATGTAGAATCAATACCATTAGCATTCCACTTATAATAAACAAATACTTTACAGAACTATTTGGTGGGGAATCTATGTTTTGAGTACAAATGTCTAGATATCTCCAAGTATATTTTTAATCATCACTAAAATCCTGTATTTATGACTATTCTTATCATTATCACCTCTTCTTTGTCCATGTGAAGAAAGAGTCTTAGAGAAGTAATTTATCCAAGATTGCACAGCCTGTAGATGGCAAGGAAGGATGTGACCCTAGGTCAGTGACTGTAAGAGCTCTTTCCCTTCCCCACAGTTACAAATATAACTGTTCACATTAGAAGAAGGAGATTATGTAAACTAATTTCTCGAGCTGTTTTATATGAAATAGGAGGCGTTAATGATCCTTGATAGCACTTAATTTCTTGTCTTATGATTTACAAATACTCTGCTGAGTTGACTATGGACATGTAAGTTATTTCTCTACTCAATGGGCCTCTTGGGTCCTGGAAGGCCAAATTATATTCAACTTTGGATTAGAAAAGTGTTTGATTAGGCTGAGTTTAACATTTCCTCTTTCCTGGTACATTCCTCCTGAGCTGCTATTACCAGAGACTTTACAAAAAGCTTTCCAAGCAGAACATTGGTCTGGGTCAGACCATTTCCATGGTCCCACATCTGGGCCAGGGCTCACATTTGCCCCTAATGCCAAAGCCCATTTTTTATAAAGGATTTTTGGCCATTGCTGTGACCCCCAAAATGCCCTGAGCAAAACCAAATTGTGTTTTCAGGAGAATTACTCATTTTCCTCCCCCTGAGATTGATTGGGCACAAGCAATATTTCACTTTTACTTTTGATGAAAGCATTGCTTTCTTTTCTCTGTTAGGAAAATATTCCCATATTGTCACTCCAGAAAGGTAAAGCTAAATACATGGATGCTGGGATATTGATTTTGCAGCTGGAGCCTGAGATGGAGTCTCGCTGTGAATTTTGATTTTGCTCCAAACTAAGCTGCCACAGCCTCATCTATAAGCCCTGCGTCTGTGTTATGGTTCCACAACTGTTTTTTGGTTATACTTTGGGTATGTGGCTTCTTCCTGAAGTGCACTCAGCTTACTATTAAAAGACTCCAGAATGAACAACTTAATTTCTGTGTGGTATTGAAGTGATATTTTAAGCCTAAGTAAACAATTGTAAGGTTCAATAATTTAATAACAGTACAGCAGTGTTAATAGCTTGCCTCTCAAGCTTTTGAAACAATTCATACTTTCTCATGTCCTTTTCAAGTTACCAACAGCTTCTGCAGACATAAATAAATCCAGAAATAACTGGATGAATCTCACTTTCAACACATTTTTTTCTTTAAAACTGCTCTAGAACTTAAAGATACAAAAATGTGTAACCAATTTTATAAAGAATCTTGCTAAGAATATTAATCTCAAATTCAGTTTAATATAAGTAAGACTCTTGGAAGTAATTGTAGAGATTTTATATCAGAGATAAAACAATCATGTTTAATACTATCATATCATTGTTCAGATAAGTAGATAAAAACTTACTTTAGAACATGTAATACTGAGAACTGAGCTTTGTGAGAAATGCTTTATTCAACAGATAACATTTGTCTAGCAACTAAGGGATGTCCATTCTTGTGCTAGTTTCCAAGAGAAATGGAAATAACATACTTTCTGCCCTCCATGTGTTTAGTTTTCTCAGACCTTATGAGGACGCTCCCACTCTTCCTAACCATATGGTGATTAGTGAACTCATCTTACCTTTGTGAGAAGGTCGCTTATCCAAATCCATTCAAAAATCAAGGATCATCATGAAAAGATTTCATTGTGTTCCCCAGGGACCATTGAGAATGGCCTAGGGATCCATGTGGGTTCCACAATAACCTTTGAGTTTCCTCTCTCAACATGCAAGACAGATACCTATTGGGACGAGGGCGTTGGTGCCACTGAAATACCACCTTCAGCCTATGAAGGCCTCTACTTTCAAAATCTCTTAAAGTTTTAGGAGGAAATTCAGTGACACTTCCTCCTTCACACAAGATGGATTAAAAACTTTTGACAAAAATATTTGTTTCAGTAACTCTAGTCAGAAACATTTTTGACAACGTATGCCAAACTTTAACAGTTCCCATTTTCAAGAACATATTTTCAAGAACACACACACACACACACACACACACACACACTGTGAAGAGTTAGTTGTCTGGTAGTGCTCTCAGGGGAGTAGCCTGAGGAAAATGTAATGTCCAATACTATAGGTCACCTAAGGACTTAGTTCACATATCACAAAAAGTCTTAGAACTACTTTTCCTTTTGTGGAGGAGGAAGAACTCTTCCTCTACCCTCTAGGTCCTTCCGACTGGTCTAAGAATTCAATTGACATGAGACAGAATAGCAGGAGAAAATCAAACAAAGTTTAATAACATGTTTACATGGGAGAAACCCAGAAAAACTGAGTAACACTAAAATGGCCAAAGCCACCACCTTAAATATCATCTTCAGCTAAAGACAAAGGAGGATGTTGGAGGTAGTGGTTTGGGACTTCAAAGGAGAGGAAGGCAACTTATGTGGAGATGGAAAAGCAAATGTTTGACAAGAGTTTGCTGGGCCATCTATAGACAATGTGACCTGAGCTACAGAACTCTGACAAAAATGGGCTTAGCAAGGACCCTTCCAGTCAACCAATGCCCAGAGTTATCTATGGTGATGCACTGTCTTGGGACAGGCCTTCTTTCTTCAACCTTTTAGATAGTTAGGGGGAAAGTCAGTTTCTTTCAGATTCTTTTGTCCTAAGGAAATAATCAAGCCAAAGAGACACATTTTGGGGTGGCAAAATTTTGAACTCCCACAACCCTGTAGATTCGCAGGGCAAGAAAATCGTGGCACCAGTTGAGTATATCAGGGAGAGGTAATGAGTTTTCATTGTGAACTTTTGGGCTGGGTGTGCAAAACTGTGACATGGCAAGAGGAGACGAGATGTCATCTAAAATTCATAATTGATGAAAGGCAGATGTGGAAAGAATTCTTACTATAATGGAACAATTCCTTCCTAATTCTAGGTCAAATTCCAGATGGAGAATCCTGTTGTAAGAAATTTTATACCATATCTTTGCTCAGAAAATTACCCACCATAGTGCTTAAAGCCTTTGATATGCCCTCATTCCAGGAAATCCCCCTTCCAGGTCCACTTCTTATCGGGCTCAGGTGACACCTGCTTCTTCTCTTCAGCCCATGCATGGTGAAATAGCTTCCCACTTTTGCTAATCTCTGAGAGCTTCATCATATCTTAACCTTGCCCACACCTCTGCAAGTCCCTCCTTTAATAAATTATCCTCATTTGAAACCTTGTTAACTGGTTTACCAGCTTCGGAGACTAGGGCACTTTAGTTGTAACAACTGAGTTAATATCTGACGAAAGTAGATTAGTGTACCAGGAGAAGCAAATTGGAGACGGAGTCATGGAATCTGTGAACAGAGACAACTCTATGTCAACCTACATTTCCAGTCTTTCTACATACAATATATGAGGTAGGGTCTTCAAGACTCTGCTTGCTCTCTTTGATTTTGGATTTACTCTGGTGTGTGTGACCATGGTCAGAGGGACTGGAAAAGTTTTGTGAATGAGAAGTGAATACTTATTGAAAACCTACTAGGCACCAGCCACTGAAGACAGATGCTTTACTAGAGTGATGTAATTCAATTCTCACAACACAACAAGTTGATTGTTTTTATTTCCATTTTATGATCAGGAAACAATCATTAAGTAGAAGAGCCAGGATGAGAACTCAGATCCGACTCCAAAACTCATTTTCTTTCCATCACATCACACCACAGTCTTGATGACGAGACTCAAATTCCTCTCACTTTGTAGATGATGGATGGAGTGTGCGGTTTAACACACTTAGTGGCAGAGCTAAGCTTCTGGCTTGGGACTAAAGTTCTAACTCATGGCTTTTTCTGCTCCACCACATGGACTATTTATAGATAGCTAAGATTGCATTGCGCTAAGTATCATGAAGCATATAAAAGTGTTTATTATACAATCTTTTCCCTTAAAGGTGTTATGGTTTAAATGGGACAATATAGTGGGACACAGAAAGCAGAGAGAATGATTTTAACTTAGAAAGTGTGTGGGTAACTTAATGAAGAAGCTTATATTTGAGCTGTACCTTGGAAAATGGGTTCACTTTGTACAAGTGGAGGTGGCCTTTAATTAGAACTGACTTGAAGATGCAGCAATGAAGCTACAACACAATGAAACCATTATGTAAATCTTACCAACTTTACTGCTTGCAAAAATTATCAACAGCAAACTAAATTATTGAGCTGTATTAAGTTCTTAGTCATAAGAAGACAGACTTTTAAATTCACAACTCAGGAAGGCATTGGGTGGTATTTTTATAAGAACTTAATACAGAAAACTGTGGTACCTATTACACTCTGAACTAGGTCCCCAAGGAAGAGAGAGAAGGTATAATGGTCTACATTCAAGAACACTGTTTTCAGTTTGATAAGAATTCAAGCTCTTTTTCCCATCTGGTTAATGTGTTAAAATATGATCAAATATGACGTCAAAATATAATTTTCAGAAGTTACAAATATGGCTTTCATAAAGAATGAACAGGTGTCAAAACTATATTCAACCAATTAGATGAGGGGACGACAAATTGCAAAATGTTCACTAAGCATCTTTAGGAACTGGATATTTACCAGTATTTAAAAATATACATATTAGAATAAGAGTGACATGGCAGATTCAAAACTTATTAATGTCCTACAGGGCAGAAAAACCTTAAACATTAGTTACATTCTGTTCTGGGCAGAATCTACAAATGACTAACTTCACAGTGTCTGAATTCCAGTAGCAAATAATAAAGTCTGGGGAGGCTGCCCCTCACTGATTTCCAAGTTTTGGATGGTTTTCTCAAAGTCAAATCCTAAAACTATTAAATGATCTAGTTAATACTTTTGAGTATCACTACAATGCTGAATCTAATATAATCAAGTTTTTATTAATGCATCAAGCATGGCACTAAAAAGACTGAAATGATGTGTCAAATGTTTTAAATGTTAAAAATACTCATTTTTAATTTCAAAATCATTTTATAAATATAAATACAGTTGGTGTCAACCGCCTGGATCAGGCTGAAACGTACCTCCTGATGAGGGACCACATTTTCCCAGCACAGAGCGGCTGGGGGCTCTCGGGCTGGTCTGCCAAATGCTGGGTGCATGAGCTCTGCCCTTTCCACAAGGCTTCCTGCCACTCAACCCTTTCTCAGCAGAGGTATTCACCTCCTTTATTCTTCCAAGTATCTTTATATTAACTTGCTATTATTTGAAGGTGAAAGCTAAAAATTTGTTTTCCACAGAATAAAATATCTGCGAGATGGTTTTCATGTTAAAACACGGCTGTTTGTTGAAACACAGATTTAAGGCAGCGTCTACAGTGAATGGGCTCAGGCTAATCTCCCTCCAAGCAACTCTAGAGAAAGCAGAGAAGGTAAAGACCTCAGCTTTTAAACACGCTTTCATGTTAATTGTAAATGCTTTCATGTTAATTGTAAGTAACAAATCATGGTGATCTACAAGTAACTGACTTAACTACAGACAATGTTTCCCTTTACAACAAATTCTTTAGAGTAAGATGTCCAATACAGTAGCCACTGGCTACATATGGCTATTTAAATTTGAATTAATTAAAAGTAAATAAAACTGAAAATTCAGTCCCTCGCACTAACCACGTTCTAAGGGGTCAATAGCCACATGTGGCGAGAATTGGGCAGGGCAGATGTGGCGCATTTTCATTATCCCAGAAAGTACTCTTGGACAGTGCCATCCACAGCTGCGTGGGATGTAGGAAGAGTCACCTGGGTAAGGAATTGTGCTGTTGGTAAAGAATTAAAAATATGTTTTTTACTTATAGATCTATTCTAGCATTTCCCACTTAAAATTTGAGATTTCTTTCTCAATAGAGTCCCTTAGAAAATCTCACAACTGGAGATCTGGGTGGACAATATTTTCTGAATCTTTTCCTGACAGTGTATTTTCAGTGGAAACCTGAGTTAGTTGAGTTTTGTTGAAATTTAATATGTATCTAAACTACAAAGCTAAAATAAAAGTCAAACAACAGCAAAACTAGGAACGCCAGTGAAGCCTTCATCAGGGCATTTTAGAATCCCTTTGTTCTAAAGGACATATGATCCGTGCCCAGTGTCCCTCTCACGTGGCTTGTCTTTGCAGGTCAACAGCATACCACATGCCATGCGCATATTGTTATCTAGGCGCAATGCCTGGCATGAGCAGCCACTATGGAGACGACAGCTGGGCCTCTCTATCACCACGGTCGGATTAAATGTATCTTGTAGATCCGATATCCGGATTTCAGTGTAAAGACAATAAATGGAGAACTATGCCAGCTGTTGAGAAAATTCCAAAATCTTCCTATTAGTTTGTAGACAATCTTCACCATTTGGCATAATACATTGGAATTTTGTTTAAAGAAAGCAGTTCACTAGTTATTTGAATTGTCAGTTTCAGTAGAAAGTGAAGGAGAATATGTTGATTTCCGCTCTTACAGAACATTGAAAAAGTGTTACTTCTGAGTTTAGGGAATATTAGACATGATAGAATTTTTCTCTGATGCCCAAAGGTCATCGTTTTGAAGATCAAGACTTATAACAATTTGAGCATTCACTTAGCAATTTAAAGTTTACAAGTTTATTTCTCATATACAATATTTTGAGGAATCTTCACAACCCTTAACAGACAAGACACCAGGGACTAAGAAAGAAAATTATTGGCCAAGATTGCAGATGCAACGATAAGCATAAGTATATTGGCCTCAATATCAAGGCTAGGCCATATTGAGGAAGGTACATTTATGAAATATACATTATTCCTTATTGGCATGTGGTATTTTCTGTTGAGAGTGTAGTGCTTCCACCAAAAAAATTGTCCCTTATGTTTTTAGTGCATACATTGTGATTGTGTAACTCGTGTCAATGGTTCCTAACCTTTGCTTGATCACTGTATTTTTAGGCCACAACAAAAGCTCCCAGAAACACACCCAAGAGCACAGAGAATTTATGTACCCTCTCAGGTTTGTGGGTCCTGTGGAGACACGTTAGGGAGTCCATGGGCCCCAGAATAAGAAGTCCTAAAATAAGCCTAAAAACTCAGCATATTTTTTTTAAAAACCTTGCACTTTTCTGGTATTTAGTAAACCTAATATCCACATGATGGCGGCAGAGTCATAAAGGTACGTCCCCACCCTGTTCACTGCTCTGAAGGTAAGACTCCTTCTTCTAATGTCACGCTGAGAAACAGAGAACTAACGCCAATTCATAGACTTGTCACCGAATAATAAATAACAAAAAGTTGTAAAGAGTAAAACAAAAATCAGTACAATTAAATTTTGCTTCTGTGAATATTTTGCTTTGTTCTTAAATTACTAATGTATTTCCCTTGATTAGTAAAACTTTGAGTATTTTTAATTGTGCCAGTTTTAATATTTTAGTAATTAACATAATGGAATATGAATCAATACATTTTGTGTTAAATTGTGGATTAAATATTTTTATACATTTGGCCATGTGAGTCATTATGTAATAACAAATAGTAGCATAAAATGCATGAAATTAAACATTCACTTTTTTCCTCTTTCGAGAATGTCGAATTGGCATGACAATTTTTGACTTTTTTGCTCAGGATTGTTTTGTACTTAGACTATTTAGGCTTTAAAAAGTGTTTTAGCATTTAAGTTTTCTTGAGTATCAGAAAGAGCTCTGTACAATTTGTAGTAAGTTTCACTATGATATGATGCTTTTAGTTGTTTTTTTCCTATCTATATCTTGAATCACATCACAAAGAGTTTGACTTAAATTAATAAATGATTATGTTTTTAAAAGTTTATTCTTCAGAACACCAGTCCCTTAAAGTGCTTCAGGAAGAACAGTTTCCACAGTGTAAGTAAAGTGAGACAATTCTGCACACTATTTCTGTCTTTTCAAGATTCATCAAAGGCTCCGAAAAGTCCCAGAGAAACAAACCTGTTTAGCTTTAGTAAGGAGTTTTCCAAATTCTTTGGACAACAGAACAGCTAGCAATAGCATAATAACTATTATAATATCCTGTAGAAGTAGTGTTCCTTGAATTTATTTTAGAGAGCATGGATTTATAAATTTAATTCCTTTTTAATCTATTTTTTGTGATTCAGATCGTGTGGTTTTTTGAAAATAACATTGAAATATGTGTCACAAAAACTGAATTACAATTTTATTCTGCTGCTAACAAGCACTGTGATTTTAAATAAATTATCTAATCCCTGTGGTTGTCAATGCAGTCATTTATAAAACAAACATATTATAAAATAAAACTGTTTTTTCCCCAATCTCTGATGTTTTGTTATTCCATAATGTATATTCTAGCCTGCTTTTCAAAGACAAGGCCTTCTCAAATTTTCCTGCATCCCAGTAAATAAGGCAGGACACAGCATTTATTATATACAGAAATGAAAGACTCCTAGAATAATGTGAAAGAAACAGAAAACAGTTTGAGAATTTGTTCTGCTGCTTATAATAAAACACCTATACAGTCGTGGCTTTCAACAAAAGGCATGGGTTGGTTTTGCTCTTGTATGATCAACAGTGTGAAGACAACTGGCCCAGGGCTGAGTCACAAGGCCAAAGTTTCTGCAGTTCCATCAGCTTTTCCCTTGTGTTGGCATGGTGAGGGCTTCAGCTCCAGTCATAACGTCCACCCTTCAGACAAGAAGGAGGAAGCTATGCAAGGAGGTGGGGTGCCTATAGGAAGAAACCAATAATTTCCTCATTATCCCCAGCAGGTTTACTTTTACTAACACCTCATTCAGCACCTAGAAGAGTACCTGGCTCAAAGCAAGAGTTCGGAAATGTTTGTTGAATGACCAGGTCAGAGAGGCCAGCTCTCTCTCACATGACTATCACTCAGACATTCCCAGGTTGAGAGGTGTAGATTTATTTTCCCTTAATCTAGGCCAATTGATTAGAAAAATCCTGGTCTTGTTGATAAAGAGAAAGACAACATGGTAGGTAAATGGTGTGTGCCATAGACTGTGGCTCTTTCTGAGGGTTGTAATAGGATAAACCACTTCTTTTTGAAAAAACAGAAAAATCTGTGGTGGGAAAGGGCCAGGGACACTGACTCAGCCTCTTCGACTGGGCAGAGTGGAAAGTTGTCACCATCAGCATAACATCATCAACGTCCCAATCATAAATGACTGCGGGTGATATTAATATGACTTCATACTTCCTAAGGCAACATGGTAGAAACCTCAGTATGTAAATTTTTTCCAAATTTATAACAAGACCTGTGAATGGAAAATATCCAATAGACCTAACTGTATAACTAAACCAGTAAAATTTCATTATAACAAATGACAACAGGCATCTGCACACTAATTGGAAATAGTGGCAAAGATAAAAGTCCTTCATAATGATAAAAGTCCTTCACGGAATTTGGGGATGAAAGAGAATTCAAACTCAAAATCTCTATAACAAACAAATAGCCAAATCATACCCACAGATAGTAGCAGAAAGTGGTCTGAAATATCACAAGCCTTAATGAATTACATTTTACAATAATTTATAGTCAGCCAAGCATTTTCCACATATGTTATGCATCTCAGTGTATTTAATCCTTCCAAATGCTTGTAGCAAAACAGGTGTTATGGGCTCCATTTTGCACCTGGTAGACATTGAAAAGATAGGACAACTTATTTAAGGTCTATATGTTCAAGTGTCACCCATCAACCCTGTGATTTAAAAATAGGCACAGCATGATATGATAGGAAGAGAGCAGGCCTTTTTAAGTATCAGCCTAATCCTGAAATCATGTTTATTTGGTCCTGTCATAGGACTGTGCCTTTAGAATAAGACACCTTCCCTTTACTTCAAACCCACCTAGAATTTTCTTGACCCCAGTCTTGTAGCCTAGCATTGTTTTTAGCCTTACGTCACAAGCTTTGATTATACTTAGACTGGCCACTTTGATGATCTGGTTTGGATGGTTCTCAAGGTCATTTCATCTTGGATCCTATCATCACCTCTGGTCCTCCCTCTCCTGGGTTTGAACATAACCAATAGGAGTGAGTCCAAGACACATAGTTACCCGATTCTAAAATCTGTGCCCTTTCTACTATATCCTTCTGTCCCGATAGTGTAATCTTTCAGTGATCTTTTTATGCTATTTATTTACACGATTAATGAAGACAACCATTCCTAAGCCACATCACCTAAAATATCATGGAAATGTCACCAATTCTGAACTGGTAGTTGAAATTAAGTAATTTATTCAATGAATGAATGAATTAATTCACCCAAGATTTATTAGAAGCTAATTTTCCTCCAGGCACCCAGTCAACTTCTGAGATCGCAAAGATGAATAACAACTATCCTTTACCTTTGAAGAATTTTGTACTCAATCTATGTAAAGATTGCACCGTTTCTGATTTACAATTTCTGGTATTATTCTGAAAGTTGTTAGTACCTCCTCTTTCTCCTCTCACTGACAATTTTGATTTCTCAGCCTGTCTGTTGAATATATAATTCTTCTGTCTGGATATTCATGGGAATTAACTCCCTCAGTACACCCTGGGACACACTGAGCAAGTGATATGTAGCACGTGGAACTGGAAAGTGCGCAGGACATGGGGGATTCTCCAGAGCGGAGCCTGTTGGGCTTTTCAGAAGAGCAATTTCTCACAAGTACTACTGGATAGATATGGTAGAGTCACCATATTAAAGTTTGTATACCCAATTTTATAGGTTAAAACTTGACACTGTCTTATTATCCCTAAAAATAAATAAACAAATAAGTGAAGTTTGAAGTGACGCTTCATGTAGTATCAGCCATTTCTCACTGTGATGCATTGAGCAGAGTCGTTTTGAAGTGATCAAGTAGACTCACTTCTGGTTGCCTGGGTAATAAGCCAGTTAGGAGGAGAAGCTTTTTGGACAGGATGGGGCATCCTCTTTGGAGAGCTGCAATACATCTCAGCTTCCCTGAGATGTAATTGACAAATAAAATTGTAAGATATTTAAAGTGAATGATGTGATGATTTAGTATATGTCTACATTGTGAAAGGATTCCCACCATCAAGTTAATTAACTCATCTATCACCTCACATATTTACCTTTTGTTTTGATGAGAACATTTAAATTCTACTCTCAGCAAATTTCAATTATGCAATAGTGTTATTAGCTATATTCTATACACTTAGCTATACATTAGATCATAAGACCTTATTCATCATATAACTGAAAGTTTGCACCCTTTTACCAACCTCTCTCGATTTCCCCCACTCACAGACCCTGGCAACCACTCTTTTACTCTCTGTTTCTGAGTTTGACTGTTTTTTAGATTCCATATATAAGTGATGCCATGCAGTACTTGTCTTTCTCTGTCTGACTTATTCTACTTAGCCTAATGCCCTTCAGGTTCATCCATGTTGTCTTAAATGACAAGACTTTCTTCTTTTTAAAGGCTGAATAATATCCAATTGTATTTTATGTACCATGTCTTCATTATCCACTCATTGGACAATGGACACTTCCATTTTCTCCATACCTTGGCTATTGTGAGTAATGCCACAATGAAAGTGGAAATAAAAGACATCTCTTTGAGATAATGATTTCATTACTTTTGGATATACACCCAGAAATGGGATTGCTGGATCATATTGCAGTTCTATTTTTAATTTTTGAGGAACCCTCATACTGTTTTCAGTAGTGGCTGCACCACTTTATATTCCCACCCACGGGGTTCCCTTTTCTCCACATCCTTGTCAGCAGTTATTTCTTGTCTTTTTGATAACAGCCATTCTGACAGGTGTGAGGCACTATCTCACTGCAGTTTGGATTTACATTTCCCTGGTGATTAGTGATGGTGAGTATCTTTTCATGTACCTGTAGGCCATTTGTATGTCTTTTTTGGAGAAAATGTCTATTCATGTCCTTTGCCCATTTCTCTCTCTGTTTTTTTCTTTTGGTGAGGAAAATTGGCCCTGAGCTAACATCTGTTGCTAATCCTCCTCTTTTTTTTTTTTGCTTCAGGAGGATTCACCCTGAGCTAACATCTATATCAATCTTTCTCTATTTTGTATGTGGGTTGCCACCACAGCATGGCTTAACAAGTGGTGTAGGTCCGCACCCAGGATCCAAACGCATGAACCCCAGCTGCTGAAGCGGAGTGTGCAGAACTTTACTACTACACCACCACACCATCCCTGTACTTTGCCCATTTTTTAATCAGGTTTTTTTTTTGGGGGGGGGGTGGAGTTGTATGAGTTCCTTGCATATTTTGGACATTATCCCCTTATCAGATATGTGGTTTGCAAATATTTTCTACCATTCCATAGGTTGCCTTTTCATTTTGTTGATTCTTTCCTTTGCTGAACAGAAGCTTTTGAGTTTGATGTGGTCCCACTTTATTTTTGCTTTTGTTGGCTTTGCTTTTGTTGTCAAGTCCAAAAAATCATCAGCAAGACCAATGTCAAGGAGCTTACCCCCTATGTTTTCTTCTAGGAGTTTTACTGTTTCAGGTCTTATATTCAAGTATTTAATCCATTTTGAGTTGATTTTTGTATATAGTATAAGATAGGGGTCTAGTTTTATTCTTTTACATGTGGCTGTCCGATTTTCCCAACATCATTAATTGAAGAGAATTTCCTTTCCCGACTAAATATTCTTGGTGCCTTTCTCAAAAATTAATTGCCCACATACGTATGGACTTATTTCTGGGCTCTCTATTCTGTTCCTTTGATCTATGTTTATGGGCCAATACCATACTGTTTTGATTGCTATAGCTTTGTGATATAGTTTGAAATCAGAAAGTGCCATGCCTCCAGCTTTGTTCTTCTTTTTCAAGATTGCTTTGACTATTCAGTGTCTTCTGTGGTTTCATACAAATTTTAGGATTGTTTTTTCCATTTCTGTGAAAAACACCATTGGAATTTTAACACAGATTGTATTGAATCTGTAGATCCTTTGGGGTAGTATGGACATTTTAACAATATTAATTCTTCTAATCCAGTAGCATGGAATATCTTTCCATTTATTTGTGTTTTCTTCAGTTTCTTTCAACAATATCTTATAGTCTTCATTGTATAGATTTTTCACCTCCTTGGCTAAATTTATTCTTAAGGATTTTATTTTTGTGATGTTATTATAAATGGGATTGTTTTCTTAATTTCTTTTCCTGATTGTTGTTTGTGCATAGAAACTCAACTTTTCTGTTAAATAGGTTAAAAAGTTCTTCTCTACATCTACAAGTCTGTAGCTTAGTTCTTAACTATTTATGGTATGATTTATTGTGCTATTTTAATATGTCAAGTCATACTTTTTCAGGGTTTTTTTTACTGCTTTTGTGGTCTCATTTAAGAAATGTCATCCTTACTTGAAATTATAAAGATATTCTTCTAAGTATTTAAAATCTTTTTAAAATCTTTTTCTTTTCAAATTTAGTCTCTTATAACACATCTTGAACTTATTTGGGGGTATGGTGTCATTGATGTAATTTTATTATTTCTATTACAGAAAGCCAATTGTCGTTATATGATTTAATAAATAAATTCCTCTCTTTGCATGATTTATAATGCCTTTGCTATTATATGCCAAGGACCCATTCTTTCCTGGGTTTATTTCTGTTCTATTGATGTGTTTGTCTATACCTACACCATCTTCATATTGTCTTAATTAAGATAGCTTATATAATTAACAAATTTAATATAGCTTATAAATAAGCCTTTATATTTACTAAGTCAAGTCATCTTACTTATTTCTTTCTCTACATTTTCATTGGCTCTCTGAGATTAATGCATTTTCAGTCAATATATGCATTATTTTTATCAAGGTTAAATTCATATAGGGTAAGTTTCACACTTTAACCATTTTGATATGTACAGTTCAGTGGCTTTTGTTACATTCACAATGTTGTGCAACCGTTCCCACTACCTAATTCCAGAATATTTTCATCACACTGAAAAGAAACCCTGTACCCATTAAGCAGTCGCTCCCCATTTACCCCTCTCTCACTAATCTGCTTTCTGTCCCTATGGATTTGCCTATTTTGGACATTTCATTTAAACGGAATCACACAATAGGTGTTGTTTTGTGTCTGGATTCTTTTATGAAGCATAAACTTTTCAAGGTTTGCTTATGATACAGCATACATAACTACTTTATTCCTTTTTTTGGCTTAATAATTTTTCTTCATATGGCTATATCACATTTTATTATTCATTTATCAGGTAATGGCCATTTGGGTTGTTTCCACTACTTGGTTATTACAAATAATGCTGCTATGAACATTCATGTACAAGTTTTGACTTGATCGTATATTTTCGGTTCTCTTAGGTGTATACCTAAAAGTGCAATTACTAGGTCATATAGTAATTCTACATTTAACTTTTTGAGGAAGCACCAAACTATTATCCTCAGTGGCTATACCATTTTGCATTCCCACCCGGAATGTATAAGAGTTCCAATTTCTCCAAATTCTTGCCAACATCTATTATTTTCTTTTTTTAATAGCTATTCTAGTGAGGATTCTGTGGTATCTCATTGTGGTTGTGATTTGTATTTCCCTAATAACTATTTGTGATAAGCATCTTTTTTTTTTTTATTTTTTTTTTATTGATGTCTTAGTTTATAACACTGTGGGGTTTTAGTTGTACATTTTTGTCCGTCACCTTGTGGATGTAACCCTTCACCCCTTGTGCCCCCCCCACCCCCTTCCCCTTGGTAACCACCAATCAGTTCTCTCTGTCCGTGTGTTCACTTATATTCCATATTGTGATAAGCATCTTTTCATGTGCTTAGTGGTCATTTGTATATCTTCTTTGGAGAAATGTCTATTCAAGTCCTTTGCCCATTTTTAAATTGGGCTCTTTGTCTTTTCATTGTCAAGTAGTAACAGTTCTTTATATATTCTGGATACCACACTGTTATCAGATGTGCAGACTGGTATCATATGATCTGCAAATATTTTCACCCATTCTGTGAGTTGCCTTTTCACTTCTTAATAGTGTCTTTTTGAGCATAACATTTTAAATTTTGATGCAGTTCAATTTATCTACTTTTTCTTTTCTTGCTTGTGCTTTTGGTGGCATATTTAAGGAACCATTGCCTAATCCAAGGTCACAAAGATTTACACCTATAGATGTGAGTCTTTCAACTTTGTTCTTTCTCAAGATTGTTTTGGGGGTACTTTGCAATTCCATGTGTATTCTAGGATCATCTCGTCCATTTCTTCATAAAAGGCAGTTGGAATTTTAACAGTAGATAAATTGGGGGAATATTGCCATCTTCACAGTACTTAGTCTTCCAATTCATGAACATAGACGTTTTTCCATTTAGTTAAGTCTTAATTTCTTTCAACAATGTTTTGTAGTTTTCAATATACTAATCTTTCACCTCTTTTAAAAAATTCAATCATAAGTATTGTATTCTTTTTGATGCTAAAGTAAATGAAAGTTTTCATATTTTTGTTTTTGACATGTTCATTGCTGGTATACAGAGATACAACTTTTGCATGTTGTTCCTGTGTCTTGCAACTGTGCTGAACTCACTTATTTGCTCTAATAGTTTTGGGGGTTTTTGTGGATCATTTAGGTTTTTTTATATATAACACACGTCATCTGTGAAATGGGATAGATTTCCTTTTTCCTTCTCAGTTTGAATGCCTTTTAATTCTTTTTCTTGCCTAAGTACCTTAATTAGAACTCTTCCAGTACAATGTTCAATAGAAGTAACAAGAGTGGAAATTTGTGTCTTGTTGTTGATCTTAGGAGGGAAAGCTTTCAGTATTTCACCCTCAAGTATAATGTTAGCTGTGCATTTATTACAGATAGCCTATATAAGGTTGAGAAAGATCCCTTCTATTTCTATTCTTTGAGTGTTTTTATCATGCAAGGGAGGGAGATTTGTTTTGCATCAGTTAAGATGATAATGTGTTTTTTCTTTATTTTATTATATGGTATACTAATTGATTTATTTTTTTGTACGTTGAACTGTTCTTACATTCCTTGGATAAATCCCACTTGGTCATTCTGATGGTTAATCTTATGTATCAAGTTGACTAGGCCATGGTACCCAGATGTTTGGACAAACATCTGTCTGGAAGTTGCTGTGAAGGTATTTTTTTAGATGACATTAACATTTAAATTAGATTTTGAATAAAGCAAATAATATATAATGTGGATGGGCCTGATTCAATCAGATGAAGGCCATAAAAAAAAAACAAACTGAAGTCCACCAAGCAAGAGAGAATTCTGCTTCCAGACTGTCATTGGACTAGAGATACAACATCATCTCTTTGCTGGGTCTCCAGCCTGCCAGTCTACCCTGCAGATTTTGGACTTGCCAGCTTCCATAGTGGTGTGAGCCAATTTCTTAAAACAAATCTCCTTTTTTTATATGTATACACACAGTCTACTCGTTTTGTTTCTCTGGAAAACCCTGACTAAAACTTCATGGCTTACAGTCCTGTTAGTAAGCTGCTAGATCCATTTGGCTAGTATTTTGTTGAGGATTTGTACATTTATATTCATAAGAGATATTGGTCTGTAGTTTTCTTTTCTTGCAATATCTTTGCCTGGCTTTGGTGTCAGACAAAAACTAGGCTCACAGAGTGAATTAAGAATGGTGCCTCCTTTCCTATTTTTGAGAAGAATTTGAGAATGATTGGTGCTAATTCTTCTTTAAATGTTTGATAGAATTCACTTGTAAAGCCAAATGGTCCTGAGTTTATCTTTGCTAGAATTTTTTGGATCACTAATTCAACATCTTACTTGTTATTGGTAACAGATTTTCTATTTCTTCTTGAGTCAGTTTTGGTAGTTTGTGAGTTTCTAGGAATTTATTCATTTTATCTTAATTTACTTATTTTTTTGGCACATGATTGTTCATAATATTCTCTTGTCATCTCTTTTATTTCTACAAGGTCTGTATTAGTTTCATCACTTTCATTACTAATTTAGTAATTTGAGTCTTCTCTCTCTTTTTCTTGGTCAGTGTAGTTAAAGCTATGTCAATTTTGTTGATCTTTATAGAGAACCAGCTTTTGATTTCATTTTCTCTATTGATTTTGAACTCTATACTTTGTCTTTCACTGCGCTAATATTTGTTATTTCCTTCCTTTTTCCTGCTTTGGGTTAGTTTGTTATTCTTTTCTACTTTCTTAAGATGAAAGCTTAGGGTTTTGATTTGAGATCATTCTTCTTTTTTAATGTAGGCAACTACGGCTGTAAATTTCCCTCCAAGCAGTACTTTCACTACATCTTGTACATTTCTTGTGAATTTTTCTTTGGCTTATTGGTTATTTAGGGGTTGCCTTATCTGACATAATTTTGAATATCCCAGATAGCCTTTTGCTATTGATTTCTAATTTCATTTTATAGTGCTCAGAGAAGATACCTTGTGTGACTCAGTCTTTTAAAATTTATTGAAATTTCTATTGTGGCTTAACCTATGGTTTACCCTGGAGGATGTTCCATTCACATTGGTGTGTATTTTGCTGGGTTTAGTGTTCTAAGAACGTCTATTAGTCTAGTTAATTTACAGTGTTGTTAAAGTTTTCTATTTTCTTATTGATCTTCTGTCTGGTTGTTCTATCCAGTATTGAAAGTTGCATACTGAAGTCTCCAACTACTATTGGAAACTGTCCATTTCTCTCTTTAATTCTGTCAGTTTTTACTTCATGTGTATTAGGGCTCTGTTATTTGGTTTACATGTGTTTATAATCATTGTATCTTTTTGATGAATTAACCCTTTTATCATTATAAGATGTCTTTGTCTGTCTGAAAAATTTGTTTTAAAGACTATTTTGTCTGATATTAGTATGGCTACTCCAGCTCTCTTTTGGTTACTGTTTGTGTAAAATATCTTTTCCATCATTTTGCATTTAACCTATTTGTGTCTTTGAATCTAAAGTGAATCTCCTGGATAGCATATAGTTTGATCTTGGTTTTTGTTGTTGTTGTGACCTTCAGCAGTGTTCTTTATTTCTTGTGTGTCTTTTACTTAATATCTAGTGTCATTTCATTTCATCCTGAAGGACTTCCTTTAGCATTTCCTGTTAGGAAGTTCTGCTAGCGATGAACTCTATTATATCTTGTTAATCTAGAAATGTTTTAATTTCTCTTTCATTTTTGAAGGGAAAAGCTTTTTTCAGATGTAGAAAGCTTGCTTGAAGGTTTTTTGTTTTCTTTTCTCACTTTGAATAGGTCATACTACTGCCTTTTAGCCTTCATAGTTTCTGATGAGAAATTAGCTGTTAATCGTATTGAGGATCCTGTATGTGATGAGTCACTTTGGTCTGGCTCTTGTCAACTTGATTATGTGTCTTGGTGTGGATCTTTTTGAGTTATTCTACTTGCAGTTTCTTGAACTTCTTGTATGTATAGATTAATGTGTGTCATCAAATTTGGGAAGTTTGTGGGCAGTATTTCTTTAAATATTCTTTCTCTTCCTTTTTCACTCTTCTCTTATTCTGGGAATTTTGTTATGCATATGTTGGAATGCTTGGTGGTGTCCTACTGGTCTCTTAGGCCAGTCATTTTTTTCATTCTGTTTTCTTTCTGTTCCTCAAACTGGATAATCTCAGTTGACTTATCTTCAAGATTGCTGATTCTTTCTTCTGTCTTCTCTCATTTGTTGTTGAACTCCTGTAGTGAATTTTTCTTTTCAGTTATTTCTAATCTAGATTTGTATTTTGGTTTTCATTTTGTAATATCTATCTCTTTATATCTATAAAAACATAGAATTTGTTGTTGTTGTTGTTGCTGAGGAAGACTTGCCCTGAGCTAACATCTGTTGCCAATCTTCCTCTTCTCTTGCTTGAAGAAGATTAACTCTGAGCTAACATCTATGCCAATCTTCCTCTACTCTGTATGTGGATCACTGCCACAGCATGGCCGACTAGTGGTGTAGGTCCACGCCCAGGATCCAAACCTGTGAAACCACACTACCAAAGCAGAGTGCACTGAACCCAACCACTATGCCATAGAGCCAGCCCAACATAGAACTTTTTATTATTTATATTTCTGATAGAATTTCTCTGTTAGTGAGATATTATTCTTTAGGTTAGTTCTTCATACATGGTTTCCATTTTAGTATTTTAAACATATTTAAAATAGATGTTTTAGAGTCTGCTTAGTAAATCCACTGTGTTGACTTCCTCGGAAACAATTTTTATTGATTGCCTTTTTCCTGTGTATGTTCTTATTTTTTGCTTGCCTCAGAATATTTTGTTGAAAAGTGGACATTTTTAATATTATAATATAGAAACTCTCAAAATGAGATTCTCCTTTCTCCTCCCCAAGGGCTTGTTGCTGCTTCTTGCTATAGTTATTATTTTCTGTTTTTTCATAACTTTTCTGAACTAATTTTGTACAGTCTGTATTCTTTGTTGTGGGTGACCACTGAAGTTTCTGTTCCATTAGTATAGTGGTCACCCAGTGATTGGAGAGAGATTCCTTAAATGCCTGGAGCCTCTCCCTGCAAAAAAATAAAAGTCTCTCCCATTCTTTGCAGAGGGACTCTGTGTGTGTGTTGGGGCATGCCTTCAGCACTCAGTCAAGGAGATTACAACTCTGCCTTAGCCTTCACGTCCTGCTTGCACAGCCTCAAGTTCAGCCGAGGTGAGAGATAAGAGCCTTCTTAGGTCTTTACTGAATATGTGCATTGCCTTCTAGAGTCCCAGAAATGTGACTCTAGAAAAGGGACTGAGCTTCTCACAGCCCTTATTGCTCAAAGCACTTTATTCCCTACCCTTTTCTCACAAAATTTTACTTATTCTTTGTCCCAACTTTTAGCCATAGTCTTAGAAAGCAGTAACTAAAACATTTGCCTGTAAGTGTTTTTTTACAAATATCCTTTGGGGGTAACAGCTTCAGCACAAGGTGAGTATGAGTTAGGCAAGAAAAAGGCAAGTTAGTTGTCTTTGGGGCTAGTTTTCAAGGGAGTCACCAGACAGGTTGAAACAAATAATTGCAACTCTTTGTGAATGAAGTCCATTCTGCTGCCTCTGGTACTGGTCTGGGAATGCAGGCCATTATTTTGAAGGCTGCTGGTAAGCTGGGGAGCAGGGGCTAGGAGCAGAGTGAGATAAATCACCATGAAGCTCAGTGTTCTTACAAAGATTCAGCAATTTTTCTTGAATAAAATGTTCTCCTGGTTGAGATAGTGAGCAATATGGAAGCACAATCTTTTAGTAACCAAATTTCAGAATTTTTAAATTGGTTTTTACTTATCAGAAGTGATTCATTACATCCAGCCCACATAAAAGAAACGTGATTACAGAAAGGTGTGTTTACCAAGAGGATCACTGGGACCCATTTTAGAGGCTGCCTCCCACACTAGGTTAGATCTTTACATTAAGCCCCATATTTATTTAATATTCTTTTACATATTTACATTTTTCTGTCTATCCTTCAGATTAAATGTTTTCCCCTGGATACTGGATATTTTATGATTGTTCCAATCAGAAATAATCCTGCTTCAATTGTGTCCTTTTGCTATTCAGTCTATCTTATATGTTTTTTATTTCAGGGATTCTTTTTTTGTTTGTTTTTTTCTTTCCTAGAATTATCATTTTATTATTTTTGTAGACTATGGTTCTCAATAGAAATTTTCCATTTTTTCACTAATTTTGTCCATCATTTTCTTGAACACATTAAGTATAAATATTTTAAAGTCTTTGCCAGCCAACTGCAAAATCTGGGTAGCTTGTGGGTCTGTTCATATTATCTGCTTTATTCCTCAGCTATAGGTTACGTGGTCCTGTGTTTCAAAGTAAATAGTAATTTTTTTAAATGACATTTATTACGCATTTAAAAATTGTAAAGCCTCCACATAATATATTCCCTTAAAGAGGGTTTTCCCTTCTCTTCTTTGGGCAGGTGGTGAATGGTCATTTAATTCAGTTGGAGATTATGTTTAGTGGAAATGAGGTTACTTTCCTGGTAAGGTTCAATCACCACTGGCCTTCCAGGGCTTTCAAGAAAGAGTCTGTGAATTCCTTGGGGCCACTATCTCAGCCCATCTACATTATAACCTTTTTCTTGCCTGACTGCCAAAACACTCTTCTAACTCTTTGCCTTTGAGAGAGTTTCCACATAGGTTTTTGCCCCATGTAGCCCAGTGTTTTATATCCTAAATGGGGAAAGAGAATTGTACAAAAATAATGAAAGAGGGTGAATAAAGTTGGAGGAAGAACTTCAATGACAAATATGGCAGCTACTGAGTGGCCATATTGATGCTTTTTAAATATGTTAGATCTTGTAACTTCTTACTCAACACTCTCTAATGGCTTAGAAGAAGATCCAAAGTGCTGACTATGTTCTACAGGATTCGACATGATTTGACCCCACATTCATGCCTCAAATCCTTTGCCTCACTCTTCCTCTCACTCATTAAGCTCCAGTCCTACTGGCTTCTTGCTCTTCCTTGAACAGGCCATGTGCAGTTCACCCTTGAAGCTCTGCGTTTGTTCCTTCCTCTTCTTGGAGCAACTTTTCCCTGAGGATCACTCAGGTTCCTGCTCAAACATCACTTCCCAGGCCCCACCCCAAAACTCTCTAAATCTGTAGACTTGCCCACTTTTCTTTCTTTCTGTGTGCATATTGTATGATGTTACAAATGTGTTTATTGTTGGCTTGTGTGTTGACTTCACTCCAGTGTGACATCCATTAGACTGGGGAGTTGCTCTGTCTTCCTCACCACTATCCCCCCAGGCTCAGAGTGGTGCCTGGCACATGCAGGCAAGCAGTATACAAAAGTTTTCAATGACTATTTGTGGAGAGAAGTGGAAAGTCCAGCTTGCTATTATATGACCACAAGGACCACCTCCTTCCAAAAGGAGGTGAAAATTGGGCTATCCAAAGCTAACTCTGTAGCTAACTCAAGGGGAGGACAGAGTACTCTAGGCAGAGGAAATAAGCTACAAAAAATATGCAGATCCAGGGAAGAGCCCAGGATTTTTCTTATGATTCCTGTGAAGCCTGCTAAAATGCTAAAATGCCTAGAACAAAGGGATGTGTATGAACTACTTACTAACAGATTGAAAATAAAATTCTAAATCAAGTCAAACTGTTAAAAATATAATCTCTTCCAAGTTTAGATCCATTTCAAAATCTCTCTCAACAGTTTTATTTTCAATCTTTAAGAGGGAAAATTTTTGTTGTTTTGTTTTGTTTTTTACAATTTGTGTATAATTTTAGTTTACAGGAGTGTTGAACCACTGGTGAGCATTACTGAAAGTCACATAGATTAAAAGGCCTAAAAGAGTTCGGAAGACATGTAACATAAAATTGCCTGTACACATTTGAGGTTAAAACGATTCTTCTGTATATCCAGGAAATCTACCAATGGGGACTGAAGTCCAGCATTTGAGGGCCTTTTTGGTGGGGAATGATGAGGAAGGAGGCTGGGGGCCCTCTGGCTTCATTTGGACCATGCTGGGCATCAATCATGGTCCTCTGAAAGAGTTTTAGGTGCAGATCAACAGTATCTACAGTATTTAGAGAAAACTTCCTATGACTCAAAGCTTAATGTTGCTAAAGTTAAAACTTACAAACATTAACAGTACCCCATGAGATCAAACTGAAAGGCACCTATCCTTTTCTCTAGACAACATTAACCAAGATTGCTGGACCACACAGCACTTTTGCTTTTACACATGCAGGTTACAGCATGTTGCAAGGACGCACAATAAATTTATTTAATGGTGTTTATTCCTACAACTTGCCAAGAAAGACCAATTTTGAACTGTTTGCTTTCCAATTCTTATCAGAGACCTGATTGAGGAGGTTGATATTTGAGAAAGATAAGGGTAGGGCAGGCCAACCGTCTATTCCTCCATGTGCTCTGGGGAGTATTTTTATAACTTTAGAATTTCATTTGCTTCGCCTCCTTCATTCCCCTGACATAAACAACACAGTTGCATCATTTTTGTGAGTGTTTTATTATATTTGTAACCTCAAATTTTGGAAGTTAATACAGGGAAAAGTCACATCTCTGCACTTTAACACAATTGCTCTCAAAGACATTGATTTTAGGTTGGCTGAGGTGCTGGTCTGAGGTCCCAATATTAAGCTGAATTTGGAATTTATTATAAGCCTGGTAGAAAGAGGTTGACTTTAAGTTCATGAATCTATGTTTGAGTCTTTGTTCTGGCATTTGGGAGGCGTATAATTTTAAGCAGTTGTAATTAGTCTCCCTTAGCCTCAGTTTTTTCATCTGTAAAATGGCAATGCTGTGATATCTGTCAGGTCGTTGTCAGCGTTAATCAGAACTAGATTTTGAAAGCATTATTGCTTCTTACCACTACACAACTCTTCGTTATAGTGCGTTATCAGAACGTCTCTGATCATTGCTCCGGGTTTATCTGCTAAATTTTATCAGACTATGAAATTCGCTAACCTATGATGTTTTCCCTGTGCTCCTAGATGACTCAAAACTGAATTTAAGGTTGTTATGGGCATTGCCAGTTTGTTACAATATGGAAACTAAATTAATAAATGAATTAATTATAAATTAATAAAGTTTTGGTATGTGTTACCTCTATATTTTCTTTCAAATTCCCATCTAGTAGATGTGTCCACAGTCTCTAATCCTTTTAAATGTGGTAAGAATATACATTACCAATGATAAATCATTTCTTTTAAGAAATTTGGGTTGTGAAGGCTACATATCTTGTAAATAAAATACATTAAGTAACCATTAGCACCCATCCACTTGGGAAATTCTGGAAATGGGAGCTCTGAGGTGAATTTATAAGTCTATTCTGGCTTTAAATAACAAATTGTCAGTTTAGATTGATTTACACTAGGAACATAGAGCTAGAAGGAAACTTTTAAATTGAGTGAACACAATGATTTTGCAGAGGGGAAACTGAGACCAGGAAAGTGAGATGATATGCAGTCAGTTAGTGGAAATGCTCCTGGGTGATCCATGGACTCTTGCATCCCAAGGCATTGCTGTCCCTCATGCTTCTGTCTACACTGGGTCTTCCCTCAGTTCCATTTAACAGGTGTCCTGGTTATCTAGTGCAGCACAGTGAACAACTCCAAAACTTGGTGGTGCAAAACAACACCATTTTCATTAGATTCCTGGATTCTAGAGGTCAGGAATTTGGATATAGCATACTGTGGTCAGCTAATCCTCATCCACAATCTCTGGGGCCTCAGCTGGGAAGACTCAACAGCTAGGGGTGACTCAAAGTGCCTGGTGCTACAATTATCTGGAGAATTCTTCTCTCAGTTGCCTGGTATCAGGGATGAGGTAACTCAAATGTTTGGACTGGAGTGCCCACATGTGGCTTGTCTAAGTGGCTTCAGCTTCAGGCATGGCCGTCTTGGAGTGATGAGACTCCTTACATGATGGTTCAGGGCTCCAAGATTTTCAGTGAATGAAGCAGAAGCTGCATGGCTTTTAATGACCAGTCATGCAAGTCACATAGCATCACTTCTACTATACCCCAAAGGTCAAATAACCACATGCTCTCCAAAGTTCAAGGAGGGAGGATGGAGACTCCCATCTTGAAGAGAAGAACATCACAGAAAGGTATTGACCGAGAGCATTTTATGTGTCAGACAACAGGCTCTTTTTAAGGAGACAGAGACAGATGAGGCACATTCTCTGTCTTCAAAGAGCTCCTAATCTATGAAGAAACAAAAGCAGATGCTACCCAAATTGACCTAATTATGATACTAGAGCAATTCAGTTTTGATTTTGCAAGAGGGATAGTGAATGAATTAATGAAACAGAGTATAGAGTATAGACTGTAGAAACAGACCAAAGACTATACGAAATTTTGATAAATGATGATAGTGTCAAGGGAGGTCATTGTTCAAAGAAGGGACTATATAATATATGGAGCTAAGAAAATGTATCTCTACATGGAATTCATGAAATAGATGTCTACCTCCCACTGTATAAAAATTAACTCCAGATGGATTAAAGACTTAAATTCAAAAGCTGTAAAACTGGTAGAAGCAATGTAGATGAAAATCATTCTGACCTTGGGGTTGAGAAGGTTTTCTTAAGCAAGACACAAAAAACACTAATCACAAAAGAAGTGATTGATGAATTCCACTCCATTGAAATTTAAAACAGCTGGTTATCACAAACTATCTTATAAAAAGTGAAAAAAAGCTAAAAATGGGGAAGCTATATCTATGGTTGAAATGTGGTATCTATCTATCTATCATCTATCATCATCTGTCTATTGTGTTCAAAGAAATGAGAAAAATACAAACCACCCAATAGAAAAATGGACAGAAGACACACTAGCAATTCACTGAAGAGAAAAACATGAACAGCCAATAAAAAAAGGAAGAGTTTCTCCACTCAGTGATTATGAAGATGTAAATCAAACTACTTGGAAATTCCATTTATACTAATTTTATTGGCAATAATTAATATGTAAAGCAGTCACGGTGTGGATCTAAGGAGCTTCTGATGGGAGAATAAACTGATGCAACAACTTTGGAAAATAACATGACATTTTACTAAAGGGCCTGAATTTAGCCCTGAATGCCATCCTCTTCCAAATGTTCATCTGCATGCAATAAGTTTTGGCCCCAGTAAATAGTGACTAAGATGTCAGAAATAATGCTGAAGAAAAAAGGTCTTTACTATTAAAGGCAATGTCAAAGAGAATTGGGAATATGTCATGAAAATCAGGGCCCCTGCTCCTCAAAATTAAAATCCTCTTTTCTATTTGTTTCTTTAAATCAAGCAAGAAAACAAACACAATGGTGGTAATATTATCTGTAGCTTCAAATCTCATTTACACCTAATGTCTAGGACAGGACTCAAATATTACAGGGCTTAAAGTGATAACTGAAGAAAAAGCGATGGGCATTTTGTTCTACATTCCTTGGAAAGTTGTCTCAATGTTTTCTAAATGGAGGTATAGCTGAGGGATGTATTGAAGAGAGAAGGGCTATAAATGAGGAGTTTTTTGTATGCGGAAGTTGCCAGACGACTGTTTTCATTAGCCTTGAGGAGATGAGCTCAACTGAAGGAAACTCAGAGTTCAAACTTTGCCTCCAGATAACCATAGACCTTGGGACAAATGCTGCCTAAGACTCAACGGAGCATGCCCTTTCTGCTGTCCCTCATTATTTCTTATCACATTTGAATGCTCCTGCTCAGCAGTTTTCTCTACACTTATAAACCCATTTATAACAAGTTCAGATAAAATTCTTCAGCATAACTTTAATCTCTTTGAGCCTCATCTGTGCATGAACAACACCAGAGCTTGGCACACACCAATGTTTGGATGATTTCCCTCTCTATCTCTGAAGGGCTAAGGGAGCGTTGTGTGTGAAGTTTCGAGTTTGACCTTCCCCTCAGAAAAGCTAATGTGAACTTTCTGGGGTAAAGCCCCTCCGTTCATCCAAGGCATAAATGAGCATGAAACCTGAAGAGGGTTCTCATACTCCAGTCAACTACCAGCTGCATCAGCAGCCGTCTTTTACTTAACAATGAATCATGGAGAGCCTGCTCGGAACAAGGGACTGCCCTGGGTTCTGCACATACCAGGCCTGCTGATGCAGTGGGCAGGTTGATCAGAGTACAAGAATGCCCTTCAATTTTCATAGCATTCATGCTCTGGATGAACTTGAGGACTGACTTGTGGCTCAGAGGACATCCACTTTCTCATGCACATTTCTTTCTTGTGAAGGAGACAATAATAAGCATGTTCTCTCTCTGCTCCTCTCTCTGTCTGTCTGTCTCTCTCTCTGTTTTTCTGAGTCAGTCAACTGTCTCTCCATCTGTCTGTCTCTACTTCTTTCTGTCGCTGTCATTTGCCTCTCGCTCTCTCTCCCTCCATCTCTCTGTCTTCCCCTCTCTCCATCTCTCTCTCTCTCTCACACACACACACACACACGTACACACACATACAATCTAAACACCAGGTCATACTAAGTGCTATGCAGAGAATTTGAAAAGAGGATGTGATAAGTAGTGACTTGGAGGATCAGGAGGGATCTTCCTTACTTGTGACGTTAAAACAGGAAGTGTGATGAAGTGAAGGAGTAAATAATGAGAAGACTCAGGAGAAGAGCATTCTAGCATGTGAAACAGGAAGGACAAAGCTCCCTGTGATGTAAATAAGCCTCAGGAACAGGAAGGACAGCAGGAAAACCAGAATGGACAAGTAGAGAAGGAGTTATAGGTGAGGAAGTTGGAAATGAAGGCAAATGTTAAATGGGAATTTGCAATCCAAACGAATTTTGCGTTTTATTCTAAATGACATAGGGAGACATTGGAGGGTTTTAAAGATGGGAAATATAGGATCTGATTTCTGTTTAACAAAGACTCCTATAGCATCTCTAAGTATGAAGAATGACCCTCCATTGTAGGGTTTGAAAGTGGAAGCAAAGGGCCAGGGTCTGTCCTAGGATCTCAAAGAGAGTGACGGTGGTCTGGAATAGCCTGCTGAAGGGAGGAATGGAGACACCTGAAGGATGTGGGACATGTTTTGGAGGAGACTGGTGGAAGAAAGTGGAAAGTAAAGCCAAGAAAATAATCAAGTCTCACTCCTAAAATTTTCCTAACTGCTAGAATGATTAAAAGTTGCGTTAATTTGGATGGAGAAGCTTGAGAGAGAGACAGGTATGTGGGGGAGAAATAGGGTTCTGTTTTGACTGCTAAGTTTGAATGCCTGTGAGACTCTCAAGTGACAGAAACAGCAGGAGATCAGTGAGAAGAGAGAGGGAAGTTAGGTGTTCTCAGGAGAGTGAATCTATTGATAAGCAATGGAATCTAAATTGACTAGGTATATATGAAATGGAGACATGTGATGAGGGGAAAACTGGGTAATAAAATCATGGAAATCATTAATAAATTTAAATTTCAGTGAAATGGAATTCCTGGAGTAGTTAACTGGAAGGATACGAAGAAGCACCAAAAAAGTAATTTGCCTGAGATAAAATCTTGAAGATTGTGCAACTATTGGTGATGATAATTCTATGATATGGCCCAGGAAGTTAGTGTGAGATGACGTGGAAGCAACGACTCTTGGTGGGTGAAATCTTAACGAGCTTAGGAAGCTGGGGTGTTGGATGAATTCTCTATGGAGAGTTTGAAATGCTTACAATTAGGAAAGAAATCAATGGTCCGGGTGTCCTCAGTAGACAGGAGAAGGAGGAGGAAGACAAGGAGAAAATGACCTTAAGATCTGATTGAACATACAACCGGTGCTATGGTATTATTTCCAGTTTGGGAAAATCTCTCAAGGATAGTCTTTACAAAAGAAGGAGTATAAACAACCCCAGAGGTATGTAAATGCTCTTCCTTCTTTCTTCTCTCCCTCTCTCTATTCCTTCTGCCTTTCCTCCACCACTGACCATTGACAGTTAAACCCCAAGCCTGACAGCCCAATTAGGAGAGAGACACAATAATTTAGATGAGAGATGATGGTGGCCTAAACCAGGTTTTTTGCTTTGTTGTACAGTGTGGGTGACAAAGAGATATAGAGGAGTTAGAAATGAGAGGATGTGGTTATTACTGGTGTGTTTAGGTGACTGAGCAGGCCTAGAAAGGGTGACTCCAGTTTTGACTTTGGGAAATGCGTGCATGGTAGTGTCATTCACTGGGATAGGAAAAGCAGTAGAGGATGGAGATTGACAAGAGGGCTAATGCGTTTTGTTTAGGAATTTATGGAGCACATAATGTGGAGATGATTGGTAAGCAATTGGCTGTATGAATGGAGAGATGAATACCTACCTACGTGAGCTGTAGGTATTTGACCACCATCAGCATAAGAGCAACAAAAGTCATGGGATGAAGGAGAGCCTCCGTGGAGAATGGGTAGCATGGAAAAGAACCCTGGCAGAACACCAACGGGCACTGCAAGGCACAAGTCATTAATTTTGCATTCATGACGTAGCAAGGCCTTGTCATCCACTGCATCATTCATTCCACCAATATATATGGAATTTTTTCTTTGCGACTAGCAAAAACCAAAAGTTAGGGGCCGCCCGGTGGCGCAGTGGTTTAGTTCGCGCTTGGCAGCCCGGGGTTCGCGAGTTCGGATCCCGGGCACCCGCCGACGAACTGCCTGTCAGCCATGCCGTGGCAGCGTCCCATATAAAGTGGAGGAAGATGGGCACGGATGTTAGCCCAGGGCCAGTCTTCCTCAGCAAAAAGGGGAGGATTGGCAACAGATGTTAGCTCAGGGCTGGTCTTCCCCACAAAACAACAACAACAACAACAACAAAAAACCCAAAAGTTAAAAACCCCTTTTGCAGTCTAGAAGGATGAGGGAAAGCAACCCATGAAATGTCTTGGCAGGGTGGAAGAAGGAAAGCTGATCAGCAGCGGGTCTCAAGTATCTGTGCACTAGGTGGCCCAGGTGCAGACACTGGGCCAAGAGATGCCTGAAAGTCTTAGTCACTTTTTGCGTGACAATCTGAACTAAGTCTATGAAAGGTGCTCTGGGGGTGCCAATGGAAGGGGGCCAATACATAACAGATAAAGGTGCATCTTTTCCTCTCTCCACCTTATGTTTCCTGATTTTTCTCTGCCACTCAAGTGGAGCATCACTTGTAGCTTCCTGGGGAAGTCTTTTCCTTCCAGTAATCTGCAGCCTCACCTCCGGTGTTGATGTTGATCACACTCTACCATTCCCTTATTCAATGATTATTTTTAACAGAGCATATTCACATACTTTATCTGCCTTTATAAGATGATAGCTACCATTTCTAATGAGCTTACTGTGTGCCAGCAATGAATGAACAAAGAACTGACTCTTACCAGCTTTACTTGAGAGAGGTGACTGGTCTGAGTGAGTGAGGGGAAGGTCTGGGGTATGAGCCATATCTGTCCGGCTCCAGTTCAGATGCTCCTGACCACTGAGCGGTCCTTAAAATCCCACCCTTTAGTCTTCCTGCACACCCCTCCCCCTTTACAGTCACCTTTGGCATGTGAACTTGGTGTTGCTACCAAATGAGTCAGTTATAATGGAAATCTTAATTTGTTTGGAAAAATGTGTCATCACATTGCTCTGAGGGACATAAAAAAAGTGCAGATATGTGTTCCAGTGTGTAATCTCCCTCCCTCCCTCTCTCTCTGCTCTCCCTCCCATCCTCTCCTCTCTCTCTCCCCCTCTCTCTCTCTCTGTCTATGTCTCCCTCTCTCTCTCTCTCTCACACACACACACATGCACGCATGCCTGGTTATGATTCCGATTCCATCACTCTACACAGGATAGTAATGAAGCTATATTTTACTTAGTCGTATTCTTGAATAACCTCAGTGTCGTCTCCAGCATTACATTCTGACTTCAGTGGAAACGTTGTTCTTTGTAGGAACACACTGGTTAAAATGTGTGCACATCCAGTTTTCCTAGTTTTAGGAGCTGCAATGCTGGTGGGTCAGCTTTGATATCTGTGGAACCACTGTGCAGTTAAGGTCCACATGACTTAGTATGACTTTTTCTATTTTATCCAGATATTAAAAGGAGAAAAAAGAACAAAGACCTGGCAGTTTCTCCTAGTTTCTGGTGAGTCCTGGGACATTAACAGGAGGGCATTAATCCTGCCAACATTTTAGGCAAGTGTAACTTTAAAATGCCCAAAGAAAAACAATGAAGGTCATGTAGGAAGCTCAGAATAACCAGCAGATGCCTCAACCATCTGCTAGCCACTCCCATCCCATTGTCCCCTGAGAATGAAGGATATCCTCTTTTAAATATGTTGAATGCAATTGTTTGTCAATGTTAGAAAGTAACTAAAGAATAATGTAATGTTAACTAAATGGACTGCATCTCAGGCCATATGTGCTTATGTGTAAACCCACAGATGTGCATGCACGTTGCACTCTGCTTCCTGAAACAAAACTCAGGAGCACTGGATTCCAGGAAGGCAGGTAGGGCCCAGAGGAAGCTGAGCTGGGAGTGGGCTGCCTCTGAGTGCAGCCCTTGAACTGTTACGTGGACTTTGAGGAGACACATTTGCACAGTGTTTAACTTTCTTCACAGAAAAGGAAAGAGAAAGACCCTGCAGAAGGAAGGTGGGATGGCCTGAACACAGGGGTATCTCATGGCCCGAACCCTCAGGAGAAAGGGGCTGATGCTAAAAGCTGAAAAAGCTCATTTCAGAAGCAAGTCTTTGAGAAAAGGAAGCAGAAGGATCACCAGGCTGGTGCCCAGGTGACAGTGTGACATAGGCAGGGGAGAGAGGCATTCTTACACTCTCTGCTCTACAAAAATTTTGGGTTAAGCACAGTGAGAATTTCAGGGAACACACTGCCCTGGTTTGCACCCCGAGAATCAGCAACCCAGTCCCTTGGTTGCGGGATTGGCCAATTGAGATGTGTGTTATTCTAGAAAGTTCCTTCTTCCCACGCAAAATCACATAGACAGATGTTCCTAAACCTGACTTACTGCAAGGAAAGGCTCAGGTCAGAACATGACCTTACAATATCATCCATCATTTAGTTTTAATTCAATAAAGACCAAAAGGAACAGAGAAAGAATTTGATTCCTCTAAGCATAATTTACAAAATATATTTTTTCCTATATAGAAAAAAATGTTTGCAATAATGATTTTACCAAAAATGTTTATGATGTTTTGAATTTCTGATACAGCATAATAATTATTATGTAGTTAAACACAGATGGATGCCATGGTGAATAGGTTAGCTTCCAATGGGGGATTCTCTCTTTACTCATCTGTGGTTTTGGACTATTGACCGTTCAAGTCTCATTGGACTCTGGCACCTGTTCTTTAGGATAACAATAGTATCGCCTCCCCAGGGTTGTTGCAAATGAACTAATCTACGTGAAACGTTTAGCGGAGTGCTTAGTAGTCATCAGTATCCAATAATGTTTTTACTCAGACCCAGAACTGTGATTCATTTTAACTTAAAATTTCTTTCTCAAGGGAGATGCATACATTTGCTAATGGTTGCTAGTGGTAATGGACTTCCTGGATTAAATGACAGGCATTTATTCTAACTGTGTCACTTTAAGGACGGGGGGTTTGGGCACTGTAGTTTATTGTATCATACACCCCACCTTTGGCATATTGGAAAAATTTCCTTTTGAGTCTGTGCTTATGCTAAACAACCATTTTTTTTCAATGGAAAAAAGTGATTCTTTGCTTAGTCTATTTTCCCTCCAGAAAACTCCCAGACAGATCAGTGGCCCCCTTACTGTTGTGTAAACGTAGTTGCACACGCTTTCTATCGTCACCTTCCTTCGACTTCATGTTATTTTCCCATTTTAAAATTTTCACCTTGACCTCATTTTTAATCTATTTAATTGTATGTTATAGTATAACACATATTTCTCTAAGCCTCCTGAAATATTTTTTGGAGTGAGGCAGGTATATAAATAAAAAGTTGGAATTGTTTTGTGTGTGGTGCCATTTTTGTTATTGTTAATGATTATGAGGATACTGGAGTTCCTCCTATTCCTTATGGTCCATTCTGAGAGAATATTTGACCAACTAAATATATGTTATCATCCTTTTAGGTGGTGTTATGTAATGAATTGTGTCCCCTGAAGTTCGTATGTTGAAGCCCGAACTCCCAGTGTGACGTATCCTGTGCCCTTGTAAAATGATGAAGAGAGACCAGAGCTCTCTCTGTCTACCACGTGAGGAGGACACAGCCAGAAGGCACCATCTGCAAGGCGGGAAGAGGCTGTGACCAGAACTCAACCCTACTGGCACCTTGACCTCGGACCTCCAGCCTCCAGAACTGTGAGAAAATTAATTTCTGTTGTTTAGGCCACCCAGTCTGCGGTGTTTTGTCATGGCAGACTAACACAAAATGTTTCACAGTTTTTCAAATCGAGTCAATAGTTTTGGGGGAGTTATGATTTTGAAGACTCTAATTATAGAAGACATGATGCATCAAATTAGCTAACATCATGATATTTTGACTACTAAGAAAATATTGTATTTTTTAACCTCAAAATGTCTGTTTGAGTCATCTGAATGCCTTTGAAAATAGATGGAATAAAATTTTAAAAATACAAGGTAAAATTATATATTTTTCAAGAAAATGTGGAGTCCAGACTTACATTTCTCCCAATCTTTCTGCAGCTTTCAACTTACATCCTATGGATTCCTAAGCTGCTGCAAAGATTTTGATTGGAATTCAATTATCTGGAGAATGTTTAATTTTTTCTAAAAACAGTAAAATGCCCACATTCAGGCACACACATGTATACCCCAATCTAATTAATTGGTGAGAACCAATGAGGTGACTTGTGTTCCCAGTTTAACTGAATTCTGTTCAAACTTTAAATAAACAAACCTGCTTCCACCATCTCCTTGGATAACCTTGAACTTGTGAATGTGCTTACAAGATTAAGAAGGATGGAGCGCTGCACTGCTTTTATCTATCATCCATCCGTCCATCCACTATCTATCTACGTATCTATCTATCTATGTGTCTGTCTATGTATGTATCTATGTATCTGTCTATCATCTATCTATCTATCATCTTAGAACATGCAGGTTTAGCACGTACAAACTCTACGGACAGTATATGATCACAGCAAGGAAGTGTTAATCTTTATCCTGGCCTGATAGTAAATTACATTTTATTATCTTTTTAAATAAGTTCACATGTCACATGTTAATTTATCTATTATTGTGTTATAGGTAATCTCTGAACTGTGAATTGAGTGTTTCTTGTTTGACATATATTTATTACCAATTTTTTCTGGTGAGATGAGCTACTAGTTAAAACAGGAATATTTTAAAGTGTATGTCATCTGTTGGTGCAATATCTTTAAAGTGTAGTTTGGTAATATTTGTAAAACAACAACCAAAAAATCCAGCCATTTACTTTTAGTAATGTATCCTATGGTTATCCTCACATATATTTGCGAAGATACTCATAAAAATGTTCCTCTAAGCACTGTTTGCAATAGTAAAAGTCTGGAAAGGAGGAAAATGGCCATCCAGATGGGACCACAGATAAGTGAAGAGATGTCTATGTATATAAGCCCTGAAAAAGGAGATGTTTCCATTGTCTGCTACAGGCATTACCTAAGGTGTATTGTGAAGGGAAAATGCAGGGAGCTGAACTCTATGTAATAAATACGTCTGTTCATATAAATAGAATGGTTCACTCACACACACACACACACACACACACACACACACACACACACCCCTCATACACCACAGGGGAAGAAAAGATTTGTATTAGGTGTTCACACACTATCAGATGAGTTGACAAAAATAACATGACATCTGCCTAGATCGTTGAAACGCTCCAGATGTCACAAAAGGGACAGAAGAAAATGTCACCTAAAACTGTTGCCCCAAAAAGCCCTGACAAATTAGGTGACAGCATCTTGCAAGGCAGGGCTGGATAATACAATGGGCTCTTCAACTACATCAAATAGCACGTTCTCAGAGGAATTTGTAATGGTCTCAGCAATAGCTGTTTGTAATGGTAGAGGCAGCGAGTTGAAACACTTTTCATGCCCAAATTTGTTGGCTGCTTTTGCTAAAGGACACACACCCACACACACGTGTGTGCACACACACAGACATGCACACATTAACACCACACACACCTTCACACATGCACCTGGTTACTATTTGTCCTATGCTAATAAAGATAACTAAAGATACCATCTTCGAGCGTAACATGGTCAAACTGGGATATGTGCTTTACTAATATGTTTAATTACCTGAAAAAGGATAATTTCGCAAAACATGATCATAAATTTCCCTTGCTTTCAACTATGGGAAAGGTGTCAGCAAAGAAATTCACATCTTCAATGAGGACACCACATGGAGAACAAACACAGTTATGTTTTGAAACTATGCTTTGTTATCTGAGAGGGACTGCTACAGAGCTATCGGAGATTTTTAAATATCAAGTGCTTTTCCTCATACTGTCACAAGAAACAATAGAGAACTTTTTCTCCAAATTGTGAAGGGCAAACTGGCAAAGGAGCCTGTTCATTGGGTCTTTCTAAATTTAACATGTTCAAGATGTGGAAGTGAGGGTTGTAGACATGTTCAATGATTCCGCTTCAGTGATCTTTACTACACTTCTTTCACATTTTTAATTCTTTAATAAGTCTAAACCAAGATTTCAATTTAAATTCTTTATAAAATGTTACCATTTTCAATTACTCATCTGCATGAAGTCATAATAGTCTTAGTTCTGTGGAATCAAAGGATGGAAATATGTGGGTACTTGGTCTAACAGAGATGCAGTTGCACCTGGAATAGCCAAACCTCAGTGTTTGTGTTCGTAAAAATAACTCTGCTGCCTGCTTTTGTAATTAATATATGTACAACTCAAATTGTAAAATCGACATATTAAAATTTGAATGAATTTTCTTTAATTCATATATTAGGCTTCCAATCAAAATTCTGATCTTAAAAGAAGTTAACAAACAACTGGAATTTGGCACCCCTGCTCTTATGCTTTCTACTTTGGCACCCCTGAGCTTGTACCACATACACACCATTGCACATTCTCATACCCACTCCACACGCTCACACGCAGATGCACACACATACTCCACGTGCACTCTACACATGCCCACAGAGATGCACAGGCACACAGATGCACACACACAGCCTTCTCCTTTCCTGAAAGGTGATTTGGCTTCTGCCTCACCCCAGAGGGGGCTTCAGCCTCAAGTCAGTGCCCCCTCCTGGACCCCAGGCTCCTCCTCAGGTATGAGCTCTCCTCACTCCCTGGACTTTCCTCCTCTTGGCCCTCACACTTATCCATCAGGATCTGGTTTCCAAGGCTTCCTAATCAGGGCCCTCAACCTGATATTTGATTTCTTAAAAGTTTATCCAAACTGGTGAAACTTGAACACTAATCAATACTCCATAGTACTATCTGACTGTCCCTCCTCTCCACCCACCGCCTGTCCAGGGCTCATTTTCCCTGTCAGGGAGGGAAACAGAAGGTGGAACCAACCAGCCCACACCTGAGCTCTTCTCAAGGAGGGAGATGTTTCTCATAGGGACCCTTGACTCCAGGAGAATTCTCTGGAAGCCCTTGTAATTTGGCTTAGTTGGGGGTGGCTGGTGAAGATGTGTACTCCCTCCTGTAGAGGGAGGCCAGACACTGTCCTCCTGTGATACTGTGATTTATAGTAAGAAATATATATTTAGTCTTCCTCTCTGTTTATGGCACAAAGCTCCTAAAACCCTTGGAATTTCCTGTGATGAAAGAGATCAAGGTGTCTTTTGTTATGTTAATGGTGACTTTGGGACATCACCTAAGTACGGCAGCTGATTGCCAGGGGAAGCGACCATCAATCATGCTTTTGTAATGAAGCCTCCATACAAACCCAAAAAGGACCAGGTTGATGAACACCTGGAGATTAGGGGAGAGTGGTGCCTGCAGAGGGCATGGAAGCTCTGTGCCCTTTCCCCATACCTTGCCCTATGCATCTCTTCCATCTGGGTGTTCCTGAGTCATGTCCTTTTATAATAAACTGATGATCTATTAAGCAAAATGTTTCTCTGAGTTCTGTGAGTTGCTCTACAAATAAACTGAACCCATGGAGGGGGTCATGGGAACAGATGATTTATAGCCCCTTGGTTAGAAGCACAGGTGACAACCTGGACTTGCAATTTGCATCTGAGTTGGAGGGGACAGTCTTGTGGGTCTGAGCTCTTAACCTGTGCGATCTGACGCTATCTCCAGGCAGATAGCATCAAATGCAGTTGAATTGTAGGACACTAAGGTGGTGTCAGAGATTTGCTTGGTGTGGTAAAAAAAACCCACAAGTGGAAATTGCTGTCATAATCATTACCGCCACAGGAGGCAGGGGCCTTATTGTCATCTCTCTTCCTGGGATGGGGAAGGATAGAGGGGGTGACAGATGTGAGGGACATGATAGAATAGGGGAGCAGGTGGCTGAGGGAGGCAGCCTGCTTGGGGGAGGGTGTGTCTGGCCCCAGCTATTCAGTCTTTCTTTAGATTGTTGGGTAAATAACACCTCTGATTTTTAGCTGGGGCCTCTTCTTCCACCTGGTGCCTTCCACAGTCAAAGACAGGTCCTGATGCAGCAGCTCCCAATCTCTCTGGCTTGGGAATTGTGCATGGACCCTTCTTGCATAGAATCAGAGTGTGATGTTTCCCCGAGAGTGGACTGGCACGGGGTGTTTTTAAAAAAGACCTTAGGTGAAGGGCAGTGTGTAAGTGCGGAGCCTGCACTAACAATCAAACTCTTTTTAATGCAGCGACCTGGTCACTGCCTGCTCTGCTTCTGCACAGGAACACCAGTGACCAATGTCAACACGTAATCCAGTGGTTCTCAGTCTCTGTGTTGCTGCTTCTACCCCATAGGGTGCTGCAAATCTTGACCAAGGTTTATTCTTTAGGTTCACTTCAACTTTTACCTGAACATGTGTTTTCTGGAGCAGAACATGAATAACATGTCTACATTTCTCTCTGAACAGGTGCCACTCCTCTTCCCACAGCAGTCCTGATGACAATCAAGTCAATAGCACATTTGGAGAGACATTTCCTTTGGTCACATTTCTCCTGATTCTAACTAAATAGTTATCATTGCTTGCCTGCACGTTTATAAAATCCAAGGCAGTAAATCTCACATTATGAGGTGCCAAGTGTAAAGGTCCCCTGGATGGGTCAATGACTCCTACAAACTATTCTTGATGTATTATCACAGGTAAAAGATGCACAGTTCAATAGATTTTCATTGGATTACGGGCTATTAATGCATACCTACTACTTAGTTAAAAGTGATTATAGACTGAAATCAACACGCTACTAGAGTTTATTAACCACCTGGTGATGCTCATTGAATGAGTTGACTTCCACTCAACACACAGCTAAGTTACAAGATCCCCACTGAACAAGTACACATGTAAAAAGTTGGATTTCCTGTGCTTTTTAGAATGGATGCTCTATAATCAATGCATCTTCACAGTGTCTTATCACTTTCAGTTTCTGCTATTCTTTATTTTTAATATTGAATATACAAATGCATGTAATTTAACTTTACCATAAACATTTTTGTGGAGAGTTGTTTGGTTAATCCTAGAGTGTGTAGTGACACACAATTGTGTCAATGGAAATTTGTATAATAATTATCTTCTGAAAAGACTTTAAGACATATATGCATTTTAGTTCAAATATGAGTCATCTCTCAATGGTAAGGGAAATTTACACAGAATTCTCTCACCTACCACATTTTGCAATTTTTCTTCATGACTGAGGTACTGCCTGAGAATATGTGCTACTGAAGCAGTTTGCATAAATTATTATAATAAAATTATAACTTTAATACTGCTACCTTAATATTATTATTTTAAATTTTATATGAGCTTTATAAAAATGTACATGAAGGATAAAAGATAAATAGTTAAAAGCACCAGAGAGTTAGAAACAAAAAGGAAACCACATAACTCTAAGATTAGAAATGGCATTAAAACTGACCTCACTATTGTAGCCGAAAAGAGCCAGAGTCCTGGGAACACCAGGTGATTGGTGGGTCCAGTGATGAGAGCCTGATGCTGCCTGCAGAGTACACAGGCCACTCAGCATGGCCTGTGGCAGCCTGCAAAGCATGTGTGCACCCTGCAGAAGCACGTGGCACTTGGCTGGGACAGTGGTGGTCATGAAAGAGCGGGCGCTGTCTGCAGGAGGCACAAGCCACTGAGCGGGGACTGTGGAAATGGAGAGCAGGAGCCAGTTTGCAGGAAACACAGGCTGTGGTCTGTGGTCTGTGGTCTGTGGTCTGTGACAGCTGAAAAGCATGGGGATGACCTTACTGCCAGTACTCCAGGAGCCAGTGCTGCTCAGAAGGGCATGCGGTAGTCAGAGACCACACGTGCACTCCCCAGGTGCTGTGCATAGCTCTGCACAGGGACTGAGGCAGCTGGAAGAGCAGGAGTGTAGACCACAGGTTTCCCACCATGCCAGTAAGGCCTTTGCAAGCCTGGAGAGCTGGGGCAACCTGCAGGAGCCACCTGCTGTCAGCACAGCCTGTGGCAGCCTGGAGAACATGAGTTTAAGCAGCAGGTGCCCCATTACACACTGTACAGTCTGAGGCCCTGGGGAGCAAGGGTGCAGCACACTGGAGTGGAGGAACACCCAGCACCAGCAGAGACACCTTGTGGAGCAGGGCAGTGACCTGGGCCGGCCTCACTACCTGGGGTGGTCTGCAGCCGCCTGGCAGGGTGGGTGTGGCCTACATGGGCCACAGCTTTTCAGCAAGTGCTACAGCAGCCTAGAAAAAAGGGGCCTCTGCAGGGCCCCCCAAACTCAGCCTGGTCCAGTCTGATGATTCTTCAAGGGAACTGTGGAATACAGATTGTAAGACGAAGTCGCATGATTTTTAAATTTTGGAAGCAAATGCAAATGAAAATATCGGTGTAGGCCAACACAATAAATTTGTGGGCCCGACTGGACATCTCTCTCCCTCTCTGTGTTGTCAGCCTCTGATCCAAGTGAAAGTTCTGCTCTTAGATATTGCCCAAGGAGGAAATTGCTGACATTGCCACTGATAAGTCCACAGCAACATGTGTATTTCATCTGTCTGTACTGTTCCCTTCCCAAATCCTTTTACCCTGAGTGCCGTCAGGAGTGGTGGAGCAGAGCCACAGGCATGGCCTCCCTCCCCTCTGTCCAGGCGGCACAGGTGCTCCTGCCATCCCCCCAGCTCCTGCCCTCTCCCTACCTCACCATCTATTTACAGATCATGTTCCTTTTCTTGAACATGATCTCAATGGCTTGGTTTCCCAGGGGAACCCCCATTTCCCCCACCCCTGCCTCCCGGGGACTCTCTGAGCTCATCTCCCCTTCCGCACTGCATGGGGGCATGAGAACATTCCTAGGTCCTCAGATTGGGGCCGCCCTCCGCCTCGATCCTGAGAGCACTTCCCCTGGTCGTGGGTCCGGTCCCGGCTCCTTTCCTGACCACCCTCAGGACCTCACCAATCACTTCCTGTCACATCAACACTTTGACTTTCCCTGAAGGAGCCCTGCTCACTAACTCGCTTATCCTTGTTTGTTCTCCCGCCAGTGCAGAACACAAGGAGAAGTGGGACCTCTTCTCTCCTGTCCCTGCCTCAGCCCCAGTGAGGGACAGCTCTAGGGGCACAGTCAGGCCTCAACGCAGCTGGCCTCGGGCCACACTGCCTCCTCTCACAGATGGGCTGTGGGGTTGCTAAGGATGGGGCTTAAAGGAATTTTCGCCCTCTGACCCCTTAGGGGCTGGAGTTCATAGAGCCTTTCTCCATTGACTGTAGCAAGACACTGGAATGTCTAAGACTATTGTTAAGGATCTGTGTTTACTTTCCTTTAATTTTTTGTAGAGAAAAATATTTTGCCCGCGTCATAAGTGGCTCTTGTCTTTGTTATGCATTCTCTACTACAACAGAAGATGATTGTTATTGTGGGTTGAATTGTGTCCCCCCCAAATTCCTTAACCCCAGCACCTCAGAATGTGACTGTATTTGCAGACAGGGCCTTTAAAGAAGTGATTAAGGTAAAATCAGGCCATTAGGGGGCCTTAATCCAATCTGACCAGTGTCCTTATAAGAAGAGGAGATGAGGGCACAGACACACACAGAGGGATGACCGTGTGAGGACACAGGGAGAAGACGGCCGTCTACATGCCACGGAGAGAGGCCTCAGGAGAAACCAACCCTGTGACATCTTGATCTCAGACTTCCAGCCTCCAGAGCTGTGGGGGACATCTGTTGTTTGAGCTGTCCATTCTGTGGTGTTTTGTTGTAGTTACCTGAGCAATATAATACAATTGCTATAAAATTTAAAGATTCCAGCAGTTTTATTTTGTACATTTCTCTCTTTCCAATATGTTCTTTTCTTATGTCTTGAAATGTGATCTTTTATGGTTCTCAGGAACTAGTGAGGTTATGATCTCTGTTGGCCGCATACATAAATGTGATAGTCTAGATTTTATGAAATATTTAATTTAGTCAATCCACCCATTTTAAGCAGAAAGAATAGAGGTGATGAAGTCCATGTGACCTCCCAAGTCTGCCAAGTGAGCCGACTGCTGGCAGAGCTGCAATCTGATCTGGCAAAGTGTGTCCTCCACGCCATTCCATTGGGTTCTCTTTCCTTCACAACAACGGTCATTAGTGGCTGTGGTTACTGTTTACACTGTGTACTTTCAATGGCAAGGAAGTGTGTGGTTAGACTTCTCTTTGGGAAAAAGTAGCTTGTAGGCATTGACAATACGAAAATTGCCAGAGGGTGTGAGCAGCCAGGAGGCCGCTGCCAAAGTCCAAATCCTGAGGCCTGAATCCAGCTGTGGCTGAAGGAGCTTCCTTTGAACCAGCAGCGGGTTCTCAGGATCCACTTTGCTGCCCCTTCTCTTGCCATGTGGGACCTTTGGACCAGCACCACCATGCAGGCCCACACATACCAGGGATGAGGGCAGGAGGAACGGTTAATGACTGGCCGTACTATGTAGGGAAGGGAGAGGGAAAATCTAGGAGTGATTCAATTATAAGGAGGGATCACAATTTATTTTTTTCTTAATAAATTTTGTCACAAGAAAGACAAAGGCGAACCAACACACACAAAGCTCTGACTACCCGAGAGGGTATTTTGGTTTGTGACTGTAACATACATTTTTGTAGTTAACTGTTGAATATACAAAGCTTTTTCATCTTGGATTCACTGGATACCCCTTTGGGATGATGGTTATTGCATTCATTAAGCAGAGGAGAAACAGCCTAGAAGGGGTGACATGAATTGCCTCAAGTCACACAGCTACAAGGTGGAGCTGGGAGGAAGCCCAGTGTGTGTAGAACAGCAGCCCCCCAGATAAGAGAACAAGACACAAATACCACCGTGCAAGTGAAAATCCAACATGAGTTGGATTGCTCATGATTTCAGGGAAAATACAAATATTTGTGTGGTTTCTACCCTGGGCATTTCCTAACTGCCTAGAATTCATCAAAGCTTCAGGATTGCACTGGATTTTGTGGTCATTTGTTTAATTTCTTATATACACGTTCATCTTGGGACAAGTTTGTAAAGACTCTAGCAGTTCTAAAAATGGCCCATAAACATAATCATATCGGGCCTTATATGTTACTTCATTTTATAAAAATTGCTCATGGCTTTCCATGGAAGGCAGAGTGTCCTGGCGAGAGACAGCTTTGTTACAATGTTCAGTTGCTTTTGAGAAGCCTGCTTCTGAACTCAGTTGCTCTTCCAACCCTGACTCCTCACTTGGTGTGTTCTCTTTGCCTTGAGGATCTGCTGTTTACCTGCTCCCCCAACTTGGCAGGGCTGGACATTGCTTTCCAAATTCTCCTAAGATGGGCACAGAATCAGCATGTCATGTAGAAGCGCCGTTCACCCGTTGCAGAGCTCTTGGGATGGTGATTTGAAAATCTTGACCCCTTGTATTTTGATTTCTTCCTTCCACCTCTGTGGTGAAAGCATGAGGGCTGTCACTCTAGGAAAGGAGAAGGTGGGTACTGCTGAGAATTTCTTGATCTCTGAGCAGACACCATTGTTTGCCAACTCATAGCTACTTCTCTCCAGTGGAGCCTTTTCTGGAAGAGCTAGAGCATCCTTTGCAATGGCGCCCAGGGGATGTATGCTGGGGATCTGGGAAGGCCTCTCCTCTTCCTCAACAGAAAGGGACTCCCTGTGCATGTTGCTGAGTGAGAATCCCATGAGGAAATCTGTGTGGCCATATTGCCACAGGAGGGGACAAGTCGTAGCATGGGAGGGGAGGGTATGATTTTAGGATGGTGGGGTGGAGCACAAAGCCAAGCATATTTTCTTCAGATTTCTTGGGTAATAAGTCCTCTGGCTGTTAAAGTCCCCAGTCTCTTCTATGATGTTATCTTTGGTATCAAAATCTCACTATACCACACCCGAGACTCATGCACCCTAAGAGCTGCGGGTAGGGGGAGTGGGGACAGAGCCAACTCTAGACACAATACCCGGTCATCCATTCATTGCTGTGTCCTATTTCAACTCCTGTTTCCTTTGACCTGACGGTCAGTCCTGAAACATCAAATAGTCAAATATGGGTATCTTCGTGGAAGACTAATCCTTCAATAAAATACAAAAAAATGCAAAAGTTTGATTAATCTTCTCCACCAGTTCTATGTGCACAGGGACATTTGTTTCTCTTTCCATTCTACATCCCTGTCATCTACACATTATCTGGTGGTGAAAACTCACTGAGTCTATGTTAAACAAATGAATGAGTGCAAGAATGAATGAACATCAATGTCCAAAATATATAATGAACTCATACAACAACATTAAAACAAACAAACAATGCAATTAAAAAATGGGCAAAGGACCTGAATAGACATTTTTCCAAAGAAGACATGCAGATGACCAACTGACACATAAAAAAGATGCTCAACGTCACTAATCATCAGGGAAATACAAATCAAAACCAAAGTGAGATATCACCTCACAACATCAGAATGGCTGTTATTAAAAAGACAAGAAACAGTAAGTGTTGGAGAGGATGTGGAGAAAAGGGAACACTTGTATGCTGCTGGTGGGAACGTAAACTGGTGCAATCACTATGGAAAACAGTACGGAGATTCTTCAAAAAACTAAAAGTAGAGCTACCATACATCCAGCAATTCCACTTCTGAGTATTTATCTGAAGAAAATGACAACAGTAATTCAAAAAGATATAGGCACCCCCAATGTTCATTGCAACATTTATAATACCCAAGATATGGAAACAACCTAAGTGTCTATAGATAGATGAAGGGATAAAGAAAATGTGGCATTTATGTACAATGGAATATTACTCAGCCATAAAAAAGAATAAATATTACCATTTGCAACAACATGGGTGAACCTAGAGGGTATTATGTTAAGTGAAATAAGTCAGACAGAGAACGACAAATACCATATGATTTCACATTTTTGTGGAATCTAAAAAACAAAACAAAACAGAAAGAGACTCATAGATACAGAGAAAAAGTTGGTGGTTGCCAGAGGAGAAGGGGTGAGGAGATGGGCAAAATAGATGAAGGGGATTAAGACGTACAAACTTCCGGTTATAAAATAAATAAGTCACTGTTCTGTAACGTGTAGCATAGGGAATATAGTCAATAATATTGTAATAACTTTGTATGGTGACAGATGATTATTAGACTTAGCACAGTGATAATTTTGCAATGTGTGAAAATATCAAATCACTCTGTCGTATACCTGAAACTAATATAATATTGTATGTCAACTATACTTCAAGAAAAAATAAATAAGTAAAGTTCTTCCCGGCTGCAAGCTACAAAAAAAAAAAAAAAAAAAAAAATGAATGAACAATATCTAAAGGAATTGTTGAACTTGGTACTTTGTAAATTCAATATAACTCTTAAGCAATAGTGATCAAATCCACATAATGAAATTGTAATTGCTTACTTTTGACTATTGGATTCTTTCTCATTATTTTTCTTCTAAAAGGGATCAAAGATTCTTTTTCCGTTTTTTTTTTGCAGCGAAAGATTCGCCCTGAGCTAATATCTGTTGCCAATCTTCCTTTTTTCTTGCCTTCCCCAAATCCCCAGTGCATGGTTGTATATCCTAGTTGTAAGTCATTCTAGTTCTTCTATGTGAGCCGCCACCACAGCATGGCAACTGACAGATGGGTGGTGTGGTTCCTCGACCAGGATGTGAACCCAAGCTACTGAAATGGTGAGGACTGAACTTTAACCACTAGGCCATCAGGGCTGGCTCTATTTCCCATTTTAATTCATAGAAAATTATAAATGTTATATAGCAGAGTGTATAACAAGAAATATATATATTTGTTCATTTAGATGACCAAAATATATTTCTCATATATATTTGGTCTTCATCCAGAGTTCCTGGCTCAGAGCTCCCAAAACCCCTGGAATTTCAATTTCCTAAGCGATGAGAGCCATGAAGGTGCCTTTTTTTATGTTAATGAGGTGGCTTTTGGGCCTCACCCAGGGTTGGGAACCCATTGCCTGGAGAACCTGTCATGTGATCAGAGGAATGGAACTTTCAGTCCCACTCCTTGACATCCAGGGAGGGGAGGAGGGTTTGAGGTTGAATCAGTTGCCAATAGCCAATGACTTAGTCAATCATGAAGATGTAATGAAGCCTCCATAGAAAACCAGGACACACGGGCCCCTTTTTTTCAGAGAGCTTCCATGTTGAGGAACCAGAACGCTTCCATGTGCCACCATGCTGGGCCCTGAGCTTCACGAGGACAGAAGCTCCCTTGTTTGGGACCTTGCCCTATGTATATCTTCATCTGGCTGTTGATTCATATCCTTTAATATCCTTTGTAATAAATCAAAAATCTAGTGAGCAAACAGGTTTTCTTGAGTTCTGTGAGCCATTCTAGCAAAGTAATCAAACCTGAGGACAGGGGCTTGTGGGAACATCTGATTTATAGCCAGTAGGTCAGAAGTACAGGTAACAACCTTGGCTTCTGATTGGCATCCGAGCTGGAGGCCAGTCTTTTTGTGTCTGTGTGTGAGGAAGATTGGCCCTGAGCTAACATCTGTTGCCAAACTTTCCTCTTTTTGCCGAGGAAGATTGGCCCTAAGCTAACATCTGTGCCAATCTTCCTTTATTGTGTATGTGGGATGCTGCCACGGCATGGCTTGATGAACAGTGTGCAGGTCGACGCCCAGGATCCCAACCCACGAACCCCAGGCCACTGAAGCTGAGCACATGAACCCAACCACTACACCACTGAGCTGGCCCCCAAGGAGCAATCTTTTAAGATTGATTCTATCCCCAGGTAGACAGCGTCAGAACTGAGTTGAATTCTTGGACATTTTGCTGGCATCTCAGGGCTGCTTATCAGTGAGGAAGCCTCCACACACACGTTGGAATTGAGTCCAGGAACACTTTGCACAGAGTTTTAATGTTATGTTCTAATTCCCTGCTCAGCAGAGTTGTTTCTGAGAACACTTGACTAAGAAATGACCTGTGTTCTGGAGCAGACTGGAATTCCTTCTGAGCTTGTGCTTGTCAGGGTATGCTGAACTGGTTCTGGGTGTCTGGGCTTTTCTTCTACCTGTGACATTTTGTGTGGTCTCCATTACTCTTTCAGGTTTTTTTGAATTGTCAAGTTTCCATTATCCTAGATCAGAAAGTTATTTTCCTCTAATACATCTCACAAAGTAACATTTACCAGTTACTTTGTACCAAAGGTCAACCTCCCATCTGTTCTTGTTTGGTCTGCCTGTGTGTGTGTACTGATTGTTATTAAAGGAGAATAACATCGTGATGGGAGCCCCAAGAGCCTTACATTGACCAGCCATTAACATTGCCTCTTTCCCACCCTGCAAAAGACATACCCAGCCACGCCTCTCAAGAATACCATTCTTGGGGCCAGTCCCATGGCATAGTGGTTAAGTTTGGTGCACTCCACTTCAGCAGCCCAGGTTTGTGGGTTTGAATTCTGGGTGCGGACCTACACCACTCATCAGTGGCCATGATGTGGAGGCATCCCACATACAAAATAGAGGAAGATTGGCACAGATGTTAGCTCAGGGCTAATCTTCCTCAAGCAAAAAAAGAGGAAGATTGGCAACAGATGTTAGCTCAGGGCTAATCTTCCTCAAGCAAAAAAAGAGGAAGATTGGCAACAGATGTTAGCTCAGGGTGAATCTTCCTCACACACAAAAAAAGACATTTGTCATTTGATCCATTTCATGTGGGCTCCACTGAACACATGTAAGTACTGCCAGAGACACTGGGAGATATAAAAGAGAGTACATTTTAGATCTGGCCTTAGTAGAGTCCTCCACTGCCAGGTAAATGCCCAGAGAGTGCCTCTTGGAAGGAAAATTAATATGTAGGAGCAAGTTTTGTGGATGACATTGGGTTTCATCTGGGTTTTGAAAGATAGATAGAGTGTGCTCATATAGAGACTGGGAAGTCAACATTTCATGAAGAAGAACCAGTATGGGTTATCCATTAGCACTTTCCCAAGTTTCTTTCATCTGGTTTGTCTCAATTATCTTCATAATTCCTTGAGCTGTAGATATTATTGTTATTATTTGTTTTATAATAGCCAGCCGAGTGGTCTAGTGGTTAAGATCCAGCACTCTCACCGCTGTGGCCCGGGTTCGTGTCCTGGTCAGGGAACCACAACACCACCTGTCAGGTGTCATATTGTGGCAGCTGTGTATTAGTGTGATGCTGAAAGCTGTGCCACCAGTATTTCAAGTGCCAGCAGAGTCACCCCTGGTGTACAGGTGTCAACAGAGCTTCCAGACTAGACAGACTAGGAAGAAGGACCTAGCCACCCATTTCTGAAAAAATTGGCCATGAAAATCCTGTGAATGGCAGTGGAGTCTTGTCTGACACAGTGCCAGAAGATGAGAGGATGGTGCAAAAAGACCAGACAGAGTTCTCTGTGCTGTACACAGGGGAACTAGGAGTTGGAATCCACTTGACAGCATTAACAATAACAAAAATAATAATATCCTTATATTATTATTATCTTTAGTTATATTATTTTACTTATTTCTGTTGTATAAAGGTCTTGCATTGGATTCAATATTCAGCCCACTAGCTTATAATTCAAAAATAATTAATCCTTCAAACATTAAAAGAGTGTTCAATGCCTATGAAATTATCCGATTTTAAAGATGAGTCATCTCGGGCTATATTTATATGATTAAAAACAATTAATTTGAGTTCTCCATGCTCTAATTGGTCAATTGCTAGATATTGTGTGAGTACAAAAGGGAATTTTTATTTTGACTCTATATTAATGTCAAAGTTATGCTTAAAAATACAAGGAAGAATGATTCCGGGGTATTTCTCCCACCATGCACTGCAATGGTCTTTGTTTCTTTCCAGTGTACTTATCTCCGAATCCGCCATTTTATTGGCTCCATGGTTATAAATGTTTTCAGGAAGTGATTTATAAAACAGTACCTCTCTGCTCTATTATCAAGAAATTCTCTGCGTTTCATGCCTAGATTTTATTTTGGCTACATGTGGAGGAAAAAGAGAGGAGCCTTTGTTGATCAGGTTTACATACTAAAACCTGAAATTTGGGAATCAAAAAAATGAGAATAATTTGATATCATTCCTTTTGTGAATATATAGGAATGTTTATTTCAAGCTCTCATTTTGATGGAATTTTCTGTAAGGGTAAAATCATCGTCATCTTAAGAAAGAGTAGCAATGTCCTTGTCCTTATAGTCTATGATGCGCTTTCAATGCTTTATCTTGTGTATTCACTATGAAGTGGGCACTCAATCTCATTTTCCAGTGGGGGAGACAGAGTCTTGGAGAGGCCCGGTGACTTGTACCAGGTATCAGGGCTATTAAAAAGAAGTGACTCAACCCAAGGCTTTCCCCACTGCCCCCAACTGAGAGACGATTTTTCAGCTTTAAAACAAAATAAACAAAATCCTCCTTTCTACCTCTGGATTCAGATGACAGTTACATTTTGCCCAAGAATATTGAGCAATCTCAAGTGACTTTTTTTCCTTTCCGCACTGGAGATGAACCACAAGTTATTATAACAAAACTGGTCATTGCTCTCGCCAAAGTATTTCATCAGCTTCTGGCGTCTCCTTATATCTTGATATGCCTATCCAGCGTGACTGATGGCTTGGTTCTTAATAAGTAGGCTAGTTAAGCAGAGCAGTTAATGACAGGAGATTTTTCTTTGGCTCCAGGGCTCAGCATGCACAGACAGGATCCTGCATGAATTTCCCCAGCATGTGATGATAAGATACTTCTAGTCTGCCAGCATCAAGCAAATTCATTAATTAAAAACACATGGCATGTTATCACAAAAGATTGATTTTTCTAGGAAGAATTACCCTCTGGCATTTATGACGAGCATGAAGAAAAACAGATAATAAGATTACAGACATGACTTTCCTTAATTTAGGACAGCAAATATTTAAGATTAGGGTTAAGACTTCGGAAGAGAGAGCCTTAGTGATGATTCTGCAAAGGAAATATTTGGGACTGTTGTTTTCATTTGTTTAGGCTGGCTCTGGAAGGTAAATATTTACTCAACCATACTGTGTATTTCTGATTTAACATTATATGATCCTAAAGTTTAAAACACAGAGTTGAGTACTTCACTCTTTTGTGCTTAAATCAAAACAATGAAAAATAAACAATAAATGGACTAATAAAATGTTTACCAAGCTGCCAAATGCTGAAAAAAATCTAGCAAAATCAAGCTATCTCTTTGAAGGAGATTATTGATATTTTCAACAAGAAGAGTAGTGTTCTGAGGCTGTTAGAGTTTTAAAACAACATGGTATTAAGAGGGCCTACTTTATAGCACCAATGTAGAACTAACACATAAGAGAATCTGGGATCCAAAGCCACACAAGAGGCCATCAACATGAATGTCCAACCCAGTGTAGACATTTCCAACATGCTGTCAGACAGTTTTGTAGTCTGTGCTTCAATTCCACCCCAGACCTCGTTCTTTTACAAAAGAACTCTTTTAAACTAGAAGAGTTCCAGTTGACAGAAAGTCCTCTTAAAGTGAAACTGTTTTTCTCCCTGCTGTAACACATCAAACTATTTCTACTTGAAGACCTCTACCACCTCCCACCCAAGTTTTCTCTCCTCCACACTGAATATTTGCTGTGAGTTCTGCTACTCATTGTTTGAAATATTTTCCAGATCCCTCAACAACCAGGACCTCCTTTTAACATGTGGCAGTTTGCCAGTGACCCAAAATCAAGCACAATAATCCAATGGTAAATGCAACAAAACACCCTATCCGGAGGTATCTACTATGCGGTTCTATTAAAGCTGCCTCAGTTGAGTTTAGATGTTTATCCAGAGCTTTCATGGTATTTCCATTTTTGAGATGATCATGTGCCCCCTATGGCTTTCCCCCCGTGAACTGCTCTTTAAATAATTCCCCTTGTGCATGGATCTAGTTGAACTGGGAGACCCAAGGGCAGGCATCATGTCTTTACCCTATTAAACTCTAGTTTCAGCCCTTTTTCCAGCCATCTAAAATCTTTAGAAACCTGATTTATAATCCTTTGCACTATCTACACGGCTTTGCTATAAGGCCTATGTTGACCTGCCTTTTACATTCTCTTGCAGATACTGGTAGATGAAAGTCAAACTGCCCCTACTTTATACTTATTGGTTCTGGGAGGTTCTACTTAAAAAGTTATGACACCGAGATGGAGTATTTGCCTTAGATACATCAACACTGGGGTCTTTACATTTTTACTCCCCTAACTGTCTATTTCGATCCAATATAAACATAATCTGGACGTGACTTGATATGAAACACCTGTAGATTACTTAAAGATAATCCCAAACATGGAAATTCAGGGAAAATTCCAGTGTAATAGAATTGTTCACATTTTACTTAAAAAAAAAAGCAGAGGATTATTTTACTGCATTTTTTCTATCAAATGACTTGTTTCGGCACCATATAAAATCAAGTGAGGTTCAGACTGGGGACCAGGGTGGAATGTACCATTTATTTATGTAGCATAGGAAGACTTCACCATGGAGGTCAACTGGTTGCAGGCTGGTGTTGGTTCCTTCTTAATTACTGGGTGAAATCTACATGTTTTAGATGATATAGAGCCACACAACTTTCCCCATCTTGGCTCTCATGACACTTTTATGCAACTTTCACATTAACTCTGCTATACCTCCAAAATAGACCACATGGCCTCACTTCCTACTCTCTGCTGATGCATTTTTCTGTTTCTAGAACACGCTTTCCTTGCTGTGTGCCTGTGAATGCTATCACCATCCATCAAGGCTCTACATATACCACATGCTTAGATCAGCCCCCAAATTGACCACATATAAAAATTTGCTTGTACTGCCACATAGGATGAACCTCAAATCCTTGTGCCAATACTAGCTGTGTACACAGCCATTCACCACACTTATATGTGGATTCTCAAAGGATAGAGTCTATGTTGGATTTCTTTATAACTGCCTCTCTCTTCTAGTTCATAGCTGAGTGTCTGGTTTAGCACTGAATTGAGCTGACTTGTCTCTGGGCTTGTGGGATTAAAGTAGCCCTGGGCTCTCCCAGCTTTGCCCTGCACTTGGTGATGGGAGAAATAGAGTCAGGCACCTACAGTAATTGCAAAGAAGGCCCAGTTGAGTTCAGATACAAATTGTTTCCCCTTATTGATTTTCACTTGGATAGAACTTTACAAAAGATGATTTTAATACATTTTCTCTATTTTCTATTAGCCCTTCAAAGTGAACTTTGTTTTTTCTAAACTAAGAAAATCTTTTTGATTGGAGTCACAATGTTGATATGTCTTCTTCCATCTTCTACTGCATGGGGCCACCCCAGGAATCTCAAGCAAGCAACATGAATAATCCATATCTCAGTTTCATCATCTGTAAAATAGAAGCAATAATAGTATTAAGCTCATATGTTTGTTATGGGGGCTAAACGAGTTAATATTTCAAAGTGCTTAAAATTCTCTGTAATATGCCTTATGTAAATGTCAGTTAAATAAATTCCATCGTTTCCTGTGGGTAGAAAAACATTTCCATGAATTTAAGATGTTCCTCATTATTTTAGCAATCTCAAGGTTATTTCCACATATCAATCCTAGTCATTCTTCAAGGATAGGAGGAGACATTCTTTGGAGAGGGTGATAGAAGGGTAAAAACAAAAACAAATTCATATTTGTAATTAACGTGAATCCATCATTACCAAATATATGTCCCTGTGCCTGTCACCCATTGAATTTTAGAATTTTTATCAATAACATGTGGATAGAATGATCTACTTCTGATAGTTTTTAGAAAAAGTAAATAATCACAACTTACCTTTTGGATCTTTATTAATCCAAAATATATTTATTGAGAAACTAATGTATACCAGTATTGTTCTAGATACATGGTCTCAGGGCTAAATGCTGCAGACAACGACCCTCCTCTTGCAGAAACTGTCTTCTAGCCAGGGAAGATCGATCATAAACAATAGTAAACAAAGCAACCACCAAACAAATGAAATGGAACACTGGGATGAAGGGGGTTGTTTTACATGGTGTGGTCAGGGATCGCCTCTTAGAGGAAGTGGCACCTAGGCAGAGACCCGAATTTCTGGAAACAGGCAGGTCTGGTGATGATTTGGGGAAGAACATGCCAGGGAAGAAATAGCAAGTGCAAAGACCCCTGGCCCAATAGAGGCCAACCTAAAGGCAGCTGTCTGAGCCTATGAGCTGGAAAGATGGTTGAAGGAATGTGGGCAGAGGCTGCAGGGGCTGGGACATGAGCCCCACCCACCTTGTCAAAGCCATCAGATTTTATTCTGGGATTGATGGGAAGGTTTAGAAAGGTCTGATTTACATTTTTAAGAGGTGACTATGATGTCTGTGTGTAGAACAGAATGTAGGGGGGCAAGAAGAGAAACAAGAAACCAACAGTGAGGACAGATGGCAACTGTCCAGGTGAGGGATGAGAGAGAGTGAGGTAGAGGCACTCAAAATGGGCAAATCAAGCATATACTCTGAAAGACATGTTCATGGACTGAATGGTTCAGAGACAGAGTGATACCAACTGTAACTGCAAAGTTTTGTCCTGAGCAGATGGGGAAATGGTGATGAAATTAATAGTAATAACTATGAAATAAGAATAGCAAAATATGATGTGATTATTACTATAGACAAGGAACTATTTAAACTGATTTATGAATATTAATTTGCTTAATTCGTATTAAAAATACCTTATGAGTAAGTGATGTTGCTATTTTCCCCATTTTACAAATGCTGAAATATAGAGCAGTAAAGTATATTGCCTGGAGTCCCAAGTCTACTAAGTATCAAACAAAATTTGAACTGAGTCTGGCTTCAAAGTCAGTGATTGTAATCACTGTACTGCAATGCCTCTGTGTTTCAGGCAGGATAAACTTGGCAGGACTGCTGAACATCTATATGGAGACATTGAGTAGACTGTTAGATATGTGATGGTACCCAGAGAGGTCAGGGCTCAAAATACAAATTTAGAAGAATTTAGTTAGAGATGGCATGTAAGGCAAGAAACCAGTTGAGATTACTTAGACAGAAAGAACAGAGAGAAAAGTGAGGAGGGTGAGAAACTAAGACCTGAAGAATGTCTATATTCAGAAGATGGGAAGATGAGAGGGAACCAGTTTAGACTGAAAAGGAGTGACCCAGGTGGGAGGAATATAAGAAAATGGCATCCCAGAATCCAAGTGAAGAAGTGTTTTAAAAAGAAGAAAATGGCCAATGGTGTGGGCAAGAGAATGATTATGAATTGGAAATATCGTATGATTTGTAAAGACCTGGAAAAATCTTTGCTAACTGATTGAAGGAATTGGAATCTTCTGTAATATTTATTAATAATTTTTAAACATTTCACCTTGATTTTAAAATTGTTTAGAAGTTTACACAGGGTTATTTCATTTAATTTTCTTAACATTGTTAAACTTTCAAAATGTGTAAAATATTTAAATTTATTAAAATGTGTGCTGAGGAAATATAACTAAAATTAAATAACTTCACATTATCAAGTGTTCTAATAGGATATAAAATTTTATTCCTGGTCTTCTGCTTCTAGTAATTGGAGACTTGGTCATTTCGACCAGCCCTTTCACTGAGACTACTGGGAAAGCAAAACAACACAACCAAAATTCTGTCTGGATGTGTTGGAGAGCTTGATAAGGTAGAGAAGAATTACAGGGCCACATTCTGGGAGAAGCCAGAAACCCAGAGAGAAGACAGCAGCATTTGGGGCCTCATTTCCATTGTGAATATTCGCTGATTCTGAAACACATTTGAGAGACTGAGATATGGCGGAGAACATTTGAAAAACTCCAAAGGCTATACAGGCAAATTTGGAATTCAGGACCTACAGAGCAGCAGCTTTGGGTGGAGACCTTAGAGAACTGAACCTTATATGTAAGGGCGAACTAGAAGTAGACTGAGGCTCACAAAGGATGAAGCCCTGCTTCCAACAGTCTCAATCCTTGGAATTGATTTTAAGGTGATTTAATATTGTTTATATCCCTCTCCATGCACCTAGTGCAAAAATCAACCTTCTCTAAATGAATAAACCATTATCTTAGAGTGCAAATTATTTTTACAGCTTCTTATATTCAATAATGATTTAGGCAATTAAAAAATGACAAGATAAATGAGGAGACAAGACCAAGTAATCAAAAGCTAATAGAAAAAAATAAACAAAACCATAACTGAAGGAGTTCCAGAGAATGGAGTCAACAAACACAGACGTTAAAATAAATATGCTACAATGTGCAAGAAAATAAAAGACAACACTAATAATTTGGATAGTAGAGTGTAAACTATTGAAACTATAACATTGAACTAAAAAATTCAGAAATCAATTGATGAATTTAAAAGTAGATTAGACACAAAGAGTGATTTAGTGAACAGGAAGGTAATTCAGAAGAAAATATACAGAATAAAAAAGGGGACAAAAGGATGCACAATAAAGAATAAATTGTAACAAATATAACAAAAAACAGTGAGATATGCTAACCTATTATTTGGAAAAGAAGAAAAGAGAAAAATTAGGGAAGAAACAATACTAAAGAGACAATAAATTAGAACTTTCCGAAACTAATGAAAAACTTTTATGCACATTTTTAAGATGCTCTATAGTACCTAAATTGAATAAATGAGAACACACATACACACAACTAGGCACATCATAGAAAAACTGCTGATATCAATGACAGTGAAAAAAACTTCAGGGGCCGGCCCGGTGGCATAGCGGTTAAGTTCACATATTCTGCTTCAGCGGCCTGGGGTTTGCTGGTTCGGATCCTGGGCGTGGATTGAAGCACGCTTGTCAAGCCATGCTGAGGCAGCGTCCCACATAGAGCAATTAGAACAATGCACAACTGTGACATACAACTATCTACTGGGGCTTTGGGGAGAAAAAAACAAACCAAAAGAAAGAAAACTTCAAACATCAAGAAGACTAGAAATGAGATATTATCTTTAAAGTAATAAAATATAGTAGACTACTGGATTGGCAATAGAGAAATGGCAGTCAGAGGTGAATGGAATAATATCTTCAGAGACCTGAAAGAAAATAATATACACCCAAGCAAATATAATTTTCAAGGCAAAAATAGAATAATGACATTTTTCAGGCAAACAGAAACTGTGAGAAAGCATCAGTGGCAGGCCCAACCTGAGGAAATACTAAAAGGTGTTATTCAGTTTTAAGGAAAATTATTAAATGAATCCACTATTAAATGAAAACTGGGGGATGCAGAGAAGAATGGAAAGTAAAGGAAAGGGTAAATTTATGGGTAAATCAATAAATATTGATGGTACAGAATACAAATACAAATAAATAGAATTGAAATACATAATTATTTAAGCATGTAGATGAGGAAGAAAGTAACTGGATTCAGTGTTCAAAAACACTTGCATTGCCTAGAAAGAGATAAAAACGCTAATATATATTTAACATTTCTATCCAAGGTTGCATATTTTATTTCTATGCTAAGTAAAATGAATTAAAAATTATACAATGAACCAGCCAATACAGGAGGAAACAAAATAATAATAATAATAATGAAAAACCAATCTAAAAGAAGGTGAGAAAAAATTAAAATAAGGAAATAGGACAAATAAAAAGTAAATAGTATAATAGACTTAAATTTCAAAATATCAGAATCTGCATTAAATTTAAAGGGCCTAGTTAGGAGTTAGCTCCTAACAGTCTGATGATATCACTTATAACAATTATAAAATCTGTACAAAATACAAAAAACACTACAAGAGAGGTCCGAAGAGTGAATGACTTCTGAATGAGAATATGATCTTGAAGGTGGGGAACAATATGTGGTGTATTCCCCATTTTTGTGGTTTGGGCCTGAGGATAAGTCATAGTCTCTGCACAGTGTCAGAGAGCCAATACTCTGATAGATGAGCTGCTATCTTTCTGGACTGAGAAACCAGAAGACAGAGTCTGGGGCAACCACAGTCACCAGAGATGAAGGAATCTTGTGAGGAGTTAGTGAGGGAATGGTCCATATTCTGTGTTTGAACTCGGCCCAAGTCTGTGCTTGACCTTGAACCATATAGGACAAGCCAAAAACCGCCCACAGCTATGTCATAAAGAACTGAAGTGAGAGTTGAACCATGCCCGGCAGAGGCAGGTCAAAGTTTGCAGTTTGTATTGTCTGGTAGAATAGATATATTATCACTCCTTGGAGGAATATAACAAAATCCAGAGGATACAGAACATAAAATTCATAATGTCCATGGTACAAGCCAAAATTGCTTGACATAGGAAAAGCTACCAAAATGTGACTCCTTCTTGAAGAACAAGACAATTAATATAAGACAATTCTGAGATGATTTAGATGTTGGAATTATCAGTAAAGGACTTAAAACAGCTACTGTAACTATGCTCTGCAAAGTAAAGGAAGTTATGTTGTAATGAATTAAAAAAATTCAACATAGAAGACAGAAAATATTTTAAAAGGATCAAATATAAATTTTAGAACTGGGAAATTGCAATATCTGAAAAAAATTCACTGGATGAGCTTAATAGCAAAATGGAGAGGACATAAGGAAAAATCAGAGAACTTGAAGATATATCAGGGTCATCAAACTTTTTCTGAATAGGGTCAAATAGTAACCATTTTAGAGTTTGTGACCCATGTGATCTCTGTTTCAACTACTAAACTACTTTCTCTGTGGTGAGAAAGCAGCTGTAGTCAATACATAAATAAATACATATGGCTGTGCTCCAATAAAACATTATTTATGAAAACAAGCTATCGACTAGAATTGGCCTGCATGCCTTCCTTCGCCAATCCCAGAGATAGATTCATAGACATTATCAAATATGAAGAAAACAGAAAATATTCTAAAAAATGATCCTTACATATTCGTCAGATAGTATCAAATGGTCTAGCTTATAGATAACGAGATTCTCCACGGGAGTGAACAAAGGTAATTCAGCAGAAAAAATATTCAAAGACATAATGGCAAAAATATCTTCAATTTCATGAAAAATAAAAATCTACTGAATCAAAAAGCTCAAGGAACACCAAATAGTATAACTACAAGTCACAAACACACACAGACACACAAAGTTGGGCACAACATAGTTAGACTACTAGTAAAAGAAAAATCTTGAAAGTAGTCGGGGGGGGAAAAATGACATGGTGTATATGGGGGACCAATAATTTAAAACCATGCATTCAAGAAAATAATGGATTAATGTCTTTAAATGTGAAAAGAAAAACAAACCAACCAACCAACCCCTGGCAATCCAGAATTCCATATCCAGTAAAATGTATAGGGAATAAAAGATCTTTCATATAAAGCAAAACAGGTCAATTTGTTTGCAGGAGAACTGTACTATAAGAATTGCTAAAGGAAGTTCTTTATGCTGAAGGGAAGTAATACCAGAGGAAAACGCAGGTCTTTGAGAATGAATGACAAGCTTTGAAAATGTTACTTTATAAAAATAAAACCTATTAATTTGAAACTGTGTATCTTTTAAGCCAAAGATGAAGGAAAGAATATGGAACACACATTTTTTTCCTCATATTTCTAAGATGAAAACATTAGTTCTTCTACTCTATCTTCTACTTCTCTTTCTCCTTCAATATTTGTTAACAATAGCTTTAACTATTAAATTTTCCAAGTAGATAACACTTATGTCCCTTTTTTATAACCACAATTTTATCATCTATGCTCTGTCTATAGATCAGCTCCAAAAGCTGAAAAATAACAAACATTTAGATTATCTTGACTAACAAAAAAGTAAATAGTCTAAATTCTTTTATTAAAAGTCACACTATTTTGACTGGAAAAGAAAAAACCAACTTTAAGCAAACTCAGGCATATCTAAAATGAAGAAGTAAAGAAAAATAGAAAGTAAAATGATAAAAAAATACCAAACTCTAACAAAAAGAAAGATACTGTAGACATATTAATATCAGATATTGTAGATTTTAAAGCAAAAAGCATTACAAGAGAAAAAGAGTTATATTTTATAATGATTAAATGTTTAATTCTTCATGATGATATAACAGTTCCAAATTTGTTTGTACTTAATAACACAACTTCAAATTATCTAAAGCAAAAATTGACACAGCTATTAAAAAAAGATCAATTATAGTTGGTAATTTTGGCACATTTCTCACAGAAATTGATGGAACAAGCAAATATAATCTGAAAGTATCCAGAAGATTTGAGCAACACAATTACCACCTTGACCAACTTAAATATGTAGAACACTAAATTCAAAACCTGAATAACACATATTCTTTCAAATATATATTTAAATATATGTTTGCAAACACATACATACACAAATTATCAATATCATTGGTAATAAGGGGCATTACTATAAAAATTACATACATTAAAATGTCATAAGGTCATAGGATCATATTATGAAGAATTGTATACCAACGCATTTGACAGTTTTGAAGAAATGGGAAATGATTAAAGAAACACAACTTTACCAAAGCTGATCTAAGAAAAAAATAGAAAGAATAATCTTTTAAATTTTAAAGAAATAGATTCCATTTTAGAAATCATCCTCACATAAAAGCATTTCAATAGAAGTTTTTGAAAAAGATCTGAGTAATAAATATTTTTAATTCCACTTAAACTTTCCCAGAAAATAGACAAAGAGGGAATAATTCCCAGTTCTTTCTGTCTTTTTTTTTTTGAGGAGTTTTATCTTTGATATATAAAGCTGACTATGCCAATAAAAGGAAGGAAAATTGTGACTAATCTCATTTTGAGGCAAAAATTATAAATAAAGCCTTAGCAAACCAAATCTTGCGATAAGTAAAAAGGGATAATACATCATGACGAAGGTGATTTTGTTCTAATAGTTTTATTTTTAAAAAACATTTGAAAACCAATCAATGAAACATACAAATGTAAACATGAACATTTTTAAAATGTGTACAAATGAGAAAACCTATCCTAATGTTGCCCTTCAACTCTTTTCTGGTTGTCAAGCATCATTCATTCTCCAAGCAAAATACTACCATTCTGGGGAATAAGCCAAATCCCCTCTGCCAAAAGAATATAATTATAATGTTCATATACTTACACACACAAAAAAATATATATATATTCCTCAAATTTCTTTTATAGAAGTCTAAGAGTCCTTTTAATTGCAATTCTTTTGGATTTGCTTGTGTTATGAGTGCTTAAGCACAGCTCCTTCTCCACCAAATTTTGAGCTTTTTAAAGAAGACTCGGTGTCTTGCTCAGAATTAAATTTTCTCTCACTTACCTACACATTGCCTGGCTAAGGGAAGATGCTCAGTACCTGTAGCTGAGTTAGACTCTTTTCCTTTCCCTTAATTAATTTCCAATTCTACAAAGATGTTAAATTAGAAAATATTTTGACCTGAATTATATTGAAATACAATGAATCAATATCATGTGATTCAGCTAAAACAGTCCTTTGAGAGAAATTTTAGCACTAAATGCTTATATTAGAAAAGAATAAAGATCTAAAATTAATAATCTAAGCTTCCACTTTAAGAAACTAGAAAAAGAAAAGCCAAATAAACCCAAAGCAAGCAAAAAGAAGGACATAAGAAAGATAAAATCAAAATTTAATAAAATTGAAAATAAAAATAGAGAAAATGAATATAACAAAAAGCTGATTCTTCAAACAAAGTCAATTAAATTGTTAAAACTCTAGCAACATTAATAAAGAATAAAGCAAAGTATCAAGTTTAAGATCAGGAATGAAAGAGGGGATATCACTACAGATGCCACAGACATTAAAATGATAATAAAAAACATTATAATGACTCTACACACATAAACTTAATAACTTAGATAAAAGGGACCAATTCTTCAAAAACCAGACTGCTACAACTTAACCAAGATGAAATAGATAACCTGAATAGTCTTATAACTATTAAATATATCAAGTTGTAGATGAACATCTACTGAAAAAAACCACTGGCTTAGATAGTTTTACTGGGAATTTAAGCAAACATTTAAAGAAGAAATAACACCAATACCACAAACTATCTTTCAAAATATAGAGTAGGAGGGAATACTTCTTAATTCATTTTATGTGGCCAGCATTACCATGATATCAAAATCAGACAAAGTAAAAAGAAAGGAGGAGGAAGAAAGAAAGAAAGGAAGGAAGAAAACTATAGAACACTGTCCTTAATAAACAAAGATGCAAAAATCCTTAACAAAATATTAGCAAATCAAGTCAAACAATATATCAAAAGAGTGATACACCATGGTGAAGTGGAGTTTATCCCAGGATTACAAAGTTGATTCAATATTTGAAAAACAATAAATATAATCCCTCTATTAAAAATCTAAAGAAGGGGGAAGCGACATCACCAAGATGGTGACATTGGAGGCTCTTGACTTTCCCTTCTCCCATGAACACATTAAATGTACAGCTACACACAGATCAATTCCCTCTGAGAGAAATCCAGAAACTAGTTGAGTGACTCTGACACATCTGGTGACTGAGAAAATATCCACATCAACATGGGTAGAAAAGGCTGAGACACACTCTCACCATAAACCTCACTCCTAGCACAGCACCTTATAATCAAGAGGGAATCCCCAACTGAACTCCCATCACCTCCCTGAGGAGTGAAGGGTTTGGACCACACACATAATGCCCCCAGTTTTTACTCTGCCACTTAAAGGACAAGCACCCAAATCACCCAGCTCTAAAGCCAGCAGGGCTTGTGTCCATGAGACCCACAAGACTACAGCAAACAAAGAAGCGGTTGTTAACTGTGCACAAGCACTCCCTGTGGCTAGCCCCGGGCTCAGTAATGGGGAACAGAAAAAGTGCCCATCTCCCAGTTCTTTCCTAGAGGGGACTTGATTGCATACTCTCCCAACTGCTGCCTGAGGGTCTAGTTTTTAATCACCCTTCATTTTAGAGCCTACTGGAATCCTCCCAGAACTCAGAAAAAGCCCATGGGCACTTCCCATGCCTTCTCCCTCTAGCTCACTCCAACAATACAACCAAGTTACTAGAATCCTCCTGGCAGGAGCTAGTCCACACATATGGTGCCCTAACTTTTGTGACTGCCGTCTATGGAAGAGACCCCCAAATCACCTAGCTCTTATGGCCAATGGAGCTTATATTCACGAGTCCCATAGGACGATAACAAACAAAGAAGCAGTATTCAAATGGGAGCATGAGCACTCCCTGCTTCTATATCCCAAGGCTTAGCACAGAGGGAACATACAAAAACTTCCATCTCCCAGTTTCTCCCTAAAAGGGGTTTGACTGCATACTTTTCCCAGCTATTGCCTGAACATCCAGCTTCTGATCAACCTGCATTTAGCTCTAACTCAGATACTCTTGGGAGCCCAAAAGAGCTGGTGGACGCTTCCCCCACTTCTCCCTTTGGCTTGCTCACATAATAAAAACAAGTCTCCAGTTTCCTCCTAGAAGGAGCTTGTCCACACATCTAGCACTCCAATTGCTATGGCTGCAACCCAAGGGTCTGGCTCCCAAATCACCTAGCTCTGGGAGCTGACAGGCCTCATCATTCACAAGTCCCCAGGGACCACACAAAACAAAGAGTCAGTTCTATTTGGGAATACAAGCACTCCCAGTGACTATTCCTTCTGGATCAGCACAGAGTGACTATGCAAAAACACTCAGGTTTTGTTTTCTCCCTGATAGGGTCTAGATTGCATATCTGACATTCTGATGTTCCCAGCTACTGCCTGAAGGTTGGGCTTCCAATTAGCCTATATCAAGAACCTAAAGGAGCAGGCAAATAGTAGATATCTGGGAGCCTAAAGAGGCATATTGGCATTTCCCATGTTTTTGGGACAATGACAGGTCTTAGTGTACTCTCAACTACTGGGGACCACTAAGAACAAAGATGGTGGCTCCAACAATCACAAAGATTTGAGAGGCAATGAGGAGCTCAGACTGTCCATTGATGAGGATCATCTCCTACAGGAGGACAATATTTCAATACAGGGAGAGGTGGTTGTTTTATCTAATGTGCATAAACCAACACAAAGAGTCACAAAAAATGAAGAAATATGTTCCAAATAAAAAAAACAAGATAAATCTCCAGAAAACAGCTTTAATGAAATGGAGATATGTGATTTAACCAATAGAGAGTTCAAAATAACAGCCATAAAGATACACACCAAGGTCAGGAGAGCAATGCATGAACAAAGTGAGAATTTCAACAACAAGATAGAAAATATCAAAAGGTAACAAACAGAAATCACAGAGCTGAATAACACAATAACTGCTCCGAAAAATTCTATAGAGAGGTTCAACAGCAGACTAGATCAATCAGAAGTAGGGATCAGTAAACTAGAAGACAGGACAGTAGAAATAATCCAATCAGAGGAGCAAAAAGAAAAAAGAGTGAAAATAGCTTAAGGGACTTATGGGACACTATAAATCAAACCAATGTACACATTATAGGTGTCACAGAAGAAAAAGAAACAGAGAAAGGGGAAGAAAGCTTATTTAAATTAATAATGGCTGAAAATATCTCTAACATGGTGAAAGAAACAGCCATCCATATCCAGGAAGCACAGAGAGTACCCAAACAATGAATCCAAAGAGACCCACATTGAGACATATTATAATTAAACTGTGAAACCTTAAAGACAAAGAGAATCTTAAAAGTAACAAGAGAAAAACAACTTATTACATACAAGAACCCCCACAAGACTATCAGTGGATTTTTAGCAGAAACTTCGCAGACTGGAAGAGAGTAAGATAATAAATTCAATGTGTTGGAAGAAAAAAAAATTCAACCAAAAATACGCTACCTGGCAAAGCTATCCTTCAGAATTAAAGGAGAGAGAGTTTCCCAGACAAATAAAAGCTGAAAGAGTTCATGACCACTAGGCTGGCCTTATAAGAAATGTTAATGGGAGTTCTTCAACCTGAAACTAAACAATGCTGATTAGTAACGTGAAAACACCTTAAAGTATAAAACTCGCTGGTAAAGGTAAATATACAATTAAATTTAGAATACTCATATTGTAATGGTGGGGGGTAAACCACTTATTTGTTGCTGTTAGTACTGTTCAGTTGATTCTGACTCCTGGTGACCTTATGTACAGCAGGGTGGATCCCGGCCCAGTCTTTTTTGTGCCACCTTCTCACCTTCTGGTGCTATATCAGACAATGCTCTACTGCCATTCAGAGGGTTTTCATGGCCAGTCTTTTCAGAAGAGGGTTTCCAGGTCCTTCTTCCTAGTCTGTCTTAGTCTGGAAACAGGTGAAACCTGTCCACCATGGGTGACCCTACTGGCATTTGAAATCCCAGTGGCATAGCTTTTAGCATCACAGCAACATGCAGCCACCACAGAATGACAACCGACAGATGGGTGGTATTGTTCCCTGACTGGGAAGGAGACCTGGGCCTCAGCAGTGAGAGTGTTGAATCTTAACAACTGGACCACCAGGGATGGCTAAACCACTTATAGCTCCAGTATAAAGGTTAAAACACAAAAGTATTAAAAGTAACAGTAACTACAATAATTTGTTAATGGATACACAGCATAGAAAGATGTAAATTGTGACAAAAAAACCATGAAATGTGGAGGGGAGTGTAAAATTGTAGAGCCTTAGTATGCATTTGAAGTTAAGTTATTATCAGCATAAAATAGATTATTATAACTATCAGGTGTTTTATGTAAGGCTCATAATAACACAAAACAAAAACCTATAGTAGATAAACAAAAGAGAAAGAAATCAAAGCATACCACTACAGAAAACTAACCAAGTCACAAAAGAAGAGAGCAAGAGAAGAAAGGAGCAAAGGAATTACAAAAAAGAGAGAAAACAATTAACAACATGGCAATAGTAACCCTGTACCTATCAATAATTACTTTAAATGTAAATGGACTAAATTCTCCAATCAAGAGACACAGAATGGCTGAGTTGATTAAAAAGAAAAAGACCTATCTTTATGCTTCCTACAAGAGACTCACTTCAGCTTTAAAGATACATACAGACTGAACGTAAAGGGATGAGAAAAGATATTCCATGCAAATAGTAACAAAAAAAATCAGGAGTAGCTATATTTTTTCAGACAAAATAGATTTTAAGAGACTAAAAACTGTCTCTAGAGACCAAGAAGATCATTATACAATAATAAAAATAGTTAAATAGGAAGATATAACAATTGTTAACATATATGCATTCCACCAAAAAAGTACCTAAATGTATAAAGCAAATATTGACAGACCTGAAGGGAGAAATTGACAGCAAAACAAAAATAGTAGGGGACTTTAATGCCCCACTTTCAACAATGGATAGAACAACCAGGCAGAAAATCAGTACAGAAACCCCTGACTTGAGCAATGCTATAAACCAATGGACCTAATACACATATACAGAACATTCCATCTAACAGCAGCAGATTACACATTCTTCTCAAGTGTACATACAGCATTCTCCAGGATAGATCATATGTTAGGCTACAAAATAACTCTTAACATATTTAAGAAGACTGAAATCAAAACCAGCGTCTTTTCTGACCATAACATTGTGAAATTACAAATCAATTACAGGAGGAAAACTGGAAAATTCACAAATAAGTGGATATTGAACAACATGCTCCTGAATAATCCAGAGTCAAAGAAATAAAAAATAATACTAAAATAGAAAAAAAAGAAATATAAAAAATACCTTGAGACAAATGAAAATGGTAGCACAACATACCAAAACTTGTGGGATGTGACAAAAGCAATTCTAAGAGGGAAATTTATAGTGATAAATACCTACATTAAGAAAAAAAAGAAATCTCAAATAAACAACCTCATTTTACACTTCAAGGAACTGGAAAAAGAACAAACTAAGCCCAAATTTAGCAGAAGGTTGGAAATAACAAAGATCAAAGCAATGAATAAAATAGAGACCAGAAAAACAATAGACAAGATCAATGATACTAAAAGCTGTTTTTTTTAAAGATTAACAAACCTTCAGCTAGACTAAGAAAAATAGAATGCAGACTCAGATAAAACCAGAAATGAAGAAGAGATATTATAGCTGATAATACAGAAATACTAAGGATCATAAGAAACTACTCTGAACAATTATGTGCCAACAAACTAGATAACCTAGAAGAAATGGATAAACTCCTAGAAACATTCAACTTACCACAATTGAATCATAGAAGCAGAAAGTAGAATGGTGGTTGCCAGGGGCTGGGGTTGATGGAGATGCTGGCAAAATGGTTCAAACTTTCATTTATAAGATAAATAATGCCTGAGGATGTAATGTATGACATGGTGATTCTACACCGAATTGTATAATTGAAATTTGTGAAGGGGTACTTAAGTGTTCTTACCAAAAAAGAAAAAAAAAAAGGTAAACGTGAAGTGATGGATGTGTTAATTAACTCAATAGGGGGAATCCTTTCACAATGTGTACATATATAAAATTATCACGTTGTGCACTTTAAATACAATACAATTTTATTTGTTAATTACTCTTCATTAAAGCTGAAAAAAGTATCTTAAAAACAATGAAAGAGAAAATAAACGTTGCCTACAAAGGAACAATTACTCCAATAGCAAAATTAGTAGTAGCAGTAGAGTAGATACGTCTTTAAAGTTTCCAGTTTCTACTTTCTACTTTAAATATTGTTAAGGAAGTAAGAGATTATAATTGATAATCCTGAATTTTCTCCCCAGAGAGATTAGCATTTTAAAACAATGGCACATTTTCAAACACACAATGATAGTGTTTATTGCCAACAGACCCTCACTAAATCAACTCCTAAAAGACGTACTTTCTAAAGAGGAAAACTGAAGCCAGAAGGACTGATATGCAAGAAGGAATGTTGTCCCATGATTTGAGGTTACCACATAAGACCATAAATATTCCCTTTATGGGTACATGGCTTACTTACAGCAACTCATTAACTAACATCACCGAAAAGTAAACAGACTAGTGTAAGCCTGCAACCTGAAGCTCAGAAATAACCTTGAGAAAGAATCAATGACAGCTTATGACTACATGCAACAGGACCACTCGTGGTGATAAAAAATACATCAGACATATTTGCAATTTAATATAAATGCAGCAATAATGCTAATAGCAACACTCCTGAGATATGCATTCTCTTGGAAGCTTAGGAATAATTTACAGTCATGGGCTGTGTGTAATTAGACCTCAAAGAAGGAATAGAAGCTAGCACACTCAGATTTTAAGACCAGTTATTTTGGATGGTAGGACTTGAATAGTGTTTTTAAACAAATGTTTTCATTTCCAAATTTCCTGCAATTACAATCTTAATAATTGAGAGAAAAATGAAGTAAATTCTTTTTACCCCCAAAGTGGATTTTCTTAAAGAAGTACAAATATTTAAATGTTCACACAGAATAGATAAATTAATAGTTGAGATTCCCATTTTAAGATTATTTGCATTGTTGAAGCAATAATAATAAAAATCATGTTGGGGCACATTTGCCTAAGGTATTGAAATATTATTAAATAGTCATTCTGGCAATTTGTGTTTCACGTGTCCTGAGCGTCAGACACTGAGCTAGACCATGAGCACGGTGGAGACAACCCCGCGTCCCCCCTCAAGATGCTCATGGTTGGGGCGAGGCAGCAACACTCAGCAGGGCCATGAGAGAGCAGAACAGGAAGCCACAGACTTGAGTCTGGGGAATCAGATATTGAAAGTCTTCCAAGCAGGTAACCTTGAGCTGAGGCTGAAATGCTTTTGGGATTTCTCCAGGTGGACGAAGTTGGGAAGGTATTCCAGAAAGAGGTAACAACTTTTACAAAGGAATTTAATCCTGGGTTATCAAAGGAGATTAATTTAATCAAATTATATTTATGCAAGCATGCCATGTATAATTTTACAAGGAAATCCAATGAAGCAAGATGATTTTGTCTTTTTGCTTTCCAAACCACAAGCAACATAGACAGGTGGGTGTGTTGTGGCAGAAAGTACATCTGGCTGTGGCTCAGAGCACCATGCACGGCACAGAGCAGCTGCTCCATTGAGAGAGGGTGCCACACTATGTGCTAGGGGGTTGGGCCTGGTGACATCCCAACATTCCAGACTTGTACAATCCAAGACTCATTTTTTCCATAAGAATAAATGTGAATAGGGGTCTACATTTTCAGACTAAATAAATCTATAAACATTACATCTATTTTTGCTTTAAGACTGCTTTATACTTTTCTTGGTGTCTTAGTCTCCTTGGGCTGCTGTAACAAGTCACCACAGACTAGGTGACTCAAACAACAGACATGTATTTCTCTCAGTTCCAGAGGCTGGAAGTCTAAGATCAAGGTGCCAACAGGGTTGGGTTCTCGTTGAGGGCCCTCTTCCTGGTTAAGTCCTCACACGGCCTTCCTTGGTGTGTGTATGTGTATGCAGAGAGAGAGATTCCCATCTCCTCCTCTTCTTAAAAGGACACTAATCCCATCATGAGGCCCCCACTCTCATGACTCCCTCTAACCCTAATCACCTCCCAAAGGCCCCACCTCCTAATATCATCTCTTGTGGGTTAGGGTTTCAATACATGAATTTGAGGGGACACAAACATGCTGTCCAAAGCACTCAGCAGTGTCTCTAATATACGCAGAGTAGTTACCTATAAACCAACACCACATATATTAATGTGGTGGGCCTTCCACATGCAGCTTCCATTCCAAATGGGTTTGATGGAGCATTTTCACTATTGTTAGTGGCTGTGCACTAAGAATAATGTGGCAGCTGAATGAATGAGTGGATGCACTGCTATTGGACAGGGGTTGGCTAAGAGACCAGATAGTAAATATTTTAGGTTTTCGGGCCATACGGTCTCCACTCAACTCCACCAATGTAGGACAAAAGTGGCCATGGACAGTGTGTAAACAAATGGCCATGTCTGTGCTCCAATAAAATGTCTTTACGGAAGCAGGTGGAAGACCGACATCAGCCTATGGGCCACAGATCTCTTCAAAAGGACATTAAAAAGTTTTATTTATAGTCAATATATATTAAAATATTATCACAGTAGTTAATAGCATTGTTGAAGCTCTATAGCTTGGTTCACAGGTACAAAGGATGACAGCCAGCTTTGGTGGTCTATAAGACCCATTAAATCTCTATTTACCTATATAAATCTATATTAAGATTTGGTGCTTTCACTGCCGTGGTCCTGGGTTTATTTCCCAGTCAGGGAACCACACCACCCATCTGTCGGTTGTCATACTGTGGTGGCTGCACCACTGGGATTTCAAATACCAGCAGGGTCACCCATGGTGGACAGGCTTCAGCCGAGCTTCCAGAGGACCTGGCCACCCAATTCTGGTAAGATTGACCATGAAACCCCTCTGAAGAGCAGCAGAGCATTGTGTGATATAGAGCCAGAAGATGAGAGGATGGCGCGAAAAGACTGGGCAGGGTTCCGCTCTGCTGTGCACAGGGTCTCTAGGAGTTAGAAAATACTCGACAGCACTAACAACAAATAAATGATGATGGACACATCTTTTTTCAGCCCTGCATGTGCTCATGGTGTGATCACTGTTCACAATTTGCCTGTGCCCTCTGCTCTGAAAGTATGTGGTTCTTTGTAGACTTCGAAAGGTATTTTTTGATTCACATTTTCTTGTTCAAATTTGCCCCACAAAGTGAGTCTCAGAGAACATTTTTCATCACTTAATTTCAAATCAGATAATTTAAATTTATATAAAATTTGACCTGTCTGTATATATTGGTTTGGTTTGAATTAACTTTTCAATTCTAGACATATTTGTAATAATGCTATTCATCCCTCATAGGTTTTTTTTATCAGATTGAATAACATATTTGTCCTCATAATAGTTAAAGTCCAGTCACATTTTTTTTCTAGTGTGCAGAGCACTTGCGAGTGCATGGCTGGAGTCCTGACATGCCAGTGTCTTTTTTTAAGCATTCTAATTTCCTGTTGTCAGTCCTAGTACTCTCTCCAACAATGAATACAAAGCACTCACAGTGTCTAATAAATGGTTAGTTTTGTATAACCTAGGCTTTTCCCATTTCTTGATTTCATTCTGTATTGAGAAAGATGCAAAATAGTAAAGCAAGTCAGTAGAATATTGATAAAGATAACTCCTATTTTCAAATAATTATTTTTGGTTTTCACATGTTATCTTTTATTCCCCATCTTATATAGAATTATTTTTACATTTTTGTAATTTAATTACGTGTTTGTAATCAAATGGAACATTCTGATTTTTAAGATAGAAATTACAATGTGTTTGAAAAATAGGGCAAAACAAAAAATAAAAATCACAATACTTCAAATCATATAAAATTATAAAATGCAACACGTGGGAAACCTCTTCTGTCTCCAACCTCAACCCTGGGACTACTGTTTATAGTTTGGGGCATATCTTAAATACAGACACACACACAGATACACAAATACACACATTTATTCATGCACTCATGTAAACATACAAATACACACAAAAGTATATATACATACACAGACAATAAACACATTCCTCTCTGTGCTATTTTTCTTAACAAAAATGTGATCGTATTAAACATATACACTGTTTTTCAACTTGCATTTTTCAAGTAATAATTTATAAGGAAAATCTCTTTTGTGTAAGTACACACAGATGTAGCAAATTCCATTTAATGGCTTTATATCTATTATATGGAAGCACCATACATTAAAAAATTCCACAATTCCTCAAATATTTCAAACTTGTTATTGTTCATAAAAAAGAATTGAATTTGTTTATTTATCTTACTTCTAGCCACCTCACTAAATTCATTATTAGCACTACTCTGAATCTCAGGGTTTTTGCCTCCATGTTCATAATGAAAGTGAACAACTAATTTCTCTTCCCTTCCTTTCTTTTTCTTTGTTCTGTTATTTCCCTTTCTTTTCTTTTCTCCTGTCCCTCCCCCTCACCATGTTTCCCTTCCCCTTCCTCTTCCTTCTCCTCCTTCCTCCCCCCCCCAACTCTCCTTTCTCACATCCTGACTTGTCATCATGGACTACAGTTAGTCCAGTGTTGTAAAATAAATTTGAAATTTTTCAAATATTTTCCATGTTAGGGAATTTTATGAATAACATGAGAATGACAGAACACTAAAACACACTAGTAAAATATCTGGGCTTAGACATTTTTAGTGACAAATTTGTGTCTATTTTCATATATTGGTTTATTCAAATTTTATTTTAGTGTATGTTATTGATCTATTCAAATTTTTTCTTACTCAATTTGGTGTATTTATATTTTCAAAATGGATCATCAATTATATGTAGATTTCCAATTTTTCCCATAAAATTGCATATAATACTCCCTTCAGTTTTTTACTACCTCCTGAATTTTTCATGATAATTTTTTATATACATAAATTTTATGCTATTTTTTATAATCAAATTTTGCTTGTTTTAATATTTTTTGTCTTATAGAACCAAATTTTTGCTTCATTTATAGACCCTTTATCTAAGTTGGTTTAAATTTATTGTAACTATTTCTTAACTATTTCACACTCACTGCTTTCCTTTGGTTTGCTTAACTGATCATTTTCTTATTTCTTAGGAAAAATGCTCAGTTTATTCATTCTCAATCTTTCATAATTGATTTAAAATTATTTAAATGTTCACATAAGGCTTGGAAGCATACAATGGATTTTGATATAAAATCTTTTCATTGTTTTTATTTCAAAATAATTTAAATTTCAGATTTGAGTTCCTCTTTGATTCCAAAATTTTTAGTAGAGTGTTTTCTTTTATCATTTACATATGTACAGGTGTATTTTTGGTAGTGATATTTTATGTTGATTTTTATTTCCAGTTTATTGCATTACGGACAAAACCTACAACCTGCAAGTTAGCAACTTTTTGGTATTTATCCAAGCACTTTTTGAAGAAAATGCATAAATGATTTTATAAATGTCTCACCAGAATAAAATAAGGATATAAGCTCTCATTTTGTAAGGTACCAAGTGACACACACACAGAAGATTACATTACTCTCGAAACTGAGCATTCTGACACCAGCCTCTGGTTCACTCACCAAGCATATATTGAGCACTTTCTAACTGCTCCCAGGATCAGTTCTCAAAATTTCTTTTTTGATAATGTGTACTACTTTGTTATAAGATACTTATGAAAGAATTCTTTGACAATTTCTCAGTATTGTAGATCATGCTGTAGTGCACATTGTCACACAAAGTGCCTTATTTCTGTGGAGTTGCACCCAGGGTTAGATTCATGAGCCCAAACAGATAAAATCATTTTTATGATTTGGTTTCACACTGTTTTCCACACTGTTTTTCAAAATGGCCGTGTTGAATTAGGTTCTTCCCAGGGCTGGAGCAGTGGGCACTTTTTTCAGCTCTCAGACATTCCTTCCTTTGGGTCTTCATAGAAACAGCAGCTAAAATCCACAGTAGCAACACCCACCCTGGCTGGACTGAGCATGCATTTATGGAAGCCCTGGCCTTCCAACAAACTGACCGGCTTGATTCTTGTGCCATATCCCAAATCAGTCCAAGTGTCCCTCTCCTGCCATAAGGGAATCTTCAGTATTTATGCAGTCCCAAGTTGAATGTGATTTTTTTAAATTAAGTGTGGTAAAATAAGAGATCCTGCTTTGGGGGGATCATTATCAACTATAAAGAATCCATTTTTTAAAATGGCTCTAAATATCACTTGGCTGCATGCTAATCCTTGTGGTATAAGGGACATTATCCAACATTTTTTGATCCTTTGGATGATTTGGGTGAAAGTACTGGGTTAAAAATCTGAAGGCTGTGCCTCTGTGCATTTAGATTAACTGGCTATGTGACATTTGACTAGTTTACTAATCACTTATTCATAAGTGTGTCATATTTTTCATATGACTTTTAGGCTTCTTATATCTAAATATTCTGTTTCTAAATTTTAGACATCTACATTCATATTAAAAATTAACAGGGGCCGCCCGGTGGCGCAGCGGTTTAGTCCGCGCTTGGCAGCCCAGGGTTCGCAGGTTCGGATCCCGGGCGCCCGCCGACGCACTGGCGGCGTCCCATATAAAGTGGAGGAAGATGGGCACGATGTTAGCCCAGGGCCAGTCTCCCTCAGCAAAAAGAGGAGGATTGGTGACGGATGTTAGCTCAGGGCTGGTCTTCCTCACAAAAAAAAAAAAAAAAAAAAAAAAAAAATTAACAGATTCAATTTTCTAAAGTAGAACACTTGCTTAGCATCATTCTATGTGGAAAAAAAGACTTAAAAGAGTTAGTCGACCCAAGCTGGTGGTGACATGTGAATTTACTCCTCACTGAGTAATGGATTCAATGCCCTGTGTTCTAATATTGGATTTTCTGTGTGATGGTGAATAAATCCTGGAACTTCCATGAGCCTCCGTTTTGTTTTTGCAACTATAAAAAGAGGTTCTTGGTGTTTGGTGGGAGGGTAGATATGACTGTGTATTGTTATCATATGTGCTTTATTATTAGTGTGATATGACATCATTACAATAAAAGTGAACACATCTCATCCACGTAGACCGTAGTACACCTCTAGAACATTATCTTCAGTTCTAGGCACCACATATTGTTAGATAAATACATTCGATATCTCAAGAGCATGACAGATGCAAGCTCTCTGGAAACCACATCATATCAGAACATCCTGAAAGAGCTGGACCTAGTGACACAGCAAAAGGGAAATGTAGTGGTATGTGTACAGATGACTCGTGAGTATGTATCATGATTGTGATTAGAGGTGAGTAGAACATGTAGTCTAGGTTGTCCCAAGGGGGAGGATTAAAAAATTCAATATAACCAGAGTGATATTTTTACTTAATAAAATAGTGTTCCCTCCCCACCCAAAAATAAAATCCCTATCCCTCAAAGTGGTGAGCTTCCTGTTACTAGATGTAATCAAGCCAAAGTTGGTTCCAGGAATTCTGTAGAAAGGAATCTTGTCATGGTTAGACATAAGTGATTCTGTGTTCTAATAAGAGTCAGAAATATTCTTGGTTAAAAAACTATATAAAATATATAAAATAAGTGATTTTGTTGCTGCATGTCAGCATGGGACTCCAGGGTAATAACATTCGTTGTTGGTACCAAGCCTCAATTTTTATACCCATTGCTTGTTCACATGCACTTATAATGCTGTAAGGCAGGCAGGCATTCCCACTCATTCTAAAAGTGAGGAAACAGAAGCTTGGAGAGGTTCAGTGGCTTCTTCAAGGCCAAATAGACACTAGCAGAGCAAAGACTCAGAATACTGTTTTATTCTGGCTGTTAATCCAGGGTCTGCCCCCAGGGACAAGGAATAGGAGACCTTTGCAAGGGATTTGCACGCCACCCTCATCTCTCTGGGTTTCCTATGCGCACAGGGAGACATCTCTGCACCCTCCTCCCTCAACTCAGGTCAGCCACGTGGTGTGGAGCCACATTAGGTGGGGGAGACTGCTGAGGAGTTGACACAACAGGGATAGGCAGTGCTGTGGACAGGTGGGGAGTCTTCATACTTTTTGTTGATTACGCACCCTACCAGTGAATTTTGAGCTCTTCAATTTATCTATATTTATTTATTAAAACTTTCATACATTTACTGCTGTATTTATATGTCATATTTACTGAGAAACATTTAAAACTATAGAAAATTTAAAATGATTATATAAAATCAACAGAACGAGAAGGATGAGGGCACCTTGCATGGGTATTGAGGGTACATTGGGAGAGACGCAGGAGCAATGTGTCCGCTGGGGATGTCACAATGGTCCTAGAGAGAAGATGAGGGCCTCAGTTCTAGCAGGGTCAACTTGTGTCTCCTCAGACCTAGAACAGGACAAATGCTTCATCTCAGTGCTGTTCTTTTTAGCTGTGTCATGAGTTTACAGGACCTGCCAGGTCTTGCAGGAGGAAGTGTTTTGTGAGGCTGACTTGTGGTATTTGGGACTCTGTGCAGAGCCCAGTTAATTTGTTGTAGATCTGTTACCCAAGACAGATATTGGTCCTACTGCGTATTTGAAGGGAGCATCCTTCTCTCCATCTTGAGCAGCACGTCTGGAGACTGGAACTCTCAGAAGAGCTGAATTACTAAAGTCAAGAATAACACAAGAAGGACAATAAAATGTGTGTCTTTTTCTGATTTCTCGTTTGTCTTGAAAGGCCAAGACAAAATTGCAAGTCCTTTCTCTAGCAAGCTGTGATTCCCTAGTTGCTCATAAATTTGACAACTTAGATGAAACAGACCAATTCTTTGAAAAATGCAAAGTACCAAAATCATACAAGGAGAAATAAATAATCTGAATAGGTCTATACTCATTAAAGAAACTGAATCAATATTTAATAACCTATCCCTCCCCCCAAACACCCAGCCCCAGATGGCTTAAAAGGCTTGTATCCAAAATACAAATGACACTTAAAATTCAGCAACCAACCTAATTAAAAAGTGAGCAAAAGATCTGAACAGACACCTCACCAAAGAAGATATAAGGATGGCAAATAGCATATGAAAATATGTTCAACCTCAGTTGTCATTAGGGAATTGAAATTTAAAACGATGAGATAGCCTTCCAGAGCTATCAGAAGAGATTAAATTAAACAACAAAACACTGACAACACCAAGTCATGGTGAAGATGTGGGGCAACAGGAACTCTCATTCATTTCTGGTGGGAATGCAAAATAGTATGGCCACTTTGGAAGACAGTTTGACAATTTCTTACAAAACGAGCCATACTCTTACCATACAATCCAGCAATTGCATTCCTTGATATTTACCCAAATTTACAGCCTCACATAAACTCACACACAGATGTTTACAGCAGCTTTATTCATAATTGCCTCAATTTGGAAGCAACCAAGATGTCTTTCAATAAGTGAACAGATAAATAAACTGTGATACATCCAGACATTGGAATATTATTAACAATAAAAAGAAACGAGCTATCAAGCCACAAAAAGATGTGGAGGAAACTTAAATGCATATTTCTAAGTGAAAGAAGCCAGTTTGAAAAGGTTACACTGTATACCAATTATAGACATTTTGTATAAAGCAAAGCTTTAGTAGTGGCGAAAAGATCAGTGTTTCCTAGGGATTCAGGGATTTAAGGAAGCTAAGTGAAGCACAGTGGATTCCTTAGGGTGGTCACATGATTCTCTATGATACTATAATGGTGGGTTCTATGAGCACATTGATCTTTCCAGTCCAAATAATGAACTTCAGAGTATGCAAATTAAAAAAATAATTTAGGAGGTGGGAGGATCTCAGAATGAAATACAGAATATGACAAAAACCATCCAACTATATTACAAATGTATGAAATAACCTCACTTAAATAGATGAGGGGAGAGGTTCTGAGTTAAATTTGGAAATGACAAGTCTGTAACACTAAAGGCAGAAGAAAGTACATAAAGACTGTAATAGATAAAGTTGTCCCCAGAGGGGGATGGGTTCACAATCAACACTGCTATACAGGTATACTAAATTGAACATTTGAGTAAATGGATGGAAGGAAGTGGGAGCCAGTTTTCTTACTGTTAGAGTGAGAGTTTACAGAAGAGCAGGTGGAGGAAGCTTGATGATCCATTTGGTAATATACACGGGTTATACACATTTGTCTGTTTTCTTGCTATTTCAGCTGAAAGGCCTAGAAGCAATGATACCTCATTAGCAATGAGCACACCTACTCTTGAGATCTTGATTACTAATCCCATTCTCCAATACAAGGAACTAGGGCTTTGTGAAGAAATGGCTGATTCTTGGATTGGGGCAGCAAATATACAAGATGAGCTGGTAGCATCTATCTTGTAGCACCAGAAAGTAAGGAAGTGCTATAAAAACAAATAAACAAACATAAAAGACACCACAACGATGTGTGTATGAAGCCAACTGAAAAAATTTGCCATGGCCAAAGCTGGAAAAATGTGAAGGATAAAATAAATAAAGCAGTATTGGACTATAGGCCAAAGAATAAAATAAGCATCCACGTGTCATTACTGATATAAATATGAGATTGAATCAATGAATACACACATAGATACATAAGTGGGGGAGAAGAGGCAAATATCCCATGCAGAAAAATCCTAAATAACTTAATTTAGATGCAGTGCCTTCAAGAAGATGGAGTCCACTTCTCCACTCCCAAGTGTGTTCTTTACGTGTTGATTTCCTTCCAAAGAGTACAGCCTGGGAAGTGAGGAGAAAGAGTAACTGCACAGTGAAGAAACCTGGCAAACAGGACTCTAGCCAGGTGATCAAGGTCAACATGAGCAGTGTTAAAGTACATACCCTTGACATGATATGAAGAAAATGGCTCTTTACCTCTGTGGCCTTCCTCCAAAACAACCATTACTCCTGTCTGACCCTGAGGGAAACATCAGACAATTTCCAGTCAAGGAGTATCCTACAGAATACCTGACAGCAGTGGTGAAAGCTGTCAAGGTCATGAAACACAAAGAAAGTCTGAGACACTGTCCCAGCCAAGAGGAGCCCAAGGAGACATGACAACTCAATATCATGCAGTGTCCTGAGTGGGATCTTGGAATAGAAAAAGGACATTTGGCAAAAACTAAGAAAATATGAATAAACTACAGTTATAGTTAGTAAAAACTCTTAGTATTGGTTCATTAGTTATAACAAATATGCCATATGAATGTAAGATGTTAATAATAGAAAAAACTGGGTGGGGGATATATGAAGACTGTACTATCTTTGCAATTTTTCTGTGAATCTAAAACTGTTCTAAAACAAGAGTTCATTTATAAAAAGAAAAAAGAGCTCATGGAAGGGCACAGCAATGAATGAGGTGCATCTGAGCTAAGAAAATAAGGTGAGGAAGAGGTGGCAGGTGGAAGAGGAGGTTGTTGCAGGCATAACACACCGTCGATGTAAATGCTAGGGGTGAGAGGAAGTACAGTCCTTGCGACACTGAAAGAAGGAGCACCCTCCAATCCACATCCAGCCAGCTTTTCTCTGTCTGCTCAGTGGGAGAGGAGGTGGGAGGGCCTTGTAAACCACGGTAATTGAGAATCTTGACCTCTCAAGGCAAAGGGAAGGCACTGGAGAATTTAAAGCAGAGGAGTGGCATGGTTAGACTTGTAATCGATTTGGAAAGATGGCCCTTAACGTTTCTGAGAAAGTGAAAGGCTCCGTTCACTTCTTTCCTTTCTTTGCTGCCCTTTACCCCTGTCATCAGGAGACCATCAGGGCTCCTTCTGTGACATTCTCCTTTGGATGGCAATGTTGAGGGATACCCCTTGGTCCCAACCCCAACTCCATGCTTCATGCTGGAGAGTGAGAAGCTCATTGTGGAAAAGCCATAAATAAATCTGAGAAGGAAGTTGAAAAGCCTCATTCTTCCCAGACGTCTCTCTCCTTAGGCCCTCGCAGGGTGTCTCACACAAGTTTACTAATTACCTGGAGCCTTGGAAAGTAGGCTTGTGCCTTCTCTCCTCCAGACGTAATATTTCGGTAATTAGTGATCAATTACTGCTCTGCTCCTGCAGCAGTGCGGCTCCCTTTCCGTGATGTTTTCTCCGCGCTAAAGCTGTGCTGACAGGCAGTTGAGTCATATTTTTCTCAAGGCTGCCAAAAGCCACACATTCAACAAAGGGAGAAAGGAGAGAAAACGAGACCATCTACACTGGGTAATAGATAATTAGATAATTATCCCTGGCTTAAAGCACATCTTGGAATTTGCATTCAAAATGAAGAGATTTGGCAAAAGGAATGCTGATGTCAGGTAACAGGTAATTTTATTTCAGAGAAGTAGCTCAGTGGGGAGGATTTAGTCATCCCGACTTCCCGCTTCAGCCTCCTCTCTTGTCTCCCTCCCTGAAGCTTTTTTTCCTATGATCTAAATTTGACACCGTCTCAAACATCATGCCACCACTTAAAAAAAAGGTGGAGGGAGAGGTCCATTCACTTTCATGATAAAAATCCGGGTTGTATAAAACCTTCCATAATCTAGCCTCTTTTTTGCATTTTCAGTCTCGTCTCTTACTGCCATCACAATGGCCTCATATTTTATATTTCAGCAACACTGAGCTTTTTGTAGGTTCCGGGACTCAACACTGTTTGAATTCCATGTTCCCTTCTTTCTAAACTCTGTTAAATGCACCACCCTCCACCCTGGCACCCGGAACAAAACTCTGGGTGTCATTCTTCTTTTCTGTTTTAAATTAATTTATTTGTTTTATTGAGGTCACATTGGTTTGGAAAGGGTGTGGAGAAAATGGGTGTCATTCTTGGTTACTCTTTCCTTTTCCCCTATGTCCAATCTATCTGATCTATCTGTAGGTCCTGTTGACTCCCCACGCCATTTCTCCCCATCTTCACTGCTAACACCCTCATCCACGCCCCTGTGACTGGACACATGAATAGTCTCTCTGCTGGACTACTGCATTAACTCCCCAACTAGTCTCCCCTTTCCCACTAGTTCTTCCCTACAATCCACTGGGCCCTTAAAACTGGAAATCTGATCATACTACTCCTCTGCCTGAGACTTTCCATGGCTTCCCATAGTTCTTATAGTAAAATCTGTTCTTTCACAAGTCCTACATCCCTCACCTCTGCTCCCATCACACACCTTGCTGGCCTTCTTTCTCTCCTTCTTTCTGTTCCTCAAACACTTCCTTTAAGTTATTGCAAGAGTGACAGCTTCCTAGGTTTGGAGGAATCTTATCTTGAAAACTCTGACACTACCTCCTCATTGCCCAGCAGGGAACGGTAATGTGAGTCTCTCACCGCATATCCCAAGCAGGGGTAGTGTTTGAGGTATGGGAATATGGTCTCCTGATTTGTAGACAGTGCTCTGCGGGCTCTCTACCATGGACTCTCTCTCTCAGTCAGTGTCCCCGCGAGCCAAAATCAGGCAGCATGGGTCCAGGGGTCTCCAACTTTTCCAGCACAATGAGAGTCTGGACCAGCAGCCACAAGCTCACATGCCAATATGATCCAGACGAGCCATGTATGTACAGAAATGAGCTCTTGATAAGAAAATAAGGGTCATGATAGACAGTGATCTGGAAGACTCTCACCCGTACTGAAGCCAGGAGCCACTACTCAGTACTGGTAGGATTTAGCATACATAATCCACTGTTCGTCAGCTCTTAATTTTTAATTGAATTTTCAATTTTAATAAACAAAGTGTAAGGCTAAAAAAAAGTGTGTAAAGGCTGGTTGATGACTCCATTAGGCTGATGAGTGACATCTGGATCTGGTAGACATTCCAAGAGAACCTGGAGGGCAACAATGCAATCTGGGGGATGAAAAAATGAAAGGTAAAGGAGGAGGAACCGAGCATGGAGAGACAGAGGGAAAGAGAGGAGAGGCATTTTCAATTTACAATATTTTCAACTTACGATGGGTTTATTGGGATGTAACCCCACCATGAGTCGAGGAAGATCTGTACTCATCCTCCTCTCCCCAGTCCTAAACCTGCCTGTAAGGTTGGTCCAGAGGTAAGGAACTCCTCTGCCCTAGTTCATCTCTGTCCCCTATCCAATCCATTTTTTTTCTAAGCATGTTCATCACAGGGAAAATACAATATTTATTGACCACCTACTAAGGGCTAGGAATATGGCATGTGAGAGTCATCTGATTTTCTCATAATAATATCAATTGGGAAAGAACTATTGAGATAAATAACCACAACTTTCTATTTGACAGACAAAGAATTGCTGGGTTGCAGGGTAATTCTACGTTTAACTTTTAGAGGAAATGCCAAACTGTTTTTCACCACAGCTGCGCCATTTTACACTCCCACCAGCAGTGTATGAGCTCTCCAGTTTCTCCACATTCTTAGCCAACACTTTTTTTAAAATTCTTATTATAGCCATCTTTGTGGGTATGAAATAGTATCTTACTGTGGTTTTGACTTGAATTTCCCTAACGACTAATGCCACTGAACATCTTTTTACGTGTTTCTTGACCATTTTGTGTATATTCTTTGGAGAAATGTCTATTTGAATCCATTACCCATTTTTAATTGGGTGATTTTTGTTTATGTTGAGTTGTAAAAGTTCTTTATATATTCTGGATATTAGACTATTATCAGATATATGATTTGTAAATATTTTCTCCCATTCTGTGGATTGTTTTTTTCCCCTTTATTAATGGTGTTCTTTGAAGCAAAAAAGTTTTTAATTTTGATGAAGTCTAACATTTATTTTTGTTTGTTTGTTTGCTTGTGCTTTTCATGTGGTATCTAAGAAGCTATTGCTTAATCTAAGGTCATGCTGATTTATACATATGTTTCTTTCCAGGAGGTTTGCTCTTGATTTAGGTCTTTGATCCATTTTGAGTTAATTTTTGTATGTGGTATGAGGTAGAGTCCAAATTCATTCTTTTGCATATCGATATCCAGCGTCCATCACCTTTTGTTGATAAGAATACTCTTGGCATGCTTGTCAAAAATCAGTTGACCATAGATGTATGGGTTTACTTCTGGATTCTCAATTCTGTTCCAATGATCTATATGTCTGTCCTTATGCCAGTGCCAGTGTCTTGATTCTTTTAGCTTTGCAGTATGTTTTGAAATCAGAATATCTGAGGGTTTTTTTACAAGATTGTTCTGGATATTTAGGATTTTTTGTATTTCAATATGAGTTTTAGGATCAGCTTGTCCATTTCTGCAAAAAACATAATTGGAATTTTGATAGGGATTACACTGAATCTGAAGATCAGTTTGGGGAGTATTGCTGTCTTAATGTTGAGTCTCCTGATCCATGAACAAAGGCTGTCTCTCCATTTAATTAGGTCTTTATAGTTTCTTTCAACAATGCTTTGTAGTTTTCAGTATATGTCTTACATTTTGGGGGTTAGATTTATTCATAAGTATTTGATTCTTTTTTGTGCTCTTTTAAGTGGAGGTTTTTTCTTAACTTTACTTTTAGGTTGTTAATTGCTAGTGTATAGAAATGTAATTGATTTTTGTATATTCATTTGTCCTGCCACTTTGCTGAACCTGTTTATTAGCTTGTATAGATTTTTTTCTTTTTGGTGGATGTGTGTGAATTCTTTAGGGTTTTCTATAGAAAAGCTCATGTCATCTGCAAATAGTGACAATTTTACTTATTTTTTCCAATCTGAATTTCTTTTATTTCTTTTTCTTGCCTAATTGTCCTTGCTAGAACCTCCAGTACAGTGTTGAATAGAAGTGACAAGAACAGATGTTCTTATCTTAGTCCTGATCTTAGGGAAAAAACTTTCAGTCTCTTGCCGTGAAGTATGATATTCTCTGGGTTTTTCACAGATGTCCTTTCACAGGCTGAAGAAGGTCCTTCTAATCCTTGTTTGTTGAGTATGTTTATCACGAAAAGTTGCTGGATATTGTCAAATGTTCTTTGTGCATCTATTGACGTGATTATGCGGTTTTCTTCTCCTTTATTCTGTTAATATAATGTATTACATTGATTTTTGTATGTCGAACCACCTTGCATTCCTGAAATAAATCCCATTTAGTCATGGTATATAATCCCTTTAATATGCTGCTGGATTTGGCTTGCTAGTATTTTGTTAAGGGTTACCATTTAAATTTTTGTTTAAATAGTCAATTATTTTTTAAAGAGATTTAAGTAATAAAGGAAAATTTTATATATTTACTCATCATTTCTTTGTATACATACAGATTACCACCTGATATCATTTTTCTTGTGCCCATAGGGCTTCTTTTGTTTCTTATAGTTTAAGATGGCTAGGGATAATTCAGCTTTTGTGCATCTGAAACAGATTTTATTTTGCATTTATTTTTTAAAGATATTTTTGCTGGCTATACAATTTTAGGTTGACTGCTTTTCTTTCAGTACTTTTAAACATGTTGCTCCACTCTCTTCTCACTTGTATTTTTCCTGCTGCTAAATCTGCTGTCATAATCTTTGTTCTTCTGTAGGTAATGTGTGTTTTTTTTCTGTGACTGACTTTACGAGTTTTCTCTTTATTGCTAGTTTTGAGCATTTTGTTTATAATGTCCTTGATGCAGTTCTCTTTATATACGTTTGCTTGAGGTTATTGAGTTTCTTGCATCAGTGGGTCTATAGTTTTCATGAAATTTGAAAATATTTGATTATTATTTATTCAAATGTTTTATCTGTCCCCTCTTCCTTGAAGACTCCACTAACCCATATGTTAGGCCACTAAAGTTCCATAGCTCACTGATATTTTGTTCATTATTTTAAATCATTTTGTCCTGTGTTTCATTTTTTTGCTATGTCTTTAAGTTCACTCATCTTTTTTTCCCCCTGCAACATCTAATATGCTATTAATTCCATCACTGTCATTTTAATTTTCACCTTTAGAAGTTTGATTTTTAAAATACCTTTCACTCTTCTATTTGTCAACTGTTCCTCTAGTTTTTGCAAATATAGACTGCAGTTATAACAACCATCTCGATGTCGTTGTCTGATAATCCTAACAACCTGGACAGTTCTGAGATGGTTTAAATTGATTGATTTCTTTTCTCAAAATGGGTGAAATTTTCCTGTTTTTTTTTTTCCTATTTCTTTCCTGAAAATATTTGATTGAATGCCAGACATTGTGAATTTTGCCTTTCTGGTGCTGGAATTTTTGTATTTCTTTAAACATTCTTGCTTCACTCTGGAATTCCTTAGACTAGTTGGGAATAGTTTGCGCCTTTTGGGATTGACCTTTGGTATTTGCAGTGCTCATTCTGCCGCCAATCATCCTCCACTAGGTCCTTCTGAGTGCCCACCCCAATGCCCTGTAAATTACGAAGTTTCCATTCTGGTTATTGGACACAGGCACTACTCTCAGCCCTGTGTGCGCACAAGGCACTGTAGCCTCCCACCCTGTTAGGGGGCTCTTTTCCTGACCTTGGGTATTTTCCACACAGGGATGAGTGTCTCAATTCTATGGAATCCATCCAACTCTCTGCTCTCAGTAAGAGTCCCATGGGCCAAGATCAAGCAGTGTGGACTCAAAGAGAACCCACTTCAGCTCTCCAGGGCTCTCACTCTGTGCAAACCTCTCATCCTTGGGACCCTTCCCTGGCAACTCTAGCCACTTAGGTGTCTCTTGCCTCTTAGCTTCATCTCCTCAACTCAGGGGATCTGCTGGGCTTTGCCTGTGGTCACTCCCTGGAAAACTCTATAGGTTCCAGGCTACAGCTTGAGGCAATTGTAGGGCTTGTCTCTTGTGTTTCTCTAATATTAAGGATCACTGTCAGATATCCAATGTCTTGAAAGCTGCTGTTTCAATTTTTTTTCAGTTGTTTCAAGCAGAAAGGTAAATCCAATCCTTGTTACTCAATCTTGGCCTAAAGTGGAAGTCTCCCTTGCTTGCGTTTTAACACAGACTAATTCTTTATAAACATTGCAGATTACTCTATAAACTCCATTTCCTCTAATTCTTTCCTAATATTTCTACAAGTCAAATATGCTCTTCCCCTCTTTAGAATGCATTTCCCTCTTTTACTACTTATTCCCAAATGTCTCTTTGCTCTTCTGTGTTCCCTTAGCACCATGTTCTGTGGTGTATTAGTAATTTTCACACTGTTTTCTATTGTGTCCATCATCTTCAGGGAACTGTTAGCTCCTGGAGGGCACAGACTGTGTCTTATTTATCTCTGTAACTTTCTTTCCATTTACTAACAGAGTTGGTTTTTAATAAATATTTTTGAAGGGACAAATAAATGGATGGAGAGGAAGTCATGATGTTACAGCTGTGGGACATTGGCTGGTGTCTGAGAGGACATTTTGGGATGATGGTGTGTAACTCTGGCCCTTCAAGAAGCAGATGCCAAGTTGGAATAGATGTGCGGGAGATATTCTGGAAAATATCTACAAAGGATAAAGGAGGAGGGGTCAGGAGTAGGTGAAGAGAGACTTCCTACCATGATGCTGTCTGAACTCTGTGAGAGCAGAAAGGGCAAGAAGAATTGGGATAGAAAGAGCTTCTGATGAAATGCACTTTCTGAGGAAGTCTTGGTCAGGCTGATGGGGAGTTCCCAAGCAAATGGTGCTGCTGTTAAAGGAGTCCTACATCAGACAGAAATGGCCTGGTTTCCATACCCCACTGTGATCAGTCATTGGTTCGAGCAGACCAGAGGAAGAAGGACTCTAGCAGGAGCACTATGACAGATCCAGAGATGCTGCCTCTGCAGGCCGCCAATCAACTGTGTTCCCTACCGCAGGTCTCCAGGAAGGTCTGAGTGGTGTAAATCTATGGTTACCCGAGACGGATAGGAGGTAGGATGGTGAGTAGGTGTGGTGAATCAAAATGCCCGCTGCCAACTCCTACAACTCCCTGTGAGAGAATCCTGTCAGCAGTTGGAGCTGACCCTCAGGGGTGTTTGTGGGCAGTCCATGGCTTTAAGCACGCAGGCCTTGAAGCTTGTCAATGGATTGCCCAGATTCTAGCTTTCTCTCTGAATCTGATGGGCCAGGGCATGGAGCCTCACTGCTCATCCAAGGATTATTTTATGAGTCTCCTGTTTCAGTGCTGGCAGATGTAATTTGTTGCCTTTATTATCTTGTAAAGATGTTAATCTCCCAACCACAGTGAGGGGTTGCTTCTGTGATTGATTTTGCTTCACTACTTGACATATTGAAGTACTTTTGAATCTCTGTGCCATGCTTGCCAAGGTTCCTGCATTCCTCACCTGTCACAGAGAAAGTAATGGGGATAAAGCTGCATAAGCAACACCTTGCCACAGGCATCCATCATGAGTCACGGGGTAAGGGATGGGACAGCAGCCAGGCACCTCAGCACCCTGTGTCTGAGTTCTGCACAAAGATACAGAATCTGCATGGCTATCACTCAGCTGGTACCACTAAACTGGGCTCTGCCCTCAACACACCTAGACCTGATCCAGAAAGCTTATGGAAAATGCAGAGTGAAATGGAAAGTGGAGGCTGGATTCTGGACCTTAGAAATTTTTTTTTTTTCTTGCGCTATGGCTCTAGGCTAGCTCTGTTGTTCCTAAGCACATGCTCTCCTCTCCTAGATCTACCGATGTTGAGAATGGAGCTTTGGGACCACTTAAAGACCCTCTAGCAAGGAGTCCTCTCAGACATCAAGGCATGCCTTTTTATAGTTAGTTGGTATCAGCATATCTTTTCTACTTATCTTTTCAAAGATGGAGAGTTCCAGAATGTTCCCACTCCTTCAAATCAGCTGTGCCTCTACTTAGTTCCAACTTTTAAAATCCAGAAATACAGTGAAAAGTGTTCATTCATTTATTCACTAAACACACACACGCATTGATTGGATGGATGTCAGATGTCAGATGTCTTAGATGTCAGGCTACAAGCCTGGCAATGGAAAGACAATGGAGAACAAGAAATAAACAATGCCTGTTGTCTGGATTAACCCTGTCAAGTGTCCTTTAACACCATCTCCCTGCTCCTATCTCTATGGTGTCCCAGGTGTGCCCAGTGATCTGTAGTTGTGATGACCTTGTAAGGGATGAGCGCAATTCAGAAAGATTTGCCCAGAACCTCTATCATGGCAATCCCTTCAGCCACACGGCTACTCAGAGGCAAGAGCGGTTCCACGGGATGTATAGACATACCCGGGGAATGAACCACATAGAGAGCAAAGGTGTGAAGGAAGAGAAAGAGATGAAACATGATCCCCAGGTCGGCCATCTGTATGGGACAGAGTGCAACCTTGGACTGGGGGAGGCAGATGGCAGGAGGGTCTATCCATTGCAGCTTGATGGCCCTCCCAGGCACTTACAGTGTGGAAATGCTGTTTTTTCCTAGTCTATCGGATCCTGACCACTAGTCTTTCTCAAGCTTTTGCCATTTCTTCCCCTTATAACAAATCATACTCAAACCTGCTTTTATTTACAGAATAGCCCATTTGTATTAAGCAGCATTTCTTTACTTTGCATCTCCACAAGAATACAGAGAATCCTAAGAATTCATAAGAATCTAAAAAGTCATGAAACAAACAAGCTTTGGAGACAGAATTGCCTACATACAGTGTGATGTTGGACAAGGCTCTTCATTTCTTTGCTTCAGAGTATATGCTCATTGTTTCTGCAACCCCTGCCATGCACACACCTCAGCTGCACACATGGACTTGAAGGACTCAGTTGTGTCATCCATCAGCCAGCGCCTGATGCCAGCTCTCACTTCACCTAGTGCTCTGTAACTTAGGGGAAGGGACAGCCAGACTCTGTTGGAAGAATTTAGAAATGAGGGCCTTGGCATTGTGAGTTTAGGTTGGAGTATTGTAGCAGGAGGGACTGAGAGGTTTAGAGTAAGAAGAGATTTTCTGGCTTAGCTGTGGGATTCAGTGTATTGAGAACTGTAAGATGGCCGACTTGGCCAGGCAAGGAGAGATCTTTCTGCGCCATGCCCTCACTTTTGACTTGGCCTTGGGCAGGGCACTTCACCTCCTGAGATTCTTTTACCTTTTCTGTAAAGGGAAGGGTGGGAGGAATAATTATCCACCCACGGCATTGCAGAAATGGTTAAAACTTGGGACCTGGCCAGCCCCAGCCCACTCAAACTCTACGAAAAAAGTGAACTCAGTGTCTAAGGAGTTGTTGCTCACTAGCTGGCTATGTTTTCAGGCAACTCAACCTCTTTGATTTCCCTGTCACTTTTCTCATCTGGCAGTACAGTTTTCTTCACAGGAAAGTTTGAGGGCTAACAAGAGGCATTTCAGTAAATAGCATCAGTGCCTTCTACTGGAGGGCCAACTATGGGCCTCAAACTGCAATGTTTCAGCCTCGCAGTAAATGCACGATGTAGGTATGACACAGACATGGAGGATAACATCTGGGAATTTGCATAGCTGGTCCAGGGTCCCGTGGCTTGTGAGTGAGAGAGCTGGAATTTGAACTTGGGTCCATGCAGTCCCACTGTGTGGCCAAACTTCAGTTCTGGTTGCCTAGTTTTCTGGTGGAGAGATCCCTGGAGGTGGGCATTGGAGTGTGGCCCTCTCTGCAGCCAGTGCTAGTAGTCACCGTTCAATACCACACTCTCTGCCAATCACTGGGCTGGTGGCAGTGAAGACTACAGAGCTGACAAAGTCACAATCCATGTAGAGAACTGCAGACACATACAAAAAAAATCCAAAAACAATCAGACATTTGAAATAGAGGCTTATAGTAAATATCAAAGAGTGTATTGGTTTTCTGTCACTGATGTAACAACTTACCACAGACGTGGCAGCTTAAAACTATTCATTCTGTCACCGTCCTGTAAGTCTGAAGTCTGGGGCAGTGTGGCTCACCTGTTCTTCTGCTCAGAGCCTCACAAGGCTGAAATCAAATCTTTTCCAGAGGCTCTAGGCATGGATTCGCTTCCAGGCTCATTCACGTTGGCAGCGTTGAGTTTCTTGTGGTTGTAGACTGAGTCCCCATTTCCTTGCTGGCTGTCAGCTGGCGGTTTCAGCTGCTAGAAGCCACCTGCATTCCTTGGCTTGGGCCCCCCTTCCCCGAAGTTCACAGCCTGCAATGGCAGGTCAAGTCCTTCCCACACTTCAAATCTCTCTGGCCTCCTCTTCTTCAGGGAGCTGGAGATAGTTCTCTGCTTGTAAGGGCTCATGAGATTACGTTAGGCTCATCCAGAAAACGTAGAATAAGCTCCCAATTTCAAGGTGCATAACCTTCATTATGTTAGCAAAGCCCCTTTGCCATGGACTGCAGCACAGACAGAGGTTCTGGGGATTAGGTTGTGGGCATCTTTGGGGGGCCATTATTCTGTCTTCTGTGAAGAGGATGAGAGAGAGGAGAATGAAAGCACATAAGGTCTCGGAGAAGGAAAACAGGGCATTTATAGGAGAGAGTTAGAAATGCGAAGGCTGTTCCAGGTAGTGAAAAAGACATAAAAATGTAAAAGACAGGGGGCCGGCCCAGTGGCGCAGCGGTTTAGTCCGCGCTTGGCAGCCCGGGGTTCGCGAGTTCGGATCCCGGGCGCCCGCCGACGCACTGCCTGTCAGCCACGCCATGGCGGCGTCCCATATAAAGTAGAGGAAGATGAGCACGATGTTAGCCCAGGGCCAGCCTTCCTCAGCAAAAAGGGGAGGATTGGCAACAGATGTTAGCTCAGGGCTGGTCTTCCCCACCAAAAAAAAAAAAAAACAATGTAAAAGACAGGATTTAGCCATAAGGTTCAAGTAAGAATATCCATTTTACTACATTCTTCTTTAGGACAATGGGCCCACATTGTCCAAGACATGCTTTGGAATCCCTAGATGGTTCAGTCCCACCCTCTCTGTCTAGTGAACGCTTGCACACGCATAACAAAATCAATTAATTAATAGAATACTAACTCCTATAGATCAAAGAGGAAATGAGTCCATTAAGTGCTGGCACTGAGAAACAAAATAGAGACATTCTGAATGATGGCTCACCCTGAAGGTTTTCTAAGTTATGTCCATCCGCCTCTAACTGGAAGGGCTTGTGTGGAAACGCTAATTGTCAGGAGGAGGACTGGGGGACTTAGTCACGGTTATCTTATTTCACGTTGACATTGTCCGATGTTCAACCCAAACGTGGCCTTGCGGAGTTGCTAGGTCGGGGAGGGCATTTATAGAATGCCACACAGACCTGGCTCCTTCTAGACTCCACAGCTTATGGTCATGTTACCTCAGGCAAGTTACCACTGCTAGAGAATCTGTTTTCTCTGTCGTAAAAAGTTTTAGATCTAGAAGATTATCATAAGTTCCCTATAAATGGTGGCTATAAATTAGTGATAAATGTCTTAAACTTCTCATATTTTCCCAAGTTTTCTACTGGTTTGGTCTAAATTGGAAAACAACAGGAGAGAATCCATAATGCACACAATCAGTCCCTTACTAGTAAAGGATTATCAAAGATTCTGCAGTGAGTGGTCTCTACCACGAGAAAGGTGGGGAAAGTGGTCATGTGGGAAGGACTGAAGGATTTGCAGAGTCCAGCCTGGACAGGAGAACACCTAGGAGCAATGAGCTGAACCATGTGAGATTGATGATATTCAACCATTTTGACCTACATAAATGGCAATTTTACAAGATTCAACATAATATGTGAAAACTTTTCATCCTGAAATCTGCTTTACAGGAACAAAGCAAAGTCCCAATTAGTAGAGATTCACTTGGAAACAGATGATGTAAGGAAGGATTTTAGTACGGTTAAACTTGCTGAAGATGGAATGAGCCGTTCTTAGAAACAATGACTTTCCTGTCAGTGGAGATGTTCTAGAATAGCCTGGACCACAACCCTCAGATATCAATTTATACTCTATAAAGTTTATAGTCCTTTCCACCCTTGAGATTCGGGGTTTTAGACTTGAATTGTCTAAGCATTATTATTTAACATTCGAATCTAGTATATGTGATGTACAAATTTAATTATCAGTTAGTAGAATATGGAATGTTAATTAAATGTGTAATTTATTTTATTTCACCTGGATAATATTTACTCTTCATCTATGTCCAAAATAGTTAAAGTAGATTATTATCCTAAAATTAAAAATAAGGTGAGCACACCATGAAAAGTATATTCATAATTATTTTGTATTACTTAAGAATGTATCCTATAATTCTTGAAATTACAAGAATTATTTTGTTGACCCCTGACATGAAAGCCTGTTGAATTACTTGTTTGTTTATTTAAAAATTCTTATTTTATAATGATGATTCTTATTAAAATATTCAGAAGCAGCTTCATTTTCTGAAATTCCTCATTAGTATCATACATGCTGCATGTTTGTAGCCCGTTCTGATTCAGTGAAGAATACTTTAATGGAGTTCATTGTACTTCTGAAACAAAATCCACGTAAGAACAACTCCTTCTAATGAAAAAAAGGAACTATTTTAAAATTTGCTGAGAATAAATGGGTTTTAATTTTGATTTCTCATTAATTCTTTCAGTTTCTGTTAACGTACCCACAGGTCCATTTAGAGCCAGTTCGAACAGACTCCATCTCTTATCAACAAAGTGATTAAGGATTGTCTTTCAGAAAATCTGCAGAGTCAAGTAGCCAGGACATGCGCAAAAGAAGAAATCATGACCTAAAATGACCTCAGAACCAAAGATCCTCCTTCCCTGGAACCCAAGGACCTGGACAGGACCAGAACCTGAAAACTGGACTCTAATCAGAAGCCAAGGGTCCCTCATTCAGGAAGATCCAGTGTTAAAATTCCTTCTCTACTTCATGCAAAAATGTTTAGAACCCCATCATAAGTGTTTAGAACTTCATCATAAATGTTTAAAACCTTACCATAAATACCTGAAGCCCACCAATCAAAACCTGTCCCATCAGCATTTCCACCTGCCAACCTGTTCTCCCTAACCTCTTAAATTTCATCCCAAATCCTGAATCGGGGAGACAGATCTGAGGGCACACACTCCTGTCTCCCTGGAGATCAGTCTCACAGAATAAAAACTGATCTCTCCCCTCAAGGCTGGTGCCATAATTAATTGGCTTGCTTATGCTCATTGGGCAGAGAACCCCAATTTTGTGGGGTGACATTAGGTGCCTGGCTCTACGACACATGTAGGGAGAGTCGAGTCAAGCATGAGTAATCTATGCCCTTTTCACCACTAGCTATTGACTGCAATAAAACCTTAACTGCCAGATTCATTGGTGGACAAATTTATCAAACACTTAATCCTTGATCAATTTATTTGAATAACATGTGAATATTGAGAAGTATAAACATGTAGGCTAGCTTTTTTTTATAAAGTAAATTTTAATTTGAATATATTTCAAATCAGAGTAGAGTTTAAAAAGGATAATTAATGACACCGGAACAAGAAAATCCACCTAAAACAAAGAAAAATAATCACTTTGGAGAAACCCTAGAACACTTCAAAGCAGCACGTAAAGAGAAAAGGGAATCAGAGGGAGCCTTCAGCACAAGGGTCCCACTGAAGCTGTGACAGGGCCAGTGAATCAGGCTTGTTCCCCCTGTGCTAAAGTGCGGGCTTGGTGGGGCAGCTTGGGAGTGCAGTCAGGTTTCAAGTAAGCCAGCTTTCTTCTCCCAAGACCTGGGTCCCTCCTCCACACCTGCTCAGCCCCCTGCCTCTGCCAGCCAAGGTGACATCACTTCCCTGAGAAGGCTCCTGTAGCCCCTACTCTTCAGCATAGCTCCCAGAGGCACATCTCCTGCGCAGGACTACAGGTGGGTACAGCTCATCCCAGCCTGCTGAAGGATTCCAGCCTGCAGCTTTCCCGAACCAGCTCTCAGGTGGCTGTCAGCCAGAGCCGGGCACTCAGGGAGCTGGGGCCGTGCCTGCGCAGCTCACACACCCCAGAGGTCTGGTCCCCATAGACAGGAACCAGCAGCATTGGCCTCTTCTCAAACCCTCAGACAAAGGGCCCTGCACATGGCTCTGGGCCAGTGTGAATTCTGTTTCTTTCTTTTTTTTTAGCCAAGCACGAGAAAAAAAAAATCATTAATAAGACATGAACACAGGTTAAGAGAATAGGGTATTATTCTTGGCTCCCTCTCGAGCCTCTTGCTCATTTTCCCATTGAAACTGAAGAATCAGGTCAAGGGGAAGAATGTATAAAATGGGAGGCACCACAGCAGCTGAAGGTACTTAAATTTCAAATTAGATTAAATGAAGGAGTCTGTGTCTCCCCTGGAGGCCTGTATCATACGTCTTCCTTAGGAGAGTTTTCTTTTGTGATAAGAAAGGCGATAAATGTTAGAAAAGACTTTGTGTGATGGAAATCCCTGGGAGGGAGAGGAATCAATTTGCATTGACTTTGCAGATGAAAAGAAAGTTGTGATAAACATCTAGGGGAGAAGAATGAACTAACGAATGTCTTCACTTTTGTTTTTGTTCTCTTTCTCTCCGAAGTTTGAAAGTGACAAAATTAGCTGGAAGGCCGATTAAACTTGACAATCCTCTTCCACAAAAAGAGAAAGATAATATTCAAGGAGTTACTGCAATTTTGTCATTGAAATTTGAAACGTATTCAGACTGAGGGGCAATACACCCAGATTTTAGCATTTTTAGTGTTTACTTAGTAATTTGCATCTGCATTTTCTTTTTGCATGTGTTTTTTAAAATTTTTAACTCAAAGAAATATCTGTGGATACCTAACAGCCACTGGGGTGATGCAAACATGAACAAGAAGGGGATTCTACTCTCAAGCATTGAAGATAAAGCGGATTAATTAGATTCTGGGAGAGAGTAAATGAAAGAAAAGGAAGGAAGGAAAAAAAGAGGGGGAGAGATCTTCCAGGATTGTGGTTAGCCTTGAGTAGTTTATTACCACCCTGTTATTAGCTGTATGATTTTAAGCAAGTTATTTAAACCTGAGTTTTCTCGTCTGTAGAATATTAGCCGCTGTTAGTACTAAGGCATCTATCATTCTGCATACTTACGTGTATGTGGTTACAGTCATCGTTACTTCAACATGATCAATGAAGCTATTTTTGCATTCTACATTTACTTTTCCTGTATTTTGTATTTCAAAGTTAGAGACCTTTTAATTCTTCTGTTGTTAATTATTTCTATCTCTTCCACCTTCTTTTGCTTGCCATACTTCAATGCTATACTATTCAGCACCAAAAGAATGAAGCCATTATAACTTCATTATGGAATAATAATAAAGAACAAACTTAGTAGCTCTATCATAGGTGACGTGTTTTATCTTATGTTCCACTGTGTCTAAAATGAAAAGTCTTAACTCTCTTTTGTTTTTGCTTAAACTGACCTGGTGTGTCTATGATCATTTCCTTCTCCCCCTTTTTATCAGTGTTATGGATCAAATTGTATTCCCCCAAATTCAGGTGTTAAAGCCCTAACCCTCCAATGTGACTGTATTTGGAGACAGGGACCTTTAGGGAGGTGAATAAGGTTAAATGAGGCCATTAGGGTGGGTCCCTGATCTGACAGGACTGGTGTCCTTATAAGAAGAGGAAGAGACATCCGGAGTGCAGGCACAGAGAAGCAGCGAGAAACAGCCCTGTGCAGCCAAGGAGAGAGCCTTCACCAGAAACCAACCCAGCCGGCACCTTGGGCTCAGAATTCCAGCTTCCAGAACTGTGAGACAATAAATATCTTTTGTTTGGAGCCACCCAGGCTGGATACCTTGTCATGGCAGCCCTGGAAGACTAATAAAATCAGTCAACCTAATTTTTTAACCATTCTGTGCCACTTTTTTTAGATGAGTCTTTTAAAAACATTTGGATTTTTTCCAACCAAATTAAATCTTTTTTCTTAACAGCGAAGTCTGTCTAGTTAGATTATTTTAGAGTATAAGATCCTTTGAATGCCAAGTGAAGATTTGACTCTTTTATAATTTAGTAGCCTATTAAAAAATTTTAATTGTGCTCCTTCCCTCTTTCCTCCCTCCATCCCTCCCTCTTGCCCTTTTTCCTTCCTTCCACCCTCCCTTCCTTCCTCCCTTCCTCCCTTCCACAAACACTTACCTGGCATGGACTGTGTGCTGGGTTTGAAGTGCTTTATAGATGTTAACTCATTTAATCCTAACCACAAATACGTGATGGAGGGAGGTGCTGGTATCATTTCCATGTTGCACAAGAGGAGACTAAGGTACAGAGAGACAGGAAACTTTCTCAAGTTCACAGAGCTGAGAGGGCTGCACAGAGAGCTGGCCCCAAGCAGCCTGTGCCTTAATTGTGAGACTGTCCCCTACAACTAAACACAGACACCTTGGTCTAGGAGAGAAAGTGACAGAGTGGACGGTGGGGAGGGAGGTCAGGAGATGCCGGCTCTGATCCGTGAAGGGGCCTGGGCCAGAATGAGTCCCGACGTGACCTCCTGGGTGCAGCGGGGCCACAGCAGGCGCAGTGAAGGGAGCATGGAGAGCAGAGCCTGTGGGCCCAGAGGGGCCTGCGAGGCTGTGCTGACAGGGAATGGAAGGCATCCCTTCTGGGGCAGGGCATCTCAGCCTGTACGGTGATCCAGACAAGAAAGCACTGGGAAAATGGGAGAGAGGTTCCCATACTTGCACCCTAAATTTCTGGAGCCATTTATGCAGAGGCCCTACACACTCGTACTTGGCAGAGCTACTGCCCCCAGACAGACAGGGCAAGACCTCGCCACTCGGTTTCATGGCGGGAACTAGGGCCAGCTTCAGGGCCAGGCAGACTGCAGCTGTGTCCTAACTGGGACGCCTTGATTTTCCTCTGAGCCTGCTGAATCTCTGATTCCTCACATGAGAATGCGAATAATGAAGAAAGTCCAGTGTTAGCATTTAATCATGCACAACCCATTTCAGATTCTCTAATCCTGGCCTCCAGCAGGCCTGCCTCCGTACTTCATGGTCTTGGTTAATGGAATCAGCCTCCATCTGGATGGGCTTCCTAGAAATCTGGGTAATTCCACCTCCCTTCCCTCACCCTCCATATCTTACTAGTCTCCAGGTGATTCGGCACAAAGTCTGCCCCCTCAGACCAGGCACCCACCCCTCCTCTCCAGCCCCAACACCTCTGCCTTGATCCCTGATCCCCGGGACAATGAAGATCTTTTCTTTCTGCACCTGGATCCCCCCTCCCTAACAACCTTCCAGGTTATCTGATTACCCTAAACTTGCCTACCCAAGGCCTGGCCTGTGTGAAGATGGCCCAGGCCCCTGGTAAAAGGCTGAGTGATTGAATGGGAAAGACAGAGCTATGCATTCCGTGCTTCAAGTCATGCTGGGCTGTGTTCTGCCTTCATTTCCAGACACACAGAATGCATCCTTTACTGGTGGCTGGAAAAAACAAGCAAAATGAAAAACAATAACTTTACAGTGGAGAAACCCGGTGGATTCTCTCTTAACAAAATGATCGGACTTAACATCACCGATTAGGGAATGAACTGATATTGCTCCCTGACATCATTTCTCCACAGAGCAGGACGTGCCATCACTTCTGCATCATCCCTGCCAACAAGGCATAAGCTGGATCTAATTATCAGGCAACATTAGAAAAACTGAAATCATTGCACACGCTCATTCTATGCAGTAGCTGGCCTGTGCTCTGCAAAAATCTCAAGGTCCCCAAATCAGAGAGGCTGCAGGTCTGCTCCTGTTTAGAGCCACCTGAAGAAGCACAACAACTAAATGCACTGGGGACCAGGAACAAAATGTCCAGAGAGGATACGATGGGGACAGTTGATTATACCCGAATACAGACCGGGGATTAGACTTATTACTGTATCCATGATTCAGTATTACATCAGCATTGTATCAATGTGAAATTTCCTAGGTTTGATAATTGAATGATGGTGATGTAGGAGAACGTCCTTTGTCCTAAGAAGTACATGCTGATGATTTCACTCATATGTGGAAGATAAACAAACACGTGGATAAAGAGAACAGATTAGCAGTTACCAGAGGAGAAGGGCGCTGGGGGTGGGCGAAAGGGGTAAAGGGGCATATATATATATATATGGTGACGGATAAAAATTAGACTATTGGTGGTGAACACAATGCAGTCTATACTGAAACTGATAAATAATAATGCATACCTGAAATTACACAATGTTATAAACCATTGTGACCTCAGTAAAATAATTGAAAAAAAGTTAAATAAAATTTAAAATGTAAAAAAAAAAAAAAATGCATGCTGATATATTTAGGAGCATAGGGGCATGCAACTTGCTCTCAAATGGAACAACATTTAAGCAATTTGTTAATTTGGATAAGCTCTATATGGAACCTCTTTGTACACTTGCACTCATCTCTAAATTTGAAACTTATACCCAAATAAAAAGTTGCTCCCCTCCCCCCAAAACTATACTTATTTGCTGCTAAGTCTCCAGGACAGCCTTTTTATATTTTAGCATCATCATCCCACAGGAAAAAACTAGCTGCATACCTCAGTCTTGATTTCGGATGTGGAACAGGGGCGCTAACTCTAGAGAGCGTACTACCGCATCATCGTACAAAGCAGACACTCACAGCACTCATGGACTGCTTAGGAAACGTCGTGAAATTGGATCCCTCATTTTTTCCTCTTTCCTTAGCCATCTCTGCCTCCTTCCCTCTCACCTTCCTTTCCTCTTTTAATTTATGCTCACCTCTTTCTGAAGAGAAATTGACCTAAATGGATAAGAAAAAAAATCCCGTGGAGGGATTAAAATCAGCTGTCCGTCTGCCCTTGCCTGAGCTCCACACTCAGACTTCTCTCCCCGTTCTGTGATGCTGTGATGCGATGGCTGGGATTCTGCCGAGTGTGTTTCTCCTTTGCCGCTGCTTCTTGTCAGGTGCAGCTAATAGGGATACTAGGAAGGAGGCTGGGAAGAGGCACGGAGAGAGAAGGCCACTCTCCGATTTCCTCGCGCCTGTCAGCCTCTGCGGTGACAGGACTTGGCGACGGGGCTTGTCCCTGGTAGCAGCGGGCGCCAGCCTCCAGCTTCTTCTAGCACCTGGAACCAGGCTCATGGCACCCCTCAGAGTGCAGTGGCAGCAGCACTCCCTTTTCAGGCGTGTCCCGCCCGTTTCTTCGGGGTCCCCACCCTGAGCACGTGGACTCTGGGACCCTAATCTCTTTTCTTATCGCCACCCAAGAGGAGGAGGCTCATTCCTGTAATTCAGGTTTCTGCAATGCTTCCGTGCTTCCCTTTCTGCTCATTCAGCCCTCCAACATCTGTGTAAACAATTTTCTATGTTAAATCTCCTCTGCCTAATTACCTGGTGTGCTTCTGGATTTCTTGCCTAGACCCTGGCTGTTACATAAGGCAACCAATAAGGGGGTTAGAGAAGGTAAGGGACATGACTGAACAAAAGAAAGCACATGCTCTGTATACAATGAGACACTCCGGTGGGGTCTTCCCTGAGGCCTTGAGAAGCTCAGGTAAATAGGGACATCATTTCCAACTCATTTAACCCATTGCCTCAGGTTTGGCTCTTAGATGTAGGATCAGAAATCAAATGTGATTGTTTTACTACTGAAAAATAGCAAAATGGATTTGTTATAGAAATGTCACAAAGGTATGAGGAAAGAGGGAGTGGTTGTGGAAAGATGAAGAAGAATTAAAAGTCTACATTAAAACATGAAGAACAAAAAGCATGTATTAGCCTAAGGAATATATATCACAAAAAAATACACCATAGACATTATTTGCATGGTACATGACGTAACACAAGAACTCTGTTAAGGGTTGCTCCTGTTTTGCTGGAGACTCTGCTCTAATGAAACCTGGATTTCACTGAGGACTCACTGAAAGACAATGGACAGGATTTCCATGCACAGGAGGCAGGAAAGCCAGTGGACCACAATGTAAACACCTATATTTTAAAGAACAGAGGCAACTTGTCAGGTTGTGTCCTCTCTCTTTGTCTTGCAATGTTCAGTTTAATATTGGTGACTGACAACTCATCAGAATGCTTCCAGACCAAAGTCTGACTCAGCCACGGAATGGAAAATCCAGTCCTTCTGATTTGGGAGAGATGCCCAGACCCCCACACACACTATGGCAGAGATCGTAACCGTCAAGGAAGAAACTGTCATGTAGGATTTGCTGTTGTAAATCTGTGAAAGGTATTATTCAATACCAACCCAAAGTAAAAACCTAGTGCATTTTTCCATTAAATTTTTAAATATTTAAGCTGTAGCTTAACAGAAACATTTATTTTCAATTAATTTTTATGGTAAATATTTTAGTTGGCCTCCATAATTATTGCAATGTTTGTATAATATTCTATTCCTCTAATTTACTAAATTTTCAAAACCTGATGTAACCACACCATGTTTTCTGCTAATATAAATAACACTATAGTAAACATCTTTAGACATGTGGCTGTTTGTTTTTATGGAATTACCCTAGGATAAGTTAATTACAGAGGAGATTACTCTGTTCAAATGTATTAATCAGCATGCAACATAGTGGCTGGTATGTGGCATTACCACAAATGCAAGGAGTAACCACAAATGTAAGCTCTTCATATTTTTAGAAGGCTTTATATTGCTTCCAACAGTGCATAAGTTCACTAGTTTTCCAAGTTTCAATAATGTTATATCTTCTATTTAGTGGCTGTAAAAGTTGCCAGACCTTTCTTCCATTAGCATTTGCTTTATTACTATTAAGAGTTAACCTTTTTGAAGTGTTGCATATTACAGGGATTTCTTTATATATGAATTGTGGAAGCCCATTTAGATGCATGCTAAATCAGACTGAATATGTCTGAACACTTTTTAATATTGGATACATCCATTATAAAGAAAATGAATCATTCATATTGGATTAAACCATCAGGCAATCCCATATATACTGTAAATGATAACTAATGTGGGAATCTCCTAAGAAACAGCAGTTACAACAGAGGTACTGTTTTAGTAAACCATTTAATACACTTTCAACTAAGTTGTCAAGAAGAAATTTGAAATAAAAAAAAAGTTGCTATAGGCAGGGATTGATGGGAAAGTTATTGAAATTATAATGCAAGCTCAGAAAATATAAGGGAGTCAGAAGCAGTGTGATCTAATAAATAAACATTGGAGCTAACAGTTCAAAGATTGAAGTTTCATGGAGAAGCAAAGTAAAGAGAAAATATAGAGAAGGTTGAAAGGATATAAATAGAATGGTATGGAAATATTAATAAAAATTCTAGGATATGACTTTTATCTGAATGAACCTAAAAATAAAGTCTTGTAGCACTCTATCCCACTACCAATAAAAGATGAGCGGATTCAATGAAGGACTTCCCATAACAACAAGGGCCACTAAGTAACCACTATATTTGTCAATTATTTTATTCCACCAATTTTTATACTGAGGTCTATGGAAGTCTAAAAATATGTACATTTGGAGGAATTGAGCTTCCATCATTTTTATGAAGTTCTTGAAGTGAACTATATACAAAAGAAGAAGGAGAAAAAGAGGAGAGGAGTCATTGATATAATTCCACAACTAAGGGGAAAACATTTAAAGAAGAGATTTATCATTGTAATATTTTAGAAAAAGAAGAATCCCCAGACTTCCTCCAGTTCACTCTCCTCTGTTCTGTTTCTCACTAGTGCAGGACCAGGAGGCTCCCAGCTCATACCTACCCAAGAGTCATCTAGTAAAGCACTGCTCTCAGGATCTGCTCCTACCACTGTGTGGAATCTATTTTCAACCAATGTACCAAATAATCATTCAATTTAGTGGACTGCTTTCAGCAGTAATCCTATCTGTCCTCTGTAATCTGACGGTGTTCATATCACCCTGTCCTGAATTCTGTTCCAGTTTTCCTCATTCTCTGTCTCTGTGGCTAGGTCTTTTGTCCACTTACTTCTGTTTTGCCTTAAAAGTGTTTTTACATGAATGATCTTTTCCCCCTTCACCTTTTATTTTCCTAAAATATATTAAAAAAAATTCTTGTCATTATCATGTTGACAAGCATTTAATTCCCAAAATAAACAAACTCACTATCATGTAAGAATACAATATAAATCTTTTAATATGACATATAGAGCCTTTCCCATTTTAGTCACATTTTCTCTTCTTCAGCTTTACCTATGCTTAACCTCTCATATGTTGTAGATTCATTAATTTTTATTAACTGGTTATAATTTGTCAGAAACTGTTAAGGTCCTTGAACACAGTGGTGAGGAAAATAATAAGAGTTGCATAGAATCCAACAAGTGAACACACAATTAATATGTGCAAGTATTTATATTATGTTGAGTTACATGAAAACACCAATACTAAACCACTTTTGAATTTCAAATGCAGCAAATTCACATGGTTCAACTAATATATTTATATTTTGTGGTGAATGCTATGAAAGTTAACATAGTGTTTCAGGGTTATCACCAATTCCTCGGCAAGGAGGAGTTGGTCTAATATCAGACAACAATATCTGTCTTCTATGTTTTACTATATGTAAGAATATATAGTAAATGGTACAGAATTCTCATTTACAGAAACAAAAACAGATTTCTTAAAGTGACACCTGACTATATAGAGAGGTTGAAGTTTATTTAAAGCTCTTGCTTTGAGTTGGGGGATGGGGGATTGTGGCTTTCTGGAAATAGCTGTCTGGAGCCAAATCAATTAGTTAAATGTTTGTACCAGTCTATGATGTCTTGGGCAGGATTCTTATTTGCAAGCATCAGAAGTTGGTTTTGTGAGTACTTACAGAGTAACAGAGTAAAGACCACTAAAAATTTGTTCTTCCATCAAAGCAACAAGAATGCTGGCAAAAACTGTCAAATTCAAAATTTTCAGAACTCTGAAAATTAACCAAAGCTTGCAATACTCCAGGGAGTGTGTATTCAAGAAAATTCAGCATGCAGGTTGAGCTTTGTGGCATTTTAACTTGCCCTATTACCCTATTATTGATTATTATCTAAGCCTTGTGAAAGCATTTAAAACCAGCAGACTCACAATCACAGCAGCTATGAAAATAAGCAGCTTAGCAGCACTGGAGGAAAGAGATAAGTTTGGAGCATCTCAAAGCCTCATCCCAAGAGAATAACTGGTATTTGACCTGTCTAGCTGTTCCCTGGAAACCTCCAGCCACACAGCTTATCTGCATTTGACCTGACTCAGAGTTCACTCACTGTGAATAGCGTTTTCTCTGGGTCATTTGTTAAAAACCATCAGTGGCGATTGTTTAACATTGTATCAGCCTGAGGTGGCATTAACAAGTGACGCAAAAACCTGGAGGCCGGGAGGTATATAGGGGACTTTGCAAAGTCTGAACGTGTTCCTCAGAATTAAGAAAGCCACACACATGAGCAGGATTGTGTGTGTGCTAAGGAAAGAATTAGGAAGCTCCTAATGTCTCAACTCTGGCTGACCTTGAGGCTCTGGGCAAGCTGGAAGTTCAAGCTAGGGCATAGTTGTCAATTGCCTGCCAGAGGGTTGAAGACATGCTACACCATACACACTGAATCCTCAGCAAAGGCTGGGAGACTTATTGGTTCAAGCTACTTAAGGAAATCTCTGTCTAATCATGATGTTACTATGAAGATAATTGAGCAGAGACTTCAGTGACCACACATGACAATGAATACAGATTTTATAGAATTAATTCACTAACAAAACAGCAAGAACAACAATAACAATAAACTGCAACAATAACAATAATAAATCTGGGAATGGAGAGGAGTCTGATTTCAAGAGTTATCATATTATATTATTCAAAATGTCCAGTTTTCAAAAAATATATAAAAAATTCAAAGAAACAGGAAAGCATGATACATACACAGGAAAAAAAAAAAAAAACCGTTCCTGAGAAAGTCTAGATGTTGGACTTACTAGACAAAGACTAAATCACCTGTTTTGGATATAAAAGATATATCTACATATATATATAGAATGTATAAAACTAAAGGAAACCATGTCTAAATAACTAATGGAAACAGAGCAATGTTTGCCAAATAGAGATTATCAATAAAGAGATGGAGATTATTTTAAAAAAAACTAAATAGAAATTCTGAATTTGAAAATTACAATAAATGAACAATTCACTTGAGGGGCTCCAAGGAAGATTTGAGCTGGCAAAGAAAAAAAATTAGTGAAAATAAGGTAGTTCCATTGAGATAATTCAGTCTGAGGAATAGAAAGAACAAAGAATGAAACAAAATGAAAAGAGGTGGAGAATTACTGCTAATGGATATGGGATTTCTTTTGAGGATGATGGAAATATTCTGGAATTAGATAGTGGTGATGGATACACAATTTTATGACTGTACTAAAACTTCCCAATTGTACATTTTTAAAGGTAAATTTTAAGCTATGTAAACTATATCAGATTAAAAACTAAAATCACTTCTCAAATAAGAAAATGATTTTGTGCAAATTGAACAAGGAAAAAATACTTCATGTATCAGGATGCTAGGGAGCTCACATCATAGCTTGGAAAATTATAGATCCATTTGAGCACAAGCCTGTCTGGTAGGAGTAGTGTAATCACTGAGGCAGCTGCTATACCCTGGAGGCCTGGAGGGTATCTGCTCTTCCAGATCCTCCCCTCTGGCCTCCCACTGGCTGTTTGGTTGAGCCTGGATCGCCAACCAGCCAGAGCACCTGGGAAGGAGAGAGTTCTCTCTTCTTATCATTTAAGTGGCAAGCCAACTCTTCTGTCCATTAAGAAGCATAAGGAATGTCGGGCACACAGCTGCCAGGCAGCCAAAAAGCCAAACACACAAAGTAAGTATCTGCTCCACCATACTATGCTACTCCCTTCTGGCTGGTCAACCCCCGAGAAGTATAGACAGGCTGGAGATCCCCCACTCTGCAGTACGTGTAGTCAAGGTGGGTGATCGTAAAGGCTGGAATCGGGATCCTGAGCACACAGCCTTGTCGTGACACCAAAAAAGAGCTGGAAAAAAAATCTACTGGATGATTGCTTCAAGTTCCTGACTTCAAATAATTTGCGTTGTAGGGTTACAAAGAGGCACAGGATAATACCTTATTTTACACACAAAACATGTATTTACATATAAAGTTTAATTCCTTCTTGAAAATACTGCTCTGAAGTCACACTTGCTCACTCCCATTTAGTGAGTGAATAGGCTCAGAGAGCTTAGGGCTGGGGGTGGAGCTCAGCTCACCAAAAAGGCTGCAGGTGCGTGGGTCAGGTCGTCTGACTTTGGATATGTTCTTGTTGTTCCTTCAGCCATGTGGTCCTTGATACAGCAAATGAATGATCCATAACCTTTTAGATGTTTATATTGTGCATAGCTGTGATCCATTTCCAGAAAAGAGAAGTCACATGTAACTAAGTGAATGGCCACTGACAGTTTACCTGATCCACCATCTAGGGCCGCCACCCATGCCTGTCCCAATATCACAATGCTTAAAGCATCGCCACTAGTGCCTGCCCCTTAACTTTTAAACTTTGTCTTTGAATAATCCATAGCAACCAATAAACACAAGACCCAAACAGGAAAATCCATCCAAAACCACTCTTGAAAATAAAATTAAGACTTTGGAAACAGAGAGAACACTAAGCAATCATTTTGGCTGGTGGGAGAGCAAAAAATAAAGGTACGTACATGCTTCTAAGTTAGAAAACTAATTCTCAAGTTTGTTCTGGGAAAAGGATCCATGGGCTTTCCGCTTCCCATTATTGGCCTGACAATAAAGCTGGGCTACTGGTCCTGGTTTTATCGTGTTTATCTACAACATACGGTAGCACTTTAAATAAAGGTAGGGTGGGATCCTTGACATGCTCATAAACGGGGGCTGACTTTTCTCAGACACTGTGGCACCACGTCTCTAAAGCGTTTAAATCTTGTGACTGGGACAGGAACTTTTATTGGCGCCTACCAGAACAATCTGTGTTTGAATCAATTTCCTGGCCTGCATTATAGAGTTTGTGGATTTCTGCACAAGTAATTTAGGAAAAGCAAGCACTCATTAAATCATTTGACCCAAGAATTTCTGCAGGTTCAAAGGGAAACAGTCCTTCTTCCACTGAAAGTCGCTGACTCTGTTGTGGCCTCTCAGCCTAACACAATTTCATCTTTGGTGTAGGCGGCAGGTAGTGGGTCCCTGGATAACACACACCTCAATGGGATAAACGCTTCTGGTGTATTTTCCACACTGGGATTTCATCACAACACTCTATATTGCGATTATTGTAGATATTTGTGGACAAAATAAAGCACACTCTACCACTATCTTAACAAATATTTGTTTTTATATTCTTTCTACTCTTATGTAGATGCAAAGAAAGTTTGAAAGCTGTACAACATTGGAGCAGACAGAACAATTTTATCTCAGTATGTAATGCCTGAAGATTATAAATATCTTATATTTCACCAGGTTACTAGACTTAATTACAGAATATATAAGTTTTGCATTTTTTTATCCTATTTAGACGATGCTGAAATAAGATTTGCTTCTTTGTATTAGGCCTTTAAGAAAAACTTCCAGGTATAGAATTACAGAGGCAGAAGATCTGGATATCTAGGAAATGTTATAATGGAGGGGTTTTATTTTTATTATTATGCCTTCCAAAATACAATGACAAAATTAAACTGACATCAGAAACATAAGTATACATTAATGTCACCACATCTTGCCAGCATTTAAGTACTATCATGAATGATACTTTTTTTGTAATTAGTACTTGCAAAGTATACAAAATAAAAAAATTAAAATTTACTAATTTGCCATTATTACATTATTAGTGAGAATAAATATTTCCAAAAAGTTTAAAGTTGTTTACTGAATTGATATCTTCTGCCAGTTGGCCTAATGAAGTCTTTATGTTTTTACACATTTATTTATTTATTTATTTATTTATTTTGTGGGGAAGACCAGCCCTGAGCTAACATCCGTTGCCAATCCTCCCCTTTTTGCTGAGGAAGACTGGCCCTGGGCTAACATCCGTGCTCATCTTCCTCCACTTTATATGGGATGCCACCACGGCATGGCTGACAGGCAGTGCGTCGGCGGGCGCCCGAGATCCGAACTCGCGAACCCTGGGCTGCCAAGTGTGAACTAAACCGCTGCGCCACCGGGCGGCCCCCAAAGTTTAAAGTTGTTTACTGAATTGATATCTTCTGCCAGTTGGCCTAATGAAGTCTTTATGTTTTTACACATTTCTTATGCTCAGTTAAATTTTGTAACCGCTAATATTTTATTTCCTCTATTTGCTGTAAATATTTCTACTTAGTTATAGTTTTATATATTTCAGCCTATTTTTAGACTGGATTTTTAAGCAGGAAATATTAAAAACTGAATTGTAAAGGTTATATTTTTAATGTTTGGCAGCATCACATTTCTGTTTTTGTGAGGAAGACCAGCCCTGAGCTAACATCCATTGTCAATCCTCCTCTTTTTTGCTGAGGAAGACTGGCCCTGGGCTAACATCCGTGCCCATCTTCCTCTACTTTATATGGGACGCTGCCACAGCATGACTTGACAAGTGGTGCGTCGGGCTGCGCCCAGGATCCGAACCCACGTATCCTGGGCTGCCAAAGCACGAACTTGACTGCTACACCACTGGGCCGGCCCCTGAAGCATCACTTTTTGAGAGTGAGATTCTTAAAGAAAAAGATCTTGCAAAGTATTGAAAAGAACTATCTTATCAATTCTGACAAAATGTTCAGAGACTAACAGAGCTCTGCATTCTCTCATCTTCCAAAGCCCGGAAGACTGGCAGAGATGGCTTTTTGCAGTTTTTCCTGGTGGAGGACTCTAGGATTTGGCTTGTTAGAGAGTGCTCAAGTGAAAAATACACAGTGTGCATTATGGATTCATTCCGTGGAGCAACTTCGATTGCTACTATAAAGCTGCTTGACTGTGACTTTGAATCAAAATCTTTAGTCCAAAAAAAAAAAAAAAAAAAAGGCTGCTCCGTTAGATGTATGATTCACAGCACAAATGTGCTTTATTTTGATTAAAAAAATATTTCCACTGCATAAATTGCTCACGGACAACTAGGAGTTAAAAATTTGTCAGTGGGTTAAACTGTTACAAAAGATGTAAATATTGTACAAAAAGTATCAAACTGTTGCACAGGTAAGTTATTTTGATACCAAAAAGGAACTTTTTTGGATAATCTTTAAACAAGCATCTTATATACTGCCAATGGGATCACAAATTCTCAAAGCTTTTTAGAGACAATTTGACATTTGTATACAAATCTTCAGAGAAAGGTTGACATCATTTGATGTGGCAGTTAGTTCTCTCATCTTAGTGAAGTAACCAGGGGGACACATGATGACCTGCGTCCAGAGGTCTTCAATGCAGTGACATTTGTGTGATGAGCATTGGAAAGGATTGGTGATGTTGATTTGGTATCTCCATAGAAAAAATAGTAACCCATCATTCAAATGATATTTTAGAAGAATATTTAATGACAATATTCCAGTTGTAACTCTGCCACAGTCTGAAAAGTCTTTACCATCATTTGCTTTTTATTATTTTAGATCAATGTGCTCTTGACTTACATCTTTTTCAGATCTTAAATTTTGTAGTAATCCAATGCCAGCATAACAATCCTTTCCCTTGTTCCTCCATGGATCTGTTAAAAGTCCTTATCTCTCAGCTCCGCCCTCTGTCCTCTACTGTGTGAAGCAGAGGCTAGGACCCCGCAAGCCACACCGTTGCTTTACCATCTGCTCCCTGTTAGGTTCTGCAGAGATAGACACTGTGCGGACGGCAGCCTGGGGGAGGGGGTGGGCTTGTTACTTCCTCTCTACCTTCTCTTTGTTGCCGGTGGGCCTCCTGTTCCTGAAAGAATCATCCCGAAACACAGCTTCCCCAGCAGTTCCTTCCTGCAACAGTAGTTGAATTCAGTTTTCCATTTTTTCATCACCAGCAGCTGGAGCCCTTTTTCAAACCCCTGGGGTCCCTCTCCAGGGGCCCTCCACCAAGCTTCTAAATTGTAATAACTCTAACCTCTTCCCTTTGTCCCTCAGCCCGAGGATAGTGGCTGCTTAAGACCTCCACAGTTTGTTAGTGCTTTTCTGTTGTATTTCCAGTTAGCTATCTAAAAACTCTCATGGTGATTCTTTATATTGACATCTCTGTTCACATAACTGGTGTGGTTTCTGTTTTCTGATGGAACTTGACATAGCTGATGAATTGTCTTTCTTTTTAAACTTTTGATAGAGGATTTGGTGTTGGCCTGATGTTATCTTAAATTTATATTGTTGATGCAAATAAGCCATAATCAATCTATAAATAAAAATTGGGGTGAGTTTATTATGAGCCAGATTTGAGGACTATAGCCTGGGGTCTTCCTTCCCCAAGGAAGGAAGGGCACCAAAGAAGTGGGGTGTACAGAGTGGTTATATACAGCCTTGGAACAAAGAGCATATATCACATATGACAGGAATACCTCTTTTACTACTGTCACAAGATGTTTAGCTGGCACAGTAGGTCGGTGATCAGCAGGTCAGTGGTCACAAGGTGAGCAGAGCAGGTCAGTCATTAATCCTTAGTTTCCAGGAAGAGATGCTTATCCTGAAAGAAATGCTAATATGGGGGGAAGTTACATCCCTATCTTTAAGGGGATCATTCTCATCTTTGGGACACAGTACATTTTTAAAGCATATGTACAATGCATGCTCAACAGGCCACGTCAGGCCCTTTTGGAAAAACAAGGTCAGGCTGAATTAGGTTTAAAAAAAATGGCTTCCTAATATACTCCAATATATCCTATTGCTTTTCATTTATTTATCAGTATCTATGACTTATGCTCCCTCCCTACTGCTCAACAGTAACAAAACTTACACACAGTGGGCCCATCAGGACCGCTTAGAAGAACCCCGCGCAATAATACTGTGTGGATTTCTAGATAGGAACTGCCCTCTGCAGGCCTTTAACCATAAGGAGGAGCTTACCTGCTCTGCCCACTCTGGGCGACGCAGCCTTGGCTACAAATACTGGGCTTTGTTTCATCAGACAAGGTCACTATCATTAATGGCATCCAAAGCCACCCTTTAACTACCAACTTAAAAATTCATACCAAAAGGATTTTTTGAGAATAATTGATGCTTCTTGATAGATTAGATTAACACAATTTCTGAAAACATCAATTCATCCATTGATCTGAAAATATAGAGATGGATGATGGAGAGATCTGGAGAGAAGTGTAGATATATACACTACACATCCCTAAATATGAATGTATGAGCACAGCTATTTGCAAAATATTAAGATTATCATGCACACAAAATCGTGGGTAGTTCTTGAGGCAACTGCATGCTCCTCTCCCCAGGAATGGGTGGGACTCCCAGTAAGTCTTGTCCGTGAGGCAAGCATTCTGCCGTCACTCGATTTCTAGCCCTCTCTCTCACCTGGTCTTGTGTCATCTAGTTTTTTCCTATATCCCACAGTAATCCATGATGATTCATGTTAATGGTTTACTTTCTTAAACCAAAGCCATTGTATTAACAGCTGATAATTCTTTCTGTCAGCAATTAGTGGAGCTCACAATTTTAAGTAAATACACAATCAGTTTCATGTCTGCAGCGTTGGCCTAATTCCTGCTAACACACCTGCAGACCACAGGACAGGAGGTTACTTCCTGCCGACGACATTGCTCCTGTATTCACTCATACATGGCACAAAGGGCTTATTTTCTCCTTGTTATCTTGTGCTAAGGCAATCTCAGAAATTTTTTCTGATTCATCAAAAGTCCCCATCACTCTCTGACTGCCAGCTCGTTCTTCTTATTAGCATTTCCTATGGAAGTCACATGTAAGAGTTTGGCTATTCTAACTGCATCATATTTACTTATATACACATACCTGCATATACGAGAATCTCAAAAAACTATTTTCCTTTAGAATTGGAGCTTTTTGAAATCAATGCTGAAGTATGGTAAATTTATGATTTCTTAGTGTTTCACCTTCATATGTATATACACGTGCAACAAGCAATGTTGAGATGTCTTTCATATCCCAGAGGTTTAGAGCTAAGGACTTTATGGGTCCTTCTGTCTAAGAAATACATGATTAGAGGAAGTTTAGGGACATTTAGGGACATTTCCAAAGCTGTGTACCAGAAGCTTCTTCTCTGTCCCAGGCAGGGGCTGTTCTATCACTTGAGATGGTAAGAGCTTTCCGGTGCAACAGAAGATCCACACAACTCTCTAACATTTTTTTAGGAAATCAGTGGATCTTTCTCTTGGCCAAGTCATCTGTCAAACTACCTCTCTAAGAAATGTCATTCATTGGCTCCATTTAAATGAGAGGCACACTGCTGGATTATATTATGTTGGTCAATGTCTACTTTTTTAAAAATAAGTTTTCTGTGTTTCTCGACAGAGAAATACTACAAAAGATATTCTGTTTCTCTGATAGGGGAATCATAAATTCTGAAGGCTGGCTACACCTGAGTGAGCCACCATTCAAACATGATATTTCAAAGACAAATAAAACCACCATTTGTAGGAGTAGTGTAAGGTCTAGTTTAAGTCTGCTTGGGACACTATTAGCCTGAAACTAAAGCTAGTGTACTTTCCTGTGGGTTTTTATTTCAAAATAGAAGTCTCCCATGGCACTATTTGAGTCATTGTTGGCTTTTCTATGGCCCCCTTGAGTAAGCACCTACTCAGTCCTGGGCCCATTGATCATCACACAGAGGCCATCGTCTCCACCAGGGTTTCCTGTGATGGGCTGCAGCCCCCAGGCATTATCAGCCCTTCAAACTTTAAATGCTAGTGACACACAAAATATGCACATAGAAACCTATGAAGAAATTACCAACAATGTTTGGAAGGTGAGCGATGAAATTCTAAATAATCTCTAGGTCAAAGAAGACATCTACAGGGCAATTAGAAAATATTTTGAACTGAATACAATTTAAAATGACATATATAAAACTTGCAGGATGTACCCAAAGCTGTGCTCATGGGGAAATTTATAGCATTAAATGCATTTTTACAAAGAAGAAAGACTGAAAATTTATGTTCCAAGTGTCTATACCAAGTTAGAAAAATAATAGCAAATTAAATTCAAAGAAAGTAGAATAAAGAAAATGGTCAAAAAGTGGATAATGAACAAAATAAGAAATAAACATAGAAATAGAATTGACAAAATGAAGAGTTGTTTTGAGAAGAACAAAATGTTACTAAACCCCTGTCAATATTAGCAAAGTAAAAAAGGGATAAGCTGTAATGGTTAATTTTATGTGTCAACTTAGCTAGGCCACGGTGCCCAGATATTTGGGCAAACATGATTCTAGATGTCACTGTAAAGGTATTTTTTAGGTGAGATTAACATTTAAATCAGTAGAGGTTGAGTAAATCACGTTATCCTCCTTTATGTAGACGGGCCTCATCCAGTCAGTTGCAGGCTTAAGAGAAAAGACTGTGCTTTCCTGAGGAGGAAAGAGTTCTGCCTCCAGACAGCCTTCTGCCTTCGGACTCAAGACTACAGCATTAATTCTTCCCTAGGTCTCCACCCTGTTGGCCTGCCCTGCAGATTTTGTGCTTGTCAACCCCCATGATTGCATGAGCCAATTCCTTAAAATCTCTCTCCCCCCCACCACTAAATACATAATCCTACTGGTTCTGTTTCTCTGGAGAACCCTGACTAATGCAAGATCCATATTACCAATTTTGGAAATAAAAAAGGGGAGAACTGTTCTAAGAGATTTCACTAGTAAATTCTTTCAAATACCTAAGAAAAATGTATCACAAATCTTACACAAATCCCTCTAGAGTATAGAGAAAGAGGAAGCTCCATCCCAACATTTGTTTAAAAAGGCATGCAAACTTTTATGCCAAAAACATGACAATAACATTATAAGAAAAGAAGGTACATGTGTCTCTCTATTCTGATTATAGGTGAAAAAAATCCTAAATAAAATGTTAGCAAATCAAGTACAGTGAGATATAAAAATGATTGCACAACACCAGCTATGTAGGTTTATCCCAGGAATGCAAGGTTTGTTTTACATTCAAAAACCCATCAATGCTGGCATAAGGATAGATATATAGATCAACAGAGTAGAATTGAGAGTCTAGAAATAAGCCCTTACATTTACAGTCAACTCATTTTGGAGGAACTTGAACCCCTTCCTCACACCATACACAAAAATTAACCCAAAATGCTTCATAGACCCAAATGCAAGAAAACTATAAAACTCTCAGGAGAAAATATAGGAGCAAATCTTCTTGAACTTGAGTTAGGCAAAGGCTTCTTAAGTCTGACACTACCACCAAAGGCACAAGTGACAAGACAAAAAAAAAAACCAAGTAAGTTGTCCTTCCTCCAAATGAATAACTTTTGCACTTCAAAGGGCACTATCAATAAAGGGAAACTACAACCCACAATAGCAGAAAATATTTCAAATCATGTATCTGATAAGAGACCTACACTAGAATATATAAAGAGCACTCACAATAATAAAAAGACAAGTAATCCAATTAAAAAATGAGCAAAGGATTTGAGTAGAAATTTCTTCAAAGAAGACATGCAAATGGATAATAAGCACAAGAAAAGATGCATCATTAGTCATCAGGGAAATGCAAACCAAAGTACAATGAAATGCTTCACACGTGCTGTGATTGTTATAATCAAAAAGACAGCAAATAACAAGAGTTGCTGAGAATGTGGAGAAATTGAAACCCTCGTACATTACTTGTAAAATGGTGTAGCCCTCTTAGAAAACAGATTGGCAGATCTTTGAAAAGATATACCTAGAGTTATCATATGATTCAGCAATTTGACTTCTAAATATATACTCAAAAGAAATAGAAACAGGAATTTGGATACTTTTCCATCAGGAATTTGGATACTTTTTCACCATTGTTCATGGCAACATCACACATTTACAACATCCAAAAGGTGAAAACAACTCAAGTGTCTATCAACAGATGAATAGATTTAAAAAATGGGGTATATCCATATAGTGGAACATTATTCAACAATAAGAAAGAATGAAGTTCTGACACGTGCTACCGTGAACCTTGAAAACATTTTCCTGAGTGAAAGAAGCTAGTCACCAAAGACTACCTAGTGTATGATTTCATTTGTATGACACGTCCAACGTAGGCAAATCTATAAAGACAAAAAGTGGATTAATGGTTGCCTAGGACTGTATGGGTTTGGGGCAAATGTACAGTGATTACTAATGGGTATGTGGCTTCTTATTGGGTTGATGAAAATTATTCTAAAATTGATTGTGGTGATGATTACACAACTCTGTAAACTATTGAACTGTACTTTCTGAGAAGGTGAATTTTATGGTATGTGTTTTAAATCCTAATAAAGCTATTACATAAAACAACAAAAGCACACAAAAATTAAAAAACAATATAATCAATGTAATTTACCACATAGCAGAATAAAAAAGTAGGAACCATCCGATTATCTCAATATCACAAAAAAGAATTTTAATACAATTAAAAACAGTGAAATACCTTTTCATATAAAAATATTTCCCACTTAGTGATAAAAAGTAATATTCTTTAATAGAATTAAACATGACTACAGAAGCACTACAGTAGATATCATAAAGTGATAAAAAAAATTGAAATAGTTACCTTGAAATTGAGAAGGAGACAATGATATCTTGTGACCCCAACTTGTTTTCATCATTGTACTGAGTATCCCAACCAGTGCAATAAATAAGGAAATAAAAAATACAAGAAATAAGGATTTAAAATAAAACTATCATATTCTAAGGTGGTGTGATTGTATGTGTAAAAAAATACAAAAGAATCACTAAATAGAGTTTTAGATTTATTAAGTTAGTTTAGCAATGTCACTAGACACATGAGAAATAACTAAATGTAATATATTCAATTATATTTCCATATACTTGTGACAAAAAATTAGAAAATGAAATTTTAAAAATTATGCAACTTACAATATTGTCTAAAATAAATCAAATTTCTAGGAATAAATAAAAAGAAATATGTGCAAAGAAGGCCTAAATAGATAGAAGGTATCCCATGTTTACAAGTTAGAAGACTCAACATTATAATTCTCCCCAAATTGATTTATAGATTCAATTACCCACCGAAGTGTGTGTGTTTAGAATTGGACAAGGTAATTCCAAAGCATCTACATGGAAATACCAATAATGACCAAGAAAATCTTGAAGAAGCCCATTGGAGAATTTAACTAGATTTCAAAACATAGCATAAAACTACAGTAATTAAGACAGTCTGGTATTGGCACAAGGAAAGAAATATCGATGATAAAACCAAAAGGAGATCCTGGAAATAGACCCATACCAATTCTGTTAAGTTAAAACTACAATGAGATACCATTACACATCGCTGAGATGGCTAAAATTAAAAAAAGGACAGCATAGAGTGTTGACAAACTATGGGACAGGAAATTCCACGAAGCATGGGTGGGAGAGCATAAGGCATCAGCAGCGTTTATGAATGCAGAACCTGAGTTTAGCCTCTACCCGGTCATCCTACTCTAGACAAAACCCATTAAAAATGAGTACAAATATGAGCAAAAGATAGGTGTAAGGATGGTCATAGCAACTTTACCTGTAATAGTCCCAAACTCGAAACAGACCAAAGGTCCCTTTAGACTGGATATGTAAACTGTGGTGTATTTATTCTATGGAATACTGGATATTAATGGAAAAGAAAGAACTATTGCTCCATGCATGATCCAATAAGAGTTAATCACACAAATGTGTGTAGAGTGAAACAGTCAGACACAAAGACCACGCTCTCTGTGACTGCACTGTGTGAAGGCCCCGGGGCAGGACAACTCATCTACAGTGATGGCGGCTCTCTTAGTTCTTACCATTGGGAGAATTAATGGCTGGGATGAGACATGTGGGAGGTCTCTGGGTGCAGGTCAATGGGGGTGTTCACTTTACAAAAAATTATTGAGCTCCAGGCAAATTAATTGTGCACTTTTTATAGGTATTTTACCCTTGAATAAAACATTTACAAATGTAAATAAATTTTATGTCAAATTATTATCTTCATGTACTCCGACCCTTTTCTGAATCCTCAGACTTTTCTCTTTCTCCACATTTTCTCCTTTCAGTCTGCTGATTCAGTCATATGACACAATGCTTGATTTGGGTCAAATAATGTATCTTTCAAAACGAGTCATAGAAAAGAAGTAAAAACTGCTTTGAAGTTTTCAGCAGAGAATCATAACGTTTCATTTTATTTCTTTCCACTGTAAGGTCATGTGGTCCAAACTACACATTGAATTAACTTGCTGGCCCTAACTGACTTTGCCCATCAAAATGAAAATGTTAATTTATCTGAGCAGCTATCATTCAATGTTATCTTGTGAAAAATAAGATACCAGTGTAATATACCAGCCAGTGGTGACAAGTGTAACACTGACGATCATGCTTAAGTGAAATCGTACAATTGCTGCTTTAGTTTTTTTTCCTGTTTTCTTTTGTCAGAAAGGCCTATGAGTGTATCTAACATGCAGAAATTAAAAAAAAAAAAAGAAAACATAGATGATCCAATTCATTAAACACTTATTGAGTATCCATCTACTGAATGTTAGGTGTGCACATTAGCATTAAGCTGCTTGATTCTAGCTACTTCTAAGATAGAGATGTCAGGATTCCATATTACAAAGGAGAAAATGAAGCTCAGAGAAGTTAATTAAGCAAGTTCCCTGAGAACACACAGCGGGCTTGCAGCTAAGCCTGATTGCACCGGCAGGAGAAATGTTAACGTCTGACGCCCTTCTCTAGTGTGGGTGTGTCTGTTTCCTACTGTTGCCTTAACAAATCACCACAACTTGGTGGCTTAAAACAACACAAATTTATTACTTTACTGTGGTACTGTATTTGCAATTTATTATTTAGTGCTGTAGGTTAGAAGTCTAACATGAGTCTCACTGGGCTTTGAATCACCACTTTCTAGCCGTAACTCGAGGGCAATAAAAGTGGGCTCTGATGCAAATAACCCTACGTTGCGCCAACTGATGGAGGAGAGGCTCCACAGGGCAGAGTAACAGGAATTTCAGAAAAACTGAAGGAATTATGGCATGAGATGGCGTCGGCTGGCCTGGTCTCCCCAAGAGCTGGATTGTTTGTGGTTGAGTACAAACAACTTTCCTCAGCTGTAGGACGTGCTGTCCTGCCTGGGCGACAGCAGACAACAACCTGCCTAACCCCGCTGAGCTGAGTTGTATCTGACAAGCTCTAATCACCAGGAGTGGGCTGGGTGCCCTATGGTTTTGTCCATTTACATCTCACGCTCGCGTCTGTCCACTGAGAAGCTGTGCACATGGCACTTGTACACGTGGCTGAAACTCGGGTTTGGCTACAAACCCACTGTGTGTTCTCAGGCAACTTGCCTAACTTCTCTGAGCATTATTTTCTCCTTGTAATATGAAATCCTGACATCTCTATCTTCTTTTAGAAGTTGCTAGAGTTGAGCAGATTAATGCTAACACACACCTGACATTCAGTAGATGGATACTCAACAAATATTTAATGAATCGATCATCTATTTTTTTAAATTTCTGCATGTTAGATACAATCGTAAGCCTTTCAGACAAAATAAAATAAAAAAAACTAAAGCAGCAATTGTATGATTTCATACTGTGAAAGTCTCAAAAGATACTAACAGCCTCACTATTCACCTTCACATGATTAAAGTTGATAGGAGGTTTAAGAGTTTTAACCTCCCATGAAAATCTGTGTACTTCAGGGAGTAGAGGCACCCAGCCGCGGTTTGAATCATGTTGTCGGACTTAAAGATGGGGGTAGGGGAGACAAACCTAAAAATGTAGGTGGTGTCCAGGAGCTGGAATGTCAAGGGAAAGGGTTCTCCTCTGGAGCCTCCAGAAGGGAACGCAGTCCTGCTAACACCTTTCTTTTAGCCCAGTAGCTTGACCCCTCAACAAAGCCACTCCTGATACCTACTCTCGTATCGCGTCTCATCAGCCCTTGGATCATGCTTCCATGGTGGCTTGTGTCATACTTACCAAGGTCTATTTGTGTGCCTGGGTCCCTATAGAGGTGACTATCCTGCAGGCAACGTCCATGCCTGCTCCCTCTTGTCTTCTCAGGGTCAACGACAAGGACACATGACATAAACTCAATAAAAGCCAGTGACTGAAATGAGGACATTTTTGCATTCACACATGGCTCTGGTTTCCAGCTGGCAGCAAAGAAGTCTAGATCATCATCATTTATTCAATGTCCTATTTCTTCGTATGTTCAGGGTATGTTTGTATGTCTCTGTCTATGCCTTGAGATGGAGCTGGTCCTGGCTTATTGGTTTGTCTGAAGTGGCTAAGATTTTGTGATCAAAATGTGTAAAATTGTAAGTTATTTGCAAAGTCAATACAGCTCATTGTTCATTTCTCTAGTTTGTGTCTCCTTTATTTTGGCAGAGTTTTGGTATATGACGTCTTTCATTTCTCCTTTTTTTTTGTAGAGAATTAACATTTGGGATGGTCTGTTCTCTTGCTTTTGGATATTCCTCTGGGATAATATAGGGCAGAAATACATAAAAACAACAGCACATTTTGGTTAAGAGTTGTGAAATGTAGACTTCCTCAGAATAGTTGAAGTTTTGGAACATTCTGTATTCCTAAAATTAAGGTCAAGAAAGCTTTTGCTTCTACTACCACAAAATTACTGAGAAGGTAAAATGAATGACTCGAGGAAGCAGAAAGATGTGCATTTACTGATGAGACAGATTTAATACTTATATTTGCATGGGGCTCATTTTGATTCAGAATGAGTCCTACCCAAGGCTGAAGGGAGAGTAAATACAGATCTGTCACTTACCAGCTGGGTGATGGGAAGCAAATTAGATCATTTCTCTGAGTCTCAGTTCCCGTTTCTCTCTGTAAAAAGGAAATTATAAAATTTCAAAACTAGACACAGGATAGCCAACACAATGCTGAAGGGGAAGAACAAAGTTGGAGGACTGACACTATCTGACTTCAAGACTTACTATAAAGCTACAGCAATCAAGACAGTGTGGTATTGATGAAAGAATAGACAAATAGATCTATGTAACAGAATAGAGAGCCCAGAAATAGACCCACATAAACATAGTCAACTGATCTTTGACAAAGGAGCAGAGGCAATACAATGGAGCAAAGATAGTCTCTTCAATAAATGGTGTTGAGACAACTGGACATCCGCATGCAAAAAAGTGAATCTAGACACAGACCTTACACCCTTCAAAAATTAACTCAAAATGGAGCATAGACATAAATGTAAAATGCAAACCTATAAAATTCCTAGAAGAGAGTCTGGGAGAAAAATCTAGATGATCTCAGCTTTGGCAATGACCTTTTAGATAAAACACCAAAGGCAGGATCCATGAAGAAAAGAATTGATAACTTGACTTCATCAAAATTAAAACTTTCTGCTCTGCAAAAAACACTGTCAAGAAAATGAAAAGACAAGTTGCCACAGACTGAGAAAATATATTCGCAAAAGCCATATCTGATATAGGACAGTTATCTAAAACAAAAAAACTCTTAAAATTTAACAATAAGAAAACAAACAACACTATCAAAAAGTGAACAAAACTCCTTAACAGACACCTCACCAGAGAAGATACACAGATAAGTATACAATAAGTGTGTGAAAAGATGGTCCACATCTTATATCATTAGGGAATTGCAAATTGAAATGGCAATGACTTACCAGGACGCATCTGTTAGGATGGCCAAATCCAGAACACTGACAACACCTAATGCTGGTGAGGGTGTGGAGCAACAAGAACTCTCATTCTTTGCTGGTGGGAATGCAAAATGGTACAGCCACTTTGGAAGACAGTTTGGTGGTTTCTGGTAAAACTAAACATACTCTTACCATACAGTCCAACAATCTCACTCCTTGGTATTCACCCAAATGAGTTGAAAACTTATGTCCACACAAAAACCCACACATGGATATTTATAGCAGTTTTATTCATAATTGCCAAAACTTCAAAGCAACCAAGTCATCTTTCAGTAGGTGAATAGATAAGTAAACTGTGGTACATCTAAACAATGGAATATTACTCAGCACTAAAATGAAATGAGCTATCAAGTCATGAGAAGACATGGAGGAAACTTAAATACATATTAGTAAGTGAAAGAAACCAATCTGTAAAGGCTACATACTGTATGATTCCAACTATATGACATTCTAGAGAAGGAAACAATGGAAATAGTAATAAGATCAGTGGTCCCAGGGGTATGAAGTGGGGAAGGATGAATAGGTGGAGTATAGAGGATTTTTAGGGCAGTGAAGATACTCTGTAAGATACTACAGTGGTGGATACATGTCATTATACATTTGTCTAAGCCCATAGAATATACAACACCAAGAGTGAACCCTAATGTAGACTATGGACTTTGGGTAATAATGATGTGTCAATATAGGTTCAGCAACTATAACAAATGTACCACTCTCGGTGGGATGTTGATAATGGGGGAGGCTGTGAGTGTGGGGAAGAAGGTATATGGGAAATCTCTACCTTCTTCTCAATTTTGCTGTGAACCTAAAACTGTTATAAAAATAAGTTTGTTAAAAAATTATGAAACTAAGAGGGTTCTCATAAGTCCTAAAGGGAACAGAAAGCACTGTATACTGTGACTAGCACACAGAGTGCAATGAGCAGTGTGCTCATTTTCATTGCTAAGGTGCTCCAGTGCTGTGGGTTCCAATCGTCCACCCACAGACAACGTGGTCTTGGGCAAGTCACCTTCCCTCTCACAGTCTTAACATTCTCATCTCTGACATGGATGTAATAAGAAATCCACAACTCAGATTTGTAGATAAGCAAAGTATGTGAAAACCACCCGGTACAACCATAAAACATTAGTAGATTTTATTATTATTATTAAATTTTGTGCTTGGAAGAAAATAGGTACTCATAGCTACTTATTGAGGTTTTCTTTTTTTTAAATTATGAAATTCATGTACTTTATTATCCAAAGTACTCTATCCAAGTTCATGAAATAATGATTTTTTTTTTGAAAGTTATGCAGGGAGTATATAAACTGCCTCTTAGGGTTTTGGAAACAGGGTGAAACCTTTATTTTGTTTGGTTTAATTTTTGTTTTCTAATGTGACATATAAAACACTCATAGAAAATACACAGAAATAACTGTACAACCCAACAGATTGTTACAAAGTGTACCCATTGTTTGACTTCTTTAATGTTTCTGGTTTTGAACAATACACAAATGGGATTATACAGAATGTGTTCCTGGGCTCTGCCTGTTTTTCTCTGAGCAGCCCGTTGGTTGTGGACCTTCCCGCTGTGGTATGAGGGAGCAGCTCAGCCACTGGCATTGGTGTATGGAGAGAGCTCCTGCTGTGATTTTAATTTTGATTGTATGAGATCTATAGATCAATTTGGGGCCAAATGACATCTTGTCAATATTGAGTCTTTTAAGCCATGAATCTGATATATGCCTCCATTTATGTAGGTCTTCTTTAATTTTTATCCACAAATTATTTCACTCTTTTTTGGTGTATATTTTACATTTCTCATGTCATTTATTCCTAGAGTTTTGATATTTTTGATGCTACTGTAAATGGTATCTTTATTCAAATCTCATTTTCAATTTCTTGATGGCATATAAAAAGAAAACAGATTTTTCTTTACATTGTCCTTACACACAGTGTCCTGGCTTAATCCAATTACTAATTATACTTTACTGCAAACAGTACATGGTTTTTCTCCTTGCAATGCTTATATTTCTTTTTTTCTGTTTGTTCTGTGTTTCTTTTCTCTGTTTTCTTTTGCCTGTGTTGTTGTGTACTAATTGAACGTTATTTAGAATTCCGCTTTGTTGTAGCTATAGCATTTCTGAGTGTATCTCTTTGAAGAGCATTTTTAGCAGTTGCTTGAGGTATTACGTTGTATCTACACAACTTATTACAGTGTGATGGCTCATCCCTCGAACAGTTCTAGTAAAGCATAGAAATCTCACTTCCCTTTACTTCTCTTCTTTAGATTAAAATTATCTTAAATACATCTTCTACAAACATTGAGAACATCAGACAGTATTATAATTTCTGTTTCAACCCTCAAACATAATTTAGAAAATTCAGAAAGAGAAGGAAAGTCTATTTATTTACTCATTCTTTGCTCTTACCATTATTCTTTCTTTCTCCCTGATGTTCATTTTATTGATCATTTCCTTTCTGTTTAGAGAACTTCCGTTAGCCATTGTGTTAGGGTGCGTTTGCTGTCAACAAAATCTCTTAGTTTCCCTTCATCTGAGAGTGTCTTGATTTCCCCTTCATTCCTGAAGGATATTGTTCTGGATATAGGATTCTAGGTTGATAGCTCTTTTCTTTCAGCATTAGAAAAAGCTGTGCCACTTCCTTCTGGCCCCCATGGTTTCTGGTGAGAAAGCTACTGTCACTGAGTAGTTTTCCCCTGTAAGTTTTCCTCTGATTTTTTAATACTTTCAAGATTTTTTCATTGTCTTTAGTTTTCATAAATTTGATTGCACAATAAATTTCCCACAAAGCTGCTCTCTCTGGCCAAAGGACCAGGAGAAGGTCAGCCTGGCAGAACAGACAGCTTTTACACAATAACTGTTCTGCTGAAGCCAATACCACAGGAAACACTGCCTCACCCCCACCGAGGTCAGCAAAGATCCAGTGGGGAGCCTAGACATCCACCCTCAGGAGACTGTAAGGGGGCACCCCAATAACCCCATCAGGGGGTGTCAGAGAAGGCCCAGTAGAGAGCTATGACTTTCCTCCCTGCAATCTGGTAGTAAGACTCCACCGTCACAGTATCAGTGGACACCACATGGGTAGGTTGGACATTCACCACAACCCAGCAGTAACCAGGGGCTGCCTCTCCTCACTGGAGCAACCTTAGGGGAAGCCTGGTGGAGAGTCAGGACCTTCGCCAGTGCCCAGAGGTCACAAGGCCATTCCTCCACCCCCTACATCACTGGAGGTCATGTGGGAAACAACACTGAGATGCCTCCACCACTCCCAGCCAGGGGAGTGTCAGCAGAGGCCTAGTGAGGGACTAGCACTCCCTCCAACCCAGCAGTAACAAGGAACCCCTTCATCCAGTGCATGTCATCAGGAGCCCAGATGGACTTCCACCCTCACCTGGCAGTAACGAGGTGCTACTCCCACTTCCTAATGTCAGAGAAGTCCTGATGAAATACAAGATTTAAATAAGATTCAGAAACTCACAATGCAATAAATTGAGCATATCAAGAACCAAGCAAATCACAACTTGACTGAGAAAAGACAATCTACAGAAAACAAAATTGAGATGGCACAGTTGTTAGAATTACCTGACAAGCACTTAAAAGCAGCCATCATAAAAATGCTTCAACAAGTATCTACAAACAAGCCTGACACTAGTGAAAAAATAGAAAATCTCAGCAAAGAATTAGAAGATATAAAGAAGAACCAAAAGAAATTTCAGAACTGAAAAATACAATAACTGAAATAAAACATTCAATGGATGCTGTCAACAGAAAAGTGGAGAGGACAGAGGAAAATACTGGTGAACTTGATGATAGAGCAATAGCAGTTATCCAGTCTGAGGAACAGCGAGAATATAGACTTTCTGAAAAAATAAAAATAAACAGAGCCTCCAGGACATGTGGGACTATACAAAAAGTCTAATATTCATGTCACTGAAGTCTCAAAAAGAGACTGCAGATAGAAAGGAAAGTAGAAGGTGGAAAAAGAATCAGGAATGGTGAACTGGTGGGAATGGGGGAGGTAAGTGTGTGGAAAAATGTGGGAAGCTGATGTGGAAAGAACCTGGAAAAGTTGGTAATTAGCAGAATTACAGAAGAAGATGGAGCCTCCGGAGGGTGTGCAGTGAGGGGGCTACGGTGGGAGGGACAAGGGAATATGGGACATGAGGAAGAAGGACAGGCAGAGTGGGGGTCTGGGGTCAGGAGAGAGGGAGGGAAGAAGAGACCTGGAGGCAGAAAGGAGGGTAGAGCATGCAGTCAGGGGCGTCAGGGCCTGGGGAAGGGTTTGGAAGGGTGCATGAGGCACAGGGAGCTGTGCTGACTGCAATGAAAAAGAGTGATGCCATGGAAGGGTGCCCAGCACCCGGTGCAAGAAGAGAGGACAAAGATGGCAGTGATGAAGAGGGAGCTGAGAAGGGGCAGGTGGGCAGCCAGGTCAGTGAATAGGGGGTGTAGGGGGTGGCTGACAGTGAAAAGGGAGTGAGCTCAGGCTTCCTGGCTTGGAAGACAAGCTTTCCAGGGGATGAGCAGCCTAAATCAAGGCATTAACAGCTGCAGTGCGAGTCCTGCAGATGGCATGCCTCTGTCAACTGGACGTCACATCTATAAGCAATGAATTGATCTGCATGTTTCCATTCCTCTATTTCAATTTTCCAGATAACATCCATTTGAATGGAGATTCCAAATAAAGGAGTTTTCTCCACTCTTTTACTTTTCCAAAAGAAAAACTTCTGATGACAAGTTTTGGCATTTTTCTAAAATTTTTAAAGGATATTTAAAATTCATCTGAAGTGTTGCTGTCTGGACTGTGCAGAGTTTTCCACGTCAGATGGTTTTGAAGTGTGGCCCTTACTTATAACACCCTACACTCCTTCCTGGGCCTGTGAGATGTTTTATAGGATCTCTTACAAAATTTGGGGCAATGGTTAGTGAAACAGTCCTAATGTAGACACTTTTTTAGAAAACTGAAGGACCTAAAAGGAAACAGAAGTCAGGTGGGGGTAGAAAGATGTTCTAGAACACTTAAAGCTATCTTCCCAGGAGGCTAGTATTTATCAGCAAGTGCTTGGGAGAGCATCAGTGTGTCAAAATGCAAAGGTATTTGGTATAAAGCTAGAGATATGGTCTAGAAATAGGGATATATTAATAATATAGGGATAATAATAGGGATACAATAGGGTGATAATGGTGGTAGAACTGAGTCTATGTTTTACAAGTGGCCAATGTGAGACTTGCATTTAGTAGTTATCATGAGAAGACTGCTTATCATGATGCTTGCTTTTACATATGTAATTACGGGAAACGTCACACATCCTCTAGCACATTAGCTACAGACAATAGAATCACCAACACTTGGGAGCAAATAATGAAACACATGCACTGCGGACGCTGCAAAAGCGTATCTCCAGAGGTATAAACGTGGAGGGTGGTGAGAATGAAGGGGACCAATGGCCAGACTCATGCTTGAGAAGTCAGTCAAAGCTGGCCTATTTTTGGTATATGACAATTCTGCTAAAGTGCATGGCGTATTGACTACGTGCTAGGCATTTTGCTAGGTGCTGAAAACATGCAGTGATGTGATCCTTGATAGAGTTTGTATGGTCCCATGGAAGAGACAAATACGTAGAGAGGGAATTACAGTAACATATCATCAAAGGAGGGCAAAACCCAGAGTGTATGTATCCAAACCTTGAGGGGAGGGTCTGCCCTCTGACCTGCTGGAGTCAACCTCCCAAGGAGGTAGTGGCTATAAAATGACCTTGGTTGACTGGCAAATGCTTTCCAGATAGTCTTCATTCACCAATTAAGTCAATCCTCACATCCCTCTGAAGTGGATTTTATATCCCTCATTTTATTAAGGAGGAAACTCTGTCTCAAAAGAATTTAGTAGCTTACCCAAGATAACAGAGCTGGTAAGTGGCATATCTAAGGCAGGGACCCAGATCAGCCTGGTTGAACACTGGTGCTACTCCCTCTGCGTTTGGGCTACCTTATTCCAAGTCCTCAGCAAATCTTGGCTGAAATCAAATGGGTTTAGCAATGCCTGGCTGGCGCCAGAATGCCTGTGTGAGTCTTCGAAGGAGAAAGTGATGAGCCAGTTTGGAAGGTAATGTGCAGGCACCAAAGACAGAAAGTCCCCTGCAGTGGGACAGTATGGCTGTGCCAGAGTGGACCAAAGGAAAATCCAGGGTGCCCAAATCCAACTCAATGCAGTAGGGGAACATTAAAGTGTCACCAGGAAAACCCAGTCATCATCACTGGCTAGAGAATGGACCTCAGGGGCTGGCTCCCCAGGGATGGTCAGTAACCTCACCCTCCTTATTCCTACCAGTACCCTCTTGACCCCAAAACTGTTGTCAAAGCAGAGGAACAAACATTACCCAGATTTGTTCTATTGCTGTTGAAATGTCCGATTCTTCCAATGAACCAAGACTGGCTCCAAGGGAAGGCACTGTAAGATTAGTAGACTTTGAATCTATAGCACCTGTGGAGAGACTGGGCTCAGAAGTTGTTCAGTAGATGTTTGTTGAGGGAAACGATGAACCACATCAGAGCAGCAGTATAAGATCAAAAGCCATCATAGTAATGAGTTTGTAACCCCGCCAAGCTGCAGTCTCTATTTTTAGAAAGTGTGTTTGTCCTATAAATAGAAATTGGCTTTCCTTGAAGAAGGGATGTTGAAATTGCTCTTTGGAAAGGTTTTACATCCAACTCCTGACCCGTGTTCTTTGTGGTCCAGGATAAAGCTGGGTTGCAAGGCTTCCTGTGGGATCTGACGAGGGAAGGAGCTGCCAGAGCAAGTCCCCTTGAGGATGCTACAAGGGGCCAAGGACCACAAGACGGCCAGGTGCATGTGGACATTCTACGAGGCCAAATTTTCTGCCACCACTTTTGAGAGTAGCGTGAAAACCATTTTATTTTTGGAATTTTGGTATTTTTAGTTCTTTTTCAAGAGAAAATAGGGTGGCAATTTTTGTGGAAAAAAGTATTTTTTCTCCACATTTTCCTTATTTATGATTTTTTCTGTGTCCTTGTGGAAAAAAGAAGGTTTAAACCAGTTTGAGTATTTCAGAATCTGAAGAACATTTGCATTCCAAAAGCTATAAATGATTTGTAGATCTATGGGGTTTCATTAGAAAAAAACATATGTGTGTTATTTTGATTATATCCCTAATAGATAGTTTTAATCCTGCTTTAAAACATAAAAAAGTAGCAGGAATAGTAAACACATATCTTTCTCAAGGTAAAATAAGCATTAGCAATCCCTAGCCCAGCCACCTCTCTGGATAGATGGAGCCTGGAGGTTCTCACTGGTACATGCCTTGCCCAGGAGGAATCACCAGACAGCAGAGGCTGCTGGCAGCCAGGGTCCCCACCTGCAGTTCAGGGCTTCCCCTTCCGGTAGATGCATAAGATTTAGCTTCAGTCTTGGGCAAATTCTCTTCCCATAGAGTGAAAAGTTTGAAATATAACATAAACAAGTTTTCCAAAATATAAGCTAGAATTGGTATTCGTGGTCTACCATACCTCTTACTGGATTTACATCCTGCCCTGACGCTTGCTATCTGAGTTAGCTTACTTCCCCAAGAAAAAAAGAGAAGGCAAATGCGAGAGCATGTGTAGAATTATCTAGCTGAATGCCTGAACCTAACAGGTACCCCACATGTCTTCCCTCCCCAGGAGGGAGGCACAGGAGGTAGAATCTTGGAAGACTCACCTGATGATGCATTGAGCAACTAGGGAGGGAGAAGCTCCTCAGTCACTAGTTTACGAGGGGGTGGGTGAGGGCTGTGTTGGAATCCTAGTTTAGAAATAGGAATGCCCACTCTGTTAGAGTCGTGTTCTCACCCAAAGCAAATTTCATGAACACCTGAACTAACAGATCCTGCCATCACCCACTCTCTCTGACCTGCTCTCCAACACACACTAGTCACTCATCCACTGTCCCTGCTTCCTCCTCCCTAGAAACCCTTCCTGACTCCCTCCTCCTACCTATTCACATCTTGCTCACTCCTGTCCTAGAGCAATGGTCGTCATCTGTAAATTACTCTTATTGGATTCTCTCTCTTCTCATCTAATTTTCTGTGTCACTTAATATACGCACATTCTCTTCATAGCTACTTACATTTTTCCCAGTTTGGAGATTGTCAGCAATTACAACCCACTGTTGTTAGTTTCCTTGAGTGGATTCCGGCTCCTAGTGACCCTGTGGGCAGCAGAGCAGAACCCTGCCTGGTCTTTTTGAGCCTTTTGCTGCTATGTCAGCCAATGCTCTGCTGCTCTTTAAAGGGTTTTCATGGCCAATATTTTCAGAAGTGGGTGGCCAGGCCCTTCTTCCTAGTCTGTCTTTGTCTGGAAGCTCTGCTGACGCCTGTCCACTGTGGGTGACCCTACTGGTATTTGAAATCCCGGTGGCATAGCTTTCAGCATCCCAGCAAAACGCAGCCGCCGCGGTCTGACAACTGACAGACGGGTGGAGTGATTTCCTGACTGGGAAATGAACCCAGGCCAGATTTCAACCACTAGACCCCCAGGGCTGTATTCATTTTTTGTATGATCTTGATCCATGTTAATCTCTCATTTATATACATCTCATCTCTTTTACAAATTTGTTAGAACCTTGAAGAAAATAATTGTGATTTGTTTGGCTCTGTATAATCTACCCACAAAATCTTAAGCTTAAGGGATTTACATATTAATTCAAACTCTAAGTTTCAGTTTCTTCATCTGTAAAATGGGCATGGAGAAATAACTACTGCACAATATTATTATGAGCACAACGCCTGGAACATCAACAGAGGTCAGATGTTAGTGTTCTGTAAGGTAATCAGTTCATTTCCATGGTGTTGATTCTTTCCTATTCTTCGATTGATATGCCGTAGGGACATGGAGACCTCAGCTAGGCTGGTTGTCTGTCTTCCCCAGAGTAATAGAGAAGAGATGGTTGTTTGGAGAAAGTGCTTGCTCAGATGTTAATGCTGATGACAAACATATCTCACCTCACCCTGTAGATAGTGCATCAATCAGAGTCCAGACAAGAAAATAAACCCACACTAGTTACTTTTCACAGACTGAATTGAATTGGATAAACATGTGTCAGAGGACTGAACAAGCAGAGAGAGAATGCTGAAATACTATTACTCCTGCAGTTAGAAATAGTAACTTCTGAAAGAAGCTACCATGCCAAGGTGGATCACAGACTCATGTAAAAGCTAAAGCTATTATACTTCTAAGAAAACACAGGAGAAAATATTTGCATAACAAATGCATGAACTGTAAAAGGGAAAATGATTCAGAAATTGGACTTCACTAAAACTTTAAAAACTTTTGCTCTTCAAATGACACTGCTACAAAAGTAAAATTTAAGCCACAGAATAAGTGAAAATATTTTCAATACATGTGCTTGACAAAGGACTGACACCCAGAATATGTAGGGAATTGTTACAACTCAGAAATAAGAAGACAACCAACACAATAATAAAAGGCAAAATATCTGGAAATATACCTCATCAAAGAAGATGTAAGAATGTCCACAAACACGTGAAAAGATGTTCAACATCGTCAGTTATCAGTGAAATGCAAATCAAAACTATAAGAGTTATCATTGCATGCATTAGGGTGGCTAAATTAAAATGGCTGACTTTACCAATTATTAATGAGGATATGATGCACCTGGAATTCTCATACACTGATGGTGGAAATGTAAAATTGTACCACTTTGACAACCTGGTTGGTAGTTTCTCATGTTCAAGCATACACCTAGTACATCACCCAACCACTTCACTCCTAGCTGTTTACCCAAGAGGAATGAAAACATGTCCCCACAAAGAAGTTTACACAAACATTCACAAAGCTCTATTCACGAAGGCCAGAAACTGACAACAACCCAAATCTCCATCAAGAAGTGAATGGATAAACAGATTGTGGTATATCCATTGAACAGATGACTCTAAGCAATAAAAAGAAATAAACTACTGATTCACACAACAACATAAATGAATGTCAAAATCGTTGTGCTGGGTGAAAGAAACCAGATGCAGACGAGTACTGTGTAATTCCACTTGTGCGAAATTCTATAAAAGGCAAACTAATTTAGTGATAAAAAACAGAAGCTCAGTGGTCTCCAGGGCCAGGCCAGAGGGAGGGAGGGACTGCCAAGGGAACAGAGAATCTTCTGGGCTTGATGGGAATGTTTGGTACTTGACTGTGGCAGTAGTTTCATGGGAATGTACATCTGCCCAAGTTCATCCATTTGTGTGTTTTAAATTAATGCATGAAATCTTTAAAAAGATTAGGATCATCTCAATAATAGGAAAAGATAAATTGAGAGTGGCTGAAACACAATGGATGTTAATTTCTTTCTTCTCCTAAAAGTCTTTCACAAGGTGATCCAAAGTTGATATCATGGCTTCATGGTATCTTCGGGGATCTGGGCTTCTATCTTTCTATTATGGTGCTTTGACTCCTGGTCATTTCTTTGTTCAAGGTGCCTACTGTAACTCTAGCCACCATATCCATGTTCCAGGCTGGTGGCGGAAGGAAGGAAAATGCTAAGGAGGTTTTCCTTGCACAAAATGTACTCTTTATAATCACCTTCTTAGAAGTACACACAATACTTTTGCTTCTATCTTATTGGCCTGATTTTAGTCACATGGCAATGTCTACCTGCAAGAAAAATATGTTCTGGGTAGCAGTCTTGTTGAAAAATTGGGCTTCTCTTTCAAAGGAAGGGAGATTGAATACATGAAGTAAAATAACAGCCACTGGCCATAGTTAAATTGTGTGGTTAAGAATTTATGGGCTCTTTCACAAATGACATTGGGAAAACTGGATATCCATATGTAAAAGAATGAAGTTGGGTCTTTACTTTATACCATATGCAAAAATTAACTCAAAATGGATCAAAGAGCTAAATATAAGAGCTAAAATGATAAAACCCTTAGGAAAAAATATAGGAGGAAAGTTTCATGACATTGGATTTAACAATGATTTCTTGGATTTTTTGGATGACACCAAAAGCAAAGGCAGCAAAAGAAAAAAATTAGATGAACTGTACTTCATCAAAGATATTTTAAAAAACCTTCTGTGCATCAAAGGACACTATCAACAGAGTAAAAAGGTAACCTACAGAATAGGATGAAATATTTACAGACCATGAATCTGATATGGGATTAATATCCAGAATATATAAAGAACTCTTACAATTCAACAACAAAAACCCAAAATAACCTGATTAAAAAATGGGCAAAAAACTTGAACAGATATTTCTCCAAAGAAGATATACAAATGGCCAATAAACACACAAAAAGATACTCAACATCACTAATCACTAGGGAAATGTAAATCAAAATTATAGTGAGATACCACCTACACCATTAGGATAGGATTTGTTTATAGGATTACAAACAAACAAACAAAAAGAGAAAATAACAAGTGTGGGAGAGTATGTGGAGAAATAGGAATTCTTGGTGGGAATGTAAAAAGTGCAGCCACTGTGGAAAACAGTATGGCAGTTTCTCAAAAAATTAAAATAGAGCTATGATATGATCCAGCAATTCCAATTCTGGTTATATACCCAGAAGAATTAAAAGCAAGGTCTTGACAAATTATCTGCATACCCATGTTCACCACAGCATTATTTGCAATAGCCAAAGTGTGGAAACAACCCAGGGGTCCATTGATGGATGAATGAATAAGCAAGATGTGGTAAATCAATACAATGAAATATTACCCAGCCTTGGAAAAGGAAGGAAATTATGACACATGTTACAACATAGATGAATCTTGAAAACGTTATGCTAAAGTGAAATAAGCCAGTCATGAAAGGACTAATACTATATGATTCCACTCATATGAGGTACTTAGATTAGTCAAATTCATAGAGACAGAAAGTAGAATGGTGGTTGCCAGGGGCTGGGTGGGGGGTGGAATAGAAAGTTAGCACTTAATGAGTACAGAGTTTCAGTTTGGGAAGATAGAAGAGTTCTAGAGATGGATGGTGGTGATGGTGGCACAACAATGTGAATGTACTTATACCAATGAACTATACACTTAAAAATTGTTAAAATGGTACATTTTACATTGTATAATTTTACCACAATAATACTTTTTTAAAAAGACTTTACTGGTCCTGAGGATAATTGCTCAAAAATTGAGTTATCTCCTGTCAGAAATCTTGCGGAGGTCATGCCCATACTGGGGAAAACAGACCCCCAGGGAACCTATGAACTCCTCCAACTCTGTCTGCCATCCACAAGTAGAAGAGAAGAGGTGCAGACCCCAGATCAGACCCTCCCACTTGCTGGGCTTCCAGCTTCTCAGGAAGGGGAGAATGGGAAAGACGGTTTGAATTTTACCATCATGACTTATCCTTAGGTCTGGTGCAGAAACCCAAACTCCATGGCTGTGTGTCCTCACCTGTGAAAGGAGGGCTCATCTAGGGATCCATGCACCTCCCTGCCCTCACTTTCTATGCACACCAGGCCGGCATTTCCTGACTTGGTGTCTTTGGGACTCAACCTCGAAGGATGCTGTTCTTAAGAGGGAGATGGGCCCATATCAAGCACAATCAGGAAAATGTGGTTTTTCATCTACATAGGGTCACTTTTTATTTTCCAGATATAGCCACAATAGTAGCTTCTCTCTACATGCTTTTCTGAGGTGTGAATATGACACTCCTCCCATTGAGTGATAGCATTTATGTCACCTCTCCTTGAATCTGGGTGTGGCATCACATGTCTGTAAGCAAGAAAATGTGGATTCATAGGTGCTCCTGGTGACCATCCTAGTCTTGATTCCTCCAAGTCCGGGTCCCACACATGAAGAATCCAGGAAACTTCAGCTCACTCCAGCCCCAGCCAATGAGTCCCTCCAACTCCTGAGCCTCCCTGCCAACCCTCACCCATCATGGAGCAGAGACAGCCATTCCTGCTCTGCTCTGTCTCCATTCCTGACCTGCAAACCCATGAGTATGATCAAATGGTTGTTGTTTACTGTGACTGAGTTTGGGATTACTTGTTATGCAGCTGTGGTAACTAAAACACACACATGCACAGGGATAAAGTCTTAGAGCAAAGAAAGCTGTTTAATTTTGTTCTATCAAGCATATCCTTTGCCCACAGATTCCCCTTTTCATGTGGCACTTATACTATCCCAGAAAACTATTTCCTTAAACATGTTTTAGAAAGTTTTACCTTATCCTACACAAAATAAGTGATTTTAAAGTGTGAGTAGGAATCTAAATTTTACATATATGTTTGCCTACATATGTTTGATGTATGCATCAAACACATTTGATGTATATTTGATTGATACAAACCAGCCATGTGCTTTGGTTGTTTGAAACTCTCATTTCAGTTGAAGCTCTTGATCTAGGAGCCCAATATGTGTAGTTAATAATTATTCCTGAAGAATTATATGACTTAAAATTTAATGTTTATTTTTTTCACTTCTCCTTAAGGAAGATGATTTGCAGTGTAGTTAGGAATTGTAATGCACTGTGCCTTAGTTTCCCCAGCTGTGAAAGTGGGCTCGGTATAGTTTCTCATTTATAGAACTGTAGACCTCTTATGCGAATTGAATGAAAACTGTATCCAAGCACTCGACACAATGTCTGGTACATAATGGTCACTGAATACGTTATCATTAATTATTAGAATGTAAAAATCACTTACAGTGAAAACAGTAGGATCAGTGTCTACTTATTGGAATGATGGTATTGGATAGACCACTTTAATCAATACCTCTCATAGAATGGAAAATAGAATAGAGACTAGAAAATAAAAAAAATAAAAAATAAAAAATGAGGAATAGACAAGAATGGTGCTATTGCATTCGAATTAAAGCAATCTTATCTCAATGTTTTCGATGGAATCTGGAGAATAATGAATTCAGCCAGTACTGATATTCTCCAAGTATGAGTGTGAGATATGTGGGTATGTTGTAAAGTTGTTTTTATAACTACTTTCTACATCATTGAGGAGTGCTCTCAGGATGTAACTACAGTTATAAAACTTCTAGAAAGGCAGTTTTCTCTTCTGCATAAACCAAGACATCTACATTTTTGCTTATACCAAGTAAGACTCTGAATAAAAAGGAAGTTTATAACTTCCTCCAAGAGGTTATAAACTCCTTAAGATAAATACAGCAGCCGACTGTGTCATCTAATTGCAGGATGTTGTAGGCATAGGGACAGGCCTGGGAGACTCAGCTTACAAGTAGTTTTCCTTGTGATATGTAGTGTGGGAAACTCCACATTTTTTGGCAATTGTTCACTAAACTTCAATTTGAGGTTCAATAAAGAGCTTTAAGGATCATGGTAATTACAAGCAAGTAGTGACACATTCGGGGGCACATCTGTTGTTAATTATCTTTAACTTGACCCATAATTCTGAGGGCGCCAAGTAGTAGTCCCAGAGAGCTTCAAACCTTTCCCACCGTGGACATCTCCATCACCTTTGATGCATTGGTGTTCTAAACCCAGAGAGTGGGGCCCAGCCACAGCAATCACTGCCCTTCCAAGTAAGGTTGTCAGATTTAGCAAATAAAAATGCAGAATTCCCAGCTAGATTTGAATTTCAGATCAAGAACAAATAATTTTTAGTGTAAGTATGTCCCGTGCAATATTTGGGACATACTTATACTAATTTTGTTGTGAAATTCAAATTTAAGTGGGTGTCCTTGTCCTGTGTTTTATCTGGCAGCCTTACTTTATGGGTGTGGTAGAACAAAGACCAGCCCAGGTCCAGGTCAGAGATTTTAGCCGAGTGCGAAGGATCTGCAGGAATATCCCGGAGAACATGAATGATAAATGCATAACCTGCCGACTCCAAAATGCCACTATGGACAGGCAGTTCACATACCCAAATTGAGACCTGCTGTTTCACATACGTGTGGGAGTGTGGTGTGAGTGTGGTATGCATCTGTGTGTATGTGTGTGTGAGGTGTGTTGCATGTATGTTAGTATGTGTGTGTGAGTAGTATGTGTGCATGTTAGTGTGTGTGTGGTGTGTAGGGATGTGTGTCTGTGTGGGGTGCATGTGCCTGTGTGTATGTGTGCTTGCACATCCACAGTGATCTGGGGGGTGTGAGGCAGTGTAAGGTGTAGCTAACCCAAACAAGAAAAAGCCATGTGGGTGCCGAGTTCTGTTAAAGATGCCTCTTCCCATGGCTGGGTCAGCCTGAGTTGGGACTGCCTGGCTCTCCTTGTAGCCACACAACAGGGCCCAAACAGTTCTGGGACTGGGACAGGGTGACAGGGACAAAAGTCTTAGCTGAGAGTGACTGAATCCAGTCTTTGGGCTCAAAGGACATACACCATTTGCCACGTGCTGTTGATATAAACATCAATGCTTACACGAAATGACAGATAATATGTGGGAATCTGACAAGTCTCCATTTCTCCCTTTGGGGAAGCTGGTGGACACAGCCAGGAGATATCCCCCTCTAGGTGCAGACCTTGTTTTGCTAGAGATTTTACTGGTCACCTGAGCCCCAGGCAGCTCACATCTCATGCCTTTGTATCAAGAATCTCATGATACGGTCTTGGCTTCTGTACCTGGTAAAAGTTAAAATATAAGTGTTTGGTGCTTTTAAAGTGGTATACAGTGCACCAGCCAGGTCCCTGCTCTTGACGTTCAAGCTGGACACACCTGTTTCCTCCTTATCAGAGGCATTGTTGTGAGGATTAAGCAATTTAACACTTAGTTCTTAGAGCAAGGCCTGATGCCTGGGAACAGGTTTTCATGAATAGCTGTCTCTTTCGGCAGTGCCCTGGCTGCTCTCCCAGTCAGGCCCAGAGGCTGGACGAGGCCATCACTGCTCTGGTTTCCCTCTGACTGAGTTCTCCGTGTCCCCTACCGCTCTGTAGGCCTCTGGTTCTAAGAATGCTTCCAGAACACTCCAATGATTTTGACTGTATAGTCTCAGATGGGGCCCAGGCCACAACATGTTTTAAAAGCTCTGCAGGTAATTCTATTATTCAACAAAAGTGAGAAACACAGGTCTAGAAGACACTTTGGTTTTGGAACAGAAATGTCAACACAGATAATCCATGATGAATCTATAAATCAAAATCGAGGTAAGTTTATTACAAGCCAGGTCTGAGAACTATAGCCCAGGGGCTTCCTTCCCCAGGGAAGGAAAGCACACTCAAGAAATGGGGTGTACAGAGTGGTTATATACCATCTTGGAACAAAGAACATCTGTCACAATGACAGGAATATCTTTCTTACTACTGTCATGAGATGCTTACCTGGCACAGAAGGTCAGTGGTCACAAGGTGAGCAGAGCAGGTCGGTAATTAATCCTTAGTTTCTAGGAAGAGGTGCTTATCCTTGAGGAAATGCCAGTATCGGGGGGAAGCTACATCCCTATCTTTAAGGGCATCGTTCTTGTCTTTGGAACATAGTAAATGTTTAAAATAGATGTACAACGCATGCTCAACAGGCCATGTCAGGCCCTTTTGGAAAAATAAGGTCAGACTGAATTAGTTTTAAATCAAATGGCTTCCTCATATACTCCAATATGTCCTATTGCTTTTCATTTATTCATCAGAACATACTTGAGTCATGAGAAGATGGAAGTGATTCCCTCACACACAATCTGTATCAAGAGGGACTTCCCCACCACTGACACCTTCTCCACCAGAGGTCAACCCATCTTTCACCTGCCGTTGTAACAGGCCAGTTTTAGCTGAAACTGTCTTAGGGAATGACTTAGAGTTAGTCCCCTGATGGCCTTCTAAGACCTCCTCAGACATTGGTCTAGAAAAAGCACTGATCACTGGAACCGCAACACATTTTGACTTGGTGTCTTGGAGAAGAGACCCCGTTGTTAATTGATTAGTGTCAACTCATAGATTTTTAAGCTTACCAGGGCAGATCTATGTGTATTTCTCTTCTCCTGCCAAGTCTTTTACTCTCCATAAAATAACACATGCCCGGGATGATTCCATATATGATATACTCAGTTTACTTTGAGCACTGAGACCCAAGGTAACGGGTTTCAAAGAGGTGGTTGGGTCAGGATGGGGCAGGAGGGTGGGATTACAGTGATACTACAGCAGATGGGGTCAAGGGTGGAAGACTGGGACGCTTTGAACAAAAACTTATCAGCAGAGACTAGAACTGCTAACCAGCCTTTCATACCTGCTTAGGGAAAACAGCACTGTTGCAGAGACTTAAGAATTAGGCAATGCCTTATAATAAACCACAGATGTTTCTCCTAGAGGAGTGGTGGGAGGGACCGATCCCTTAACCATCTCACATGCACATGTTTATAGTCAATACAAATCATATGTTTTAAATATTTAAGTAGTTTCAACAGAAACCGTATTAACTAGACAAACACAAAACCAGAGTTTATTATGGTTTACAGAAACTCTTAAAAACAATTACACTTGGTTATTTTTAGACCAATCCCACCAACCCCCATATTCAAATCATCAATTTAAAGCAATTTGTTTATGACTGTACTGGTGCTCATGGTCTCTGATGCCCTGGGGGAGAAGGTGGGGCTGGGGCAGAGGGGAAGGTTGGACATCCTAAGGAGGGGGTGGGTGAGGAAGCACAGTGGAGGGAGGTGTGCAGTATTGCCCCAGCACACTGTCCAGTGTGGTTTTGCCAAGGTAGAACTAAATGTTTTGCTGCCCTTTAAAATTCACAAACACATTTGACATGCACTGGCCCCATGTTCTTGTGGGAAAATTAGGATCTAGATCCTTCTTTCCATTTCAAAGATAAGAAAACCACACACAGCAAAAGCCTGTTTCTCACACCTTGTTGGCTCAGATTTGTTCTGGGATTTGCTCCTTCCTGTCCCATCTCAGGGCAAGGTCAATCTAGGTGTATTCTGACTGGTCTAACCCTCAGGAAGAGAACAGAATCATCTGGAAAAATGCTCAGGCCTACCTCAGACCAAATAACTCAGAATCCCAAGCAGGGCCAGGGACCCACCAGAAGGCAGGAAAGAGGGCTGGAATGGATCCTCCCCAGAGCACCTTCAGACGGAACACAGCCATGCGACATCTCCATCCTGGCCTTCTGGCCTCCAAGACTGCAAGACAATAAATTTCTCTTGTTGAAGCCACCCACTTGTGGTGCTTTGTCATGGCAGCCCTAGCAGACTTACATAGGTGGAAAGACAGGTCTGCCAGGACCATAGCAACCTGCTGCCTGGCCCTCTGGCACCCAGCGCTGCATGGACATGTGGTTTTAAGCCACAGAGAGTGTGGCTCCTGCTGGGCTTCCTGAAACCCAGCTGGCAGGTGAGGCTCAGGGAAGACGGGTGAGGAAGGGCCCTCCCCATGTGCAGCTCCAAGCATGGCATTCACAGGCATTCCTATAGGGTTCAGAGTTTGGGAAGCTGCATATGGGCCCTGTCAATTTTACCTCAGAATCACCCTCACTGAGTCTTAGTCCAGTGTGAAGACCTGGTCTGTCTTCAAGGACCGTCCTGCAAACATCTGAAAACTGCTCTTGCCTTTGTCCCTTGTGATAAGTTCTCTGTAGAAAGATGTTATTTCCTCAGAAAAATGTTATTTCCTCTTAAGGAATCTCTGCTTTGCCTTCTATCAGATGGTGACAGTGTTGGGACCTACAGCTTTCCCCAACTCCTTGATTAGGAATACCACAGCCAAAGTTCACCTCCTATCCAGAGTGTCAGCACCTGTACCTCCCTCTGCCTCTGTGTGACTTTCACATCCTTCTTATGGGAAAGCCTCAAGACAGCCATGGGGGTTATTCAAAAGTACCTCAAACATCATATGTATGCATTGTTAATAGTAACTTATTGATCTCCAAATGTACTGAGACAATTTGGCAAACCTCTATCTTTCTCCACTTTTCATGTCACGTCATTTCACTAAATGAAGCATGACTCATGGAATGATCATTGTGCAAAATTAATTTTCTTCTGATAACACATCAGAACTAGCTCTGGTTGCTGTTAATTGCAGAAGTTACTGCCCTGTCCTTTATTATTATTTGTAAATGAAATAGAACCCGTGAATAAATTGACTCAGTGTCGCCTCAGCTTATTTTTTCTTTCAGGAGACAGGCGGACATAGTCTACACTAGGCAGCAGCTGTGTCATTTGGTGACGTGGAGAATTCTTGGCCTGGAAATGTAGGCGCTTTGTGGTGGAGAAGGAGAGCTAAGAGTCTTTTATGGAAGGCATGTGACTGAAGGGGAAGCAGGAGAGGGATATGTCCTGTTTATGGACCAATTTTGACAATATTTCTATTTCAGCGTGTTGACTGGTTGCTATTTGGCTTGCTTGATGAACTATTTTTCCAGATGAGCAGAGTTGCATGTATACCAATTGGAGAGTTATTGGGATTTTATTTTGATAAAAGCTGCCCATGTGATGTTTGAAGAGAGAGGTGGTCCTCTCTCAGCTTCCCTCACTGTAACTTGGCTCTCAGTAATTCACTGGAGAGGAAAAGCATGGACTTTGGACATAACAAGGGGTGAGATCTCAGCCTGGCCAATACATGGCTCACCTCAGCTAATGACCTCTCAGTCTTGGTTTCAGTTTCGACATGTGGTTTTCACAAGAAGGAAATAAAGCGCCACCCATAAAGTGTTCTCCTCCTGCATGGTGCCTGGCATGAAGCCCACCCCTATTCTTCCCCCTGTTTAGGACCACTTGCCAGAGGAACAATAAAGCAGGGCCAGCACACAGCCTTGGGCCCCCTCCTCAGGGGGTCTGCAATGGTGGAGGCCTCTGGAAGGAAATCTGTTCTCTCTTCTGGTTGTGCCGTGAGTGGTGTGCAGGTTCTCTCTCCTCCGGGCTGTGGGCTCAGCCACAGTGACAGCTCGAGTTCCGGTCAACCTTGCTCCATCTCGGAGCCAACCTCGGAGCCAGGTGACTTGGGCTTGGGCGGGAAGCCTTACCAATTCACCAGCCGTTAGCTTTTGGAAAGATTAATAACTCTCTTTGTATCAGCTCCTGCAACTAGATTGTGGGGAAAACAACACAATATCATGTCGGGTTGCTGTGAGGAGGGTCAGCGATGGGTGTGAACTCAGATTTTGCAGGTAGTCACTCAGCACGTAGTCCCTTCTGTGCAGTGAGGCTGGGTTTCTGGGTTGACAGTTTAGCCATGGCTACCAAAATCCCAAACTTACCCTATGTTTGCATCCTCCTTGCTCCTAAAATAAAAAAAATCAGCTCTCAGTGACTGGTCTTCTGTCTGCATTATAAGATCAGATCACTGTGGAGGAAGATGTGCCAGAAAATCTGGGTTACCATCTGAGGTCTTTCAAGAACTTTTGGAGTAACCTTGCTTTCTCTTTCTTGGATTATTTTTTTCTTAAAGACAGTGTATTGGAAGGTGGAGGTGTGGAGGGAGGTAGATCACAGGATATTCTAGGATACTGTTTTTCAAACGATTTTGGGTTTTTTTTGCTTTTTATGATGAAAATTTTCGAAGTCAAAGTAGTGATATAACAAATCCCCATAAACCCATCATCTATCGTCAGAAAACATAAAAAAGAATCATTGTCATATTTTTTATAGATTGTCCTTCGCATAGATTGTGCTTTGCATCTTATAACTGGAGCATGATACTGTTTTGCCTACCAAACAACAAGGATACTTTTTTCAACCACAAAACAATGACCACACCTCACAAATTTAGTAGTAATTTCTTAATGTCATTGAGTACACAAGCTACACTCCTGTTTCTCTGAGTCTGTCCAAAATGGCTTTTTACAGTTGGTTTGCTTGAGTCAAAATCCCTCCCTTCTCCCCACCCTTTCTGGGCATGAACTTCTTGAAGAATCCCGACCCGTTGTTCTGCAGGAGGTCCCACATTCTAATGTGGTTAATGTCTTCCTCATGATATCAGTTTAACTTTTTCCCTTATCTCCCATTTCCTGTGGCCTGGAAGTTAGATTTCCTATGATATGATCATTAACGGAAGCACTTATTTCATTTGAGGCTGCAAAATGGTGATTTCCTAATTCATTCTTTCCTTCTGTGTTGTTTAGGTGGAATTTTTCTCTAGAGAGGAGTCTTCTCTCATCCACTGTGTTTATTGGGATATCCTGAAATATACTTCATATCAGATAAGCAGGCGGGATGCTTGGTTCTTTTCCTCTATTAGTTTTCTGAGCCCTGATGCCTCCAGTCGTGTCCAGTGGGTTATCCCTTTATTTTGTATCATTATGGATTTGTGGATTTTTATATATTTTACATGTTTTAATCACTGATAATCACTATTCTTTTTACTGCTCAAATTATCTCATTTTGAGTGTGTATTAGCCTGGGTTCTCCAGAGAAACAGAACCAATAAGATATAGAAGTATAAATATAATATATATAATGTTATATATTTATATGTTATGATACAAATACATATAATAAATACATGAATTTACTCTACGGAATTGGCTGACATATTTATGGAGGCCATGAAGTTCAAGATCTGGTTGGCAAGCCGGAGACCCAGGAGGCCAATGGTGCAGTTCTAGTCTGAGTACAACGGCCAGAGAACCAGAAGAACTGATGGTCTAAGTTCCAGACCAAGTCTGAGCCCAAAGTCAGAAGATCAATACCCCAGCTTGAAAACAGTCAGGCAGAGAGAAAGAATTCTTTCTTAGCCTTTTATTCTATTCAGGCCTTCCAAAGATTGGATGATGCCCACTCACATTGGGAAAAGCAATCTACTTCACTCCGTCTACTGATTCAAATGTTAATTTCATCCAGAAACACCCTCCCAGACACACCCGGAATGATGTCTGACCAATCGTCTGGGCAGTCTGTGTTCTGGCCAGGGCGACACGTAGATATACCATCACAGAGCACGAGAGTCCCTTCAAGCCGATTCCTTTGTTCTCTGTTCTCTGCGGCCTGGATAGCTCCCCATTTTTTTTTCTCACAAAAGATGCCCCAGGATCATTTTGAATCTTTCCTTTCTAGAACCTGGAATTAGTCACTTCTACTTTCACAGTTTTGCACAAAATGGATTCAAAGTTTCTTTCCCCCTCATCATTTCTAAACTTATGAATTTATGTTCTCTCTTTTATAAAAAGTTCAACTAAGTATTGTAATAGTCCCTCCTTATCTGCAGGGGATATAGTCCAAGACCCCTGGTAGATGCCTGAAACTTCAGATGGTACCCGGCCCTATATATACTACATTCTTTCCCTCTACATTCATACCTATGGTAAAATTTACATTATAAATTAGGCACAATAAGAGATTAACAACAATAACTCCTCTTTGGCATATCCAAATTGCCAGCATCACTACTCTTGCACTTTGGGGCCAATATTAAGGAAAATAAGGGTGACTTGAACACAGCCACTGAGATACTCGACAGTCGATCTGATAACAGAGGTGGCTACTAGGTGACTAATGGGCGGGTAGTCTATACAGCTGGACAAAGGGATGATTCACGCTCCTGGTGGGATGGAGTGGGACGATGCAAGATTTCTTCATTCCACTCAGAACAGCTAGCAATTTAACATTTATAAATTGTTTATTTCTGGAGTTTTCAATTTAATATTTTTCAGACCGGGATTGATCACGAGTAACTGCAACCGCAAAAAGCAAAACCGTGGATAAGGGGGGACCACTGTATTTTATTTTGCTGATTTTTTGCAAACCCCACCTACAGGATTTTTCAAATTTTGTGGTTTCTTTTTATTTATTTTATTAATTTTTCTTAGAGTTTTGAATTTAACATTTTTTTAATCAATATAGGCATTTAATGCAATAAATTTTCCTCTGCTTTAGCTGTATCACATAGTTTATGATTTGTCTTGTTTTCAATATGCTTATTTTCCAGAAATGCTTCAGTTTCATACTATTCATTGCTCTCTTTAATCCAAGAGTTTTTAATAGAGAGTTTTTAATTTCCAGCTAAAGAAAACTTTGTGGGCGTGTCTTTTATTAATTTCTAGTTGTCGTAAGTCAGGTTTCCTCTAAGGCAGACCCTGAGACAAGGGATTCAGGTGTAAGTCATCTATTTGGAAGCTGATCCCAGGAAGCACAGTGGAGGACAGGGATGTGGTGCGGGGTGACTGTGTTACTGTTCCAAGCAACCAGGCTCCTTCCTCTGGGCATCCTCTCTGCGACCCTGGACAAGGCACTTCAGAACATTCTGAGTGTTTTATACTCTTTAGAATGACTAGTTTCATTCATTGTCTCTCTTTTTTTGAACTTTTTACTTTTCAATAATTATAGATTCATGGGAGCTTGAAAAGATAGTACAGAGTCCCCACATACCATTCACTGAGTTTTCTCTGTGGTAACTACAGTACAGTGTTGACACCAGGAATATGACATCGTACAATGTGTGTGTGTGGTCCTAGGTCATTTTATCACATGTGCAGATTCATGTAACCACCACCACAATAGAGACACAGAACTGTTCTGTCACCACAGAGATCTCCCTCCTGCTGTCTCTTTAGAGTCACACCACTTGCTCCTACAACGTCCCTAGACCGTGGCAACCACTGATCCCCATGCCTCTAATTTTATGTTTTGAAGACATTACATACATGGAATCACATGCTATGTGGTCGTTAGAGATTGGCTTTTTGTCACTCAGCGTAATGCCCTTGAGATCTATAAAAATTGCTATGTGTAACAATCGTTCATTCCCTTTTATAGCTCAGTTGTATTGAATAGTGCGTATCCACAGCAGATTGTTTAACCATTCACCTATTGAAAAACATTTGGTTCTTTTCCAGTTTTGGCTATTACAAATAAGGCAGTAATTAACTATCATACACAGGTTTCTCTGTGGACTTGAGTTTTCATTTCTCTAAGTTAAATGCCCAAGAGTGCACTTGCTGTGTTTTATTGTGAGCGTATGTTTATTTTTGTAAGAAAATGCCAAAGTAGTATTTTCCAGGGGTGTGTGTCATGTTACATTCCTACCAGAAAATCAGGGATCCAGTTTCTAGACATCCTTGCCACTGTTTGGTATTAGTGATATTTTCTACTTTAGCTGTTCTAGTAGGTGTGTAGTGATATCTCACCATAGTCTTAATTTGCATTTTCCCTCATAGCTACTAACCTTGAACATCTTTTCATTGCTTATTTAAAATCATATATCCTTTCTATGAAAGGATATACATGTTCATATATTTTGCACGTTTTCTAATCTGACTGTTCGTTTCTTTTTTCTATTGAAATTTGTGGCTTCTTTGTATATTCAAGATATAAGATCTTTGTCATGTATAGGGGTTGCAAATATTTTCCCCCTGTCTATAACTGGCCTTTTTAAAAATAAACTTCAATTTTTATTACAGTTTCAGGTTTACAGAAAAGTTATAAAGATAGTACAGAAAATTCCTGTGTACTCAAACCCACTTTTCCCTGTTATTACGATTTGTTACAATTCACGAACTGATCTTGATACATCATTATTAATTAAAGTCTATACTTCATTCAGTTTTCCCCACATTACCAAATCTCCTTTTTCTGTTGCAGGATCCCATCATGTTTAGTTGTCTCCTCAGAGTCCTCTTGGCTGTGACAGTTTTTTAGACTTTCCTAGTTTTTGATGACTTTGATAGTTTTGAGGGGTGCTACCCAGGTATTTTGTGGAATATTTCTCTATTTGGATTTGTCTTATATTTTTCTCATGGATGGACTTGGGGATATGGGTTTTTGTGGAAGGAAGATCATGGAGGTAAAGTGTCATTTTTATCACATCATCTCAAAGGGACTGCAGTGCAATTCTGACACTAACCACTGGTGGTTAGGTCCCACTTTATAGGTTAGGGTGCAGAATCTCACAAGACTCCCTCACTTCAGACATCATCTCAAGCTTGGGGGTTCCCAGGCCACCCTCACTTCTGACCAGCTGGTTACAAATTTGGGTTATACACCAACCCCTCAAGTTCTATAATTTGCTAGAATGATTCAGAAAACTCAGTAAAGTACTATACTTACTATTACATTTTTATTATAAAGGTATCAAATCAGGACCAGTGAAAAGAAGAGACCCATTTGGTGACCTCTGGGAGTGTCCCAAATGTGAAGCTTCCATGTCCTTAGGATGTGTCATTCTGCAGGCACACTGACATGTTTCAACAACCAGGAAGTTACCTGAGCCCTGGGTCCAGGGTTTTTGCTGAGGTTTCATTACAGAGGCATGATTGATTGACTCATTAACTATGAGACTGAACTCAATCTCCAGCTCCCTCCCCTCCCTGGAGGTCAGGCTGATATCACACATCTCAAAGCCTCAACCTTCTAATCCCATGGTTGGAGGGGTTTTTTTGGTGAGGAAGATTGGCCTTGAGCTAACATCGGTTGCCAATCTTCCTCTTTTTTGCTTGAGGAAGATCGTCCCTGAGCTAACATCTGTGCCAATCTTCCTCTGCTTTGTATATGGGATACTGCCAGAGCATGGCTTGATGAGTGGTGTGTAGGTCTGCACCTGGGACCAGAACCAGCAAACCCTAGGCCACTGAAGTGGAGTGAGAGAACTTAACCACTACGCCACTGGGCCAGACTGATGGTTGGAGTTTCTAACGTGACCAACCCATCGTGAACCTCTCTCGGGGCCCACTGTGAGTCACCTCATTAGTATAAACTCATGTGTGGCCCCAGGAGCCTTCCATGAATAACAAGACACTCCTATCGATCAGGAAATTCCAAGGGTTTGGAGGATCCTTCCCAGGAACCATGAACAAAGACTAGTCAAAGTCTTTATTACCCAACAGGTGCATATTGTCAACACGACTAATCACTGTTGATGTTGACTGTTGACTGTGATCCCTTGGCTGAGGTGTGTTTGTCAGAGTTCCCCACTCTAAAGTTATTCTTTCTGTTCCTCTTTTCCACACTGTATTTTTTTGAGGAAGTCAACATGCACAGCCCACACTTGAGGGAAGGAGAGAAATGCTCTGACAACTCTGGAGTATTGACATGAATTATTTGTAATTCTTCTGCATGGGAGATTTGTCTCTTCTACATTTATTTATTCATTCACTCCGTGTGAACTCAGGGATATTTATTTTATACTTTGGGTTATAGTTCAATGCTACTTTATTTATCTTGTGGTCAAAATCTTGCAGTTTTGGCCATTGGGAGCTCTTTCAATTGGCTCCTGTGTCCATTTGACATTCCCACATGATTGTGGGGCATTTTTGGGGGGGGGGGAATATACTTCCATTTCTAGCAATATGAGATGCTCCTGGCTCATCTTGTATGTTTTCTGTCTCTGCCCTAGAATTAGTCATTTCTCCAAGAAACCCTCATGCTTTTTATTGGAGAATGGAATTAAAAGTCAAGATCGGGGTGCCAGGTGTGCTCGCTGCTACTGGGGTATCCTTGCTTCTAGGCTCTTTTGGCTGATGGAGGAAGGAAATACAGGTGTGTATGCTAACCTGGGTATACATATATATATCTAAATATTTCTATATGTGACCTGCTGTATCTACATTAAGCTAAACGTGAGTTCACACTCATGTCTCCAACTCTAATCTATCAACCCACAGACCTTTCTAGCCTCTTCCCATTGCTTATCTGTAAATTCCCACTCCAAACAGTGAGACACCCGGCTCTCTCTCACCACCTGCCATTCATTTACTTAGTTGTTCAGTTCCAGCATGTGTGTATAGAAGCATGTATTATCAAAATTGCTAACCAGTACGCCCACGAGATAAAAATGTATGAAGTACAGTGTACAATTTCTTTTGTGTTTAGTTTAATAGACTCCACTCATTTCCAGTTACTTATGTCAGCATCTCTCCCCACTCCCTCCTATGAGGCTGTTTCATACATTTGAAATAGAGTTAGATTGTTTTGTCGCAGTCTGCATTTTGTCCTAAAAGCCAGTGACCTCCTAAATGATTTTAACTTGCTTACAGTGAGGTTCCCTCGATGTTGCAAAGTTATGTGTGTTTTGACAAATGAATTGTGTCACGTATGCACAATTGCAGCATCATATAGAACAGTATGATCTAAAAATCTTAGAATGTCCTGTGCTTTGCTTATTCAGCGCCCCATCCCTCCCTCTCAGCTCCTGGAAACCACTCATCGTTTTCCATCGCTATAGTTTTACCTTTTTTAGAATGTCTTATAATGGGAGTCATATAGCATGTAGGCTTTTCAGACTGGCTTTTTTTCACAATATAGAAATTTTATCAGTGTTTTTTCGTGGTTTGATGGCTCTTTTCTTTTTAAAACCACTCAATAATATTACATTGTATCCACGCAGCACAGCTTCCTTGTGTACTCACCTATTGAAAGACATCTAAGTTGCTTCCAATTTTTGGTGATTTGAACAAAACTGTTATAAACATCAGGATTCAGGTTTTGTATGGACATAAGTTTTTAAAAAGCTGAGCGGGTACTTAGGAGCCCAAATTCGCTCAAATAGAGAACATTAAGGTGTCATTTCTCTCTTGCTTCTTTCAAGATTTTTTCTTTGCCATTAGCTTTCAGAAGATGATGATGCATCCTGCTGTGGATTTCTTGAATTTGTTCTAGTTGAGGTTCGCTCATCTTCTTGGATACGCAGATTTCCGTCTTTTACCAAATGCATGGAATTTCCAGCCATAATTTCTTTAAATAGTTTTTAGTCCCATTCTCTTCTAGTCTCCTTTTGGGACTTCAAGGATGCAAATGCCAGATATTTTCTTATAGTCCCACAGGTACTGGAGACTGTCCATATTTTTGTTTTAATCCATTTTCTCTCTGTTGTTCAGAATGGATAACTTTTATTGTTGTATTTTCAAATTCACTATTTTTTTCTCTTTCCTCCATTCCACCAACTCCAGCTGTTCAGTTGTTTATTTTGGTTATTATATTTTTCAGTTCTAAAATTTCCATTTGATTATATTTTATATCTTCTATTTACTAGCTGAGTCATCATTCCATCTCTTTGCTGAGATTTATTTTTTCCTTCATTTCAAGTGTATTTGTAATTGCTCATCAAGGCATTTTTATTATCGGCACTTTAAAATCATTGTCAGATATTGCTAACACTTGTGACATCTTGGTTTTGGCATCTGTTGATATTTGCTCTTATTCAAGTAGTTATTTTCTTGGGTCTTGGTATGATTTGTGATTTTCACTTGAAACCTGTGCACTTGGGTATGATCTTCTGAGACTCTTGTTCTTACTTAAATCTTTTGTCATAGCAGGTCTCCCTTGGTGACATCCCAGTAGTGACCCAAATTTTCTTGTCAATTTTATTTACCCATTGCCTTTAAAAAAAAAACCTTTTGTCAGTTACAGACAGTTACTGTTTTACTCTGATGCTTTTACAAATACATTTCATGTTCAAAGAGATTCATGGAAAAGACTTTGACGAGTACTCTGGAATACAGGTGTTGATAACTTTGAGATCATAACACTGAGCTGGGCGGGAGTTTCTGGAACTCGAGAGGAAGGCTGATTGCTCTGATGTTTTGTGTTCTGAATATAAAGGATCCCTTTTTCTCCTCTCCTTTAAGCCACTTATAACTTACAGCAATTGTGTAAAGTGTATCTTTGCAACAAAGGTCGAAACATTCATCTTTTTCTCTCTACCTGATCCCTCCAGAATTCAGAAAAAAGTATTCTTTTCATTACAATGGATGTATTTGCACGAGTTCAGTGAAAGTCTGTTCTTCTTGCAACAAAACACAATTGGAAGTATTGGCTACATTACCAAGGCTTTGACTAGAGTGTTATATTCAAGAAGGATGTACATAGTCTCAGAAATGACCAGATAGCTTTAAGAAACTGCTTGGAAAAATCAGCCTAGGACCTTGCTTACAAGATTTCAGCAAAGTAATCTTTAAAAAGAGCTTATATGATCAATCACTATTCTTGTTGCATTTATATAAAGAATCAGGTCAAGTTTAATACAAACAAATTAGTTTTACCATGATTATCTTTAACGATCCAGAATCTCTCTCTGACACTAGAGGAATTGGCTGATTCCACAACCTAAACAGTTTCAGCTCATCAGTGGTCACTTAATTCATTGGCCAAGGTTTTAGATAACTAAAGGTTTTAGATAACTGTATAACCCTTGATTATCTACTTCCTGAGCTAGAAGCCATCTGTGCAGTGGCAAACACCTCCTATTGCACATGAATAAATGCCTCTGGGGTAGTGGAAACCCAATTACATAGAATTAGAGAAAAAGCACATCGGCTACAACAAATTTCTCCTAACAATCCACTGTCTTTTGATTTATTCAGCTGGTTACCTTCAGGCCTGGGCTCCTGGTTTAGAACCATCCTGCAAACTGGGCCTATAGTATTGCTCTTAATCTTGCTCTGTATAATTGTGAAGTTCTGTACCTATTGCCTGCCGAACCTCTGTAAGAATGATGTGCCCAATAAGGTGATCCTGGCTCAGCACTTTGAGATGACTTCCTTGGAGAAATATAGACTTTAGATGGGAAATGCCTGAAAGTTCTCCCTCCCAAGCTTCCTTGTTACTTCCTTGTGGCCTATATGGTTTCCAACCACTATGCACCTTCCCTCCAATGTGGGACACGACAACCAGGAAAGGTCATTCCTGGCACCAAGGGACAAGACAACTATGGGCAGAGAACCTGACTGTTGATCAGTGATGCTTCTGGAGAAATATCTTGAACAAAAGGGTAAATGTGAAAATTAATACAAGAAACTTACCTAAATTGGAGTTGGGAAGGCCTGTAGGGGGAGCTCTCACACCCTATCACACACCATCCATTACTTCAAACAGGAAGAGACATAGGCTTGCATCTTCAACAGGAAGTACATCTACTTTACTATTGAAGGAAGATTTGTCTCCCCACCTGGCACCAGCCCAGCCAATGAGAAACACCACAGCTCAGCCAATAAGAAGCTGTTGCCCCCCCTAAACTGTTACTCTCCTCCAATGAAATTTTGGTTAGAACAGTTCCCCCCCCCTTTTTCCCTATAAAAGCAAGCCCCTTCCTTTGTTTTCTGGATTTGCCTGTGGTTTGCCATGGCATGCACAGCCTGAACTGTAATTCTTTTGGTTATTCCTGAATAAACTCATTTTGAGGGTAAAGTAATAGGCAAATTTGCTTTTTAAGTTGATAAGACAATGAAATATTATTCATCACTATAAAGAAATGAGCTATCAAGCTGTGAAAAAACATGGAGGAAACTTAAATGCATATAGCTAAGTGAAAGAAGGCAATGTGAAAAGGCTACATACTGTATGATTCCAATCATGTGACATTCTGGAAAAGGCAAAACTATGGAGAACATAAAAAGTTTAGTGGTTGCCAGGGGTTGAGGGAGGGATGAGTAGGCAGAGCACAGAGAACTATAATGGTGGATACATGCCATTATACATTTGTCCAAACTCATAGAATGTACAAACCAGGAGTGAACCCTAATGTGAACTATGGACTGTGGGTGATAATGGTGTGTTATTGTAGGTTCATCAGTTGTAACAAATGTACCACTCTGGTGGGGGATGTTGATAATGGGGGAGGCTATGCATGTGAGGGGTGGGGGTAGGGGGTTGAGAAATCTCTGCACCTTCCACTCAGTTTTGCTGTGAACCTAAAAGTGCTGCACAAAACATGTCTATTAAAATTACTCTATGCTTGGGAGTCAAACAACAGGCACAAGCTAGAATTGACCTGTGATCTGTAGTTAGCTGACCTCTGTTCTGCACCTATCAATTTCTCTGACAGAGTTTTCTGTTTTTGTTTTATTTATTTCCAGTGTGTTTTTTTCTGATCTTTTTTTTCCTTTTTCTTTTCTACTTTTTGTACTGTGTTCCTCATGTTGTTTTAGTCTGCTGGGGCTGCCATGACGAAATACATAAACTGGGTGGTTTGAACATCAGACATTTACTTCTCACGGTTCTGGAGGCTGGGGTCCAAGACCAAGGTGATGGAAGGCGGGTTTCATTCTGAGGCCTCTTCTCTTGGCTTGCAGGTGGCCATCATCTTATAGTGTCCTCATACGGCAGAGAGAGAGGATGGTCCCTGGCATCTCTTCTTATAAGGACACTAATCCCATGATGGGGGCCTAATGTTCATGGCCTCATCTAACCCTAATCACATCCCAAAGGCCCCACCTCCAAACACCATCACAGTGGGGGTTAGGGCTTCAACATACGAATTTTTTGGGAAAAGAAGCATTCAGTCCATACACATGGTATATATTTCTCTTGAGTTTTCAAGGTGGTAGAACGGGAAAGAGAGGAAGCATTACAGACAATTTGGGGAAACCCTTGCACTTCATATCAGGGCCTCTCCCTGTTTCCAAGATTGCTCTCCAACTCCTGGAATGCAGGCCCCTTCCCTCCTTTTTTGTGGAATATTTTCTGAGGTTCTCATCTCCCTGCTTCAAGACTAACTGCGCTAATGCTCAGGTTTTGTTGAACTATTTCCTGGTCTTTTCTTTTTTCTATCGAGTTGTTTTCCCTTTAGCTCCCCTGCTCTGAGAGTTTCTGGAACCAGGTGGCTCCCCCAGGCCTCTCCCCCAGCGCAGAGTGGGCCTCACAGATCAGTGTGAATGGGACAATGCTCCAAAGGCTTTGGATGTGCTCTCTTTCAACGGTTGGTCTGAGGGAGTCATAAATCCAGGACCACCAGAACCATTGGGGCCATCTGCATCACAGCCCTGGAAGCTGAGACCTGATGGCAGCTCCGCACCATTCCACGGGGGCATCTATTTTAATCAGAAATGCATCTCCTTGAGCATATCCTGGTGAAATTGAACCTGAGTTGTCTTGAGGAACCCATCCTGTGTCTTTTACACAAAGATGAGAACAGGATAGTAGAAACAATGGAAATGCTTCCTCTCAAATATTTCGTGTGTGTGTGAGTCCTAGGTAAACTTAGAACTAACTGAAGGCCTTCTTTCTTTTTTAAAAAAGATATTCCTGTTTAGTGATTTCTTTCTGAAAAAAAAAAAAAAAAACATTACTTTTAGTTTCCCTGTCCAAAGTAATAATAATAATCCTAATAAAAACCACTATCATTTGCCAAGTGTGTCCCACTCAGAGCTGGGTGCCTCACCAGATTTTGGTTTTGAATCCAGAGCAAAATCAATGCTCTTAAACACTAAACAAGATGAATTCTTTTGCTCTAAGCATGGTCAGAGCTGAAAATGGGAAGCAGTCACTATAGCAGCACAGTTTATACTATAAAAGTGAAGTCAGTTTCCGGCAGGGATCAACGAGCACGGGACTCTTACAATTCCCTAAGTGACTGCACACAGGGTTGGATTATTTGGATAGACTGAATTATGTTTTTCAAAAGTGAATTCTCGTCACATGTCTCTTCACAAAGGGGTGGGCTCCGTGAGTGAACAGCGATACTCCTGGTGGGAGGGCAAAGCTATAAAGAGATGCTCCTGACTTGGTGTCGACTGCCAGTTTCTGGAGCCTGCAAACATTTAAAACTCTTCAAGAGCACCCGTTATGTCCAGTCCTCCCTGGAAGTTGCAGCCCAACTGGACAGGTCTGCTTTCACCAGGATACACCAGTGCTTCCTTTCCAGTGCCCGAATGTGAGCCTCGGAGGGGGCTCTCCAAGGACAATGCAGTCACCTGTCCTGTGGGCCCTCTGTGTGAGAAAGCTTTGCTCAACAGTTGCCTTGTGACTTTTAATTAGGATGAAATTGTAGGTGGCCCTGATCCCAGACCTTCCTGCCCAGGGTGAACTGGGCTGAATGCTGTGATTAACACGCCTGAGCTCGGCCCAGCTCTGCTCTCCTGTAGCCTCACACCATCAGGAGTAAAGCTGAATTGCTAGCGCCCTGTCAGGGGGATTTCTGAATAGACAGTTTTATTAAATTAACATTCTGGCCTTAGTTGTCTTGAGGCAAGAAGTGAGGATTGAGATTGGAGCAAGGGGCACCCACAATCTTCTCTCTGCTCAGAAGAGACAGGGTGCAAAGGCAGAAGAACAGGGCGAGGCGGCGAGGGAACTGGACATGGTTTGTAGGGTTTTGGGGTGCCCGGCCTTCTCGGGCTGAAAGAAGGCTCCTGAGACCACAGCTTGGTCAGCCTGACTTGTCTGCACCAGACTCATGGGCTGCACAGACATTGGGACCCGGAGCCTGCCCAAGGCCACCTGCCCGGCGAGCACTGTGGAAGGTCACAGGGCGGTCCCTCAACAACTCTGGCTTCAGGGGCCCATCAAGTCTCACTCACTCCCTCTCCCTCCCTCCCTACCTCCCTCCTTCTCTCCCTACCTCCCTTCCTCTCTCTATCTCAGGTCTTTCTCTGTCTCTCTTTGTCTCTGTCCCTCTCTGTCTCTCTGTCTCTGTTTCTCTGTATCTTTCTGTCTCCGTCTCTGTCTCTCTAGCTGAATGCTGAGGTTGCATGTCCATGGGAAACTTAGCAGACATTCTCGGATTTCTGTGGTTACACACGTGTGTGAAGGTATCTCTGATCTGCTCTGTGCTCAGCCTTCTAAAAGGCAGGCGGATTCTCCCACGCCATGCCAGCTCTCAGGTGTGACTATAATAAAAGGCATTATCCAGTGATCCTTGGAGAGAAGGTGTGCTGTGCTTCTGCCTTGAAATTCTAAAGAGAAAGCCAGAAGACTCACTGACTCTGGTGTGCTTTTTGATAATTTAGCACTTTCTCTGATGACACACCTCCCCGTGCTGAGGCCGCCTTTGCCTAGAGATGCCTGGGTTGGCTGAGGCAAAGTAGATGCAAGGTGAATCCGGCTCCCTCCAGTCAAGGATAGGAGATGGTGCAACTTCAAAAAGTGTTCAGCCCGGGGGATGAATGACGAAAAAAATGAAATGAGGAAAGATTTTTCCCCCCAAAGAACCCCAAGATAGCTTCCTTAAGCACGTCAAATAAGACTAGCACTTCTTGACACACCAAATTGGCATTCATTGACCCTTGCAAGGGCTTGGTCATACACCAGGGATGCCCTGAGCAGCAGCAGCAGGGAAGAATGAATTTGGTCAGGGCAGGAGATGCCTGCAACTGAGTCTCAACCTGCACTGCTGGGGTATGGTGGTTGGATGGAAAGGTGAGAAAACAGAATGGGTAAGAACAGCCTTGAGGTTCTAAAGTTGGTTCATATTATTGCATCTGCTTGTGCACACACTGTCTCATATTTCTGGGCCAAACACTTGGAAAGTAAATCCTTTCCACCCACCTGGAGAAATAAAGAGGAAAGAGGGAGACAAAGGGAGACGACAAGGGTGGAAATGGAAGAAAAGCAGGGAGAGAAGAGAAGACAGAGGAGGCAGGGGGGGAGGGAGAGAAGGAGAGACCAGGGGACACTCAAGGATTCTCCCTCAACCTTCCTCTTGGGAAGAGGGAAACACCGGCTTAATCCCACCACCACAGCTGAAACAAAGAGTGGGTTCTCACCACCTTTGCCCCACAATTCTGTCCTTATGTGCTATCCTCAGCTGCTGAGAATGGCTCACCGCCCCAAAAGTCCCAATCACATTTATAGTTGTACTTGGGGCTGTGCTGTCTCAATCTTTTCATCTCCACGCACACCAGCATCCTCAGAGAAGTTTCTGGACCTCCTCTATCATGTTTTCTGTGTTTTCAGTCTAGCTGACTTTCGGGATCACAGATTGCTTCTTTTTAAATTCTTTTTAACAGCAAAGTTCTGGCACACTGTAGATGCTCAAAAGTCTTTAAAGGATGCTGAGCCAAGCATTTACGTGACACATTGTACCGTGATTGCCCATTGGTTTTCTCCTCTCCTCCACGTCTGTGAGGATAATTTGAGAACAGGGACGTGTTCAAAATGATGTGTTTGTAACCTGAGTGTACCCAGTTCCTAGCACGGTTCCTGACAGTCAGGAATAATCACTATGTGCTGTTTGGGAACAGACTAAGTGTGTTATTGTATTTCATTGATTCTACTGTGCACATTTTGCTTGCATTTTAACATATCTGAAATAAAGGTGTGCTTCATGATTGATGTGTACCTTTAATGCAATTATTTTCTTTTTGAAAAGCTATTAACACACTGATGAAAGCTTAAAATCAAATACTACAATCATACCAGTATAAAGAGAGGGTTACCAGGGAAAAGTTGTATGTCTCGTACACTGTGAAAATGTCCCAGATAATTTACACTCTTTTGGATGCATAGTAAAATTATTTTTGTGACTATGGAATTAGTAACTATTCTGACACTTTAGAAAAATGACAGAACTCGCTTCCACCTAGGACAGAATTCTACAATAATTTGGCATTTATCTGACAAAAGTAATTTTTATTGGTATAAATAATGGAATGAACAGCATAATCAATGGTCCATTCACTGTATTGTTATTGCTTAACTGAGTAAAGAAGATTACTGATTGTTTTCAAACTGGTGTGAACAGTGAATTGCCCCAGACTTCGTGAGTTACAAGGCCAAGAACCCGAAGTACAGATTCCAGCCTGCTGGTGGGTTTGGCATCTGGTAAAAATGATGACAAAATTGGGAGTAATGTGTCTCTGTGAATTGGGAGGCATTGTTATGCATTTGGAAGGAGGGAGAAACCAAACCAAAGAGCATTCTGTAGATTGGTGGGGAGCTCTTCAGGGAGAGAAAGAATAAATGTGCTGGGTTGGGTTGGCATTGTTTGAGGGGTGTGAGATGGGAAAGAACCACAGGAAAATGTGCAATGTTAAAAAAAAAAGACCTGTAAGAGGAAGAGAAAGAACAACAATAACCACAGGAGTCAAACTTGAAATGATTCCCAACACCCATTCAAAAAGAAATCATGATGGAAGTCAAGTCTTCCTGTGACAAACAGGGACAACAAAATAGTACAATGAGCTATTGTTCACCAAGGTCCATGAGATCTGGAGAAGGACACGAAAGCATAGAAATTAACAAGCAGAGAAAAACAAAACTAGAGCAGACTGAAGTCCATTGAAGGAAACATCCTGAGGGGTGCCATTCACAAAGAAGAGGAGACATGGCATCAGTACATGGAGTTTGCCAGTGACACCAACCCCAGAGAGAACAAGTCCACTAGAAGACCACAGGAGGAAGCCCAAAGACCTAAGCAAGCTGACACCATCCACGAGTCCAAGAGCAGGAGGGGTAGAGAACCAGGCTTTGGAAGCTAAACCCCTCAGAGGGGCTCACACCGATCACTCAGTCACTCCTAATGTTTGATCTTGAACAAGTTCTTCACCCTCGCCCTGCTGCAGACTCCACCTCTGTGAAAGGAGACAGTACTGCCTCCCCGGGGTGTGGGGCAGGGATGGGTGGTTTGTGAGAATTAAGTCATCTAACACAGAGGTCCCTGTGGGACTCTCAGACCCACGCGTGCTGCATGGTGACTACTAATACGATTAATAAACCAACAAGGACAGACAGGTAGCAGAGTCAAATAGGCACACTAAAACTCAGATGTACCAAGAAAATGTGACTTCTTTCTTTATGTTAGAACTCTTGGCATTTATTTGGAGTCCCCATTCCCTGGTAACCAGAAGAATAAAATTAAATGTCTGATCCAGTTTGACTCAATGCAAGCTACAGTTTAAATAAAACATTTAAAGATGTTTGGCCTATCATTCGGGTACAAAATGCTTAACTTCCTCAAAGTAGAATGTGTTTTAAGTACATTTAATGTACACAGAAGGTGGGTGGGAGCAAAGTTATATTAGCGCAAAGAAATGACACCATAGAGTGACTCACCTTCACAGGAGGAGATGAAGCAAACCCGAAATGTGGATCAGAAGGTTAATATAATAAACTCTTAAATATAGACTTCTCTTTTCATCTCTCAACTTCTCTAAAAGTTGTAAAATTACATGAAGTAAAAATTATAGTTTATTGTTGGGTTTATAACATATATGAATGTAATATGAAAAATAATTATATCACAAAATGAGCTGGTGGTTAGAACCATATAGGGTAAAGTTTCTATATTTTGTAGGATTAAATTAATATAAACATGGAGTACATTTGAATAAATTAATAGGTATATTGTAAACCCTACAGAAGCCACTTTTTTTTTTTGCTGTATAATTCCATTTATGTGACATTAGAGAAGAGTAAAACTAACCTCTTGTAACAGAAGCAGAGCAGTGGTTTTCTGGGGCCTGGGGTTAGGCGGTCAAGCTTTTGCCTGCAAAGAGCATGAGGAAACTTTTTGGGATGTTGGAAATATTCTGTATCTTGATTGCAGTGGTGTTTATAAGAGGATATACATTTGTCAAAATTCATCAAGCTGTACAATTTAAATGAGTGCATTTTATTGTATGTAAATTATACCTAATAAAGTTGATTTAAAAAAAATTACCTGACAGAGTTTCTCAAGGACAGATGAAATAAAGTGGGCCCTTTCTGCATATCACTATCATGAATCTTCCATAGTAGATGTCTTGTCTTTGTCAACTCAGGCTGCCATAACAGAAAACCATAGACTGAGGGGCCTAAACAATGGACACCTGTTCCTCACAGTTCTGGAGGCTGAAAGTCCCAGATCGAGGTACCAAGCCAGTCAGTTCCTGGTGATAACTCTCTTCTTGGCTTGCAGATGGCAGCCTTCTCACTGTGTCCTCTCATGGTGGAGAGAGTGTGATCTCTTTCTCTTCTTATAGGGACACTAATCCCATCATGGGGGCCAAATGTTCATGACCTCATCTAACCCTAATCACCTCCCAATGGCCCCACCTCCTAACACCATCCCACTGCGGATTAGGGATTCAACATACGGATTTGGGGAGGACACAAACATTCAGTCCATAACCATACGTGTAGAAGAGGAGTCAAGATTTCCAGATTCATAAGCATCATGACAAATATTCAAATCTCCTATAGACATAAATAACACTGAGCACAGCAGATCTAGGGGGATGTGAAACTGCATGAAAAGCTGCATTTCTGGGCCAGGTCCTCTGGGGAGAGCTCCAGGACTGCCCTGGGTGAGGGTCCAGTAAGACAGATCAGCACTGCAGAGATGTGGGGCTTTGTTCCTTCCCTTCCTCCCTCTGCCTTCTTCTCCCTCCCCTCCCCTTCCTCTCCTTTCCCCTCCTTCCTTACCTTATCCCTCCCTTAGCACACACTTCTTCTCTTTTTCCTCCTTTTCCTCCCCTCTTCCTCCTCCTCCTATTCCTTCTTCTCCACTAGACTCACACTCAGGATCCTCAAATTGCAAAGGCATCTTCATATCTGATGGTGACATTCCATGTGGAAGAAGGAAAATCCACTGTTAGCAGCCCTGGGCATCTCTTCTAGGGCAGAGCAGGCTCACTTGGGGATGGCAGGCCTTGGGTCCGCAACCTTTGGCCTGGGTGTATCTGGAAGTGGAGGCAAACATTTGACATTCCCACCAGCAGCATACAACGATTCTAATTTCTCCACATCCTCACCATCACTTTTCACTTTCCATTTTTTTTATAGCCATCAACATTGTACTAGAAGTTCTAGCTGGGGAAATTTGGCAAGAAAATGAAATAAAAGACACGCAGAATGGAAAGGAAGAAGTAAAACAATCTCCATTTGCACAATCAATGATCTAATGCAGAAAAAGATCCTAAGGATTTTAAAAAAATGGACTAGAAGTAATAAACAAGTTCTGCATGGTATCAGGATACAAGTCACCACACAAAAATGTGTTTCATTTCCATATACCAGCGATGGTCAATGCAAAAATTAAATTAAGAAAACAATTCCATCTATAATAGCATAAAAATAATGAAACATTTAAGAATACATTCAATGAAAGAAGTGCAAGACTGTACACTGAAAACTATAAAATATCAAAATAAAGGAGATCTAAATAAATGTGAAAACCTCCCCTGTTTGTGGATTAGAAGATTCAATGCTGTTAAGAAAGCAACACTCCACAAGCTGCTTTACAGATTCAACGCAGTCCTCATCAATATCCCAGCTGCCTTTTGAATAGATTGACCAGCTCATCCAAATCCATATGGAATTGCAAGGGACCCTGCCCAGCCAAAACAATCTTGAAGCAGAAGAATGAGATTGGAGGGCTAACATTTCCCAATTTCAAAACTAACTACAAGTCACAGTAATCAAGACAGTGTGGTGTTGGCATAAGGACAGACTTAGAGATCAATGAACAGAACTGAGAGTCTAGACATCGTCCCTATCATATGGGTCATATGATTTCCAACCAGGGTGCCAAGACAGTTGGGTGGAAAAGAACAGTCTTATCAACAGATGATGCTGGGACAACTGGAGTTCCACATGCAAAAGAAGGAAGTTAGACCCCTATCTTACCCTATACCCCAAAATTAACTCTAAATTGATCATAGATTAAAATGTAAGAGCTAAATGTGTAAAATTCTTAGGAGAAAAGATAGGAGTAATTCTTCATGGATTGGGTCAGGCAATGATTTCTTAGAGAAAACACCAAAAGCACAAGTGACAAATTAAAAAAATAAGTAAATAGGACATCATCAAAATTTAAAACTTTGTGCTTCAACAGATACCTTGAAAAAAGTAAGAAGACAGAATGGGAGAAAATATTTCCAAATCATACATTTGGTAAGACTTGCATTATAAATTACTCTTACAACCCCATAATGAAAAGATACGTAACCCAATTCTTCTACAACTCAAATTCAAAAAAACTACATGAAATATTTAGATGTGAATTATATTCCTAATGTTGTTAGAATGTGTGAGGATTTTATTTAAAGACTCTCTTTTTTTCTGCTCTTTTATCTATGATAATGTTTATTTTGGGTTTCTTCTGCAGAGATTCCAATTATCTTTAGCTTGCACACGTACTTTCTACATCATTCTCACCAGTGCTGTGCCTTTGACTTCTGCATTTTAACAGAGATTCTGTATTTGTAATAGTAGCTAAGATTTGTTGTTAATTTATGATGTACCAGACAGTGGGCTAAGCTCTTAAAATATTTATGTATGTATGTATTTAAGTATTTATTTACTCCTTGCCATAAACCTATAGACAAGCAGCACTTTATCTTATTTTGCATATAAGGGAGCTGAAGCAAAGCATGGAACAATTCTTTGCAGAATCACCCAGGTAGTGACAGAGGGGACTGGAGCTCACACAGTTTGCCTCTAGAATCCGCACACTTGCTCACTATCCTACTACACATGGACTGCCAAGAAACTGGTATGTTCTAGTAGAGTAGGTTTTTTTTTTCCCTGCTGGCTGATATGTTCATCTCAGCTTTCTTGCATTCCTGCCTTATCTTCATCAGCATTTTTATATTTTGTTTTTCTTCTAAGCTAGGTCTGTCATACCTCATCTTCTACCTTTTGGTATTTGTTAATAAGTTAAGTAGAGAAATCCAATAATTTTCTTCTGTCTCTGCAACAAAACCTTCATCTCGATCTTTCTTGTGGGGAAAAGCATTGCCACGACCTGTGAGCATTAGAATTTCTAATATTTGCCTAATGACCTTAGAAAGTGGGATATTGAGTTACAATTCACAGGCAATTTAGATCATTTAGCTGCTTATTTCACAATCTTGGGTTGGCCAATGTCTACTGCTGACCGCAGAGCTTAGTCAAGCGTGGTCTTTCCTGGTATCAGCACCTTGTAAAACCCCAGATTCCAGGTAGTAGAGGAGATAGTTTTCAAAGGTGAAACAGGCCTGGCCAAGGACCATTTTTCCTCTCAGGGCAGGTAAAAAACTACCAAACCTGCCTTGGGGACTTGCCCACTCCTTCGAATACTCACTGTATTTCTTATTTCAAGCTCTGCAATCTTGAAATAACAACAACTGTACAGAAAGTGGTTACGGAAATAAAATGAGGAAATATTTAAAGTTCCCAGCAGAGTGCCTAACTTGTGAAAATAACCAATAAAGGGAATCTACTCTTTGATTGTTATTACTATTGTATTCATTATCAACAATAATAAATATACTTGAGAGTTTCTCTTTGAGAACTTTAACAAAATAAGCTAAAAATAAACTGAAAGAGAATTATTAGCGTGGAGGCTTGACTTGCTTATTCAGCGAATCCATCATAAACTGACTAAAACCCAATAGCCAATAAACATAATCCATACCAAGGAGACAAATGTTTGTAGTGGCATTCCGTGCACTTAGTTGTCATTGTTTCCCTTCCAATTATGTGCATAAACGTTGGGTAAAATTGCCTTAAAGGGAGACTGACTTCTCTAGCAATTTTTCAAAACTGAGGGGCCCTGTTTTGAGGCTCCCTGGGGTTACTATGGATTTCTAAATATGACAAAGCTGCCTGTAATTCTGTCCTGTAATTCCTTCAACTTAACTACCACTAAACATTACCAGTATTTTCACACAGTGAATTTACTGTGTAGTTTTTCATTTAATTCTTGCAACGTCCCTATGAGATGCATATAGATACCTGTATCTTTTATACCAGGAAACCAAGGCTCAGAGATAATTTGAGCGTTTTCAAGGCCACATAGCCAACAAATTTAACTTCATTTCTGGCTGGCTCCAAACCTCATGCTCTTACACATATCATATTTTCTTTTCAAGGTTGATAAATTACACATGCTCCAAATTATTCTAAACACCTGCTCTTATGTCGTGTACTGGAATCACAGCGTGGAATTTATTCATGGTGAAACAGAAATATGTGGGCCTTCTGACTCCCCATGGAGTCATTTATCTTGGGTCTGGACTTCAGATGCTGAAGTTTAGCAAATCAAATTTTAAGTTCATTTACAGATAACTAAGCTCTGAGCAAGTGACTCAGAGTAACAAGAGTTTGAAGGATATGATTCGCACACTGCAATGTCAATTCATTAAAGGACAATGAGCAGTTTTCTTGCTGAGGATGCCAATCCCCTTTCCTCACACAGGGCATCCTCCTCAGTGGCGATGTCTGCCAAGGCTCAGTGCAAAGGCAATTTGCTGAGCTTGGCATCTGAGCAAAGAGACCTACATTTCCTCAAAGTATATTTCTGGAAATCTCCAAAAGTCACACACATAAACCTTTTCTAATATTTCAGAAAATAATTAGGCTTGATTGTTTAGAGTCAGTGTTGTTTAAATACTAATTATAACCATGGGAAATTCTGGTGTAAACAAAGTAAACCAGGATTATTTCACTAAAAATTTATAGAGACAACAACAAAAACCCCAGAAACAATAAATGATGTCTAATGTTTATAAAGTGGGCCAAGCATGATTATAAACACTTGATATATATACTAGCTCATTTAATCCTTATAACAACCCTAGATTGTAGTCGTTTTATTAATTAGGAGACTGAGATCAAGCGGCATTACATAATTTGTTTACAAGCACGCAAGTAGTGGGAGAGAAGGCTTTAAACCTGGTGGTTAATGCCAAGGCTCTTAATCTCAATCTCTACATTATGTCATTCCAGGGATGGAGTTAACAACAGTCAAAAAACAGACTGTGTTCAGGAAGAATATACATATTACAGACTGAATGTGTGTGTTCCCACCAAATTCATATGTTGAAACCCAACTTCCAAGGTGATGGTATTAGGAGGTGAGGACTTTGGGAGGTGAATAGGTCACGAGATTGGAGTCCTTATGGTGGGATTAGTGCCCTTATAAAGAGACCCCAGAGAGCTCCCTCATCCTTTCCACTATATGAGGACACAGAGAAAAGATCGCTGCCTGTGAACTGGAAAGCAGTTCTCACCAGACACCAAATCTGCGTGTACCTTGATCATAGATTCCCAGCCTCCAGAGCTGTGAGAAATAAATTTCTGTTGTTTACAAACTACACAGTCTACACTAGCAATCTGTTAGAGTAGCCTGAACAGACTAAGACAATATGTCAGTGCCTCTGCATGTACAGGATGTTAGATATTTCTTTCTACCGTGTTCCATGATGGACTTTAGTTAAATAGCAGAAGACAATGGCTGTAAATGCAATTTTGAAGGAGGTCTGTAGCCTGGAATCTGAGATGATGATGTGGTGGGAAAACTTAAAAGAGATACATAGGTTGGAGCTTTGGAGACTTCTATAGAAGGTGGCACACTGGGAGCCTTTATTAAGAAAAGAATGGCATAGAGATAAAGTACACAGACTGTCCTGGTAACGCATCAGAGGTCTGAATAATTTGTGGTTCATGAGAGATGTTCTCTTGGTTGCTCTGAGTGTCACAGATGATTAGAAAAAAATAACTACTGCTTGGCAGAGAGAGGATTAAGGCAGACTCTGTGGTCCAGTTTGAGGATGACCATGGACCCTTCATCACTTGCTCAGAGTGGAGCTCCAGTGGCTGCTGGGTGACTGGCATTTGTTGAAGAGAAAGTCTTTATTGGGACATTCGGCATGGTGCTCCTCACCAAGAAACAGCCTCGGGGGCAAATGAAACTTTCCTCTTAGACGTAATACATGAAATAAGTCCCAACCCCCCAATTTTTCCTCAAAAATTTTTCTATTCAAAACATTCAAGTGATACTTCCATTTGAGTCAGAACTACTCTAGGCTGTGGCACTAAAACATGAGAAGAGTTAGTAAAGGTGTAACTGGCAGAAAGTAAGAGAAGATGAGAGGGAGAGAGACAGAAAAAGAGAGACTACTGAATTTATTACTATTTTGGCAAATATATAGAATATCATATTCCACATAATTGAATTTTTCTGTAAGGCTATTCATTTAAGTCTCTCAAATTCCTTTCTATATATTCAAGATTTGGAAAAATTTTAGGAATTAAGAAATTTAGAAATCTTTAAAAAAATGAATAAGTATCACTATATGCAATTGTTACTCCTGGATAATGAGATTGGCAGGTGCCTGTAGGGAGGGGGTGAGGAGATTTCCAGGTTTATTTTATACACTTTCTGTGTTTGACACTGTTATCACTAGCTTATATGACATTTGTAACTTTAAAGTGTAGGAAAAAATAAAGAGATCACAAACTTTCCAGTCTTCTTATATATTGTTGAACATGATGGAACTTTCTGTAGGATCCCTGTGCATACTTAGAGTGCAGAGGTGCCTTTCTCCAGTGGGAGATATGTACATAGTGCCCAGGTTGCAGCGATGAAGACAGCATTGCACTGGTGAAAAATACACATGTAGATCATTTGGACAAAATAGAGAGCCCAGAAATAGACCAACACAAATATGGTCAACTTGTCTTTGACAAAGAAGCAAAGGCATTAAATGGAGAAGAGATTATCTTTTTGACAAATATACTGGAAGAACTGTACATCCACATGCCTAAAGAAAATCTAGACACAGATCTTAAATTCTTTCAAAAAATTAATTCAAATTGGATCATGAGCCAAAATATAAAATGGAAAACTATAGAACTTCTAGAATATGAAAGAAAATCTAGGTGACCTAGGGGCTTTGGTGATGAATTGTGAGATACAACACCCAAAGCATGACTCATGAAAAAGAAATAGATAAATTGGACATTATTAAAATTTTAAAAATCAGCTCTGTGAAAGACACTCTTAAGGAAATGAAAAGACAAGCCACAGTGAAAGAAAATATTTGATAAAGGACTTGTATCCAAAATATACAAGGAATTCTTAGATCCTAACAATAGGAAAGTAAAAAAAACTCAATTGAAAAATGGGCAAGCATTTGAACTGACACTTCACTAAAGATGATATACAGATGGCAAATACACAATTAAAAGATACTTAACAATAATTTGACATTAGAGCATTGCAAATTAAAAGACAATGAGATACCACTACATGCCCATTAGAAGGGCTAAACAAAATATTGCAAACGTCAGATGCTGGTGAGGATGCAAAGCAACAGAAACTCTCATTCATTGGCAGTGGAAATGCAAAATGGCATAGCTACTTTGGAAGATGGTTTGGTAGTTTCTTACAAAGCTAAACTGTTTTATCATATGATGTAATAATCGCACTCTGACTAATCTACCCAATTGTTTTTAATGTAGGCATTTATTACTATGAACTTTCTCTTAGAACTGCTTATGCTATATCCCATAAGTTTTGGTATGTTTTGTTTCCATTTTTGTTTGTTTCAAGATTTAAAAAATTTCCCTTTTGATTTCTTCTTTGACCCATTGGTTGTTCAGAAATTGTTGTTTAATTTCCACACATTTGTGAATTTTCTGGTTTTCCTCCTCTTATTGATTTCTAGTTTAAACAATTGTGGTTGGAAAAGATACTTGGTGTGATTTTAATCTTCTTAAATTTGCAAAGACTTGTTTTGTAACCTACCATATGATCTATCCTGGGAAATGGAATGTTCTGTGTGTAAACCATTCTGAATGTAAACCATTTTTGAAGGTAATTTCAATAATTCTAAAGTTAAGGATTAAGGGGTGATTGAATACTCACCAATCAAACTGGAGCCAACAGCATTTTGTCCCTCTACCACTCCTCATTTCTCATTGACTTTAGTTGATATACCTTGCAGGACCATTGCTTCATAATTTACCTCTCATTCTCATTCTCACCTGGTCAGAAATTCTGTCAATATTTGATAAAATAATTTTTAGCAATTGCCCCAATATTTAATTTTTACAGATATGCTCTTCTATGGATTCAGCAAAACAAACTGAGAGTAGATTTGCCACTTAATAGATGCCACAGAAAACTGTTGTTAGGTGTTTGATACTTGCTTATCTTTATTTTGATACATTTGTGTCTCAGAACAACTCATGACCTGGTGCCAAAAGAACATAATGTCCACATTCCAAAGAGCATGTGAATGATTTGGGGTCACTGTTTATTTTCACATGTGAGTATTTAGAAATATCATGGGATAGCAGTCTCAGTTGTGTATTCTAAGCCACTTGTCTATAGAAATTATAAAAGTTATGATAGATAATTCTAATGCTTTATATTCTATATTTAATTCTAATGCTATATTGGCTATCATTCCTGCCTACCATTAGGATTCATATCAGTGATTTGAAAGAATATGTGAAATTGCCTCTGCATTTAGATATGATGTGTATATTACATGCTAATTTTAAGGTCATGCTTGGACCAAAATGATAACCTTGAAAGGAGAGGGAGTTAGCACTATGAAACTTACAGGATCCCTATTAGAGCCTTTCAACCTGGAAGCTTTCCAGCCTACATTCTCAGACTAAATGTGAATGCAATTTTAAAGGTGATGGTGAAAAAACAAAAGTAAATTAACGTGAAAAAGATCAGGACAAGTTCTTTTTTGGGAGGAAGATTGGCCCTGAGCTAACATCTGTTGCCAATCTTCTTCTTTTTGCTTGAGGAAGGTTGTCACTGAGCTAACGTCTGTGCCAATCTTCTTCTATTTTGTATGTGGGATGCTGCCACAGCACGGCTTGATGAGCAGTGTGTAGGTCCACACCCAGGATCTGAACCCATGAACCTGAGGCCACTGAAGCAGAGTGTGCGAACTTAACCACTACACCACTAGACTGGCCCCAAACAGGACAAGTTTTATGGAATCCCATTCCCTTATTCATTCATCATTCATAGTTTATTTTCATTTTTATTTTGTTTTGCTTTTTTCTTTGTCATGTAAAGAATGAAAGACTGAGTTGTTTTTAAAAAATCTTCACACAGAAAACAAAGATGTACAAAAATGTATATCTGGTAGTTTGAACCAGAATCTTGCCTCATATGTTTTTATGGGCCTACATTTACTATACATGTCTATAGTTGTATATCCACAATCACACTATGTGCAAAAATTGTTTCGAAGGTCTCTCATAATCTTGTAATAGAAGACTTCTCTCAGTACCCAATAGTGGAGAAGAACTTTTAAAACCATACTTGAGAGGGTGGTGGGCACTCGTGGGAGCTGTTTATTCATCAGGTATTTTGAGCTTTTTGTGCACACTGGGCGTGTTCTACATGCTGGAGATGCAGGTGTTAAAAAGGTAAACAAGGTTTTGGCCCATGAGGAGTTTACATTTTATAAGAAAGGAACAGAAGATACATACAGCAGAATAATATGTAATGTATTATCCGGTTCTGATTTTGCTAACTAAAGTGAAATTCAGCTAAATGGTGAGAGAAAAGAGGCTGCTTAGAGTAGTCAGACAGGAAACACCTCTTTGAGGAGATGATGTCTGAGCAGAGAAATAAGTAATAATTCCCCTAATTTCTTGGAGGCAAGCATTCAAGGAAGAGAAAACACAAGTGCAAAGATCTGAGGCAAGAACCAGCTTGGACGATCAAGGGATGGCTTGGAGTGGACAGAGCATGGGGAGATGGAGATGGTTTTAGCAGATGAAGTCAAAGGTGGTCAAACACCAGACCGTGTGAGGTCTAGTGATCTTGGTAAGACTTTAGATTTTTTCCTAAGTGTAGGAAATATTGAAAGATTTAAAAATAGGAGTGATGTGACATAAGTTTGGATATTAAAATATCACACTGGCTGCTTTAGAGTATAAGTGTAGAAAGTGGGAAAAATAGTGGAAGCAAACAGATGAGCAGTGGTGGATAATTTGTCTAAGATGTTATTGGTGCAGACTATGCAAAAGGATCAAATTCTGGAGACACATTTAGTAGAGCCAAATGGACTTGCTAGCAACTGGATGTGGGAGATGAGATTGAGAGACATCACCAATATTTTTAGGGTATTTTTGGCCTGAACAACTAGACAATAGTGATACTTTGTCACTGAGATAAAATGACCAGTAAAATAGAAATTTTAGGGGAACATCAAGAATTCATTTTTGGGGGCCGCCCAGTGGCGCAGCGGTTAAGTCCGCGCTTGGCAGCCCGGGGTTCGCGGGTTCGGATCCAGGTCGCCCGCCGACGCACTGTCTGTCAGCCACGCCGTGGCGGCGTCCCATATAAAGTGGAGGAAGATGGGCACGGATGTTAGCCCAGGGCCAGTCTTCCTCAGCAAAAAAGAGGAGCATTGGCAACAGATGTTACCTCAGGGCTGGTCTTCCTCACAAAAAACAAAAAGAATTCATTTTTGGAGGGGTTTATTCTGAGATAGTCATTAAACATTTAAAGGAAAACAGTGGAATAAACTTGGAGACCAGGAAAATGGGTGAGACTAGGGATATAAAAATGGGACACATCAGTATGGTATATATAAAAAACACCTGCAATGTTCCTGACTATACAATTCAAAAAGAAAATTTCACAAATGTAGGTATAACAGGATCATTGTAGAAAGTTAGAAAATGAAGATAAGCATCAACGAAAAAATAAAAATCATCTAGTTGATATTTTTTTTCCGAAAACTAAATGATTTCAAACTTAGGTGCCTTGCCTATTATTATAAATATTAATTTAAAATTTATCTCTGTGATTTTTTTAATTGAGGAAATTTTTTAGACTATGTAAAGCAAACAAAACAGGAGAATGAATCCTTGTATATCTTTCATCCAGCTTCAACAATTAACAACCTTCTGTCATTCTCCTTTCACTTACACCTCTTGCCATTCCCAGTGATTACTTTTTGGTTTATGAGATATAATTTACATACAGTAAAACGCAACTCTTTTACTATACATTTCTGTGAATTTGACAAATAAATATGCTCATATAATCCCTACTGTAATCAAGATCTAGAAGAATTCCAACACCCTCAAAATGACCCCAGATGTCTTTATAGTCATCTCAAACCCCATCTTCAGGCCCTGGCAAGCATTGATCTGCCTTCTGTCTCCATGGTTTTGCCTTTTATGATATGTAATACAAACAAAATCATGTAGCATGTAGCCTTTTGAATCTAGCTGTTATTTTGATGCTCAAATTTCCACAGTTTTTCTGGTGACAACCCTTTCAAATTGCTTCTTTGTCCTTTCAAATGTTGGCATCAGTTGTTTGAGTAATTCCTTCCTTTTGATACAACAAGAATTCCAATCTTATCTTGTACTTACCTAGCCTCTGCTCTGGAATCAACCATTTTCCCAGAATCACCAGTTACATTTAGTGGAAAATAGTGTTTAGAAGCCAAAATCTGGATGCTGGTGTGCTCATTGGTACCAAAATGCTGCCATTTGCTAGTCCTGTCAGTAGACAGAACTAAGAAATATGTGTCTATACCACACACATGCACATATATGCATTAATATTTATATAATATTATCTATCTATCTCTCTATCTATCTTTCTCTCTATCTATCATCTATCTATCTATCTATCTATCTATCTATCTATCTATCTATCTATCTATCTATCTATCTATCTATCATCTATCTATCTATCTATCTATATCATTTATCTATCTTGAAAACCACAAGTTCACACAGATGCCTTTGGTTCCAATCCAAAACTAAAAGCTTGATACTAGTTTTCTTTCTTTTTGTATTTGCAACTTTCTTTCTAAACAGTAAGAAACCTGGTTTCCCCTTTTCTTAATTTATTCACTTATTTAATCAAACCAACTGCTTGTAACGCTTGTCTCTCTTCTGGAGCCACTCTTTTTCCAAATTCTCAGATTCCCTTCTCTCTTCACTCAGATTCTCACACCCACTGTGAAAATGTCCACTTCACCCACTTCAGTACCCAATTCCTGTGCCACAAGCACAACTGCTTGCTGACCATGCCCTCCTCCCTCTACTTGTGTTACTTCTCTATCCTGGGCTATCCCAGGATAGGTTAGGTGCCCTCCTGAGTTGGCTTGGGGTCTGAAACTTTGTACCAGACCTTGTGTGGATGCCCTTTTCATCCTGATGAAACTCTAATACCCAAACTCTGGAACATCCCACATGCATGGACATCCTTAGCATTCCATTCAGGCTCCAGCAGGACATGCCAGGTCATCTCTGCTAATGGACACCTTCTTTATGCTATTTGGGTTCTAAACTTCCATGCATGGCTGCCCCCATATATGGACACCCTCTTTATCCTACCGGGGTTCTGACTCAGACCTGCTTTGGGCATGCATGGTGCACCTGTATGGATGGCATTCATACTCTGCTTGGGTCCGACAGCCTGCACCAGACTAGACACTGTCCTCACTCCCCTGGACATAGAGTGCCCCTCTCACATTGCACCCATGCCTTCCTCACCTCTCTTGGGATCTAACACCTCACACCAGACTGCATCTCCACGTTAGCACTACCCTCCCCCTGCTGGGGCTCTGGCATTCCATGCCAGGCCACTGTAATTTATAGTTGCCCTCTTCATCCTGCTGGGGCTCTGAGATGCTGCACCAGGGTGCCGACTACAAATGTCAACACTGTCTGTATCTTGTTTAAGCTCTAACAACACCTGCCAAATGAGTGCTTCACTAGGATGCCTTTCTCACCTCACTAGGACAGGGACTTCTTGTGCCAGGCTGCATCCCATCTTCCCCCATGGTATGGGGAACCTTATTGTCTCTCTTAGGATCTGATGCACAGGTCCGGGCACCACTTTGCAAGGATGACTTCTTTAATGATCCTACCCGGAGTGGGACCACCCTGGTGAAGCATTTATACCTCCTTCACCCCACTTGGGTTCTGAGACCCCTCACTGGGAAGCCCTCCTACATAGGCACACTCCTCAATCTGTTTAAACTCTAACATCCAGAGCCAAGAAGCTCACAAATGTAGGTGCTTCCCACACCACTCAGTTCTCATATCCATATCCAGGAGCCTCCCCTATGTGGGTGTCCATCCACCTCACTCGGCTCTGACACCCACATCCAGGACCCTCCCCAGTGTGGGAACCCCCACCCACTGAGCTCTGACACCTGCTCCAGTTCACCGTGACTGCTGTCCTCCACCTGCTGGCAAGGATGTTTTCCCCACTGTGTCCTACTTAATGGCTTTAGGACAAGTCTTTGTAAGAGGGAAGAGGAAGAGTAAAAGGAATAGAAAAAGAAGAGCGCCCATTATCTTTCCAATAGTATTTTCATTTTGGAAAAAATAATCTCATTACAATTCCTATTTTTCTTTTATTTTTTCCAGTTTTATTGAGATATGATTGACATACAGCACTGTATGAGTTTAGGTTGTACAGCATAATTATTTGACTTACATGTATCATGTAATGATTATTACAATAAATTTAGTTAACATTCATCATCTCATATAGACACAAAATATACATATACAATTCCTATTTTTCTAATTCACGTACCTCACCTCTCTTGCAGTTGGAATGAAAGCATAGAACCAGCACTCGCCAGTCTCATGCTCCCACACAAAACTCGCTGGTGAGAAACGTGAGGACACAGGAACTATGGGTGTTCCCACATTCAGAGTGTGTGTTTGGGTTGTGGTGGGGCACCTGGCCTTTGGTGGTGACCACTGGGGTGTGGTTTCCCAGTGGCCATGATGTCGAGGGCCTGGTACAGAAGTGGCTCGAGTAGCATGGTAGTGACTTTGCTCTGACTTCTTCCTCATTGCAGGGCCAGCAACAGTGAGAACAATTCCATCATCAAACCACTTCTGCACTTCAGTTTTGGACATCCTTCCTCCTAGTTGTAATCTCTAATGTAATTTAATAAACATGCTTTCTGTTCAATCAGTCGAGTCGACTTCTGCTTCTTGTAACTAATAAGCTTGCCTGATCCGGATGGCATTTAAGCGCTTAAGATTAGAGAATATTACCAAGTGAGAGAGAGGGAGAGTTGTTGACTGAAAAGAGAAGACTAAAGTTTTTGTCAATGGATTTGGTGAGTATTTAAACATTCAAGGCAGATGGGTTTTCTCCCCTCCCCCGGTCCATTTGTTGAATCTCCAAGAGCCTTCAAAAAGTACGAAATGAGTTGTATCTTAACTTTTCAGCTCTCATTTCTCATGCTGTCCTTTTTAATGTAGTCTATATCTTAAACAAAATTTTGTGTGTGTGTGTGAGGAAGATTAGACCTGAGCTAATGTCTGTTGCCAATCCTTCTCTTTTTGTTGAGGAAGACTGGCCCTGGGCTAACATCTGTGTCCATTGTCTTCTACTTTATATGGGACGCTGCCACAGCATGGCTTGACAAGTGGTACGTCAGTGTGCGCCCAGGATCCGAAGCTGCAAACCCCGGGCTGCTGAAGCTGAGTGCACAAACTTAACCACTATGCCACCGGGCTGGCCCCTTACTTACACAAATTTTTTTAAAACCTCCCCAATGTTTGCTACCTGCACACCTTCACACATGTTCTTTCCTCAACATGGCCAAATCAAGAGGCATTTTTTTTGACATCTTCTACTTTCTGTCATTTAAGATTAAACATTCCCTCCCATAAACTTTCATAAAGCATCGAGTGTGGATGAGGTATTTATATGTGGTTTTTTTTTGTGAATTCCTTGAGGCACTACATCTTATTTATTGTTGTAGCCTTGAAATATCTAACAGAATTGCTTGGGTCAGTGAATGGTCTGTTAACGTTTGCTGCATTAGAGGTGGAAGAAAATAATGAAGAAATTTGCCTCTGTTGGAGAAAGAAGAAGTGCATTCAGGAAAAACAAAGGCAATAGGAGAACGGCAAAACGACTTACTTGTGTGGTGACAATCATGTACCAAACAGATATGGTATATGTTACATGTGCCTTGTACCATGAGAAAGGGGGAAGTTCATTTAATCAACATTTATTAACCACTTACTCAGTACCAGACCCAATGCCAGGAATAAATAAGGCATGATCCCTGCCTCTTGGACCATGGAAGGAGAGGTTAATCACTTACCTCATTCAACAGAAGCTCGTTGAGCACCACGTGGTGAGGACGTCACATGGATATAGCCTCTCACCTCTTGGGATTTATAGTCTTATGGTTTCAATAGTCATTACTGGCAAGTGCTTCATGCTAGAGTCAAGATTTATGATGACCTTGATATGTTTTGAAGAGTTGTAAGGAGGACTTTTTATTATTATTATTAAGATTCAGAGTGAATGAAGGCAGGGGTTAGGATGCAGTTTGAGAGCAAAAAGAAACATGACCCTCAGGAGGACTGGAAGTGGAGGGAGTCGGGTCAACTGATGCCAGTGTTGCAAGGAGGGCCATGGTAGGGGCGTGAAATGACAGCCACTACTTGACCACATGGGTCATCAGGATTATTGTGGGTTCTAGGATCTAGATGAGCCATGATAAAACAGTGGTTTTGGGACATTAGTCTTCTGTTTAAAGCATGGGCTTCACATGTGAACAGCATCCTGCATGTGAAGTTGTGCCATAATGAGCCACAAGAACTTGTTTGAAACAAACACAATAATAGTCCTTGAAAGAAGATCTTGACCAGTTGCAGGTATGGTTATGAAGCCTGAGCGGAATAACCCTGATAGACTACAGGCTCTTAGAAGCAGGAAGCTTCAGCTGCCTAGGGGCGTGAATCTGCCTCAGGATGAAGTAAAAGCTCCTTTGCATGTCAGAGAAGATCCCCAAGACTGTCCCTCTGGCCTCATCTTCATAGCAACAGGGACCATATTCTAGTTTTGAGCATACCCCATTATTTTAGTGCCCCAAGATCACTGTGCTATTTCTATTTTCGAACCTCTGGCCACACCTCTCCTAAGACCATCCTCCCATTTCATAACTGTGAAACTGCTATTGGAGGTTTAAACTAAGACTTGGGGTAACACTCCCTCTGAAGTCTTTTTTGACAATCTAGGCAAGAATTAATGATGACTAAATTTGTGCATTCATTTTTACCGTTTGAGATACTCTACTGCAACTATTTGCTTATATATGCTTTTGACTTGTAACCATAACATTGATGACATATCAACATAATTTGATAAACAAATACATAATTTTTATAATCCCAACAATTAGCACAATGCCTGGAAAACTAGAAATCTCTGTTATTTTTTTGTTGTTAAATGAATAAATGAGTCATGATTTGGAAGACCAATTTTTTTTGGTTGGACTGTATACAGAATTCCTAGATGAGGTTGTTTATAGAAGTTCAAGACTCAAGAGAGTTTCAGTCCTTTAAGAAATTTACTGATATTTCAGAAAAGGGAATTGGGCATGCAATAAGACTTTCACAACTCAATAGAGAATTACTTTATTTTAGATGGACAAACAACATTACCAAATATATTGTTTGATTACTTTGATTTCTGGAGTCACCTTTGGCTCAACACATTAAAAAGAATGACCTCTGAAAAAATTCATGGATAAGTGGATGTTCCGTGGCACTGCCGGATGCCAACTCAGGCAGATGATCAGCACATACGGAACAAGTTATACTTCTTGCTTCAAATAACTTCTCTCACTCCAGTGAATAAAGCAAAAAAATAAAAATAGGACAGAATGTGTAAGCAGAGACAAGCAGCTTAGTGCTACATGGGGGACAGAAATTGTACAAAGAAGCAATGACAGTGCAAATCAGAGCACGTCCCAGGATGTCATCTTGTCCAGCCATTCAGAGATCATCAGGGAGACTGCATGGTATTACAGCCAAACATTTACAGGTCACTGTCCATGTAAAATTGTTATAAAAAATGATAAAAACTGTGCCTATTATGAGATCCTTGGAGAAAAGGTCTCTGTACAGAGGAAAAATGATCAAAGGATGACTTTCACACCCCCCTGGAGCCTTCTTAGTTTCAGACCATACCTACATCCTACAGGGGCTTCTGTTCCTGGGCCATTATCAGCAGTATACCCCATCCCTCACCCCTTCTGTGCAGTCTTATGCAGCCAACTGGAGGATTGACAATGGGGGATGGAGAGAGAAAGGAGGGCTTTGCCTCCCCTGTGCACAGCCCCATGGGCAGCCTGGGCAGCAGGGTCCTGCCCTATCCCATTGCCTCTACACAGCCATATGGACCCTTGGGCCATTATGCTGGGCCCCAGCTCTGAAGGAAGGCTTGCTCACACTTCTGTCATGATTTTGATGATGATCCCAAATCATTTGAGGAAGAAATCAGGATATAGATAATAAACAAAAGATGTAGACCTTTCCTCATAGTTCATATTTTTAAGATGAGTGATGGCTCTCAAACTTATACACGAAAAGGTAATTTTGAGTAAGCCAATTTCATCTTTTGGTGTTATTATAGATATCACATATATACTCCATTTATTTATCTCACATTCATTTGATTATAGACAGAATTTTAAATGCAAGCTGATAAATGAGTGCCTGAGCAAACACACCTTATTTTATAGAAACCAATCTCTTCTCGCTCCCATTTTGAGTAAGCAGGATTTTAAGGTTTTTGAACTTCTTCTCAGTTTTGAGTAGAGTTTCTTTTAGGGTGGCTGGCCCCGGGATCCCAAGCATGCTCCCCCAGAGATTCTGTATTCTGTCATCCTTAATTCTGTGACTGGAATATGCAAACTTCACTGCTACATATTTAATCCGTTTCCTTAAAAAAACAACAACAAAACTTTTCATTTATTGTGAAGTGAAACCCACATACTAAAAAGTATAAAACAAGACAAACTGACAGAAAATAATCCAAAATGTACGATCAATAAATCATCACAGAGGAAGCCCCTGTGACTTAGGTAAACCATCATAACATGGCCCATTGTGGCCCATGGACCACTCCTCTTCCCTGTTCTGAGTTCTTCCATTGAAGTGTAGCTTTGTTTGTTTTCAAACTTTGTTTCACTTGAAAAATACAGGATAGATTATTTTGTGTCTGGTTTCTTTCACTTAATATTATATCTCTGAGTCTCTTCTAAATTATCCCACATAGAAGCAGTCTGCTCGCTTTCACGACTGAGGACTATTCTATTGTGTGAATAGACCACAATGCACTTGTCCATTCTACATATGCACTATATAAATAACGTGTTTATCCACTCTGTCTGTCCACTCTGTGTTTATCCATCTGTCCAAATGTCTATAGACATTTGGATTGATTCAGGATTACAATTTTTTAACATGTCTTCTGATGCAAATGTGCATGCCTTTTTCTTGGGCATGTACCTACTAGAAGTGGAATTATTGGGCCTTAGGAAACACGTGTGCCCATATTTAGTAGTTAATTTCAAACTATTTTTCAAAGATGCTGTATTAATTTACATTCTACCCACAATTTCTTTGTTCTTTCATTGAAAACTAGTTTTTGTTAATTTGATGCTTAGTTACCACTTATAATTTATACCTTAGTAATTTTAATTACAGAATCATATGTATTAAAATTGCAAAAGAGTTTGCAAACTAAGTAGCTTTAACCTTTTATCCCGTATGTATAGAAGCTGAAATTCAAGAAAAGAAAGACTGTGTCTGAAGAGTATATCTTCTGATTGACCAGGTTTTATCTTCCAGCTAGATTTTATAGTTCTTGCATTTCTTAATAGCCCCCAATACCTGTGTGAAATAGTACTTGAGTGCATTAGGCATTTTACTGGGAGACTGTACTCCCTGTGATCTTACAAGGTCTCCTAGCTTAGTTTATGTCTGTGTAAGACATAAACACACATTATAAGTGCATTTCTCAGTTATCATCGCAGCGTGCTCTTAACTTCTAATTTTATATGTACCGCACAGTTTGTGTTGCTTAGCGTATGATTTTATTGGGCTTTTCAGTAGCATTATTGCTGGCAGTGTTTTTTTCCTCACTTATCCATTGTCCATTCTCCAATGTAAAAAACCCAAACTGTGGGAAAAGCAATTCTAACCCTTTTCTTCAGAATTGTTTCTTCTCTGCACATGCTTTTTGTTATGTTGTTATGTTGGCTATGGAAAAATAATACAGTATTTTTTAAGTGGTTTTAGGATTTATTCAATTAAGGGCAGTTGAAATGTGGTTTCAATGCTGAGAATATCTATAAATATAAGGACAATTTAACTCCACTTAAATACAAGCAAACTTTACATTTTATTTTCATGTTAGAATTAAATATGGTGAAGAAGCACTTATATTGCAAAGAAAGCTATTGAGAAAGTTGACTTTTATAGTTTTCTTTTTGTGTCATGTTTACTTTGATTTCTAATCTACCAGAACTCTTAGTCTCCCTGGTGAGAAGACAGCAATCACTAAGCAATAAATGGAGGGATGACTATTGAAGGCAAAATGGTGTAATGATATTTACTGCCATAAGCACCAAATCCTGCAATGATGAGTCGGAAGCTGAGAGTTAAAAAGTTATTAATGAGGTTTCAGCTCTGATATGCAAAGAGCTTAGAAGTCATCACTGTCATCTGAACACAAGAAAGAGCTGAACAGACTGCAAATCAATAACTTTGCTTGGACCAATAAAAATTTTAGACCACAGGGTGAACAACCACACTGAAATCTGGAGAGACAGGTGACTACAGACAGCCTCACCCAAAACCTGCTTCTGTGAAATCTACAGGACCCGCACTGGTATGTAAAGGTAATTTTGACAAATTGCTGGAGTCTTAATGTGAAATATTGTGAAAGTGAGAAGTTCTGGAGAGCACAGTTTTGGGGATCCCTCATATTTTTGTGAGTTTTACTCTCAGGAACCACAGCAGGTTCTCCTGTTGAAGAGCTAAGAAAAATACTCTCCTATATCTGGCAGGGAGAGGTGTGTGAAGTAACTATTACAAAATACACCTAGAGTGCCTCCATAACAAAGGCCTCCAGGGGAAAAGATTTTACCAAAAACCATCTCACATTAAACACATTCTGCCCTCTCTAACCTTCCTGTCTCACCTGAGGTGGGAAGGAAAGGAGGAAACATTGGTGATAGTCACAGCCCAGGGACACGGACACACTGAAGACAGAGATTTATCGTAAGATTGTAGAACACTTCCCCTTCCTTTCAGAACATGGAAAATTATGAGTTAAAGAGGGCACTACATAATGATAAAGGATAAATTCTCCAAGAAGACATACAATCCTTAGTGCACAGAGTGTCGGAATATGTGGCACAAAAACTCATAGAACTGCAAGGAGAAATAGACAAACCCACTGCTACAGTGGAGTCTTCTCAACACCGCCCTGTCAGTGTTTGACAGATCAATCAAGCTGAACATTTCTAAGAATATAATTGATCTGAACAGCACTATCAATCCACTTGATGTGAATGATATTTAAGGAGTACTCCATCCAACAACCGCAGAATACATATTTTTCTCAATCTCACATGACACATTCACTGAGATAGACCACATTTTGAGACATAAAACACATCTCAACACGTGTAAAATATAAAAACAAAACAAAGTATATTCTCAGACCACAATGGAATGAAACTAGAAATAGTTAATAGAAAGATAACTGGAAAATATCCAAATATTTGGAAATTTAACAACACATTTCTAACTAACACATGAGTCAAGGAAGAGGTCTCAGGAAAAACAAACTTTTTATTTTTTTACCTAAACGAAAGTGAAAATATAACTTATCAAAATTGATGGAATGCAGTGAAAACAATGCTTAGAAGGAAATTTATAGCTTTAAATGTGTATATTAGAAAAGAAGAAGTATTTATGATCAATAATCTAAGCTTCCACTTTAGGAAACTAGAGAAAGAATAAGAATTTCAACCTTAAAGCAAGCAGAAGAAGAGAAATAATACAAGTTAGAGGAAAAATCACTGAAATTGAAAACAAGAAACCAATTGAGAATATCAGCAAAATCATAGTTGAAAAGATCAATAAAATTGATAAACCTCTAGCTAGGCTAGCTAAGAAAACATGACAGAAAGCACAAATTGCCAATATCAGAAGTGAAGGAGAAGTCTTCACTACTGATTTCATGGATATCAAAAGTATAACAAAGAGATATTATGAACAACTCTATGCCTACGAATTTGATAACAGATAAAATGAAACAATTTCTTGAAAGGCATAAGTACCAAAATTCAGGAAATGAGACATCAATCACCTGAATAGGGCAATATCTATTAAAGAGATTGAATCAATAATTAGTAACCTTTAAAAAAGCAGTAACCAGGGGGCCGCCCGGTGGCGCAGCAGTTAAGTTCGCGCTTGGCAGCCCAGGGTTCGCGAGTTCGGATCCCGGGCGCCTGCTGACGCACTGCCTGTCAGCCATTCCGTGGCGGCGTCCCATATAAAGTGGAGGAAGATGGGCACAGATGTTAGCTCAGGGCTGGTCTTCCCCACAAAAAAAAAAAAAAAAAAGCAGCAACCAAGAAAGCAGATGTTTTCACTGGTGAATTCTACCAAACCCTTAAGGAAGAAATGATGACAATATTCTATAATCTCTTCCAGAAAATAAAAGCAGAGGAAACACTTCTAAACTCATACTATGAAGCCATCATTACCCTAGTAACAAAGTCTGATAAAGACATTAAAAGAAAAGGAAACTATAGACCAATATCTTTCTTGAACAAACTGAATTCAGAAAAGTAGAAAAGAATTATACACCATGACAAAATGGGACATATTCCAGATTTGCAATGCTGATTCACTATTCAAAAATCAATAGTTGTAATCCACTGTATCAACAAAGCAAAAAAGAAAAATCATGTGGTCATATTAATTGATGCATAAAAAGCATTTGACAAAATCCAGCAACCATTCATGGTATTTTTATAGCAACTCTCAGCAAACTAGAAATAGAAATGAGCTTCCTCAACTGATAAAGAACATCTACAAAAATCCTGCAGCTAAAATCATACTTTATCAAGAGAAACTGGATGGGTTTCCCTTCAGATCAAGAAAAAGACAGGATGTCCCATCTCAACACTGTCTTTCAATATCCTACTGGAGGTACCAGATAGTGAGACAAGACAAGAAAAGGAAATGAAAATTTACAGATTGGAAGGAAAGAAATAAAACTGTTTTTTTACACAGATGACATGATTGTCTATGTAGAAATTATGAAGGAATTGAAAATATTCTGGATTTAATAAGCAATTGCAGCAGAAAATAATGTTACGTATGCAAAAAACAATGTTAACATACAAAATGCAATTGCTTTTCTATACACCAGAATAAAATAACTGGAATTTGAAATTAAAAACAGAATACCATTTATAATAGAACCAAGCAATGAAATACTTAATTGTAATTCTAAGAAAATATGCACAGGAACTATATGCAGCAAATTAAAACCTGATGAAAGAAATCAGAGAAGACCTAAATAAATGGATGAATATTCTGTGTTCATGACTGGAAGAATCAATATTATTAAGATGCTAATTCTTCCACATTGATCTATAGATTCAATGTAATCCCAATTAAAATTCCATAAATCTATTTTATAGATATTGACAAAGTGATTTTAAACTTTATGCAAGAAGGCACAAAACTCAGAATATCCAGTACTATACTGAAGAAAAATAACAAAGTTTTAGAACTCACATTACCCTATTTTAAGACTTATTATAAAGCTATACTAATTTTGACAACATGGTACTGGTGAAAGAATAAATACACAGATCAAAAGAACAGAATAGAGAGCTCAGAAATAGACCCACACGAGTATAGTCAACTGATATCTGACAAACGAGCAAAGGCAATTCAATAGAAAAAGTATAGCTTTTTCAACAAATTTTGCTAGAACCTTGGAAGTCCATATGCAAAAAAATGAATCTAGGCACACACCTTACCCCTTCTGCAAAAATTAACTCAAGGTTGATCATAGACTTAAAGGTAAAATGAAAACCTGTAAGAATCCTTGAAGAAAACACCAGGAGAAAATCTAGGTAACAACGAGTTTGGCAGTAAGTTTTAGATAGAGCACCAAAAGTACAATCCATGAAATTAAAAATGAAAAAGTTGAACTTTATTAAAGTTTAAAACTTTAGCTCTGAAAAAGATACTGTTAATAGAATGAAAACAAATCACAGACTGGGAAAAAAAAAGTATTTGCAACACATACATCAGATGATGGAATTGTATTGAAAATATACTAGAACTCTTAAAACTCAACAATAAGAAAACAAAAAGAACATTTAAAAAGTGAGCAAAGATCTGAGCTGACACCTCACCAATGAAGATATATAAATGGGAAGCAAACATTATGAAAAGACGCTCAATATCATTTGTCACTTGGGAATTCATCATTAAACAGCAATGAGATACCACTACAAAATTATCAGAAGGGCTAAAATGAAAATAAACAAACAAAAACCAAAAAAACTGACATTACCAATTGCTTATGAGATTGCAGAGCAACAAGAATTGTCATCCATTGCTAGTGGGAATACAAAATAGTACAGTCACTTTGGAAGACAATTTGGTAGTTACAATCAAAGCTAAACATACTCTTCACTGTATGATCTAGCAATCACACTCCTAGGGATTTGCCCAAATGAGGTGCAAACATCTGTCCACACAGAAACCTACTCCCAAATGTTTATAGCAAGTTTCTTTATAACCTCCCCAAATTGGAAGCAACTAAGATGTCCTTTAATAGGTGAATGAATAAAGAAACTGTTGTACATCATACAACAGAATATGGTTCAGCAAAAAGAAGAAATGAGCTACCAAGCCATGAAAAGACATGGATAAGCCTTAAATATATATTGCTAAGTGAAAAGAGTCAGTGTGAAAAGGCTACATACTATATGACTGATTATATGGCCTTCTGGAAAAGGCAACCCTATAGAGACAGTACAAAGTTCAGTGGTTGGCAGGGGTTGGGTAAGTGGTATTGAATAGATGAAGCACAGGAGATTTTTAGGGAAGTGAAACTAATCTATATAATACTGTAATGGTCAGTACATGACATCATGGATTTGTTAAAACCCAGAACTTTACAGAAGAAAGAGTGAACTTTAAAGTGTACAAACAAAAAAAAAAGGGAAGTTGGGAGATCCCAAGAAGAAATGCAGGCTATGACAAGAAAATGCTATAAATCCACTGGCATGAATGCCCAGACTTCATGGCCTGCTGAGTGCGGGGGCAGCCCACCTCTTAGGATATTAGGATAACCAGCATTCAGATATCATGTTCCTTCTCCTCATTTCACATTAAAAATGCCCATCCCCACATTAACACACTCACTTTCTAGTCTAACGGAGAATCCCAAAGTCTCATCCAGTTTTGGCGTCCAAGTTGAGAATCTGGCTTGCAGGACTCTGCTCTGTCATGTTTCTCCTAGAACTCCATTTTAAGTTACCCACCCTGCAAAAACCAACAGTTCTGGTGTTGAAAGGACCAAGTAGCAGTATTAAAAGGCACTCTAATTTCAAACAACATGAGAAACAATACACTTTTGTCACTGATTGCTGCCATCTCCTTGCCCAGGCACAGAGTAGACACCAGTTCTGTTCTTTCCGAGACCCTCTACTAGTCTGTGGCCTGCGTGGCCCAGTTCTGTCCTAGGGGGGCTCACCTGGCCTACTGGATTCTGTCAAGGGGTCTGATGCCCTTCCTGAGTTCCATCTTAATAGCCTAACCTTGTTGGTTAGTTCATTGAGCTAATGGTGGTGCTGGGCTGGGGCTCGCCTTAGGGACCACAAAGGTAGAGCTTGGATTTCTTTGGCAAAGTGAAGTCTGTAAATGCTTAGTATTCATTTCTAGTCAACTGAATAACTTGTCTGTCCCTCTTGTTTGAACCTGGGGATGTTTGTCTCTTAGCAATAAGCTGTTGCTATCAATCCCCCTAGAATTACGTTCAGTAGACTCTATTTTCTTCTTGCTACTGTTTTAAAAAAGAGCCTGGAATCAGGACAATCGTATCTTCTCAAAGAGCCCGACTGGCCTCTGTGAGGCAGACAATGACTAGTAGAAAGTGCTTGGGAGGGGTCAGATTTGTCCTGTGTTCAATCCTAACTCCTGCTAAACCTTCCACCTTCCTGTTCTCCTAACATTGATTTTTACTTGGGACCAACAATGGCATTTTACTAAGCCTGGAAGACTGCTAATTAATTATTTAACTGTCTTTCCTTAAAATGAATTCCTCCAGCAAAGAGAGTCTTTCTTGGTCTTTCCTTTTTGCTTTCAGATACACTGTCTTCAGCCTAATCTTAGCAAAAGCCATGACAGGTCAACACATGCTAGTTACAACATTGGACTTCAGCTGAGCCCCTGTGCTCTCAGAAAGCGTGAACTCCCCTTACCCTGCCCTCACATATTCCCAAATAAGACCCATCTCTACCCTTCCTCATGACTCTCATAAGACTCACAGATGACTCCTTGTTTGCCTGCCTTATGTGTGTGCTGATGCCTGCCTTGTGTGTGTGACTGCAATTAGTCTTCGGGTGGTGAACATGATGTAATCAATACAGAAATCGAAATATAACGACATGCACCTCAAATTTACATAATGTTATGAACCAATATTACCACAGTAAAAAAAAAATCTTCCTTTTTTACTAATGAACAGTCTCCCTATTGCAATCAACTGAATAAAATCATCTCCTAATTCCTGGTGTGATTTGTCTTCACACTAACACCCTGAAATTTTCCCCCCACATTCCCAAATGCAGCAGCACTGTTTGGCACACAGTCTGATGCTTCAATCCTTTTCCCAGCCCAGAAGAGTGGGTCCTCTCTTCCTCCACTCTGTCTCCCCCATTTGATTAGCTTGACATTTTAGAGTCTATTATGTCAGCACCTCTAAATCCCAATTTAAATTTTATGTAGACATTGGATTCTTGAACAGCAAGTGATAGAAACCTAAAGGCAAATTGGCATAAATGATAAAAGATATTTATGAGTTTGCCAATTGAGAATCCAAGATAGAGATCCTCAGGATGCTCTCAGCCTGGGGTTCCAGCTCTGCCCTCTTATACCTGCTGGCTTGAGCCTTGACTGGCAGAGAGATGCTCTGTATTACATCTGTGGAGATAAATGAAGACCAACCAAATGAGAATAAACAAAGGCTATTTATTCAGAGCTTGCTATAGCAAGACAGTCAGCCACCATCGCTCGCATTTTGGCAACGATTCAAAGGCAGGCAGAGGAGAGGGAAAGCTTCGTAGCGAAAAAGAGAAGGCTCAGGTGAGCCCTGATGGGGCTGTGGGCCTGGGGAAGCTGGGGTGGCTACTAGAAGTGGGGCGTTCCATAGGATTGGTTAGAGGAGTGTATTTGTCTTTTTCTGGTTGGTCCTAAATTGGAAGTCATGACAAAAATTAGGAAGCTCTCAGTTATTAATCAAGCCCTGTTCATTTGGGGTCAATTGTTATAGGGGTTATTGTTTAGCTTCCTGGGTTGTCACCAGAGACAAAGACTTCCTACATATCTGACTTACAGATTACACCCTGACTTCCTGGGCTGGTTACTGCAGATAATGGGTCGGTTTCTTGGGCTGGTTGCCTTACATTATGGGTCAGAGTTCTATCTTTATATATGGTGTGGCCATTGTCCACTGCATATTCAGTCTCTCACTCTCTGCATGACAGCATGTGGAGAGAGACAGAGATGGAGAGAAAGAGAGCGAGGAAGAAGGAAGAGGAGGAGGAGGAAGAGGAAGAGGAGGAGGAGGGGAGAGGAGAAAGGAAGGGGACAGGAGGACAGGACAAGAGAGGAAAGGAAGGAAGGGAGGGAGGGGCGATGAGGGGAAGGATGGGACGAGAGTAGGAGGGAAGGGAAGGGAACCAAAGAAGAATTTTTCTAGAGGCCATGGAAAATATCTTCATGCATTTATTTGGCCTCAATTAGTTTGCAAGCCCATTCCCAAGCCCTCTGATGGGGGCAGGGGTGACATATTTAGATTCTTCCTGCCTACTTGTGTGTGTGAAGTAATTCAATTTTAAAATTCTGTCATCAACCACCTGGAAAAATTTTGAATAGGAAAAGATGTCACATCTATTCTCCCATTTTCAGAGGAAGTCCTCCTAGCACTGTCACACGTGGAAGCATTTCAACTTCCAAATATAGCCGACTGTTATTATCTACACATGGGGTGACCACTGGGACTCTGGTACACACAGATTTTTCTCATGAAACAATAGATGTTGCCTAAGCCTTCTGAAGTTCATCCACATTTATTTTGTTGTTACAAGTTCAGAAAAAAACCCTGTAAATAATCAAATCCCTTGCAAAATTCCCTGCTAAATTTAAGATTCCATTGTTAAATGCTTCCTTATTTGTGCTAAAAAATTATAAAACACACTTTTACCATAAATGGACTTTACTGTGTTAAAATTTAGTTGTTTTCTATAAAAGTATTTTCATGATAAAAATGAGTATTGTCTCGCTCATTTATATATTTACTAGTTTAGAAAACTAGCCAATGACCAACATCAACAAAGTATAGTTTTCTCTTTAATAATGTCTATAAATAAAAAAAATTATTGAGACGCATTTAAATCCACATACTAATTATAACTTAGAGATAAACAAGAATGTTTTTGCGGCTGTATTTTGGGAGACAGCTGATTCCAACTAGGAACAGTAGGCATGTACATATAACATATGACAAAAGCACAGCTTGAAGGTGAGACATTTAAGCTGTGTATACCTATTAAAAACTATTTCCAAGCTTAATATTATTTGCAGGCCAAAATATATTTGTCTTCCCTCCCACACACAGATATGAGTATTCACGATAAACATAAAACAGATGGAAAAGAGAAATAAATGCTGAGTTCCTGGCTTTGTCCTACGTGTCAAATCACTCCCAGATGCACACATTGGCCTCAGAGTTTGCTTCCTGAGAATGAGTATGTTAATGTGCTGTCATCAGCCATGTTCTCTGTCAAGGATCCTACAAAATGTCTTCCTTGCTCTATCACCCCTGAGAAGACCAATCTCTGCCCTCCATATTTGGTACAGATCAAGATTGTTTCTGAAATTCTTTTTAAACCTATTATCTTAAAGAAGCACTAAGTTTAATATTTCTAGATCACCTATAATTTGCCAGGGGCTATAGTAGCCAAACAGGTTTTAAAGAAAAAAAATAATAATAACACATGTCCTTAGGGACATCACAGACCAGTGAGGGGTGGGTTGTGGTTCACACAGTAAGTGTTGTGAGCTATATCAGAGCGTGGAGAATAGTGGCTTCTGGAGACTGGCCCCTGAGTGATGGGAGCCACTGGAGGTTTTAATCCTGAAAGAAGATATAGAGATGCCGTGAGAAGCCAAGTGCAGAGAGAAATGTAGGAAGTATTCACTCATTGGTTCACACATACATTCAACAAATATTAGGCGATGAGTACCGGGTCTTATAGTTGGAACATTGTTCTGAGACTGGAGGGCTCAGAGACACCCGGAGAAATCTTGAAGACACACCTTGAGGGGCTTACAGTCTAGTCAGGGAAACCTTGTGCATACTGAAGCAGACAGTGGGACAGAGGGTCAAAGGGCCGTGCACATAATGGGTTGGAAAGTCCAGAGAGAGATAATATATTTGAAGTAAGAGGAAGCTCTTCATGGAAAAGAGGTCTAGGAAGTAGAACTTTAATGGGTGGGACAGATTATTTGATTGAAAGAAAATTTGCCTCAAACAACTTGGCTAACCATAATAAGGCCTAAAGATATTGGGTCAAAAGAAAGTTGGTCAAAATAGCAAATTCTATTTGATTGAAAGTAAATTTGCCTCAAACCAACTTGGCTAACCATAATAGAGCCTAAAGATATTGGGTTAAAAGAAAGTCGGTCAAAATAGCAAATTCTATTTGATTGCTATTTGGGGAAAACATGACTACTCTGTTACTATATGTTTTAATTCATTAATTCTTTTATTCTACCTTTGTCTATTGAATACCCATGATGCACAAGACCCTGTTTTAGGCCTTTGGGCCACATAAGTAGATAAAAGAGATTACCTGCTTTCATAAAATGAAAATTCTAGGCTGGAAGAGAACATGTAATTAAGAGTTACTATAAAAAAGTCTCTGGATTTGTTATATTGATTGGAAAGAGGAATTAAGAGAAATGAATTAATACTCATCACACACTTATTATATGGCAAGCATCATGACTTCATATAAATACTTTTCAGTTTACTTTCAGAGTCAATCTAAAGTGTAGATGCTAGGGCCGCCCGGTGGCGCAGCGGTTTAGTCCGCGCTTGGCAGCCCGGGGTTCGCCGGTTCGGATCCCGGGCGCCCGCCGACACACTGCCTGTCAGCCACGCTGTGGCGGCGTCCCATATAAAGTGGAGGAGGATGGGCACGGATGTTAGCCCAGGGCCAGTCTTCTTCAGCAAAAAAAAGGATTGGCAACAGATGTTAGCTCAGGGCTGGTCTTCCTCACCAAAAAAAAAAAATAAATAAAATAAAGTGTAGATGCTATTATCCTGATTTATTGTAAAAGAAACTAAGGCCCCAAGAGGTTTCTTAATCTGGAAACCATGAAAATTACAAAGAAGGTTCATTAGGGTCGCCGGATATAGGATCAATGTAAGAAAATGTGGGAGCCGAAAGACACCACTTATAGTGGAAACAAAACCATGGGTCAACTCAAGAATCAAGGTAAGAAAGTGTATGCGAAAACAATATAGAGACAATTTATAAACTGTTGCTGAAGCTATTAGAAAATATCTTAATTAATAATGAGATAGTCCATATTCAAGTGTGGGAAGAATGAAAGTCACAAAGATGTTACTGATGGCTACATCAATCTATGATCCAAACACTTACAAATCAGCAATATGAATTAGTACACATGCATTCTAGAATGCATTTAAAATAGTAAAACTCCAAGAAGAGATGAAAAAGATGAACAAGGAAGGTTGACTTAATCTGACATATATCAAGATTATTTTGAAGCTATAAGATTAACTAAGAGATTGTCACAGTATCAATGAAACAAGAGAGAACCAAGAAAAAGAGATTGTATATATAACTCAATTTGTCATTGAACATATAGAAATATACTTTATGAACTCCTGAAAAGGAAAGGATAACTTAGATGAAATATAGAAAGCACAGCTCATAAAGAGAGAGAAGGGAAAATTAGTCCAGATCAAATGTGAATACTTCTTTTTGAAAAACATGTTGTAAAGAAAGTTAAAAGATAAGCAGCAGGTAGCAGTTTGGGAAAAGACATTTACAACGTACATAATAAACTGCTTGGTATCCAGAATATTAAAATAACCCATGGAAATTAATTGGAGAACAAACAAACTCATAGATAAACTGTCAAAATATGAATAAGAAGTTCACACACAAGGAGTTCTGAATGACTCACAAACATCTAAAAGTTTCTCTCTCACTAGTACTCAGGGACGTGGAAATTCAGCCAACATTGAGAAACCTCTCCACACAAATCAGATTGGACAAAATACAGCAATGTAGTAATACCAATGCTGCTGAAGATGTGGGCAGACATTCTGCCTGCTTGAGGGCCCATGAATTGGTACAGCTTCAGAGAGAGAATTAGAAGCAGCTAGTAAGTTTAAAGGGCACCTACTGGAAGCCATGAAGTTCTGTGTGTAGATGCAGCCTCCAGTGAGTTTGCTCCCAGGAGCACTGGTGTTAAATATGACGTTGCCTGTAAGAGGGACACCTTGGGAACCATCCAAATGCCCGTCGGTGGAGAATGGTTCTGTGTCCGACACTAAGAAAACAATGGACTCTGTGGAGCCCCTGTGCTTATCCATCATATGGCATTTGTCTCCTCGTGGCCAGGGCCATGTGGTTCAAGGAAGTGACAGCTCCCAGGTACTGTGCATTGGGAGACTGAGTGGACATGGCTTCCTTCAGGGCGGGCCCTCTTTCTACCGTGTTACTACCCATTTGCTGGTTTTTCATTTCAGTGAGCAGGTGGTGGGCAGGTTAGGGATGCGGAAGAGAGAAGACGATGAACTCAGCGTGGAAACAGTTGCTCTTGACCGGCCCACGCATCTTGCGGGAGATTTCCAACAGGCACTTGGATTTGTGAGTTTGGAGCTCAGCAGAAGAGCCAGAGATACAAGTTAATTGTGGGAATCGCCAGCATATGGGGGTGCAGAGATGGTCATCGGAGGTCATAGTTTGAAAACAACTGCAAGCAAGTATATTAACTTTTGCGTTTGTGTCCTGAGGGAGAGGCCTGTGCGATTCTGACAGGTCTTTCAGTTTTACCCTTCTGGCCACAAACTACCAAGATTTGATTTCCTTCCCTCCTGTCTCCCTCCTCCCATCCTTTGCAAATGCCTGGCCATGTAAAGGCCAAGTGCCCCAATGTACCCAGACTGAGTAAAATGTGAACAACAGGGCTTTGAAAGACCAATCACAAAATGTACTTTCATGTTCTACTCCTCTCCTACCCACACACCTCCTCAGACTCAGTTCCAAAGAAAGGAGTTTGGTGATTTGAGTAATTAATTTTAAAGAAGGGAAATTAAACTGATAGTAAATGAATTTGAAGTTAGTTTTTAAGTACATTTACTGGGGAAAAGAAAAAGAAATATTTCGCACATGACGTTTCATACCAAAATAAGATCCACAAAGAGTCAAATTTTTAGACTTCTGAAAATGAAGGAAAATGCAGAGGATAATAATTTGTCCATCTGCATATTGATGTCTGTATGTGAATGCATAAGGCAGCACATTGAGAGTATCAGTTGTGTGTGTGTGTGTGTGTTTGTGTGTGTAGAGGGAGGTCTTTTACGCTGTCCCATGAAACTCTGGCAGCATGTCAAGAATAATATGTATGTCACAACGAAGTGGACATTAGAGCTATCATTTTGCAACTTTTGTTTTCAATAAGCCATTAAATGCAAGACGTAATACGCTTACAAATCCTGAACATCTCCCACCAAATTCTCAGTCATACTGTTGTTATAACATTAACATTAATACTACGAATAGCATTTTAGAATTTAAAAATGCTGTCCTATTCACTGCCTCATCCTCATCAAAGTTTGAAAAGGTGGGTAAAATTTTTTTTTCTGATTTTAGAAACACTATATAAATACATGGAATAGTTGGGTCACCTGCCAGGGACCGTATCCACGCTGAATGTGTGCAGGCAGGACTACAGCCCACCAAGTGCCCCCACAACCCACGAAGCTCCCTAACATCCTCAAAGTGTCACCCTACTGGCAGCTTCTGTTAGGCAGAGTGTCCTGAAAATCTTCCTGCCAAAATACATAACATTTACTGATTATTGTCTTCTGACGTTATAAATAGCTCTCAAATTATGAACCAATTGTCTCCAAAACCTCATTTATTTATCAGTTGCTTAGATCTCAGAAATCAATTTTCTAGAATAGAAATTTCAGATAGCAGATGCTGACAGAGGCCACCACAACATCTTACCTATTGCAATTTTGAGAAAGAGAAAGTTTCAATGGGGTGAAAAGAAGCCAAAGAACCATCTGTGGTCGAGCGCTGTACCCAGGAAGACTTGGCTGACATAATCCAAGGAGCTTTCATTCTCCCACACCAAGGACTCCCTCTGTGAGGGTGTCTCAGGACATGGGATATGTTGGGGAGGATCCAGGTAGAGGAAAGAGACCAGTCTGGGAACCAGGAGATTCAGCTCCCAAGGTCAGCCCCACCCCCACCTGGCCAGATGCCCATGAGTAAATCACTTTTCCTCTCTGGATTTCCTTTGTTTGTTGTTAGTTCATAAGATTCGTAAATCAAGAGTTCAAATTATATGATTTTCAAGAACTGGATCTTAACGTGCACCTGTCTTCCTTCTTTCTAGCAAAGAATGACGAAAACTTGACTCGACTATGGGTGAGGTTCTGTAATCGGTGTTTGTTTATATGACATATGCTGCATTTGATTTTCCTCCTCTCTCTCTCCCCTCTTTTTCTCCTCTCCTCTCTCTCACTGTCTTTTGAGAATCAAGCATCACATACAGAGGAGGCACGCAACCCATGATGCTACCTTCCGGAAGGCAACCCATAGGACAGCTGCCAATTGTCTGATCCCAGGTGCCTGACTTGCCCAAGGGTCACAAACTGAAACAAATCCAGGGTCAGTCTCCTCCCTTCCTGCCATCCCAGGAGCACTGGGTAAGGATACATTGTCATTGAGGCTCAACGACCTAAATTAAGTGCTTTTGAGCTGTTCAAGTTTCATTCCATTAAAATGGCATCCTGAAATAAGGGCATTCTGAAGGAAAGCACATATGAACACAGCCTCTGATTCTGGGGTGGAGGCAGCCACACGCTGGGTCACCACGCATCTACTCTTTCAACTCCTCATTCCTTACATAAATGATATATGATGTGCGTACTCACACAGGCAGATTTTCATGACAAGGCCCAAGATGGAGGACACTTTGACAACCCTAATGAACAATTGAGGTGTGTTGATACAGTAGGGCCAATATATATATTTTTCTTTATTAATGCTAGTGCTTTTCAACAAGTTTTCTTATTGAAATTGTCCCTGATTTCATTTCATATTTTAACAGAAATGCACCCAAATAAAACAGGCAAGGCAATGGGAATATCCAGATATAGAACACATGGCCCTCATTCTTGATGATATTAAAACGAAAAACAATAAGAGTTACTGTTTGGAGTGTTTCCTCAGTGCCAGGCCCTGTGCAAAGTGCTTTGTCCCTGTCATCACTAATCCCACACAACCAGGCAGGTCAGCATTTTTATCCCTACTGTAGAAGAGGATGTGCAAATCAAAATACAGATGCCAAGTTAAATTTGAATTTCAGATAAGCAATGGATCATTTTTTATATAAGAATGTCCCACGCAATACTGGGGACATACTTATACTAAGATATTATTTGGTTTGGGCTGAGATTTAAATTTACCTGGGAGTCTTCTATTTTATCTGGCAGCCTAAACTCAGGACCACAGTTGGAGTTATTTTCCCTCACACCTCCCAGCTTGTTTTAGTGAGACATCAGGGTCTGACCTGTATTTGTCTGATTCTAAAGCTGTCCTTCTTTACTTTCCATCCTGGTTTCCTTTACAAAGGAAATAAGTCAGTACAACTCAGAAATGTAGGTAGATGAAAAGGACTGGTCCAGAGAGAACACTTCTTTTTGCACCTCAATGGTGAGAATAATCTACGTCTTCAGTCCCTGTCCTTGAAAGTTGCCTGTGGGGCTTTATTCCATTTTTTTCTCCACATTGTCTATGAGTCACTATCTTTCACATTCAAAGTTAATTCCAGATGTCCTTTTCTTTTCCCTTAAATTGTGGAATAATATTATTCTTTTCCATTAGCCTTTGATGATTACATCAAAACAATAGATTTTCTGAAAATGAGAGATTCAGTACAAGGGTGGGTTAGCCCTGGCCTCACCAGGATTTGTGGGCTGGAAATGTTTGTCCTCCAGGGAGGAGTTGGTGAGGCCCCCGCAGTGAGTCTTTGAGGCCAGTTTCCTTATGCCCTAAGCAAGGAAGTCATCCTGTCCAGTTGACTGGATGGTGACTGTGGTTCTGTCTTTTGGATGAAGAAAAAGCAACAATAACAACATAAATCTTGCCTTCTTCTAAGTTGGAATTATGAATCTTTTAAAAAAATTTGTGTGTGATTTTATTTGACTAGATAAAGCCTTCTCAAGTCTGATCTCTTTCATTTTTATCCATTTTCCTCCCGTGGCTCAGCACAGACTTCAGATACTTCTGAGAATTTTGCTTTAAGGGTTATGGGATGGTGTTAATAGACATTTTACCTGGTGTGTTTTGCCCAACCTTGTTGCTATGTACTGAATTGTGTCCTCTACCTCTAAAATTCATATGTTGAAACCCTAACCCCCAATGTGACTATATCTGAAGATAGAGCCTTTAGGAAGTGATTAAGGTTAAATGAGGTCATAAGGGTGGGGCCCTAATTGATGGAATTGGTATCTGTATAAGAAGAGATACCAGAGAGCTAGCTCTCTCTCTTTCTCTGTGCCCCATGTGAGGACACAGTGAGAAGGTGGCTGTCTGCAAGCTGGGGAAAGAGCTCTCACCAGTGACCAAGATGGTTGGCACCTTGATCCAGATTTCACCTGCTTCCAGAACTGTGAGAAATAAACTTCTGTTGTTTAAGCCACTAGCCTGTGGTATTTTGTTATGTCAGCCCAAGCAGACTAATACACCTGTCCTTTTAGCTGGCATTCCATACTCCCAGGAAAAATAGGTTCTTGGCATTTTTGTCTATTCATGGCCTATATCCTTGACCAAGAACCATATTCTCAGGTTGTGTCTCTATTTAAAGACCAAATTGATATACTTCTGTATTCACTTTATTTATTCATTTTCTTTGTCTCTTTTTTTCTCCAAAAAAATGTCTATTGAGCCTCTATTTACTATTAGATGCTATGCTTGGTTATGGCTTAAGCTATATCACAGAATAGGATCTGTCATTTATGAAGCACTATTAAAACCATATTCTGAGTTATATGTTCCACATAAGTCTTTAATTTATTCCTCCTAGTCCTCTAGAAAGAGATGTATATCATAACTCCTTTTTATTGGTGATAAAACTGAGGTCCATTGTATCAAAAATACATTTATTGGAGCCAGAATGAGAACCTGATGTGTATGATTCAAAGTTCTCCCATGGAGAGTTAAGTCCTGGAATGGACTAACGTGCAGACATAAAACAATGCTCCAAAATGGAGGGGAAAGAAAAACAAAGCATCGAAAGCAGCAGAATTTTTTCAATTCCTTTTTATTTTTCCACCAAAATCTCCAATGATAAGTCCAGCAGGGAAGGAGAAAGAGGAGAGAATATTGTTTTTGTTGTGTCTTTCTCTCTCGGGTGCCATGTTTCCTGTGTGAGTCCTACTAAAGGAGACGACAATAGGGCCTGACGGTGCCAACACCACCAAATCCAGTTCTTCCTTGCATGCCCTTGCTCACATCACCTCTTCCTTTATTCTGTTTTCCAAATTCTCTCCATCCACTTAAACTCACCTCTTGATTTTTGTTTCCTAATTTAGTCTCTCTATACAAGGCCCTCCCCTTCTCTCTCTGCCCCCTACAATGATCCATTGCCTTGTCTTCCAAGCTCCTTCCTTAATTCCCTTCCCATTTGAACTGGGGAGAGAGAAACACATCATAGACATTGGGTGGGTAGCTAACCATGGCAATGCCCAGACTTGGAATGGTGGATGGGTGCTGGAGGAGGGAAGTGATTCTGGGTTCGGGTGTCTCCTTATGCCTGTGTCTGCATTTCCATGGCTCACTCTATTTGCCTAGACTCTGACATCTGGTCAATCCTCCCATTTCTGCCAGTTCTGGTCACTTCAGGACTTACTGTGGACTCTCTCTCTTCTTCTTCCATTGAGTAGCTTTTGATCCCTTGGGTCAGTCTCTAATGCCACTCTTGACAAGTGGAAAAATAAATAATCTCAGTAACGTCATGCTTCATAGCGAAAGAGTGCCAAATACCAGATACAATCTCCTGAAATAACTTTTTGTATCACTTGTGCCTATCCTCACACCATCCTTTCCATTCTCTCACTTTTTTCATATTTAAATCTTTAAACGTGCTGTGAAATAGGTATTATAATAATCCCCATTTCTCAGATGAGGAAACTACAGTGTAAAAAATATCAGTAATGCAGCAGAACCAGGGTTTGAACCCAGACTGTCTGATTTTAGGATCTTATATCCTAACCACAAGAAAATGTACTTCTTTGGTCTTGTCCCTGCCCCAGAAGCTTCTAGCTTGGAAAAGGTTTTAGAAACTATAGTAGCATCTGCTGCCCTCCTCCCCCAAATAATAACAGTTTCCCTTCCCCTAGTGTGTGAGCCAATGTCAGGCTTATTTCCCTAATTGGTAAAATTGGGATAAGAATACAGATCCTACAGTGTTACTTCGTGTTGAAAGTTTAAAACGTGTGTGAATGTGCTGTTGTAACCCATAGAGCTCTCCACCCATAAAGGGTGAAATACCGGATCTTTCTTCATTCAAACATTACCCATGTGGATTTCTGAAAAAGAAACAATGATTTCATCCTGTTCAATCACTGTTAGGCTTGATGGGATAGTAGATAAAAAGGAAAAAAAAAAAGGACTTGCAGTGTAGGAAGTATGCATTTCCTCTTTATGGTTATTAATGTGTCTGTTTCTTTCTGTGCAGATCCTTCAGCTATTTAGTCAGACCATAAATCATTGTGTCCCTCATTGGGTTCATGCAAAGATGGAGTGGATGACTCAAGGGCCTATAGAACGTGCTTGCCTTTTCCCTGGCTCTCCTTGACTTCAAAAGACTCTTTCTACGTGCGGGGTGGAATACAGAACTAGAACACTGAGGTATTACTGACTTATTCTTGGCACCAGGCTTCTAATTGGAAAAACTGGAAATTATTAGGAGGTTTCAGTATACTTTAAAATCGTATAAAATCCTAAGTTACTCAATTCTGAATCTAGGGACAACAATAAACTTGGGAATTTATTAGATCCTAACACACGTCTTTCTGTTTACCTTTCCTAGTCCCAAATAAATGTAGTTAAAAATGTATCATTATAATGATTCATAAGAATGTGGAATGAGCTGCCTTGGGTCAAGTGAGTTTTCCAGCACTGGACATTTTCAGAGAGTGAGTGATGCATGTTTAAGACGTTGTTCTGCACAGGCATCCTGCAGGTCAGCCCAACATGCAGAGTTACTTTAAGATGTTAACTGGGCCATGGTGCCCAACAGTCAATGCAACCTAAAAGTGAGGCTTTAGCACCAAATCCATTGACCTTACTCAAGCCTTAGCTTTCAACCATTTGTCTTCTCCACATACTCCTCACTTTCCAACCTGCTCTCAATTATTCTGGCTAATGATCTCAAAAATTATTTCATCAATAATGACCCATCTCAATAGTATTTTGCATCATAACAGTGAATTTCCATCCCCTTTCTGTGGTTTCTGTTATTGATCAGGTCCTCTGGCTTGAGTGACTTTTTCTCCCTGCAAAGTCTACTAGAGGAAACACCCCTCACTCCCACATGGATTCCTCTGCGCTGGGTGCCCAGGACCTTAAACAGATGACCCACACTCACTGAGGGAACTGTAATTCTAAAATCAGCTGCATTATTAACTCTTGTGCCTTCACTAATGTGAGGGAGACCTTTCCCTTCACGGGAAAGAGCAGACACACTGGGAGGAGTTTTAAGTCTACCTCTTCAGCTGATAGCTGAGTGACATTGGTAACTTATGTGACATTTCTGGGATACAATTTTCTAATCTGCAAAATAATGTTCATCACACCTACAATCGAAGGTTGTGTAAGGTAATAAGGAGCAGAAGCAGAGATCAATGGAGATGAGGAAGTCAAACGACACCTTTTTTTCCACATATATTTTTTGCATCTCTGAGCAGTCCAGGAAACCCCAGATGGCAAGGCCATGCCTTATGCACTTAGGGACCCCGGATGCATGTTCCAGAGAAGATACAGTCATATGCTCAAAACATGTTGCTGTTGAATAAATGAATGAGCAAGCTATCTGCCGAGTCTTTGCTTAGTGGGAACAAGGGACCTGTTTCTCCTTTATGCTGAGGGCTCCATATATTTGCCCTTAGTTATTTCCGATAGCTCTGACTGCTCAGCCTCCTTTCCCTGGGACCACCGAGGGCTCTACACGTAGCTACCTGACTATGGCAACACAGCTTTTCTGCAGTTTCTCGTGGCCTTCCATGTAGACAACCCACTCACATGAGAAATGGCACAGATGATGCAAATTCTGTGGTTTTCAACCTTTCCTTTCCCCCACCTGCCAGAGTGATTTGACTTTGTCAGGTAAGTCTTTATTTTTGCTCCCACACTCCTTCACTCTATCATTTATTCTGTTATCACCAAACCTCTCTCTCAGGCATCTCTGATTCTTATTCATAACAGGTAGAGATGAAGGAATCAAATTCCTCTGAAAAAGAGCATCAATAGTGAAGAATGCCAGCCCTCCAGGGCCCACAGTGCCAGCTTGGGGACCAGTGAGGGGGATGGAATAAGGGATGACAGGACAGAGACACACCAGGAGGGACGTGGTGTCTGGGGGCGTGTTCCTAGTGGAGCAGGAGACTTTCATGAACTTTACTTCCCCTTATGCTATGTGAATTGCCTTTCTGTTCTTCAAGCACGTAGATAGGGATTGGGACTTTGGTCTGGAGTTAGCTTCCTGAAAGTTCTTCACTACTCGAGATGTAGCCTCAGCAGTCCCCAGAATGGTACAGAGGGAAAGTCCCATTGGTGCTGGGGCCCTGAAGGCTTCTGGGTGACAGGCCGTTCCTATGGCAGCATCACCCAAAGCCTCTCTGAGACCCGAGAGCCTCCTCCTGGGCTACGCCTAACAGAAGTCCTGCTCTGGGAGCTGGAGTCTGTATTTTAAAGCACAAGCTGTGCAACTGCAACATATACCACCCCCCAAAATAGCCATCCACCTCCTTATTCCACGTGATGCGGGCAGATTGACACACGTCTTGCTTTCACTCTGCTGACCTCTCCTCCTGCCTATTTCATTCACTCTTCTGCTGAAATGAGGCTAACAGCACTGGGTCTAGCCTCCCTTACTGTCTCCACCCTTACCATCTCCTGGATGACTTCCACGACATCACAATTATGGTTTACATATCCTTCTCCCTAAAAAGGCTTTGTGCTCCTCGATGGCAGACATATTCCTCATTCCCTCATTGTCTCCCAGGTCCAGGCAGCACCAGTCCCAGGGCACTTACTCAGTGATGCAAGTCGTGTCGTCTCTTCCTCTCCCGCATTTCTACCCACAGATGGACAAGCAGCCTGCGAAATATGTTTTACACCCTGCTGAATACTGACTCTCCACAATATCACCGCCATAGCTGTGGGTAAGACAAAGCTGAGTTTATTTATTCTTTACCATGAAAAGGAAGACCCACTTCAACTGGGTCTTGATGTCACCTCAGAGGAGAAGGGCAAAGTCAGGATATTTATTGAGACTTTATAGTCTAGGGTAAGGTGGTCTTTACACGCAAAGGTTTGGTCAGAATTGGTCAAGGTCATGATGTGATAGTTTAGGAAGGGTGGGCACAGCAGGAAGAGGAGTTTGCAGGAAAGGATTCAAGAGTCTTGGATGGAAACTATCAGTGAATGCTTTTATTGAAGAGGGATCCTTCAGGAAGCTTCTGGAATGGACAATAAAGTTATTTGCAACATTACTCTTTCTGAGTAAGAGTTTCCTGGAATAAGGACATTGTGCTGATGAAGAAGCTCATCTTCATATGGAGTCATGTTCAGGTAGGAGGGAGGCTGTGTGGGTACATAGTTTTGGCTGTCAACCCTCACGCTATGCACGTGCATCACGAGGCAAACTCCAAGAAAAGTGCCTTCCAGGGAGCCGCAGAAGGTTATTTTACCCATGTAATTGAATAAAATTAATAGCAAATTATTAATATTTCAAATGAAAATGAACCTTGGCCAGTCAATGACAGTCATTTCTTTTACTTGAAGAGTAAGTAGGTAAGTAAGGGTCATTCAGAAGATATTTATTAAATGCCTACCATGTGCCAGGAACTATTATTGTGTGTAGAGATACAGCAATGAACAAAGAGGCAGAAAATACATTTTTAAAATGGAAATAGATTTTTTTCAGATGATGGTAAAGGTTGGAGGAAAGGAGAGCAGGTTAAGGGTCAAGGGTGCTGGGTCTGGGATGGGGTGGCTGTGCAATTTAGTACGGTCAGTGGTGTCCTTATTTCTAAGTTGACATTTGAGCAGACATCTGAGTGGAGGAAGTAAGCCTTTTGGGGCCTAAGTGCTTCAGGAGAACAGAAAAGGAGGTAGAAAGACCCCTCAGCAGGGGTCTCTTGAAGGAGGCCACACAGCTGCAGCAGAGAGAGGGGGCCTGCCTGGAGAGGAAGTTGCAGATGAGATCAGATAATGCAGCTGGGCCTCAGCAAGAGGGCCCCTCAGAATACAGCATATTCTGAGAGGCTAAGAATACTAAGAATACAGCATAAGTAGGAGACCATGCCTTTCCTTTTGACTCTGAAATTCTAGCATGTTTTACTTTCATTCATTCCTTATCATATAAAATCAACACAGCAAATTTGAACACAGCAGTTCTTTTTGAATTATTCAGGTGGATATTAGTTTTCCAGGTCCTGTACTAGGTGTGAAAAAATCAAAGCTCTTTGTAGTAGGAAAGAAAGTCATGTGGGCATAAATTTTCCATGCAAATTCACAAAGGCATATTTGACATTTAATTCTTAAAACTATAATAATCTAGTAAACTCTATTCACTTTTTCCATAGAAACCATACAAAATTGTATACAAATACCCCTAGGCCAAATGAATGGTGTTTGTAACAAACTCCACTTTAGGAATTTAGGAAGAATCAAGCAATATTTACAAGAAAAAGATAAGAAGAAGATGAGCAACTGGTTGAAGTGAAACCTCCCTGGAATTGTGTTGTTTTTCCTTTGGTATGTGAGTTAACAGTGTGGTGCAGAACCTTTCAGGAACATTTCTTTAAAATGATATGTATTGGGGGAGGGTAGGATTCCAGAAAGCCACAGATGTTAACATTAAATCACCTTGACCTTGACCTAACCCGGAAAAAAACAAACAAAATTTGTGTAGAAAGGAGCTTTGGCAGGTCCCAGCGTCTCTAGCTAGAACAGCGTCTTCAAGTTGGCCCTCGAAGTTGGCCCTAGAGGTCCACCCCCCTGCCAAACGGTAGGAGCATTGACTTCTTGTCCCTTCACTTGGAGAGAGAATTCTCCAAGAAGACCTACTCTTCATGTGGCCTTTCTGGAGCCAGGATGGAGGTGTAGAGAGAGTGGAGATTGCATGGCCTGGCTCCACAGGGACCAGCTCCATCACCTGTAGCATATTACTGAGCTCCCGGCTCTCCACAGTCACAGAAAACACATTTATCACCACACATGTGCACACTCATGCACACACATACATAGACACACACATCCACCCACACTACATACATACACACACAACCACACACACATACAGACATGCACACAGACATATACAAATGCACACACATATGCATGTAAGCACACATCATACCTATGTACACACACTAACACACATCACACACACACAAACATATTAATTGCAATTAGTTCTGTCTTGTGTTCACAGCATAGAATTGACAAATGCCAGTGGACAAAGAGTTCAGGTTGGGCCAGACAGAGGCTGGGATTGTGCCTTTCACCCTCACTGGTCTTTGGAGGGGGGGGGGTATAGGGATACAGGAGTGGGCAACACCACTATTTTGATGCCTCCTCCTGGGTGAGAAACACCATTTTAGACTCTGTACCCTGAGTCTGGTCTAACCCCATCATACATCACTGCTGTTTTTACAAGCTAGGTGGTAAAAGGCATTAAATTCTACCCGCAAAATAATCACTGAGTTGTAAGATCCCACATTTGACAACAGTTGAAAGCAAAATCAAAATTTCAGATCTCTTCAACATCCTGTTGATGAAGAGAATTTGGGTGGCTTCACTGCCCACCATTTTATTTATGTAATTACATAACTATTTAACATGTACTTGTGGCAGAAACCGTTCTGAGTTACAGTGATGAACAAGACAGAGACCATCTCTTGTAACCTACAGAACTGTGGGGAGTGAAATTCTTTATGTCTGACAGTGTATGTCTCTTTGCATTTAAATAGTGTACTCATTCTCTCTCCTGTCAGACCCACCTGGGAAGGGTGTTATTACCGCCTCTTAGGTGGTAAGTGAGGGTCAAGCCAGTTGGTAAAGTTAAGATTAAATTCCCAAATTCTGACATGCTTCATCCTAAACCTCATGTTGAGATGGCACAAGGAGAGAATGTCTCATTTATGCCCAATGTTTTAATTTGTGGAAGTGGCTGAGTGAGGACACAGAGAGGCCAATGCCACTGAAAGAAGAATTCATTACTTGCATGAAAGATGGCATGCCACACTATGTGGGGCCACATGGGGAAGTACCAGGGCTGATCAGGAGGCAGAGGGAGTGAGGGGAGAGCATAGACAAGAGCCTTTATTGGATTTTCCTGGGAAAAGGCAGGGTAGGCAAAGTAAACAGTTGAGGATTGGCTAGTCTGAATAATTCCAGTGAGCTTTGGGCTATAGGGGTGGTCTCTAGTTGTCTGGTACCTGGGCCTGGGATGATTTAGGGTAGTAGCATATTGGCTTATTGTGTGAGATTTGGATAAGGAGGTGGATGGGGGCTCAGCCTTGGATTGGCTGGTCTGCACAGGAAAGATGAGTTCTAGGCAAGCTGACTTGCAGGACAGAGGTAAACACTTTGGCCCTGTGATTAATGTACACCAAATAGTTATACAAAAATCTAAGAAAATAAAGAACAGAGAGGAATGAATTTGAGGAAAAAGATGTTGTTTTGTGTTTTGGAGCTTTTCAGTTTGAAACTATAGATGCCTGTTGGCTGTGCGGAGTGTGGTACCAGAAGACATCTAGAAATGTCAGTCTGGGGGTCAGAGCCTGATGGAGATGGGGATGAGGAAGTAATCTGCATGCAGTGCCACTCCTGACGGATTGGCTCTAGAACACACTAGGAGGGGGAAGAACTGCTGCTTTAATTATAAAACTCAGCCCTTCAGTGCTTCTTTGCAGTCCCTCTAACATTACCACAGCTCTTCTGTGAAAAGTCTGGGAGGTTGGCAAGGCTTCTGTTGGTGTTTACTGTCTGCATCGAGCATAAATGGACAGCATTCAGGGAACTTGGAAAAACTAACTGGAATGCAGAGATCCCTAAAAATGTTTATTCCTCAGTTTGGACACATTGGTCACATGTTGCTTTCATATTTATTTTGGTCTAACTTTCAAGATATAATGATTGATGTTACTATGGAGGAAATGTCAGACAGGCGGAAACTGAAGGCAAGTGCAAAAGGTGCCAGAGTATGGTCAGCATGTGCAGGGTCAAATCCAGGAGGTGGACCTTCTCAGGGACACTGATGCCTTGCTCTGCCAGCCAGAATTCCCAAAGGTGCTAGAGGATCAGGACGCCCCATGCCTTAGACACTGTTAAATACACTCTGCTTCATTCTTGTTCTGCTGCTGCTCTCTCCTAGATGCAATGCTGGTTCTCTCACCTGTAAATAGGTTATACTTCCCAAAGTTGATGACCAATTATACCTGATGTTATAAATCAAGCTTGCCACCCCATGCTTCAAAACAAAAGAAGCATAACAGCAACAACAAATGCTGTGGGTTCTAGCCCTATTTTTAGATTCCCTGCAAAGTTTCTTCTCACTTGCCTTTATAAATAGTTGTGAACTTCAGCCTATTTTAGTATGTTCCTATGCAAGCTGTTAAATCCTAGTTGCGTTTTTCCTTTTTCGCTGTTTTATCCTCTGCCTCATATATGCAACAATTATTCTACTGCCCCACCAGAAAATTCTTTCAAGATTTATTCACCACTCTTCACTCTACTTCTGTCTATTAACCTCTGACTATTTCCCATTCTTTTCCTCAGGAGGGCAATTATAAAACATTTCTTGGATATTATTGAGACAAGGACACAGTTTTCCCTGTAAATTGTCCATTTTATTCATCAGGTTATGCTTTTTTTTTTACTACTTTAAATCTTAAGAAGATGAGTTTTCTTTAACTTATAGCCTTCTAGTTTCATTCTGTCTCTCAGCTAAACATGCAATAGTCCCCTATACACTGATTTTAAGTGCCATTTTTCTGTACTAAAAAATTATCCTAAACAACCCTCAGTAAAGATGCTGAGATTGTGGGTTTGAAGCATACCAATACCAACCTAAACCAGTTGTTGGAATTATCTGCGAAAGGTTTTAAAGCAGCTCTCAAAAAATGCTTGACAATCTATTAGAAAATCTTTTGAAACAAATGCAAAAAAAAAAAAAAAATAGAAAATTTCAGCAAGGATATAGATGTCATAAAAAAGATCCAAATAAAATTATAGAACTGAAAAATACAATAATGGAAATTTACAAACCTCTCTTGATGGATTCAATAGTAAAGTGGAGATGACAGAAACAGACTAAGTGATTGTGATGATAGAATATTAGAATTCACCCAACCTGAAAAACAGACCAAAAAGTATGAAAAGAAGCCCAGGGACCTGTGGAGCAATAACAAAAGAGTCATGTTATGATTGTGCCAGAATGACAGGAAATAGAGAGTCGGTATGAAAGACTATTGGATGAAATGATGGCTGAAAACTTCCCAAATTTTGCAAAAGAAGGAAACTCACAAAACTAGGAAGATGAATAAAATACAAACAGGACAAATCCAAAGAAATGCATACCAAGGCACATCATAATTAAAATTCTAAAGCTAAAGACAAAAAAAAAAAAAGTCTTAAAAGCAACCAGAGAGGATCAACACATTACCTATAGGGGAACATTAATTCAAATTATATCCTATTTGTTGTTGAAACCAGAGAGGAGAGAAGGAAACTGGCACAATATCTTTTAAGTGCTAAAAGAAAAGAATTATCAACTGTGATTCTATAGCCAGTAGAACTAGTCTTCAGGAAAAAAAAGGGAAATGAAAACAATCTCAGGTGGAGGAATACTAAAGGAATCCTTAATGCTTGGCTAAAATAAGTTTTTCCAACAGAAAGGAAATGATGAAAGAAGGAAGCTGGGAGCATTAGCAAGGAACGAGGTACAATGGAAGGAACAAAATAGAAGTACATACAGTAGACTATCTTTTTTCTCATGGGTTTTAGCAATCCTATCTGATGATTTAAGCAAAAATTATATCACCATCTGATACCAAGATAATGGTATTTTAAATAGAGAAAGTAAAGAACCTGTATGGAAGGGTTTGTCCATATTTCATTTAAAATGGTAAAATATTGATATTAGTAGAATATTATAAGGTACATACAATACCCAGAGCAACCACTATGACAACTATGCAAAGAGACACACTCAAAAACATTACAAGCAAATCAACATGGAATCCCAAAAATATTAAGTAATTCACAGGAAACCAAGAAAAGAGAAACTGAGGAGTGAGAATGACAGCAAACAAATAGAAAACAAATAATTAAATATAAGACTTAAGCATTGTTATATAAAAAATTACTTTTTAAATATAAATGGTCTAAATATACCAACTAGAGGACAGACTAGACTAAAACAACAACAACAAAACCACCTATAGGCTACTTAAGTTCACTTCAAATTCAATGACAGATATAGTTGGAAAGTAAAACAATGAAAAAGATATACCATGCATACATGCATCAAAACAGAGCAGGAGTGTCTATATTAATATCTGATAAAGTAGACTTCACAGAAAATAAAATACTAAGACAAAGAGGCACATTGCATATGATAAAAGAATGAATCTGCCAAGAAGAGTAACAATCCAAATGTGTCCATACCAACCGTCAGAGCTCAAAATACATGAAACAAAAATGGATAAAACTGAAAGAAAATGACAGTTGAGGAATGGAACATCTTCCTCTCAGAAATTGATAGAACTACTACAGAGAAAACCAGCAAGAATGTAAAAGATCTAAACAACATAATCAACCAATAGGATTTAATTGACATACAGAACATGCCACTCAACAACAGCAGAACAGACAACTTTTTTTAGGGCTTACCAAGATAGACCATATCTTGAGCTATAAAACAAATCTCAACACATTTAAAATAATTGAAATTCTACAGAATGTGTTTTCTCACCATAATGGAATCAAACTAGAAATCAATAGCAGAAAGACAGGAAAATCTCTAAACATGTGGAAATTAAACAACACACTTATAAACAATCCATGGGTCAAAGAAGAAGTATCAAAGGAAATTTGAAAGGAGCCAAAAGAAAATGAAGCATATCAAACTTTGTGGGATGCAGCTAAAGCAGTAGAACAGAGAAATTCACAGCACTAAATGCTCACATTAGAAATGAGGAAAGTCTCAACTTAATTACCTCAAGAATTAATGATATGAATTCTGCACACTTGCTTCTAGAATGTAGAAGAGGAAACTCTTTATTTTTTTTCGGGGAAAGATTCACCCTGAGCTAACATCTGTTGCAATCTTCTTCTTTTTTTTTCTCCCCAAAGCCCCACTGAATAGTTGTATATCCTAGTTGTAAGTCCTTTTAGTTCTTCTATGTGAGCCACCTCCACAGTATGGCAACTGACAGATTGGTGGTGCGGTTCCACAACTGGGAAACGAACTCAGGCCACCAAAGCAGGAGTGCCAGACTTTAACCACTAGATTATCAGAGCTGGCTCAACACTTTCTAACTTATGCTATGAGGCCAGCATTATCCTAATACCAGTATAAAATAAAGACATCACACATATAAAATTACTCACCGAAGTCTCTCATGGGCATAGATGACAAAACAAAACATTATCAAATCAAATGCAACAATGCATAAAAAGAATTACACCCTGTGACCCAGTGGGATTTATTCCAGGTATGCAAGGCTATTTTGACATTAGAAAATTAATCAATGTAATCTATCATATCAACAGGCTAAAGAAAAAAAATCATATCATCATATCAGTTGACACAGAAAGAGTATTTGACAAAATCTAAACTCCATTCATGATGAAAATTGTCAGCAGATAAGGACTAAGGGAGAGTTACCACAACTTGAAAAAGAGTATTTACAAAAATCTACAGCCAATATCATACTTAATGACAAAAGTCTTCTCCCTAAGATTGGGAACAAGACAAGGATGTCTGCTCTCCCCAGTCTTATTCAATATAGTACTGGATATTCTAGTCACTGCAATAGGGCAGGCAAAAGAAATAAAAGGCATATAGAATGGAACATTAGAAATAAAACATATCTCTATTTGTAGATGACATGATTATCTAAGTAGAAAACCACAAAAACCCTATGAAAATATTTCTAGAACTAATAAGTGAATTTAGCCAAGTTTCAGGTTACCAGACAAACATGAAAATCCTTTGCATTTTTATACGCCAGCAATGAACACACGGGCACCAAGATTAAAAATACAATTGCATTTATAATCACTCAAAAAAAAAGAGAAATACTTAGATGTAAATCTAATAAAACATGTCAGGACTTTTATGCTGACAACTACAAAATAGTGATGAAAGAAATCAAAGAACATCTAAATAAATGGAGATATATGACATATTATTGACTAGAAGACTCAATAGTGTAAAGATGTAAATTCCCTCCAAATTGATCTGTAGACAATGCTGTTCATATCAAAATCCCAGCAAGGGCTTTTGTAGACAGAGACGAGCATTTTATTTATATTGAAAGACATAGGCAATCTTGACAAGGAAGGTTAAGGTGGGAGAATCACTGTATGCAATCTTATTTACTATACTGTACTATTTCAGATAGTGTAGTATTTGAGGGATGATGACAGTTGGAGAAAGAGCAGAAAGGAGAAGGGTGTTTAAGTGAGGTAGAGAGTTCAGAATGGTCACAGGGCTAGGTATGACAAATCTAGGTGTGACAAAGTGTTGAGTGTAGTAGAGTGTGGCTAAGATGAAGGGATCATGTCTGATGTAGTACCAAAGATTAGACCAGAAAAATGTTACCATCGAGGGAAACAGGGAAAAGTGTATGAGGGATCTCTGTGTATTATTTCCTAAAACTGCATGTGAATCTGTAATTATCTCTATAAAAATTTAATTAAAATATTATCATAGTTGATTCTGATGTGCAACTACCAGCTAGATCATGAAGTTGAAACAACACAGCATGACATTCTGTATTCTGACAGTGGATTCTGACCTTCCTTATCACTGCCTCACACCCCTCACTCTCACAATTCCTAGCTGAAATGTAGGGCATCATACACTTGCACCTCTGTGAGATGCACACACTTTCCCTCCACCTCCAAGTCTACTTCCTCAAGTCTGTTCCTCAATGAGGAAACCCGGAATCCTTCCAAGACCCTCCCCAGATATTGTCTCCTCTATACAGGCTTATTTTGAATGCCCTGAGAAGTGGTGACTACTTGCTCGGTGCTCTCATTCAATAAGCAAGAACTATTTGTTGAGTGATTTTATTGTATCTGACACTGTTTTTGTATTGTAAACAACACAAAAGTCCAATCAGCAAAGAACAGGCTGTCTGATGAAGAGGCACACAGTTAATCTGGTCATTTAGATATGAAGTGATAAGTGGCTCAAGAAGATAGGGTCAGAAGACCTTGGGAGTCACAGAAGGGTCTTGCCACAGGTCCAGAGGGTCAGGGAGTGCTAATGAGAATATTCCAGCTCCTACTACAGTGTGGTCCAATTATTTGTCAATGTGGCCTTCTCTCTGTTTCTACTGGGGAGTTCGTCAAAGGTATTGAGACAGGCAGGTTAGCACAGGGATCTGGCACCGCAAGGGAACAGAAGGGTCATGCAGGGCAGGGGGCATCATTGCTAGGACATTGCTAAGGCATAGTTAACATAACATGCTCACGGAAATTTTATGCTGCATTATAGCTTAAGTCATTATAGCTTAGGTAACCGCAAGTTTCCAGAACCTCTTTTGCCTGCCTGTTGTGGGACCAAACTGCTTGATTTAGAGAAGCTGTGGCATGCTGCTCTTCCCCTTGCTGCTGCTACTCTGACTCACCACTGCCTCCACTTCCACTTCTGCCCTACACAGAAAGACCCTGCTCGGCGCAGCTCCTCCCTTGGAGTGTGCCTGCTCCAAGGACACACTCTATGGAGTGTATCTTTCTAATAAACTCCTTACTCTTTGTACTCATCCTTGCTGTTCTGTAAGTTCTTTTACAATGCGACATTGAGCAACCTGGATCCACAATGCGGTAACAGTATGGCTTTTATTTTCTTCATCTTGGTATCACTAATGCTTAGAATATTTCCTGAACCTGGTAGGATTCCTGGAGGACTCAAATATGTTTGTGGAAGCGATGTGGAATTGTTGGTAATTAGCCATTTCAAACTGAAGACCGGAAGGTTGGAAGGCAGTATCTGCTGCCATTGCGATCAGGTGTTCTGGGAAATCCCAACGTCTGGTTCTCGAGTCTTTGCATGAACCCCAGCAACTACAAGCTCACCACCTTCGACTCTGATATCTCTAGCTGTGGGGAACTTCTTATTCATATTGTCTTTGTATAAAATCCTATGAAAGCTTCCACTAGGTTCTGGGCTTTCTCTTTTGGGCTACATAACCCCAACACAGCTGCATTTGATATAATAGCCCTTAAAATATTTTAAGAAAACTATGTGGAGTTTCCTCCTGTTCAGGCTGTATTCCATAATTGTTTGTGTGGACAAAAAGAATAACAAAATAAAACAAAAATAAAAAATTCAGTTTTTTACTTTAAAAAATTTTAGTTTGGGGGCCGGCCTGGTGGTGTAGCAGTTGAGTTTGCACACTCTGCTTCAGCGGCCTGGGGTTCACAGGTTTGGATCCCAGGCGCAGACAGACACACTGCCTGTAGGGCCATGCTATGGTGGCATCCCATATAAAGTAGAGGAAGACGGGCACGGCTGTTAGCCAGGGCCAGTCTTCCTCAGCAAAAAAGAGGATTGGCAACGGATGTTAGCTTAGGGCTGGTCTTCTTCACCAAAAAATAAAAAAAAATTGTTTAAAAATACAGCCTTTATTTTTTTGACATAAGTCCAAATACAAAATACATTGGAACCCTGCTCACTGTTATGGGTCATTTCCAGGGAATTCCTGCTAAGTTGCTGGAATGTCACCCTATGATGAGTTTTTTGGTTGTTAAGTAATTAAACCTTCTTGCACAGAGCCAAAACAATTTTACATTATCCTACTTTCTACTCGTGTGACCTTGAGGTGCCAGAGCTGAACTAGAGTAGCATTCCTTATTCTGGTCCTGGTTATATTGGAAGAAACTTCAGAGACAACAGGGCCCCATTCTCTCATTTTATAAATGAGGAATATAAATTCCAGGAAGGTTAAGAGTCTTGAGGTAACGACACGAAGGCTCTGTTTATAATTGATAGTACTGAATGTGCCTCCATGAAAAGGAGTTTCTCCTCTGTTTCATATAAATATCTGAAAATAATTAAAGTGCCTTTGCACACTTATATAGCATTAAAATGGTCATCAAAATGCAATTTTCTCAAATATCTTTGATATGTTGAGTTAGGAAGTTTATAGGTTTATGCTATGTTATCTTAAGATGAAAAAGTTGGAAGCTATATAAATTATCTGATTTTGGAGACTTGCAAAGGCTGTTGAGCTGCATTACTATTTGCACTACTGCCTCTTAATTTTAAAATACTTTGGTTTTCAATCAAGCCAGATTGAGATTTCCTTTATCTTTTCATTCTGAAATGAAACACATTGGGCCATGACTGTTACTGCCTTTTTCATTGGTTCATTTTGTTTTATCAGTTTGTTTCTTTCCATAAGAATTAGATAGTCTGTACCTACCTTTAAAACTCAAACTAGGCTTGTATCTTCATGATAAAATTTGTATATAATTGAAATATATTGAAACAAATTCACACTAATATATAAAGCAAAACAATTGAAGCTGCCAACATGCAAACACGTAGAAAAGTGCATCTTTCCCAGATCCCCAGTCTGCTGGGTTCACCTTTTCTCCAGTGGCCAGATGAACTCACTTGAGGCCTGACACCACCTATCTGTGGGGTGCCTGAGCACAGTACTTCCCAGGGTTCCAACCAGGTCAGGCATTTACATCCTCCTGGAAGTCCCCATGTGTCTTCTCCCTCTGGAGCCCAGGACTCAGGTGGGGTTTCACGACCCCTGCTCCCACTGGGCTCTCCAGCAATCTCTCATTGCCTTCGAGTGAGAACATGATCATAGTCTAGTCTCATTCCACAAGCTATCACCAATTTGAAGTTGTTCAGTATAAAATATGTGACAATAGCATAGACATTACTTAAAAATTTAAATTCAATTAACCATTATAACTTTGAGGTCAGACATCACAATGGCTACATTTCTCAGCCACAGTGTCTGTAGCAGAACCATTTCAACAGTGTCCGTCTGCATCCCTGGTCTGTTGAAGCTCCGTCTCTATAATGGAGGGAACTCTCCCTACCTCTCCTCTTCACTCACTTTTAAACATTCTTAAATTGTCACTCTCTGGAACCCAGCCAGAGGGAACTCCCAAATCAATTCAGATGATCTCTCTGTCTCTGTATCCAAAGTGGTTACCCTGTTGCTTCAATATGCAGAGTATCTTAGCTTCCTTTTAGACCAGCTAAGGGCCTCCCCTCTTCTACTAACATTTTTTTTTCCAAGTGAAGAGCAATTTCCTCCCTTAGGTTAATTTTGTCACTTCCCAAGGGTGTAAAAGCAGCTGATATATATATATATATACATACACACACATATATATATGTATATGTATATTTGTTAGCACTGTTTTCTTCTTGCTAACTTAGAGGCTGCAACTACCTGACACTGCAGCTAAGATGCTCCCAGCTCCACACCTGGAGCCACTTCTAATCATTTAGAGCATTCTTTCCCACTGAATGTGAACATGGCCTCAGACCCCACCACAATAAAACTATCCAAGCTGCCATGCTCAAATAACCAAGGAGAGAAAACCTTTTCAATAGCCAGACCTCAATCCTTTCCTGGATCGTCTTTGTGTCCTAGCGTTTAATGTGATGCTGGTAGACAGCAAGTCCCAGCAGAACATCAGTTGCATGAATTATGTTTTGATATTCCACTCCTTTCCATTTGCTGGCTACATTTTTTGCAATGTTTCTTTGAATGTTAGTGTTTCCCAAAGGTTCGTGCTATCCAATCTCTTAGGGAATTCTTATTCATCAGCTTTCTCTCTGACCACTGTCAAATTTATTTTCACACTCCTACTCACCCCAAGGATCTACATCTGTGTTATTCAATACGGTAGAAAAAGCCACAACCAACACACTCTAAGTTTCTTATTGCAAAATGTGTGATAACTTGACATTTACTACAGTGTGAAGGTTATGGTTTACTTCATGTGGTCATCCCATTCTCAGGCCAAGTTTTTGGATGGGGTAACAGGCAGGCAACTCACCTCAAGTCTTGGGAGGAGGAGGGAAGGGCCTCCCAGAGCCAATCTCACAGACGAAGTAGATGAAGGAGGTACTACCAATTGGGAGGTTCCTGGAACTGGTGTTCAATCCTGTATTGTAGAATCATTTCTATCACTACATAAGTCATGGCAGAAACACAACTCCAGTTGGTTTGGATTTGGATTTGTACCATGTATATGGATCCCTGAAACTCCCATCTGTCTAAGTGCATAGCCTTGACTCCATTTTTTATTTAATGTTATAATAAGGAAACCTTGCATTCTGTGAGGCTGAAATTTTTGCAGTGAATTACCGTGCTATGGTGGGATTTGACTGTACATCATTATCCCAGCTCTTACTTCTCTGCTCTGGTGATTAATGCCATAACCATGTATCAAATCCCTTAATGTAGAAATGCTCTACAGTTCCTTGACCTGAACGGCCTATTTTCCGTTATTTAGTTTTTCGTATTTCAAATTTCTGGTATTGGTTGGATTCTCAGAATCAATATTTATATTTAATGTGGCAAGGTTTTTTATTCCATGAAAAGCTTTTATAAACTAACTAGCCTTTCAATACTGATGAAATTTCAGAAATAAAATAATTCCTGATTATTCTCATTCTAAAACTCATTTCTCACATTTGTCTTCTATCCATTCTCATATCCATTGTTCTCATCCAGACTTTCTTCATCTCATCTACAATAATGCAAATAATACACTCCTAGTTAGGAGTCTCCTAGTCTCACTGCCTCTTTTTCCCTCCATTTCCAAATGTGTCATTAGGCTTCTCCTTCTCACTTGAGTTCGTATGGGAAAATTGGACCAAAGCATGCATTCTCAAAGGGGGCTATATTGCCCCCAATGGGGAAAAATTGGTTCTTAAGTGCTAAAAATTTTACATTTTTATGTATAAATCACATATATACATACAGTATGAGAAGATATATACAGTCTGTCTGTGGTATTAAAATCTGGGGAGAAGACAGGAAAACATATCTACAAGGATTCCTTAGGAGGCAATAATAATGATAAATAAAAAACTCAGAGCTGACATCACACTTGCGGTGAGAAAACTGAATGTTTTGTCCAATATCAGGGGGAAAAATGATGTTTGCTCACCACTTCTATTCAACATCATATTGGAGCTTTCAGCCAAGGTAATTAGTCAAGAAATGGAAATTAAAATGTATCTTTATTAGAAATGAAGAACTAAAACTATCTCTATTTTGAGATGGCATGGTCTTGTATATAGAAAATCCTGAAGAAAGCACTAAAAAACTAGAACTAATAAATGAATTCAGCAAGCTTGCAGGATACAAGATCAATACACAAAATCAATTGTATTACTATGTACTTGCAATAAACAATTTGAGAATGAAATTAAGACAACAATTCCATTCATAGTGTCAAAAAGGACGAAAAACTTAGGAATAAATTTGATAAAACATGTTCTAAAGCATCCCATTTTCATGAATTGGAAGACTAAACTTTGTTAAGATGTCAATATTTCACAAACCGATCTAAAGATTCGATGCAATCTCTATCAGAATTTTGGCTAACTTCTTTGTAAAAACTGACAGGCTGATTCTAAAATTCCTGTGGAATTTCAAGGGACCTAGAATTGCTAAAACAATCCTGAAAAAGAACAAAGTAGGAGACTCACATTTTCGGATGTCAAAACTTACTGTAAAGCAATGGTAATCATGACAGTGTGGAACCAGCACAAGAATAGACTTATAGATCAATGGACTAGAATTGACAGTCCAGAAATGAACTCTTACATTTATGGTCAACGATTTTCAGCAAAGGTGACAAGACCATCCCATAGGGAAAAGACAGTCTTTTCAATAAATGGTGCTGGAGAAACTGGATATCCATACGCAAAAGAAAGAAATTGGATCTTTACCTCAAACCACATACAAAAATTAGCTCGAAATGGAGCAAAGACATAAAAGTGATAGCTAAAACTATAAAACTCTTAGAAGAAAACTTAAGAGAGAAATCTTCATAATCTTGATTTTGGCAAAGGATTCTTAGATATCAACTCAAAAGCACAAGCAACAAAAGAAAAAATTAGATAAATTGGACTTCATCAAAATTAAAAACTTCTGTGCCTCAAAGGACACTGTCAAGGAAGCGAAAGAATCCAGAGAATCGGAGGAAATATTTGTAAATCATATACCTGTAAGAGGCTTGTACCTCAAATATATAAAACCTCTTACAATTCAATAATAAAAAGACAAATAATCTAATTTAAAAATGGGAAGAGGATCTGAATAGACATTTCTCCAAGGAAGACATATAAATGGCCAATAAACACAAGAAAAGTTGCTCAACATCATTAGTCACCAGGGAAAAGCAAGTCAAGACTTCAGTGAGATATCACTTCATTCCCGTTAGAATGGCTATAAGGAAAAGACAGAGAATAAAGGTGTCGGTGAGGATGTGGAGAATTAGAACCCTAATATACTGCTGGTGGGAATGTAAAATCATGCAGTCACTTTGGAAAACCATCTGGCAGTTTCTCAAAGAGTTAAACATAGAGTTACCATTTCACTCCTAGATATATATCCAAGAAAAATAAAAACATGTCCACACAGAAGATTGTACATGAGTGTTCATAGAAGCATTATTCATAACAATCCCAAAGTAGAAATAGCCCAAATGGCCATCAACTGATGAACGGATAAACAAAATGTGGTATATCCATACAATGAAATATTATTGGCAAAAAACAGGAATGAAGTGCTGATACATGCTACAACATGGTAAAGCTTGAAATCATTATGCTAGGTGAAATATGTCACTTGCTAAAGATCACACATGATTCCATTTATACAAAATGTCCAGAATAAGCAAATATACCAGACAGAAATGAGATTAATGGTAGCCTCGGGCTCAGAGTATGGGGGGATGTTGTAGAGGGATGAAGAGTGACTGCTAATGGCTATGATATATCTTTTTGGGGTGATGAACATTTTCTAAAAAATTGATTGTGGTGATGACTGTACAACACTGAATACACTACCATTGCATTGTACACTGTACAGTTGAATTGTTTGGTATGTGAATTATATATCTCAATATAGCTCCAATTAAAACAACAGGGCTCCAAATTTTGAAATATAGTAATGGTTCATAGAAAGAGTCTTCGTCTGCATTCATCTGAAATGCTCAGAACTATATGTTGAAATGTCATCAGCTCTTCAACTGCAGAGAAAAATGAGCAATGTGCGGTCATCCAGGATGAAAGGATAATACTAATATGTTTAAAAAGAAGTGTCTTTCTACTTATTTGTTTCTGCACCAAGTGAACCCCTTAGGAGCCTAAGTCTCACCAACACAGGTGGAGTTGTCTAAATAGGAGAGAGGAGCCTCTGTGGTGGGTGGAATGTGCCCTGAACCAGGACTGAGACACCAGCTTCCAGCTCAGATTCTTGCACTGATATTGTGACTTGAGCAAGGGTGAACAGCTTATGAGGTCTCTGTTCCACCTCAGGCCATCAGTACTTCTGTGGCCATCTGACATGGCATCAATATTTTGCTATTGACATTCTGGTATTCATTTTACCAAAATGTAGTGTGATTATAAAGCTAAATATTGCCATGTGAATCGCATGCTTACTCCTTCATTTGATTTTACTCTGTTAAACAAATAATGCTGGCTTCCTGTCGCCCTTCCCTCTCCCCAACCAAAATTCCTTCCATGAAAGATAGTGGTGAAGAGAGCTTCTAATGATCTCGTGACTTGGCCTCCTGAGAGGCAAACACTGTTGTGAAAGATAAACGGCTTTTAATTCACCTTCATCGTGTTTGTGAGAGATCTAGCCACTGCAAGTTCTTTCAGGGGGGATGTCTCCATATCAGTGAGTCCAGGAGTTTAGCTCACAGACCAAAACAGAGGAAATACTGACAAATGTTCTCTGGTTTGAAACATATAGGAGTGACATTTCACTTGGCTCAAGGCTCATCTGAAAAATCTGTGAAAAATATCTTCACGGGACAGCTCGACAAACACCACCTACGTGATAGCACGTCTTTGGATTTCTTATGATCAGGTCCAATTCTAAAACCCTGTTGTTCGGGCTTTGTAAATGATGATGTAAACAAGACTCAGAGAAGCAGAAGACACCTGTGAGCCTGGATTTAAGACCCCAAAGCCAATATCCTACGTAGAACTTCACTAATCACAGAAGGCAGTTTTAACAAACACACAAATGAACAACTATGCATTCTGCAAACGGTAACTTATGGTAACTGAACAGCTTCTCTGTTCTTGAATTGAAATTGCTTAATATTATTAATAAAAATATCAGCAACAGATTATTTTTATACTGCTTTTCTCTGAAAGCTGCAGCCATAGTCTCCTGAAACCTTGGAAGCTCATCTGCTTACATATATAAGTAATTACAAACACTTCTTTCTCCTTTGAAAGGAGAAACTTGTCTCTCTTGTATTTCTGATAATTAAACCAGAGAGAAAGCAGTATGTTCTTGCTTAAAAATAGTATCAAACTTTTCATCTGACATTAACTGCTTCATTTCTTCAAGGTGAGAGTGGCATGCCAAGATTCCTATCACTCCCCTTGAAGATCACTCCTGGGGAAGTTATGAGGCAATTAGAGAAGATTTATTTAGTTGAGATTGGAGTTTCTCTTGAATGTGCACGTGCTTTTCCAGTACTGGTCTGCCCACGCTGGCCTGAGGAGCCTGCCCTTCTGTGGAAGTCTGGCTCTTGGTGCAGGTGAGTCCTGCATAAACAGGCCCTGATGGGGCTGGGAATGCGTATGAGTCCAGTATCCTGGGTGATGCTGATGGTGAGCGTGGAGTGGCATCCACTGGTTTGAATGGACCTGGAGTCTCAGGTGTGGAAGGACCTAGAATTACCTGATTGATGAACCCCCATTCTCTCTGAAAACTTTTTTTGTCTTATTTCACGTATACAAATAAATATTAGTGCCTTTCCTTATTTCATTTAGTTACTCTTCTACTGAATTCCAGTCTGTCTTAGCCATGAGCCCTGGCCTGTCCCAACGTCCCTCAGTCACTGGAACCTTTGCTCTCATTTTGCAATTGTTTTCAGTTGTTTGTTTTCTCATGTTTCGTGAGTAAAATGTTGGATTTTGCTTTGTGATCTTATTGTGTCATAGGTGAGTATGGCCCACTATGTTTAGTGCCTTTATTGATAGGACAGAGAGGATGGTTCTTCCTAGTCAAAACACATTTTTCCCTTCCTTCTCGATCATCTTTTACTATGTGGTACTTTAATGTTCATGTTTTAAATGTTTAATGATAACTTGGAAGGCCTGCATTCTTTTCTAGCTGGTCATTTCTGGTACACTTATTTATCTAGTTCCTTGTGCAGTATCTACTGGCTCGCTAGTGTTGGCAATGACAGAATAAGGATAGCTCCTCTACAGTCCCACATTCTCTCCCTGCCATCACCCAAATTTAGTTTTAACTTGATACCTTGAAGTCTATGTATGCCACTGTGACTTGATTGATTAGTTTTAAGTGACAAATCCAGACTCCCTATAATAAAAGAAGAAAGCCTTTTACTACCTCTTTTTTCATTTATGCTCCCAAATTTTAATCAAACATAATATTTCCACATGTTCAAGTCTTATGACACTTCCTTTCTGTTTAATCATAATTCTCCCATTTGCTTTGGTCCCACCACCACAGTTAATTGAGCTCAGTGCTCTCTTCCAGATCTTTTGTCATAGTTTCTGCCTTCATTAACTGGGGGCTGACGTTTGTCCTCTTGCAGTTTTTTCAAGAGGGGCTCAGGAGTTCTGTATTCCTTGAATTCTCTCATGATCTAAACTAGTCAAAACGCTGAACTCAGTCTCGAGAGCACTTCCTAAGTATTTCTCTCTGTCTAGGGAAGGCATCCAGGGAAATCTGTCGCCAGTGTTACTTTCCCCTTACAGATGACATTATCTTTTAGGATGATCAAATTAATTCTTTACATTTGAGCAAAGATTCTAGGATGTATTTCAATGTTGATTAACATGAGAGATGAGGTCTGAGAAGTAGCAGGAAGTCAGATCATGTTAGTTACTACACACCATTCTAGAATAATAGTTTTTCCTAAGAAAATCATGGGGAGCCCCTGGAGCGTTTGGAGCTGAGTTGTGAGATCATCCAGCTGTGGAATTTGATGCAGGTTGAGCATCCCAAGGGCACATTCATTTAGGTCTTGAATCACATTAAACTCAGACCCAGAGGTCTAATTTGTAAAGCACAGGATGACAGCAGGAGTTCTTCATTATTGTCTTAAATCTAGGGACATGCTCAGAGAGGACAGTGACAGTGATGTGCACACACTTGGTTATTTTTAACTTTTTATTTCAAAACAATTAAAAGTTCACAAGAAATTGTTTAAAAATGTACAAAGAGATCCTATGTACCCTTGACCCAGTTTCTACCAGTGATACCATCTTGCATAACCAGAGCTCAATATCAAAATACAAAACTCCCTCTATCTCCATCCAGGTCACTGTCTGCGGCCCCTTTAGTGGTGAGTCCTAGTCACTGGTATGGATGTAAACCATTCCTGTTGAAAGACAATGGATTGTTTCCAGCTTGGGCTATAATCAATAAAGATGCTATGAACATTTGTGTACAAATTTTGTGTGAACATAAGTTCCTGTTTCTTTGGGATAAAAGCCCAAGATTACAACTGTTGGGTTTTACGGTAGTTGCAAGTCTAGTTTTATAAGAACTGCCAAACTGTTTTCCAGATGTTTGGTTGGTTGTAGTTTCCAGGAAATTGGTCCATTTCTTTTCAAGTTGTAGAGTCAATGGGTGTTTGCAGTATTCTTATATTATCCTTTAATTGCTCCAGGATCTGCAGTGATATCTCCTGCTCCATTCCTGCTATTGGTTATTCGTGTCTTTTCCCTTTTTATTATTTTCAGTCTTGCTAGAGGTGTGTAAATTTTATTTATTTTTCTTTGAAGAATCAGCTTTTTCTTTCATCGATCTCTATTGTCTTCCACTTTTCAATTTTGTCAGTTTCTGCTGTTTTCTTTATTATTTCCTCCCTTCTACTCAGTTGTGTTGATTTGTTCTTCTCTCTAGTTTCTTACGATAAAAACTTAGAATATTGACTTGGTTCCTTTTTTCATTTCTAAGATAAGCATTAATAAAATCAATTTGATTTTCAGTACTGCTTTAGTTGTGAGTCACAAATGCTTTCTCCATCATGTTTTTATTTTTATTCAGTTCTATGTATTTTTAAAATTTCCTTTGACACTTACTCTATGATCCATAGGTTTTTTAGAAGTACATTTAGTTTACAGGTTTTTGGAGATTTCTCTGTCATCTTTCCATTATTGACTTCTAGTTTGAATCCATTGTGGTCAGAGAAAGAATCTGTATTATTTCAATGCTTTCAAATTTGTTGAGGGTTGTTATATGGCCCAGGATATGGTCTATCTTATCGAATGTTCCATGGGCACTTGGGGAAAAAAAGCATATTCTGCTATTTGGTGGAGTGCTCCATATACGTCAATTAAATGCTGTTGGTGGATTGTGTTTTCCAGATCTTCTATATTGTTGCTAACTTTCTGTCTATTAGCTCTGTCAATTGCTGAAAGGATGTGCTGAAGTCTACATCTGTAATTGTGGATTTGTCTATTTCTTCTTTAGGGATAGTTTTGCAAGACATCAAATATGGAGTTGACAGCTTTTTCTTTCAGCACTTGAAAAATATTTTGCCAGTTCTTTCTGCCTTCATGGTTTCAGATGAGATATCTACTGTCATTCAAATTGGGTCCCCCTACAAGTATTTGCTGTCTCTCTCTGGTTGCCTTTAAAATTTTTTTCTTTGTTTTCAGTTTTCAGAATTTTAATTATGATGTCCCTTGACATGCTTTTCTCTTGATTTGTCCTGTTTAGGATCTGTTCAGCTTCTTGGATCTGTGGGCTTATATCTTTTGCCAATTTGGGAAGTTGTTAGCCATTATTTCCTCAAATACTCTTTCAGTCCCACTCACTTTCTCCTGTTTTTGTGGGACTTCAAGGATACAAATGTTTCATTTTATATTATTGTCCCATAGATCCCTGAGCTTCTGCTCATTTACTTTTCAGTCTCTTTTCTCTCTGTGTTCAGATTGAGTGAATTCTATTGATCAGTTTTGAAGTTCGCTAGTTCTATCCTCTGTCATCTCCACACTACTACTGAGCCTATCCATTAAATTTATTATTTTTTTTGTTATTGTATTTTTCAATTCTACAATTTCATTTGGTTGTTTTCTATGAGTTCTATTTCTTTACTGAGATTTCCTGTTTTATATTTCTTCCAAGACAATTTGTAATTAATTGTTGAATCTCGTTTTCACTAGTTCTGCTTTTCAATCCTTGTCAGATAATTCCAACATCTGATTCTTCTTGGTACTGGCATCAGTTGAGTGTGTTTTTCATTCAAGATGAGATTTTCTTGGTTCTTGGTATGATGGGTGATTTTCTACTGTATCATACTCTTTTGTCTATAATGTTAGGAGACTCTAGGTTCTATTTAAATCTTTTATTTTAGCAGAAAGTCACCCTCCTTAGATTTAGCATGGGGTACTTCATCTGCATTTATGGGCTGTGGTTCCATTGGCAGTTTAGTTTTCAGAGTTCCTGTGTCATTTTGATCTGCTGCACATATCTAGTGACCCTGGGGCTCCTAGGCATCCCTGTTGGCATTGTCTACAGAAGCAGAAAAAGTTTCCACAGGCTGAGTTCAAGGTGTCTTTCAGTGGGAGAGGGCTGGGGAGGTTTCTTTGGGCAGGACTGGAGAATCTAGAGTCATGGGAAAAAGGCTTCTCAGGCTGGCCTGCCTATTCCAACTGTGGGCCCTTTGATGACCGTCCCTGCCTGACTGGGTATTCTGGACAGGGGAGAGGAGTCTCAGGTCTGTGGAGACAAAAAGCCTTCCTGGACTGAGTGTTCTCTCTAGGTGGGTCTCACCTGCTGCCTATACATACACACTTCAGTATCTTGGCCCAGAAGGGAATGTCAGGCCCAGTGGGGAAGGAGAGCATCTCCTCTGGCTACTTATTTCTGGTGGTGCTCCCAATCAGCCCCCTAACCAATGGCATAAGTCTGGCCTGATGTTGTATGAGGGATATGAATTCCATCCATAAGGAACAAGCCTTCTCAGGCTGCCTTTGGTTTCTATGTTGGGAATTGGAAAATGCCAAGTGGGGATGGTCTTCCTTTTTGGGGTGAAGGGGCATAGACACTCTGCCATTGTCATCTTCTTCCAGTCCTGAGGCCCAAAAGCCAGCTTGCCTCCTTACCACCTTCTGGAGTTCTACTTTGGTTGTCCTTGTGCCATTTCTAAATTTTCTGGTAGCACATAGCAGGAGGTGCGGGGGAAATGGGTCTACGCTCTCTTTTCTGGTCTGGAATTTCCTCATCCCACAAGTTTTGATATGTTTTACATTCATTTATATTCAGTTCTATGTATGATTTTTATTTCCTTTGAGACTTCTTCTTTGACCCATGGGTTAGTTAGAAGTGTGTCATTAAATTTCCAAGTGTTTAGATATTTTACTGTTGTCTCTCTGTTATTGATTTCTAGAATTTGATTCTACTATGGTCAGAGAACACACCCTGTATGGTTTCAATTCCTTTAAAATAGTGTTGTTGTTGTTATTGTCACTTTTAATGACCAGGATATGGTCTATATTGATCAGATTTGTCAAGGGGGCTTGAAAAGAATGTGTATTCTGCTGTTTTTGAGTGGAGCATTCTATACATGTCCCTTCAATCCTATTGATTGGTGGTGGCAGTCAGTTCTATATTTTTGCTAACTTTATGTCTATTAGTTCTATCAATGGCTGAAAGTAGAGTGTTTAGATCCCTAAGTATCATTTTAGTTTTGCTTCTATTTTGAGCTCTATCAGTTTCTCTTCATGCATTGTGAAACTCTTAAACAGAGCCCACTAAAGGATTGGGAGAGAGTACCAGTCACAATAACTGAATGTGATGAAAAGTCCTTCCATCACTTTGTCAACCATAAATGGCAGGGATTGTGAAATTTCAAAGCAAACTTCCTATAAATTTACTGCTTCATTCTTGTCCACAAACATAAAATGCATTTGATGAGAATCATAAGAATCAAAGCCATATATTAGTTAATTAAATCTAACTCTATAGACATGCAAAATTGACTGAAGAATAAATTGGAGGACATGAATAAGCATGGAATTATATTTAAAAATTTATATTTGACTGTTAAAGTGTTTAATATGGATTCATCAGAGGCTGATGAATCAAATTAATTTTAATTTTTCTTTCCCATAAACTAAGTCTGGATGTAAGAGGTCTATGGCTCAAATGGAAGCTGTCTGTTCATTAAGAGTCCAGGCTCCTTCTGTCCTTATGATGGGTCTTTTTATGATGGGACTTCTTAGCCTACCTGATGGCCCTACACAGACACTCAAAATATCAAGTCCACTTTGCAGGCCAGAAGAAGGAGGAAAGCTTGCAAGGGGGAAAAAAAGTATTCTAAACTTGTTATCCACATGGAACAAAATGGAAATGAATTCCTATGAAAGAAGTAATAATTTAAATGTGAAAGGCAAAACTTTAAGACATTTAGAAGGAGACATGGGAAAATATCGCTAAGCACTACAAATCACTGAAGAATTTCTAAAACAATACACAAAAATTGTTAAGAATAAAATAAAATATTGATTGATTCAACTACATTAAAATTAAGGTTTGTTCACCAAAAAACACTGTAAAGCAAGTTGAAAGAAAATAAATGGAAAAAAAAAAAAAACAGGATTGCTGGGAAGATGGTGGCATAGGAGAACTCTGAACTCACCTCCTCCCACAAAAGAAAAAATTTACAACTACCAACTACCTTTAGAACAATTACCCCTGAGAGAGAACCAGAAACTTGATAAAAAGAACCCTCACAACAAGAGGCAAACTGACTAAGGTGGAAGAAGCAGAAATACCTTTCTGGAGAGGAAAACCCACAGTCTAGCCACAGCATTTCATGGCCAAGAGCAATCCTAAGCCACATAGCGGATCTGCCCCACCTCCAACACCTGAAACAATTGTGGACTGCCATGCTGGGGCTGGCCCCAGTCAGCTGCATTACTGAGAGAGCTGACACTAGCCTTCCAGCTGGAAGTCTACAACAATTGTGAGCCTCTGAGCCTAACAAATAGCCACACTGGGGGCCTACTCACTTAACAGAAAAATTGCAGCAGAAATGTGCTATTAGACCTTGCAGCCAACTGTGCTGGGGTTCCTCCTGCCCAATAAAGTGATTGAAGGGGCCTTAGCAGCCTCAGACAGTGGAGCTTTACAACCAGCTGGCCAGGGGGAGATCCTAGCCTCCCCAGGCAGTTGCAGAAAAGGCAACCCTTCCACAACAGAAGGACACACATAGCCCACATAGGGGACACTTCTGAAACATTTGGAACTCATGACAAGAGGGAATCACACTGCTTGGCCTAACAAGACATCTCTTACATAAGGCCTCTTCTCCAAGATTGGGAAACATAGTTGATCTACTTAATACATACATATAAGCACAGAAAAATAGGCAAAATGAGGAAACAAAGGAATATGTTCCAAATAATGGAACTGGATAAATCCTCAGAAAAATAAGTAAGTGAAACAGAGATAAACAATCTCCCTGATAAAGAGTACAAACTAATAGTCATAAGGTTGCTCATTTATCTTGGGAGAAGAATAGACAAACACAGTGAGAACTGCAACAAAGAATTGGAAAATACAAAAAGGAACCAATCAGAACTGAAATATACAATAATGAAAATGAAAAAGTTCACTAGAGGGAATCAAAAGCAGAGTAGATGGTACAGAAGAATGGATCAGTGAGCTGGATGAAAGACTAGAGGAAATCACCAAAGCTAAACAGAAAAAGAAAATAATTAAAAAGAATGAGGACACTCTAAGGGACCTCTGGGACAACATCAAACATACTAACATCTGTGTTATAGGTGTCCTGGGGGAGGGGGGCAGAGAATCTATTCAAAGAAATAATAGCTGTAAACTTTCCTAACCTAAGGAAGGAAACAGACATCCAGGTACAGGAAGCACAGAGAGCACCAAACAAGAGAAACCCAAAGAGGCCCACACCAAGATACATTATAATTAAAATGTCAAGAACTAAAGACAAAGAGAGAAGCCTAAAAGATGCAAGAGAAAGGCAGCAAGTTACATACTAAGGAAACCCCATAAGGCTATCAGCTGACTTCTCAGCAGAAACTTTATAGGCTAGAAGGGAGTGGCATGATATATTTAAAGTGTTGAAAGGAAAAAAACCTACAGCCAAGAATACTCTACCTGGCGAGGTTATCATTTAGAATTGAGGGAGAGATAAAGAGCTTTCCAGACAAGCAAAAACAAAAAGAGCTTGTCACAAAGAAAGCAGCTTACAAGAAATGTTAAAGGGGCTTATTTAAGTGTAAAAGAAAAGACCACAAATTAGAATAGGAAAATCACAAAAAAATAAAATAAAATCACTAGTAAAGGCAAATATACAATAAAGGAAGCAGATCAACCACCTATGAAGCTAATATGAAGGTCAAAAGGCAAAAGTACTAAAATGATCTATTTCCATGATAAGAGGTTAATGGATACACACACACACACAAAACAAAGAGGTTAAATATGATATCAAAAACATAAAATGTTCAAGGAGGGGAATAAAAAAGTAAAGCTTTTAGCAAGAGGTCAAACTTAAGAGACCATCAAATTAATATAGATTGCTATTTACATAGGTTGTTATATAGGAACCTCATGATAATCACAAACCAGAAACCTATAATAAATACACAAAAAATTAAGAGAAAGGAACCCGAACAGAATACTAAAGAAAGCCATCAAATTACAAAGGAAGAGAGCAAGAGAAGAAGAAAGGAACAGAGAAGAACTACTAAAACACCCAGAAAAAAGTAACAAAATGAGAATAAGACATATCAATGGCTACTTTAAATGTCAATGAACTAAATGCTCCAATCAAAAGACACAGGGTGGCTGATTGGATAAAAAAACAAGATCCATATATATGCTGCAAGCAAGAGACACACTTCAGACCAAAAGACACTCCTAAAGTGAAAGTGAAGGGATGTAAAAAGATATTCCATGCAAATGGCAATGAAAAGAAAGCTAGGGTAGCAATACTTATATCAGACAACACAGACTTTAAAACCAAAACTGTAACAAAAGACAAAAAGGGACACTAAATGATGATAAAGGGAAAAATCCAACAAGAGGATATAACACTTGTAAATATCCATGCACCCAACATAGGAGCACCTAAATATATAAAGCAATTATTAACAGACATAAAGGAGAGATAGACAGTAACACAATAATAGTAGGGGACTTTAACACTCCACTTACATCAATGGATAAATCATCCAAACAGAAGATCAATAAAGAGATATTGGCCTTAAATGATGCATTAGACCAGAGCGACTTAGTAGTTATACACAGAACATTCCATTCAAAAATCAGAGAATACACATTCTTCTCAAATGCGCAGGGAACATTCTCCAGGATAGATTACATATTAGGCCACAAAATAAGTCTCAATAAATTTAAGAAGATTAAAATAATACCAAGCATCTTTTCTGACCACAACGGTATGAAACTAGAAATCAACTATAGGAAAATAACTGGAAATTCACAAATATGTGGAGATTAAACAGAATGCTACTGAACAACTATTGAGACAATAGAGAAATCAAAAAATACCTGGAGACAAATGAAAATGAAAATACAACATACCCAAATTTATGGGATACAGCTGAAGTGGTACTAAAGGGAAGTTTATAGCAATACAGGCCTACCTCAACAAACAAGAAAAATCTCAAACAAACAACCTAACAGTGCACCGAAATGAACTAGAAAAAGAACAAACAAAGTCCAAAATAAGTAGAAGGAAGGAAATAATATACATTGAAAATAAATGAGTGAAAATAAATGAAATAGAGACAAAAAAAAAAAACAGGAAAAAATCAATGAAACTAAGAGCTGATTCTTTAAAAAGATAAACAAAATTGACAAACCTTTAGCTAGCCTCACCAAATAATAAAAGAGTGAAGACTCAAATAAATAAACCCAGAAATGAATGAGGAGAAATTACAATGGACACCTGGGAAATACAAAAGATTATAAGAGAATACTATGAAAAGCTATATGCCAACAGACGGGATAATCTAGAAGAAATGGATAAATTCTTAGAATCATACAATCTTCCAAAACTGAATCAAGAAGAAATAGAGAATTTGAATAGACCAATAACCAGTAAGGAGATCCAAACAGTAATAAAAAAACCTCCCAATAAATAAAAGTCCAAGACCAGATGGCTTCTCTGGTCAAATTCTACCAAACATTCAAAGAGGACTTAATATCTATCCTTCTCAAAATCTTCCAAAAAATTGAAGAGGAAGGGAAGCTTCCTAACTCATTCTATGAAGCCAACATTACCCTGATACCAAAATCAGACAAGGACAACACAAAAAAATTACAGGCCAATGTCATTGATAAATGTCAATACAAAAATCAACAAAATACTAAAAAATCAAATACAACAATACATTAAAAAGATTGTACACTATGATCAAGTGGCATTTATTCCAGTGATGCAGGGATGGTTCAACAACTGCAAATCAATCAATGTGATACAACACATTAACAAAATGAAGAATAAAATCACCTGATCATCTCAGTAGATGCAGAGAAAGCATTCAATAAGATACGGCATCCATTTATGACAAAAACTCTGAGCAAAACGGGTATAGAGGGAAAGTACCTCAACATAATAAAGGCCATATATGACAAACCCACAGCTAATATCATACTCAATGGAGACAAAATGAAAACTATCCCTTTAAGAACAGGAAGCAGAAAAGGATGTCCACTTTCACCACTCTTATTTAACATAGTATTGGAAGTCCTAGCCAGAGAACTCAGTCAAGAAAAAGAAATAGGGGCTGCCTGGTGGCGCAGCGGTTGAGTCTGCACTTGGCAGCCCAGGGTTCACAGGTTTGGATCCCAGGAACCCGCCGATGCACTGCTTGTCAGCCGTGCCATGGCGGCGTCCCATATAAACTAAAGGAAGATGGGCACGGATGTTAGCCCAGGGCCAGTCTTCCTCAGCAAAAAAAAAGAGGAGGATTGGCGATGGATGTTAGCTCAGGGCTGGTCTTCCTCACACACACAAAAAAAGAAAGAAATAAAAGGGATCCAAATTGGAAAGGAAGAAGTGAAAGTGTCACTATTTGCAGATGACATGATTTTATATATAGAAAACCATAAAGAATCCATCTAGAAACTATTAGAAATAAAAACAATACAGTAAATTTGCAGCATACAAAATCAACATACAAAAATTGGTTGTGTTTCTATATGCTAACAATGAAGGAGCCAAAAGAGAAATTAAGAATACAATCCTATTTACAATTGCAACAAAGAGAATAGAATACCTAGGAATAAATTTAACCAAAGAGGTGAAAGACCTGTACACTGAAAACTATAAAACTTTGCTGAAAGAAGTTGAAGAAGACACAAAGAAATGCAAAGATATTCTGTGCTCTTGGATTGGAAGAATTAACATAATTAAAACGTAAATACTTCCTAAATCAATCTACAGATTCTATGCAAACTTTATCAAAGTTCCAATGACATTTTTCACAGAAATAGAACAAAGATTCCTAAAATTTATATGGAACAACAAAAGACCCCCAATAGCCAAAGGAATCCTGAGAAAACAGAGCAAAGCTGGAGGTATCACACTCTCTGATTTCAAAATATACTACAAGGATATAGTAACCAAAACAGCATGGTCCTGGCACAAAAACAGACACAGAAATCATTGGAACAGAATCAAGAGCCCAGAAGTAAACCCACACATCTATGGACAGCTAGTTTTCGACAAGGGAGTCAGGAACACATAGTGGAGAAAGTCTCTTCAATAAATGACATTGGGAAAACTGGACAGCCACATGCAAAAGAATGACAGTAGACATTATCCTACACTATACACAAAAATTAACTCAAAATGGGTTGAAGACTTGAATGTAAGACCTGAAACCATAAAACTTCTAGAAGAAAACATAGACAGTACACTCTTTGACATCGGTCTTAGCAGCATATTTTCAAATACTGTGTCTTACCTGGCAAGGGAAACAAAAGAAAAAATAAACCTGACTACATTAAACTAAAAAGATTCTGCACAGCAAAGGAAACCATCAACAAAATGAAAAGACAACCCAATAATTGGGAGAAGTTGTTTGCAAACCATCTATCAGATAAGGGGTTAATATCCAAAATATATAGGGAACTCATACATCTCAACAATAAAAAAAAAAAAAAACCCAATTGACAAATGGACAAAAGTCTGAACAGACATTTTTCCAAGGAAGATATACAGATGGCCAACAGGTACATGCAAAGATGTTCAACATCCTGAATTATTGGTCAAATGCAAATCAAAACTACAATGAGATATCACCTCACATCCATCAGAAGGGCTATAATTAACAAGACAAGAAATAACAAGTGTTGGAGAGGTTATGGAGAAAAGGGAACCCTCATACCCTGCTGGTGGTGGGAAGGAAAACTGGTGCAGCTACTGTGGAAAACAGTATGGAGATTCCTCAAAAAGTTAAAAATAGAACTACCATAAGATCCAGCTATTTTACTGCTGCATATTTATCCAAGAACATGAAAATACAAATGCATAAATATATATACACCCCTATGTTCATTGTAGCATTATTCACAATAGCCAAGACTTGGAAACAACCTAAGTGCCCATCAAGGAATGAATGGATAAAGAAGATGTGGTATACATACACAATGGAATACTACTCAGCTATAAAAAAGATGAAATCTTGCCTTTTGCGACAACATGGATGGACCTCGAGGGTATTATGCTAAGTGAAATAAGGTAGATGGAGAAAGTCAAATACCATATGATCTCACTCATAAATAGAAGATAAAAACAACAAGAAACAAACACATAGATACAGAGATTAGATTGGTGGTTACCAGAGGGGAAGGGGGGAGGGAGACAGGTGAAAGGGGTGACTGGGAACATGTGTATGGTGATGGATTGTAATGAGTCTTTTGGTAGTGAACATGATGTAGTCTACACAGAAATTGAAATATAATGGTGTACACCTGAAATTTATATAACGTTATAAATCAATGTTAACACAATTTAAAAAAAGGTTTCTCTAGGAGATGCATTAAGGAGCAGAATGGCTAAATCAGAGGGTATAAAAATAGGAAATTTACTAGGTAATGCCAAACTACTTTCCAAAGTGATTGTAACAGTTACATCTACATTCTCAGCGGATGAGAATTCACCTCATCCTTGTCAACACCTTTTATTGACATCCTTCTTAATATTTGCCTATCTGATGATGTAAAATTGTGTCTGTTGTGTTTTTGAATTGTAATACTTGATTACCAATAAAGTTAAGCATTTTCTCAAAAAAATTAAAAATCCAGAAATTTAGCATATAGCTTAAATATTTAAAAAAACCTCCTAAGAGGCAAGAAAACAAGCAATCTTGTGTTTAAAACTTGCAAAATATATGAACAAAGATTTTCCATGAGAAATACAAATGGTGCAGAAACATATGAAAAAAATCAAATTCAAAAAAATAGGAAGTTAGATAACCCTAGTGTCAGAGTGCCTGAAGATCTAAAGACACATGCGCTACTGGAAAATGACTGGCACAACAGCATGTAGAGTAACATTCACATGCCTTGTGACTCAACACTTCTATTCTTGAGTCTATATGGTAGAGAAATATTGCTCATGTCTACCAGTATATTGTAAAGAATTACCTGGTTGTATTTTTTAATTTATTTTTTTAATTGCAAATTGGAAGTTTTAAAATAATCCACAAATACAAAGAATAGCATAACAAAACCCAAATACTCTTCAGCCAGATTCAATTGTTCTCAACATTTGGCCATGTGTGTTTCATTTGACTCCCCTTTTCCTGCTTTTTTCTTTTATTACTAGTCTTTTTAAGTACATCCCAGATATCATGTGATTAAGAGCATCATTTTTTGGTGACAAAACTAAAGGGAACAACTCAAATGTTCATCAATGGAAAACTGCAAAATTAAATTGTGGTATAGTCACACTGCAACATATTATATACAATGCAACTGAATAAACTACCACTGTACTCAGCACTAATGAAGCTTCTAATAAAAACATTCAATTAAAAGTGAAAAATAAAGTCGTTGTGTTACCGCACCAGGTGGGCTTGCCTCCTGGTGAGTTACATAAGACTCTACACCAGTGGAAGTTGTCTCACAAAGTAAAGTGTATTTGCAGCAAATAGCAGACCATGAGGAATCATTTCCAAAGTCATGGCGTCCCCAAACAAAGGCAAGCAGGAACTTTTATTTCAGTTGGGAAATGAATATTCAAAAGGGAGAGGCGGGTATTTGCCTTCACAGGCTCAGTTGGACAACATGCTTCCACATAATGAGGCCTAAGCTCCTCCTGGAGAGATCTTTGCATTCAAAATAAGGCAAAGGTCATGGGCATAGCTCTTGTGGTGAGGATTGGTCAGTTTCAGGATGCTTGGTGGTTACATCCCCTTAACATACAGACGGGAAAGAAACAACTTGGAAAAACAGTTAATTGCTTCCAAACCCACCTTTGAGTTTCTCAAGGCACCTAGTCGGTGACAATTGTACATAACATACAATGTCATACTATTTTTTAAAAAGCTATTAAAACTGAAAGAAGAAATGACTACAAGATGCATTGAATTCAAGATAGTCATTACTTCTGCGAGGGAAGTCGGGGGATGGTATTGAGATGTTTTTAGTTCTTAAGGCGGGTGGTGTACTCACTGGTAAGTAGTTCGCAGCTATAAAATTTACATGTAAGATGCTGGTGTGTAGGGGAGGATATGAACTCAATTACAATATGGACAAAAATTGGAGCAATAGGATACATGTGTAGGGAAATGACAAAAAATAAAGGCCAGGTGGGTAAATAACAATAAACCATATGTTTTTTCATTAGAAATATTTTAAGGTTCCTTAAATTATCCATATATATACTAACAATGGAATTCCCATGGAATATGTTAACCATATAAAGTGATTGTAAAATTCATCTGGGAGGAAAAAATATAAAACTATTCCTGAAAATATTTTAAAAAGAAGATCAGTGTGAGTTTGCCATTTTATATAATGAAATACATTACAAAGTTATAATAATTAAAAGATTGGTACAGACACTGCACAGCAGAGAGGCAGATGAATGAAAAAGAAGTGACTTTCAGGAAATACACTAGCTCTTGTTTAAAAATATTAATATAATAAGATTAAGGTAGCATTACAAATATGGAAGGAAAAGATAGGTGATTAGGAAACTGGAGAGCTAATGGTCCTACCATTTGCTAAAATAAATTCATTAATTTAAAATTAAAATTTAATTGGAAAGCATTCAAACAGAAACATACTTTAAAGAAAATAGTCATTTTTAAGGCAGAAAAAAACCTGCTTGAGAAAGACTACAGACATTATAATAAAGTAAAATAAGAAATGGGATACTAATTTTGAAAAACAATTAAAATACAAATAGTCTAAAAGTATTAATCTTCTTAAACAAACAACTCTTCCAAGTCACTAATTAAAAAATGTTCTTAGAAAAACATTTCTAAAATGTTCTTAGAAAAAACACGTTCTTAGAAAAAAAGTAACTGAACAAAGATTATGAAATGGCAAGTCATTCAGGGGTAAAGAGAAATAATCAACAACAAATAAAAGGAAAAAAAAATCAACCCTCCAGTAATAAAAGAAACACAAATGTAGACAAATTAAGAGGACATCTTTGGGGGCCAGCCCAGTGGCATAGTGGTTAGGTTCGCGTGCTCCAGTTTGGCAGCCTGAGGTTCACAGGTTCAGATCCTCGGTGCCGACAGATGCACCGCTTGTCAAGCCATGCTGTGGTGGCGTCCCATATAAAGTAGAGGAAGATGGGAATGGATGTTAGCCCAGGGCCAGTCTTCCTCAGCAAAAAAAAAGAGGAGGATTGACAATGGATGTTAGCTCAGGGCTAGTCTTCCTCACACACACACACAAAGTACATCTTTGACACCCTACTTGGCAAGTTGTGTGTAAGTCTGTGTCTAGCTGATCCTCACAATTTTCATGGGAGCAAAGACAGAATTTGCTGCACTGCTGGCAGGAATGAAAATTAATACAAAATTTCTGGAGAACAATTTAGTCACATGTTTCAAAAACTTTAGAAACGTGCATGTATTTAGACAGAGCCACTCCATTTTTGGAATTAAAAGTAATGTTAATACAAAAGGAAAAGATAGACTAACTAAGGGTTTGCATGGTGACTGGGAAACCTACTCTGGAGGAAGCAGGGGGATGCTTGTTTTGGTTCTGCCACCTACTGTGTGTGAGAACTCAGTGCCTCAGTTTCCTCCACCTAACATGAGGACGTCAGTTATACGACCTCATTGGATTATATGGGTGGTATGGGAAGCAATTAGACCGCAGCCTGGCACAGAGTCAAGTGAACATGTGTGAGCTGTCATTGACTGTCATGGCTCTCTTTACACAGGTGAGTGATTGTAAGCAACCTCAGGGGCCACCAGTGAGAATGGGAGCCAGGAAACCGTGCATTGAATGCTATGCAGCAAGTTCAACATGTTATTGCAGAACTACATTTAGAGACACAGAACATGGTTTGTGCTATGGTTTTGAATAAAACCACCATTTTAGTAAAGAAAGGAAACTCATGTTTGAGAGCTTATAACCAAAATAGTAATGGTGTGTCAACAAACCCAGAAATAGCAAACTTAAACCACCAAATCAATAAATAGCACCTTGTAAGAGTTTATGGAGCATATAAGAACAGCTCACAAGCTGGTAGCTTTCAAATTTAAAACCAACAGGAACCAGGGGCATGACGTTACAGGATGGCTGATAAAGTGAAAATGAGGGATTTTAACCTTTACAATGATTGGTTATTACAATGGGGGTTTCCAAATGGCACAGGATTGGTTAGAAGTGATTATCTTATACCAGTTTTGGGAAGATGACTTAAGTTTCTTTTATGTTCATCGGAGGCACTTACAAGAAACAACCTAAGTTAAGTTTTGCTTATGTTCATGAAATAAACTAGTTTTTCTTACACGGCTTCAATGGTTTTGTCTGCTAAGGGAATTCTCAGTCCGGTCTCCATTTTGTCTTTAATTTTAATGGTGGCTACCTTGGGGTGGTAGCATTGTGTGCGCCGTTTCTTCTTCATTTGCTTCCCTGTATTTTCTCAACTTTACCTAATAGATAGGCTTTATTTGTCTCAGTAAGCAATCACATTCAGAGCACTCTGTTCTTGAATCCTCACAATGACCCTATGGTTAATTACCACTGGATTCTCTCTCTTTTTTTTTTTTTTTTTTGTGAGGAAGACCAGCCCTGAGCTAACATCTGTTGCCAATCCTCCTCTTTTTTGCTGAGCAAGACTGGCCCTGATCTAACATCCATGCCTATCTTCCTCTACTTTATATGGGACGCCGCCACAGCATGGCTTGACAAGTGGTGTGTCTGTCTGCTCCCGGGATCTGAACCTGCGAACCTCGGGTAAACTTAACCGCTACACCACCGAGCCGGCCCCTGGATTCTCATTTTTATTGGCTGAGATGCACAGAGAGTAAGAACTTACCTTAGTGATTACAGCCTGGTGGGGACAGAGCTGGGACTCTATGCTTCAACACACTTCTTCCATGATTGTTAAACCAGATCCAACAAGGCCTGGTTGTCCGGGGAAAATAAAGAATCCAGGAAAGTGTAAACGGAAGAGTGAGAAATGGCAAAGCAATGCTTCTATCTCCGGCTCTCAGAAAATAGTGGATCCTATGGCTGGGTAAGCCCAACATGATTTGTTTCCAAATGTTGGGCAGTTGAGTCTAGTTTGACAAAAAAGTCCAGAATCTTTCAGGCAAACACTCATGACACACCAGCCAAGCATAGGCACACTAACCCCATGCTCTGCACTGAGACTTGTTCACGATGATTGGGAGGATTTGACCAACTCTTATGCAGTCTTTTAATCTGCTGGGTATTCATAGCTGCCCAAATTAACTACCAATTCATTTAATAAGAGTCTATGGGGCCCCCAGTCTATGTCAGGCCCTGGGCCAGGTACTGTGCATAAGAAACAAATAATGCCTCTTTCTCTAGCCCTGAGGGGTCTGCTGTTTAGTGATGGCCAACGGCATGTAGTGCGCTTAAATCATTGCAACAGGATGCAGGAACATATTGCAGCAATTTGTGTCTCAGGTGAGGCAGAGAAGAGCGTGGAATGCAGTCAGGGAAACATAGGCAAGGCGTTCCAGGGTGAAATGCTCCCTTCTTGATCAATGCAGAAGAAGAACGAGCATTTTCATTGTTTCTACTATGCACACAATGCTGTCCCCAAACTCAGCATGCTCATGCCTGAACTCATCATCTTCTTCTTTCTGTACCCCAGGGCTTCTCACATGTCCACCTCCACATTCTCACAACAACCCAGCCTCCATTCCTCTTCTCCAAGCTGTTTTAGCAGCTCCTGAGCTGCTCCCTCTGTTTCAGGTCTCCCCCGTGCTCACTCATCATGTGCTCACCAACCAGAGAAAGTTCCCTCCATAGGGTCTTATCCTGGCACCTCTTTGCTTATTGTCCAATGGCTTTTGCCTTCCAGGGCTGAAGGAATACCTGTAGTTTTTAGCCTTCAGGCCAAAGAGTTCACACCCAGATCTCAGTCTACCCTCCCAGTTTCAGCACAGGAACTCTCCTACAAACACCTGGACTTTTGTCAAGCTTCACTACATCCTCTTCCTCAAATCCATAGGTCAAAAGCTCCCATGTCAATGGATATGCTGGTCCTTCTTGAAGGCTCCCACCATCTCTTCCTGGCAAATTTCCAATTATCCTCTAGCAGACACCCAGCTAGAGTACTGCGATGCTCTGTGATGTGCACCACCTGTATTGCTACAAGTTGTTTGTGTTTCCAACTCCTCGTCAAGCATGGTCTTCCAAAGCACAAAGCCATCACCAATATTTATGTTGTAGGCTGCTAAAACAGTTTTGTGCGTTTAGAAGGCACTTAATAATAGTTTATTGGCTTTGCATTATAAGCGCCTTCCAAGACTGAAGAAAAGGCTTATTCAATAGTTGGTCTTGGGAGGAACTGCTTGCCATTCGAAGAAAAAAAAGGGTGGATATCTTATTGGCTCCTCAAACAAAACTAAATGCCAGGTAGATTAAAGACTTGCTTGTACAAATATTTTTAAAATGTAACAACAAGAAGTTGGCAGACTTTTTTTTTTTAAATCTGGTGAAGACCTTCCTAAGCATAAAACAAACCTAAATATCATGAAGGAAGAGATTAATATGTATGACTACATAATATTTCAAAATTTCAGTTCCATTAAAAACTATTGTGCAAAAGTCAAATGACAATCAGAATGAATTTACAACACAAATGACAGAAGAGAGTTAATAATGTATCACATATCAATAAGTAAAAGATGAACAATTAAGACAATTAACAGAAAAGTACATTTAAATGGCCAAGAGCCCTACAGGATGGTGCTCAATGTCATTTGCAGTTAGAGGAATGCAAAGTGAACGAGTCCCTTCCCCAGCTAGGGCATCTGCATATATGATGAGGGCAGAGTTTTGTTCGGGTGAGTAGGGGACAGGCATAGTCACATATTGGTTGGTAGAAATTCGAATTCATGCAGTCTTTTTGGAGGACAATTCAGCAATCTGTATCAGAATTTTAATATCAATACTGTTCAATCCAACTTTTCAAATTTATCCTCCAGATACATTTGCATAAGTGTACATGGATATCAACTCCAGACCATTTTATAATAGTAAAAACTGGAAACAATCCACATGTCCATTGACAGAGAGCCAGTTACTTAACACAAGGCCATCCACATATTTGAATACTGTGCAGCTGTTAAAAATTAGGAAGAGAATCTATTTATACTACTATGGGAATATGTCCAAGATGTATTGTTAAGGGCAAAAAAAGACTATAAATAGTAAGACCATATTTATGCAAAAATATACATAATTTATATACAAATCTATGCTTGTGTTTACACCACACATTTCTAAGGTTGACAAGGAACTTAATAAAGTTTATATTCACGAGGTAGGCTTTTACTTTTGACCATATACCCCTTCTATGCTATTTGATTAATTCATTATTTTTATATTTTTATATGTATAAAATACATTTTATATTTTTCACCTGAACAAGTCAATACAAAGGAGAAACATACTTTCCCCAGAGTCAGGTCGGCTGGAAATCTACATGTGCGTGGATGTTGTACTTGCCTCATTTCCCATTCTAATTCCTCCAGAATGTTTATTTCTCTATCTTGTTTTCTTGATTAGTCTCAAGTGATAAAAGACATCCATACAAACACTTTGAGAAAATTAACCAAGTTATCAAGAGTTTTCCTCCCATCTATTGCAAGCTCAGTAGTGTGCTAACCATGTGTCAATTTTTTTTTCACATTAGTTCAAGTAGTTTAGAGGAAAATTTTAGTATAACAGGAATTGGTGATGAAATTGGTTCAATAAGGTGGTTGATAAAGGGACATATGTCTTTCTAGTAAACTTTGTCACCAAAAGCATTAATAGCTGGACCTTTTTAGTTTTTCTCCTGCAAGTGTGTTATACCTATGACTTATATATTTATGTCTTAGAAAAACTTTCTAAGAGCTGTTATTTGTTGTGTTATATAATATCCCTGCAAGGTATACAAACATAATACATTCCTTTTAGAATTTAATGCTAGGGATGGTTTATTGGTCACAGACTTGGCTTCATTTTTCTTGTTAATAAGACCATGAGAATTATTTGAGTGATAACATTTTCCTTTTTGTCTTGGCTATAAAGATGCCCAGGAGTGGTCAATTTGTTATCCAATTATCATAACAATATTTCAAAGTAACTGATATATTTATATCTCTTCGTTCTCCAAGTTTTTGACTTTTTTTTAACCATATTGCATATATATCTTAATGTAAGCCACTTCAGGTCTTTTTGACTATCTGCAAGTTATTTATACTGAAGAAATAAAGATAAGATCATGAACCCTCAAGAGGGTTAGTTAAACCTCATAATCTGGAGTTTTCAATTGCAGATTGGGGATAGGGAAGAGGGGGTCAATTTTATTATACCATGTCTTCTTTTTTTTGAACTGGAAACATTATAAAAATCATTCTTTTTGCTATCTTGGCACGTCTGCTTCACATTCTGGCCCAAACCAAGAAGAACAAGGAGTATGAGTATTAAAAACATAAAAAAACAGTTACATAAACATTTTCAGATTACAAAAAGGCGCAGATCAGGTTCAAGTAACTTACTCCCTTCCAGGGGATTTATTTATTTGTCATTTAACATGGTTCTTATTATATGTTTCTCAGTTTAAACATTTTATTCTAGTTATACTGATTAAAGTAAAAAAAAAAAAAAAAACCTTAGCCTGTGACTTAATAAGAAATTTACCTCATGGATAGCCTCCTGAAAACTCCAGTCCAAAACAAAGTTTCATAAACATGCTTTGCTGTTTATACACACACACGCGCAAAACATATAGACACATAGCAGGATGGGAGAGTGGCAACAAAGTCATGTGTTCAGGTTGTCATACGATAGAACAAGAAGGAACGAAGGGGTTTTGAGGATCAATGGAGGAGGTTTGAGTCAGAGTGCACAAAAGCTTGCCTCTAATATTTGAAACTCTAGTAGAGAAATAAGGCATATGCTTCCATGGGGCACAACTAAGATGAATGTTTGAAAAGTTAGAGAAAAATCTGCAACTTAATAAAACAAAAACCTCATAATCATTGAAACATAATCATTAAAACCTCATAATTATCAAAACAGGAATGGATTGACTATTAATTGTTATGTGGGTCTTCACGCTGACCAATGAAAGACCACTCTGAAGGAGCCCTGTAGAGAGGAAAACACAATAAATAGAAAGTTCGTGGATTGCATGACCCTGAAGTGTCCTCACATTCCAGAATCCTGTCATCAATTAACTTAGATGCTAACATCTCATTGCTCAACATCAAACGTAATCAAGTCTCCCTGGACTTGAGTCATTATTTGACATATGAGGCAGGAGATGGATGACCATTACATTTAACAAAAGATGATACTAAAGTTCAGAGTGAAGAAGTGATTTGCTCCCAAACAACCATCTGGTGGCAGAAATCATCCTAATAATAGGCATTTATTAATCAGCACTCAGGCCTGTTCTATTAGTGATACATGTGTCATCCTAAGAAAATCATTTTAGACAGAGATGGGAAAACTGCAGGTCTAACAACAATCTTATAGATATCATTACTATTCTCATTCTATAGTTGAGAAGGCCAAAGCCCAGAAAATAAGTAGTTGAAGCAGATTACAGCTCAGAGAGTCTAGCTCTAGAGCTAACCCTCTATGCCAGAACATCAATCTAATAGCACCCATAGGTGAGTTTTCCCCTATGACCCATTGCCTCCTTGGACAAGCTGTGATCATGTCTGAAGGGATACCTGTGCATGACACATATTTCCATTGATAACCTGTTCTCAGCTGAGCTTCTTTAATCATGGGGAAACAATAGACTCTATTTCAAATATTGTTTTCATTGGAGATTCCAATCTTCATCTTTATCTGTATATTTGCATTATCTTTGAATTCATGGGATGGGTAAACCACTTCTAAAAACAAATGTTTACTAACTTATGGAAATATAAAATATTTATTTCTGAAAAATACTTGGAACCTTCCAAATTCAAAGAAAGAAAAGAAGAAAGGAAGGAAAAGAGAGAGGAAGGAAGGAAAGAAGCAAGGGAAGGAGGGAGGGGTGGGGGAGGAAGGAAGGAAAGGAGGAGAAAACATTCAATGACTTGATTAGATTATACATAATATTTTCCAAGAGAATTTGAATGAGACAAGTACTTAACAAAATTAGATACAGAGCTAAAGAGCCCTCACAGAAGTGTGTGGTTTAATGGTTTCCAAGTTTTCAGTTGACTGCTTTTGATTTAAATTATGAAAGATCTTTCTTTAAATAAAATCTAATGAGAAGCCCCCAAATACTGAGACTGCGACTGGAGGTTGACAGTGGAGGCATGTAGAGGCAGCTCCTACAGCACCTCTGAATAAAACTTATTCTGAAGGCTTCATTCAGAGGAGTGGTGGTGTGAAATCACTATCAACTGAATAGGAAGGCCTGTTGGGAGGAAGCACTTGCTGGACTCCACCTGGCCAGGTATCAGTCAAGCTCCATGAGCGGATACAGCCTGACCTAGAAAGGAGAAAGTCCTGAGGACCCCTCTGTCTCCAGCCTTACCTCACGTAGCGGGGTACAGGCACCCTGAGATCCTCAGATTGCCTTGGCTGGGACCCGGGTATGTAACTAGCCCACAAGGAGACTGGGAATGAGCAGGGACTTTCCTGTTAATCACAGCCCTTGGCCTCTTGGCTGTGCCTCCTGGTCTTCATGTCAGGAAAGACATCTTCTCTGGAGGAAAGTCATTTGGCTTAATTAGGACAGGAGGTGTTTTTCAGCTCTGCCCTCAGGAATCATGGAGAACAGGGAGAGGTGAGAGGGACGTCAGGGCCCTACTAAGACATGGAACCAGCCGCTGGCAAGAACCCACAGCCCGTGCATCACCAGAAATCCAGACCCATTTCTCAAGTTACCAGCTTTCCTCCTGTTTCCTCATGTCGATAGGTAGGCCGATAAGTATTATAGCAATAATGACCTTATTCACTAAAGGATCCTGGGCTTATATCCAGGTACGGTAAAAATGGAGAAGTCATGGAAAAAGTGTTCACGTCTGCCCCACCCCAGAAAGCTAGAAATTCCAAACAGCAGGTCAGGCTTGAAACTCAGAAAACATAGGGAGGATGAGCAGCTAGTCATGGTGCCCTGGGGTGGAGAAAACAGAGCTGCTGGGAAGCCAGGTCGGCATGGAGAAGTGAATCCTGAAATAACAAAATATCCAAAATGTAATACTGATTCATGACATGGATATCAAACGTGGTGATAGGATGAGTTTCTAGGATGCAGACATTTTATAGTAATTTTCTTTCCTTTGGATTTAGTAGAATAGTGGTGCCAGGGTGGTAAGCTGTAGGCTATTTGTATAAAAACATATATTTGGGTTGAGATAGTTGTGATATCTCATTGTTATCCATTATTATCTACTATTATCTAATAATGAAGCTATTTTTATTACAGATAAGAAGAAAGTTCAATTCAATTACACATATATTGTCCACTTCTTGGAAAACAAACTTAGAGGTGAGTGTGAAGAAATGAAGTCTTAAAGTGTTGAAAGAGTGTTTGAAATGAGGTGTGGTTGGAGAAATGGAGCTTCAGATTTCTCTTTGTCCTTCATTCCTTTATCAAAAGTTTAAGGGCCGGCCCGGTGGCACAGCAGTTTAGTCCGCACTTGGCAGCCCCGGGTTCGCCGGTTCGGATCCCGGGCGCCCGCCGAGGCACTGCTATCAACCGTGCCGTGGCGGCGTCCCATATAAAGTGGAGGAAGATGGGCACGGATGTTAGCCCAGGGCCAGTCTTCCTCAGCAAAAAGAGGAGGATTAGCAACGGATGTTAGCTCAGGGCTGGTCTTCCTCACCAAAAAAAAAAAAAAAAGTTTATGACTTATCTACTGTGTCCCAGGCACTGGGCTACATGCTAGACATACATATAACTGTGGGTATCTCTCACGGAATGGGCAACCCAGTGGAAAACATGATTTATTGGAATCTCCACCTTGTGCCAGGCACTGTGCAAGTCATTCGATATAAGAAGTCACATTTAATCCTAAAAGGAGCTCCATAAGAAAACTGATGGTTCAGTAGGCTGAGTAACTTGCCCACAATGGCGCAGAACTGTCACCCCAGCCTTCCAGGGCCACTGTGTCCTGAACAGTGTCCACTTACCTGTGCGTGGCCAGTGAAGGTGTTGCTCTCTGCTTCCCATCCCAGGTCTTCGTTTTCCCCAGTCAGTTAGTTGTGTTCCATCTGCTCCCCTCTTTCTGTCTGAGAAAGAAAATTGTCCCAAACTTTTGCTCACAATGGAGTGTACACCCCTTTCCAGGGAGTAACTAGAACTGCTGATAAGTGATTGAATAATTTACTGATAGACTTTGATAAGATTGACACTCCCTTCTGAGAAGTGGATTTGCCCTCTCGCCGCCTGCTGTCAGGCTTCCTAGAAGAAGACACTGGAAATATTCTGTGCCTCTCCTAACAATCTTTAAGCAAATGTTCTCTTATGTACCATCTTCCTTTTATCTATAAATGTCTCTGAGAGAAATCTTTGAACTGGATTTCCGACAACCTTTCTTCACCTTGCAGCTGGTTTGAAATTAAAATAGGACATGTGCTTGTGGCCAATACCTTTGGAAAGTTATTTTCATATCCTAGTCTCTCCTGATCCTTTGTTTCTTTCAGGTTTTTAAACTCAAGTCTAACATGGTCAAGATTAGAGTGGACAAAATCCTTCTGTGACTTTCCTTCCACCTTCATTATTAGGCCTTCCAAATGTGTTAATATGGGGCTTCTTGACCAGGATCTGTGGGTAGAATTTGGGGGGGGGGGCAGATTTTATGTCTCTAAAACTGTATAGGAAAAAAAATGACATCATTAATCTCACTAACTTCTAACTGAAATTTAGCATTTCATTCCTTTTAAAATGTAGACAAAAGAAAAACACAACAGCATTAGCAATGCCAGTGGTTTTACCACGATTGAAATTATAGATATTTTTACTTCTGATGAGTTTTGTTGCAAAGATCTCAACTACATAATTGCTACTTTGAAATTACTTGCCACTATTAGACGCACCACTAGGTCTTATTTTGTGCACATATATATGGACCTTATACAAAGTTGAGATGATCATTTTACTTAAGTATAGTTCATTTACATTGTAATGCTATGTATTTTTGTTTTATGTTTTCAAAGCCATTATTCTGAGAGGGGTCCGTAGGTTTCCCCACACTAATGAAATGTACACATATACAAACAAAAAAGTTTCAAAACTCTGGGTCCAATAGAATGAAGAGATCTGGTAAGGAAGACTCATATAGAATAAATCTCAGTCTCTGGGTGTTTACTGGTGTGATCATCTGAAAATCAGATTTCTCAGCCGTATCTCAAGTGCTTATTCCACAGGGAAGCTGTCAAATCATGTACATTAAATATGATTTAATGTTCGAAAATATTTTATGTTTAAAAAGTCAAATATTTTACATTTTTTAAAAAGACAAAAGAAAGGATTAAAATAATATGAATAAATAAAATATTAGCTTTTATATAGACTTTTGAGCTTAGTTTCTAGGAAATTTACTTCAATGATTACAGTAAACTTAACTTGATGGCATTTGTGGAACATGAGCTTGGAGACACACTGCCTGTCATTTATCGAGTAACCTTCAACCTTTGTCGGCACCTTAGCATTTGGAGCTTTCCTACTTCAGAATGAAGCCAAGCCCACGTGTAAGAGGACAGAAACCCAGTGCACTGCGGGACACTTAGGGTGGGAAGTGACCTCAGCCCTAATCAGCTGCAGTCAACAGGGAAAGACAGGAACTGCAGCATTCTGGGTGAGGCCACTTGGCCCGGCCCGCCATTGGGGTCAGGGACAGATTAAAAGTCTGGTTCCTCAGGCCAGAGTTCTTCCTACCCCTCATTTAAGGATAAAAGATGTCACCAGGGTCAAGGAGAAGCTGCAGGATTGGTTTTATGTTTGACCTTGGCACCGGAGCCCCCAGGGAGAGCAGGAAACAAATGCGGGGAGAGATATGTTTCCTAGAAACTTCTGATTTAGCTGCTAAATAGCGGCCGCTGGCCAAAGCTTACCCACCATTAGCTCTGAGCTGGGCGGTTGCAGCATTTGTGGGAAAACAGCCTCCAGCCCTGAGCCCTGAGTGTGGCGGAAATGGCCCAGAGTTCATCAGCTTTGACTAGCCTATCTTTAAATTAAGGTCAAGGCTACCGAGGTTGGGGAATGAGAAGTAAAAAGCAAAATGAAAAGCAGCCCTTTTTCAGGAAGAAATTCCTTTGCTCTGTGTTTAAATACTTGGGTTCACCCTGCTCTTCTCTCCCTCAGGGCATTTTAGTCTTTGCCAAGAGGCTGCACAGAACTGAGCAGTCAGCCCTCTCCCTGAGCCTTCGGTGAACTGTGGCCACCAGGACAAGGTTGTGCCTAGTCCTTACATCTGAGCTATGTCCCAGTTAACTTGTCGCCAACAACTGACAAAGGGGAAAGCCCAAACTATTTGTATCTCAGTACATTGGAACCCATTCAAGGTGGATGTCGCTCTAGCTCACTGCCTTTCTAATACGCTTTCTTAAGTGCTCCCCCATCTGTTTTGCTGAAATGCAGACTTTCTGTCTCCACCAGCTCTTCCCAGACCGTCTTCTGTGGAACTCTCCTGGCATGTTCTCTTGAGGGTGGGAGAGCATGATCTCAGGAGCCATGCTGGGCTAATGCTGGAGACATACCACCCTCTTAGGGACTCGCAGGGCACACTGTGTGCACAGCCCTGATAGGGTTTGTTGACCCCATAATTTCCATGGGACGTTTTGGCCTCAGGACAATTTTTTAGTAGCACATCTTCCAGTGTCTTGTGGGCGTGTTCTGCAGGGAGCGCAGTGGAAAACATCATTCTCTAAAAGCTAAGGGAGCATCTGGGGCCTCGTCAGTCTTGCCCAGGAGTATCGAGGAGGGAAGAAGAGCTGCAAAATTTTGGGGGACTTCACATTGTAATGGGCACCCTGCTAGGAAATATACGTGTATCCACAATCCCGTTTAATTCAGATAAGGAATTTGGGAAGAAAGTGGCAATATCCTCTCTCTCTCTCGAATTTGGATCAGCAATTTAGGTGATTTTGAAATCAGACCTTTCTGACTCCAACAGCACTAAGGCCACCTGGATGCAGGTTAATTTATAAACTGCTCCTGGTTCAGCGAGGCTGACGCATGGACTCAGCAGAGCCCTCTCATTATTTCAATTCATATTTGAAGAAACATAGGCCACTGAAGTCATATATTTCTCTAATAAGTCTCTTACCAAATTGTCCTCCCTGTTGGTGTACAAGAAGCTCAAAGGCAGGGACTGGGTATCACAGTGTAGTGGCGCAGTCAATGATACACCTGTGGTCTACTGTCCCTCCACACACATCCTTGGATTGAAAGAGTCATTGAATCTCAGGTGTTGAAAAGAAAGAAAGAACTACCAAGACATCCATTGTACCCACCACTGCAAATGGGGATCCCTTGCACAGCTTCCTTTGGAGAAGGTTATGTTCATCTCGGGGAACCTCTCTGTGGGTGGGAAATGCACAGTCTCCCGAAGCAGGCAGCTATGCACTTCAGTGATCTGGCTTCCTAGGAGAGGATAGCACTGACTTAGGAAGTGATAGGCCAGCATTTATAATCTGGATCCACCACTAGTTGCCTGTGTAGTTTGAGGCAAGTTAACTTAATATCTCTGAGTCTCCAGCAAGTCATCTCTGAAATGAAAATTATGGTAAGCACCTCCATGCTGGTTGGGAGGACTGAATGATACACACAGATAACAGCTCTGAAAAAAACCAATGAAGAACATTATAGGAGTAAGTTGTACTTACTAAGATGCATTTGTAGGTGATCCTCATTAATATTTCTTCCATGTTAAAATTCTTTCCCTCTTAGTCAAGCATAGCAAATAAGTTCTGTTTCACATGCTACCTAAAACAGTGGTCTGGAAGTTTCTAAATCCACATCAATGAGAAACTTGTTACATTATTAATGGAAGTATTTAAACAGATGGTGAAGATTTTCTATTAGGACGATTATGGAGAACAAGATTGATATCTTCTGAAGCCACCCCTCAGTTTTGACACGTGAATCTACGAATGTAAAGATTGCCATTAAGAAAGTCCCTGAGCATCACTTGTGTCACGGAGAAGAGATGTGCTGTGTCTCCCTGATGGAATAGTGTTCCACTTGTCCTTTGATTAGCTGCTTCCTCTTCTTCCTTCAAGCTTCAGTCTGATCATCACCTCCACACCGAGGCTTAAAACAAGGCTGTAGGAAATTTGGCACGTTTTGGAGGAGTTTCATGTTTTCCTGTGTCAGAGGTGGTCATTCTTAAAAAGGGTTTGATGCTACAGCAAAAATGTTGTAGAAATCTGTAACAGAAACATCCACGAATTCAAGCCGTAAAATCCTGTGCTTAAAAATCTGTATCAGCTAACTTGTGTCCAGCGTTTTAATGGTGGCTGATGGTTGCATGTTTTACTTGGTTAGCATGAGTGATCAGTAAACAAGATAAAGTTCATGAAGTTTAATATTATTAAACTGCTCTTTAAACATTCCCCTTATTTACAACAAATTGCTAATCTGGTCGGGGCCCAGCATTTATTGTACAACCCACGGTGTTTAAAGATGGCTGTCGCAGCATCATCTGAAAAAAAGAACTGCCTGGAACATATTAGAGGGATTTTTTTTTTCCTTTGATGTTCAATTGTAGCTAAAAGAATGCTGACTCATGAATGCTTAAAGATGCTTTTAGAACAATTATGGAGGTTGTCAGGACCCAACCTTACAATTTTTCCAAACAGACCTATTTCTACTTAGTTGCTCAATTGCAAATTCATGATCTTCGCTGTATTCTCCAAATTGCACAATGAGCTTCCTTCCTTGCAAGGGAGACTTTATTTCCAGAGGCAATGCCTATGTCAGTGGAAATTGTCTTCCTATTTCAGAATGTCATTCATAAAGAGAGAGGTTTGGACCAGATGGAGCCCCTGCAGCTCCAACAGTCTTGTGGTCTTTCTCGGTGATAGGTATTAATGCAAATTTTAATTTGGAATGGATATACAGAAAATTCTAGAGGCACTCACACAAGCAATTTTTGTTGTTCTAGAGTTAGGTCAAAGTTTGATTACATTGTAATATGTCTGTAACTGACCTTTGGTTTGGTTTGGGGGAGAAAAGAGCTTTCCTGGTACTTCTGGCCAAGGGTAACTCAGATTCATACCAACACAGCCCCATGACAGTGTTGGGTGATGTCACCTCCCACAGCTGGGGCCTCGGGATGGAGACAGATTTCCTGCATGGCCCCCTGAGTCTCAGAGCAGTCAGATCTGTCCTGGGAACATCCCTCCCTCACAGCTCCAGCCTCACGGTCTCTAACTCCCAGCTCTCAAAGTCCTCTTTCTGTACAAACTCGAGCTCTGATTTCTTCTGTCTGCACTATTAGAAGAGCACCCAATTTAGGCTCTGCATCTTCAGTCTTGGGCACGCAAATCCAGCCCTTAATGAGTAACTGAAGTGATTTATAGAGATTGTAAATCTGACCATTCCTTTATCTCATTAAATCAGCTCTGGGGCTGCCCTTGAGGACAGGACCAACTCTGGGCTCTGAGCACTTGTGTGCAGGCCCCACATGGTCACCAGAATTCATCTACCTGCCTTTACTGCAGGGCCACTGCTTCCCCTGTAGGATTAGGACAAGAATCAATGGAAAGAATGGTCAAAGTATGGGAATTTGGGATACAATTTTATTTATTAGTTTAATTACATATTACTTTTTAAAAAGCATACATAACGAAACCTGAACACAAGTACTGCATGGCTGCAAGTGGAGCAGGAGTAAGTGGAATGGAACCTGAGAATGTAGACTCAAATGCAGACTTCCTCACTTACTATCTGTGTGGCTTCTGACAAATGGCTTCTCATCCCTAAGCATGAGTTCCCACATCTGCACAGTGGTGGTAGCACCAGCACCTGCCTCCAGGGAGCATTGAGACGTCACAGACACCAACATGCGACAAATATTGCTCTCACGGTGCTGTCGCTCCTTATAGATGATGAATTACGGGAAGAAGTGCAAGCTAAGGAAAGCCTTTGAAACGACACAAATGTCATGAAGCTTTTAGCATCCCCATAGACAAGCCTCCAAAAGAAAAATATGTGAGTTATGTTATTCATGATGCTTAGCTAAATTTTCTTAGGAGAATGCGCTTTCCTCAGTAGAAAATACCCCGTATCGGCAGCTTTTGTAGAAAATGCAGAGCTGTTTTGCCTGGATGTACTTCTCTTTTAGTCCATGATTGAAAATTGAGACTGAATGATAAACTGTGGAAGTGAGAAGGCCATTTTTGGGGTTGGGATGGTGGGGGGCGGGGGGCAGAGTAACATACTTCTGCTCCAGAGCTCTCCATTGCTCTCTCTGGACCCAGGGATGATGTTTGAGGCAAGAAAGTAAAATGCGAAGTAATAAACATCTGGGGTGTGAGCTCAGTTAAATGCAGCTTGCCTAACCCAGACCCACAGATAATTTCTTAGCATAAAGATTGTTTTTTCTAAGAAGCTACTATATCTAATTTGTTGCTTATTGTAGTTGAACCCTCTGCGTGTCACTAATGCAATATGAGAGAGAGAGAGCATGAGCATATGTGCATGTGTACATGTGTATGCAACTGTGGCCAGAAACTGTGCTGGCAGCCCTTGATCAATTAGTCATTATAATTGGAGCTTAATGTTATCAATTATATCATTTGACCTGTTCAAATTTAATTCCGCTAAAATGACATCATCAAAGTGGAGCTTGAGCAAGGAAAATAGGTGTGAACAGAAGTTCTGTGCATGCTTGCTTCACATCACACAGGATGCAGTTGTCAACACCGAGCACTAATGTTGAGACCACATTTCTATGGGGTTCCAATGACTAGAGAAAACCCTTGGAACCTCCACGTCTGGTGAGCACCCACCAAGATACTGAACTCTCAAGGTAAATGATCTGCGTGGGCCATTGGCAGTGCAATATTCTTCTATAACAGCAGCCTCAGAATCCATGCGGGACAATGTGCTTTTACAGCTTGCGGGGGTCTGAGAGCCCAAGTGGGCCCAGGGGAGATGTTTGGGGAACTCACTCCAGGGGAAAGTGGACGGAGCACATGGGCAGTGCAGTGAGGGTCTTGCTCCTAACCAGTCAAGATGTAACTCTTTTTAAGACCAGAATCCAGAATAAGAACTTTCGAGATGTCTGGAACTTGGCAACTTTTCCAGCTTCACTGGCAGTTATAGATACACGAATGAGACACATTGAGGACATGAGTATTTCCTGTCTTCTTCCTCTTTGATTTGCTCAATGATGTATTTTGCCCTAGTATTTCCAGAATGTCCTTTCCGCATATCTCCCCCTTGTAATCTCTTGTTTATTCTCTAAAATCTAGCTAACAATGTGATTCTGTGCAATATCTTTTTAAAAAACATCCCCATGCTCCCTTTGAAAACACTGTGTGTTCTTCCAGAGCCCTGATCCCTTTCCATAATCATCCTTGTAAAAACTCACTGCACTTGATTGAGGTGCTTTTCATTTCCTCATTTCTCTTGCCCTGCAAACCCCATGAGGCAGGGTGCTCACTAACCTTTGTGGAAACCTGAAGGAAAGTGACTAACTTAGATCACCAGTGACGTACCCTTCACCCTTCAGGGCCAACACTCCGTGAGGGAGACAAGAAAATGTATATTGATGAAGATATGAAAATTGAGAATTAGAAAATAGAAATATGCAAAAATCACAACAATGTACTATCCCTGAGAAGAATATTGTTGTTGACCTTCATAGTGTACTTGGGTCAATAGATAATACCTTGCAATATTAACCAGGGTACCCCATTTACAGTACTACTTTCTGTGTGTCATCCTTTCCCAATGGTTCAGTTTGTCTACCATCATAGAAAGAGTGGTGGAAACAACTGAGACATGGAGTCAAATGCCTGTTTCTTATTCTCAGAGTTGATTCTTAACTCAATAGCTCTGAAAGCCATGATTTTGAATGGCAAACAGATGAGCTTTTTGAGAGATGAAAATTTTTATTATCCTCTTTTTGTCCTAAAAGTTAAGGGCTTAAAAGACTTTTTCTAAAGAAGTTGTATCATGAATGAGAGAAAGAATATAGTAGGATGCAAGTGAAGTTTTACCTTTACCTGTTTTATGATATTTGTGACTTTTATAACTTGTGTAAGAATAACATATATGCAAACTAAACATCGTAACAATGTAGCAAACACAAATGAACTCACACTCAACCCAAGAAATAGCACATCACAGACATCTTGCCTTTGCGTAGTTGCCCCTCCCCGTGCCGATCCGCTGCCTGCCCCACTTAGCCACTCTCCACTTCGATTCTCTTCCTCTGAAAAAAATTTTTCATCACATGTATCCCTTTTACTATCTAGTTTTCACTTGTTTCTCAACTTTCAAAAATTATACCGTACTTCCTGTAGTCTTCTACAGGTGACTTTATTGTTTAACTCAATATTATGTGTTTTTCTTATGAGATTTATCCATTTTCTAACCTAAAATGCATAGGGTTAATTCCATCATGTGGATTCCCTAATTTACTTCCTATTCAGTCAAAGTCATATGAGTGGTCTCTGTTTTTTGAGATTGCAAAGAGCTCTGCCAGGAGCATTCACATACCGTGTCCTGGTGCTTTCACTGAGCAGAGAATGCAAGTTCGGGCCCACTGAGTCCAACCACATTCCCTGGTGGCAGGTGAATCTGAGCACTGCCTGTTTCTACCTGGTGGAGGTAGAAGATCATCTCCTTGATCAGAAGTGGAGCTGGAATGCACCACCTGCTTCCATGGAGCACGGTGGTGGGGAGGGAAAATTAACTACCCATTCGGCCCCAGTGTAGCCAGGTGGGGCTGGAGAACTGTGGTTTTCTGTTAGTATCTGGCTGGAGTAAGGTGGACATTATCAAAAAGATTTTCTGTTGTTAAAGCACTATCTTAGTTCAGGCTGCTGTAATAACAAAATACCATGGAGTGAGTGGTTAAACAACAAAAATTATTTCTCACAGATCTGGAGGCTGGAATCCAAGATCAGGGTGCCATTTCAATGTGTGGTGAGGGTTCTCTTCCTGGTTACAGAAGGCCACCTTCTTGCTGTGTATTCACACGGGGGAGAAAGGGACCATCTCTCTCATGTATTTCTTATAGGGACACCAATCTCATTCACGAGAGCTCCCCTCTCATGACCTACTCAACTCCCAAGGGTCCCCCTCCAAATACCACTGCATTGGGAAATAGGTTTCAACGTATGAGTTTTGTGGGAACATACATGTACACAAAAAGTCCACAGCAGCCACCCTTTTCTTAGTCCTTTGGCTAAGGAAAATAGACATTTGAAGGAGCTTTTTTTTCTGTGTGTGTTGGCAGTTCCAGATCAAAGGCGCCTAGGGTTCCCACCACCTGGGACTCCCAAATGCAGTTCCATTGCCTGCTTTTCTCCTGTGTGTGAGTCATACTTAACTATCTCTTTATATATCCTGTAATTTTTTCTTGAAAAATGGACACATTAGTTAATATATTGTAGTAAGCCTGGACGCTAAGACTGCCCCCCAAGGTTTGTTGTTTTTTCTTATTTGTTGACTTGGCTAAATGAGTTCTGTGAAGCTGACCTCCCCCAGTGCATTCCGTGGTGATGTTGCTCAGTGAAGCCAAAGTCCCTGCATAAACAGCGATGTTGCTCCCTGGAGACGAAGCCTTGGCCATGGGCATGGTCTCTGACACCAGAGACGACAGTGGTTTTATCTGGGCTCTCTTGGCTCTGTTTCCCTGACTCACCACTAAGCATCTGGCTGGTCTGCCTCTACTGCTGTATGCCCAGCTCTTAGCCTCCACTAGTTAATAGCTGATTGCTGTATTGTTTTCAACAGCATCATGGGGTATTACTTTGTTTCACAGCCTGATCCAATTAGAGCTGGGCTCTTTAGGGGCAAGATGTTCACAGTCTTTGAGACATGTTTCAACATGTGGAGGGCGATTCTTTTTCTCTTTGTTAAATTTGACATGGCCTACTATTTCACTTGTTACTGCTAGCTTCATTCATCTCCAGCCTCCTCTTAATTGCTGGCCATTAAGATCTTTGTTGTTTCTGACAATGCCCTTAGGCATGAACTTCCCCATACTCTGTCCCAAATAAAGTCAGTCTGCTTAGAAAATGCTACTGAGTTCCCCGCTCTTACAGCCTGCTTCTCCTCCAGCATAAGTAGGCCTCTGTAACAGTGTACTGGGGCTGGGGGCAAAGGTGGTGTCCCATTTCTCGCGGAGCTATGCCCTTGCTCTTTGCATAGGGTTCTGGGCAGAGATGGCAGCCTCTGGTCTTCTCAAATTGCCCCTCCTAGCGTGGAGCCTCCACGCTATGAATAAGAGGTGCTATAGGAGACCATGGACCAGTATTGTTGGCCTGCTGCACCTGGGTAGAGATGCCACCTTACAAGAGGGCTGGTGGATAAAGGGAGCTCTAATAGTCTCACCACACCTGCTTGGAAGAAAGCTTCTCCACTACAGAGCTGCACTATGGGGAGGTCATGGATGTAGGGGCTAACTCTACCCCTAAACAAGGAGCTGGGGGAGAAGGAACCCTGTCTCCTTGGCCATCCCCACCTGCAGTAGAGTTTCCAGCCACTAAGCAGAGGGCTGGGAATGGCTTGTAACTCAAATGCCACAGGCTCTCTCTGCTCTTACCAAGATGTAGTAACTTTTCTTGAATACAAGTTTCTCCATTTGCTGTATGCCTCTAGGACAATTTCTAAGTACTTTAAAATGTTGAGTTTAAAAAAAAATTCACCAGTTGGACATTGTTGCATTGGGGAGAGAGGGTCTGGGAGCTCCTCACACAACCATCTGGAAGTCCTGCCTGTGTAAAATGTGTTGGATTCCCTTTACAATAATTTTGTCAACATTTTTTTAAAATCAATGTTCATGAGGGCAATTGATCTGTAGTTTTCTTATGGTTACTATTTATAGTGTGTTTTAGTTTCCTGCAGCCGCTGGAACAAATTACCATAAATTTGGTGGCTTACAACAATGGAAATCTGTTCTCTCAGAGTTCTGGCAAGCAGAAGTCTAACGCCAATCTCACTGGGCCCAAATTAAGGTGTTGGCAGGCTGCACTCTCTCGCGGGCCTCTCGGAGAGAATCTGTTCTTTGCCTGTTCAGCTTCTGGTGTCTGACAACATTTCTTTGCTTGTGGCCATATGACTCCAATCTCTGCCTTCTTGCTCCCATGGCCTCCTCCTCTTCTGTTTATGATCTCCCTCTGTCTCTCTCTTAGAAGGACATTTATGATTGAATTTAGGACCCACCTGGGCAATCCAGGATACTCTCTCCACGTCAAGATCCTTAACTTAATCTCATCTGCAAAGAGTCTTTTCCTGATAAGGTAATATCTACAGGTTCCAGCCATTAGGCTCTGATTATCTCAGGTGACCATTATTCAGCCTACTACACATGGTGTATTTCTTTCCATCCTTGTACTTTCAAACTATTTGCATTCTTGCATCTAAGATCTGCCACTTGGAAACAGCATAGAGTCAGATCTTTTCATTGTATAATTGAGCCCGAAAACCTCTGCCTTTTCACTATTCACATTCAGAATAAATATTGATGTGGTTAGATTTTCATTTTCCATTTTTCTATTTGTCTCTCATTTGTTTCTCTGTTCCTCCCTTTTTTCCTTTCTTTTGTGTTGTATAATTTTTTAGTGTACCACTTTAATTCCTCTGTCTTTTTTTTTTTTACTATATTTTTGGAATTACTTTCTTGGAGTTTGCTCTAGGGATTCCAATATGAATCTTACTTTCTCACAATTGCCTTCAAAATAGTACTAACTCAACTCTGGTAAAATATGGAAAGTTTACTGTCATTTCATGAGCGCCCCTCGCAGTGTTTTTATCACATATATTTGTGGTATAGTGGGATATACCTGATCTTAGTTGCTGGTTCCTGGCACAGAGCTCCAAAAGCCCATGTAATCTCCTGAGTGAAAGGAGTATCTTGGTTGTGCTAATGAAGCAACTCTTTGTGGGACCCTAGATTAGAGGATTGGAATTTTGGGCCAGTGCAACCTCTGGGGACACAAGAGGGGCTTTAGATTGACTTTAATCACATGGCCAATGATTTAATCAGTCAGGTCTCTATAGTGAAACCTCAGTAGAAACTCTGGACACTTGGCTCCAAGGAGCCCCGTGGTAAGAGAACACACTGATGTGCCCAGAGGATGAGGTGCCAGCTTCCAGAAGGAGAGGGCATGGTAACTCTGCGCCTCGTCACCACTTCAGCCCCCATCATGACCTTGCTCCATGTGTCTCTTCCATTTGGCTGTTTCTGAGTCATACCCTTTAAAGTAATGAAGTAATCATAAATATAGCACTGTCCTGAGTTCTGTGACTTCTTCTAGCAAATTATCAAACCTGGGGAATTCTTACCAGAAATTCTGAATTTCTTTTACCAGAAAGAACTATTCTTACCATAAATTCAAAATTTGTTTATGTCTTTGGTTGATTTCCAAAATGCTGAAAAGTTTTTTGTTTTTCAGTTATGTCCAGCTTTCTTTTCGGTATTTTGGAGAGAAGATCTGTTGATCTTCTCACTCAGCCGTAATCAGTAGCCTCTACTTCCTTTTGACTTTTAAAATTGCCCTTCTTTCCATCTTTCATTTCTCTTAAGCCCCATGGCCTTATCCAAGAGTTTATTTGTCTTGTATTCCTTGTATTTTATTAAATGATTTTGTGCTTTTATTCCAGATTTCTTTATGTGAAATTGTATCTTCTTTCAAATCTTTTAGTCCAATTATATAATCTCTAATCTTTCTGATCCTGACATAGGTTTTTACTGTTTTTTCTTGTTTCTTAGACGGATTTTGTGTGCATACCTTTCTAACACACCTTCACTATGTGTGGTGACATTTTTCTGCTCTTTATTCTTTTATTTCTCATAATAGCTTTGAACACACTCCTTTTATTGCTTACATATAAGTGAGGTGTATGTTCCAGGCCCTTTGCTATTTATTAATGCTATCTAGCTCCATCTGAGTCTTTGCACTTACTTCTCCTGCTTCAAAATGTTCCTTCAAGATATCTTTGCTGCTTCCTTCCTTCCTGAATGTCTCCTCTCATATGTCTGTACTTAGAGGGCCTTACCTATCCAGCACATTTAATTAGCACTCCCTTGTCATTCTATCTCCATATATGTCTTTTCTCCCACTGTATCTATCAACATTATCAACACCAACACAATTAAATGGTAATTTAATGATAATATATAAATATAAATTAAATACATTATGAAATCCCTGTGAGATCAAGGATTTTGTTGTGTACACTACTGTGTAAGCAACACCAAGCACAGTGCCTTCCATTTTGTGGATTTTTAGTAAAGACTGGTTAAAAGAATGAATAAAACCTCTTTTATATGTGCAACACAGTTTTTATTTGTTCAAAGATTTCCAGCCTGTATTTATAACATATTTGTGATATTTGCATCATGGATACTGAAGTCTGCCCTAAAGGTCACAGAAAGTTAGTCAACACTATAGAAATGGAGATTAAAACAGTGCTGGTTACCCCCCTCACAGAGTGACTGGGGAAGAGGAGTGTGCCTAAGTGCCTAGACATTTCAAAAGCACAGGTTTTGCAGTGCTTGTGAAAAGGTGTGCCCCCAGCTTCATCCCAGGGATGGGGTTTTGTTGGGTAAAGTGGTCGATGGTGTTGGTGTCTCTGCTACGATTGATTCCCCTAAGCCAGACGTCAAAGTTCAGCCAGAAGTTAGGTCCATCTGGGACACACTGAACTTCTCCAAGAGCATGTCTCTAAAGATTCCCACACACCTCAGCAGCACGAAATGTCTCATAAATCTCAGTAACATACAGGTACTAGTGGAAGATACCAATCCATAAAGCTGAAGGTGTTATGCAATACTGCTGGCCAACACTGGTTTTTGCTCATTTTTATTCCCTTCATGTGTCTTGTTCCCAGTTCCCGTACGCATTTTCAGTGGAATTGCAAGCAACGAGCTGAGAATCTGCATCTGTAGGCTGCTTATGCGAGAATTTTCTGTAAGTGCCTGACACAGTGGCTTTAAATTGAAATCAGAAGTTGCCCAAGGTAAATCCAAATAAATGTGAGAGCAGAGTTCCAATGAACATTTATTTATAGCTACTAATACCTTTAGCTTTTATTTTCCTTCCTAAACTTTTAAAAGAAATTTAAAATTAAATACCATTATTTCTCTCAAAATTGATATCTTCATCCAAATTATTGGGATTTTTTTTGTGCACTCTTTCAGCTTTCATAGCCACTGATTTACCGCTGGTTACAAGTTGTGTCTCAACATCCCCTGGAACTAACCCAAGTGCTTGAGGAGCCCAAAATATGTTGTTCTTAAATCACATTCAAAAAGGAATAGGTTTTATATGAAACACTGCTCTAAAATATTGCACACTACTTCAGCAATGATTGCAATAATAAATATTTGAGTGTAATTGTTTGGTTAATCACTTGAGTTTAATTATCTGGGCAGAAAATAACCATGCGATCTCTTCGTGGCTGGGTCAGGAGGGATGTTCGCAGGTACCTTGTCAGCAGCAGAATTTAATCAAGATAGCCCGGTACAGCCCTGAGAAGGCAGTCTCATTCATGGTGGAAAGATATTCTGTTTGTAAACCCACTCTGGACGATAATTTTACACACATGAATACATATTTTTAATCAATGCTTTTGAGGCTGACCAATATATTTAGAAATGTATCGCCTTACTAGTTCTTTTTGCATTCACTTTTTCATGTTAGGATTAATGTCTTTCTAACTGAAGCAAATCATTTTGTAACTCTCCTCCCAACAAGGTTAAACTTGCTCAGTCTTTTAAAAAATTTATGTTTCACTTATTCTTGAATGATGATTTAGTTAAATCACCAGCTGTTTTTTTTCTCAGCACTTTGAAACTAGTATTCTGTTGTCTTCTGAATTCTATTTTTTTTTTTACTGAGAAAGATTTGCCCTGAGCTAACAACTGTGTCAATCCGCCTCTATTTTGTATGTTGGTTGCTGCCACAGCATGGCTGATGAGCAATGTAGGTCTGAGCCTGGAATCCAAATGCAGGAACTCAGGCTGCCAAAGCAGAGCATGCTGAAATGAACCACTATGCCGTGGGGCTGGCCCACTGTGAAATCTATTTTGACTTGAAGAGAAGTCTGCTGTCATTCTAATACTTATTTTGGGGGTTGGGGGGAATTATATGTCCTTTTTCTATACTACTTTTTGAGCTTTTGCCTTTGTTCTGACATTCTGCAGTTTAGGTGCACATGCACATGTACACACAAAAATGTACACATATTCACAGACAGCATCAAATACATACATATGGGTATACACATGCACTCATACATAGACATATGCACACACACGTAGACGCACAGACACTTTTGCTGAAGTTTACATTTGTTATTACTTATACTGAGCAAGACGCATTTATTCATTCAGACAATTTCTTGTGTCTAACATGTGCCAGATTCTCTTCTAGATATATAATGTGTTTATTAATTTGAAAACATCCGAGTATCTTTAAATAGAAAAAAATTCTCAGAAATGTTCTTCAGGTTTTTCCTCTCCTCCATTCTTTGTTATGCCTCCTGTTTATGATTTTAAATGTATAGTAAACTTTTTTCATTAATAATAACTATCATTTATTGAACACCAACTATATACTTTTCCAATTTCTATATTTCCTGTTAAATATTATATCTGTTTTCACAGCATTAGCAATCACAATAACCCTGTGAAGTAGGTTTTATTATCATCTGTATTTACAGCTGAGGAAACTTGAATGTAGAGAGGTTTAATTACTCACCTGAGTTCACACAGCCATTGAGGGGTAGCTGTAGGATTTGATCCAGGTAATTATTCCACAGTGTCCACTTTCTCACCATCAGGCTATGTGGCCTTTTATGTCTAAGAGTGATTATTTTCACCATATCTCTTAACTGATCCTTCAGATTTTCCATCTTTTTATTTCATTGTGCTGCATTTCAAATGATTTCTTCAGTTTGTCTTTTAGTTAATTCAGTTTGTCTTCAGTGGTGTCTTATTTGTTCATTAATCCATCCACAGGTTTCTATTCATATATTCATTCTAAAAGTTTAATTTCACTTTTTGAAAAAAATCTGTCTACTATCTTATTCTTTAATTACAGAGTATATTTATTTTTATCTCCTATGTACACACACACAATGTTTTATCAATTGCTCTAAGATGTTCTTTTCGTGAAGTTCTAGTCCATGTGTTTGTTGTGGTCCCCGAGTCTTCTTTACAATGTCCTATTTTTTCCCATGTTTTGTAATTTTGGATTGATTATGCACTCATTGCTGGAGATGTGGAAAGTCTTTGTGCCCTGGGCTAAGTGTCTTGTGGAGCAGATTTGCATTTGCTTCTTCATGGGCTGTAGCGGTTATCATCATCCTGGATGGAAGTATGTGTTAATTCCTTGGCTTAGTGGTTCCCTCACAGGGGAGTTTGGGTAAATTTGGATTTCTGTCTAACTGGTGGCATAGGCCTTAAATTTCAACTTCTTATGGCTGATTCTTCATTTTTCACTTCCCAAGACTACAAAAGAGCACAGGACTTCCTGTGGCTCCTTTGAACTGTCAGTCAGAGTGTTCCGTCCCACTTTTAACCAACGGGAAGCAAGTTAGCCGGCCCCAGGCTCATGTTTCTCATGAGGGTGGAACCCAAGTGAGTGTGTATCTGGGCTGGACACTCTGTGAACTTCTGTGTGGCCAGTGAAAGCATGCTTAATTTCTGTTTTAATTTAGGAAGAATTTCTATGTGCTTTATTGAGATAGGTCCAACCTCATGAGCTTAGCCCACCATAGTGCTCCAAATTCTCAGATACTTACACTGTGCCCATTCATCATTTTCAAATGTAGTAATTTTTTTTCTCTATTAAGAAATACTTTATAAACAGTGAATATTAATGCTATCATAATTTTTCCTGCATTTGTTGTTTTCTATTTATTTAAAAAATAAATGTATGCTCCATTAAAAGTATTAATAGACTTTATTTTTTAGAGTAGTTTTAGGTTTACAAAGAAATTGAGTAGAAATTTCAGAGTTCTCATAAGTCCCCTCTTCCCCTATGCAGTTTCCCTATCACTAACATTTTGCATTAATGGATAAGTCGGGGTTCTCCCTCCAGAGAAACAGAACCACTTACTTTATAGATAGATAGATACAGATTTATTATAAGGAATTGGCTCACATGATTATGGAGGCTGATAAGTCCCAAGATCTGCAGTCAGCAAGCTGGAGACTAAAGAAAGCCAATGACTTAGTTCTTGTCTGAGTTCAAAGGCCTGAGAAGCTGGACAGCTGAGGGGGTAAGTTCCAGCCTGAAAGCCAGCAGATTCAAGACCCTAGAAGAGCTGATGTTTCAGTTTGAGTCGGAAGGCAGGAAGACCAATCCCGCAACTCAAGCAGTCAGTCAGGAGGAGTTCCCTCTTAATTGGGAGAGGGTTTGCCGTTTTGTTCTGTTTAGTCCTTCAAATAATTGGATGGGGCCCATCCACGTTAGGAGGGACAGTTTCCTTTACTGAGTCTACAGACTCAAATATAAATCTCATTCAGAAACATCCTCCCAGACACACTTAGAATAATGTTTGATCCAATATCTGGACACTCCATAGCCCAGTCAAATGGACACATAAAATTAACCATCACAATTACTGTGGTACATTTGTTAAAATTGATGAACTATTACTGACACATTATTATTTACTAAAGTCTATAATTTATGTTATAGTTCACTGTTTTTGTTGTACAGTTCTACATGTTGTGACAAATGCAGAATGACATGTATCCACCATTACAATTTCACACAGAGTAGTTTCACTGCTCTAAACTTCCTCAGCTCCACCCAGTCATCCCTCCCCGTAATCCCGAGCAACCTCTGATCGTTTTACTCTCTCCATAGTTTTGCTTTTTTCAGAAAGTCATATAGTTGGAATCAAACAGTATGTAGCCTTTTCAGATTGGCTTTTTTCACTTAGTAATATGTATCTAAGATTCCTCCATGTCTTTTCCCGGCTTGATAGCTCATTTTTTATCATGGAATAATAGTCTATTGTATAGATGTAACACAGTTTGCTTATCCATTCATCTGTTGAAGGATGTCTTGGTTGCTTCCTTGTTTTGGAAATTATCAATATTTTTTTCCATGGATCATAATGTTGGTCTTGTGTCGAAAAAGTCATCACCAAGACCAAGGTCCTCTAGACTTTTTCCTGTTATCTTCTAGAAGTTTTATAATTTTGCATTTTATATATAGGCCTATGATACATTTTGAGTTAATTTTGTGAAAATTGTAAAGTCTGCATCCAAATTTATTTTTTGCATGTGGATGTCCACTTTTTCCAGCACCATTTGTTGAAAAGACTATTCTTTCTCCATTGAATTGCCTTTTCTCCTCTGTTAAAGATCAGCTGAGATTACTTGTGAGGGTCTATTTTGGGGCTGTGTATTCTGTTCCGTTGATCTATTTGTCTATTTTTTCACCAATACCATGCTGTTTTGATTAATATAGTTTTATAAGTCTTAAAATTGGATAATGTCAGTCTTCCAACTTTGTACTTCTTCAGCATTGTCTTGGCAATTCTGGATATTTCACCTTTCCATATGAACTTTAGAATCTGCTTGTTGATATCAAATAAAGATTTTGAATTTTGACTGGAATTGCATTGAGTCTATTCATCAAGTTGAGAAGAACTGACATCTTGACAGTATTGAGTCTTTCTATCAATAATGAATGCAATGAATGAATCTCTCTCAATTAATTTTATTATTATCTTGTGTATGTGTGAGGAAGATTAGCTCTGAGCTAACGTCCATTGCCAATCCTCCTCTTTTTGCTGAGAAAGATTGGCCCTGGGTTAACATCCGTGCCCGTCTTCCTCTACTTTATATGGGACGCTGCCACAGCATGGCTTGACAAGAGGTGTGTCAGTTCGTGCCAGGGATCCGAACCTGCCAACCCTGGGCTGCCTGAAGCAGAGCACGTGAACTTAACTGCTGCCCCACCAGGCCAGCCCCCCTCCATTTATTTAAATCTACTTTGATTACTTTCATCAGAGTTTGTAGTTCTCTGCATATAGATATTTTGAATATTTGGTTAGATTTATACCTGAATATTTCATGTTTTTTGATGCTAATATAAATCATGTCTTGTTTTTAATTTTAAACTCTGATTGTCTTTTCTGCTATATCTGAGAGCAATTGACTTTTGTGTGTTAACCTTGTATCTTGTAACCTTAGGAGAATCATTTATTAGTTCCAGGCTTTTTTGTTGCTGTAGATTCTTTGGGATTTTCTGCATAAACAATTACATCACCTGCAGACAGAGGCAGTATTATTTCTCCTTTCCTATTCCTTATACCTTTTATTTACTTTTCTTGTCTTACTGCAGTGAGTAGGATTTCCAGAATGATGTTGAATAGGAACAGTGAGGGGGACATCCATACCTTGTTCCTAATCTTAGGGGGAGAACCTCTAGTGTCTCACCATTAAGTGTGATGTTAGCTGTAGTTTTTTTGTTTGTTTTTTTAACAGACATTATTTATCATGTTGGGGAAGTTCACCTCTATTCCTAGTTTGCTGAGTTTTTATCATGGATGGATGCTGGATATTGTCAAATGCTTTTTTGGCATGTATTGATGTGACTATATGATTTTTCTTCTTTAATCTGTTATATGATGGATGACATTAACTAATTTTTAAATGTTGAAGGATCCCTGTATATCTGAGATAAATCTCACTTGGTTATGTTGTATAATTCTTTTTATAAATTGTTGGATTCAATTTGCTACTATTTTGTTGAGGATTTTATGTTTATATTCATGAGAGGTTTTGTTCTGGATCTTTCATTTTTTTGTAATGTCTGTGTGGTTTTGGTATTTGAGTAATACAGACTTCACACAACAAGTAAGGAAGTAAGCCCTTCTCTTGTATTTTTTTTTTGGAAGAAATTGTAGATTATTGCTAATTTCTTGGTGAGTGTTCCATGTGAGATTGAGAAGAGTGTATAGTCTGTTGTCGTTTGACGAAGTATTTTATACATGTCAATTACATCCAATTGATGATGCTGTTCATTGCAACTCTATCCTTACAGATTTTCTGCTGGCTGGATCTATCAATTACTAATAGAGGGGCATTGAAGTCTCCAACTATAATATTTCATGTGTTTATATTTCCTTGCAGTTTGATCAGTTTTTGCTTCAAGTATTCTGAGGCTCTGTTGTTAGGTGCATACATATCAAGGATTCTTTTATATTCTTGGAAAATTGACCTCTTTATTGTTAGGTAATGGCCCTCTTTATCCCTGATATTTTCCTTACTCTGACATCTGCTTTGTCTGAAACTAATATAGCTACTCCAGTTTTCTTTTGATTAGTGCTAGCATGGTATATCTTTCTTTATACATTTACTCTTATCTTATTTGTATGTTTGTATTTAAAGTGGGTTTCTTGTAGATAACATATAGTTAGCTCTTGCTTTTTTATCCACTCTAAAAGTTTCCATCTTTTAATTGCTGTATTTACACCATTCACTTAATAGTGATTAACGATACAGTTGGATTAATATCTACCATATTTGTAACTGTTTTCTATGCATTGTCTTCATTCTTTGTTCTTTTAAAATTTTTTTGCCTTCCTCTCTTTTTCTGCCTTCTTTGGCCTTATTTGAGTATTTTGGATGATTCCATTATTTCTTCTCTCTTAGCACATCAATTTTATTTTAGCATATCTGCTTTATTATTATTACTATTAGTTGCCCTAATGTTTGCCATATACATTTACAAGTAATCTATGTCCATTCTCAAATAACACAAGGGTGCTTCATAGGTAGTACAGGTACCTTATAACAGAGTATTCCGAATTCCTCCCTTCTGACCTTTATAACATTGTTATCACTAATTTCACTTATCCATAGCTATAATCAGCTAGTATATTGCTATTATTGTTTTGAACAAACTGCTTCCTGTTAGACCAGTTAAGAAAAAGAAAATAAAAGATTTTATTTTACCTTGATCTCTTCATTTTCCAATGCTCTTCTTTTCTCCGTGTAGATACAAGTTTCCTAACTTTACAATTTTCCTTCTCTCTGAAGAACTTCTTTTAACAAATCCTGCAAGGCAGGTCTATTGGTGATAAATTCCCTCAATTGTTGCTTGAGAAAGTCTTTATTTTTTCTTCACTTTTCAAGGATAATTTCACTGGATGCAGAATTCTGGGTAGGTAGTCTTTTCTTTCAATACTTTAAATATTTTAATCCATTCTCTTCTTGCTTGCATGGTTTCTAAAGAGAAGTCCAGTGTTATTCATATACTTGTTCCTCTATAATAAGGCTTTTATTTTCTTTGACTTCTTTCAAGATTTTCTCTTTGTCTTTGATTTTCTGCAGTTTGAATATCATATACCCAGATGCAAATTTAAAAAAAAATCTTTATCCTTCTTGGTTTTCTCTGAGCTTCCTGGATCTTTGGTTTGGTATCTGTCATTAATTTTGGAAAATTCTCAGCCATTATTACTTCTGTTTCTGCTGTTCCTTTCTCTCTTTCTTTTCTTGGTATTATCATTATAATGTATGTTGCACCTTTTGTAATTGTCCCACAGTTTTTGGATATTCTGTTCTGTTTTTTTCCATTCTTTTTTTTTTCTCTTTGCATTTCAATTTGGAAAATGTCTATTGACACTTCAAGCTCATTGATTCTTTTCTCAGCTGTGTTCAGTTTACTCATGAGCTCATCAAAGGCATTCTTCATTTCTGGTACAGTGTTTTTGATTTATAGCTTTTCCTTTTGATTCTTTGTTTCCATCTCTTTGCTTACTTTGACCATCTGTTGTTGCTTGTTGACTACTCTTTCCAGTAGACCCCTGAGCATATTAATCACAGTTATTTTAAATTCCTAGTCGGATAATCTCATAATCTCTGCTGTATCTGAGTCTGGTCCTGATGCTTGCCTTGTGTCTTCAAACTGTGTTTTTGTTTTGTTTTATTTCCTTTTAGCACATCTTATAAACCCAGACATGATGTATCAGGTAAAAGGAAGTGAAGTAAATAGGCCTTTGGAGTAAGGTTTATGTCTATCTGGCTGGAAGTGAGAGTGTTTACTGTTTGCTGTTGCTCTGGTGTAACAGGCAAGTGCTTACTCTAGTGTCTTGGTTTTTGTCTTCCATGCTGTCTTTGGGTTTCCCTAGAGAATCCTTCTCATATAGGGTCTGAGCTTTGTAGTTATTTTCAGCTGTAGTCACCTGTTATCATACAGGAGCTTGATTGATGTGGTGGTAAGATGTGGAAATTGGGGAGAAGCCCAGTTAAGTGAGACAATAAGGTAGAGGTGGTTATAGTTGGGTGTTTCCCCTCTCCCACATTTATTAGGCTCTGGAAAACACAAGTAGTTTAGGCTCTGGTAAAATTGTTTCCCTTGAGAGCAGCCCTTTTTAAGGAGAACAGAATTCTCTGAATTTATTCCAAAATTGTTACTTTTCCCTTTGCTTTTCTGGAAACTTGAGGGGATTTTTCTCTGATCACTCTGAGCACTTGGTGGGGGTCCTGCAGGTAAAACTCAGGAAAGTACATGGACACCCTAAGGTTTGATTCCTTGGGTTTTTTTTTTAACTCTCAAACCAGCCCACATTGGATCTCCAGCAAATCACCAACAGCAGGTGAAGTCCTGGCTCCAGTTGTGGGCTTCTGTTCCCCATAAGTTGTGGTTCTCAGCATTCACCTCTCTCCACTTTTCCAGGAAATGATTAGACTTGCAGCCTCAATTCTTTGGTGGGCTAAGAAGTGTTATTGATGTTCAATTTGTTCATCTTTTCTCTTATTGTGTAGGCATGAGTAACGACTTATGAGCACTATATGTCAGATTGGAAAATGGAAATCCATACATTACTTTTTAATTTTTATGCATTAAAGTATAAAATTATTACCTTTTGTGATTTTTCCCTATTCTTTAAAAATTAAAAGATCCTTGCTTATTTAGTAACGTGTTGAATATTTTTCCTTTTTAAACAATTTTACTATTGTTATGGTTTTATTTTTCACTTTCAGTTCTAAGCCATCTGTACAATAAAGTATTAGGAGAGATTAACAAAATAATTTGATTTTAATTATTAAGTGAAAATATAACTCAGAAAGCAGCTATAAGAATTTTTTTTTACATATTTCTTTCAATATTACCTATATGGAAAAATGATTGATGAGGTCAATGCTTGGAATTTCATGAAAACTACAACAAACTTTGGGAAGTTTGGAAAGGCGTCATTCCTTTTTCTTATCTAAAAGTTCTCTTCTATTACTGTACATAATCTCTATTGCATCCTTCCTTGTCTGTATTTCGCTTTCACTATCTGTTGTTAGTTTAGAAGTTAGTGGGCATTTAACACTTCTAAATTCCTAATGCAAAACTAAATTTTTTAATTTTGCCAAATTTCCACAAACTGTTAGACATATTAATTTCTCTCTAAATATCCCTTTTCTTCTTAAAACTTCCATCACATACTTATAGCTTGAGGTCTTGTTATAGTGACACAGAACTTGTCTCAACAGGTTTGCTCAAGATACTTAATTTAATTCATTTGTATTTTCTGTTGTTATAATGACCAGTTAGTGAATATTACAATAAGAAACCCCAAACCTGACCCAATGTGTTTGTGAAATGATTAAAATAACTGTACTCCTCATTTGTTTTCTAATTTGGATATTTTCACCATTCAAACAGATCATGTGGGCAGCTGATTTTCCTCTTCACTAATCAGTTTGAAATGAGATGGAATGGAAGGTACATCATTCTCTGAAAGTAATTCTGATTTGTTCATTTCAGCATTTTAAAAAGTTGTAGTAAAAACACATCAGGATAAATGGTGTTTGCAAATATTCTATTCCTTGTCCTGTGTGGTCACTGAAGTCCCTGTTCTGTTATCTCAGTGACTTGAGGTCTGTTATCAGCAGTGACTTGGTGGAAAGTTAATGAAATGCATGGAGTCTAAAAGAAAACAAGTATTCTCCCAGTGTTTGCAGATTGGCTCTGAGCTGGGGCACTCCTTCAATGCTGAACCAAGCCACATGTAACCCTGACGTAGCCTTCACTTCCTGCTTGCATGAAGTCTGGAGAGTCCAGAGGTGAAAGCCTAGGGTCCTCTCAGTTCTTTTCTTGGCATATGTCCTGAACATGTGTGTTGCACTCCCTGGTATATGTGGCAGCCCTTCAAAGTCTTTATTCTCCTGAAGAATCCTCCTCGTCAGCCTCCTGCTTCCTAGGCTTCAGGTAATTTCTGCTGCTTGCCCTGTCCACCAGACTCTGCCACAGATGCCCATAGGCACTTCATTAGATGCCACCTGGAACACCACTCGAGTCCAAGGAGGCGCTGTGGAGACCCTGGGAAATAAAGGAAGGTAGGTGGGTGAACAAAAACACCACAACACTTTGTAACTGAGACTTCGAAGCCTCTGTATTCACTAAGTGCTCCCTTCGTTGTTGTAAGGTTTTCATTCAATCTCAGAGTCCTACAGAAGTTGATTCTGTCAGTTTTTTGCCAGCTTAATGGTTGCTTTAGTGGAGGGACGGATTCTTGGAGCTTCCTACTGCATCATTTCTATGATGTCACTCCCATATTCAATTTTAAGGAGTAGTTTATTATTGGAAAATCTGATTCTGTAATAAATATAATTTGTGAAATAACAGTAATTGTGATTTCCCAGACCCAGTTTAGAAGCATTTCATACCTTTCTAGCAAGTGGAGTAGAATATGTTAAGATATAATTTATACATTAATAGATGTTTGAGCAGAACAGAACCTTGGCATCTATATTGTCAAATTGGCTGAAGTCAGACAGTTTACCCCATGCTTTTGGCCACGACAAGGGTTCTGGGATGGGCACAATGCCCAGTTAGGATCAACAAAGTATGAGTAGAGGTTTACTGGCATATCTGGGAATGAAGTGACCCTCAACCCACCTCCCATGTGGACCTGGGAGACCGTAGTCCCAGCAGCTGCTGGCAGCCACATTATAACCACGAAGGCAGAGCTGTCTAAGATTGCAGCCAACCTTGAGGAAAGGAGACAGAGACGTTGCGAGGGAAAAGGAAAACTTGGGCCCCACTCAGCTTCTTTGAGGTCTGGGTCAAGGCTCAGGTGAACATCCCTAGGCCAATTTGTTCTCTAAGCTAATGATTTTCTGGTTGCGTTTGAGCAACCTGGAGTCCAGTGTTTATCTCTTGAAATTAAAATTTCCAACCATAGATACATAGGAATAATCGTGTTTGCCCTGCTTTTCTTTACTCTTGGAAACAAATGAAATGTTACGCCCTGAAAGAATAGTTGATTTTCTTAGCATAAATGATTATTTTTAAAATATAAATTTATTTTTAAAAATACAGCACAACGTCTGATATGCTGCCCAAAGAGATTCATTTAAACTTCAAATGTGTCATTTCTTCCGTTTATAAAAGGTTTAAGTTGAATATCTGGACAGATTAAAGGGCACTCTAAACCTTAAGGTAATATCAGAATGAATAATTCTATTCATTCATTTTGCAAATTGTTAGTGACTATGCTGTGTGTGAAGCCCTGTGCTGGGTGTTCCAGTTACAGGTTTGAGCAAAGCAGGTCAACTTTGAAACATTGCCTTTTATATCACATTAAAGGGGCAAAGGAAGGCTTACAATGTAGGCTGGACAAAAACATGAGCAAAAAATGGATTTTTATAAATCTGAGAGATTTATAAAATCACTCAGAAGGTCAGGCCATTCAGGAAACTCCAGGCCACACCTGGGGTCAGGAGGTGGGGCCTTTCCTTAAGGCACGTCAGATGTATGTCAGCAGAACATGGCTGCTTCCTGAAGACACTCACCCCCAGGGCAGAGATAGAGCTCTGCCAGTCCAACACAGGTGGGCATGATCTCATTCCAGGACAGTGACCTTGTATGGCAGAATCCACCCCGGTTAATCGTATGGGTCAAGCCTAACTCGTTTCTCCATCCATGCCTGACCCTGGTTACAGGAAATTAACCTGTTTGAGTTAATCAAACAGTATCCCATATCAGCCCACGGGTTAGAAAATTTTCAAATCATTCTTTAACTTAATCATGTTTTTCTTTCTTTAATGTGGCCTGGGAAATTACAAGCAACACATTCTTCAAACATGCGGAACCATGGATGGCTTTCATAAAAGGAGACAATAAACAATTCATTTTTGAGTTTCAAAAAAAAAAAAATACAGCACAAAGTCTGTTAGGATTTTTTGTTTGTATCCTATAACAAGCTGAAAAAAAATCACCCACAACAAAATTATTTGATCTTCTTCCTGTTTGGCACACAATATTTACAAATGTCCACACCCTGTCCTTCCAACCTACCCTGCCAAAAAGTTTAAAAAAAAAAAGAAGAAAAAGAAAGGAAATAAAATTGCCCCATTCTGTTTTAATATTTAAATTACAGCCACAAAGTCAGCCTTTACCAACTGCATGCCCTTCCTTCCTGCAACGTCTAGAACACTGGGATAGTAGAGCACTGGGGTGCTCTACCCAGACTCAGAACCAAGTAGACAGAAGAGCAATTTTCAGAGGGGCTTTGCTGGAAAATCTTGAAATGATCAAGCATGCTGGAGCACTTTACTCAGGTCAAATGTTTGACAGCAGGGATTTTGAAGCTCATCTCTGTTTGGGAAACATTCGTATTCCCCAGGGATATATTTGAATGTGGAGTATGTGGTTAGTGGGATGACTGAGTTCCTGTTGAGCTTGAATATTTCAATGAATCCATGAAGTTATGTGGCTGTGTCTGTGATACTCGTGACAAATGGGATGTTTCTGAAGTGACTCCTCACCCCCGCAATCAACCAGGATACACAATCTGAAAAAGCATCTGTGGTGATTCTGGTTGCAACAAGCAAACTGTAATTGACATGCTCAGATGCTGGAAGTTGTGAGATGATTAGGTAATGTTTAGGTACAGAGGAAACATGTTTTAAATAAAACTATGAAAAGTAAACCTCGGGAAAGCCAGACTTAATTGTTGGGGGATGACTCTTCAGGGATTGCCCACGTTTCTGCTCCTCTTATGAGCATCAATACCTGTGGTTGTGGACTGCCCCTGCAAGGAGGTGGAAAGCGGGAACAGCCTGGAAAGATAGAGACAGTGTTTCCTCGAAGCAAAGGACAGGTTTGCTTACTGTCTGGTGCCTTAAATATAACATCCCCCTGGGGCAAAGGGCAACTGGTTTATAGCCCATTATAAAAGATTGGGGTTCTCTGCGTTTGGGGCTCCTCAGCTGTGATGCAAACAGGCCATGTGTGCAGCACCCTCCTGAGCTGTTTGCCTCCACCCCATGGGACTTGTGGGGGGAGGCAAGGAGAACCCCAAATCACAGGGGAAATATTCCATATCCACTCATAGCATCTGGAAGACTGCAGGCTATTAGGATGCTTGATCCAGGAGTATCTGGGCTTAGTCAGTACTGTGACAAAGGTGTGACTTGGCAGTGCTACATCTCTAGGCATCTATGAGGGAGGCATCATGGGGACAGGGTTTTCCAGGTCCCATAAAATCCCATTACCACAAAGTCATGTTGTTGAACCAAACTCCTCACCCTCTTCCTGATGAGGCAGGCCCGGACACACTTAAGGAATTACTTCTGCTCCCTGGTGTTTGCCAGGCTAGGTAGAAAGGCCATGGCTAATGGGACAACTTAGGGCAGCCTGGCATTGTCAAAAAGCACTGGACTGCAGCTTGGGAAACCCGTGGCAACCTGCCACTCACTCTCAGATAAAATTCGTGGGTTTGGATCTTGGGAGAGTCCATTCTCCTCACTTGGTTTCCATTTCTGTCTGAGAGTGTTTATGAGATCCATGGTTTTCAAAACCACCTTGAGCTGCAGATTATTTATTCAAGCACAATTGAATGTGGGGTGTGACCACAGGGAGCTGAAGAGCAGATCTGCCCTGGCTCGTGGGGTCCTCCCTCTTCCCATCCTGCCTCTGCTTGGTCTCAACCATTCCTTGTGACATGGGCCTGGGAGAGTGTCAGGGAGTTACAGTGCAAGAGCCCTCAGCATCTTTGAAAGTGCTGGATATCCTCAGAGGATCCTTGCGTTCTGATATTATCTGATTTCCAGACGTGGGAATCTCACGAGTAAAGGAAAGTGCGTGGCATGGTTCGTCTGGGGTATACACATGGTCTTAAGCAAAGAAGGAAAACTGACATCCATTAGGCTGGAAAATCCATGAGTCATCCATGGGGATCAAGTTCTAATTTGGATCCAGGCTACTCATATTTCTCATGTTTCCAAGTTGTACTATTTAAGGAGTTCTTTCTCTGCTCTTCCATGCTTTACTGAATTTCTCTCCTTGTACCATAGGGCCCTTCCCCTAACTAGAAAAGTGGCTTAATTCCCCGAGGGAGGAAGTTGTCATAACAGACAGACACAGCAAATTTGGGGTGTTTATACTAAAGAGTCTTAACCCGTGTAGGATTTTGAAGGATATAAGACAGTTTATTTTTCCCCCCTCTTCAAATAAATGAAAATTTGATAAGCTAAGAGACAGAGACTAGCTGAGGCTTGAGTGGGAACTGCTCATGGCATCTGCCAGCAGTGCGCCCTGTCTCTGTGTGACAGGAATGATTCCTGTCAGTCCCTGAAGGTTGCTCTCTCTGCTCCCCTATAAGGACCATCCGGGGTCTGTGGCAGAAGGCAATCAAATGTACCAGGAATGGAGTGTTTCCACTCTGGGCAAGAAGAAAGATAAAGGTGAAGCCACAGACCCCACCTGGCCAGCAATGGAGTGACAGAATCGGGCAGAGTCCCCTGTGGGGCTGCAACAGTGAGAGGGCACGCCCACACCGGCCCTCTCCCCAGCTCTCGCATCACCATGGAGCATTTTTAGGACTGAGGCTCGGTCTTCACTGAGCTGCCTGCCACGACCCTGGCTGGAAGTGTCCTTGTCCTTCCTGCCTCCCTTTGCTCCTGTCACTGCCTTGCTTCCACGCTGGCAGAGTTGGTTGTTTCTGAGTTAATAACGTCTCACTCACAAGGGATGAGATGCAGCTGGGGAGGAAGGTCCAGGGGACACCAGGACATGACTAGTCTGCCCGCACACTGCTCCAGGCAGCTCCAGGCCTCTGCTATTCACTGTCTACAATGCCCTTGTGTGTGTTTCTCTCCTCCAAAATCAGAGCAGGAAGTCTCAGTCTTGCCCTTTGGGGACTTCTATCTCCAGGAAGGATAAATGTCTCTCTTGACTGTCACACGGTTTGTTCAAAAAAACGCAAAGTGGACCCCTCTCTGTGCCAGGCTCTGACTGATGCTGGGAGATGGAGGAAAGATGCCCCTGGTTGAAAGAGCTCACTTACAGACGAAGGCAGTGGGCCACGGGCCTCCCACTGGACACTCATGTGTAGGTAGTTTTCTTTTTAAAATTAGTATTTCTCTTCTTTTTATTGTTTGTTCTTATGTGTGACACACAGAAGACTAGAGTTGAATGTTCCTAGTCCCTACTTGTTAGGTGAAGGCATTTTGGGCCTAAGTGTCAGGCAGAGCTGTGCTTGCTCAATTTTCTCTTCTTTTTTTCTTTATGTTACAATGAAATATATGATGCACATGAAAAAGAGTATATAACACACACGCACAGTTAAAAGACCAGCGACATGAGGGCATCTTTGAAGCCCTCTGGGTGCCTCTGCCCCCAAGAGTTAGTCATTCTCTTAGATTTTGTGTTAATTATTTTCATGTTTTAAAAAATATCTCTATCACATTTGTATACATTTCTAAACAATAGACTGTTTCATTTTGTCTGTTTTTTACCATTTCACAAATCCTGTCTGATTGTATGTTTTCCTTGTGCTGATATCCACCCTTCAACATTAATTGTCTTAGATTCAACTGTGATGACACAAGTGGCAGTTGTTCACTTTTTCTCACTGCTTCGTGTAGTCTTTAATTATAGACTAGCCATTCTCTGTGTGTGCATCAGTGTCTTACCACCCCCCACCTCTGATGGACATTGGGGTGGTTTCCCGTCTTGCTAACATGGGCCATTTCTCCGTACGACCCTGGGCGCACACTAGTGATGGTTTCTCTAGGAGGCATGGCTGGAGGTGCACGTGCTGGGTCACAGGATGTGCACACCCTCCACCCTAAGCCTCATTCCAAACGATGCTAATTAGTGGTGTGTGTGCATCCTGCGTGCCCAGCCAGACCTCAGCCAGAGAGTGCATCGTCAACTCCCAAGACTGAGAGCTGGGCAACACCCTGCTGCTCTCTTCCTCCCTGATCCCAGTCATTTCTTCCTGCATAAGGGGTCTCCCCCACTCCCTTTCCACTCTCAGCCCCTTTGGCTCTATGTCAAACCTGGTATCCCTGAACGGCACCTTTGGGCCGGTTCCTCAGGTGGGTGACTTTGGATCTGGTACCTCCTGAGGCCTGTGTCCCCTGTGTGCCCCACATTCTATGGAAGAAAAGACAAGGAGTTCCCCCGGTGCTGTTCTCACTGAGGCCCTACAACATTGCAGCCCAAAAGTGTCGGATTTGTCGGTGCATCCACTTCTCTATGTCAACAGTTTTAACATACAGTAATTTTTCAAAAAATGCTCAGTTATCAGAATCTATGGTTTTATGCTGAGGAAGGAACAAACTAGGGCTTTTTCTGTGAGGGGGCGGAATAGAAATAAATATCTCTCCACAGCAAGTTAGACTTAAGATATCTTTTGAATCATTGAGTAAATCAAAGGCAGAGTCAGAGGAAACCACACGACCCATGGAAAAACAAACTCCATTTACCTCTCCCTCTGGGATTATTTGGGATTTTCCCAGGCAGGAGCTGACCACTTGTGAAATGGCTTAACTTTGAAGTTCAAGGATGGATGGAATCCCAGTCTAAGGTGGCATGGCTCTGGGGTGAGGAAGATTGATGCGTAAGGAACAGAAAGCCTTCAATGGCAACTGCTCCTCTTCTTTCTTCTGTTGTGGGTTTGAGTCATCATGCTCTGTACAACGGTATGAGCTTAGGCTGATCTGTGCTGTAGAGATTTGCACAGGATCCCACACAGCACATAGACTGCAGCACAGGAACCCAGAAGAAATAGAGATGTGTTGGGAAGCCTTTTACAAAAGGTCATGGAGGTCGTCTGGGGAGGAGGAACTGCCTGTCAGTAGGTGGAGAGGTGGGATCCAGTAGAATTTTCCAATAAAGGTTAAGCCCACTCAAGCTCCCTTTAACCCTGATACAAATGGGCTGGCTATTCACCCCAGCCATCCTTCTGAGGCCCTTGGAAATGGTTTTAGTCCTACTCATTTTCCTGAATTTTTCAATGGCAAAGCTTTTTAAAGAACACTTAGAAGTGGCAACCTTGGTCTCCTATCCAATTATGCACTGGAATAGGATCCCATCCCTCCAGCCAATCTTGGCCATGGGGGTGCCGGGGATTCCCTTACTCATGGTCATGAAGTTTGGTTTGGTCCTGGAGTGAATGCAAGGAGAGAGGTTAACTCAGCTAAGGAGTTTTATTAGCTTGACATGCTAGAGAACAAGTTTTCCTGCAATCTCTGCCTTGCTGGTGGGCTCTTGAAGACACGACTCTTCCCTAATTGAACACTAGTGTCCAGAAGCTTCCAGAAGGCACTCAGCAACTATATTTTTAAATAAAGGAAATTGAAATTGACACCTGATAGAATAACTTGGCTGTGGAGCCCCAACTTGGAAGAGTTGGGTAGTGCTGGAGCAATTTCAGGGAGATTTGTAACTTACTCAGCTTTTGACCTTTTCTAATCTTACAGAAGAAGCCTTTCATTAATTCTTTCCACTAAATTAGTGGAGCCACTGCCTTACCAAGACCATCAGCAGAGCAGGAACAAAAGATTTGGTTGGAAAAGTAAGTAAATATTTGACTTGTTTTCTCAACTTGATCCGAGAAGTTGGTTGGAATTGCCCATGTAATGGGTGTTCTGGCAAACATTACAGAATATCTTTGTTTAAGGCAGGCCAAATAAGGAGATGGTTTGTTTTGCTTTCTCTGCAATTACTACTACAATGGACATGTTTTCTGGACCAAACATCAGACCGTGCTGTCTCAAAAGAATGTGTTTGCTTACAGCGAGAAGAGAGCCCAGCAACTGAGAGGAATGCAGAAAGGGCAGGACTTTGAGGACAGAGCATTGAAAGGGAGGTCACGCTTCTGAAAGTCTCATCCTAACCTTGCTGAACAGCACCAGCATGTCCCTCCCTGCTCCGAGCCCAAGAGTCACTCTCTGTCAAATAAGGGTGCTGTACGAGGGGATTTCTGGGGTCCCCTCTGGAGTGACATCCTGAAATTTGGACGGAAAGATTATTTCTTATTTTAAATTTTTGTCCCAATGCTATTTGTCTTGAAAGAACCCAATTACTATTGAGGAGGGCTTATAATTGAATGAAGAAAACCTAACTGTTCGAATTCAATTTGGGTTAATTTAGAGCCAACACATGCCCTGTGCTATCAAGAGGCATGTTAATAATAAAGGTAGAATAATAAAATTTCCAACTTTAGGCCATATTTCAGTGAAACAAACGTCCAATGAGCACTGACTATGTACTAGTGGCCACATATTCAAGAAAAAATAAACAAGCACTGAACATAACTTAGTAAAGAAATATATATCTTCACTCACATCCATTTGTCGTGTATCAACTACGATGTAATCAGCTAAGAAATTTATGATCAAGTTTTACTCCATTTTGCTGCATCTAGAAAGTAATAAAATGAATCTTCAGTGGGAAAAATCCCTTCCTCCTCAGTCCCAGGTGGATCAAGAGCAGGGGCTGGATAGGTAGTGTGGGGTTTGGAGCTTTCTCAATCTGAGGTCCCTCATAAAGAAAAAGATTGTAAAATTATGAATATAAAGTTAAATACAAAAGTAAATATTTCATTAGAATAAGGGTAAAATTATCACAAATCTAAAAAATTTTTAGAAAGGATGACAAAGAATTCAAACATCACAAAGTCCAGAAAATAACATAATGTTCCTCCTGACATAACTCTAAAATATCTTTTTCCCATATTTTTATTTGTAGACTCTTCAACCACCTATTCATATAATAATACTTTTCTGTAGAGAGACTAGAAAGACAATTAAGCTTTCATCTAAAAAGTTTAATCAAAATTTTTATTTGATGCTTATGATTAATGTCATAAATTTTTTCATTATTGTCAAACATAAGAAAATGTCTGCCAAGTATATTTATATATGAGTAGTAAGATTTCAGAGAATTATCAGTTTTCTTGTGTAATAATTGATTTTAAATAATCTTTGATTACTTATGATTAACTGGAGCAGTTCAAGCACAGTACATAATTTTTGCTATGTTGAAAACCACAGTATAATTGAATTATTCTTAAACTACATGCATTAACTTTATGACGAAGATGCAAAAGTTCTACCACTGGTATACTTGCTTTTTCAGCCTGTTTGGCTATGTTGGGGCAATTTTGCATGGCTTTTCGTCTCAAATTCCTAGACATCCTCAGGACGAGATGTTTTAGATCTGACCTGTTAGATGCATACAAAACGTGGAATGTTCAGAGGTCTACATCCTGTATGGGTCTGTGCCCTATAGACACAGGATTCTGATCAGTTCTAGTCTGTGTGAATTGCCATCCCAAGGAAGCAATAATCTTAGTGCATTTATAAACATGTAGGCTTCATCCTTGAGTCCACCCCTCCCAGGAGAGCGTTTCTAGGATCTATGAGAGCTGAATTCTCTGCTTACCATTATACACTTGGTGCCTGGAAAAATCTCTCTCAGACAAGCCTCTGCCTCTGTACATTTCAAACACAGTTTGTTTTCTACCAGTCACCTACCTCCAGTGCTGAGTGCTGTAGGACACCAATCATATCACTATGGAAAGGCTACGCTGTATCTTTGTGTCACAATGTTGGACGCCTTGGCACTGTGCAAAGAAGGAATATTTCTAAAAGCTATCTTGACTCAGGGCCAGCTTTCACTAGCTTAGTTATATGTACGAAAGTGTCTACAAGCCACATAAGTATATCCCACTACACCTAAACTAAAGGTGACTCAACTTCCCATTAACCAGGTCCCCAAAATGCCTGCAAACTTCTCCAAAGCCACCCCATATGAGGGGGTGTGTGATGCAGAAGTCAGAGACAATGACTTTACCCAATCATGATCAAAATGACCTACTATTCCAAATTTTATGAAACATACATGACCACACGCGCACATAGGGCACCTCCCTGGGCTTGCTAGGGGTCTGCGCGAGGGCCGGGACCTGGTGCTTCAGCTTCGTTTGTTTCATAGGAAATTCACCTGTGAGGAGATAACTCTGGTAGAACTGAATTCAGAGATTTGAAAACATATATGATACCTACATGTGCTAACACTGAATTTCAATATGTGCCTTTAAGTTGAGTTACTTCTGATAGAAAAGGAAAAAAAAAAAAGAAAGTAATACTTCTGAGTTAGCTGGTTTTCCATGGTGCTGTTTCATTTTTTATGCACAATATTTTTTTTCATATCCCATTTTACAGGGGAAGGTGTTAAAACCAATGGTCCTAAGAGCTGTCTGAATCCTGGAGCTATGATATGGCAGAGGTAGACTGTCAAGCCGAGTCTCTCAGTTCACCACACTAGACTGCACCCCAATCACGGGAAAAGCAGCATGGTGCCTGGATTAGCCAGGGTTCTCCAGAGAAACAGAACCAATAGGATGTGTATATACGGAAAGAGATTTACTCTGAGAAATTGGCTCACATGATTAGGGAGGCTGAGAAGTCCCAAGATCTGCAGTTGGCAAGCTGGAGACCCAGGAGAGTTGATGTGAAGTTCTGGTCTGAGTCTGAAGGCCTGAGAACCAGGAGAGGCCACGGTGTAAGTTCCAGCTCACAAGCCAGCTGGCTTGATATTCAAGAAATGTGAAGTTTCAGTCCGATTCCAAAGGCTGGAAAGGATCAATGTCTCAGCTCAGGTAGTTAGGCAGAAGGAGTTTCCTCTTACTTAGCCTATTTGTTCTATTCAGGCCCTCAACTGATTGGATGAGGCCCACCCACATTAGGGAGGGCAATCCGCTTTACTCAGTCTATCAATTCAAATGTTAATCTCATTCAGAAACACCCTCACAAACACACCCACAATAATGTTTGGCCAAATGTGTGGGCACCCTGTGACACAGTCAACTTGAAACATAAGATTAATTATAACAATGCCCATATCACTCAATGACCCCCTGTGTAAGCAGAGAGAAATTCCTTTCTCTCTGTTGATCTCAATTTTGTAGAGGCAAGTGTGTACTGTTGGGTATTTCCCACTTCCAGGTGGGAAATTATGTCATTTGGTGTAACAAACCTCAGCACCTTCATCCCAATTTCCTTCCCTTCCCTCCCCCCATGAATGATGCTGATCCTTGTCTGCCTTGCCAGTTATCCCTCCGGAAGTGTTTCCCAACCACACGACCCTGGGAATAGCTGCTTGTGCTGTAGCTGATCCTCTTCCTTCCATCAAAATGGACTTGTGTCCATTCTTCAAATGCTACCTATCAGAGGGGAAGTAACAAACTGTGGGCCATTTGTCCCCTAGCTCCAGTGACACTGCATGATTAGAAAGACCAACTGAAAATGCAAAAATGTATTTCACGAGCAGTAAGTCTAAAATGTTTCCCCACTTATATTGCAAAAAGCCAAGACTAATGCATTCTCTCTCTGGCAAGACAATAGCAACATACAAAAATCAGGAAGGGGAAGAGGCAAAACCCCAGACCCTTAACCCAGCAATGCAGCGAGAGTAGAGGCTCAGGGATGCTCAGTGTCCAGCACCAGGCTGGGGACACAGTGGAGGCAAATAAGCAGGAGGGTTTTGTCCCTGCTTCAGTTCTTAGAGATGAGCTAGTGTGGGACGTAGCCTGCGTTTGGTGCTGAAACTTCTGACCCATCCTTCCAGAGTAGCAGGGGCTGGGAAAAATGGTTTCCTGAGTTAGTGGATAGAGATACGTCTTTAGTGAGCTGCTACATTTGGAGTGGAGGTTCACAGTGGCTTGGTGTGATGATTTTAGAGAGAGACATTGTATAGATACAGATGGGAGGACCTCTCTCCCAATCCCTTCGTGTAGATAAACTGCTGCTGGACTGGATGTGGAAATGCAGCAAAGGGATCCTGCTTGGGCTCTCCGGGACACGAAATGAGGAAGCTCCTGAATGCAGTAACAGCCCATAGCCGAGACAAATGGATGTCCTGCTGAGAAGGTGATTCTAGTTCTCCTGAGGCGATAATAAACAGATATGATCTCAGAATGAGGCAGTATTTGTGTGGTTCTTGGGATTATCATGGGAAAGGAGACACCATTGATGGGAGATCTTGATGGATGAGTTTAGGACTTGGGGTAATACAATTTGCATATGATGAGAGAAAGTGTTCTAATTTTGTACCCTAGTAGGTGAAGTGAAGACGTTGCTTTCTGTCATTTATACATGTGGCATTATTCGTGAATTACCACGTGAGTAATGATGAATCTGCTCAATGCCAGCCAACAATTAGTGAGTCTGCCATAGGCAGGGACTTCCAGGAACATGACCTAACCCTCAATCATCCTGTGAGATGGGGATCATCTCCATTTTATCAATTACAAATGTTAGGCTGAGAGAAGCAGTTTCTCCAGAGCTGGTAAATGATGCCTTCTGACTCGAACTTCCATGCTTTTCCACCATGAAGCTGAACAAAATCTCTTGCTTGTATGCATAGAGCATGACATAATCCCCCAAATAATTTTCTGTGGTGACCTACTTTGCAATTGGATATGCACTAGGCAAGTGCATATGACTTCAGATAGTTAGTTATTTGCAGTCAGAATACTTACATGAAAAAGTTCACTCCATCTGATGAAGAACAAGTAATTCTTACAGGTAGTTCAAAGTTTTCAGGATTGAATTACTAAATATCACAGGAGAGCTGGCTGACCAATCTGCAGGCCATGCCTAATGCTCCTTGAGGGCTTGCTACATGCCAGGCATTCTTCTAAGTCTGACACACAGTAAGCATATGAAACATTCAATGCAAGATTATTCCCATTTCACAGATGAGGAAACTGTGGCACAGACTGGTTATTATCTGCCCAGGCTCACATAAGCAGTAGGTGGTAAAGAAAACAATCAAGAGGCAATTAGACTGAAAAACCCAACGGCTTGGACACTGTAGTGCTTGGGAGAAGGGCCAGGTCTCTCCAAATGATATCCAGTGTTTTGATTTGACAGAGGAGAACTCCGCCATGAAGGATGAGTTCCATCATCATTAAATGGTCATAGTAGCAGTAACAAGTGTCCTTGATCTAAAAAGGTCCAAATAGTAGCCCCACAGTGAGTGAGGACACGTACAAGGAAATATGAGGCAGAGTCTGATATCTGCAAAGGCCAAGAGAGCCCCTCCTACGTCCATTCTCCAGGTGGTAGCTCTTATCCACCTCCCGAGTTCTTCTGGTGTTCTTTATTTTCTGCAGTTGTTTAGAAATCTTGAAATTCTTAGGTTGTTTTGACCTTTCTGACAAAAACAAAGCAAGCTGGCAGCATGCATGTGGTCGCTGATCTCCAATCTGTTTCGTAACATTGACTTCCTAGTGAGAGCATTTTCTCTGACCATAAATTTGACTTGGTTTCATGGGAATCATGGAATCACGGCAGTTACACTCTTGGTTCCTATACACAGTGTAGTCACAGGAAGGCCTCCCAATGTCTTGTAAATAAAGCTGCAAATCGTAATGGCTAAATGTACTATTTCTCTGAAATTTGCGGGAAGTCCGAATGTCATGTCAGTAATGGCATTTCCTACCAAGGTAAATTTCTGGGCTAGTCATAAACTTGCAAGAACAAATGCTTTGGTGAAGTCTTCACTTCTGTTTTTGTTATCGATGTCAACAACGAAAGTTTCCAGTAAGAACAAAAAATAAAAACATCATCAAGTTAAAGAGAGGCACCTGGGGGGGTTGGCTAGCACAGGGCTGATGAACATAAAGAGACAGATCGTACATATTTTAAGCTTTGCAGGCCTGAGGTCACTGTCATAACCACTGGAATCGGCTGTTCTAGCATAAAACTAGCCATAGACAATACATAAGGATGAGCGTGGCTGCGTTTCAATAAAGCTTTATTTACAAAAGCTGCCCATGTTCAGTCCCCTTTTCCTGGATTCCCCACTTAGGGATTCTGCATTAGAGCTGGCCAGCTCATGGGCACAGGGCCCCACACATTCCTCCCTCCAACTCCAAAGCCGCTCCCTCCACCCCCGGAATTCTGAGAGGAGTTCTCTAAATCCTCAGTGCTTCACAAACTGGAAGCAGGAGGCCGCAGTTTGTCAAGTAGCTGAAACCTCCCTCACCCAGGGTCCCAGCCGCCAGAGGTCAAGGGCTGTGCTCTAAATGGGGAGTTCGTCTTTCTGTAACTTTGATTCCATCACTCGTGGTGAGAGGTTGAAGGCTTTATTCTGGGCAATGAAACACAGGCAAAGGCTGAGGGACCCCTGCAGAATTAATCCAGAATAAAGCCATTTAGCCTGAGATATTTTATGTAGTTGTTATCCTAAAAAAAAATTCTACTCTTGTGCTCACATCTTGCTTGCTCAAAAATACATCTATTAAAATATGCTGTTTTTATGGGGTTGTAATGTACAGCGTGGTGACTATAGTTAATAACACTGTATTGCTTATTTGAAAGTTGCTGAGAATAGATCTTAAAAGTTCTCATCACAAGAAAAAAAATTCTGTAAGTATGTGTGGTGATGGATGTTAACTAGATTGTGGTGATCATTTCACGATAAATACAAATATTGAATCGTTATGTTGTACACCTGAGACTAATACAATGTTATATGTCAATTATACCTCAATAAAAAATGCTATTTATAGAATGTGCTATTTTCCTGAAGTTTCTGGTAAAAGTCTGAATTTCATACAAGCAACAAAATTTCCTATGACATGAATTATTGTGCTAGTTATAAAATTATGCCAAAAGGGGCAAATCAAGAGTACAGGGACTTAAAATCAATCCCTGTCTTTTTTTCTGTTACATTTTAGATGTAATACATAACCTTGGGTGAAATTAGGGAAATAGAAAAAAGCAGAAAGATTATAATAAAAATAATAATAATTTACCTCATAGTGATTAATATTAATGTTTTATTGATCCCTCTCAGTTAAAAAAATCCCTAAAAGAAATTTTATTATTTTGCTTTTTCTACATATATTGATAACATATCTATTGCCTTTTATTATTGAAAGTATAGAGATCTTTTGTGAGGTACATATTTGGGTTTTTTTGCATTCACAAAAAGAGGAGTTTATTCAAAAATAAGTAATCAGACTTAGAATACTTTCTTGTTTGTTTCCTTATGATTTATACTGTTTTCCTTTGTTTTTACATAAATACTTCATACCTATTGATGTCTGATGTTTCTCTTACCAACTTCTATGAGTTGTTTAAATAATAAAGACATCACACTTATGTCATATTTGCTGTAAATATTTTACAAAATCTATTTTTACTGTATCAAAGTTACTTAAATTAGTTTCAAAGCTGTTTTTAATTTTTATGCAGTCAAACCTTGATTCCTTTCAAGCACTGTTAATAGAATACCCATCAGCTTACAGACTATGCTCCACATTGCACTGCAGGTGTAAGGAGCTGGTGACTGCCCACAGCTCAACTGGGAGCCTGGACCCTCCACAATGTGCTTTGCCTTCCCTTCTTTGGCTCCAGGCCTCAGCTCAGATGCCACCTCCTTACCAGAGAGTCATCAGAATGAGCAATGTTTGCCAAAACTTTCTAGCCTAGTTGGCAAAATCCTTGAATTGAGAGTAGGTGCGCCATTTACCACTTTGTCATGGGAAAATGTATTATATGAATACACGAATGCAGGCATTTTTGAGGTGTATTTTTTAAGTGGTCATTTTGAAATAATTCAGATTTGCAGCAAAGTTACAAAAATAGTTGAAAGGACACCTGTATGCCTTCATTGATAATTTCCCACACTTGTTTTATTATTAATTTACTCTCTACATATCAAAATATACACATACCTGCTAACATTTGGTAACTTTTTATTTTCATATAATTCCAAACTTACACAAACATTGCAAGAATTGCACAAAGTTCTTCTGCATGCCCCTCACACAGATTCACTAATTGTTTATATTTCATCCCATTCACTGTATTTTTCACTCTTTCTCTCTGCACACATATACATATTTACTTACGTTTGTACTGTTTTTGTCTGAATTATCTAAAGCAGCCTGCAATCATCATACCGCTGGCTCCTCAGTAATTCAGTGAGAGTTTCTTACAAACAAGGGCATTCTCTTTAAGAACTGCAGTACTGGGGCTGGCCGCATGGCATAGTGGTTAAGTTTGACACCTTCCACTTCAGCCGCCCAGGTCCAGATCCCGGATCCCAGGCACAGACCAACACCACTCATCAGTCACGCTGTGGCAGCGACCCAGATATAACGTAGAGGAAGATTGGTACAGATGTTAGCTCACAGCTAATCTTCCTCAAGCAAAAAAAAAAAAAAAAAAAGAACTGCAGTACGAAAATCAAATTCGGGAAATTTAATGTTAATAGATACTACAGTTTAGTTGACAGATCTTATTCAAATTTTGACAATTGTCCCAATAATTTCCTATAGAGCTGTTTCCCCTGGTCCAGGCCCTAATCAAGAACTACAGTTCCCATGTACTTCATCTCCTTTATTCCTGAATGTACTGCATCCTTCCTTTATCTCTGGCAACATTACACTTTTACAAGAGGACGGCCCTTTATTTCACAGAATGTCTGTCAGTTTGGTTCTGCCTCTTGTTTCTTCCTGATGGATTTCCTGTGCATTTTGTCAGCGATGTCACAAGAGTGATGCAATGTCCTTCTCGGAGCAGCACCCCGGTGGGTGGCACCTGACATCAGCTTGCTCTGTGATGGGGATGTTCACTCTGATCATGTAGTTAGGATGCGGTCCGCCAGGCTTCTGCCCTCTGAATGTTTCCACTGTGATTAGTGAGTGCTTTGTAAGGAGATACTTTGAAACTATGTAACTATCCTGTGCATCACCCAACTTTCTCCCACTAGGTTTTACATCCTGCCATGCTTCCTGCCTGACTCAGCGATTACCATGATGAGGGCAGAGGGCTGATTTTCATACTCTGTCATTCCTTCTAAATTTAGGAGTTGGCTCTTCTGTAAGGAGGAGCATTCTCATCTTCCTTCCAGCTGTATGTGCACGTGCATGTATTTGAGGATATGAAATAGATACAACTCTTCTTCCTGAGGTGCAGATGGCCTCCGTTCTTCCGTTCTTGGGCTGTACTCTGTGCTAATTGCTTTCTTGTACCATCTCATTTAATACTCTCAGGAAGTGATGCAACATTATTATTCTCATTTACAAAATGAGGAGACTGAGATGTTAAGGAAACCGCCTACAGTGGCACATTTTACAAGTTGTAGAGCCAGGATTCAAACCCAGAGGGTTTAATCCCAGAACCCAAGCCCCTCAATTCTACACCAGGTAGGATTCTGCAGGTTGTAAGTGTCAGAAATCCATCTTGAACCTGCTAAGATGGACAAGAAGATTCATCAGAGAGATGCTGAGGGTCTCACCCATCCAGGTAAGCACCCAAATATGTGGAAGGCAGCGATGCCACCAAGTCCAGAAACAATGACCCAGCGACACAGAAAACGCCAGGTCTCTCTCCCTTCTCTCTGCAGGTGCATCATTCCCTGCCCTGCACTCCAGAAGAGGCCAGATGCTGAGTGATGCGGCCACCAGCATCTCAATTCATCTCTCCCCACAGCACAGATTTCTGCAGTGGCCCTAACTCTTTACCCTAGTTTCGGATTTTAAAATTTACAGAAAACTTTAAAGGGATCATTTAGTAAATGGCCAAGCTTGGAACAGGTTTTTACTTCTTGCCTGTTCAACTGTGGTCAAGGTATCAGGTCAGGTAAAAACTTCTGCTCCTGGGGCCGGCTCGGTGGCGTAGCAGTTAAGTTCGCACACTGTTTCGGCAGCCTGGGGTTCATGGGTTCGGATCCCGGGCTTGGACAGACTCACCACTTGTCAAGTCATGCTGTGGCAGCGTCCCATGTAAAGTAAAGGAAGATGGGCACGGATGTTAGCCCAGGGCCAAGCATTCCTCAGCAAAAAAGAGGAGGATTGGCAACAGATGTTAGCTCAGGGCTAGTCTTCCCCACAAAAAACAAACAAACAAACAAACAAACAAAAAACTTCTGCTCCCACAGGAAACCAGGAAATGTGGTTTGATGTCAAGGGAGGAAATTGGCTGGAATACAAGAGAAAAGCTTGACTTCAGTCCAGACTTGGGTGGGAGGTCCGCAGAGAAAACAGGACAATCCCCTTTTGGGTAAAGAAACAGCAAAGCAAGTGCTGGAGATTCCTATGTGTGGGGTATTCGTAAATTGGTTAATCATAAATTGGGGAATTCATATGAGTATATATTTTTATGGTTTTATAGGCCACAAGTGAGTAATTAAGTTAAAACTCAACCATAAAAAGAAATATAATGAATTTCAATCATACTAAATGCTGCATATTATAGGGTGCTATTTTATTCTCTTGGCTCTTCCACAGCCTTTAAAATTGTTGAATTAAATAAAATTAACTAAATCAACTCAAAATGGCATCTCAGTTTCTGTGGAGTTTTATGATAATATTTTCACTTAAGCATTTTGACCACTAAATCATTTAAAGAGTTTCCATGTGTGGAAATGTGTTTTGACTGCTCGTTAAATAAAACTCGTTATATCTGTAAGTAGCAAAAAGAAAAACCACACTGCAACTTGTTGTTTTTAAATGTATTTAAGAAACTCTCAGGTGCCTGTCAGACATTATTTTCAAATTAGGAAAAATAATTTATTCTGCAGAATTACCATGTTTTTTGAACACGCACATGCGAAAATATTGTCTAATTAAATGTTTTTCTCTGTTTTTAATCCAAAAGTCATAAATTAAAAATGTTCGTGTATGTCATAAATTTGGTTGATCACCAAAAAACAGACTAAAGCATAACCTTAAAGAAAAACAGAAATCGTGATACTTAAGTTTAGAAATATTGGGGCTGTGTTAACATTAATGAACATGCAGAAAGATAGATAATGGTGTAAAGAGGCAGGCAGAATTGTGAGACCAGGTTTGAGTTGTCTTCTGGTGTTCCATCCGTCACTGCTCTGTCTTGGGCTAAGATGCTGGGACACTCAACTTCTGTGCCTAAAGGAGAGGATGTCCCAGATGAACTGGAGTCACCAAAGCTTTCAGGATCTGAGAGCGGAGACCCTGGGGCCCATCTTCTCTCTGGGGCTCTGGGTGGGTACACCAGCCACACTGAGCTGGCTGTCACACTGAGATATGGGTGCAATCAGTTCATGAGGCCGCAGGGCTGAAACAGAATCAACCCTTTTCCCAGGAACCCAGAGTGGGGTCATTGAGCAGCATCGCCCATGCACCCCAACAACTGACCAGACCACTGGGGGCCGCCCCCAAATGCCTTTAAAGGGGAGAGAATGGTCATTTCACAGGCCCAACTTGAAAGGGAGCCGAAGGAATTTGCTTTAGGCTTGCTGCCTTCCAGGTTTATTCTGTGCAGTAAGAGGTTGCAGGTCCGTATGTACAATAGTGAGGAACTGACAAAACCAAGCAAACAGCTTATGAAACAGGGACGTGGGTAAATGATTGCCATAACATGGATAACAGAAGCATCCTGTGGTTATCAAAACCTGAATTTTAAAGAGGAATGACATAAAGACATTTTATAATATCACATTAAATTAAACTATCTTACAAAAGCTACACAGAGAACTAAATGTGGTTTTAAATATTTTATATCTATATATCTATATGTATACTGACATCTACATCTACCTCTTTCTATCTCTATTTACACGTATATACATTACACACACACACATATGTATGAATATAAATATAAGGAAAACCAAACTGGTATGCACACTCTTCAAACGTGCTCTTTGTGCAGAAGTTGTGCCTTCTGACCCCCTTTGACCTCTCAGATCCCCCTGAGGAGGGGAGTTGCGGGTATAGCTGCTGATTTAGCCTCCATGAAAGGAAGTCACTAGAAGCAGCCCCAGCCTCTCTGAAGATCTGAAGTAAGGAACTGCATTTAAACCGCCAATCCTAACCCCCCTCTTTCTCAGCTCCTTCCCATTGCCTTCCCATCAGGGAAAGCACATTCCCAATGTATAATATCTCACTGCCAGCCCCATTCCTAAGGAGCTCCTGCTCTAGGGACTCAGTCTTCAGCTGGTTTGCATGATGGGCAGGTGGGAAGGACAGGGTCAACCTTGTGTGACATCTCTGTACCTCTTTAGAAATTCGCTCTGCTTGTCATCAGCTTGAGGGCAGAACCTGCAGGTGCAGGGACTACGGAGTCTCCTGGGGAAGAACCCAGGTTCCCAGTAAGCCGGGCAGTGGGGTGTGAAGTTAAGAAATGAAGGGACAGATTTGTGAAGTGGAGACATGGCAGAAGTGATAGGTCTTTCTGATGTATGAGGTGTGACAAGTGAGGAAGATGTCAAGGATGAGAGGAAAAGTTAGTGCACTCTACTCTGGACAAGTGGGATCCCAGAAATATGAATTATTATTCTCAAAATAATCGTAAATAATACTAATATGGTTCAAGCTCCTTTTTATGCTTTTATTAGTCAGTGTTCTCTAGAGGAACAGAACCAATAGGAGATATCTCTAAAAGGAGATACTGTAAATAATATAATTATAGAATATACATAATAAATCTATTTTTATATAGGTATAGATACAGATGATATAGATATGTATGAAAAGATTTGTTACGAGGAATTGGCTCATGCAATTATGGAGTCTGAGAAGTCCCATCATCTGCTATCTGCAATCCAGAGACAGAGGTGAACAGGTGGCGCAGTTCCAGCCTGAATCCAAATGCCTGAGAACCAGGAGAATTGATGGTGCAAATTCTAGTCCAAGTTCAAAGGCCCGAGAATGGGAGAACCAGTGGTGTAAGTTCCAGTTCAAGTCCGAAGCTCTGAAAACCAGGTGCACCGATGGTATAAGTCCCAGTCCAAGGGCAGGAGAAGATCAGTGTCCCAGCCTCACAGTCAGGCAGAGAGAGAGAGAGCAAATTCTCCCTTCCTCCACCTTTTTGTTGTATTTAGGCCCTCAATGGATTGGATGTGGCCCACCTACATTGGGGAGGGCAATCTGCATTATTCAGTCCACTTATTCAAATTCTAATCTCACCCGGAAACACTCTTCCAGACACAGCCAGAAATGAAATGATAGATAACTAGATATCTGGCTGCCCTATGGCCCAGTCAAGTTGACACACAATAAACCATCACAGTCCTCAATATACTTGCAGACTGTTTGTGTGTGTGTGTGTCGGGGGGGGGGTGTCTCACACACACACACACACACATGAAAAAAAGAGAATGGACAAAGTGTTCCAAGTTTAGATTCAGCTCAGGTATCCAATCCCCTTTTGTGTCTTCACTTGTGTGGCAGGGTCATAGCAGAGTAGAATAAAATATTATGAATATTAAAAAAGATGTTATCGATTTTTCTTAAAAAGGCAAGTCATTACAAATTATGAAAGATCTCTTGTGGCTTAATGAAAACAATTTTTATTTGTTAACATGGGTTTAAAAGTAAATAAAGAAATGTATATGATTTCACTTACCAGAACGAGAATCAAAAAAGCAATTTTTCTGAGATAATGCCAAGAAACAAAGTTGCATAAATGTAAGATTACCAATATGCAAATTATTCTTGGCAAAGTCATGAGGCTGCTCTCCAAAGAGAGGTTTCATTTAAACTAAGCCTCTGTGTTAAAAGAAAGTTAATATTCTAATTATCTTGGCATTTTCAAGAAATGCTGATAAACAATAAATTTTCTCTTCTTAAAGCACACTGCATGCAGTTCAGGATGTTGCTCTCCAGAGTTGTGTCCCATCTCTCCAGTAGTCCCTCCTCGCCCAGCAAGGAAGTGCAGCCAGTTGTGCTTCACCTCAGTGAACGCCTACATCGCTGAACCCTGTGAACGCCTCTACTAGGCGGCAGGGCTGTAGCTCAGGCAGAGTAGCTTGGTTGAGTGCCAAGTCTGACAGGCTGCAGAGGAGGCAAATGAGGCACACTTTCTAATTTTAAGCCCCATGTCCCCTCATTTCTGCCAGTGACTCAGGTCAACTCTCAGGTGCTGACAGTATTCCACATCACAGAAAATGGTTAAATATGTTTACTAACTATCATTCTGAAAAGATATGGCCCCTTTGCCTTTCAAAAATTCCCTCATGGATCTACCAAAATCTTTTCTTCTTGTATGAAAACTCCTTCTGCATGTTATTATACATTTTTATGTAATTAACCTGTCTTTTTATGGAACTTTATTTTTTGTAAGGAGAGCAGTGGATTTCCTCCATTTCTATATTAGCAATGTGTTTGGGTACCTAACATCATCAGAAATGACTTTCACGGAAATGCATTAATCAATATGTGTGTGTGTGTGTCTGTGCGCACGCACATTCGTGCACCAATATAAGCTTTTCCCATTGCCTTTAATGTTTGGATTTTCTAACTTATGCTTCTACATTTCAGATATTACCACTTCATTATTAGACAGAAATGAAGAACTTAGACTCTCCCGCTAATGTAGAATTCTGGGCTCCAGATAAGTTTCCCTTAAAAATCCAAAAGTGAGAGACTACACTGATATTTGTATCTGGTGTTTCTTAAAGAAGGTCTCATGTCACACTAACATCCATTCCTTTGTATGTGGCCTGATGTTTAATCCTGAAGGACTTGCAGACTTTTTTGCTATTCTTGGATTCATCAGGTTGCTCCAGATATATGTGGGGGGGTCTTTTCTAGCCCATTCAATCCTCCACACAGCGTTAAAGGACTCTTGTTTTAAGCGAGTATGCTATTATTTAGTTTCCAGACACTTATTTCTATTATTTTTTCAATATTTTCCCCTCTTATTCATTATCCCTGCCCTGGTCTTCCAGATATATATTAAACTCTTAGATATACAGTCAATGTTTTTCTCTTTTCTCTCTTGTTTTCCAAATTTTTCTTTCTTTTAAGTTTTGTTAAGTTTCTTTAATACTACTCTATTAACAAATGATCAACTTAGTCTTCAAAGACAACTCTTTGACTCTTTGGTGTATACATTTACTTTGCTCCCCCCCCCCCCTTTTTAAAAATAATTTCTAGGACCTTTTTCTACTCTCTTTGTTCCCCATCAAAGCTGCTGTTCTCGTTCAGCACATACATCTTCAGTCTCCCTGCAGCACTCTTCTCTGCTTCCCAAGGTATCTGTCTCTTTAGGGGTCAGAATCCCAGTAGGTCACCCCAGTCCCTTCTCTTGCGGTTGTTATTCTCAGGAGTGTGGTGATCGTAGATGGCCCATGCGTATCGTAGACGTTAGTATCTCTCTAGATTAAGTTGATAAATAAGTTCATCTCAGGTATGCACTTGTTAACTTCCAGGGTGTGCACAAGGGCTCACAGCAGACACCCCAAGAATTAGTGGGGAAGCAGGAGGCAGCTTCCGCTGAAGGTGTGGGGAATGAGCAGTTACTCCAGGGGTGAAGTACTTCCTTCTGTTTCTTCCCCACCAGCATGCTTGTCCCTTCTCTAAAGTGTGTTTCTCTACCTTCTGAGCCAGTGTGAAGGTCTAGTTTCCCCTTTCTGCTCACCTCTCTCAGGTGTCTACCCTGTCTCTGAGGACACATCTGGAGTTTAGCCTGGGGGGGCACCTCCGTTCTCGTCTGCCCAGGGCAGTCACCTCTGGAGTCCATGTTCCTTACCACTACAGTATGTTTTACCTCTGTCATAAGGTTGCCAAAAGGCTTAAGTGAGGTCACCTGTGAAACACTAATATGTATCTCTGCCTTCACATATCTAAAATTCCCTCTCACCCCTTTCCTGCTGGTAAATTCCTACTGGATTTGCAACATGAGCCTTAGCGTGTGTAATTCCCACACCTGAGAGAATAGGGCAGAAAGCACTGTGCCCATTTAACAGATGTGGAAAATGAGGCTTGGATAGACCAAGTGAGAAAGACAGAGTTTGACCTAGGCAATATCAGCTGGTATCTTTGATAATGGAAGGCATAGAGGGGTCACCCCACTTTTCCTTCTCTTTGGCACAATTCCCTTTCCTCACTCATGAATCAGTTGAGTCTACAGAGCATCTAGTTACATAAAGAGACTTCCACAAGGCAATTTATGCCAAAGTCTCTAATTGGTTTGGAAACCTGAGCCTCTATCTCATTGAATTTGAATGATAATATATAGTTGAATTAAAGTGTTTAGGTCTCTTTGTTGTCTAAAAAAATATTAAAGTAATGAGGAAATCCAAAGTGAGTACTATTTGATATAGAAATAACAAACAAATAAATAAGTAAATAACTATTTTCACCCTCACCTTTCCTCTAAGAACACCTCACTTATCATTTTCTCAGTTTTTTCTCTTTCAAAGTTTAGTTGATGGGATACACTATCTCCCAGATGATCCTCTAATTTTCTTGTCAGTTTTCCCTTTCTGACTTCTTTCTTTTCTACCTTCTGTTATCTTTCATTGTTCTCCTCAGTTTCTCACTTAGCTATCATATTTTCAATTTCCAAGGGCTCGTTCTTTGTTCTCTGTTAAAGAGCACGTACCCGGGGCTTTCACTGAGCCCAGAGGAATATTTGATAAACTGGGGAGGGAAGCATAAAGCGTATGCCTCTAAGTGAGAGAAATCCTGCTTTCAGACACCACCAGTTAAGAGACTATTCTCTTCCTGCTCAAACCAGGGTTCCCCACACACCCCTCTTGCAGCGGCCTACGCTCCCCTGAAGGAGTATGCTGGAGAAGGGTGGCCCTCACAGGGTATCTGTAGGTTGCATGTGTGGGATGGGGCTCCCCTCAGATGTAGTGTTGCTGGCTCTGCATGATGGCAACTTGGGAACAATGACAGTTGGAGCTAGAGAAGTATATTCAGTGAAAACATAGTGATGTCTAAACTTGGAGCAAATGCATATTTTTAAAACCAAGAATTCACAGTAATTAACCCAAAAGTCATTGTAAAGGAAAATACCAATTTCTGCTAAAACTGATGTGGTACACAGAAGAAATTATAGACAGAAGCATACCCAAGTGTCAAGAGAAAAGTCTCCACTATTCAAGCTAGCTAAGGGTTTCACCAACCCTCAGTGAGGAGGGTTTGGGGTTAACCTCAGAATTGTAACATTTCTTCATCAGAGTGTTTAAAAAGAACAGCCATGAGGAATTAACTGCACAAATCATTCTACAAGGTGAGTTCATTGTTTTCAAATAATCTTTTATTGTCCTTATAAAATCCTAATTATACTCTACGAATATACCAGAAGCCTGGGGGTCCAGGCAAGGTCATCTCAATACACCAGGAGTTGACATCTAGGAGGGTCCGTTCAGAAACTCAGGACATTCTGAAAGATGGAAGAAAAGTGGTAACATTTGTATTATGTTTTAGAACTGTAAGAGCATTTTCATATTTGTCATTTTATGTAAGACCCCAGCTACTTTGGAATTAAATAGGAATTTTCCCTGCTTGTTTTTCAAGGCCCTTATTTCACGGATAAGAAGACCAGGGCTCATGGGAGCCGCCAAGTTGCCTAAGGCGCTACTGCCAGGACCTGCTGGAAGCTGGTTCTTAAATTACAGAGCCATCACTTGTTTGTGTGTCCTTCTCTTTTTCTAGTTTCCTGGGAGTGAGGAGATATTTAGAGGTGGCTAACAATCTAGTCTAAGGGACCCCAGCCATGACCCAAGCCAGTGCAGGCCGGTTAGGGAGGGGTGGATCAACTCCTGCGCTCAGGAAGGTAAGTTACAAGAGGCAGGTGAGGGAAACATTGCTCCTCATTATCCTCTGCCTGGTAAAAAGACTCTATTTGTTGAGGCTGGCCCCGTGGCATAGTGGTACAGTTTGCACAGTCCACTTTGGTGGCCCAGGTTCATGAGTTCGGATCTCGGGCATGAACCGACACCACTCGTCAGCTGTGCTGTGGTGGCAACCCACATGTAGAGGAGGACCGGCACAGATGTTAGCTCAGGGCTAATCTTCCTCAGCAAAAAAAAAAAAAAAAAGACGACTCCATTCAAACACATGGAGTAGGGAATGCAATCCAGACCAGCTATGCAAATCCAAACTTGCTCCCTTTGCTGCTTCCCCACTAGTGCTGATAGTGCTCATTGACCACGGCATTCTTTCCTCTTCTGTCCATCTGTGATATGGCCCTGTCATCAGCACACATCGGCCATTCCTGGTCCAGATCTCTGTGAGGAGGCAGCAGTGCTGACTCATCAGAGCCCTAGGGCCCCAGCTGGTGGCGTGGTGTTTGAAGGAAGCCTTCAATTCAACAGAAATAAGGATGCTGGACAGAACCTGATGCAAAACCTCAGTTGTTCAACATGGCCTTGACGGCAGAATGTGAACAAGGCCCAGTGACCTAGCAGGTAACCAGCCAGAAATAGTGGCTGAAAACTTCTGAAATTTGACAAAATACATAAACATGCAGATTAGAGAAGCTAGATGAATTCTAGACAGGATAAACACAGAGAAAACTGCACCAAAACACACCATAATCAAAGTTCCGATAACTATAGACAAAGAAAATATCTTGAAAGCAGTGAGAGAAATGACACCTTATCTAGAGTGGAAAAATAATTTGAGTGATAGTAAATTTCTCATGAGAAGCCATGAAAGCAGAAGAAATTGGCACACCATTTTTCAAGCACTGAAAGAAAAGATCATGTCAACACACATTCCTACATCCAGCAAAAATATCCTTCAGGAATGAAGGAGAAATCAAGACATTCTCATACGAAGAGCAGCTGTGAATATTTGTTGCTAGCGGATCTACTCTAAAGGAATGGCTAAGAGACGTTCTCTAAACAGCAAGGGACTGATGAAAGGAAGTATTCTGGAATATCAGGAGGGAGAGACGGCAGAGGAACAACAGAAGGAGTGAAATATAGGTGAGCCAATACATTTTCCTTCTCAAGTTTTCTAAATTATGTCTGATCATCGAAGCGAAAATGATGGCATAAGGGATAAGGTCCTTAAAGTGCATAGAGAAAATACTTAAGGCAATTATAAATAGTGGAGGTAAAGGGATATAAAAGGTCTCAAATTCATAAAATGTCAACACTGGTAGACAGATGAATTATGTATATATATATATATATATATATATAACGCAATACCTAAAGCAACCACTAAAAATCTATACTAACAGATATACTCAAAAACAGTATAGATAAATCAAAATGGAATTCTGAAAATCAGAAGACAGGAAAGGAAAAGAGGAAAATGAAAAAAGAAGGAGAGAATAAAAAATTTTAAAAACCCAAAATAAAACGGAAGAGCAAGACGTGAAGGGATGGGGCATGCATTTGGAGGCAAGGGGCCAGTGCAAACTTCTGACAAGGGGCATTGGGTTGGGGACATGCATGTAAGGTGGATGAGCTATGTGGCTTCTGGGGAAAGAGTCTGCAGGTGTGAGGCCCCGTGATGGGGTTAGTCTGGCTGGTCCAGCCTGGAGGGCACAGAGTGGGTCCTGAGGAGGGGGTAGGAGAGCCAGGGGTCATGATTGAGGGGCCAGTCAGGGCAGGAGTCCAGGTCTGGCTCACTGCAGGGGAGCCAATACATCTTGTGGTCCAGTGTCTTGTCTATTCAGGACCTTGTACATATTATACAAAGCTTGTCACTATTCCCTTAGTTTAAGGAATTTTGCAACTAACGCAAACCCCTACAGAGAACTGGTGGAAGTAAAAGGGGAAAAGGAGGAAGAGGCGGTCTCAGGATTAGTGGAGCCCCTTACCACCTCCATAGTTCTTGTCCCAGTCAGTCCAGTGCCTGGGAGTGCTGGCCCCGAGGGTGGGACACAGGACGCTTGTGGATCTGTGTATGTGAGCTGGCGGGGAGGGGGCTGTCAATAAAGTGAGCATTCAGTCCAAACCATTCAAAGAAGACACTGGACCTGTAGATACCTTTCCTTCCGGGGAAAGAAGAAACTCTCACCTTGAAGTGCTCACAGTACTGCACCTGATGACTGTCACACCCACATGTTCTGGCTGGGACAAGGCTGGACAAAGCTGTGGCCAAGCCTCAGGACTGGAGGTCTTGCCAGCACAGTGGTCCAGCTAAGCATGCCAGCCCAATGCTGGAAACCAGTCAACAACCGCACAGGCTCTCACACCCCAGCGCCATGCTTTCACATCAGCCTACGGGGAGCATTTCATTGTAGACCAGTTTTTGCGAACACCAGGTTCTTGATTGTTTTTTCTTTTATTTCTATTTTATTATTTCCTAATTTGAACTTTAAAAAAATTTCAGATCATCAGAAAAATTAAATGAACGTGTATATACCCTTCTCCTCGATTTACCTGTCATTAACATTGTGCTGCATTGGCTTCATCTCTGTCTTTTTACATAAATAATATTTATATTGTATATATATGCATAATGTATAGTGTACATATAGAAGGACACACACATATTCTTTTCTTTGCTAAATTATTTGCAATACATTGCCAGCATTGTGACATTTCACCTCTAAATACTTCAGAATGTGACCCCTAAGGACAAGGACACTCTCCTACATAGCCAGACACCACGAGCACACCCAAGAAATCTAACATTGAAAAACAATATTCCAGTATGCAGTGCACATTCAAATTCCTCAACTGTCCCAGGAATGCCTTTAGTAGATGTCACCCGTCTATTTAGTTTTCGTTCCAGGAATCAGTCACCATCACACAGTGGTCACGTCCATCCTGTGTTGTGGTTTCCTTCAAACTGCACCTGCCCCACCTCTCTCTCTCTCGACTTTCATGGTGTTAAAATGTCCAAAGCGTTCAGGCCATGGTTCTTGTAGAAGATCCTCAAATCTGGAGTACAATGATTATTCCCTCATGATTAGGTAAAGATTAAAAACGCTTTATTTCTATGCAAGAAAACTGCACAGAGGACTTTGTGCTCTTTAGGTAGCGTCACATGATTGAGAGCATAGTGTTAGTTTGTCCATCATTGGGGAAGTCAAATAACATCATTTAGTTCAGGAGGCATCTTCCAGGCTGCTCCATTAAAAAGGTTCTTAATGAGGAAATGTATTTTCCCTGTTGGGAAAGCACTGACACCATCTTCCCACGACTCTCCACACAATGGCTTTACACCCAGGACAATCCTCACCTGCGTCAACTATGAACTATGATCTATGACTGTGAAATTGTGATTAGAAGTCCAACGCTCTGTAGTGGAACATGTAAGGTTAGTCTACAATGAGATTATGAACACAAAATAAAGTGCGTTCTCAAATGAAGCGGGATTATTTTACTTGCTAGCCTTGTGTTGTGGATTATATCACATTATTACCCTTTTTGTTTTAAACACTTCCCTTTTTCAGTGACTAAATAGTCACCGTCTAGTGAGAACAGCAGAACTGATCCACTCTGTGGTCCTGACACTTCTCGTGCTCCCATCTGATGAGTGTCCTGGCACAGATGTCAGCGGCATTGCGAGGGGAGGTTGGCTTCTGAGCTGCAGGTTGAGAAACAGGCTGGAGTTGGCCAAGCGGTGTAGCAGAATGGCCCTTCCAGGCAAGGACAAAGACATGTGATCTATGGTGGCTTGTTACCAGCATCCAGGGGCTGAGGCCGGGGGTAATGTGAGGGTGTGCCCAGGCTAGGTCTGGGGGCAAGGAGCTCAGTGGGTGATGAAGGTTGTGCTGAGGGTACAGACTCACCCAGGGGCAGGAAGCGCCTCATTTTCAGATGTAAGGGGAAAACTGGCTAGCTGTCAATTTCAGAAGAGAGGACAGATTGATAGGGAGAGGCCAGGGGAGAGAGACAAAGGGGACAGTTCTGTGCAATACTCCAGATGGTCCATAATGAAGGGAAGAGGGTAAAATTCAAGCTGAAGCTAAAGTTTTATGTTACATTCTAGAGATAGAAAAAGATATGATTTGGAGGCTTCTCAATGTTTGAAAAAATGTAAAGTGTGGACAGAAAGCTCTAGACATAATATTTAGAGAGCAGGAAAAACAAACCTAAGACACCACCTGAACCTGCACTGTGGTGACCGTACCCCAGGAACCAACCCCCCTGGGGACAGATATCCAGGGGTCCCATCCTGGATCCTCTCCTGGCCCAGCCACATTCTGGAACTCACATGGGAATTCCCTTTGCGCTCCCTCCCCTGAACGCCTCTCCTCTTGCCAACTTGGTCTGCTGCCTGCAGCCCCAGGGGACTCACCACCACAAGCCATTCTCTATCTCAGTCCTGCGATGGGACAGTCCTACAATGGGACACCAGAAACATCCATGTGAGATCAAACTGTGACTGATCAGGGCTCTGGATGTGGGTGAGGGTGAGACAGGAGTGCGATAGGGCAGGCGTGAGGCAGCAGAGGTCGTGGGTCAGTGAAAGGTTTCCTGGGCTCTGATACCCCATTCTCCACACACACATCTCACTCACCACACACCACACACACCACACACCACATGCACCACTCATACACCACACATCGCATACACCGCACACACCACATGCACTGCTCATACACATACCACACTCCATACACACCACACTTCACATATGTGACACACCACACACCGTATACACCACACATACCATACACAACATACACTACCACCCCATACACCACACACACCACACACCCTCATATACCGCACAACTCATACAAGATACACACCACACATATGTTATTTTATTATCTATACATACCTTATATTATATTACAGTTATATACTATGTGCACTTCATGCAATTTGTGTGTGCACGACACATCAATCACATAAATGACAAAACTGTGGGAGATTCCTCAGATTAGGACGGCACACTAGCCAGTGTCCCTCTCCGGCCCTGCCCAGTCGCCCCTGATGCCCGGCCTTGTAGAGACAGGCAGATTTCTTTATCTAAGCTCTGGCCTGGACGGGGCTGCCCTGCCACGTGGAAGGGAGTGGAGACCTGCACTGGTGGGCAGAGTGTGGCTGGGCTGGGCTGGCCGAGAATTGAGAAGTGAGAGAAAATGGACATGAAGGTCTGACTCTGCAGCACTGAGGTGGCCCCTGGACATGGGTCCTGATCACCATGAGTGTGCAAGGAGGGCACGCTCACCTTCACAGGGGGAGCCAGGGCAGGCGGGAAGCATGGCTGCCCAGAGCAGGCAGTCACTGATCGTGGCTGGAGGGCAGCAGGGTGGGTTGCTCTAACGAGGGACCTCGTCGCCTGTGCTGCCTCTCGTAGGAACTGTTTGTGGGTTGCCTTGTTCCTGAGGTTCTTCCATCCCTCGGCAAGACAACCATGGACTGGCCCTCAGATCAGGGGGCACCTGAAAGCCAAGCTTAAGAAGGTTGAAATGGCAAGAAAGTGAGGCACTGCACATGGGTTCCAAGCAGAACAGGGGAGTGGTAAGAATTTATGTGAATGTTTTTGTTTTTTCTTTTATTTTGGTAGACTATACATCATATAAAATTTACCATTTTAACCATTTTTAAGTGTCCAGTGCAGTAGCATTAGATACGTTCACACTGTGGTGTGAACATCACCCCCATCTGTCTTCAGAATTCTTTTCATCTTCTCAGATTGAAGGTCTGTCCCCTTTACACACTAACTCCCCACACCCTCCCCCAGCCCCTGGTACCCACCGTTCTACTCTCTGTCTATGAATCTGACTACTCAAGGGACCTCACTTAAGTGGAATCACATGGTATTTGTCTTTTTGTGAAGGGCCTATTTCACTGAGCATCACGTCCTCAAGGTCCATCTGTGTTGTAGCATGTATCAGAATTTCCTTCCTCTCTGAGGCTGAATAATATTCTGTTGTATGGATGGACTATGGTTTGTTTATCCATTCACAGGTCAATGGACACTTGGTCTGCTACACTTTTTGGCTGTTGTAAATAATACTGCCGTGAACACGAGTGGACAAATATCTGTTTAAACAGATAACTGATTGATTCTGGTCCTACTTGTCTCCTGAAGCATTTAAAGGATTTAAATTTAACAAGCATTTAAAGCATTTAAATCATTCTTCCTCTTCTTGAACATTCCTTGTTAATCAGTTTCCTGCGATAACTTTCCTCACACACACATTGACTCAGATGGCCTGTTGGTTCCACCTGCGAAATACATCCCGAAGTTGAAAATTCTTACTGCCCCTTTGTACCCCTGAGGCCACCCTCTGTGGCTCAGGGCACTGTGGCCTTCTCCGGGGGAGCTCCCGTTTTCACTCCTGTGGCCTGGCGTCTGCTCTCCACACCACAGGCAGATGGGCCTTTCCAACACAAAACCCGACCACGTGCTCGTGGCTAAGCCCTCACAGTTCTCTTACTGAGAGCAGCCTCCAGGGCACAGGAGGCCTCTGGTGCCTTCCAACCTTGTTCCCACCTCCCTCTGCCTGGAACATTCTTCCGCAGACACTGCACGGCTCCTTCCTCAGGTGGTTTCAGGTCTCAACACCCCATCTCCTTGTCCTTGAGGCCTCCAATGCCCGTTTCAAGACCCCGAGACCCAGGCTGGCATCACCCTTACCTGACTCATTGTTTTATTTATAACATTTATATGGCTAGATACTACATTCTAAATTTTGTATTAATCATACCTTTTATTTTCTGTATTCTGCAGCTTTGACATTTTGAGGCCTTGCTGACCCTAGAGGGATGGCCCCTCCCAGGGTTAGCCAGTTCCTAGAGATAGGAAACAACTCTTCTGGGAGCTTGCCTTTCAAGTGCCAATAACCAATGCACAGCCCACACATCCCCACCCCCTCCTCTGTGGGGCTCTCACACTCCTGTCACTCTCTCCTGTCCTTGTCACCCAGGGCTGGGGACCAGACAACCAGGGGCAGCCCCGGGGCCCAGAGCCCATGAAATGCTTCACAGTAGCCAGTCCTCAGCCTGCTCCCCCTGCCTTGTCAATTCCTTCCATGGAAACCACAGTAAAGGCTCCTGCCCATGCTTCTCCCTCCATCCTTCTGCCCTCCACAAACCCCGTGGCGTAGTGGACTCCCTCCTCCCCGGAAATGTGAGTAACAGACTATCTTCATTGATGGTCGTCTCCAGCACTGTTGACCTTACCACACCTGAATAATTAAAAAAACCTACCTTTTAAAATACATCTATTTATCTTTTGATTTTCTGCTCCACTACCAGACTCTAACACCCACAAAAGCAGCACCCAGTCTCTATTGCATGTGGTTCATATTCATTGCTCAGTCAATTACCAAATATTTATACCTTTTGACCACTTTCGTATATTTATAAATATATAGTAAATGAATAAAAATTTGAAAAAAAGTTATGCTTTGATGCTGACCTCCAAAACCTCATTTAGAGTGCCTTTGTTAAACATTCTCTCTTCTCTTACCACAGGTTAGGCATCACCTAAGGTCCGTCACCTGACATCTGCTCCTCTCTGCATGGCTCACCTCTTCTCTGACTTTTGACCATCACCCCATGCTAGGTCCTGAATGTTTGCATTTCCCCCCAAATTCATCTGTTGAAATCCTATGCCCAACATGATGGTATTTGGAGGTGGGGCGTTTGGGAGGCAATTCGATCCTGAAAGCGAAGCCCTCATGAATGCAATTAGCACCCAGAGAGTTCCCTCCCCCTTCTACCCCATGAGGACACAGCGAGATGACTGTCTGCAGCCTGGAAAATGGTTTTCACAAGAACCTGTCCATGTGGCATCCTGCCCTTGGACTTCCAGCCCCCAAGATTGTGAGAAGTCAAAGCCTGCTGTTTAAGCCATCCAGTTGATGTTGCTTCTGTTACAGCAGCCCAAACAGAATGGATTACAAAGCCACATTTCCTCTGGAACTTAGGCCCACAGCTCTAACTGCATGGTAGGCAGCTCCTTTCAGAAGTCTGTCGTTGGCCTTGTGTCAATGTGGTACGGTCACTGACCCTGTCATTGGCAGTCTGTGGTGCTGACCCCCTGGAGCAGGAGAGCCCCTTGGGTAGCATCATTTCCTTTATAGTTTACAGATGGCAAAACAAAGGCCCAGGAAGGGATTGTGACTTGACCAATGAGCTGGGAAATGGTGGAGATTGAATGAATATCTGATTTACCTCAGTGCTCTTTTCAAGTACACCACTCTGCTTTTCTCTGCTGATTTGCAAAACCATGATAAAATATATCTATTTGTCCTATTAAAAATTTGCTACCATTGATAGAAAAGAACAGTTCCTCTGAAGCATGTTTGCATTTGTTATCTAAGATCATAGATGCCACATGGCTTCGCTCTGTAAGTCTCCAGTGGGCGTCTCCTGGAGTCTTCACCACCTCTTCTCCTCAGGGTATATGAGGCTCCATAATGGCTGTCTAGGCCCCGAGTCTTTGTAATCAAGTGCCCAGAATCCCCCAGAGCCCTCTATTGTATCTCTTCAGTCCAGGCTCCCAGGAAGTTTCTGGAAGTGTGTCACTGTCTAGCCTATGGGTCAGCTCCAGGTGAGGCAGACTCATCCTCACCAATCAGTTGGACCCTAAAGCCATTCATAGCCCACTTAGCAGAATATGCGAGTTGAGATGCAAACAGAAGCTCCAGAGTGAGATGGGGTGCTGTCCTTTCAAGGCAGTGCAGCTGGAAAAACCTCAGGCCCGGTCACCTTCTAAGAAATCATATGCTGTCCAACAGCCGTCCTGCTGCCAAGGACTCAAACTCTTCTTTCCTGCTAGATACAGCCCATCAAGGAACAGGCTTGAACCTGTCACCATCTACACCTTCCTGTGACACTCTGTTCTTTCTCAAAGGCTCCTACAATGTCATTACCTATTCCAGAGCTACCGATGTCACTACATCCCTCTTAGGATAAAGTCTTGAAACTCAGTTTCTCAAAGGTGCCACATTCCTCCTCCCAGGCCCCGGGCACTCCATTCCTGTGCTTGTCCAGCAGGATGCTAGCAGAAGTAGTGGGACATCGAGTGTCACAGATTCGGATGCTTCACATGGGAAAGAAGTGGTCAAAAATAATACTAACTTTCTCAAATTTCTCATCTAACATCAGTACCAGTTACACACCTTCTACCTGCATGGCATCTTATCACTTACAAAGCTCTTCATGCATGTATGTTTATTTTCAATCTCACTGTAACTCTGAGAAGTTAGGTTTTATCTCTAGGTGGGGTTTTATCCCTATATTAAATAGGGAGAATGGAAGGGTGGGGAGGTTGGGAGAATCCAAGTCACCCAGAATCTACTGGAGATCAGCACCACTCACACATACCTCTGACAGACACCCCCAATACTAGTCTACAACATGGCAGGGACCCCTAAAAGGAAAGTTGATGGATCCAAAGAAATGGAGTTCTTGCGTAGAATAAACTAACCCTGTGAGATATTTATAAAAGTATCCCACCTCACCCAGCTGTTCTGTCTTTTCTTCCCCAGGAGATTCATTTGCCTTCCATAACCTGCATGAGAAGAATAGAAATATATCCTTTGTCAACTTTTGGATCTTGCTTGCCTACAACCCTTCTTACTATGCCAAGAGGGTTTCCCTCAAAAAGATTGTGCTCATGACCACTTCAGATCCTTTCTTCAGAATACCCACTCTCCCCCTAAACACACTTTCAGATAGTTCCCATTTTGAGACAAACTTTAATCTTGTTGCACAGGGCTTCCTTGAATATTATAGTCTTAACTGGCATCTCTTTCTGACAAGCTCCCCTGTGTTAATGCATGTGCTTTCACAGCTCCCAATATATGATGCATCATATATAAAATATGGTAACAAACTATACACTTTCCTCTCCCACATGTTTTGTGGACTCTTGCAGAGTGAGAATCTTACTCTGAGTAAGATTTGGATGCCATCCCTCTGAATTTTCAGGAACCTCAGACTACCCACGCTCTCTCACTGCTGTTCATCTACTTTGTCACTCCCCATGGGGTCATTTCTCTCAGCTTGGAAATATGCTCACATTTGTTTCCAATTATAAAGCTAAAACACTCACCCAACCACACACCCTCCTAGAGCCTCCTTCCTCATCTCTTTTCCCTCATACTCACATTCCTATAACGGCTGTTTCTAGACAGTCTCCATCTCCTTGCCTTCCACTCCCGGGCCTTCCATCCCGACTCTTCTCAGTTATCAGCATTACTCCACAAAAATGATGTTCTCCAAGGCAGAAGTTCTTAACCCCAGGTCCACAGACCTCAGGAATCCATGGAAACAATTTGATGGGTCCATGATTGGTAGGGAAAATTTTACCTTTATTTTCATTAACCCCTTATTGAAATATAGCATATCTTTAAGTTCTGAATATAAGGTAATGAAGCACAAAGGTATTAGTATTACTTGCATCTGTCACAAATATAAATAATAAATATATTTACATCACATTCCAGTTGTTGCAAATGTCTCCAAATATCATTTACATTATCATTACTTCCACATTATGATATTTAATACACTAATAGCACAGGTCTTGCTATTAAATATCATAGCAATTTAAAAAATATTTTTATACCTGAAATTCACATTCAACATGATTGGTTTATTTCATAATGCTGTGTACTTTATGTGTTTAGGAGCATTATTCTGAGAAGGGGTTCATAGGTTCCAGCACACCATTGAAGTTTCCTGACACAAGCATACACCAAGTTTAAGATTTCTGCCTCCAGGTCAACAATGGACCCGGTAATAATAATTTTAACAACATCATTTTGGCTTTTGTCAGTCTTTATCATCCTTGACCCATATGCATACCCCTTCCTTCAAATACCAGCTTCCCTTCCTGTGACATCACAGTTGCCTGATTCTTTCTCCCGTTCACTTTTTTAGCTGACATTTTCCCTGTCTTTTGAAAGCTTGGACTACTCCCTATGCCGACCACATGTCAATATCCTCCTCAGCCCTCCTCTCCTTTCTCTCTGTCCTCCTACCCATCATGTCTTATTCTACACTTCAACTACTCCTGACAAAGAGACAAGTCACAAAGTTGTGTTTTAATTCAGACCATTCCCTTAGATGGTCCAAAATCATCTCCAACTCAACATATCAAAAACTGGGTTCATGGTCTTGCTGCAACATTCTCTCTGCAATACAACTAATAATGCTCCGAGCAGAAACCATCTGGCATGTGACCGCCTTTCTGTGAAAGGCAGCGTCATTCATTCAACCTTCACACCTTCTCCTTTCACCCTGAACATTAAATCCATCCTCACATCCTGAAGACTCTACTCCTAGTTCTCTTCACTCTTTATTTTTTTGTGTGTGAGGAAGACCAGCCTTGAGCTAACATCCATTGCCAATCCTCCTCCTTTCTTTCTTTCTTTCTTTTTTTTTTTTTTTAGCTGAGGAAGACTGGCCCTGGGCTAACATCCATGCCCAACTTCCTCTACTTTATATGGGACACCACCACAGCATGGCTGACAAGCAGTGCGTTGGCCGGTGCTTGGGATCTGAACCTGTGAACCCCGGGCTGCCAAAGTGCGAACTAAACCGCTGTGTCACAGGCCGGCCCCCTCTTCACTCTTTAAAGCACGGCCCTGGGCCAGAGTACCAGCAGTCGCTCTTCTAATACTGAAATTGTCGCTTGTCTGGTCTCCCTACACAGACCGCTTTTCCTCTCCATCTGTTCTCCATGTTGCTGCACGTCAACTTTTAATACAAATCAACATGTACTACTGTCCCTGTGAAACTGCATCGAGACCTTTACATAGCTCTCAGGACAGAGAAGGTGTGTCTTAAAATGCCCCACAAGACCCCTCAACCTTTCCATTCTGCAGGCCAGCCACATCTCAGACTATTTTTGTGTGCCCTCTGCTCCCTCCCACCCCAGGCCTTCATAGGTTCTCTGCTTCTTCTCAAACACCCCTCTTTCCAATGCACTCCCCCACCCTACAGTCAACTAATTGACTCAATCAGCCTTTAGTCTAATTAGTCTTTAATTTTAACCTAATATCACGTCTTCAGGGAAGATTTCACTTGTATCTCTGGGTTAGGGGATTCTACCACCCTTGAGAACCCCTCACAGTGCACTGTACTGTTACAGTACATTGCAACCTTGCGTTATTTAGCTCAGTTATAGTGTTATATTTATTTATACTTTTGTGTAATATCTGCTTAAGCCTCCCTGCCCCCAACAGAGGAGGAGGCCAGTAACCTCTGTGGATATTGAAGGGATCAATACAACGCTCTGAGCTGGATCCAGAAGACGAGAGTCAGATTTGCTGTGTCATGATTTCACATAAATGTATGGTCAGCCTACAAGTGCAAACATCCAATGTTCATTTAAAATAAAAAATAAAAACATGGTTGCTAAGGAATAGAAGCTTTCCAGCTTTTCTCCTTTATCCCCTTGCCTTCTGCACTAATTATTTCTCTGATGATCATTTCTTTACTGGAAAAGCTGCTTTTTGCAGCTTCATGAGCCTGATGAAAAATTCCATCACAAGCTGTGCCCTGCAGGAGCTGATGTATCTGTGATTTTCCTTGGTCAAACGGTTCAGGCAGCCCAACTGACTATTTCACCCATGCTGCATGCATAGCTTGCTTGTGAGCTCAGTGCTCTGAGAAAGAATGAGTAAGTAGTGAGCACGGTTATCTTCTAAGGTGTTATCAGAATTTTAGCAAGAACAAAACAATAGACATGACAAGTAAAGTTATGATGTGAAAATTGCTGTAATTATCAGGGATAAATAAATTTAAATTGGCGTGTCCTCAAGGATAGCTCATTCTTGGCTCAGTCTTCTCTCTTGCTTTGAATCTATGTGCAATTTCAGGGGCTCTGGAGGAGAGCTGTAGAGAGTGGACACGCTCCAGGGCAGGGGTATTTTGTTGTTGTTTTTGGAGACTGAAAGCATCACATTAATTATTAGACATCCTTTCACAACTCTTAATCAGTTAAGAGAGGAGGTTTTTTAAATCACAGCTCAATGGAGTTCTGCATGACTTTGTTGGACTGTGTGAAAAACAATGGGTATCTGGGCTTTGTACATGTTTCCACATAACCTCTTTGCTCATTTTGTTGTCTCAGAAATACCACTCTTTCCAATCCTGCTACCTGAGGTCCAAGGACCGACTACTCCACTCCAACCCTGGCCTTTATTTGCTTCCACATCACAGGAGAACAGGTCCTTCTCTGAACGTACTCAACATTCAGTTTACAGCATGCCTCACTTTGTGTCTTGCCAAACTGCTTGTCCTTAACTGGCTCAGTCTTCTTTTCTCCCCTTTCCAACAGCACAGAGTCTGCCTGGGGACTGCAAGTCCTTCGTGTGAGTGGTTCAAAGAGTGCTCCATGAAGAAGCCAACAGGAAGTTTCTGAGAGGAAGAAGACTTGGAGAGGGAAGGAAGAAAGTGCTGGATAGAGGTCAGACTTCCAGGTGACGGTTTGCAGGTCCACATTCCTCAGAAACAAAGGTGTAAACTGTTCTCCAAACTTTTTTTTTTCCACATTTACAAATGGGTCAGCTCATCGTTTTCACGTGATGTGTGGGAGTTGAAGTTTATAAGCTATCAGGACATTAGAAACTTCAAACATTTCAATGGCCATACAGTTTTGATATATGTCTTCTTTTAAAAAAGACTTGACTTAAAAAGACTGATGCCTTTTTAATGTAAGGGTAGAGAAGCAGTGAAAGCTTAGGTTCCATTTGTTGTGATAAGATCTTGTGTTCTGATCTTAGTAGCATTTTCAATTTTATTTATTCACTAATTTTTTTTTACCCACACTTGGGGCAGCAGCTGGTGCTTTTAATTACAGCAAAGTCCGGGAGGATAGAGGAGGAAGCTGGGCTGTGAAGAAGTCTCCCAGAAACTTGAGATGGGGGATTTGCTGAGGAGGAGTTGGCTGGAGAGCTGGTCTGGCGGGACTGGGGTCTCTGAGATGACTGAAGGGGTCAGTTCCCTCCCAGTGGGCGCAGGCCCATCTTCATCTTCTCACAGCATCCTAGGGGTGTGAGCCCGCATCACATACTCGGGGGGACAAGTGCAGCTCTGGACAGAGAGAAAAAAGCCCCCCGATCGAGATTTGTGTGCACATGGGGCTGAATTCCCGCCTCTGAGCACGTCCAGTCTGGCATGCGCCGTGTACCCAGGCTGTGGCCAGGAGGATGGGCAGTCTTCTACTCAAGCCTTTGGGGTCAGCGTCGCTGTCTCCATTCACACGCTGCAAGATCGAGGCTCAGGGAGGACCCACAACTTCTCCAAACACAAATAAAGCTGGACAAGTAACCTGAGCTCCAATCCTGACAGTTAGACTCCAAAGTGACCGGCTGTTCCATGCTGCACAGAAGGGAAATTCTATACTAGGGAAATATCCGGGAACAGATGTCACCTGCTTTGTCACACAAGTGTGAGCATCATAACCCAAATGTAGGCTGAAGAAAGAGGAAAAGGATGCACTAGAGGGACCATGGAACTCACAGACCCTATGGGGTTGGATGAGCAGGCCATGTGCTCTGTGCCTGGCATGATGCAAAGTGGTGTCATGACAGCTATGCATGGGGTGATGGTTAATGTTGTGTGTCAATGTGGCCGGGCCATGGTGCCCAACTGTTTGGTTGAACATCACTCTAGATGTTTCTGTGAAGGAATTTTGCAGACATGATCAACATTTACAGTTAGTTGACTTTACGTAAAGCAGATTACCTTCCATAATGTGTGTGGGCCTCAGGCAATCAGTTGAAGGCTTTAAGAACAAAGACTGAAGTTTCCCTAAGAAGGAATTCTGTCTCAAGATTGCAGCAAAGAAACCTGTCTGAGCTTCCAGTCTTCCAGCCTGCCCTGCATACTTCATATTTGCCCATCCCCACAATCACATGAGCCAGTCCATGAAATAAATCTATCTTCTTTCTCTCTCTCCAGTAGAAGATATATTCTATTAGTAGAATATATTCTATATTCAATATTCAGTGGAATATATTCTATTGGTTCTGTTGCTCTGGAGAACCCTGAGTGCTAGGCATGACACTCTCTTCGTGGTAGGAATATACAATAACCGAGAAATGAACCAGATAAAAGTACATATTATCCTAAGAGTTATCAAGGAAATAAAACAGGGTGTTTCCATAGAGACTAACAGGAGAGTACCTGATTTAGACGGGGCAGTCTGGGACAACTTCTCAGAAGAGCTGACTCAAGGTGGAGACTTAACCAATGCAGAGGTGGCTCCTGAATCAAGAAGAGGCAGTGAGAGGAGATGACCTGCAGGTCATCTGCTAGGAGATGAACTCTGACTCCTGAAGAAGGTCCAGGTCTGGGAGGAAATTGGAGTGAAGACCGGAAGGGAAAGGGACTCTGTATTCATATATCCAATATCACTTCGCTGACTACCTCAGGCAAAACCAGCAATTTTTCCTTCATATTCAGTCAACTGTGTATACTCTTCTGGCATAATACTTTTCATAATGTAGTGGGATTATTATTTTTTTGCATGTTGGTCTCCAGTTAGAAGTTCTGAGGGAGCTGTGCAGTTCCATGGAAAAGGGGAACAACACTGTGATAAATATTTGCTTTGAGTTTCTGTTTTGTGCTCTACTTTGTGCAGCATAAAAGACTTAGGGCTCATCACCTCTCTTCTCTGGATGTTCATTTTCCTAAACAAAAATATATGCCCTCAGAAGGATGATTTCCATGATCTGCTGCCATGCAGACATTCTGTGACCAGGCTGGGTCACCACCCTCTTGTCACTCTCTTGGTCAACCACATTTGGAGAGCTCATTGTATTTTGAAAGCACCTTTAGAGTTCCAGAGAATGACTTAAGTCAGGGAAGGGGGATTAAAAGATCCCCCAGAAGCAGCAGAGCTTTGGAACCACCAACATTTAATTAACATTTCTTGCACGGGAAAGAGAAAATGCAAAGTGTGGTCCTGGCTGGCTGCAGAGCACTGGGAGCTAGCATGTAGCATGGCAACCCCTGTTTGGGTTTGGGTTGTGTGGGTCTGGGTATCCAAAGACTTCTCAGAGTGCATCTGTTGGGTTTATAGATGAAGGAGCATGTGCCAGGATGGGAAGGGGCTGTCTGGTTGTCTCACTGCTCCATCCAGTCTGGAGTCCTTTTGACTCAGCTCCAGGCGTTTCCCTCATGCCCCTCTACATACCTGAAGAAGAAGGGCCTTCATCATGAGTGCCCATAAGCACATGGGCAGAGAAGAAGGACAGGAAAAAGGAGAGGAGGGAACAGGATGGGGGGAGGAGGAGGAGGAGAGAAGAGATCCATTGCAGGTGAATGGGAAGTATAAACACATGGAGACATAGAAGAAAGGCTGTGCTTATGAAAAAGCTAGTTGTTTAGTGAGACTGAGAAGTGACTCCCTTGGAGCAGAATGGACCAGTTTGCAGAATCATCTGATGGCAAGTTTGAAAGGGCTTTGAATGGAAGAGAAAGGAGCGTAAACTTGCTCACATTGATAATGTGCAGCCCTGGCAATGTTTTCAGTTTTTGGATTTTTTTTAATCTAGTAGCCTTTACAATGGAATATGAGAGCCTGAAGGTACCAGATTAGTAACAGAGTTTATCCTGTTCATTTTGGAGAGGAAGAAAATGAAGCCCAGAAGAAGATGTGCCATTCCCTGAACATGTTAACTGGTTGGGGAGAAACCACTCGCACTGCAGGCTGGATGTCTCCTCTGGGGCCAGGACATTCTCTGCGGCTCCATCCTCTCTCTTCTGTTGAAATTCAACAGTGTTCCATAGCGTCTCTTTAAGATTACTAACAACTGTCTTGGCTCCAGTGAATGCTATGTCTGAATCAGTGAGTTTCAGAAGGGGATGCCCTCTTGCCCCTTGGTGTGGACCCCAGAGTGAGTGTGGAGGGCTGTCTACCTGGAGAGCCTTGGGTCCAGCTGCCTTGACCTCCAGGGCTAATCTGGCCAATGGGTAAATGAGGGGTTCTGGCAGTGCATTTTAGAGACATTTTTCTAAGTCTTGTTAATATTTATCTTATGGGAGTATAATATGTTTATAATTCCAAGAGGTTGAAAACACAAACTCCCTCAATTGGAGTGCTTCTATTTTCTGTATCTGGCATATAAGCAAAGCATGACTAGGAAACAGTGTAGTTGTTTTATTTCCCCCCTGCTGCTCTGGCCTGGAATTGGAACAGAGTGTGAGTGTGAGTGTGTGTGTGAGTGTGTGTGTGTGTGTGTGTGTGTGTGTGTGTAGGTGGGGGGGGTTGTCTGACCCATGTGAAATACCCCCAAGTGCCTTAGTGAAATGACCACATTTGAAATGATAACAATAAGAACAAGAAAAGATATCTACAGTTGAAAACCACATTTCAACAAGAGCAGTTGCCTGTTACATAACTTTATCCTTTCTAAAATACAATGTTTCGAGTCAACTTTTGCAAACTTAGAGAAAAACACAGTGACATTTCAGGAGCCTAGGCCCTGGCATAAATAACTAAAGTAGGTGTCAGAGACCAAGCAAAATGGCTAGTCCAAGGGCAAGCACTTAACGAACACTGCTAATTCTTTTGGTTTATTTTGGGAAGGTTTTCTTTTTTTGGTCTATTTTCTCATGGATGCTTCAAAGAAATTGTGAGGGAACTTTTTTAAATCATAAGATCTAAGGGATGCAGGGAAATTTAAAATGTATTTTAATTAATTGTGATGAAAAATTCTACTCTGAAAAATCTTACTTTTTTGCACTAGAGAATACATATGCTTGAGACACAGAAGGCACTCAGTCGTATGAGTTTAAAAAGTACTGTACAGCTCACCTTGTGATTTAAGTCCTAGGGGAGTCAAGTGTGAATTTTCTCTAGTGGGAGAGCAGGGCTTCCCAACACAGGGTGTGTCCGCATTCCCAGAGGGCTCGTTGGAGCAGACTGCTGGGCTCCACACCCAGGGGCTCGGGGTGTGTGTGTGTGTGTTCAATTAAAGATTCAAATTACATTAGAAAGGAAGACCATAATTTTTGAAAAATGCCTTCAGTCTCAATCAATATGATGACTGTTTTATTGGATACATCTGAACAAAGGATTTAAGCTTGTCTTTCTGACAATATTTGCAAACTTGCTGTTGCCCCTAAAACCTTACAGCATGGAACGTCTGAGAGAGTAGTAGCTGAAATGCAAAAACACATGCGCAGATGAGCCTTCAGGACAAGGGACATTCTCAGATGCCCCAAATGACGAGAAAATGATTCCCAGAGGGGAGCAAGTGCATGGACCCTGGCTGTTGTCGGGGAAGTGTTTATGATCATTGGTGACCCAGAGGTTTTGTTCTGGCGGGGCCTGGGGACAGATGGCAGTGACTGGAGCCTGTGCAGAGAGGGAGGTGAGAGCCGATGCTCTAGCGGAAAACCAGCACCATGCACTCGGTGGGTCTGTAAGAGAGAAAGTCAGCACAGAGGATGATGGAAGGGCCAAGTGGCCTTCCCAGGCTTGCCTTTGATTAGAAGGGAAAAATAAATAAATCTTCACTGAGAATTGTAGGGTAAATCCTGCCCTCCCCTGTGTTTGGGGCAAGAATTCATATGATCTGGCTTCCTCAAACAAGCAAACACACCAAGCTGAGAACTTACCTTGTCTTTATCCACAGTTCTGACACATGTCAGAATACATGCAAATGTCTCTACAGGAATACAGGAAAAGGAGACTGGAAAGACTGACATCAATAAAGTTTCAATGCAAACAAGCTCCCAAATTAAAAATAAAAAGTTTCAAAGCACATCAGGTAACAAGCAACCATGAGTGAGAGTCAGCAGAGAAATAAAAGAAAAAGAAAAACAAAGTCTCAAAGACTTCAGGCATTGGAGTATCAGACACAAAATATAAAATAAATATATTTAATAATTTAGGAGAACTAACAGTGAGTATCAAAAATCTGAATTATCAGAAGAATATCATGCAAAATTGTCATGTAGTCATTTGAAATACAACACAATACAATTTTTAGAAATCGAATTAATTAATTGAAATTAGAATTTCATAGTGAACACAGTAGATTTAAACAGATCAAAAAATGAGTAAACTTAAAGGCATATCTGAAGAAATTAAGCAGAATGCAGCATAAAAAGACAGTTATAGAAAGCATTTTTTAGAAAGGTTAAGAGACATGGAAAACTGAGTGAGATGGTATATATATCAGAATTCAGGAAGAAAATAATAGAACCATTGGGAAGAAGTAATATTTGAAGAGATCAGGCTAAAACTTTTTGGAAATCAATAAAGGATGCTAATCATTAGATAAAGAAAGCCCATGGCAACTAGACAAATTGAAGTGAAACTACAAAAAAAAAAAAAAAAAGATCTTACAAATAGAGAGGTTATATATAAACAAATAAAATATTAACCATCAGTTGACGTCTCCACAGCCATAATAGAAACCAGAAGACTGGGAAATATCTTTAAAGTGCTGAGAGCAAATAGCAATCTAAAACTGTAGAGCCAGTGGGACTGTCCTTAAAGAATTAGGGGAAATAAAGATATTTTAAAAAAACCCTGAGAAGTTTATTACCAATATGGCTTCTCAAGGAGAACTTTTAAAAGATATACTTTCAAGAAGAAGGTAAATTATCTCAGAAGAAAACCTAAGATACAAGAAGGAACAGGGGAAAAATTACAAGCATGCAATTATGCATTGATTAAAAATTAACTTGAAATATGCTAAATATTTATATTAAATTTATAGTAATTTATATTATATTTTTTATAATATTTATGCTGTATTTTATTAATATTTAATAATTATGAACTATATTTATATCATTATTTATAATAAATATTGACTATTCAGTGTGCTAAATAAATATTGACTATGTAAAATAATTTGTCTGTAGGTTGTTATACTGTGATGACTGTGTGTTGCTGTGATGTTGAAAGCTATGCTACCAGCATTTCAAATGCCCACAGGGTCACCCATGGTGGACAGGTTTCAGCAGAGTTTCCAGGCTAAGATAGACTAGGAAGAAGGACCCGGCCACTCACTTCTAAAAAATTGGCCATGAAAACCCTGTGGATAGGAGCGGAGCGTTGTCATATAGTACCAGAAGGTGAGAGGATGGCCCAAAAAAGACTGGGCAGGGTTCAGCTCTGCTGTACACAGGGTCAGCAGGAGTTGGAATCAACTGGACTGCACTAACAATGACAATATAAAATAATAATAATTATGATAATTTATAATCTGTAGGGCTAGGAAATAACATGAAACTATAATACTAGGCAAGTGTAGGCTGTAATTTTAAAGAGAGTTATAATTGCAATTAAGTGTCATAAGTCCTTGAATTGTTTTGGAAAAAGATAAAAATGTTCTCCAATCAGCTTTTGTTAGCGTGAATGTGCATGTTAAAATATCTAGTGTATGCAAATGGAAAAAAATAGATAACTTTCAAAATTAGTAGATAGAAAAAAAGAAAGTGAAAAATATTTAAAGACATATACAAGGAAAAAAATTAACAACGTAAATATAAATTTAAGTTTAAATATAACTGTATTCCCAATAAATGTAAATGACTCAAACTTTCTAGGTGAAGACAAAGATGGTCAGACTGGAGGATTTTAAAAAGTGGGAGGGGGCATTTTATTTAAAATGGGCTGTCGTAAAACATGAAAGCAAAGAGTTTGAAAATAAAATAAAAATATTGTAGTTACTAAGCCCTTAATAGTCTATAGTGACTGAACTACCATGAAATAAAATCCTTAAATAGTCTGGAATTTTGCTTATATTATTGAGAAAGGACTGTTTCATATACCATAGTTCATGTTCATGGGCCCATATATTTTCAATCAAAATAAAATAAGTTGATTAGGGCAGTTAAATCTACTTCATTTGAAACTGTGGAGAGAAAATGTATTGAATAGAAGTTTTGGTAATCCTTTTACTTGATGTATATCAGAGGCCTCAGTGTTACTGAATCATTGGTGCAAAGTTTTGGTGTTTTAAAGCTAATACTGTACAAAAATAATTTAAATAGGTAGAAAACATATGAAAAAATTCTAAGTGAAATATTAGTAAATCAAATTCAGTGATGTATAAAAAGACATCATGTTTTGACAAAGCTGGAGTTATTCTAGAGTTGTAAAGTTGCTTCACTTTTAGAAAATCCATTAATAGAATCCATATTATAAAATAATACAGGAGTAATCCACAGGCTCACCTCAAAAGAGCAAACAAAAGTATTGGAAAATATAATTTAAAAAATTTTAAATTGTTATTATATAGAAGCCAAACCATAAAATACTTAAAAGGATGGATGACAGATATTAGCAAAACCTGCATATATAAAATTATAATTTTGCTGAAAAAATGTAAAGCAGACCTAAGTACATGGACGGACATGCATTCTCATGAAGATTCAGTGTTGGAAGGTAGGCTCATTTCCACAAGGGACTTATGGATTCACTGTGATCCCAATCAAATTCCAAACAAGACGTTTTCTAGAACCAGATGAGGTGATTCTAATCATTTTATGGATTCCTAAATAAGAAGAAGTGAGGAGTTGTGTTCTCTACTAATAAGACTTATGTTAAAAGCATAAGGATAGAACAAATAGACCCATAGAACAGAATAGAGAGTCTGCAAAGAGACCTGAGCATGTTTTGGAAATAAATTCATGAGAGAATTTATTCATGAGAGAAGTGACATTCAGACTGGGGAGAAACTAGTGCTGGAAGTTGGAATGAGGGACTTCATGATACTGGAGAATTTTCTCTTCTGCTCCAAATAGATTAATACACTTCTACTACTTCTTAATAGCATAAATCTTTAAATAGGGAAGGTAAAACTTTTAGAAGAAAACATAGAGAAATCCCTTTCTGACTTCCAGAAAAGGAAAGATTTCTTCAACAAGACACAAAAATCGTATTTCACAAAGAAAAAGACTGATTGACTTAATTATATTGAATTAAAGAACATAAATCCATCAAAAGAAACCAAAAAGGAAATGAAACAACAGGCTACACACTGGGAGAAAGAATTTTTGATAAAGGATTAGTATGTTGAATATATAAATAATTAAAAATCAACATGAAGAATGATAACATACCAATAACATAAAAAAAGTCAGAAGTAAAAATATGGAAAGGCCAATGGAATCCAAAAAGATGCTCAACTTTACTGGCCATCAGAAAGCTACAATATGATCCCATTTCGAGACTTTAAAAGTCTGACATTATCACATATTAATATATGAATGTGGAACAACCCTCAAACCCTGCTGCAGGGAGTATGAATTGGAATAACCACTTAGGACAACCACGTCACAGCACCCAGTAAGGGTGAAGATGCGCACACCTCAGACCCAGCAAACGCAGTCCTGGGAGAGCCCAAAAAGACTCACTTGCACATTTTCCCCAGGAGACAAAGTCAAATTGTCCATGGCAGCAAAATACTGCAAATAACTGAAATGTCCGTCTTTAGCCAACTGGATAAATTAATTATGATATTCTCATATAATAAAACACTGGTAATGAGAATAAATGAAATACAGCTACACAAAGTACAAACAAAACATTGTGTGAAAGAGCATGTTATAGAAGAATATCTGTAGTATGATTCAATTTATGATGAGGCCAAAAAACAATGCCAATTAAAAAGTAATTATTTTGGAATGCAATTTTATGTAAAGGAGAACAATAGATTGATAGGAGAACAGAAGAACAATAGATTGATCTTTTCCCACCATTGCTTAGGTGGGAAAAGAAGAAGGTATGGGATTGGCAAGGTGCACACAAGGATAAAAAGATCTTGGTTCTGTTGTGAAGCTCAACAGGTGGTACACTAGCATCTGTTTCATTAGTATTTCAACTGGGATGTGTAGTTTATACATTATATATATTTTTACAATCATGCACTGCATAATGATATTTCCGTCAAGAACGGACCGCATATATGATGATGGTCCCATAAGATGAGTAGCATACAGCCTAGGTGTGTAGTTGGATATAGTGTCTACGTTTGGACAAGTACACTATGATGTTTGCACAACAACAAAATCGCCTAATGACGCATTTCTTAGAATGTATCTTCGTCAATAAGTGACGCATGACTGTATAAATATAGTTTATATTATATAAGCTATATATTATATGCATTCTTTTGTGTGTGTATTTCATAATAAAATAAAGTAGAAAAAATTAATAGTAAATTTGAAGTTAATTGGAGAATGAATACACAGGAGAAAGGGAAACTGAACACATGGTACCACAGCCATCATGAAGCTCAAGCAAGGGCAAACCTGTAGTCCAACAAAATCTAGTTTACCTCCTACCTGATAAGTGGTATATGTGGTATTATTATTACCACGCAGTGAGGGAGGGATTTCTCACCAAACAAAGAACAAGGTACAGTTGTTACGAGATTTGTGGCAAGCTGGGGTTTAGGTGAAATTTGAGGGGTGCAGGGTTTTGGTAGGCTCAGAGCAAATCAGGACTCTTTACAAAGTGCTCAGCATCAGGTCTGCACTGCAAAGTGGACCCAGGGTCCTGTTTCCCTGGAAACTGCAAAGTAAAAATAGTCGTGGAACGTGGTGGTCAGAAACCCCTTATCTGAAGCTCTGCACCAGGGCTGGGGATTGAGACGGCTTCTCTGTGTCAAGGTGACTCACATACTCCAGACAAGAAGGGAATGTTTTATTCTTACCGATAGGGTTTCAAACAGCCAGACTTCCGTGATTTGAGAGAAAACATCCCTCTGTGAATAGGAAAGCAGCAGTCACTAGAGGAAGAGGGCTGTTCAGACACAGCATGGGCTTGGGACAAAGATTGCTTCCTGCTAACTTGGCAGCTGACTTTTCCTGCGTGCTTTATTCCAGCCTGATGAATGGCTGGACAGATTTCTACAGTTCAAGCTAACGCTAACTTTCATGGTAGAAAGAATGAGAAGGTGCGATGTTTATCTGATAGAAAATGCGGATAGACAACATAAAGAGATCTAGGGATGTACATATTCAATGAGATTCTGTAGAAGTAAAGAAAGATAAAGTGTCTCAAATTAGAAGATCCTACTGAATCTTAGGAGGTTAAACAAAGTCATATCCTCACCTAGACGTACTAGAGAGGGACTTTGCACCCTCAGAAACAGTGAGGAAAACTCCAAGTTCCATGAAGCTAGTGAAAAATGGAGAGAAACCCAGAAAGGCAAAAGCAAAATAGAAAATAATTTTATATTAATGATTATAGAACATCGTACTTAGTAACCTGTTTTATTGTGAGGTATTTGTGAGGCATGTGAGATATAAATTAACGGAAGCAGGTATTTTGTATATTTTAAGTGAAACAACCATAATAACATTAAACTAAAAAGCAGAAATTCTTATTTCCGTTGAAAATAATTCCATAGTTATGACTACCATCTAATTCTCCTATATCATGTTTGCACCCCTGTTTTTGTGGTTCTTTTATGGACTCATGTATCTTTGTGTGTACTTGGTCTAACTTTGCATTAACTAGTCCAGGAAAGAGGAAAATGTAGCTAGACTTTGCGCATGGGGTCTTGCTCATACTTATCCAAGTAAATAATTTTGCTGTGTGACTTTTAAAAAGACAATTAACCTCATGTCTTTAAGTCCCAAAGACCAAATTATTATAATGGCACATGTCACAAGCCTAGATACATGCTCTTTCTCGAACACTTATATGCTAGGTATGGGGTTAACATTTAACATACACCATTTCATTTAATCCCCACAACAATGCTGTGTGAGCTATTATTATTCTTATGTTAGAAATGAGGAAAGGATTTGCAGCTTTCAAAAGAAAATAGAACCAGTGGCTGAGTTTGGATTTGAACCCAGGACCAATTCAATCCAAAGCTTATATCTATCACCATTGGGGTAGAAGACCTGGCATTTCCATGTCATTTCATAGCAAGTCCACATTTTCTAGAAAGAAAGTCTAGTTATGAGATATTGAGTTAAAAAGGGACATGCCTACAACTGTGTTCATCACACCTTGTTCTGATTTCTATACCTGGGAGCACAGTTCCTGCCTCAAATCCTCGTGTCGAATATTTTAGCTTGGTTTCCCCAGAATGAAGCCTAATCTTCCCCATCCCGATGACCTCTCTCTCCAATTTGTTTGAGTAAAAGCTACTTGCACTATTTCTGCCTCCTCTTAGCTTTTGAAAATAGATTTCCCACCAATGGAGAGAAAAAGGTAGAGTGAGATTTCAAGATACTGAATAAACTAAAACAGCTCACTGAGTTAGAGAGTGCCCCACCTCCTCAGCCCACACTCCTATTTTTCTGCTGCCGCCTTCCATGGCCAGAAGTCCCAGAGACAGAAAACTGACTGTGTGTGATGTGTGTACAGTGGACTGTGAAAGTGCTCATAAAATGTACTGTTATTAACTCCTTCATATTTTTCATCTCAGAAGCCTTTTCTTTTTTTGAAGTAAGTGCTTATGTTAAAAATTATTATAATAACATATACAGATAAATACAAACCTACTAAATTATTATTAATACTTTATTTTTTCTATTTTTTAAAATTTTTTGTGTGTGAGGAAGACCAGCCCTGAGCTAACATCCATTGTCAATCCTCCTCTTTTTGCTGAGGAAGACTGGCCCTGGGCTAACATCCGTGCCAGTCTTCCTCTACTCTATATGGGACACCCCACAGCATGGCTGACAAGCAGTGCGTCAGCGGGCGCCCGGGATCTGAACCCGCAAACCCGGGGCTGCCAAAGCGTGACCTAAACTGCTGTGCCACCGGGCCAACCCCATTAATACTTTATTTTAAAGGAAACCATCTCTTGTCATCATCTTAGGGCTACTTAGGTGTCCATAATCTATGAAAGCCACAAAGAAGAAATCATCAAAAAAAGAAGATATCTAGCAGTCCAAGAGTAAAATGACCCAAACCATGACATTATTTAAAATATTTTACTGAGCCAGGAAACTTTTTACAATGTACAACTTATTTCCTGTTAATTATTTGCTAGAGCATTAATTTTTTTCTTTTTTTATTGAAGTAATCTTTAAAAATTCAAAAAAATACCCATTTACGACCATCTTAAAGAAAAATATGTACATATTATTTTATCCACAGATGTTTATATATTTAGAATTACATACTGTTTGATATTTTTCTATTTTCTTTTAGTGCTTAAATAAAATATTTTACATAGTTTCACATTTTCTAATTTTAATATATATTTAACAGTCCAGCTTATGGCTATACCCAGCACTTGATACATTTCACATTATGTTAGAAATACATTTATTTTTCTTACTATAGGTTGTGGAGAAATTGAAATCCTTGTGCACTGTGGGTGGGAATATAAAATGGTGCAGCCACTATGTAAAACAGTATAGAGGTTCCCCCCCAAAACTGAAAATAGAACAACTATATAATCCAGTAATCCTGCTTCCAAGTATATATCCAAAATAACTGAAATCAAGATCTCAAAGGGTTATCTTCACTTTCATGTTCATTGCAGCACTATTCACGATAGACAAGATGTGGAAACAACCTAAATGTCCAATGGTGGATGAATGGATAAGGAAAATGTGCATTCACTGGAACATTACTCAGCCTTACTGGTGGCGTAGCAGTTGGGTTCATGGGTTCCAGTTCAGTGGCCTGGGGTTCACTGGTTTCGATCCTGGGTGCAGACCTGCTCACCGCTCATCAAGCCATGCTGAGGCAGCATCCCACATAGAATAGCTACAACTCTGCAACTATGATGCACAACTGTGTACTGGGGCTTTGGGGAGCAAAAAGAGGAAGATTGGCAGCAGATGGTAGCACAGGGCCAGTCTTCCTCAAAAAATAAAAAGAAAGAAAAAGGAAATCCTGCCACTTGTGGCAACATAGATAAACCTGGAGGGCATTATGCAAAGTGAAATAAGTTAGACACAGAAGGATGACACTGCATGATTCCACTTATACGTGGGATCTAAAAGAGTCAAGCCATAGAAATAGAGAGTAGAATGGTGGTTGCCCAGGGCTGGAGGAGGAGGAAATGGGGACTTGCTGTTCAACAGGTATAAAGTTTCAGTTATACAAGATGAATAAGTTCTTATTGGACAACATTGTGACTATAACTAACAGTACTGTACTGTGCACTCGAAACTTGTAAAGAAGATAGATCTTGTGGTTAAGTATTTATACCATACACATACAATAAGAGACATCCAATAAATAAGCAAACAAATAAATAAAATCTTGCAATGAAAATCCTCATATGAACACCTTTCAGCCTCTGCTAAATTATTTCCCTTGATATTTTCCTAGGAGTAGATTTACTAGGTTCTGTGATTGTCGCCCCATAGTCTTATTCCCCATTCAGAAAAGTGAACCAATTTCACATGTCACCAGCAAAGAATGTTTCCTCCTGCTTCCCCCTCTCCATCCTCTCTTCCCATGGACGCTGCAGAAAAGCAGCCTGCCTCCTGAGGCTCCAGTGAGAGTTTATTCACAGGGTGCTGCTGTCATGGGCGGAGGATGAAGCATGAAGCGAAAGTGACATGGGAAGTGGAGCCAGAGGAGATCCAGAGGACACTCCAAATGGGGAGCCAGTGCATGTGGATGTCAGTTTTATTACAAAATTACTGACTCTTGTGTCTACAGTGGCTAATCATTTACCTGAGTCCTGTGTTGTGGTAGGAAGAACGTGGACTCCAGGCTATGCACATCCCAGTCCATCCCTGAGAAGCCACCTGGCCAAGCCCTTCCCTCAGTGGGTTCCTGTGTGGAGCAGTGACGACACTAGGGATGTGCCTAGCACAACGCCTAGAATGTGGGGTCCTTCCCAGATTTTGTAAAAGAGATGAAACTGCCCAGCAGTTTCTGTATTGTATAACAACTTCCTGTTCAGAAAAGTATTTATTATGTAAATAAATCCCTCCGACAGCAAGGAAAATGAGTTGCTTTTTTTCTCTTTACGTTGCTACCTAATTGACTACCTAGGCTCCCACCAATGTTTATTGTGTCAGTGAAAGAATGAGTAACTGAATAAAACCAAGAGCTGGTGTAAGCCAGAGTTGGCACATGTCCCCCGTCTTTCTGCTCACCTCAGACTAAATTTAGAGAAATGTACAATGGAGCTGTATGCTGCTTTTTAAAAATGCCTCTCCTTCTTCCCTAAAACATCAACAGTGTAATTCCATAAAACCTTTATCTCAATGATATCCTTTGGAATTGTGTATGAGGACTTGTTTAGCGGTAGCAGGAGATGTCTGCTCCATGAGAGGTGGCTGTACTTGCTGGGAGAAATGGGGACTCCCAACCAGAGAAAGCTATGGGTGCGAAAGGTTGCAACATGATTCTTCAGCCTAGGTTCTATTGGAAGTACTGACAGAGGTGTAGTTTGTGGTTTTATTATCCCGAAATGCCTTCCTCTATCTGATCCAAAGCATATATGCTATAAAATATAACACTGCATCACACACACACACACATGCATATCTATGCATGCTACGCACACAGACGTGCATACACACAGACTCCATACATGCAGACATGCATATACACACAAGCATATGAGTGCACACACAGACATGCAGACACAGACATTCATACAGACACACACACATACAGATACACATCTACAGACACACATAGGCAATTTTCCCAGTAATTGAGATGATTCTTTTTGATAATCTTGCACACTAAAAACAAATCACAGTAATTTTTCACACACATTGGATAATGTCTGACATACAGTATTTGCTTAATATTTTTAGGAAATTGAATAAAAGCAGAGGCAGTTATTCTCCTCTTTTTGTAAAAAATATCTCCCCAGCTATTGATTATAAGGAGGTTGGGGGAATGAATCGATCCCAGTTGTAGGAGGAATTGGTTAAATTCACCAAAGCATTGCTAGAGTCTACACTTCTTATAGCTTAATTTACACGCCTAGTAACATTTCAGAATATGAATGGAAGGTCACATTTTTCCAAACCTTGTTTCAAAGAAAAGCAAAGTTTCCTGGTCCACAAGATGAAAGGCTTTAAAAAAATCTTTTGACGAAAACTCTTTGGACATTAAATAGCTTATTAAATAGTTCTTTGATGAGTTACAGTAAGTGTAAATAAATAAGAAACATATGGATTGGATTCCTCTGAAATGTAAATGGAATTGAATTTACAAGAAAAACAACTGTTTGTTAACACAGCAAACAAACAAAACCCTAGAAATACAACATAACGGTATTGCTGCGCCAAGAATTTCCCACGATGATTCTCTGCTTATATAAAACCTAATTATTAGTACATGAAAAATATGTATACTTTCATATAATGGGTATACTTCATTTGCACCACTCTTCTGAAGGATTATATTATGATTTTAAAATCTTTTTTTAAAAAACAGACAAGTGCCTCATTTGGAGTTGTTTGGAATCAAGGTATTTTCCTGTGGAATTAGGAATTATCCAGAAACTCAGTTTCCAAATGAGAAGCATATGGAGCCAGTGAGGAAGCAGGGATGTGGCTTACAACTAACAATGAAATTAGCAGGAGGTGCATGGGCCTGGCCTTCTGGAATTTTTACTGCAGATTGAGTTTTTGTTCTATCTAGTTTCCATTTCTATTTCCTTCACACAAAAATCCATCTCAAATGTAATGGTTTGTGTAGCTGAAATTAGATAAAGAGAAAAAGGAGTTTGGGCCCAGAAAATAATAATAATTATTATTATTATGAATGTCAACAACAAAGAATAATTCCTTTATTTACATTGTGCCTCCTCCGTACCAGCCACTGTGCCGGTTTCTTCATATTTCTTGTCTTACTTAATCTCCACTGCAAATTTGCAAGGTAGGTGCTATTGTCTCCATTTTGCAGTTGAATCAGGCTCATCCAGATCTCATGACATCCTGAAATCATCATTGCTAATCTAACTCTAGTTTAGGACTCTCACAACATTCGGGAAACTTAGAAAAACACTCTGCCTGGGTGGCTGACCTTTACTTACCTTATTTTTTCATGACCTGGATGATGTATAGCTGGCATTCTCAGCAACACACTTGTGCCAGAGATTGAAAGATTAAAAGGAAGCTCAGGGAGATACCAGGGGTAGGCAAAGCATTTTCCAAGTGTTCCAAGTTCTAAGCATCATTACTTTAGTTTAAAAAACAAAGCAAGACACCCAGTTATTATTACCCTTACCACCTGTGCAGTCCGCCCACTTACTGGGGTGGCATCTAAGAGGAGGAATGCGTGTCTTCTGCTGACACTTTCTGAACTCCTGCAAGATTAAGTGAATTCTGAATTCAGGCTCAGTAGCCTGGGTTTCCTTACAGGGAAGGGAGGTACAGCAGAAATGCTCGTGACACTCAAGTGATCCCAGGTAGGATTCTATTTAGCAGAGACCATTCCTTCTTGGAAGGAGCTTTGCAAAAGGGTATGGTTCCACAAGGATGTTCTTTGGTGCCTTTCTAGAAGGCTTGGAAACTTCAGAAGTTTAGGTGGGGTAGCCTGGCATGGTGCGTGGTTTTATGATACTCCTCTGGTGTCAGCTCACAGCACCAGCAGAGAGTGGGACCAAATCTTTCCTGGGCACGATTCATGATTATACAACTGAAATGTTTCAGAGTTGTTTTGGAAAGGTTATGTAGTTTTCCTGTGAAAAGAAACAAACAACCAAAAAAAGATTTCTCATTTGAAAACAAAGATCATATTGACCCTTTGGGAATATTAATTCTGTTCTCAAAGAATGTCTCCATCCCTTGTTGAAAACCCAAAATAATCATCCCCTCATGTTTTTGTGGCACTTTACAGTTTATAAACACTTTTACATGTATCCTATTATTTTAATCATCTACTCATATTCCTATCTACCTCTTAATTCCCCAGAATGGCTTTGTGATGAAGCTTTGCAGTCCCTGACTCGTACAGAGCCCATCTGGCCCAAGAGCTACCTCTGAGCAGCCAACTCCAAAGGCTCCTGACATGGTGAGGGCTCCAACCATAGAGAGTCACTGCATGTGTCTGGCCGCATGCCCAGTTGTGCAAGCAGTGTGGGATAGGTAGCAGAGAGACCGAAAGAAAGACCCAGCGATGGCGCACGATACATGTAAGTTTATCGGAACTTACGTACAGGGAGGGTCCAGAGGTGGCCAGCTGGACAAAATTGAGCACTGCTTCTGCAGGCAGGGAGGGGGTTGCTTATATAGGAAGGGGGTACAAAGGCTATGTGCTTGCCAAGAGGGGCTGTCCCTGGTACAGCCAGCATCCCCAGGAACAGTAGCTCACGTGGAAGGGCCCTATGTTCATTTGTGATGTTGTTTGACTGAGATAAGTTAAGATCGGGCTGACCTGGTCCTGGATCATTGCAAATCCCAGCAGCTGGGCATTGATGTCCTGTCCAGAAGGGGGCCAGAAGGATACATGACTCTTAAGGGGCATGCAGGCTAGTGCCCCTACACTGTGGATTCCTCTTGGAGAGGCAGAGGAGGTTCCATTTGTACTTAGCTTTGCTGTGTTAGCATTTGCCAATATATAAAAGTCAGCAATGAAGCCCTCTTTGAGGCTCTGTTTTCTCATTTGGAAAGTGAAGATAATAATGCCTACATCTCAGAGATTTTATGAAGAAGAATGAGATGAGCATTCGGAAAATCCCTTTGAAAACTGCACTTGGGCTCTACACAGTTCTCTGATATTTCCTTCTCAGGCTCAGTGCCTGGCCAAGAGCAGTACATATTGGTTGAACAAATGAGTAAAGTGCCATACACGTGATGGGTGTCATTGCCGTGATGATGAAGGTTAAATACGTGAAGATTGATGACCCTCACCATCTTGATGTGTATGTCTTTGGATTATTAAATGGTCAATCTTAAGAGCCCAAAATGGACTTCTTGGTATTACTCCTCCCTAAATAAATTCCTCACTCCTTGGAAAAGGGCGCCACTATTGTTCAAGTTGGAAACCAGGGAGACATCTTTGAATACTTTTTATTTAACCCCTAGATCTAAATCATCTGCAATCCTGTCAAGTCTGCCTCCAAAATCTATCTAAGTTAAAATTTAAGTATTTTTATTTCTGGGTATATTAAGCTTTTGTCTACTGCCTTGGCCATAGGAATGTGAACTCCAAGAAGTCTGGTCTTGCCAGGGTGCTTTATTCTTGTATCCCCAGCACTTAGAACAGTGCCTGACATGAGGAAGGCAGTCCTTTCATTATTTGTTTGAAGAAAGAATAAATTGGTCATAATCTACCCTTGTACGAATTATCAAAATATAGAGGCATATTTCTCTAACTTATCCAGTGTTTATCTCATTAGACTGAACAACATGAACAAATGAATGTCATATTTCCTTTTTCTTGCTGAGTATAAAATTCTAACATACCCCCTTCTGCACACAGATCCCTTTCTGTGATATCAAAGACTAATTTTAATTGCAGCCAACTATGTGAATGTCTAATAACCCCCTCACCCATTCGAATAGTTCCCAGGCAGCTGTGTGAGTGATGCCATCTCCTCAGGGAGAAGCATTGCCCTGGAATCCTGGTCCTTTTTCCACTGGAGCCTTTTCTTGGTGTTGCCCTCCACTGTGAGGAAGAAGACAGCTGTGCAACACAACCAGGTAATCCCAGCAATACATTTCCAACATGGAACAACATGTAGCAATATCAGTACGTTTTCTTTCAACTTTTTTATTTTGGAATAATTATAGACACGCAGGAATTTGTAGACAAGACGTACAAGAGGCCCCATGTGCTCTTCACTCCTCCTCCCCCAATATCAGCATGATACACATCTAGACATTGACATTGGTACAATCCATAGAGCTTATTGAGTTTTCACCAGTTACACATGCACTCCCGTGTGTGTGTGTGTGTGTGTGTGTGTGTGTGTGTGCAGTCCCATGCAATTTTATCACACTGGTAGTTTATGTAACTACCACCAAAATCGAGATGCAGAACTGCTCTTCCTCCACAGACTTCTTCCTGCCATCCCTTTAGAGACCCCTCTACCCCCAGACCCTAACCCCTGGCCAGCTCATCAGTGTTCTGTCTCCATAATCACATTACTTTGAGAATGTTGTATAAATAGAATCATACAGTATGTAGCCTGTTGAGAACAGCTTTTAACTCAGCATGATACCTGGAGGTCCATGCATGTTGGTGCATGTATCACCACTTTCTTTTTATTACTGAGTAGTATTCCATGGCAAGGGCCTGGGGATCATTCTGTCTGCTCTCTTCTAATTTAGTGTTTGTTTCGGGCTTGCAGAAACCTCACTAGATGGTCCAGATATGGCTGGGACAAGGGTGAGGGAGGACATTGTTGGCTTTGAAATGCCCATTGAGAGGTTAAGGCAGCATTGATGAAAAGGCAGTTTCAGCACGGAGGCCAATTCAGTGTGAAGAAACTTCTAGTGCTACAAAAAATTGAGCCAAATTTAGAAAATAAGAAATGAAAAGGCAATGATATAGAACAAAGACATAGATATCCCAGATTTGATTAATTCAAATAACACCTTATTTAAAATATGTTGATTTAAAAAGAACCAGCAGAAATGTATGACATTTTAGTTCATTTGATGATTATGAAGATTGTTCTTAATTTTTAAAAAAAATCAATTTTCCAGAATTAATGTAACCAGTTTCACTGAAGTATATAACTTCATACAGGACAGAAAGATACAAATGAGCCCGATTCGGGAACAAACATATTTCTCTATGAGTTAACTTTTCCAATATTGTTGAAGTGACATCATCCTAGGGCACCTACAGAGATTTCAACTTACTTGGAAAATTTCGGGGTATTAATTTTTGCAGTGTTCCAAAATCGACATAAACTCTCCCCTCCAAATGTAAAGAGATACATTTTACGTATATGAATTATATATACGCCATTTATACTTATTTGAAAAGGACTTTTTTAATATTTACTCCCTGGGCAGGGGCAGGGCAGGACTGAGAGGACACACAAAGTTTCAAGACTTCCTTAATGTGACGTAAGGAAAAAAAATTGTGCGTCAGGTAAAAAATGTCCCCAAACTTCTCAGCTTGGCAGTCTTGTGGCAGCAAGCGGGCCCACCTGCGAACTCACTAGGTTTCTGGATTTACAGTAAAGCTGACCCAGGAACTCCAAAAGCTTGGGAATTTGAGTTTTTAACAACATCACACAGAGATTTCAGCAAGAGAAAGAAACACAAAGAATGCCCAGAAAGCATTACCTGGCCAAGCATGGACTCTATCCACATCAGCAGGATGCTGAGAGGGAGCACCCAGTGGCTCGGGGAAAACAAGAAAGAGCACCTCCTTGAACTGTCACTCAAAACACAACTGGCCACTGCTTCCTGCCATCCACACAGACCGCCTGTGCCACACTCCGTGTGTCATATTATAGTGCTAAACGTATGTCACCTAAATGAACGGGGACAGGACCATTAAAGACAAGGCCCCACTGCGAGGAGGGGGAGGCTCTCTGTTTCTCTGCAGGGACTTGAGAGGCTGGCGGCACCCTGAGATAAATGTGAATTGGGAGACCGGCGGCTGCCTTTAGCCTCAGAGACCCTGCGACTCGCTGTGGGGCCTCCCACTGCTGCTCCAGTCTCTCTGTGAAGACTCTTGCACAAGGAGGAGAGGATTGGTATAAATGCTCTCTCCCTCCTCCAATGTTTATTGTCCTAACTCTGGAAGTAATTTTTCCTCATTGGAGAGACATATGTAAGCAATGATCTGAGAAATGTCATCCCCACCAAAGGAGAAGCTGAGAGAGCCAGCTCCACAGCGTATGACGTGACCACTGGCTCCTTTGTTTCATCCTCTCCTTTCTTCATTTGGTCACTCTTTTCAAAACCTGCTGTGTGCCAGGCACTTCTCTAATCCTTATAGACACGAATAAGAATTAAGATGTGGATTTTGCTTTTAAAAACCTCATGGTGCAGTGAGGGATGCCAATCAATAAGTAGACAATTACAACAGAGAGTAATGGACGAACCTCACAATGGACATAGTGATGCAGTGTGGTAGGAGACATGGAGGGGACTCCCGAGGCCTCGAGGGCACTCTTCCAATTATTTCTTATTGTCAGCACCCGGACCAACATCTATCTACCCATCCTGCTTGCCTTTTTTTTTTTTTTTTCCTTCAAGACTCATTGAAGAACTTGGTCTCAGAGTTTCCTGACAGTATCTCCATTTTCTATCATCTGTCTTCTCTGAAATGGCCCATCCTGAGGTACCCATCTGTCTGGGTCATGCTCATAAGGCAGGGCAGCATCTTGGGGGAGCAATTTATTAAGGAATCCTGGAAGCCAAGTCAGATGGGCTGGGTTGATTTCTCAATCATGGTTTTGGATGAAGCCATCCAAAGATACACTCATTATAACTGAGGAAGGATGCTGTGGTTCCAGCCAGGAAGGCCTGGAGGAGGCAGGAATCTGCTCCATGGGATCAGAGGTCAGGAGAAGCAGGTACTAATTGAAAGGCAGGGCGGGGTCAGGGTAAGTGGATCAGAACTAAGCCATACGGTGTGGATGGAAGAGGCACGTCTCCACGTCAAGTCGGCTGTCAGCTTGGTGGGCAATGGTTCATCACGGGACAGGGTTAGGAAAATGGATAGAGTTCTGCCACAAAGGCCAGTGTCCAGCTGCCAATCAGTTCCAGGTGTGGCTCAAGAAGCCATTTGCGGAGGGGATCCAACTCTGAAAATCTTTAATCCCATTCCAATTACGGACATGGTTCGTGCCCTGGTCAGGGTTAGCACAGACACCAGGACAGCTGGACCTAGTCATGGTTCCCGTTAAGAGCCTGTGCTGACAGCTGGAGATGATGACACTGAGGGAAACAGGGCCAGCCACCGCTGAGGGACTCTTCTGCCAGCCCACAGCGACAGCCCATCAGTCCTCTGCAACCCTCAGGGCTCCTGATTGCCCAGGAGCCTACCGCAAGGAGACTGTGTTGATGAGCCCAATCTCACACATGCCTTTTCATGCCCACTGCAGTATGTAAACTGCCCACTGAAGGTCAGGAAGTTAGGTTCTAGACTGAGGCATCCTTGTCGAGCCTGACACGATAGCTTGAACTCCCTTCGTTCACTCGACAAATGCTTACCAAGTGATTTACATGTCCCAGGAAATCTAAGGCAGTGATGAAAGAAATATACAAAAGGGGCCAGAGAAGAAGCAGGAAAATGGTAGAAAGAACGACTATTCTCTTCTGAGAGGTTTGATAGATATGGTGTCACTTAGACTTTACGGGGCGGCTTTTGACCTTTGTGATTACCCCACTCTCCATATTTGGGGACTGTGGAGTAGAGCAGCCTCTCGGAGGCCTCCTTGGCTTCACATAAATACCCTTGTTGCAGAAACAGTTTTAAGGAAGCCATTCTAGGTTACGCTTCCCAACATAACCTTCTAGAACAGCCACTAACCATTTGCTTCCAATGGAGTCTGATTAAAATGAGACCTTGAATTTGGAATCAGAGGCCTCAGTTGGAAGCTGTTTCCTTGACTTTTGGCAGTCACTTAGCATCTCTAAATTTCTGTTTCCTAATCTGTAAAGTCAGCATAGTGTTCCCAGGTATCTGAATGTCCTACCACGAACATAAAATGAAGCAGTTAATACTGAAGCACATTGTAAAGTATAAATCCCCATCCACAACAGAGCAACATTACTTGTAGTTACTATGGACACCTGCCTAGTTATGTTAGTTATGAAATACGGACAAAGGGAAGGACTCTAGACACTTCAGAAAGGGACGCTTCTGTAATCAAATATGGACTGTCTCTTTCAGCTTCCTAAGTACAGCAAAAATCAGAACAAAATGCCCTCCACGACTCTTTAAGCAACAGCAGGAAATATGCCAATTGCTTAGTAGAGAAACACTAAATGGTTAAAGCAATTTATCATGTGCATGCTATTTTTTTAAAGTTAGAAACATGGAAAATATTAATTCAATAAATGTTTACAGAAGGTCTACTAGTGTTATTTTCGTGCTAAAGATTCAGAGAATACGAACCAGTTACTATTTTCAAGAGCACGGGGAGCAGCCTGCAAGGGCACCAACCTGCAGGCCTGTGGGAGCCTGGCTACCATGTCATGGTTGGGCCAAGCCACATGGGAGGGTGAAGTGGGCAGATAGGCCAAGGTCTGGACATTAACTTGTGATTTTGTTTCTAGGTCAGCATTTCTCAACTACGTCCTAATACGCTGCTGTGGTGTGGCTCCAGAGACAGGACTGGGGGTCAAGCCTTGTGCATAGGGAATCCCATAGGACCCCAGGCCTGTGTTGCTGATATCCAGAGTGAATGGAACGGATGTCGCTGGTGGACACGTGTCAGCATGTCAAGAGGATCCACCAGATGGGAAGACCGGCCACTGGATTGCTGAACTTGGGAACATCCTCTCACTCTGGATGAAGTCTGTATGGTATCCCAGGAGATTGTGGGCTCTCCGAGTGCCCTGGACCAACAGTGTGGGCATCACGGGGGACTGATAGGAGGGCACAGTCTCAGCCAGCTCAGACCTGCAGAGTCCAAGTGCAGGCTCTCCCTCTCTTTGAAGAAGCTCTGCTCTCCTGTGCCTCTCTCCCTGCATGTCGTAAGAATCGCACAAGGTGCTTGGAAAGCAGCCTGCCAAAGCAGAGTCACCCTGGGGGGCTGTAACGGGGCTCCTCTCCCCAGGGAATTCCTCCCACTGTGGAGGAGGCCTCGACAGGGAGCGCCTAAGGATTTCCGGGGGACATGCTTCATGTATGCGTGCTGGGTCCCCCCGCAGGCATCTTCAGACCAGCTGGAACCTTGTCTATGTGGGCTCCTCTCTGGACTGAGGCCATAACTTTGGGCCAGTTGCTTAACCTCTGAGAGCCTTCACTTTCTCTCCTGCAAAATGGTCACCATAATAGGACCTTCCTCCAGGGTTTTTATGGGAATAAAATGACTCCGTGCACAGCAAATACCTGGTACGTGTTAAGGATTCAGAAACATTAAATGTTGGTGTCATCATCATATCAGGGCATTACGGTGATCTTGTAGGCCTGGTATGTCAGACCACTGTCACTGCTGCTACTGCTGCCGCTGCCACTGCTGCTATTACTACTAATGCTACTACCAATACTAATACTAATACTACTGCTGCGTCACTGCTATTAATAATACTAATAATATTGCTGCTGCTGCTACTAATGCTACTACTACTGCTGCTACTACTTATGATAATAATACTAACACTGCCAGTGCTACTGCTAATACTCTGGAGACTACTGCTGCTGCTCTTGCTAGTACTACTGTTGCTGCTGCAGCTACTACTGCCAGCATTACTCCTCCCGATTGACAGTGATCTGTTCTGTAGACAGGGAAAGGACAGCTATGGGAGGCGATGTGGAGGACTTCCCCAGGACTGTGGAGTTGGAGGAGACCAGGCAGAGGTAGAAAGGCCTTCTCTCCAAGGAGCATGTTTAACCGGGAAACAAGCAGAGAGTTTTGAGGGAGAAATAACACAGGGCACAGCTGGCCCGCAGTAGTGTGCTTGGCAGGGGCCGCTTCTCCGGGAACTGCTCACTCTCTCTCTTCCTGTCCTCACTGCCGGCTTTGGGGGTGTAGCCTCAGTGTGTGGTTTGCAGACTAAGCTCTTTCCGTGCATTTTATTTGAAAGGTAACTAATTTTCCGCATGCTGGTAAGGGTGCTGGTCACTCCATGTGGTCTACTGTCTACTGTCACACTCACGCTCCCCTCTGTATACCTGTGAAGTGGCCAAGGGCTGGGTGGAATCAGACAAGTGAAAGCAGGCGTTCCTCTCATAAATTTAACTGGGTACTACCTTTTGAGTAGTAAAGGAATAAGTATTTCATATGTCTGAACTCCTAAAAAAACTCAAAACATGATAATAAGTTGTATTTTACAAAGCTTCCTGAGTGGATGTAAACTCATGAATGCAGTTATTCCCTAAAATGATACAGAGTTGGGAAAAGAATGGGGAGAGTATGGCCAGGATGCCCTTCTCAAATCCATTTTATGTAAACATTTTTGGTATAAACATAAGAAATATTTCTTAGTTAGAATTTAGATTTTTTTTTTTTTTTGGTGAGGAGGATTGGCCCTGAGCTAACATCTGTGCCAACCTTCCTCTGCTTTATATATGGGATCCTGCCGCAGCATGGCTTGATGAGCAGTGCATAGGTCTGCACCTGGGATCTGAACCCACAAACCCCATGCTGCTGAAGCAGAGTGCGTGATCTTAACCACCACACCGCGGGGCTGGCCCAAGAATTTAGAATGTTTAAGCGGAAAAATCACTCCAGTCCTCAAACTAAATGATTAATATTTTGTTTTATTTTTGTGTTTGTTGGTTTGTACTTTAAATCATAATTTCATTAATACTGTACATGTAATGATAGACCCTAGTGAATGGCCAGATGAGCTTATTTCAATGTGCTGAGGGCCGTTGATGGGGATCGTGGGAAGACTCCTAGGGAAGCACACGGAGGGAGCTTCACTGGGCCTGGTGACATTCCTCCCCCCCATGGGGAGGGGTGAGCTAGGTTTGATTTTTGTTTGTTTATCCATTCATTGAACAGTCATTTATTAAGGTAAATATCACAAATTTAGCTTCAGGACAATATTTCCTTCATATTTCATAAATGTCTGGTATTAAATCATTTTGCATATGTGTCACAAATTTATATTCCTGAAGTTATGTCTCTAAGAAAAAAGTGCGATTTTTGGTGCTGTCTCCTTGCTTATTGGCAAAAGTGGCAAAGATTTTCGAGCGGTATCTTTCAGGTGGATGAGTCTGCTCTGCTGTGTGTGCGGCAGGAAAGTGGGTGGGTTCCCCACCAATCTTCCTAAGTGCACAGATGCTAAAGGGATTACATTTCACAACTAGAGGCATTCAGGGAGAGAAATCGCACACAGTTTGTCAGAAACACCCAGGTTTTAGGATATAGAAGCCTGGGAAACCAGCAGAGACCACCATGCCCTGTGATCAATCGGGAACCGAACTTGCTGTTCTCTGTGTCTCCGTGTTCCCTGTCAGTACCAAGCTGTCAGCGTAAAGTTGAGGGACCAGAGACCCTCTGATGCAGGTGGTGCTCTGGGTTCTTGTTTCAGCTCATACTGTAAACAAGCCTATTTAGTACATCTCTCACACTTTTGTACTCTTCCCTGGTGCTTTTTCTGTTTAAAATGGCCCCCAAGCGCAGAGCTGAGATGATGCCTACTGTTCCTAAAATATTACCTCATATTAGGTAAGCTTCCCTCAGATGTGAGTTATAGCGCTGTTGGCCATGAGTTCAATGCTAAAGAATCAACAATATATAGCCAATAAGGAGTCTTCAGATAGAGCCACACATAAAACAGAGTATACATTGCTCTGTTGATGAACATATTGTGACCAGAAGCTTGCAGCAACCTAACCCTGGACTTCCACAGGAGCAATGGCTCCATTGTCACTAATTCAGTGCTCATGGAGACTTTATAGAACATAACTACCACAAATAACGAGAATCGACTGTATCTTAATTCCTATGTTGGAATATGGGTCCCTGCATAGTTTGTGGTTCATCCAACTTGGTCATTTTCCCGACCTCTCTATATATTAACATTTAAACTTTTTTCATGTCAATATTACTATTTATTTAATATCACATTAGACATTCTTTCTGATAAATTCAGCATATTTGTATCCCAAAACACTGAGATTCAATTTTCTCATCCCTTTTCTTTATTCTATTGGTTCCTTTCATTCCATTTTCAGAACTCTAGTGTCATTTAATCAATCTGTTTCCCTTCAAGTCTTCAACTAAATCTCCTCTATTCTCAAAACACAAAAGTGAATTCTTGTTTTAGTCAGAATGGGCTAAGTTTTGCTGCAGGAACAAACAAACAATCTCAAATGGCTTGGAACAACAAAGGATATTTTTTCTTATAGTACATTCTATCTCTGATTAGCTGGGGGTCTTGCTCCATGTCGTACTCACTCAGAGATGTGAATGGCAGAGCCCCCACTGCTGGGCATGTTGGTGTTCATGGAGCAGAGAAGAGAGAACACAGCAGATCACACACGCTAGGTTTCAAATATTTCTACCCAGAAGTGACATAGATCATCACCTCTTGCCTTTCTTTCACCAAAGCAAGACACCAGGCCACAGCCTTGCCTAACTTCATGGAGGCAGGAGGCTGTGACCTGACCGTGTATCTGGAAGAGAAATTTCCACATCAGTAAGTGCCACCGTCTATCGTTCTGGCTTATTCTCTGTACACAAAAAACACATTCACCCTCTCCCCACATGAAAAAAAGAACCACCAAATTCCATCCATGACAGCATCATGCACAAGGTCCAGAATTGCTGGAGGAAAGGGGGTGAAATAAAAGGAATGCTTAGGGACTAAGGGGCTTTCCTAGACTTTAACGCTAAAACCATTCATGATGACATCTCTTGGATGCATTATGATTGACGTTCCACTCCAAAATTAGGTCACATAAACACAAACCACTTCTGCCAGTGTTTATATAGTGCAGAGCACAGAATTGCCAATCTAATGTTGATTCCAAGACATATAAACAACCCAAACCCTGTTGTCTCTGAAAGTCATCCTTGCATCGTGACTACTTTTATAGGGTGTGACCTTGCGAGCCTTGGACAGTTTTGCCATTTTACCATTTTATGTTTTCACGCTTCATTGTGGAGCAATCAGTGGCACCAGATGTTAAGTTGCCTGATTTTTGCCAGTTGTGTTGGAGTCAGACTGTTTGGGACACATGGACCTAGCTCCGTTATGTAATGGATTGCCTCTAGTTACTCAGCCCCCAAATGCCTCCCTGTTATCAATGTTCTGGGAAGAAATGTTTCACTAACTCAAGCAATTGATTTTTACCAGTTGAACAGAACATATTTATTCAGATCATAGTCATCTGTAGTTAGATTACAGTACATCTCTTGTACTAAAATAGGGTCCAGATTCTCTAATCCCAAAATAATATTGTTCCTGTCCTCATGTTCAACTGGTGACAAATATATACCCTACATTGGAGTTAGAGCACAGTCTTTACATTGTCATATCCAGCCTGGACCTAGCCTGAGTTTCACTTGTTACTATCAATTTCTCTGCCTGGAAGAGTTTGTTCATTCATTCATGCATGCAGGCATGCATGCATTCACCTAAACGATACACTCTGCTATTTGACTAGTACTGTGCTCAATACTGAGAATACAGATATAAATGAGATATGGTCCATTATGCCAAGAACATCTACCATCTTGGAAAAGGAAGTGGACGCCCAGTAAGCAAGAGTTCAATCCCAGAAGTAAGAGAACATCTTCCTAAATATCTGCCAGGACTAACTCGAATCAGTGCCTTGCATTTCATCTCCCTGACCACCTGAGCTACATGTCACCTCCCTCTAATAAATTCCCAGAATGCCTTGCTTTGTTTAAAATAAATTATTTTGACCTGTGGCTTTCTGCTGTTTGTGATTTTAGGACCCTGGATGACAACAGATTCTCTCTATATCAACTGGCATTTATTGGATTCTAATTAAACAGCAGTGGAACGAATGAGGGCTTATGCAGAGTGATTAAGTCAGCGATTCTTGAACTTGAATGAGCATCAGACTCACCTGAAGGGCTTGTTCACACACAGATGCCTGGGCCCCACCACAGTTTCCGACTCAGTAGGTCTGGGAAAGAGGCTGAGAGTGTACATTTCTAACAAGTTCTCAGGTGATGCTGGGTCTGGGGACCCCACTTTGAGAACCGCTGTGGTAATAATGCCTAGGACTAGCACCCATCTGCCCAATCACATTCCTGCCTTTCCCAGTTTGTGCATCCAAGTGGTTTACCCCATGTTTCTCACATCATAAGCAAGCTGCATTAGCATTTCCTGAACTCCTCTGGTCCACCTTGCCCCTGTTTCCTGAGTATCTGACTTGTGTATCACGCTGGGCTACGCATCAGGATACAAAGTTAATAAGGGGCAGTGCCAGGCTTTGAGCAGCTCAGAAACCAGTGCATGGAACTAATACATCGACCCCGAATGGCAGTAAGTTGCAACAGTGGTGATGATTTGTGGATGCATGGGTGATGAGTCCTGCCCCTCCCAGGTTGATGGGGCCTGTATGGGTGAAGATAAAAGGGATTAAGACATCAAATAAACATAGATATAAGTCTATATGGTGGTAAAGAATTCCACAAAGATTTCCACAGTGTCTGCTCTGTGCCGAAGACTTTACTAGGCACTGAGATTTTAAAAAGTAATAGAGCCACACTCCCATCTCAACAGGATTCATTAACCCAATGAGTGATTTCAGTTCAGTCTGGTGAGTGTGGAGACTGACATGAGTAGTGGGAGCTACGGGGACCAGACCTTCGGGGTGCAGATGGAGTCCTGGAACCAGTTGCTGAGCTGTGGTCCTCTCCTCTGGGCTGATTGTGGGGGGATGTGTGTGCGCCTCTTGTCAGCACACTTCCCCTGCGTTCCCTGATGCTGCTCCCTGGTGAAGAACATGGACAGAACTCTCTTTCTATTCACTAGTAGTGCAATGATTAGCTTCTTACCTTCCTCTCCCAAGGACATGGGATAAATCCCCTCTGCAAAAGGCCAAAAATGGCTGTGGGTTAGGCCCTGTCCCCGTTTCTCCTCTTGTTAGAGTTTCTAGTGCTGGTACTCTGAGAACCTCCTCATGGGCCTTGTAAATCCCTCCTCACTCTCCCTCCTGCATCTCATCTGTTCTTGTGCAAATAGGTTGTTGTGCATGCCTACTGAGCCCGCTATGTTTCTGAAGATGGATCTAGATTCTCACATAATCCTCCAGTTCCTGGAGCTCCCCATTCTTTCCCCTCAGTTGAGAGCAAACATATTTATTCTATCAAGGGAAAAGTAAGATGGTATCAGAGATATTTAATGTTTGCTGGTAAATATGGTAATTTTCCCTCCCCTGTGTGTCAGCAGGCTTTCCGGTCCTGAAATCCATCATGTTATTTGACAAAGCAAAACCCCGTAATCCTCGCTGCATTCTCAGAACATTTAAGATATTTCCTGTGCCGGTTGCCACTCCGTGTGAAGACTCCAGATGGGCAGTGCTTGTCCTGGGAGGCATTCTGTTTTCCACTGTGTGAACTGCCTGTGGCCTTGCTCCCATCCGTCTGCTTGTCTGTTTTCCCTAATCCTGCTTCCTTCATGGCTACACGCAACATTACACGGGCAGTTTACACTCCATCCATCATCCTCTGCCTTAGTGAACTCTCCCGAAGTTTTGCAATGTAGGTCTGCCACAAGTCCTGGTCTGCCTTGTGATTTCCTTGTTGTTAATGTTCATATTTCTGAAAACTATTTTTATCAGGACATTGAGCAACACACTACCTATACTTGTGACACATTAAACCAGCACATTTAAAGTCACTATTTAAATCAACGCAAGGGCAAGATGCAAGCACCACCAGATTAACCCAAAATTACCAAAAAAGATTTTAATTTAATTCAGTTTAATTTTTAATCTTTTCAGAAAGAGATAACAACTCCAACCATGCTAAAGTATGTGCACGTGGGGAGACAGTGGGATTCGAGGGGAGGAAGAACACTGAGTTAAGAAAGTGAGACAGGAGCTTCGGTCATGGCTGACTCTGAGAAATCTCACCACGTTCTAAACCTCTCACTAATGGCCCTCTCAGCTCAGAAATTCTTCCACTCTGAATCATAGAACTACTGCTTGAATTCCAGTCATTTGGAAGAGAATTCATTAGGAACAAATTTTTGTTGGGCCTACAACTCAAGTTCCATCCTTAGCAGAACTATGGAAGGTGCTGGGAGCCTTAGGGGACGGTCAAATCCCCACCTGTCTACATCAGTAAAAAGACCTGTGTGTATGTTACTGGGAAATACTCACAAGAGTAGCTCAATAGAACATCTATTGTTGTCGAGGTCCTTGTAATTGAACTTTTAGAATAATTTTGGCTTCAAAGGGTTAATGTGAATTTCTCTTATCCTTCTTTATCCAAGAAAAATGTGCAAGGAAAAACCTGAGATAGATGAACTATTCGTGAAATATTGCATTCACGGTTTCTGGTGGGTTAGCAAGCACCGAGGCCGAGTGCTGTGGAGACACAGAGCGGGGGAAGTGTGCAGGCCCCAGGCCACCTAACAAGCACAGTGAAAATGCCACCGTCCTCCCATTACCAGGCTCCCATGCTCTGTTAAGCCCTGATCTCAGATTTGCCTCAGACGTGGTTCATTTTGCTCACCCCTGCTGGCACTTCGCAACTGTGCTTTTGATTTGATGATTATTTTAGATCTATCCCACTTCACACAATTTTTAGGGTGGCAGGAACCTCTGGCATTACACCAGAAAAGTCCCGTTTTCTCCTGAAACTTTTAGAAATAACAGTAAAAATCTCTACCATATATTGATTAAGCAGGTTCCCCCATGGCAGGCTGTTTGTTCACGGACTTGGAAAGTTTGGATCCTCTCTCAACCCTGCAAGATAGAGACAGTGAAATCCATTTTATAGAGAGAAGAAACTAAGGTTCAGAAAAACATAGTGACTTTCCTGAGGCCACCCTGCTGCTAGATCCTGGTTCTCGGGACCACCCTGAGCTGTGAGGCTCCATGTGCATGGCCTGTACATCATGGACCTGTCTTCAGTCTCCACCTTTGTCACCTGCCTTGGCCCTTCAACCTGCACTTTATCTGGGCTGGTCGTGGAGCCACAGTTCACACAGACTCTGAAACCAGGACATGGTGTGGCCATTGAGCACCAGCTGGCGGTGTAGAGAGAGCCTGGCCACGACTAAGTGTTGTATGCCCAGTGAGGCATCCTTCATAAATCCACCGGGAGATGGAAATGCCCTAAACCAGAGAAGGAGTCACTTTGGCCGGACATTAGAGCTGGGCTTGCAAAATGATCTTTCTTCTCATTAACCGCATATACTAATGGACTCACTCCACAAATATTTGCTAAGCACCTTCCAAGAGGCTCTCATTTCTTCTTAATTACACATTTAGCTCACTCACTCTGTTGACTGGTCACCCTCCATGTGGTAAGAACATGCACACTCTTTCTGAGAGGCAGTATTGCCTAGTGGTTAGAAGCACAGACTCTGGACCCAGTCTGCTTGGGCTTCCATTTCAGCTCTACCTATTTTCAAGGGGGGATGTTGGGCAGGTTTTTAATCTCTATGTGCTGGATTTTCCTATTAAAAAAATTCTTCTAATGTTATAATGAGGATTAAGTAGTGTAACATTATGCGTGTAATTTGCAGGACAGTGCTAGGCACGTGGTGATATGATTTGTATCTCGGTCACCCAGGCTAGATGCCTTCCCTTCCCTGGACATGTACATATAACCATCTATTTGGTATTTCCACCAGGAGGTCCGCAGACCTCTTGAAATCAGCACATGTAAGACAGAGCTCATTCCCTTCCCCGCAGTGGCTTCTCTCCTGTGTTCCTCATCTCAGTGCAGTAAACCATGTTCAACCACGTGGTCAAGCCAGAAACTCTGGGGTCATCCTTGACACTTCCATTTCTGTCTCTCCTTAGAGTCACCTCATTCTGCACATTTTATCTCCTTTATTCTCTCAGATGTACACACTGTTTTTCATCCCCTCTGCCGGTGCCAACACAAAAGTCATTTCTCATTCGGATTACGGCAACCATCCTTGAAAACATATTCTCCATTCTGTCCCCAGAGAGATCTTCCTAAAACCCAAACTCACATCTCTCCACTACTTAAAACCCTGCCACGGCTGCCATGATGGTCAGTGCCACATTCAAACATCTTGCTGCCTCTTACCCGGCCTTGCGTGCTCTCATCCTGCTCACCCCTCCAGGTACAAGTCATGTCACCCCCCCGTCACATGCCAGGCAGTGGGATGCTAAGTAGCCTGCAGTTCCCCTAACTGGGTATGTTTGGTTTTCTTTCTGTGCAGCTGTTCAGAAGCCCTCACACTCACAGCAGGTGGCCCCTCCTCCTTGTCTTGAGGTCTCATCTTGGTTCCCGGCTCCCGGGCCCTTCCTTAGCCCACCCCTCTCTGTCCTAGTGTGATTTCCTCCCACTGGAAGCCAACCCCGTCCTGACACTTAGACACTGCCCTACTCATCCACGCATGTTCCACAGCCCCTGAGGTTAAGTCTTAGGAGACTTCCCATCCTTAAGCATCTAAAATGGTGCAATGACATAAAAAAAGACATCCACACATATTTGAGGAATGGCTAAATGGATAAATGAGTGAAAGGAACGCTGGAGAGATGGATATAAAAACACACATATGAGATGATGGGTGGAGCCATGGCAGAGTTCCAGCTGGGGACAAAAAGAGGATGTCATCACAGGTGAGAAATGTTGTTAGTAAAAGTCACCATTCCAGACACTTGGGAGGCAGATCCCAGGAGCACTCTGCAACGGGCAGAGTGTTCCCCAATGTGGAAGTTCAGGGCAGCACATACGTGCCTAGAAGGCCACAGACAAGGGTGTGGAGTTGATTCCCTCATCATAGGAAGGCATCAGATGTCTCTGTTTGGGATATTATTTGAATTTTGAAAAGAATATGAGCTAAGACAAGTGAAGTGAGAGCCCACTGATTCTACTCACTAGGATGCATTTCAGGGAAGATACTATTTTGGAATCAGGACTAAATTAACACCATCTGTAAAATGCTCAGAGCTGAAAGAGAATCCCTGCCCCCCCCAACCCCCCCACCCTGTAAAGCCAAGAAGTCTCTGAGCATGAGCTATATTTCCCTATTTGAACTCAAGATGGCTCATTTCCTGAAATCTGAGTGGAATGCTGGCCTTATAACCTCAGCTAGTAAGTTGCAGGATATTGAGTAAATTCAGCCATCTCTGAAGCATAGTTTACTTGGAGTATGATAAGAACATGCTTGACCTTAAAACCATACTTTGTAAATCCCTAATTTCACAGATATGGTCAGAAAGTTGGAGAGGACTTGATAAGGAAGCAGGAGGGGGAAATGGAAGGTGCGTGTGTTAGGTATGGCTACATCTTACTTCAGACAATAACGAACTTCAGGTGAATACAGGGTGTAGTGATTGCATATGACATAGCAGTTAAGCCAAAGCATCACGACTTGCTGCGTGTGAAGAGGCCTCTACATTTTATCGGATGAGGGATCCACTTTCTATATCCAAGAGCTCTGGCCTGTGGGGACCCTGCTAGGCTGCTGTCCAAGGAAACCCATTTCCAGTTGTTTTTCCTTCCTTTATTGACCCAGCACCTTTCAGTACAAATGTCATAGTTGAGGCCTGCCTGACCAGCAAGGGAGGAAGCAACAGGTTTGCAGTCAATGCATTAAGGCTGAAGTCTGAGGACCAGGTCCGGCTTTGTGGGCACGAGAGCTGTGGTCACACAGAGCCCCGTGCTAGAGGAGGGGCCCTCACTTGGTCTAATGCCCTCCTGTCATCCTCGTGAAATCTTCAATGATTTATGAACAAGAGGCCCTGCATTTTTATTTTGCACCAGGTCCCACAAATGATGTAGCTGGCCTTGCTGATACATCAGACAGAAGCAGTGTGACCATAGGCTTCCTTTCTTCCCTGATAATGGGAAAGATGGGTCCTGAGAAAGGGGCTTGTTTGGACTTACGTGGATCAGATGGAATGCTAGAGTTGACTGTGCTCTTACGAATAACTATAAAGCTCTATGTAAACATCAACATCACTCAGAGTTCCGTGTTTATTACTCCTAGTGTTCAATGGCCTGTGGTTGAAAGACATGTTTTTTCTGTCCTGGTTTGTTAGAGGCTCTGTGAAGCCTCACTCATCTGCCTCCACCCCTGTCCCTTCAACACAGCCTGCTTCAAAACAATGAGAGAGGCTGAGAGCTCCACCTGTCCATGTGCCTGGCACTCCCTGCCCCTTTGCCCTGGAATTCTGGGTAAATTGGTTGCTGTAGCCCTGCCCCCCTTCCCTGTGGGTTGTTTTTCTCAGACTTACCATCTAACAGCCTCTCTTCACAGACATTTCAGCTTTAGCTCTCCTGATTAGGAAGCCCATACAGTTTCCTCTCACTAGCCTGGCCCCCTGGGAACTCCTCTTCTCAGAGCTCTCACCACCTACCCCCTCCCTGTGCTTCCTGCACCCTTCATTTGAAGCTCTTCTATAAGACTTATATTGTATTACAGTAAGCACTAAATAGCTGGTTGATGAATAGTTTTGTGAGTCACTAATTCTGTTAGGGTCTTGTGCCATCATTCTCTGTTGGGTATGTGACTTAGAGACTCTTTGTCAGAATGGATCATTACTGGGGATCATTGGGTAAGATCCTTCACAGGGATCCCATTAGTCTGTGATTCATTTTATAAGAAATACTGGTTTTATTCCTGAAGGAAAAAATTTCAAACTGTTACAAAATGAACATTGAGGGAGTCACAACTAAAAATGAGATCTTTTGGAAAGCCCTGAGTGTCATTCCTTTCCTCCCCAGTGGCCACTGCCACAGTGGAAGTGACCCCCATCCCACCAGCACTCACCGAAATGAATGCACGGCCTCCCAAACTGGTTTCCTCACTGCCACTCTTGCTTCTTCTATGACCTGGTCAGCACGATATCCAGGGTCAGGATTTGGAATATAAATCAACACTATCACACCCCAGATTTAAACCCTTCCACTGTCTCCCACATCCCACACCCAAAACTAAATCCAAACTCTGGGCCGTTAGTCCCATGTGGTGAAGCCCTGGTCTCCCTCCACGATCTTGGCCACTTCCTCCTTGCTCCTCCCTCCACCCACTCAGGCCTTGTTCACATCCTCAAAGCATCCTAGCACTATCCTGCTTTGGATGTCACACACAGTCCGCCTGCCTGGATCCCTCTTCCCTCCACTGGCCTCGCTGTCTTCTCTAACTCTTAGGGTCCGTGTCTCTGTAGCCTCCTCAAGGAGCTTCTCAAGCATCCATCTGATCTCATACTCTACTCACTCGTGTGCCTCACTCAGACCTTAGTCTTTGTCCTGAATAGAAGGTGTCAAGTGTGTAAATGTGCAACCCTCTGGGCATTGTCTTTGCTTACAGGTCATCAAAGCCCTGGGGGCAGGCCATCAACTCCACTCCAGAACATCAGGCGCTGGGGCCTTTTTCTTCACCACTAATTATTTCAGACTCCGGCATAGGGCTCATTCAGTGAAGATACGTTGAATAAACGAATAGATTTATTGATGCAATTGATTCAGTGATTTGCTCTGATAGAATCTACAGCACATCATGAGAATTTAGGCAAAGCATGAACATTCTGATGTTGGCACAGGAAATCAGAGCTGGAAGAGGATGCAGTAGAAACGTTGAAGAAGACACTGGGAGAGGAGGACTCAGGACCTCTAAGTTGAGGACTCCACTTAGACCAAGACAGAGGGACAGGAACCAGATTTATGCTTTCACTTGAAACCACTGGATTAAAAAAAAAAAACAGATAAAATGTATGCAGCAGTGATTTCCAAGACTTTAGACACCAGGCAAAGAAAGACACTGACCCCTGAGAGAAGGGAAACAGATTAGGTGGTTCTGCAATTGCCCCAGACAATTTCAGGCCACGGTGCAGGAGGAGCAGACCCAGGTGGGACTCAGGGTCTCTATGAGACAGAGATGGAGCTCATCAGGGAGGCTCAGGCAGCTGGGGTTTCAGAGCAGAATCCCAGAGAGGAGAGAGATGCACTGAGGGAGAGAACCCCAAGACCTGTAGAGGGCTCCCCGCAAGTCTTCAGCCAGGCACTGATCAGCCCCTGCATGCAAGGAGACTGTGTGAAGCAGGGGAAAGGACCACATGGGCAGATAAGAGAGGGCTGTCCCTGGGGCTCACACATGGAGGGAATATCGCATTTTCACCAGCTAGTGTGGAAAATGCCCTAATTCTCACGGCATCGGGCTCAGTGCTCAGCAACCCTTGGCCTCAGTACTGGGGAAAGCAATGATCAGCTCTGGTCCACCAAATTGAGCAAGATCTGAAAGGATCAAACTGCTTCCAAACAATTTTACCAGCAAAAGTCTCAAAATATCTACAGAAATATAGAAATATCCAGCACATAGTAAGGTAAAATTCTCAAGTCTGGAAACTAATCAAAGATGATAGGCATGAAAAGAAAGTGGAAAATAACTCATTGAAGCTGACCTGGGAGGCACCCAGCTGTGAGAATTGGCAGGAAGGACACGAAGTGGTTATTTCACCTGCATTCTCATGTTCCAGAAGCAGAGGAAAGACAGAGGGACATGGGAGACATAAAAAGTTTCCAGTCACACTTCTAGACATGAAAATGACAGTATCCCAGATGAAGAATATGGGATGGCACCACAGGTACAACACTGCAGAAGAGAAGGTTGGTGAGTCTGAAGACCTAGCAATGGAAACTGTCCAAAATGAGACATGAAGAGGAGACAGACAGAAAGAAAAGAACCAGCTTCAATGAGCTGTGGGACAACATTGGGCAGTTGAATAAGATGCATAACTGGGGTCCTCAAAGAAGGGAAAAGGGGAGAAAAATATTTGAAGAAATAGTGACCTAAAATTTTCCAAATTTGATGACATCTCTAAACCACAAATCCAAGTAGCTCAATCAACCCCAAGGCACAAAAACCCTGACGGACACTACAGCAGAACACATCATAATCCAACTGCTCAAAACTCATGATAAAGAGAACATTTGAAAAGCATCCAGAAAAAAAGGAAGCGCAGATACAGAGAAACAGAAGTTGGGAGCTCCTGAGGTTTCCCAGGTGCACAGACCCCAGACACCGGCTCACAGCCCTGTCGGCCCCACAGGAGGAGCAGGTCAGGTGGCTGCTGCACCTGGGTGACAAGTGTAGGGACAGATATCTCCAGGAAGCCCACTGAGCTGGGCTGGGCTGCCAGACCACCACCCCTACTTATGGCAGCTGGAGAGGGGGCTGAGACTCTGAAAGAGAGAGAATCACAGAGCAAGATCCCCCTCAGCCCTGAGAACCCCACTAGGGAGCCTGTCCTGCTCCCTTCTGCTCACAGAGCTGTCCCTCTGCTCTCCCATCTCCCTGGGGGTGGGGTGCAATCACTCCTATAAAGCCTGTCTTCAGAGTGATGGTTTGCCCAGGGCAGAGGGTACCTATTCTTTACCTCCCCACCCCCATCCTCTTCAACCTGAGATCCCAGAAGAGTAACAGACACAAGTCCAAGCTTTAATAGACGTGTGTTGAATAATGAGTTAATGAGTTAATAATGAGTGCTTCCAAAACCTTGCTTTTCCTTCAAATGCATAGCTTTACTATAAAAAATATAATATACTACTCTATCATATATGAGTGAGATAGTATTTTTTTCCTGGGGGAAAAACAAATCATAGATTAGAGGATCCAATATTTTCATTTATTTCCTGGTGATTAGTTACCAGACCTGAGATTTTTCTATTTGTTTTCTTCATTTGGGAAGCTTTCTAAGTAAACTGTCGGATGATTAAGAAACTAGGATGAATGCATTAATTTTCATAAAATAACTTTTGACTTACTAAATAAATTAAATCTGCTTGAGCCAGAGAAAGAGAGCCTGGGAGAGATTCCCGCTCCCTCTAGGATTTCCATTTGTCAGAGATGTGCAGAAACATCTACACTTCCTGTCCTCAGCCGGGTCAGACGCCCTGGGGACCAGACGCCAAGGCATTCCTCAGGGTCTACTAGAAGGAGGGAGTACAGGAAATCCCGCAGGAATGCCTCTTCTCTCAACATTTCCACTCTGTTTTACAGACCTCTGGACAAACATTTTTGGATCTGATGCTATCTGGAAGGCCTGCCAGGTGGCATGGTGCCTGGTGGCGGCACTTGTCACCAGGCTGGGCTCACACCAGCGTCTATACCCAATGATGATGTGTGGCCCCATGAGGCCTGCACTGGCTCAGCCAGCAGCCCCTTGCTGTGTGAAGCATCCTCTGCTAGGACCAGGAGGTCTGCAACACACTGGTCACAGCAGCTTCCTTGGGCTACTTCCCAGCAAAGAGGTAGTGTGACCGACAGGCAAGAGACAGGTGACCTCAAAGAGGAGAGAGTAGAGTGAACTTAAAAGCCTGTGGCCCCAGAAGCTCTGCAGGATCAAACCTCTGCTCACTCATGTCTCAAGAGCTGAGATTACCTGATCTGCAGGTACAGCCCAACCATGGTAGGTCCACCGGGATTTAAACAGGGGGAGAGGAAAGGAACTGACATTTATTCAGCTTCTATTAGATTCTAGGTGCTTCACAGAGGTAATCACATTTAGCCTCACACCACAAATGAGACAATGCACGTGACCTTCATTTGTGTGAAAATAAACAGGGATTTGGTTAGACTTGATGACCATCCAAAGATACAGCAGTGGCAAATGGAAGATCCTGGATTTCATTCCCTTGCATCAAGGGCTACTCAGGTGTTCTTAGAGAATTTCACAGGCAAACCCCTTGCTTCAGATGAAAGTATATAAAAGATAAGTAGATATAAGAGCTACAGGTTGATGCAGAGGGAGACTATACATCTCTCCCTTAAAGTGTCCCTGATGATTCTCCAGGGGAACCTAGGGGTTTCCCAGAACCCAGCTTCCCAATCACATTCTCCTTGCTTTGGTGTTAACCCTAAAATCATGCTGGTGATAGGGCTCCACTATTGTGCAGAGGGGGCTGCTATCAGGTTGGCAGCTGGTACAGTGTGGTGTCCTCCTGTCTTGCCTACTGTTGGGTTATGCCCTTTACTCCAGGACAAAGCTCAAAGCTACCTGCATCCCTGGCAACCTCTTAATGAGGGGCCTTCCTCTAGAACTCTTGTGTTCTGCCTACTGCATGGCCACTCTCTGTCCCCAACACTGCTCCACTCTAGCTCTGTCCCCACGTCACCATCCCTGACTGTCCTGTTCCACTGAAGTAACCCAACCATCAGAAGCTTGGCCACAAGGCAGGACAGTATCAGCACAATCAGAAACCTATATTGTGTCTCCTCTTTCAGGTCCCACCCACAAGAGGCACTCCTAAGGAGGTGTGCTGTGTTAAATTGTCTCTGCTGGCTTTCGTGTCTGTGGCCAAGGGCAGACGTGCAGCTGAGAAGGAAGAGTAAGATCTTCTTGCAAAATCACCTTTAGAGTCCTTGTTGTAACTTGCTGCTCAGGGTAAGTGGAATGGAGAGGGAGGACCACACAAAGCCTTGCGTAAACCCACAGGCTCCATAAAAGACTGAAACGCAAGAAGACAACCGAGCCTTCTGAGCACCCAGCTCAGCCCTGTCTTCAGTTCTTCACATTATGTTCCTGAGCAGACATAAAACAGACACATGGGCTGGTTCAGCTTGTGCATACCAGAATGTGAGATAAGGAGCCCCAGTGCCTGGGGCGATGATCTAAAGGAACCAGTGAGCTCAGAGGGACGTGTCTGTTAAAATGACGGCAAGCTGCCCCTTGGGACTGTCCACTGCCTGCCGTGCACGGTGGGAACGCGGCCCCACCTCTGCTTGCCAGCCCTGCAGGGCAGTGGCAGGGTGCCCACTTTACAGGGACATTGAAACGAACTCCTGGAACTCGGGTCAGACTCAGGTCTTCCCAGCTCTGAGGACTGTGCTTTGAGCTCTGCACTCTCTCACAACGGGACACCTGCCTGTAACTCCTGCACCTCACACTGCAATGTTTCCTGTCGAGGTACACCAGCCGCACTGACCTCCCTGGACAAAGACACCTGTATACCTGCCTCCCCCCTAGCTGGGATCCCAAATCTCTGCCTATCCTTCAGGGCCCAGTAGAAATGCACTGTTCCTTATTCCACCCTCAACCTTCCTTTCTCACAGGCGCAATTCAACGTATCCCATTTCCAACAATCATTTCTTTGGTGGTGGGTTCAGTATCACTTGAGAAATACTGACTCAAGTCTGTCCGTAGTCAAAGTGACACTATCTTGCCAAGTTTCTGGTAGTCTAGAGCTGAGGGATGCGAGGGCATGTTGAATTGGAGAGAACACCCCCACACCAAGCCCCAGATCCAGCTTATAGCAGGAATGAAACAAAGGCTTGTTGATCAGCTGGCTCAACCTGGCCTGAATGAGACTTCTGTGCTGACGCTGTTGGAAGGGAGCCACTGAACGATGGACCAGGGTCATCCCTCCATCCTCATCTCCCACCCCATCCAGACCCAGGAGGTTTCTCCCCTGGTCCAGAGGAATGTGCATAACCACCTGCACTATCCTTAGCTGCTCACAGCCCTCCGTGAGGCCAAAGACAAAGCACTATGATGATCGTAATGGGATGAGTCACTGTTACTGTTTTGTGATAACAGAGCAAACAACTTCTCTCTTGAGCAAACATTCTCCTCTTTCATGAAAGACTGCGTGCAGGTCACCTGAGGGAAACCGCCTGCTCATTACAAACACATTACTGTCTCTCCATTATATTTTATCTTAATTTTCTACAGGTCCTTACACATTCCTGAGTAAGGGGACTCAGGTCCCGTGAATTGTTTCCCCTTATCCCAAAATGGAATGGAGGTTCTTTTCAAGGAAATAGGTCCTAGTTATCCAGTTCACCCAGTATTCTTCAGTTCCTTATCAATTCGTTTGTTTCATAATAGGGTTGGCAGCAAAGATCTATGAGGAGGTGACTATTCTGGAGAAAAGAAACTAATCACTTCCTTCAGTTCAGTAAAGATCATGTAACAGGAATTGTTCTGGGTGCTGGAGATGCAGAGATGAGTGATACTGTGTCCATACACTCAATTTGCTCACAGCCCAGGTAAGGGGCAGACATACATCCAGTCATGGACAACAAGGTCACTCCTGTCACAGAAATCTGATTCATTCTGTTGGAAAGTCCACACAGTCTTCATGAAACAGGTATATTGTAATCAAGGCCATTAAGACCATAGGATTTCCCCAGAGAAAAGAAGCCAATGGCATTGTCTCTAGTAGCAGTAGGGATAACAGAATAAATAACAGTAGTTAGAGTAGACCGATGTTGATATTTTAATAATAATCGTACAACTACACATTGTAGGGTGTGTTCTATGGGCTGAGTCCTGAGTAAATAGCTTTGGGTGCATTATTTTGTTTTGTCTTCACAATACCTCTTCAAGGTACATACTATAATAATTTTAGATGATGCAAAAGCTTCAAGAATTTAGGAGACATTGCCAATTTTAACAGCTGGTGAGGAGATGGTTGGATTTCATACCCAGGTCTAATGGCCTGCAAAGCCTTGATCGTGACTTCTATGATGGGAGAAAGACATCCAAGAAAATTGAACAGCAAGGCAGAGGCCGGGACTGGAAGGGGCTGGTGCCTGGTAAGCAATGGGAGCCCAAGGTTGTCAGGAAACGTATGTCTTCATGGTCCTTCAGAGGAGCAAGGTTTTGTTTTTGTGTTCTTTTTTTTTTTTTTGGTGAGGAAGACTAGCCCTGGGCTAATATCCGTGCCCATCTTTCTCCACTTTATATGGGACGCTGCCACAGCATGGCTTGACAAGTGGTGCGTCAGTCCACGCCGGAGATCTGAACCTGCAAACCCCGGTCCACCTCGGCGGAGGGCACAAACTTAACCGCTACGCCACTGGGCCACCCCTGTGGAGCAAGGTTTTTGCCCTAATCCCGGGGAAAAAGCATGAGCTGGGAGTTAAAAGTATTGAAACGCCACATGTTCAAGCAGGTCCACACTTCCAGATAGAATAAATAAATCATGAGAAGGGAGGATTGTCTCTGTATCTGAAAACTCAGCATTTAACAGAAGAGGCACGGACAGCTCAGTGCACTTGAATTTCCACGTGTTTAGAAGCTAATGTTCACATACAGTCAGGCATGGGCTGCACTTTCCGAAGAAATGTGTTCTAATCAAAGGACTCTCTTGTCAGGCCACTGGGCCTCCCGTTTGGAAATTATATGACACATCATCTGTTAAAACCAGAAACATCTGTTAACACCAGAAGCATCCTGCAAGGCCGGACCAAATTACAAGGAAGGCTTTGATGGAAACTTCTGAACACCTGAATTACCCATTTCTTAACGTGCATCATTTGTTTGGCTTTTAGATAGACAATCCAGCATTTAAGTAATATTTCTTGTTCATTTGCTCAGCTGTTGTGTGCCAGACATGAAGTTTTTCATTGCATCCCGGTTTCCTGTGCTCAACTCAGATGGCAGTAATGTAGAAGAACACTGACAAAGTGATGACTTTCTAAGTTTCTGAACTTAAGATGATGCTGGCCTCCCCCTGGAATTATCACAGAAGCTGAGCGTGTGTGTGCATGCTCATGTTTCTAAGGAGAGGATCCAGCATCCCATTAGATAGTCAAAGGGTTCTGACATCTCCCCAAAGCTAAGAACTGCTGCCTGTAAACTTGTTATAAATAATAAATATATAGCAGAATGCTTGCCAAAACATGCGTGTCTTTCTCTAAAAAGGAAAGGAGGGGGCATTTTTTATAATGTTAGCACTCATATTCTTCAAAAAGCTGATTTATAGGTGTAATAAATAGAGAACTGAGAACCACCGGTACCATTCACACCAAACAGGACAGAACACTGAGGTTTAAGTTCTAAATTGGATGCTAACTTCCCATATGATTATAGCTAATTTCTTATTCTTCCTGGGACTGGTTCCTTCATCTACAGGCCTCACGGCTGAAACAAATGGGCTGTAAATTACATCCAACAATTATGTCTCTAAAATGTCTTTAAAGAATATGCTTAAATATATGGACTTTACACACTTTTTTTTTTTTTTTTTGCTTTTTATATGCTGAGGACTTTGCTTGGAATTTATGTTTACCTGCACATGTTTTATAACGCAAGTTCAACCTCTGCAGTGTCCTCACACCTCTTATCCAAACAGCTGAGATTATGCTCATTTCATGTTAGGCTTTACAGGCGAACTGTGAGTAGAGACCTAGTTCAGGAATGCGCTTTGTTTTCTCCTGTTGCACAATGTGTAGTCATTAGCAGGCGTTTAACTTTTAGATGAGCGTTCTTCAAATTCTAATAGTGGAATAGATTAAAATATTTTTCAAGATGATAAAGAAGTCACACCTACATCTGATAAAATGAGATGTCAATGACCTCATAACTCATCTGGGGGGAAGACACACAATGAAAAAGGAGATGCAATTACTCACGTAAAGTATGCCAGGTCATGTAGGCAGCAGCTGTCATCTCCTTTGTCATGCGCCTGGGCGCACCATGCTGGATGTGTCCTGTCTTGATTAGGCCAATTATGGCCGAGGTAAATCACTGAATACTGATAAGCAAGTGCTTTGGAAGCAGAGAGAAGTATATAATTGCCCCCGGGGTCATGCTCTGCATTCTTGGCTCATTAGATACCTGAGAAAACTGAGGTTTGGCTGAAAGACATTTTAGGGATCTGTACAGCCTCACTCCACCCAAGTAACCACACTTAGATCCTGAAGCTGTCAGAGCCACACCCTCGGACAGCCACAAGGCTACTTGCACTGTCCTCTCTCCTCCATCCTCAAGATATTTCCAATCAGTCACATCTGAGCCCCTATCTGTGTGATTCATTATGACAAAAGCTACTGGAGACCAAGAGGAGAAAAACAGATTTATTCCTGCTCTGTTCAGGTGCTTTCAACAGATACATCTATCATCTCTCTCTCTCTCTCTCTCCTATCTGTCTATCATTTATCTATCTACCATAGGTCAAAATAATCAGCTTCAGAGAAAAGTAACGGGCAATGGGAGCTCAGAAGAAGGAAGGCTTGGATATAGGGATAGGGCTAAGGAAATATATTTTAAATTTGGTTACTTTACAAAAGGGTGGGATTGTGTACACAGAGATATAAGGAAAAACTAAAACATCCTGGGTGAAAGGAGAAGGTAGGTAAATGTGTGGCTCTTTTCAAGGGAAAGGCAGGTTCTAGGAATGATCCATGGGAATGAAAGTGGCAAAATAATTTGGGGTCAGGTTATTGGAGCAATGGAGTGTGGACTTCACATGGTAGCCAACAGAGATCCATGGCATGTTTATTATTGTTTTTTGTTTAGTTTTTTTTTTTTTAATAGAATGACCTTTAGGAAAGATATTCTAGATGCCTAGTGCCGGATCATGGTGGATCCTTATACTAGTAGGAGGAATGGTCAAACAGTAACCCCAGTCAGGTCTCCTATTTTAGAAAGTGTAGTAGTTCATTGTTCTCCATTTGGGATCCAGAAAGGTAACCATCTGATTCCACCAGTATGAACTCCTGGCCATAATGCACATTATGGAAGGGATGATGTGCAGTTTGTTAAATTTAGCACACCTAATCTGTAAACACATGGAGTGTGCAAATAAACCTAGCATGCAAATCTGGCATTAATTACCCATTTTTCCTAAATAAAACATATGAAGGCACAGGCCAGAGTGTCAGTGGGCTCTCTCTCCCCCTTGTCTCCACTCCAAATACTCATCTTCATTGCAGGTGCCTGTTGTGTTGTCATGACTTCCATGCATTGCCCTGTAACCCCTTATGCCCCAAACTCTTCTAGGATCTTTCTGGACTCAGAACAATACTGAATTCATTTTAGGAAACCCCACACACTGCAAATCACTTCCTACAAAAGACTTCCTGTGGATGAGCTAGGAGTTTGGCATGCTGTATATAGATTTTTGACATGAGGGTAAAACAATAGTGCTCTGAAACTTAGAATAACCTTTCCACATTTGTCAGAAGTGTCTCACGCCATGCTTTGCTCCCTTGAACATGGTCAAATTCTGCCTTGCTCCTCCCATTTCTCCTCCAGAGCATGTGGAGTCGGAGGCAGCCTATTCCTAACAAAACACTGATATTTAGGGGCTTAGGTGGTCAACAGTAAATCTTGTCCTCAAAAACTCAGTTTTATAGGAAAGTAAAACCCAGAAATTTACAAATTCAGGATGGTCTCTGTCATAATATGGACTAAGGACCATCAGGCTTTCCTTCTTGCAGACACCTCTAAACACCATGAAGCTGTCATCGTCAACCGTGCGTGGCTTTGGGGAGATCAGTGTGGAGACAGTGTAGCTTCTCTTCCTGAACCCGGCGTTCCCTCCAGAGATGAACCCCTTCAGTCTTGCACAGCCCCTGTTAGTTACGTGCCTTGGACAGGGCAGTGAGAGTCATGAAGAAATTTAGGAAGAGGAAGTTCACGTGGTGGCAAGGCACCTGGATTTCAGAGCAAGAGTGTCAGGTCTTAGATTTTAATCTCTGCACCTTAGTTTCCTCCTTTGTAAAATGGGCATAAAAAAATACCTAACTCAAAGGGTTTTGTGTGGATTAAATGAGTTAAAACACATATTTAGAACAATCCTACATGATTACTATCTACTATAGTTATTAGTGGACCCCTCCAGAAGATAACCAAAATATGCAGAGGACAATGTAGAGTTTACATCAGATTCTTAGAAGCTCAAACACAAGACATGCCGAATGATCCCCAGCCTTTGTGTTTGAAGGGACACCACAAGAATGGAGTTTCCCTCCTCCGCCGCCATGGCTTCAACTCCTCCCTCTAAATCAACGACTCCCAATGTCCCATCTCAAGTTCAGATCACTGTCAGGGTCTCTAGCCCAATATCCAGTTTCTCACTTACCACTCCACTCTGGATACTAGAAACAAACGTCAGCGACTGGACCTGTTGCATGGTCATTTCTCTTCTTCTATATTCACAAATACACCACATCGATTCAAGGAAGTTTGGCCCTCCTGTTTCAGTGAATGGCCTGTCCATCTGCCCCCATCCCACAAGCCAAGAATCTGGGTTAGGTCACAGGACATCTCTCCTCACTTGCCACGTGCAACCAGTCTTATCATTTCTAAGCCTAAACTATCTTATTAACTCAATTTTCTCTCTTCCTATGTTTATCTCCTCAGCGGAACCTCCATAGTCCCCTAAGTTGACCTGTAGTCTCTGCTCACAGATTCATCCTGTACAAGAAAAGTACATCATCACTTTCCTGGCCAGCAGAGAAAATGGAAAATGATCCAGGCTCAGTTGATCACACACCTGCCCCAGACTTCCCATTGAGAGAGTGATGTGAAGAAGCTGGACCATGAAGCACTACAGGGCAGAAACACAGGAAAGAATATTTTCAGCAAATACAAAATATGGTTCACTAATTTGTATGAAAAAGTTGTTCAGACACATTCAGTACAGTGCCCTGCTGTGTGACTTAGGCAGCTTAGAAAGTGGAGGTACTGCCCAAAGATGTGGCTGGAAAGGCAGGTGAAGGCTATATCACTGAAAGCCTGTGGTCTGTGCTTGGGCATAAAAATTATCACCAGAAAACAAATAGAGAGCTGGCAACACCAAGATTTAGCACTTCATGTATAAACACTAAAAGATTTTTGTGAGTACAGTTTTTTAAACTCATCCAATCGGGTGTCAGGTGAAACCTCATAAAACTGTAATAAAACCCAGCTGTATCTAAGACCTCGGCACTTCCACGTTCCTAGCTGGCTTAAAGACACAGAGGGACAATGTTCTGGGACAGAGCGCTCTGGCATGTTGACACCTGGCTCCAACCAGGAAGTCAAAGCATGGAGAAATGAAAGGCAAAGCAAGGGTGAGAATCCAAACCTCCCGAGTTCAGGCGTAGTTCACTTTGAGTTTAAAGTGGGGACTCAGGACATTTGTTATCTGAGCAAGTTTATCTGCCTCATAAGAGTGATGAGCTCACTTTTATGATCTTGCTTTTGACTTACAGGCTGCCCATGAGAACTTAATAATAGCCCATAAATAAGTGTTTATCTCCATCCCTAACATAATCCAAGTCTTGTTGAGCTGGAAGTTACATTAAAAATTAATGTCTATATGTCTGAGTAAATAAAAATATACTGCCACTCATGTGAGTAAGAACCTTGAAAGGGACAGATCCTGAGCCTGGCTGGTAATCGGATGCACACGCCTGTATTCAATACAGACGTTTTTGCTGTTGTCTAAGCAGAGCAGTGGAATGTGCAAATACAAATTATGTTCTCTTCCCTTAGAATATAAATTAAAATCCAATTATATTAATAGATATGAAATATCTCATCTTTAATCTCTGAGCTTGTGACACTTTCTAATCTTCATTTCAATATTTGTATGCATGTAATTTCATAACAGAATGCAGTGACAAAAATAGTGATTTTGCTCCCACCCTACTTGTTGATTTCTACATTTTAAGCCAAAATATTTATCAGAGAAGATAGAATAAGAAATATCATGGTAGAAACTTAGAGCATTAATTTTAGACCTTCCTTCTTTGTAATGTAACTATTTAAAGCTATACATTTCTTTTGAGAACTGTTTAAGGTGTATCTCACAATATTTCTTTCATTTTCATCCATTTAAAGAATATGTTCTAATTTTGTGATCTCCTTCTTTGACCAACATTATTTATTTAATTTCTAATTATTTGAGGATTTTCCAGATTTTTGCCTGTAGTTTATTTCTAATTAATTCTGCTGTGATCAGCACATATATTTTGTATGGTTTTAATTCTTTTAAATTTATTGTGACGTTTTAAAGAACAAAATATTGTATACTTTAGTAAATGTTCCACAGACACATGAAAGGAACGTGTCTCCTGCTGTTGTTGAGTGGTGTTCCGTAAATGTCAATTAGGTCAAGTTCATTGATAGCGTTGTTCAAGTCTCATCTGTATCTGTTCTGAACACTTCTCATTCACCTCATTGGTAAAGGAGGGACATCCTATCCTAAACAAGTATAAGATAAGCCTAAACGCATGACACCCAACCTCAGACAGATGAGATGATCCCTGATTTATTAGTGACATATGTTCACATCTTGGGGAGGAGGACACTGCGCACCACACTGGGCCACAGAAGGTTGTACTCAGTGAGAGGGTGAGCCACCAGGGGCTGTGGGAGGCAGACTTTGTACTAACAGGAGGATGGGATGGCCTTTGATTCCTGGTACTGACTTGTTTGAATAGTTTTGCAGGCTGACAGGGAGGTACAAGCCAGTGGGTTGAAGACCAGGTGGAGTGCAGCTGGTCCAGCTACAGGGAAACTGATCAGGTGGGAACACTTTCCTGCTGGTTAAGGGTAGCATATCTGGTGAGAGCAGGGGAAATCATGGTTAGACTTTTGGGGTGAAGCTCAAAGATGTTGAGAAAGCACTTGAAATTTTAGGTCTTACAATATCCTTGCTGATTTTTTTCGTTCAATTATTCTCTCAGTTGCTGAGAGAGGAGTTTTGACATTTCCAACTTTAATTTGCCTATTCCTTTTATTTTCATCAGTTTATATTTCATGTGTTGTAGGGTTTCTTTATCAGATTTATTTATTTGACACATATTTAGGATTGTTATGTCTTCTTTCTGAATTGAGCACTTATTATTATATAATTTCCCAGAGGTAATATTCCATTTTCTCATGTCTACATTGGTATTAATTAACTCGTTTTTTTAATGTGTAGTGTTTGCATGGTATATTTTTTCCCATATCTTTTTTTTTTTTTTTTTGCTAAGGAAGACTCACCCTGAGCTAACATCTGTGGCAATCTCCCTCCACTTTGTATGTGGCTCACAACTACAGCATCGCTAATGAATGGTGTAGGCCTGCACCTGGGATCCAAACCCGCGAACCCAGGCCACCAAGTGGAGGCACCGAACTTAACCACCCTGCCATGGGGCCTGCCTCCATATCTCTTATTTTTACCCTATCTATGTCACTAAGTGTTTTATTCAATCTTTGTATTTTAAATAGAGTGATTATACCATTTACATTTAATGAAATGTATTCTTGGGTTTATGTTTATGCTCTTGTTTTTTATTTGTCTTCTGCTCTTTGTTCTTTCCCTCCCCTTTTCTTGCTCTTTTTGGATTCACTGAGTATTTTTTAGTATTCCATTTTATCACCTCAATTGGATTACCAGCTGCAATCTTTTATTTTGTTGTATTGCTCATGGTTTGTAGCTTTTGCACATCAGAATCTAGCTTTTTGAAACAACTTTGTCAGTTTATTACCATTTCACTTGTATGTAAATTTCACCATTTCTTTGTCATACATTTTGCATTGACGATGGTATAAATCTGTTTTAAATCTATAAATACATTGCTATTATTTGTGTTTGAAACCTTCAATATTACCTTTTTCAGATTTATGTCTTTATTATTTTTAAAACTTTTTATTTTGAGAAAATGATAGATTCATATGCAGTTGTAATAAATAATACAGAGTCCATATACACTTTAACAAGTTTTTCCCAATGAAAACATCTTGCAAAATTATAGTAAAATAACACAACCAAGATCTTGACATTTATGCAGTCAAGATACAGAACATTCCATCACCACAGGATCCCACATGTGGCTCTTTGTATCCCTCACCCACATCACTCATCTGGTTTCCACCTGGATGCCTGGAAACCCTAGTCCATTTCTATAATTTTGTTATTTCAATAATGTTATGCAAATGGAGTTGTACAGTACGTGACATTTTGGGACTATTTTCTTTCACTCAGTTTAATTCCTTAGATAGTCTTCCATGTTGTTCCATGTATGAAAATTTCAGTCCTTTTATTACTGTGTAGTATTCCACAGTGTGGATGTACCACAGCTTGTTTTAACATTGACTTGTTGAAGGACTTCTAAATTGTTTCCAGTTTGGGGCTATTAACAATAAAACTGCAATGAACATTCATGTAGAGACTTTTCCATGAACATAAGTTTTCATTTCTCTGTGATAAATGTCAAGAGTGCAGTTGTTGGTAGAATGCAATTATATGATAGTCTCACGTTTTGTTATTTTTTAAGAAACTTCCAAATTGTTTTCCAGAGTGGCTGTACTAATTTACATTCTCACCAGCATTGGTGTCACTATATTTTATTATAGCTATTTTGATAGGTGTGTAGTAAGTGGTCTCTTATTGTGATTTTAATTTACATTTCCCTGATGGCTAATGAAGCTGAACATCTTTTAATGAACTTATTTGCCATCTGTATCTTCTCTTTGATGAATGTCTCTTCATGTTTTTTGCCCATTTTCTAACTGGATTGTTTGTTTTTCTTTACTATTGAGTGTTGAGTGTTCTTTATATATTCCAGATACTAGTCCCTTGTCAGATTTGTGCTTTAAAATATATTTTCCAAATCTGTAACTTGCTTTTTTATCCTCTCAACAGGATCATTCATGGAGCAAAGGATTTCCATTTTTACCAGGCCAATTTATCAATTTTGATTTTTATATTTTGCGCTGTTTTTGTCAAATCAAAGAATTCTTTGCATAGCCCATTTTCTCCATTTTTCCAAAAATATTATAGTTTTACATTTTACATTTGAGTTTGTGATCCATTTTTAATTAATTCTGGCATAAAGTATTAGGTTAATGTTGGGATTCTTTTTTTTTTCAACCTATACTTCCAATTGCTCCAGAACAATTTTTTGAAAAGTCCTCCATTGTATTACTTTCATTACATTGTCAAAAACCCAACTGGGCACATTTGTCTTGGTCTATTTCTGGATTCTCTATTCTGTTCCATTGATCTGTGTGTCTATCCTTTCACCAACAGCACACTGTCCAACTGCCATGATCTTTGTAATCACTGTAACTACAGTAAGTCTTAGAATCTGGTAGAGCCATTCCTTTCATGTTATTTTTCTTTGGCAAGACTGTTTTAGCTATTCCAGTTTGTTTGCCTTTGCATATATTTCTAAATAACCTTGTCTACAAAAAATATTGTTGAATTGCAATAAATCTATATACCAGTTAGAGGATATTTCACATACTTCCTATTTTGAGTCTTTCAATTCAGGAATGCAGAATGTCTCTCCATTTATTAAAGATGTCTTTGGTTTCTTTCACCAGAATTTTGTAATTTTCAGCATATAGCTACTGCAGATAAGTACATACTTGGTGTAACATTTTATTTTCTTTTGAAAAATTATAAATTATATTGTGTCTTAACTTCAATTTCCACAAATTCATTGTTAATATATAGAAATGCAATTGATTTTTGTGTGTGATCTTGTAATTGTAACCTTGATGAACACATTTATTAGATATAGGAGGTTTTTTGTTTTTGGTTTTGTTCCTGTGAATTTTCTACATATACAATCAGGTCAGAGTAAGTAGGGACAGATTATTCCTATCTTTCCAAATTGTATGCCTTTTATTTCTTTTTCTTTCCTTATTTCAGGGCTAGAATTTCCAGTGCTATGTTGAACAAGAGTGGTGAGAGCAGACATCCTTCATTGTTATCAATTTCAAGGGAGAAGAAATGGGCCATTAATATTATATTACCTGTAGCTACATCCACTTTGAATAGACTCTATCATATTAAGTTCCTCTCTATTCCTACTTTTATGAGAGTTTTTATCATGAATGAGTGTTGTATTTTGTCAAAGTCCTTTTCTTCATAAATTGATTTGATTTTTCTCATTTAGAATGTTGAATCAGCCTTGAATATCTGCTATAAATTCTACATGGTTATGGTAATAAATTGTTAGAATTGATTTGTTAATATTTTTTGAGGATTTTTGCATCTGACTTCATGATGGATGTAGGTCTATACTTCTCTTTTTTTCCACTGTCTTTGTCTAGTTTTGATATACTGTCCTCATGAAATGAGTTCTCTACTCTTCTATATTCTGCAAAAGATTGTGTAAAATTGGTGTTAATTCATCTTTAAATGTTTCACAGAATTTTAAAATGAAACTATCTGCACCTGGAGATGTCTCTTTTTTTGAGGGCTTTATGATTTAAATGTTAATTTCATAAAAGGTTCTAGGACTTCTCAGGTTATCTATTTAATTTATAGTTTCCAAGAAATTGGTTCATTCCTTCTAAATGTTGAATTTATGAGTGTGAAATTGTTTCTAGCATTCCCTTTTCACCCTTTTAGTGGCTTCAGGATCTGTAGTCATTTCCCTTTTTCATTTCTGATGGTGATTCATATCTTCCTTCTTTTATCTTTGTCAGTTTTGCTAGAGGTTTATCAAGTTTATAATATTTTTTTGAACAACTAGATTTTTGTTTTACGATTTTCTACTGTTTTTTTATTTTCAATTTCATTGATTTCTGCTTTTATCTTTATTACTTCCTTCCTTCCACTTGCTTTGGATTTATTTTGCCTTTATTTTTGTGTTTTCTTGATATAAGTACTTAGATTACTGATTTATGAACTTTTGTTTTTTCTAATGTAAAGACTTATTGCTATAAATTTTCTTCTCACCACTGCTTTAGTTGCATTCCATAGATTTTGATATTTAAAAAGAATCCATTCAGTTCTATATATTTTCTTTTTTTTTTAATGGATTTTTTTCTTTCTCTTTTTTTGGTAAGGAAGATTGTTGCTGAGCTAACATCTGTGCCAATTTGCCTCTATTTTGTATGTGGGATGCTGCCACAGCATGGCTTGATGATCAATGTGTAGGTCTGCATGCGGGATCCAAATCCATGAACTCCGCTGAAGCAGAGTGCGCAAACTTAGCCACTATGCCACTGGGCGGGCTGCTCTATTTTCTTAATTTCCTTTGAAACTGCCTGTTTGATTTATGAATTATTTAGAAGTCTGTTGTTTAATTTTCAATTGTTTGCAGTTTTTGTATTGTCTTTCTTTTATTGATATCTGGTTTGATCTCATTATGGTCAGAAAATATTTTCTTCATGATTTCAGTTCTTCTAAATTTTACAAGGTTTGCTTTGTGGGCCACAATATGGTCTATTTCGGTAAATGTTCCATCAGTACTTGGAAAAAATATATAAATACATTTTTCTGTCTTGGGTGGTATGTTCTATAAATATCAATTTGATCCTGTGGATTGATTGTGTTAAGTCAGATGTTTGATATCTTTGCTAATTTTCTGTCCAACAGTTCTATCACTTGCTGATTGTAGTATTATAATTTTTGAGGACGACAGTCTATTCCATTTACCCCTACTTTACACATTCTAGTGTTCCTCTTACCTTTCCAAAGTTCCAAGCCCTCTTCTGTTATCATTTCCTTTCTGTTGAGAGAATTTCCCTCAGTCATTCTTTAAGGATAGTTTGCTAGCAGAAAACTATGTCAGTTTTTCTTTGTCTAAGAATATTTTTCGTTCCTCTTCATTTCTGAAGGACATTTTGACAGGAATTAGAATTCACAGTTGACAGTTCATTTCTTTCAGTGCTTGAAAAATGTTGTACCACATTCTTCTGGCCTCCAAGACTTCAGATGAGAAATCCATTGTCTTTCAATTTGGTCTTGCCTCTAATTAATGTACATTTCTTTCCAACTGCTTTCAAGGTTTTTTCTTTGTCTTTAGTTGTCAGATATTGAATTATCTTGTCTTTTAGCATGGAGTTCTTTAGGTTTATTCTGTTAGCTTCGCTCAGCTTCTTGAATCTGTAAGTTTTAGTCTTTCATCAAATTTGGGAAGTTTTCAGCCATTATTTCTTTGAATAAGTTTTCAATCTTCTCTTCTCCTTTGGGGACTCTGATCATCTAAATGTTACGTTTTTTTTTTTTTCCAGTCCATTTTCTCTCTGTAGTTCATACTGAGTAAGTCTATTCATCTGATCCATCCTCTGTCATCTCTGTTCTACTATTGAGCTCATTCAGAGAGTTTTTTATTTCTGTAATTTTATTTTTCAGTTCTATAATTGAATTTGGCTCTTTATTATGACTTCTATTTATTTGTTGAAATTTTAAAATTTGCTTTAAAAGAATTTTAAATTACTTATTAGAACATTTTAATTTTAACTGCCTTAAGATCCTTGTTAGATAATTCCAACATTTAATTTATCTTTGTATTGGTGCCTTTTCTCATTAAATTGTGATTTTCTTGGTTCTTCACAAGACAAGTAACTTTCAATTACATCCTGGAAACTGGCTTTTTCTTTTAATTTTGAAATGCTGGATCCTATTTAATCCCCCTGTTGAGGTGTAGCACAAGGGCTGGGTGGGTAGATGTGCATGTTCAGTTCCCTATGGGCCCTGCTAATGCCCCAGCAATGTGGGGCACTGAGCATACTGCCTCACTGCAGATGAAAGCAGACATCTGGCCCCACTCTGGTTCTGCTGATAAAACCAGGTGAAAGTGCAGCATCAACTTGCACCACCTTGCTTTCTCTGAGGAGGAGCGTAAGCCCACCTCCTGCTGGAGTCTGAGGAAACACAGGAGAGGAGATGGGAAATGGAGAGCCACCTCCTACCACCTGTCTACCTCTTTGGTTCTTGGTGGGGGTTGGGACTCAGCTGGTCACTGGGCCCTACTCACACCAAGGGAAGGGGGAAGCAGAGTGTGAACCACTCCTCCTCAAACCACCTTGTTCTGATTCATGGGTGCCATGTGGGGGTGAAGTCATTATAGCAAAGTGACATGGGCCAGGAAAAATATAGCAGGGCTGTAAAGAGTTTTTGGCTTTCTGGAATTTAACTGGTCAATAAGCGTCAAATGTCTTCTAAGTACTTATATATGTCGCCCATTGTGTTTCTCAAAATACGTCCTAATAACACAATCCAAAATAGTAGCAATGCTGTATTCCCAAATATGGTCATTATAAAATAAATTATAGTGAAAAGTAAGACAAACACAATACTACAGGTAAAGTTTGGGTAAATTAATTATGTCTACAAAAGAATATATAAAGTCATTAAGATTTATGAGGAGGTTCATAGTAACATGAGAAATATTCATATTGGAATGTTAATTGAAAGCAATTCAGAATTGTTGCTAAATTAGGATTTCAGCCAGATAAAAATGTGTCGGTTCTTCTTTGACTGTTTCTGATCTAATGTCAGCAATTTTATAGGATTCAACCTAACAAATTAAGGAGTTGAGTATAAGAACTTTTAAGGTACTGGTAGATGTAAGAATAAACAACAGTCAGGATAAGATACACTAGTTTATGTACCAACACCTTCTCCATGGATTACAGAATATTTATTTCTTGCTCTTACTACATTCCCATTGTGGATGAGCTGAGAACTTCTGCTTTCCTTCAGACACACAAAGAGATTCAAGTTGAGAGAAGCTCCTCCAAGAGCTGTCTTTACCTCCAAGAGCTTGCAGGAAAAAGATACCAAATCATGCAACAGCTCCTAAAGCTTCAGCCGGGAAGTGGCAATGAGCATTTACCCAGTTCTGTTTTCTACAAAACCATAAAGTTTGAATGCTTTTGAAGTAGGTATTTTGAAGAAAACCACTTTGTTGATCTTGTTTCTATAAACATTTTCAGTTTGCTATGTCTAAGCAGGCTAAGAAACCCAGCCTCTAACTACAGATAATCCCCTTTTTCTGTATCACAGACCCTTAAATGGTCGTCAGAAGCCTTGTTACAGTTTTACAAAGCATTCCTAAAAATCAGTAACCAGGCTAGACCCATGGTCTGATCGCTGACGTGATCACCAGTCAGGGTTTCATAGTAGTATTGACAATTTCAACTGAAATTCTCCCTGAGTTTTACAAGCTTTTAACACTCTTAAGAAATAGTGTGATGTATAAATAATATCCCCATTCCCAGCAATTTAAATTTATTATACAAAGGTGAAAATATGGTTGTACATTCATGTGCTTTGTACCTCGTTTAAACTTGTACCAATTTACTCTGATTATGGTAATGAGAAAGCTGAGTCTATGTTGGTATTTCGGATCAGTGGAAAGCTTTTTTCTGGGCAAGAAGACATTAATTTAGCTGTTGAGAAATGGCATGCTCAAACATTGCCTAACAGGAGGAGTTCCAACTTGTTCAAACTCCTTACATTATACGTTTGAATGTGTTTTGGAATCAAAGTGAGGTGAATAATACTTTTGGCAACTACCTGAACCATAGGTGGGTACAATCCTGACCTTTGCTCGATGGAATTTGATATAAGAAGTCTCAGCGTATGGCATTTTTCTTGAGTCAGCACAATTTCAAGGTAGGGAAAATCATTTGGCTTCTTTTGTAATTCTTTGTGGAATGCAGGAGATCTCAGAATCTGTTCTAAGTTATCTGTGGTACTAAGGCTTTGGGGCACAGAAAGGACCAAAAAAGAGAGAAATAAAGATTTGTCCAGAGACTCAGGGAAGATTAATGTGTGTTTGCACTGGGAGGTGGTATTGGGGTGATGGTCACCATGACACCAAAGGCAAAGAGACCAGACAATATCTAGGATTAGAAAGAGAACTTCTTGTAATCAAGGTTCTAACGCTTGAAAGGAAAGGAACAGATATGATGGATAACTTATAAGTAGATTCAGCTGTCCTTGAGTGTAAGCAGCATGAAGTAATTTTTGTTGATTGCAAACTGTGTGCCATAATGTGATACAGATTATTTAGATATTATTACTTAATTTTCCCAAACATCATGTGAAGTAAGCATTATCATCCCTCCATACAGTTCAGAAAACAGTTTGGAGGCCTTAAATAACTTGTCCTAGTTCATACACATAAAATAATAGATCTGGAGTTTGAACACAGGTCTCTCTGACATCAAAAGCCTATGTTTGTGTTGTTGTTGTTGCTGTTTTTAGATATATACTTCCCTGATGATATACTGTTTACAGATAATAAAGGAAAGGGAAAAGTTAAGAAGATATCTGACACATTAGTTGTGCATATGGTGTGAGGTAGGAACTACAGCTTAATTTCATTCCTGACTGATATCCAGTTGAGTTGTACAGTATTTTAAAAATTAAAAGAACACTTTATCATATAATGTATTGTCAAATATATTTCATACCTATTTTTAGAAATTCTATTCCATTCTACTTCATATGTCTATAGGCATGCCAATACCATACTCCTGGATTACTCTGGACTTATGTTTTAGTAACTGGAAGGGCAAGACCCTCCATTATTCTTCATATTCATTCATTTGAATGCTACTAGGCATTTGTTCTTCCTTATCTAGGTTAAGATCATTTTACTCAATTTAAAAAAATGATGTTCTAATTAAAATTGTGAATCTGTTTTAATTTACATAAAATTTAATTTATGTTACTTTTGAAATAAAATTTAGAAAATCTTCTTTTGTGAGAAAAATACTATGCCTTTTCATGTATTCATTTCTCATTTTTTGTCCTCTAATAAGATTGTATAATTTTTTTTTCAGTTGAATCATTCCTGTTAAAATTATTACTAAGGATTTTTTTGACTTTTTAAAATTTTAGTGACTAGAAAAATTGTTTCCGTTTTTATCTCTGGTTGTTAGGCTAAATAATTCTACTGAAAAGATAAAATAATTAAAGTCATAGGAAAGTCAAAACTCATAAAATTACACGATTATCATATGTAGTTTATTATATATCAATTATACCTTAGCAAACTGTATAAATCATTTCATTCACAGTATTTTTATCCTAAGTGTCCATGAAAATATTTCAAATCAAGACAAGAAAACTAAACACAATTGTTTTAAAAATATACACATATTTTACTACATAACATTTAAAGCATTATGGCAAATTATGCCATAGAAAAATCAGTAACAAAATGTGAGTTTGGAAACATAGTTATAATATACAAATTAATAAAATATTAATATATAAAATATGTATTAAAATTTTAAATTAATTAAAATTAATTCATACATATTAATTAATTAATTCTTACACATTAATTCTTTAAAAAAAGCCAAACAACTAAATGCAATTATGGACACAGAATAAAATTAGGAGAATAATACAACAGCAGAGACTTATGCCCAATATATATAAAAGTATGTTCCTACTTATTGATTTTTCAACTAAATGCAAATTAAACTCATAATGGGACATTATTTTATACCCTTCTGGATGACAAAATATTTTTGAAGTGGTGTATTTTGAGGGTATAGATTAAAAATATATTCTCTCGTATTACTGCAGGAGAGTGGATGGTAACAGACTTTCGGAAACATGGTCTAACATATCACTGATATGTTAAAAAAGAAACACATATAATGTATTCTTTGACAATCTACTCCTCAGAATTAAAAGCCCTGTTGTGTAAATAGTGCTTTATATATATTGTATAAATGTGTAGACTCTATATAATTATCACTCATACATATGGATATATACATATACACGTATATATATGTAATCATTGGTAGTGATAGCAGAAAACGTGGGGCCACATGAAAACACATCATTAAGGAAGTACGTAAACAAACTATGAAATATGCATGTACTTGAATGTTATGTAACAAAACAATGAGTTATGTCTATACTGCCTGACTTTGGCATGCCAATTTAGTCATGAAATATAATATTTAAAATAAACTGCACATAACGAAAGGGTACAATTTGATAACTTTTGAGATATGTATACATCCATGAAACCAATAATACAGTCAAGATAATGAATGTATCCTTCACTACCAAATATTTTCACCTGCCCCTTTGTAATTCCTCCATCTTGCCTTTCCCCACCCCTTCCATCCCCAGGCAACCATGAGCCAGCTTTCTCCTCCCTGTAGATCAGTTCAAAATTTTTGGAATTTTATGTGAATGGAATCATACAGTTTTTACTCTTTTTGTCTTGCTTCTTTCACTCATTATAATTATTTTGCAATTCATCCATGCAAGTGTATTCGAGTTCTTTTCTTTTTATTGCCAAGTATTCCATTATATGAATACAACCCAATTTGTTTATCCATTCACTTATTGGTGAACATTTGTTTCCAATGATTGGCTATTACAAGTAGAGCTTTTAGGAATATTCATGGACTCATCTTTGTGTGGATGTGTGCTTTCATTTCCTTGGGTAAATACCTACAAAGGGGAAGACTCAATCGTATAGTAGATGTATGTTGGACTTTATAGAAAACTGACAGGCTGTTTTCAACAATGATTGCATCAATTTACATTCCCATCAACAGTGTATTAGAGTTGTAGTTTCTTCACATTATCACCAACACTCGTTGGAGTCAGTCTTTTCAATTTTAGCCACTCTAATAGGTATATAATTGTGATTTTCTTTATAGTCCCTTAATGACTCATGATGTTCACTATCTTTTTCATGTACTTATTTACTATTTGAGTATCTTCTTTGATGAGTGTTTGATCTAATCTTTTGCCCATTTTTTGATTGGGTTTTTTTGTCATTTTATTATTGAGTTTTGAGAATTCTTGTTAGGTTCTGTACTTTTAAGTAAACAAAAAAAAGATGTATATACTATGTACTCATTTAATGAAGAATATTATGGAAGGATACACTTTGCTGTTCACATTGTTTACCTGAGGATTTGGAAATATTGAGAGAGGAGATGAGAAAAAAGAGAGGGTCAATGCCAGAAAAAATGTAAACTATGTCCAAGAGAAAAAAACAATGAGGCATTATACGAAAACAATTATGTAAACTTATAAAGAAGCACATGAATAAATGATCACCAAAATGTTTATGGCGGTTATCTCAAGATGGTGCAATGTTAGGTGATTTTTACCTTTCCTTTATATTTTAATATGTCGTTTGATATTTTTAAATTTATGTAATTGCAAAGTCAATTTTCATTGTTAACAAAACTGAATATTAATGAAATTAAAGGTCTGGGTCGCTGGAGGATAGCAGTGCTGGAGGGAGAATACAAATTTGGTTTTGGATACCCGTGGGACCTGAGAGAAGACCCTGGGGTCTTATGTGGGCAGCACAGCATGACTGCTCGAGTGGGGCTTCTGCTTATTGCCTTTCACTACTGTAAGGGAAGAAAGCTTAGAGACAAAATTATCATAGAAGCACTAAATATTCACCTAATTTTCCTGCTTATGCATTGAGTCCTCCATTTTTTAATGAAGATTTCAGGAAATTGGTGACTATTTACTCTGCAGATTCAAAAGAGTGCTGCCTCTGTGAATTTTGGGCCCTCAAATGCTGGATATTCCTCTCCAATCAGATCTTTAATGTCTATAACTAGGATAAGTGCTTGCATTCAGGTGATTCATTTGCCAACCTTTTTAGTGACTCATTTGTTTGATTAAAAAGCTCAAGAGAGCTTTTTCTTAGACACCATGGTGATAGCTAGTTTTAAGAAGTTAAATAAATACCAAAATGCAACCATGGTTTTTGGGTGTTTCCTTAAATTTAACTATGTAATAGAACATCTTAAACATGAATGCAACATCTAAAAATCCTACAATCTCCTAACTGAAAGTGACTGAAAGGTCAACCTGCCCAACTATAAGACTGAAAATTCTGCAAATATTTACTGAGGACCTAGATATAGTAGCTCTATTATAGGCATTTGGGATAATTCTGTGACCAGAATCATATAGTCTTTAATTTTCTTATTTGATAATGTTGTGGGTGCAGAATAGGAAGAGAAAAGTGGAAAATAAATTTGTAAATTACTAAACAATTTCATCATATCATATGTTGGAAGGAGGTAAGTGCTATGGGGAAAACAGATCAGGAAGAGGGGACAGTTGGTACAAAGCCATAATGTGAAATTGTGTGTTTAGGATCAGGAAGAAAGCCAATGTGGCTGGAGTCGTGTGAGAGAGTGATAGGAGATGGGGCAGAGGAGGAAGGGTAGGGGATTTCTTAGAAATGTAAGCAGTAGTAAGACCTTTGGCTTTTGCTCCAAGAGAGATGAAGTGTCCTTGTAGGACTTTGAACAAAAGAATGGCATGATTGGATTTCTGTTTAGAATGGCTCATTCTGGCTTCTGCTCTGTGAATCTACAACAGGGGACAATGACAAAAATAGAAATAACAGACAGGAGGTTATTTGTGACCATGGCAGCTAAGATCAAATATGTAGAAGAAGAGATGCGAAGAAGGGATCAGAATCTAGACATATTTTAAATGAAAGCCAATATTATTTACTAATATTTTGGATGTGAGATAAACAAGAAAAGGGAATCAGTATTTTTTTGCCTGAACACCTAGAAGGATGAAAGACCGTAGGTCCTTGAAGAGAGAAAGAGAAAAGTGGAGAGTGGAGCACCAGCCACTAAACACTTTCCCTAAAAAGTACAACATACATTTTATTGGTCAAAGTACATTGTGCAACCATACTAGTATTAAGAGGAAGGGGAACTAAGGCAACTTTATTTTCCAGGAAAGAGAGGGGGGCCAGATATCAATGAAGAGAAGTAATGCTTGCCCCAGGGACTGTACTGCAGGTAATAACAGACTTGGTAATTTTATTTTATTTTATTTTTGTGAGGAAGACCAGCCTGAGCTAACATCCGTTGCCAATCCTTCTCTTTTTTGCTGAGGAAGACTGGCCCTGGGCCATCCATGCCCATCCTCCTCTACTTTATATGGGACGCCGCCACAGCATGGCTGACAAGCAGTGGGTCAGCTGGCGCCCGGAATCCGGACCTGCGAACCGCGAACTAAACTGCTGTACCACCGGGGCGGCCCCCAGACTTGATAATTTTAAACCGTCTGTCCTAAGCAAATGAAAAGGCTGATAAAATAGAAAAAAATCCACAATTATGCTGGAGCTAATTAGAAAACAAAGAATTAGAAGGCAAAGGTCTGGCAAAAACCAGAAATATAAACACACATATTCTGCTAAGTTTGCTGATTTCTAAAGAGGTTTTTTAAGGAGCAGTGCATTTAACAGCCATGAGTGGTTAGGATTCTAACTCTCTTCAAAGGGAGAGGCAGCAATAAATTCCTCAAGCTTTGTGTTAACGCTCAACACGTGGAAATGTAAACATGAAGTAGATGCTCCATAGGGCCTGAACTGGCCTTAAATATTTTAAATAATCTTAAGTCCTGTAACTGAATTTAGATGGCTCTGAACATGCCCCAAGAACCTGAAAAAGGAAAATATTTTCTAGAGGAATATTACATGTTTTTAGGCCTCACATTAAAAAAAATGTATTTTTCAAGTGAAATTTTCAAAATAAAATAACAAAATTCCCTGACCCATAATGAGACAAAAAAGTATGAATGACCATCAAGAGAAACAATAGGTAATGAATACAGATCAACAAAGTCTACACATACTGGAGATCAAGATACAATTTTACAATATCTGCTTAGTATGTTCAAGGACAAAAAGAAGAATATTTAGAATTTCAAAAGGTAAAACTGTTAAATGGACATAGAATATTCAGAAAAGAACCAAGTAAAAATAGTAAAAATTAAAAACTTAATTAACAAAATAAAAAAAAAATGAAAGGTCTAATAATAGATTAGACAGAGCTCATGAGAGAATTAGAGAACTAACAGATAGACTAAAAGAAAAATATACAGAATAATTGATAAGAATTTTACAACACTAATGAAAAACATCAACAAAAATTTCAAGAATTTCTATGAACTCCATGGTGGAGAAATAAAAAGGAATTCACATCCAGGCATGTCCAAGTGTAATGAAAACCAAAAGCAAAGGGAAGAAATTAATAAGATGCCAATAAATGAAACAAAGAAGAAAAAATCAGACTTGCAGCTGATTTCTCAAGAGGAAAAATTGAAGCCAGAATATAATAAAATGGTATCTTTAGTCTGCTAAAAGAGCTTACTGCCAATGTGAATTCTATACTCATCAAAATTATCCCCCATGAACAAATGTGAATCAATGACGTCTCCTATAAAGAAAACTAAAAGAATCTGTCACCAGATGGCCTGCACTAAAAGATGTATTAAAGGGTTTTCTACAATCAGAAGGAAACTACTCCCAGATGAACATGCAGGAAGGAATGAAGAACAGTAAAGAGGTTAAGAATGTGTGTAAATCTAAATGAATATTACTTGTATAAAACAACAATGATAACACTCTCTGGGGTTTCAAATACATACATAAAGTATTGATGTACACAACAAATATAACATACTTGTGGGAAGGGCATAAATGGAGTAAATGGAATCCAAGGATCTTGTATCATTATAGTAGAGGGAGAGAGTAAAAACAAACATTAAACAATGATACATTACAGAGGCATGCCTTATTCTTCAGAGTACTTTCTGAAAAATAACAAAGAATAAAAAAAATGAAGCTAATACAGATGGGAATCAGCTAATAAAAAACTACTTAGTCAAATCAAAATAAAGCAAGAAAGAAGAGAAAAAAGTAATAAAACAAGCAAAAAATTCTAGCATACATATGAATATGGTTGGGTTAAGAAGAAATAAACCAGTGATTACATTAAGTATAATTAAATATTCCAGTTAAAAATACAGATTATCAGTTCAAATTGAAAATTAACTTTAAGGTACATAATGGGGAAATATTTATAATGAAAAACTCATAAATATTGATAAGAAAATAATGGAAAATATACTCCATGCAAAACATAACCAAAGGAAACTAGAACAGCTATATTAATTTTAGAACTTGTAGATTTTAAGAAAGGCAGATTTTACTGATTAAAATGGTCAATTCACCTGGAATATATAACAAGTCTAAATGTATATGAACTTAACACAGCCTCAAATGTGTGTGAGGCAAATTTGACAGGAGTAAAATTAGAAATGCACAAACTCACAATCGTAGTGAAAGATTTTAATACACATCTCTCCATAATAAATTCAATAAGACAACAACTTAGCAAAGATATATAACATATGAAAAATAAGAATATCAAACTTGATCTGACAATTGTGAAGATTCATGCACTAAGTACAGGACAAATACATTTCCAGTGTATGAAATATTTATTTCAAAAATATATTATAGGCTAGAATTTTATAAAAAGCAAGTCTAGTACTTCAATATCATAAAAGCCATATATAAAAAGCCTACAGCTAACATCATGGTCAATGGTCAAAAGGTGAAAGCTTTTCCTCTAAGATCAGGAACAAGTCAAGGGTGCCCACTCTCACCACTTCTATTCAACATAGTACTGGAAGTCCTAGCCAGAGCAATTAGTCAAGAAAAAAGAAATAGAAGGCACTCAGATTAGAAAGAAAGAAGTAAAACTGCCTCCATTTGCAGGTGACATGAGTCTCTCTATATAAAAAAACCCTAAAGACTTCACAAAAAACAACTATTAGAATTAATAAACAAATTGAGTAAAGTTGTAGCACACAAAATCAGTATACAAAAATCAGTTGTATTTCTAAACAATAAAAACAATCAGAAAAAGAAATTAAAAAAAGAATCCATTTACAATTGCATCAAAAAGAATAAAAAGATAGGAATAAATTTAGCCAAGGAGGTGAAAGACCTGTATACTAAAAACTACAAGACATAGATGAAAGCAACTGAAGAAGATGCAAAAAAATGGAAAGATATCCTGTGCTCATGGATTGGAAGAATTAGTATTGTTAAAATCTCCATAAGCTGAAAGCAATCTATAGATTCAATGTAATCCCCCCCCCAAATTCCAATGGCATTTTATAACAGAAATAGAAAAAAAAACAAACCCTAAAATTTCTATGGAAAAATCCCAGAAGAGCCAAAAAAGACAAGAGAGAAAAAAAAAAAAGACCCCAAATAGCCAAAGCAACCTTGAGAATGAGCAAAGCTGAAGGCATCATGCTTCCTAATTTCAAACTATACTATAAAACTATAGTAATCAAAACAGTATGGTACTGGCATAAAAACAGACACATAGACCAATGGAACAGAATAGAGAGCCCAGAAATAAACCTATGAGTATATGGTCAATTGATTTAAGACAAAGGAGCCAAGAATATACAACAGAGAAAGGACAGTCTCTTCAATAAATGGTGCTGGGAAAACTGGATGGTCACATGCAAAATAATGAACCTGGACCGTTATCTTACACCAAACACAAAAATTAACTCAAAATGGATAGAAGACTTGAACATAAGACCTGAAACCATAAAACTCCTGGAAGAAAACATTGGAGGTAAGCTCCTGACACAGGTATCGGCAATGATTCTTTTGGATTTGACACCAAAAGCCAAGGCAACAAAATAAAAAATAAACAAGCGGGACTACATCAAACTGCAAAGCTTCTGTAAATACAGCAAGGAAACCATCAATGAAATGAAAAGGCAACATACAGAGTGGAAGAAAATATTTGCAATCATATATCTGATAGCAGGTTAATGTTCAAAATATATAAAGAACTCACACAACTCAATGGAAAACAAAACAAAACAAACAATCCAATTAAAAATGGGCAGAGGATCTGGATGAACATTTTTCCAAAGAAGACATACAAATGGCCGACAGGTACATGAAAAGATGTCAACATCACTAACCATCGGGGAAATGCAAATCAAAACCACGATGAGATATCACCTCATGCCTGTTAGACTGGTCGTTATAAAAAAGACAAGAGATGACAAGCGTTGGTGAGGAGGTGGATAAAAGGGAAACCTTGTGCACTGTTGGTGGGAATGTAATTGGTGCAGCCACTATGGAAAACAGTATGGAGGCTCCTCAAAAAACTAAAAATAGAACTACCATATGATCCAGTAATTTCACTTCATGGGTGACATGCAGATAATGACAAAGCCCACCTGACAGGACTGGCAGGAGGCTAAGTAGAGAGTATGTGACATTGCTCACAGCAGAGCCCGGCAGGTAACAATGCTCGAGAAGTTTGGTTAGTGTCAGTGTAATTCTCCCATGCAGCAGTTAATATGAATTCACTTGAGACATGTGCTTCAAATAGGTAAATTTAAAGCGATGCATAAAGTGTTGTGTGGACAAATCACATAGCACGATATCTTTTAGTTCAGAAATCAGGAAACTTTTTTCTGCTGAGGGCCAGATAAGAATAGTTTTGACTCTGTGGGCATGAGGTCTGAGTACTCGGCTCTGTCGTTGCAGCCCAGAGCAACCCAGAGACTCTGTGTCACACAGAGATTGTTCAGGGTAGGTGTCTCTGCTCATCTCTCTGCTCACGTTCACCTCTCAGGTTTCTTGCCTGTATATTTGAGATAAATATGCCTGGGACACCAGGTTCTGGTGAGAACTAAAAGGGACACTTCACAGAAATATCTGGCAGGGTTCAGAGCGCATCCTAGTTGCTAGGCAACTGCTAGTTAGTGTCTCTCTTTTCCTTTATCTGCGAGTGGTCCTGATCTGTAAACAGAGCATAGAGCATTCTGGAGACATTCTAGTTTCTTTTTTTTTGTTTTTTCTTTTTCTTTGTGAGGAAGACCAGCCCTGAGCTAACATCCGTCGCCAATCCTCCTCTTTTTGCTGAGGAAGACTGGCCCTGGGCTAACATCTGTGCCCATCTTCCTCTACTTTACATGGGACGCCGCCACAGCATGGCTGACAGGCAGTGCATCCGCGGGCGCCCGGGATCCAAACCCGCGAACCCTGGGCTGCCAAGCGTGAACTAAACCGCTGCGCCACCGGGCAGCCCCTCTAGTTTCTTTTTAAGGTGACAGAGAAACCTGCTCTTGGTCTTAGAAAGATTTCCACCAAAAGTGATCAAAATTAGTCTGAACATTCAGAGAGGGAGGCTTCAGTCATCAGGAATATGGGCTTCTCCAGAGTGTTTTTTTCCCCATGATTCCAAGTAAATGAGACATTTTATTCCTGAGGCTGTGAAATTGGACTGGCAGGCTCATGAAATTAATCTTGCTATGGATCCGCCAAAGTGTTGGCTTTCAGGTTCTTAAGTGTTTTCAAGCCCCATCACAAGGTGTCATGTGAGTTCTTGTACTTTATAAGTCATGAAACAGAGTCCCTAATTCTGCAGAGACCAGCAATTGTCTTTCAGCTTCCCTGGCCCTGTGGTCACAGCCAGGTTCTTGCTTGAGTCCTAGTTCTGACAAGAATCAGGACAATTCAGTGGAATTAGAACATTCTGGTTCCTTTATCTGATCAGCCCACACATACCTCATTGATGGCAGGAGGCCTTGGGTTAAATAACCCCTCAGCTTCTCATCTACCTTTGCTTCTTGAATCCTTTTTGACAAGCCTTTCAAAGGTGCAGATGAGTGAATCTATCAGGAAGCATGGAGGGGGGTTGCTAGCCCTTGGTTGTGCACAGCCATCCTAAGGTTGTCCCATGGTCCCTGGGTGGGATGAGGCATCCCTTCCTCTGAATTCTCTGACGCATGACTTAGACATCCGTGGTGTGGTCTGCACGTAGCAGGCAAATCAGAATTCTGAGTCATATCAGCACGTAGAAGCAACAGCATGCAACATTAGCTGCAGGATTGGTTTGGAATGTCAGTAATTTCTCACCATCCCTGGCAGGCTGACGGTCTCTCCCCAGTCCCTGTGTTCACATTTCCCTGACCTTGCTAGCAAAGGCAAACTGGGAACTGAGCCTTCCATTCAGGATTCTGATTCTCTTGTGCATTAGGCTGCCTGCTCCTCCCCAGGCCCCCAGGCAAGCACAGGCCCCAGATCGTTGTCTGCTGTCCTTGTGGTCCAAAGCCTCGAGCAAAAGAGAAAAGCACCTCAGGTGGAGTGAGAGGGAAGCTATGTCGGCTTCACCCTCTCCCTCTCAGCTTTCTCTGGCTTCTCCATCACTTCCTGTCTTCTTCCCAGAGTCATTCTTGTCCACATCACCATCCTTTTCTCTCCCCAGCTCGTCCTCTGGGGCCCCAGCCAACTCCTCTCTGGGAAGCAATACTCGAGGTGCAGGACTCAGGTTGGAACTCCGAAGGGCCCACTGGGCAGGGGCTGCCTGAGTTGGGATGTGTTCTCATCCATGACTGGGAATGATGCCATAGCATTGTGTAGGTTATAGTTAATTCAAGCATATTCCACCCAACAGGTACGAGCTTCCAGTTATGAGATGAATAAGTCCTGGGGATGTAACAACGTGCAGCATGGTGACTATGATTAACAATACCGTATTGCATATTTGAAAGTTGCTAAGGGAGTAGACCTTAACAGTCCTCATCACAAGAAAAAAAATTGTAACTCTGTGTGATGATGGATGTTAATTAGACTTATTGTGGTGATCATTTCACGGTATATACAGATATCAAATCATTATATTATACACCTGAAACTAAAATCATGTTATATTCTTATGTGTCAGTTATACCCCAATAAAAATAAATGAATAAAAATAAAAAAAGAGAAGGGTTAAAAAGAAAAGAAAGCATGTTCACTGAGCACCTGTCATGCATGAAGTCCAGTGCTTGGTACAGAGGAGAGAGAAACAAAGACTTGGCCTCAGGCTTCAAAGACCTCTCACTCTAACAGGGGGAAGATGGTGTCAGCTGGCAGTGCTACTGCCATGTGACAAGTGCAATCAGAGGCCAGGATGAAGCTCAGTGAGAGCAAAGGAGCAAGTGATTGCTCCCACCAATGGCAAAGCAGAGTGAAAGAGGGAGAGCTTCAGAAAAGAGGCGATGCTGGCAGTTCTCTTAGGAGGATAAATGGACAGAGAAGGTGGTATGGGTTTACCGATGTGAGCAAAGACACAGAGGTGTGTAGTGTGGAGAGAACGAAGAATGTGGGGGAGATTGGATGGAGAGGATAGGAGGTCTTCATCCTTCACCACCACCCTGAGGAATCCTGGGAGTTAGCTGTGTAAGCAACAGAGATACGTCATAGAGGTTATTGAATGAGTGAATGAATCAGTGAGTGAATGAAATTACCTGTGACAATTAGGCTGATCCTACATTAAAAATAAAATTCTAGGTTTTTAACCTGGAGAGATTTGAAGTTTCTGTGTTCTGAGCATAAATGCATAAACTTAATACATTTAGGCTTGAATTCTTTCTGGAATGAAAATTATCATTTACTTCCTAGAAAATGGTAAAACCTAATTGGAGAAATAGTCCCAACATTATTTCCTATTTAAAACTGCTCGAATATCTTGAATATTTTAATGATCTATTTAGCTACACCTCAATTTTTCCTTATATGAATATGAAGTAGCTTTAAATAGAGACACACTACAACGTTTTTTAAATGTTTATACAGACTAAAAGACAGAAGTGAAATGGGTTGAAAAGTAACTAATGGCTACTAGTCTTTGAATAGACATTATATGTATAACATTATAGTTGCAACTTCACATTTTCAAAGAAGTCTGCAATGTGGGCATTTTATACACCAGGGCTCCCTAATGGTACGCAAATCACTTGGCAGCACCCTCGCTCTTCCCACTGCAGCACCCCCCCTCCCAGCATCACTGAGAAGTCAACAACACAAGTTTGATGTTGACAATAAAATTTAAATGAACTTTATAGCGGCCAAAGCAAAGAGGAAAAATCCATGCTTATCATACAGCTTTTCCCCAAGAACCTTCCACAGAACTCTAAGCCTGAAAAGCGTTTTGCAATAAAGAGGGCTCTGTTTGTCAAATAATTTGGGGGATACCTGCCCTTTCCAGTGGAACTTCCCAAGTACCTCAGAGGCTTGATGACTCAGAGCTACTTCTCAGGTACATCGGGATTAACCTCGTTTATCCCAGGATCTGCCAAATGTGCGTAACCACAGAAGGCCTTTTTTCAAACCAACATCTTAAATCTCTCACAGGACTAATAATAACTAAAACACATTTCATTAAATGCTGATGAAGTCAGAGGAATCATGTCAGGTCACTAGGAGAAGGATGGTCACTCAGCCATTTCCTGGCAGAGTTCTGGGTGGATTTGGGGTGGTTCTATAAATAAGGTGGTAGAGGATAACATATTTAATACAAATTTCATTAAAAAGAATGCAGAAATAGTCTATGTGAGATACTGTTAAATCTACATGTGATATTTTAAAATCATAAATCGGTGAATGCAGTTTTAATAAGAACAAAGTAATAATAATCAGATCTGCAGTTTGAGCATATACTGGCTTTTTTACTTAATCTGTCAGATGGAGAACAATATTTTTCCCAAAGTACAGTCTGATATGCTTGGCGTATGTAAGTTCACAGTCAAATGGACCCGCTGAGCTTCTGCTCATTCATTTTGATTTAATGACACTTCGTTGAATCAAAGGAGAAGAGTTTATGAAAATATTCCCTTCTTACCATCTCTCCTCAAAGTTCACTGGACTCCAGAACATGCTGCTATCCAAACACTTCTAAAACAGGAAAGTTTCATGTGTTGTTTGTACTTGATTCAGAAACATGATGATAGCATCTTCCTTGAAGTACTTGTGCAGTTGACAATTAGGTGGAGACGAGTTTGGCAGAGCCTGTTTCTGGATTCTCCAATCCAAAAACGTGTTCAAAAACATTTTAACTATTTCAGCGGACTCAAGATACTGCCAGCACTTTCTTTTTTCTTTTTCTAACTCCGCACCTGTTTTCTGACTCAGCCCTTCCATTTGGTTGAAGAGAATGTGGAGGAAACTGAATCATGCTTGAACACTGAGATTCTAGCTCTGAAAATAGCTATACCATGGCAGAGAGACCTTGACAAATTTTCCACGAGCGTGCACAAGACTCAGGCTTACCACGGTTCACCACTGGGCAAGACCTTCGCAAACTGGCATGAGCTTGAGATTATGTTCATCTATAATGTCCACACAGGTGGGTATTATTGAACTCTCTTGGGACATATCCAGGTATTGTTGCTGACATGGAGCACAGATACTGAAACTCCCTCCCTTAGCTGGAGCTGAACACGTGCTGGGCAAGTTGTTTTTGGTACAGATGAGAAAGTGAAGGCTTCGTCTGGAGAATTAGCACTGTGTCCTAGTCTAACCAAATAGCATAGAACATGGAGAGTAAGAGATCTGGGCAGGGAATGGGGGAGTGTTCCATTGACAAAATATCACCCATTCTCAAATACTTGATAGGATAGAACAGTGGTCAACTGGAGATGGGAAATATATTGGAGGGTGCAAATTCAGAAAAGGTCGCAGAGGAGTCTCCCCATTTTCACCAAGTCTACACACATGGTCGGGGCTTGCTGGCAGATGTACAGGTTCTATGAGGGTTACTTGGAAGAATGAGTCAAGGATTCAGGCCTTTTGTCTTTCAAAGATTGGCTTAATTTTCATTCCTTTTTTTGTACAATCTACAAACATTTATTGAACACCTATTGCATCCATGCACTGGATCAGGCACAGGAAATACAACTGATGAATGAAAGCTGGCCCTTATTTCCAGAGTTTATAGACTAGTGGAAATGTGTCAAGTATAGTCCAGGATGATATATTTTACTCTCTGAACAAGAACATGGACACTTAAACTGAGGCCCCATCCAGCCTTATAAAAGTCCAAGGTTATTTCCAAGAGGAAGTGAAGTCTAAGTTGGGAATGTGAAACTGGAAGGATAAGTAGAAGGAAGACAAGGAAAAAGGTGACCAGGTGTGTGGGCAGGGGTGTCAGGAGAAGAAGTCCTGTCACAAAGGCAGTGTCTAGAGGCCAGAGGAAGAACCTGTCCCAATGAGGGAACTGAAGTAATTCCATCTGAAGGAGTCTGGCCTTCACTGAGAGAGTGACTGGAGTAGCTGAAAGGATTCAAGTCATGGAAAGGCATTGCAAGCTAATCAGCTCCATGCATGCTGTGCTCCGGTTACAACCAGCATTCAGTGTCATTATTATGGGTTTAATTGGGTCTCCCCCAAATGTGTATGTTGAATTCCTAACTCCCAGTACCTCAGAATGAGATTGACCTTACCTAGGGTCATTGCAGGTGTAGTTAGTTAAGACAAGGTCATTAGAGTGAGACCTAACCCAATATGACTGGTGTCTTCAAGAAAAGGGGAAATTTGGACACATGGCATGCACACATACAGGGGGAACACCACATGAGGACAAAAGCAGAGATTGGGGCGATGCTTCTACAAGCAAGGAATGCCAAAGATTGCCAAAAAACCACCGGAAGCTGGGTGGAAGGCACGGAACAGATTCTCCCGCACAGCCTTCAAGAGGAGCCAACCCTACCAATACCTTGATCACAGACTTCTGGCCTCCAGAACCATGAGAGAATAAATTTCTGTTTTTAAAGCCACCCAGTATGTGCTGTTTTATGGCAGAGCCAGGAAATGAATATAATCATTAAAAACATCATTCTCATGCTTGCTTCTATATACTCTATACTCTTTTTGTATGTATCCAATGCCCACTCTTCCCTAATCTGCCTGGAGACTTCTTCATCTTCAAGATCCAGCACAGGATCTCTTCCCTGAAGTCCTCACCAGCCCACCCAGACAGACTATTGTCTTGTATATTCCCAGTGTACATAACTCCCTCTGTTTAAAGCATTTAACACCCTATTGTGCCATTACTTGTGTCTTTACCTCTGAAGCCAATCACCTGGGGGGTAGGGGCTGCAACTTATTTTCTCTAGTCCTGCTCTTGATCTTAGAGAAGGATGAAGTGTTGACACCAGGAAGTGTGTGTTAAGTAAATCATCTGGAAATTCATGAAAATTTTGTCTCCTCCTCTTCTCTAATGCATGAAGGTCATCTCCTGGAGCTGGTCATGGAACATAGTTGTTCCTTTGTCTGAGGTCACTGGAGGCCGTGTGATCCAGAGGATGCCCTGCAACTTTGTTATTTCAGCTGATCTCAGAAGGCACTGATGAGCGAGTGGGTGTGGATGCAGGTACTGCTTCTGCTCACTGCCGTCACCTCACCACTGCTGGCTTCCTGTTTAGTTACACATTTTCCTCTCAACTTTAACAAAACAAAACAAAAAAATGAATACAAGCATTTAAGGGTGGCATTCGCTGGTGGCAATCTTATAATTGGCTAAAAGAACAATTCATTTTTCAGGAAAGGCCACAAATGAGGGTGACTTTGAAGTAAAATCAGTAGAACTTGCTAAATAATTCGATATAGATTCCAGATGTGGTCAGATTTGTCTCTAAGCGTTAAATAACTGGAAACTTGGAGCATATTGGCACCAAATAAAAAAGACACCGACTTTCTAAAAAGCATGCACAGCTTCTCTGAGTCCCTGTCTAGCTTCTTACCTCGCTAACCAGCCACCCTTACTCTTCAGACACACAAGATCACCTAGACACTCTGGGCTCTTTCCTTCCACTGTGCTGTTCCTTCTGCACAACACTTCCTGCCCTTCTTGGCTATCTGGAAAGCTCCTACTTACCACACACTGTCTCACCCCTACATCCCCTCCTTTTGATGGAGCTCCCTCTTGCTCTTTCTTCTTGAGTGGAATCACTCTCCCACTCCATCCTACCATACAGTGATGCACACCACACCACACATGGACTGTTCACCCATTTCTTCATCTCCCACTAGGAAGTTCTAAACCAATAGATATAAGAGACAAACAGAAGTAAAAAACACCAGCTTGTTGCAGGTAATGCTGGATTGTCAAAACAAATAGTTTTCCTGCCCACTTCCTCCTAGACAGAATGTATGCAGCTGTCTGTAACTGCAGACTTCTGTTCAGGGGCTAAGCCTGCCTAGGGGTTTGCCAAACCAAGGAGGCAAAAGTAGAAAGATCAACAGGTTCAGCTTGAAGTCAGGACAACCACAAATTCTGGGAAGATCTGAGTTAATCATGAGATAAGCCATTCCCCAATCTTCTCCCACAAGAACCAGATATTGTGTGAGGGATAGAAAGGAGAAGTTTCCATGCTGACAATTGGAGAGGGCAGAGTTCTCGTGTTATGAGCAAGGGCAGGAGTGTGAGGGAGAAGGGAAAATATCCCTCCATAGTTCTGTTATTCTCTGCAAGAGAACCCTGTGTACCGCCTTCATAGAAATTACCACAATTTAAATTAAACTCTTTGGTATTGCCTACCTGCCATTACCTGTCTGCCTCCCAAGATGATAAACTCCCCAGGAGTGGAGATGATATCTGTTTTATTCATGAATTCACAAACTTGATTCTTAATAAGTATTCAATAATTCTTTTGTTAAATGAACAAGTGAATAAGAGCCAATGGTCAGAGGTGGAAAAAAGAATGCCCAAATGTGACCTCCAGAGAGACAAGGAAGAAAAGAGGAAGATCAGTGTTATTTATTATTCCAGCCCATGGGGCAAGTGTGTGAAAGAAGGAGTATCTTGAAGTGGACCGGTGTTGTGCCTGTTTCTGTGATGTGTTGAAGGACCAAGCTAAGTGACAGGGACAAGGCTTGGAATGGGACTGTCTCCAGTGTGACTGAGTTCTGTTATATAGTCATACAGTTATAAAGTCATGTGTCGCTTAATGACAGAGATACATTCTGAGAAATGAGTCATTAGGCGATTTTGTCGTTGTGCAAACCATCGTAGAATATACTTAAACAAATCTAGATAATATAGCCTACTACACACCTAGGCTATATGGTACTAATCTTGTGGGACCACCATCGTATACCCGTTCTGTCGTTGACCCAAATGTCGTTATCTGGCGAATGACTGTATTTGGTCTTGCTGCATTCTTTACGTAGGCTTCATCATGTCTGGATGCATTTACCATTCTGAGAAGGGACTTGAGAGCTCCCACTGGGCTCCTCATCTTGGCTGGACACGAGGCACTTCTATGGAGCTCATTAAAATGCAGGTGATGGCCCCACTTCAGGCCAGGATGAGAATCCTGGGGACACCAATGAGGAGATATCCACTCCCAGATTTCCCAAGTCTCTGACCTCCCCATCTCCCTTCATGTAACAAAGACACTTACAGACCATAGAATGGGTTCATTGTCTTTTCAATAAATCCTCAATATCCTCCAAAGAGGAGGAACTAATATCTTAGTTGCCTACCTGACTGTGGGAATTGAAGGAGACCATATTTTAGTAAATACCATGGGGACTAAATGCTTATTCAAAGTTTCTACAAACAAAAGCTACTTTTTTAGAGGCTGGCCTGGTGGCATAGCAGTTAAGTTTGCGTGCTCTGCTTCTGCGGCCCATGGTTCACTGGTTCAGACCCTGGGAGCAGACCTATGCACCACTCATCAAGCCATGCTGAGGTGGCGTCCCACATAGAGCAACTAGAAGGATGTACAACTATCTACTGGGACTTTGGGGATAAAAAAGGAGGAAGATTGGCAACAGATGTCAGCTCAGGGCCAATCTTCCTCAAAAAAAAAGAGAGCTAGTTTTCCAGAGTGAGAAAAAAGTGAACAGTCCTATTCTATAAAATTTCTCCTGAAAACATCCAAACAAGAGTTTCCTATAGCTGTTGTGTGCCATGGTGAAACAGGTTTTCCTCCAAAGCTCTCAGCAACAATCCGAGTCTGGTCCAGAGGAGAGAAGGCAGCAGGATGTTATTGAAATGCAACATGAGAAAAGGAGAGAGCTGTGTGAGAATTGGTTCAAGTTTCATCTTGGTTATAATTTGCCATGAGGTGTTGGGCAAATTCATGGCCCCACCCCGCTTCTCCATGTCCGTAAATCCCAAGGAGGAGGGAGGGCAAGTCATAGTGGGTTCAGTCCATGGTTTTCGGGGACATGCACAGAAACCTCGAGGAAATGAGGAAAAGGGGGAGCAGTTTGGCAGGACTCAACCCACCCCTGGAGCCAGCCCCAGCTGCTCTGTCCTTACCTGTGTTGTATATTGGCTTCCCATTTGAGATTTCACTTGAAGACAGTGTTCAGATACAAAATATAGTTTGCAACATTCAGGTAGATGTAGAGGTCCCTAACTGTACATTGGTCAGTCAGTCTTTCAGACATAACAGAAGCCGATTTCAAATTAGCCCAGGCAGGAAAGGTGATTTTTTAGTGGGACTCCAGCGTACTCATACAGCCAGAGGAAGAAGCTCAGGAACTACCACATCTAGGGTCCCCATAGATTGTGGTCAGGTACCCAGGGGCGTCTGCTTTCTCCTTTAGGGCATTTGAGGAGAAAGAGTTGGAGAAGATTTCCACTGATCCTGTCTGTAGCACGTACCTAACATTGGAGCAGACACTGTAGTGGCCTCCTGCCTTCCCTTGCAGCTGGGGAATCAGGGCTTGTGCTGCAGCAGCTGGAAGGTACTACAAGAGTAACTAACCTGTTGGCTACCAGTACCTGGACATTTCTAGAAAGAGGCTTCAAAGGGGCAGAGCCATAAGATCTCTGCAAAGAAGGAGCATATGATGATCCTTCATTTCTCCAACAGACTTTAAATAATTTCCAGTGGGCCTTAGATGCTCAGAATCAATTCTGAACTTTCTTTGTTCATGGGTGAGTAAGCAATGTTACCAACTTCATTTCTCCCTAACAGGTTACCATTTTCTGGTTTTGCTGTTGAGTTAAGCGTTGCCCTGAGTCTGACTCCACATTTCACATCTTTATCGCAGAAGTCCCGAGGTCAAGAGGTCAGTATTAGTTTCCTATGGCTGCTGTAACAAACTACTACAATTTTGTTTACTTAAAACAACACCCCTTTATCACAACAAGTTTCCATGGGCCAGACATCTAGGCACAGCATGGTTCACCACTTCTCTGTTTAGGGTCTCACAAGGTCAAAATCAGGGTGTAGGCCGGGTCATATTTCTTTCTTGAGGCTCTGGCAAGAATCCACTTCCACATTCACTCAGGTAGTTGCTGAATACAGCCCCCTATGGCTGTAGGACTGAGGTTCCACTTCCTTGCTGGCTGTCAGCTGGGAGCCTCTTTATGCCCCTTGGCCACTTGCATTCCTCATCACACTGCTCCTTCCATCTCCAAACCAGTAACATTGGGTAGAGTCATTTTCAAACTTCAGATCTCTCTCACTTCTCCTTCTGCCATGTTGCTTGGCCTCCAGACAGAGAAAGTTCTCTACTTTTAAGAGCAGAGGTGACTGGGCTCACCTGGATAATCCAGGATAATCTCCCTATTTTAAGGTCTGTAGCCTTAGTTCCATCTGCAAAGTCCCTTTTTGTTTGCAACATAATGTATTAGTCAGGGTTCTCCAGAGAAACAGAACCAATAGGAAACAGAATATATAGATGGATGGATATATAGAGAGAGATAGATAGATAGATAGATAGATGATAGGTAGATAGATAGATAAGAGAGAGAGAGATAGCAGAGAGAGAGCAGGAGAGAGAGATTTATTTTAAGGAATTGGCTCACATGATTATGGAGGCTTGGCAAGTCCAAAATATGCAGGGTGGACTGGCAGGCTGGAGATCTAGGGAAGAGACAATGTTGCAGTCCAGGTGCAAAGGCCCTCTGCTGCAGAATTCCCTCTTGCTCAAGAATGTCAGTTTTTGCTCTATTCAACCCTTCAACTGATTGGGTGAGACCCACCTACATTATGGAGGGTAATCTGATTTACTCAAAGTCCACCAACTTAAATGTTAATCTCATCCAAAAAACACTTTCACAGAAAAATCCAGAATAATGTCTGTGCAAATATCTGGGCACTGTGGCCCAACCAAGTTAACATATAATTAACCATTGTATATAACATATTTATAGGTCCAGGGACCAGGGCATGGATGTCTTTGGGGAGCTGCTGTGCCTACCACGAGATCAGGCACAAATTGCATCATGCCTAATGCTCACAGCGGTAGCACTTGGGACTTAGAATAACCCAGCTTGTTGGAACTATACACAGCCTACTGTTTAGCTGTACTGTTTTATTCTGACCACATGCTAGCCAAGACTTTCCAAAGATGGAAGAATTACCTCAAAGCAAGTAAGTCCCTAGCATCCCAAGTCTGTAGCTTCCTGTCACCCTTTCACCCCTTGAGGGAATGGTGAGATAAGGAAGTGACAGAAGCCCTGGGAAAAAGGAGACAGGGTCATTTTGAGGCCATATTGCATAGGTCCAGCAAGACAAGGTGAGTGGAATGGGGAGGGGACAAGTTGATTGGTCCCCAAACTGGAGGTTCTCTAGCTACACCACTTGCTGACCTCTCACTGCTCCTGGGGGGCCTGAGGCATCCCTGGCTCATCCTCTCTCTGCAGACCTGCCTGGGCCTGCTCTGAGGGCCACCCCCGTGACCCAGCAGCAGCATCATGAGGCCCTGGGGCTGTACATCTTACCCAAGACCCTTATTTTTGAAATGCCTACAAGAAAGCCACTCAGTCCAAGGCCCCTTACTGCTGGAGGCACAGTAATCCACTGGGACCCCAGGCACCACCTATTGTTCTCTCCTCATTTCTCTGTAGTTTCTCCTTTGTTATTTTTCTCCCTTAATATGAAAATTACTTTTAGGAATTATTATTACTACTATTATTTTTATTATTATTTTGCTAAGGAAGATTTGCCCTGAGCTAACATCTGTGCCAATCTTCCTCTATTTTGCATGTGGGTCACTGCCACAGCATGGCCACCAACGAGTGGATAGGTTCATGCCTAGGAACTGAACCCAGGCTGCTGAAGTGGAGTGACCTGAACTTTTAACCTGGGCCAACCCCTGTAAATTATTTTCTTAATAGATACACTTAGATGATTTTATCTTAGGGGCATACTTATCAAAGTTGTCCAAAGTGTTTCTAAGCAATAAATTGTGAGTATTTACTCACCTGGGAAGGTCTGCTGCTGTCAAAAGCCACATCCTCCCTCAGACATCTCCACCAGACACACATCACAACTATCCTCCCTGCTCCCCTCTCACCAGTATCCTTTTCAGCTCAGACAGCTAGTTAACCCTTGCTCCTCTCAAGGATGGTCGTCATCCCAAATAGCAGATCCAGATGTAGTTTGACAAGTGACTTAGTTTGACTGACAGGACTCCCAGCAACATGCCAAACTAGGCCCCATCCCACTTCAAACGTGACAAAGCTGGAAACAATATAAAATAAACAATCACACGCAGTCAGGCCCAAAAGAAAGATAGGGGATTTCCCAGCCAGTAGAAATTAGGAAGAAACATCCAAACCTGAGGGATGAGGCCTGAAGAAATGGGGTGAAGCACAGAGGGAACACGGAGTTGAGTGCTCACCTGGGACAGAAGGCGCCAGGATCCACCTGGAATCAAGATCCCACAAAAGTAAGAAAGGCTTTGCCTCATGAACAAGAGGGAAGAGAAAACTCCTGCAGGAATTTGACTGGAAAATAGGGGAGGAAGTCCTCAACCTGAGAAGCTGAGACCCCAGGCACGGCCATACATGTGGGTAGATACACAAATCTACACACCCTGAATGGTACAGGATCCAACACAAAGCTGTCGTCATCACATCTGTTCTCAGACACATGGAAATCATGGGTGTTGGCAGAAACAACTGGAAATTTTTCCTATGGACACTTCCCAAATGAGGGTGTTCAAAATTCTCATGAAAACACAATTTCTTGGAGCTATACTCAGAAACAATCCGCAATAAGAAAAAGTATAGATAACTAATAATAATTACAGTAATATGTAACAACATATACCAAGACAGCTGCTAGCAATTTATAGAGACAAGTCTGAAAATGTGTTTGCAATAATTACAGAGACTTTAATGACAGAAAAGAAAACATAAAACTAAATAGAAGCTTATGGGAAGCAAACTTTCAGATTGAAAACTAACAAAATTCTCAGAAATCTAGAAATTAAAAAAAAGTTATTCATTGAGGAAAAAAATCAATAGATGAATTAAGTAGCAGTCTGGACAACGAATTAATGAACTGAAAGATAACTCTGAGTAAATTATTCAAAATTCAGTAAAAAGAGTGAAGACAAAAGAAAATATCAGACTCTAAGATAGAGTAAGAGCTAATGAAAATATCTAGGAGTAATTCCAGAAGAAAGGCATGGAAACATGGTTGTGCCCCATGAACCTCCTTCATTGGGACTGCAGACCGTGCACCCCCTGGCCATCTTCCTGCCTCACTGGCTCTGCGGGTGGTCTCCTGTGGTGTGTTCACCCGATCTCTGCCCCATGAACTACTGGAGAGATCCAGGCTCTTGTATCCAACTGCCCTACACATGTCCATTTCAACGTTCAGACATAACATCCCAAAGATGAACCCTTGTTTCTTCTACACAAATCCACTCCCATTGTGTGCTTTTCTCAGAAAATGTTCATGTCATCTCAGTCTTCGAGGATTTGTTTCTCTGACACTTCATTTCTCATCCATCAGAAAATCACATTGGCCATCATTCAATCCATGTTCAGATTTTAAACTCTGACGACCTCCAAGTCACCACCAGGATTATTGAAGAGCCCTTGAAGGATCCCTCCATTTTTGTCCCAGCCCCGTATGGTCTATTATTACCAAGATCGCCCATCAATAAGTAAGCCACATTATGCTCTCCTTTTCTCAGTGCTATCCGTGACTTCCCAACTCAGAGTAAGAGCCAGTCCATATGCTTGCTCACCAAGCATCCTCATTCCTGCATCATGTCCTTCCTCCACTTCAGATTCAATCTCCTGCTGCACAGGCTCCTACGCACTCTGCCCCAGAATCTGCATACTGTGTCCTGTGCACAGATGCTCCCCCTGCATCCATGGTATCCTGTTCTGTAGGTTTGTGCTTAAATATCCAGTTTGCTGTAAGGATTTACCCTTACATATTATTTTAAATTGAGCATAAATAAATTAGAAGATTCAGTAAATAAATAAATAAACCACTTCCCCACCTTAATCTCTTTATTTTTCACATCACTTAACTGACAGACACATAATTTCCTGCCACCCATAAAATGTCAGCTCCATGAAGGGAAACATATTTACCTTTTAGTCACTCCCTGACCCTCAGCATTTAGAACAATGCCTTGTGCATAGTGAGTGCTCAATAAACATTTGTTGAATGAACAAATGAATGAGAGTGAATACCCAATAAGATAACGCTGAGAGTTTTTAGAAGTGATTAACGGTATGAGTCCAAAGAGTGAAGTGCACAAAAGAAAACTAAACAAATGCACATCTTCAGATCCTGGTTAAACTGCAGCACACAGAAGAAGAAAATCTTCAAAAAGAGCAGATAGAAAGCAATTAGAATAGCACAATTTACATGAGCAATGTGATTGACCAGAAAACAACTGGCAAATATCTTCAAAGTATTGAAGAAAAGTAAACTGACTCAGAGGCCGGCCCCGTGGCATAGTGGTTAAGTCCGTGTACTCCACTTTGGTCACCCGGGGTTTGTTGGTTTGGATCCTGAGCGTGGACTTACACACTGCTCATCAAGCCATGCTGTGGTGGCATCCCACATACAAAATAGAGGAAGATGGGCAGAGACATCAGCTCAGGGCTAATCTTCCTCAGGAAAATAAATAAATAAATTTACTCAGAATATTATACTAGTTAAGCTATAGTTCAAGATTAGTGGTGATATAAATAATTTTCATGAAATTAAAGACTGAGAAATTTTCTTTGAAAGAACTACAGAAGTATGTCCTTCAAAAATAAAATTGAAAACAAAAGGAAGAAGTCAAATAAAAGAAAAATGGTATTTTAACAATTTGGATAACATATTGGTTAGTCAAAATAAGTAAAAATACATAGCAAGTTAAACACACGTCAATAATGGATGTTCTTCTTTCAAATAAGTTGGAATATTTTTATCAGACACTCAAATGATGGAAGATGATATACCTGGTCTGGTCATTGGTTTAAATTATACTAAAGACTTTATATTGTTTAGTAGAGGCTAGAGATACAGAGTAAGTTGAAATATTAACTCATTTATGCATACTGAAATATTAACTCATTTATGCTTATTAAAATATTAAGGTAACCACCAATAGAATATATAATGCCAAACTAGGTCAAAAATATGAATAAAGAAAACTTGGTCTATTAATCAAAGTCAGAAAAGAAGAAAAAAATTTAACATAGGAAATTATGACAAAAATAAAACAAAAATGAAAAAAGAAGGTAGAAATAAGTTCAAATGTAGTCAAATTTACAATAAATGTTAATAGATTCAGTTTGACTTCTAAATCTCTAGGGTTCTCAGCTTGAATCGAAAAATCCTGTCATGAATACTAAAATATTAAAATATATGGATGCCAACTAAAAGCATGAAAAAGTTATATCAGTGATCACTAATCAGAAAAATATGGTGCAGGGATGGTAACAACTGCTAATAATATGGACTGTAAAATTAGAGTCATAGATTCAAAGGGGCAAATAAACTGGAAAATATAAAAACCCTGAAACTGTCTGTAATAAGAAAAGAAGCTCCAAATAGAAAAAGCAAAACCTAACACAAAAAAGATAAACTGTCAAATACACAATAGAATACCTCTATTAATTTCAATAAAAGCAGCCAAAAATCTTGATTTAAAGAATAATCAATAGAAAAAATAAGAATAAAACATGACATATTTAGAAAATCGACAACATATGTATCCACAGAGCAAGCTTCATCAAACTTCATACAGATAATAATTAAATAAAGTTAGAAACTAACAAAGATAAACATCACAAAAAACTACAGACTGAAAAGAAAAAAAACATGTTTGGGCAAGTATGGGTCCTTTAGATCTGATGGACAAGAAAAACATCAAATACTGAAATCTGGGGGAAAATGCCAAAGCAGAAATAAGGTAGAAACTTACAGCTTCCATTCCTACATTGCAAAAGCTTGAAATGTAATGCACTAGCAATTATAATCAAGTTTTCAAGACTTGCAACAGTGTGAGCACAAATAAATTATCTAAAATTAAAGAAAATGAAATAGACAAGATAATAAGCAATGAAGAAAGAGAGAATATCATCAAGACTACTGGAAAGACTTAAGAGCTAAAACAATTTAGAAATACAGGATTGGAAAAGTACTATGACTATGGAAAAAACCTAAAAATTTTTAAGTACAAAAAATATTATGAACAGCTTGTATTAATGAATTTACAAAATAAATGAACAATTTATTAGAAAAGTCATTTTATAGCATCAAAAATGACTCAAAGAATAGAAAACTGTAAAGGTCTTATAATCAATAACTATTGAGTCTTTAGCAAAATCAATGTACACTCACACATTGCAGACTTGCATCAAGAAATCAAGATTTCTACTGAACCAAATACTGAGACAGGAAAGTTTATTTCTAGGAACTCGAAATCTTATTTTATACTAAGAGTTCTAGGGCATAGAAAATAAAGGAAAAACCTTCCCATCCATTTTATGATGATCCATTTTATGATGTCGCCAACAAGGAAATAATATACAAGCACCCTAAATAAATATCAGTTTGCCCAATCTCTCAATTTATGCAAAACCAATAAATTATGATCAGTTAGATCTGACATTTATAAATGATTAAATATTTATAAATTTATTAGTGTAATTCACCATTAACAGATAGAAGGAGGATAACCATATGACCATCTCAATTAAAGCAGAAGAAATATTTGATGATTTCCAATATTTATTCTCATTAAAGAGGTGGAGGGAATTTCTATGTTATCTGCAGAAACCTTACAATCTTCATACATAATCATGACCTGCTAGATGCATTCCTTTTAAAGTCAGGAAGGAGACATAGATCCTGCTGCCACACGTCTGTTTACATCATACAGGATGTCCTACAGGGCAAACAAGACAAGAAAGTCAATGAGAAATGTAGGGTGAGGATGGAACTTGTCACTCTTTTTCAATAATATGAATATCTACACAGAAAATCCAAGATAATCTAACAACAACTCATCACATCTAGTAAGAGTGTTCAGTAAGTTTCCTGGCTGTCAAATCAATATAAAAAGTCAATAGCATTTCTTTATACCAGCAAACAACCAAAAATTCTTCATTTATCCAGTTTGTCATCTTGGAGTTCACTTCATCTGCCCCAGTTTTGTGCCGAATATGGTGGTATTTATTCGTGGATTTTTAAAAATTTTCTGTAGCTTAATTTTTAATTTCTAAGAGCTCTTTTTAATTTTTTTCTCCCCTGCTCTGATCATTCCTTTCCTGAATACTCACTGAGAGTTAAGGAGACAGCGATGTGAATTTCTGCTTGCAGCCAAGTTAGGGGGAAAAGATAAGCCCATGTCTTGAATATTTTCCATCTGCTTTTCCAGCTCCAGTCTCCCCTGCCCTCAGTTTTGTGCCTGAGAAGCTTGACCTGGACAACCTCTCAGACTTCTCCACTCTCCATCCTCCAAGAAGAGTGCAAAAAAGCCACACGGCGTAGCTAGGGGAAATCCAACAAAGCCTAGTGCCACAATGGAAGAAGTGAGAAATGCGGGGATGGTGGTTCATACCACTTCCTCTGGTAACTTGTTTTGCTGGAACAGAAGCTAGAGCAGTCATGGAGACCTCAGGTTTAGTGAGGGATAGTGCTGGGAGGAGTCATGGAGAGTGACAGCAAGTCAGGACAAATCCATGAGGTGGCGAGGCAATCACATCTGCAGTACCAGATGGGCATTTTACTGAACACAGCCCCTGTCCCCTGGCATCAGACAGGCAACTCAGCAGGTGTTAAATTAATGAATTCTCTCCCTCCACTTCTAAGGTTCTCTGTAGTAAAAGAAATCTGAACTAACTTGTGGGGCAGGACCCACACGAAGATTGCCTTGGGGCACCATAGATTCTCTGCTTTCTATCCTAGTATAGTTTGGGGGATTCTTGATGGACTCACAGACCATCATACTCTTCTTTTACATGGATGATGTCAGGCTAGTTGAACCTGATGAGCAGAGGTAGCAACACCCAGAGGCCTTAATGCATATGTGTGCAAAGGGTCAGAGACAAACACTGCCAAATTTTAGGACTGCCATAATGGCCCAGTTTGTGGGGGCCAGTAGTCTGGGACACGTCAGCATTTGTTTCAGAGCAAGTGGCTGTTATGGGTTGCATCCCCCTAGAAGACAGGCTCTGAGCTGGAGATTCATATACAGGCAACTCACTGTGATGTGGTCCTGGGATCAACACACGTTGAAGAAGGAAGGAAAACAAGATCAGACAGGGGAAGACATCGGGCAGGCTTCGGTGACCCACAGACTTCAGCCAACCCCCAGAGAGGTTGGAAGCTGGTGTGGACTTGAGTTGTCCTAGACTGGAACAGGGAGATCTGGTCTTTTGCACCCTGTATTGACCAGGTGTTGGAAACAGTTAGGAAGAGGGTGTGACCTCGGGGACAGGGATCCTTAGCTGAAGCCAGCTCCTGGAGAGTGTGGACAGCTGAGAGCCATCGGCTGAAGCCTTCCCAGCTTGGTGGGCTTCTTTGGGCTTTGGTGGCAAAAAATGTCACATGTTGGTGCTTTTGCCCATTTACTAAAAAACCTGTAAGACCTTCAGTTTTAAGCAAAGCCAGGGACCTTCAAGGGCTCTGTAGCAGGTCCAAGCAAGCACCCCACCCCTTGGGCCTTCTGACCTAACAAAGCCAAGGGAAATGTTTGTGGAAAACCAGATGCTCACGGGTCCTTCAGAAAACCTCATCAGGAGGACTGCAGCATGGACGCTGAGGTTTGGGTGGTGAGCATGCAGTTCCTGGCTCGTTACTGAGCCTGGTACAGATTAAACACTTCATTATGGAACACTAAGTGACCATGTGGCCCTAACTTCCCATGGTGAGCTAGGTGTTATTTGATCCACCAAACCATAAAATTGGACATGGACTGAAACATCATGTGATAAAAATGGAAGTGATAAAAATGAGATGGGGCCTAACAGGTCCAGAAGGCCCAAGTAAACTCAAAGAGCAAGTGGCTCTGATGTCCACAGCAACTGCTCTTATTGATTCTCTGCCTTCCCCCCAACCTGTACACGTGACCCAAGAAGGAGTCCCCTGGGACAAGATCATGGAAGAGGAAAAAGCCAGGATCTGGCCCACAGACAAATCTGCATGGTGCAGAAGCACCAAGTTGCAGAGGTGGGCCTCTGCCTCAGCTTCCACAGTGGCTCTGGAAACAGGGAAGGGAAGTCCTCAGAATGGGTTGAGCATTAGGGAATGGTCCAGGTCCCATGGAAGGAGAAATGGACAAGCTATGGATCTACAGGGATTCCTAGGTTAGCACTTATCTTTCTTAATGGTTCACTTTGTTTCTCACACTATCTTAAATGAACACACTGGTCATGCCTACAATTTTAGGCTTCAGGTGATAAGACCAAATTACATCACCCTGAAGCACTTAATGAGACTTCATGTATTCCCTGTGTTGAAGGCAACAGGAGCAGACTGTTTTTTGCCCCTCCAAATTCACTTTCTACTCTCCCCAATCTGGTCTCTGCAGTAGAATACTAAGCTGTGTGAATCACACCAATGGGTCTGTATGCTCTTTGGCTTCTAGCTGGGCTTGATGAATCCTGACAGGACATGGGAGGGAGAAGAGAGACTAGATCTGGGTTTTTAAACCTCTACCTTCTTCCTACAAGGTGGCCTCCAGCCAGCTGTGTCTTCAGCGAAGATCACTGTGCTATGAAATCCTCTTTCGTGGGTCCATTCACCTTATCTTCCCCTAGCCTCTGGTCCAGGGGTGGTAATGGCTCTGCAGCTACTAAGGTTCTGGACACTGCCCTATCCCTGTGGTTCTCCTGCACACACCCTCTGGTAAGTAATTGCTTTGTTGATAACCCTCCTTGAATTGTTTTATTTTCAGTGTTCCTTCTCTTGCCTGATATGGTTCTCAAATCACTCTACTGCAGTGGAGAAGACATTGTCATCGGTGAGAGAAAGTTAAAATTCCAGGGGCATTCAGAGAAAAGAGAGAAAACTCAAGGAGGAGGAGACTGAAGTACTCGTGAAAGAGCTGGCCTCTGAAGAAGTAGTGGGATTCATCCATGTAGAAGAGCTTTAGTGTGCTCCAAACAGAAGGAACTGTGTCAGCAGAAAGAGGTGGGCATGTGTGGGCCATGTGCCGGTGACAATGGGAACAGATGATTGACTATTGTGTGTGGTCAGTCAGAGGAGGGCAAGTAAAACACAACTAAATGTGTGGACAGGTAGGTCACAACCTGGGAGCAGTGAGGTAAATGTACACAGAGAGAAAGACTAGCATTCAAATGCAATCAGAGAAGAATATACTTAACATGGGTCAGACCTAGGGCATTGACAGTGTGAATGGGGAGGAACGAAGGTCTGCGATTCCCATGAGTCAAAGGAACTGAGATGCTAAAAAGCAGCAGCACAAGATGGAAGTTCCTGGTGGAAATCATAATCTGCCGGGGTCTCATGGTGGATTATTGGCAGGTCTTCTCAGCCAGCTCTCATCCTGTCTACACCAGGATTCAGTTACACTTGCTGAAGTGACCTGTGTGCAACCCTGACGTTCTGGAGAAAAGTGTCATAAATTACAATTTGTCCTTTCCTTCAACTCCAACAACATTAGGCAGAGCCCAGGAGAATTGCAGTAAGAATAGATGACTAATGGAAATAAATCTGGCAGACCCCAGGGAGCTAATGAGATGGCACGTGGGTGGGGCGTGGAGGAGAGGGAAGGAACTTTGAAGTTGAATGAGATAATGTGCTTGGGAGTAAGTAAGTTGTCCTGGGGAACCCAGATGATATCATCTTTATTCAGTTGACAGAGCTCAGATCAGCAAGCCTCTATTCCCCCACCAAATGTGTAAAGTTTACCTAAGCTCACTAATGATGCTCACTTCCATCTGCTGCTGCGTCACATTTTCTCTTGTAACACTCAGGCCCTGTCCTTCTTTTCTAGGTTGTCCCTATGGCCTCAAATGCATTCTACCCATGTTGTTGAGTAATTTTATCAGCAGCAGGTATTTTTAAAGTATGTGCATGGTTATCTCTTGTAATAGGCGTTATTTTTGGAGTCTGAAATTTGAGACCCAGAAATATTGAAAAACAGAAATAGGAAACTAGGAGAATACTGCAGGGTGGTGGGGAGGGATTACTCAAAGGAAAATGATAAAGATAATGTCAAGCTTATCAATTTTGAAGTCGTTTTTATGGTGCGGTAAATTCATTACATATGTACATGCAACTGATAACGTGAGTCCCTCAGAAATTGAGATGTGAGAGGGCTGATATTGTCAACTGTTCCTGTAACCTTCAACTTGGAATGATAGGCATCGGGCCACATAGTTCTACTGCTAATTAGCAGAGTGGCCTGGACAAGCCCTTCTACCTCCTGGGTGTGAGGCTACAGAGAAAAAAACAGGGTTTGGACCAGACAGTGTCTCAGGTCTCATGGACACTTGCTAGTGCATGGAGCATTCACATTCGGTGTGCTGGTTTACCAAGCTCATGGCCACCATTATGTTTACAGGACACTGATGATCATTCCCACTTTAAAGATAGGGAAACTGAAGCTCAAGGAGCTAAAATGAATTTCCCAAAGCCACAAAGACATAATCTTCCCATTATATTTCCTCACTGTTATCTCCTCTACCCCAGACACTCCTCTAAGCCTTGGGAGAAGAAAAGGCTATAAGGAAAATCCTGCAGTAGGCACACTTCAGAGGCTAGCATGTCTGTGGGTAAGCAATTGCATTAGCAGGCGTGAGAAATTGGTGTCTTTCACCAGCATGGGAAGCCTAGAAGCAGCTCCATGTGCAACTCAGAACCCCCAACTTGGGTATCAGTGGCCTCTCAGGAAGTCATGGTTTCCCCACCCCCAGCCAAGAGACTCTTCTCCTTGTCCCAGGGGACAACGGCAGTTTCATTCTCCAGAGAGGATCGTTCAAGGGGTCGCTGGGGTGAAAGACACCAGGCAGAACTGAGGACGGAGCATCACGTGAAAAAGGAGGGTTCAAGTCAGAAATTACTGAGGGTAACATGTTTTGACTTCTGTTTCCCACCAAGTTCCCAGGACACTGGTAGCCCCTGACCTCTCTAGGCGGGAAATTAGCAGGCACTTCTTTGTGAAATCTGACCAACCAAAGAGAAGAAGCTTGCAAAGTTTTTTCAGGAAATAACCAGCGAAATGGCCCATCCAGGACACCATAGAGTGAAGGTCCAAGCACACCAGGTCACCCACGTGCTCTGCATGCCAATCATCTTTCTAGTGACCATTTCAAATGTGAGCTCAACCACATTAAAATTACTTGACATGAAAGATGGAAACAAAAACAAATGTGCAGAAAAAAAACAATGCAGAGAACACCACAACTACCGGAAAAAGAAAACTTGAAACACAGATCATAAATATCTTCTGATAGATTAGAAAATACCATGTATGTAACAAAAATTTGGGTTTTTTAAAATTTTTATTTCTTGTATTTTTTAAGGAACACTCAGAGAACAGAATAAAGAACTAGTTGAGATTTAAAAAAAAAATAACAAGAAGACAAAATGGAGGATATTTTCCAGAAAGTGTATCAAAAAAAAGAAGTAAAGAACTAGAATTTTAAAAAAGAAAACAGGCAGAGGGAGAGGGCATCTTTGGTAATGTCTGGAATGCTGAAAGGGATAAGAGTGCCCTGGTGAGGCCTTACTATGTAGAGATATCTGTGGCCTGATTCGTATTTTCAGTATCCGTGACACAGCGATTCTCAGAGTTCTTTCCCCCAAAGGAGGTAACTTTTACCCCAAGGGGACTTTGGGCCAAGGGTTTGTAAAAATGTACAGATGGGGCCATTTGTTGCTCAGGGCATCCTGTACTGTAATGAGTGACTGGAGTACAGCCAATTGTGCTGCTTCTTGGATTGGCCCTTCATCGGGATGTCCTGGATAAGGGATGTGGAGCAGCAGTGCTCCACTGAGCTCTCTGGATGATAGGATGGGGCAACACTACCCACAAACTGTGTGGACTCCCATTTCTCAGTTGACTCTGTTGATCCCAAGAGTCTCTCCAAGTCACCAACATGTCTGGGAGAGGAGTGACCCACCTCCACCATCATGCTATCTGTAGTGGACTAAGGATGGGGACACTAACCCCCCTCCTGCAGATGGAACAAGCTGGAGGACTCAGGTTTGGCTCCATCCTGTGTTAAGGAGGCCTCAGTAGCTGTGCTGAGCTTGTGGAGTGTTGCTTCCATGCCAAGTGGATATAGAGGATCCCAGGCGCAAGACTATTGCCACCCTAATGGCATGTAGCACAGGGCTGAGGAGGGCAGCTTCCTGAAACAGAAGCCCGTGGACAAGTTATGGCCATCACAGGTAGTCCAGAAACCCTGAGGCCTGAGAGGACATTGTGCAGGCTCCACAGTGAAGGAGTTTCCCCAGATACTAATGGGAGTGCTTGTTGTATTGCAATCTGGACAAAATCTAGCACCTTTTTTCTTGAGGGGACCCCTTTCAAGGTGGGTTTGTTTGCAAGTGACAACATAAATGGGCTTAAGTAAGATTTGTAAATGAGGAATATTTGGGCTCCAGAATCCAAAAAGACCTAAAAGATGTTGGTCTTGTATTAATGTTGTGAGTGCTGAGAGCATCAATAGTTGTTTCTTGACCGTGTCAGTAATGTAGCAGCCCTTGGTTTATTGAGTAATTTTCAGGAATTCAAGAGAGGTGGTGGGCTTTGCACTGTGTATGGGGCAATGGTCCATCCTCTTTTTGTGGGCTCTTTTGTGAGTCTTTGTATGTCCTTAGTGAGCGTGTCAAGTGAATCCTCTTGGAGGAGGATGTCATAAATGTAGTGTCAAACTGTGCTCCTGGAGAAATGTGGGTGGAATTAAGATATTTCTTCAAAGATTGTGTTTAATGGCAAGGCTGCTGAGGTACCCCATGGGTAGATGGTGAGGGTTTGTTATGTCCCGGTGGAGGTGAAGACATACTGCAGCTGAGAGGCTGTTGGAATTGCCACTGAACCGCACATATTACCAAATCTATAATAGCCAAACAGTTACTGGTTGCCTATCGGATGGAGTCAGTACCTTCAATAATATTGGATATTGGATGTGGGGGCCTTAATGGGTGGGACCATGGAATTAAGGTTTTGATCATCCTCACTGAGACACCGTTCATTCTTTCCAGGTTTGAGAACAGGAAAAATTGGGCTGCGAAATGGAGCAGCAGTGGGGATAATCACCCCGTCACTCGTTTAAGGCCCTGTTCTAACTTACGTTGGGCCATGTTAACTATTTAAACTGAAGGAGAGTGGTCAAAGGGGTCCCATTTTGCCAAGCTAGTTTGTAAGCGCACAGACTTCATTTTAATCTTTCACTCACTAGGTCAGAGTGTCCATGCCTGCTATGGGATATTTTACGGCAATGGGTGCTATGGCCACGGTCATAACTGCTGGTTAAGGTGAGGCATTCCTTTTGTCCTCTCCATTGTATTCGGTAACTCCCATTAGAGCATAGGAGGTACCAGGTATATATTTAGTAGGACCTTCAGGTGTAACTACAATTTAACTCCTCGTTTTGGTGAAATCTGTGCAGGTTTGCCGATTGGTGCATTTCAGCAGGTGTTGAAATTAATTCAGAACCTGTATTGGGGAGGTGAAAAAGGCAAGCGGGCCCTTTCGTCTTTTTTGTTGTATGAATTTTTTAAATTTTGCGTTTTCAGTTGTGCCAAAATGGGGACCTGTGTTTCAGTTTTTTTGTTTCCTTTCTTTTTATCCAGATCTTCCTCTGCCCTCCCTCCCTCCCTCCTTTCCTTCCTCCCTCCCTTCCTTCCTTCTTTCCTTACTGTCCTTTTTTGTCACTGGATGTACTTCCAAGTGGGAAGGGCATCCTCTCTACCTGCTCAAATTTTTAAGTTTCTTCCTGCAGAGAGCGGAGGCAGCACCGTCAGGATTAGGGACCTCTCCCATGACAATGGCTGCTTTATAAGGTTTAAGGACCCTGAGCTTAAGGGTTTGGATGAATCCTTTGCTGTGCCACAGGGGTGCCATGGGTATTTCCATTATAACCCTGAGGGTCAGGATTTCTGTTGTGACAGAGGCACAGCCAGCAGCAGCAGAAAGATTTAAGGGTCTGTTATTAGGAGTGCAGACCTCAACCTGCCACTTAATGACCATGGTTTGTTTTCCTCTCCTCTCTGTACAAATCCCCTCAGAATATTCTGGATTTAGCTATTTCTATCTCTGTCCAGTGACCTATAGTCCAGACCTTCTGGGTGGGAGCCCAGTGGCCGCTTACCCTCCAGGACTGACAGTGAATCTCCTCTGGGATGAGGGTCACATTCACTGAGGTCATTGTGTCCATGGCTCAAGTGATCCATCAAGCCCTGTGATCACATGACTGACCCTCTGGAGTGCTGGTAAGTGTCAGCACTAAGCCAAGTCCAGGTGCAGTGGCTAGGGGTTTTGCATTGGGAAAGTGGTTGAGTTACTCCTCCAGAGTCTTGGCAGGTCCTTGCACAAAATGCTCCTTCCCCTTTTCCTTTCCCATCAGTACCTGTGCCACAGGCTGCATGGGTGTGCCCCTTGATGCCCTTACAGATGACAAGGGCAGCAGCAACGCAGAAGATGGCCAAGGTCGCTGCCCTTGCCTGCACATCGACAACTCTGGTTAGGCAGCCAGGGTGCTACCCTGAAGTATCCCTGGGGTGTTTTTCTTTTCTCCAAATCAAATGCATAGTCACAATGTCTGTACAGCCGCCCCAAACAACCAGTGATGTCATCAGGCCAGACGCAGCGACCAAGAGCTCTAGCTTGACCCTTGGTAAGTGGAACTCAAGCATTGACTGGTTAGGGTGTTGTATTGTCATCACTTCTGCAGGCAGAGCTTCAGAGACCATCTGCCACACACAGGCCAACCCCAGTGGCATATTACACAGGGATATGGCCAATTAACAATGCTACTCTTGAGGATGAGAGCATTTTAGGCTGGAAAGCAATGGCAACACCCGACGCAGACAACACAGTGCCAGACAGGTGAAATCACAAGCCCACCCGCAAATGCCAGTTCCATCCCGGGTAGCCTTTGCAATATCAGGGAAGCAGTAAATCAAAGCTGTTAATTAAAGCTGACCAGGTGACCTCAGGTGTGGATGGGACATCCTGTTTGTCACATCAATTGTTTTAATGGCCTCCTATCCAACCATTGGTGATGAAGGGATTCCCACCCTAGGGTAGTGAACTGTGCATAGTCCACATAATAAGGAGGGTTGGGGGACTTAATCCGTGGGAGCAGAATGGGGAAGGAAACTTACAGTTAGGCCATTCGAGGCCCTTCTGGTTTCACCAAATATCAAGGCACTCACAATATCAGGCCTTAATTGTTGGGCTTCCACTACACCAGAACAATGAATAACCCCAACCCAAGTATACTATCAAATTTTAGAATACAGAGGTAAAGAGAAGATCCTATGAGATCATATCCAGTGTAAAGGATTAGAATGGCTTTGGACTTCAATAGTATTATTAAAATCTGGAAAATTATACAGAAATGCTTTAAATATTTTTAAATAAAATAACTTTTGACATAGAAATCTATATACAGTGAAACTAACAACTGTGAGAATAGAATAATAGCATTTTCAGACATCGAAGTTTCAAAAATATAATTTTCATCAATCCTTTCTCAGGAAGATTCTAGCAGATGTCCTTCACCAAAACAAGGATTCTATCTGAAGGAAAAAGCTGGGAATAGAGAAAGCAGGTGTCCACTCAAGAAAGTATTGAAATGACTTTCCAGGTTGGTGAAGAAGAGAGATCCTTAGACCACTGCTGATTGTTGGATGTAAAGAGCCTCTGGTCCAGACTGGAGAAGGTCAGAGGACTCCAGGAGGGACTTCCCAGCAGGGCAGGAGAAGATGGAAGTGTGGGAGAAGTTAAAATAACTGTTGAAGTAGAATACATTGAAAGAAAGTTTAAATAACTGTGGGAGAGTTCAGGGTTAAATTAATGATAATTCTGTAGAAAACTAATCAACTAAACAACCATTAAAAACCCAAGTAAATATTACCATCACAAGTAGAGTAAAAAAAATTCTACAGCAGAGATCAATAATTATTATATTATGAAGGTTAACTGTAAATAGTATTTACTAAATAATGTAAGCACTTAATATTTACCTAACTGATATTATGTTATACTTAATGCCTGAGAAAGTAAACTGTAAAATGTTTCTTATAGAGGCAGAGGATGGAAAAGAAAATTAAATCTTTATGCTTCTTGGTAGGATTGAAATAGATGCTACCTAAAACTGTGTATAAAACAGCAATATAACTATGTATTTCAAAGACATGGAGGTAAATGCCAAAAAAAATTGCTGAAGGAGTTCCAAGTGGTTGATTCCAAAGAGCATAAGACGTTGGGGAAAGGGAGCAGAGATTGTTTTCATAAAAAAGCCTTGTAGAATGATGTGACTATTCTACCTTTGCGCATTCACAACCTTAATTAAAAGTAAGGAAGGAATACACAATTGAAAAAGAAATGGCATTGAATAAAGTTCAATGCATTGATGATAAAAACTCTAAAACAGTTAGTAATAGAAGGAGATTCTCTAATCTGATAAAATTCTGTTTTATTACTAGATGTAGGAATGATTATATTGAAAGGTTAAACTTTAGATTTCTTCCTTTTAAGAATCATAACAATACAGGGATTGTATTGTTATTGTAAGAATGATTGTAATGTAAATATAAGAACAAAACTGGGATGCTTACATCGCCAGTATGTTCAACATAGTTCACGGTATATTGGGCAATAGAATTTAAAATAATAATAAAAAATAGGCAAAATTTGTCTTGGAAGAAAAAAGTTAAAACAATAATTATTTTCTGGTACTATATGGAGAATATTCATCAAAATCAATGGAAAAATATTATAAGTAATAAGGGAGTTCAACAAGGTTACTAGACAAAATATCAAGTTACAAAAACCAATAGTGCTACTTCACAACTGCAATAACCAAAGATAAAATATAATAGGAAATGAGATATCATTTATAATTGCAAATAAAACAATACATGAGAATTAATATAGAAAAGAATTCACAAAATCTGTATGTAGAACATTTTAAAATTCTAGTAAATTGTATTTTAAAAACCTGAACAAATTGACATACCATGTTCATGGATGGGGCAACAATCTCTCATAAAGGGTTCAAATCACAGATTAATTAGTTCATAATTTAATGAAATTAAAAGTGATACCAAATTTATTTTTGTGTACTTGATCAATTGATTCTGAAATTTATATGCAAGAATAAAATTCTAAGAATAGATATGACAAAGTTTAAAAAGCAAAGCAATAAAATAATCACCATACTATATACTAAGAAATACTACAAAATTATAGTAATGAATAGACTGCTGTACTTGTGTACGAACAGAAAGACTAGTATAATATTTTAAGAGACCATATCCATGGATTAATGTGGACTTGGTGATAATAGAGTTGACATCACAAATAAGTTGTCAAGGACTATCTTATACAGAAGGTGGTGCTGTAGTATTAGTCAAGTATGTAGAAAAAAATAAAGGTAGATACCTATCATATATAATTATACATATATGCATGTGTATGTATGTGTATATATTTTTAAATGTGTATGTGTATACAAGAAATTTATGTATGAAAAATATAGACATGAAGATGTACATATTTAAACTCTAGATGAACTCAACACTTAATTGAAGATGGTAAATTTCACATATACACCCATATACATACACATTTAAGCATATATACACATACATATACATACGGTATATTGGGCAATAGAATTTAAAATAATTATTTCTATTTTGTTGTATGTAAAGTGGTAATTATTCTAGCTTTAATTTGCATTTATTTGATTACTAAGAAGGTGGAACATCACTTAATTTACTTCTCTGTGGTGGGTAGAATTCTAAATGATGCCTAAAGTTTTGCCTCCTGGTATACATACACCTTCTTCCAGTTATTTAGTCAATGCTAATCTAGCTGTTTCAGGAAAGGGATTTTGCACGTGAATTTAAAGTCCCAGATCAGCTGAACTTAAAATGAGCCTGAGTTAATCAGGTAAGACCTTAAAAGTAACTGGGCTCTTTCTAGCAAGAAGATTCAAAGCGTAAGAGGAATGGATATGACAGGGATTCTCCTTCCCTGGGAAGATCCATGTAGCAGGACCACGGGCAGCCTCAGAGAATTGAGAGTAGGTCCAGGCTCACAGCCAGCAAGGAAACTAGACCTCAGGCCAAAAGGAACTGGACTTGGCCAACAGTCTGAATGAGCTCAAAAGAGGATTCTTCCCCAGAGCCTCCAGAATGCACAGCCCGACTGACATCTTGTAAAGACCTGTACAGAGAACCCAGCTATGCCACACCTGGACATTCAGTCTACAGGACTCTGAGCTAACAAATTGGGATTTTTCCAAGCCACTAAGTTTGTGGCCATTTGTTATGCATCAATAGAAAATGAATACATTATCTATTGGGTTTTTTGTCTATAATTTGCTGATTCATATCTTTTGCCCATTTTTTGAAAGGAGGTTCTTTTTTGTATTGATTTTTAAAAGTCTGCATATTCTAGATATTAATGAAGACTTTACATATATATTCTTCCAGTTGGTCTCCATCTGTTTCCTTGTCTACAGTGTCCCTCATAGATCAGAAATCTTTATTTTGCTATGATAATACTAATAGTATGCATGCTACACGAAAATGTGCAGGTCCTCTTCTAAATACTTTCATGTTTTGTCATCTAATATATTTGTTCATGTTGCATATAATAAAATCTCCATAATTTTCCCATTTTTTCATTTATGGTTTGGGTCTTGTTTAAGAAATCCTCTCCACCTGCATCAGTCAGCTTTTGCTTTGGTAACAAATAATCTAAAAGCCTTAATTGCTTAACACTTGAAAGATTTATTTCTTATTCATTTATAAGTTGGCTGCAGGCGGCTGTTGTTCTTTGCCACCTGTCTGCTTCATTGTGGGATCCAGGCCTAGGACGGGCCAGTCTTGACACAGAATGGAAAAGAGCAACTTAGATACTGTGTAAAGATCTTTCAAGTGTCTGCGGGATGTGCCACAAGTCCCTTCTTCAGTCACACTCTATTACCCAAAGCACATCACCTAGGCAAGCCTGATGTCACAGGGACTACGACCACATTACAATCTTGCATCATCTCAAAGTCACAGCAATGATTTACCCACAGTTTCTTCCATAAAATGGACAATATTTGTATAGCATACACACGTCTGTGTATGCGTGTGCGGTGTGTGCATACATACCAGGAGAATACATATATAAAGTCATCAACGTCCATTAGCCAAGGCCTAGGAACCCACAGCACTGAGTGCTCCTACTTGTGCCCTGTAGGGTTTTATTTTGTCCCTTGTTTCACTGTGGCCAAACCAGGTCTAGCCTGCATACACTTTCAGTGGAAGATGTTAACGGAACTTATGAAAATTGGTTTCAATTGTGATACAAATTAGTTAGGATTACCACTTTGAAAAGATTTTCTTGACCAACGAAATAAAATCATTGCATTCTTTCATGGCTTTTTTTTTTTTTCATTGAATGAGGAAAAGAAAGAACAATTGGTTCTGAAATATCTGGATCTCTTTGTTCCCCAAACTAAGTCATTTATCTTCCTCAAAACATTCTTAACATAGTCGTTATTTTTCTAGAGGTGCTGTACATGTAATAGGATCATTCTATGTTCTTGTGGCTCTGTTTCCCTAGGCAAAGAGAGAATCATTTGAAGTGTGTTGTGTGCAGACTTGCAAAGGGGTGCTGGGAGGAACACACTGTTCTGAGGAAGTGGACATTGGGTTTTCTCTGAAGGGTGTGTCAGGTCCGTCACTCAGCAAGGCAAGAGAAGCCATGACAATTCAATTATCTCACAACAGAGCGAAATTGTGTCAGACCTGTTTGGAGAACAGCTGGAGGGCGTATTTTTTTCCTGTGGACTATTGATATTTTATTCAGGAATTGGTGAGAATAAATGATTGTTGAAAGAAAGTCATAGAACATAAAAGAAAATTAAAACTACCTCAGAGTACAGTGCTCTGAGTTGTGCAATCCTAAGCAATCTGTCTTTATGGACATAAATGTTAACATCTTTAGGGAAAAAAGATTAGAATAGATATTATTTTGTCTTTAAATATTAGATATTTAAAATACTTGTTATATTCTTCCAATTCTGCCTGCCTTGGATTCAGAACAGGCACTTAAGCCAAGTTCTACCCTTGGTTAGCTGCCAAGCAAATCGTTGGGTCTTTCCCAATCCCTCCAGCCTCCATTTAAAGAGTGTAGACAGTAGCACACCTGGGAGGCATTACTGAGAGCATCAAATTAGATGATGCGCACATATATGCTGTGTGTCATCAATATTAATTAAGAAACAGGGCATTTGGAAAATAGCATTTGTTCTTTTCTCAATTTTGCCTGAAAAGAGAAAATCTGATTAAGCCATTCTAGGTAAACACATAAATCCAGCGATTTTCTTTCCAGTCATTGCAGGCTTATCTCCATCAAATTCCAGATTTTAAATTCAGTCCATTTAGATTTTCTCCCTCGGGCTTATCTCCGTAGTAACATCTAGGTTTTGGAGCATGTAGACCTCAGGTGGATGGACATCTGGTCTGTGTCCTGTGTCCTCTCTCTTCACTCAGCACTCTGACTCATTCTGCCAAGTCACTAGTCATTGCTTTCCATCCTCACTTCATCTACCGAAATAGCTCAGTCCTACTTTTCCTCTGAAAATGCATGTTCTTGTGTCTGTTAGTGGATTCAGGATGTCTAAGTATTTATACTTAGTATTCTGTGTATGTAGATATCACACTATTCTGCATCAGTTTTTAGTAATTTTAATAGATTCTCATACACGAGTTCACACATATAACTCAAATTCAAAAGAAAACAGTTCCAGGTGACAAAATCACTCAGTTCTTTGCAGAGCCCACACTCAGACCTCCTGACGCAAGGACTCAGCCCCTGCTTTGTGACCGCTCTGGAGTTATCTCACTTTAAGTAATTTTTTTCTTAACTAACACATCTATATAGGTACCAAATACACAACGTTTAGACGTTCCACGAAGATGCCCAGCCTGATCACTTATCCCAGGACATAAACTTTCTTAATTCAAGTCTATTCAAACAAGTTTGGTTACCAGGGGGTGGGAGAAAAGCATATTGTTTGAAGATCATAGCTCAACAATGAAAGCATCATGAAAGAATAATGAAAACAACAAAATTCTTTATATATCATAATATCTACTTGATATCACTTCAATGTCATTGTGGTTATCAGAGGGTTAATAAGAGAAGGGGGCTGTCTTGTTCTCTGCTCCATTGTTGAGTGCTTCCTTTAGTTGTTTTTTTTTTTTCCCATTTGTCATGAATTATTTTGTTTCTGACCACCTAGAATCACTACTGGAAATGTATTTGGGTTTTTTGTCAGTGCTTTTGCTAACCTCTCTTTCTCCTCCTCTTCCTGGCTGTCACTTTCTTGTTTCCTGTTCTCACTCTTCTGTTTCATCCCTATCCCCTCCCAAATGTTTTTGGAGCAACGTCTTTACTCAAGTGATATGGTCAATATCCTTATCAGCATGCCCCTAGTGGTGTCCAATCAATTGCATTCAAAGAATCAGGTAAGAGCCCAAAACACCCCCAAATCCAGGGAAATCACTAACCTACCTTCCGTTTCTATAGATTTACCTCTTCTAGACATCTCATGTAAGTGAAAGCATACAGTATGTGGCCTTTTGTGACTGGCTTCTTTTACTTGGCCTAATATTTTTGAGTTTGTCCGTGTTGTAACATGTATCAATATTTATTCCTTTTTATTTCCAAATAATATTCCATTGTATGGATATACCACATGTTGTTTACCTTTTCATCAGTGGATGGGGATTTGCCTTTTTGGCTATTATGAATAATAGTTCTATGAGCATTCTTGTGCAAGTTTTTGCAGGGCATATGTTTTCATTTCACTTGAGTATGTACCTAGGACCAAAATTGCTGGGTCGTATGGTAAGACTATGTTTAACATTTTGTTTGTCAAAGTGGCTGCACCATTTTCCATTCCAACTGGCAGTATATAAGTGTTCCAGTTGCTGCACACTTTCATCATCACTTGTCCCTCTCCGTCTTTTTGATTATAGCCATCCTGTGGGGAGAGAGGGTGAAGTGATGTTTTATTGTGGTTTTGATTTGCATTTAGTTAATGACTAATGATGTGACGTGGAGCATCTTTTCATGGGCTTCTTGACCATTTGTATAACTCCTTTCAAGAAATGTCTATTCAACTCATCATCCATTTTTCAGTTAGGCTATTTGTCTTTTTATTGCTGAGTTATAGGTGTTCTTTGTATATGCTGGATACATGTCACTTAACAGAAATGTGTTTTACAAATAGTTTCTCGCATTCTGTGAATTGTCTTTTCACTTTTTTATGGCAACTTTTGAAGCAAAATAATTTTTGATTTTGAAGTCCAATTTATCTAATTTTTCACTGCTTGTGCTTTTGCTATCATATATAAAAAATCAAAGTCTGACCCAATGTCACAGAAATTTACTCCGATGATTTCTTCTAAGAGTTTTTTAGTTTTAGCTCTTTCAATTGGTCTTTGATATGTTTTGAGTTAATTTTTATAAGGGTGTGAGGAAGGGGTCCAACTTAACTCCTTTGCATGTGTATATCCGCTTGTCCAAGCATCATTTTTCAACAGCTTTATTGAGGTATAATTGATATACAAAAAACTGCGGTTATTAAATGTATATAATTTGATGAGTTTAGACACATGCCTAACACCTGTGAAACTGTCACCTCGACAAGGTAATAGACACCTCTCTCACCATCAAACTTGTTTCCCTTTGTGTTTTTTGCTTTTGTTGTTGTTGTTTATGGTGGGAACACTTGACATGAGATCTGTCCTCTTAACAAATTTTTTAGTACACAATACAGTATTGTTGACTATAGGCCCCACAATATACAACACATCTCTGGAAGGAATTCATCTTACATAATTGACACTTTTTATGAACTGAACAACATCTCCCCATTTCCCCCTCCCACCACCCCCTGGTAACCACTGATCTATTCTCTGCTTCTATGAGTCGGACTATTTTAGGTACCTCCTATAAGTGGAATGATGCAATATTTGCCCTCCTCTGACTGACTTATTTCACTTAGCATAATGTCCTCCAGGTTCATCCATGTTGTTGTATATGGTAGGATTTCCTTCTTGTTTAAGACTGAATACTATTCTATTGTATGTCTATAAGATATTTTCTTTATCCATTCATCTGTCAATGGGCATCTGAATTGTTTCCATAATGTGGCTATTGCGCATAGTGCTGCAATGGACATGAGAGTGCAGATAATTCTTCAAAATCCTGATTTCAATTCTTTTGGATTTGATACCCAGAAGGATATTGCTGGATCACATGGCTTTTCTAATTTTAATTTTTTGAGGAATCTCTATACTGTTTTCCATAGTGTAAAATGGCGGCACCATTTTACAATCCCACCAACAGCATAGAAGGATTCCAATTTCTCTACATCTTCTTCAACACTTGTTATCTTTTCTTGTTTTTATAATACCCACCCTAACAGATGTGAAGTAATATCTCATGGTGGTTTTGATTTGCATTTTCCTGATAATTAGTGATGTTGAGCATCTTCTTGTGTACCTGTTGGCCATCTGTATATCTTCTTTGCTGGAATGTCTATTTAAGTCCTCTGCCCATTTGGGTTATTCATTTTTTTGCTACTGAATTGTAGGGGTTCCACTACCATTTGTAGAAAAGATTATTCTTTCTCTATTCAATTGTCTTGGCACCCTTATTTCAGATCAATTCACCATAAATGCAAGAGTTAATTTCTGGACTCAATTCTATCCCATTGATCTATGTGTCTATCCTTATGCCAAAACCACATTCTGAATCACTGCAACTTTGTAACAAGTGTTGAAGTTGGGAAGTAGGAGTCCTCCAACTTTGTTCTTCTTTTTCAAGTTGTGTAGCTTATCAGGGGCCCTTGTTTTTCCATATGAATTTTAGAACTAGCTTGTCAATTTTTGTGTAAAAAAACGAATAAAGCTACTGGGGTTTTGGTAGGTGTTATGTTGAATCTGTAGATCATTTGGGGAAAGATTGCCATCTAAATAATATTAAGTCTGCTGATATAAAAGCAAGAGATGTCTTTCCAATTTATTTAGATTATCTTTAATTTATTACAATAGGGTTTTAAATTTTTCATTGTACAAGTAGTATTGCTTCTTATTCCAAACAAGCCTACAGAATTGGATTTTTTGATCACTCCTATCCTCTCTTACAGATTCTAGGGAAATACAGAGCTCTACTTTACTCTCTTGCCATCAGCCTGTACCAATGGCCAAAGGTTTTCAAAATCATGGGATCCACAGCCTTTTCAAGTTTCTGCCTTTAGTAAGGTATAACTCAAAACATCTCACCCTACTCTGGTCCAGTGTCAATATCCTCTCTCCATACATGCACATAATCCAAGCCTGGCTTGTAATTCATACTCCCTGCTTCTGTTCCTGCTCCAAAGAACTTCAGCATTAGTTTATGGTCTTCTCTTCAATTCTTTCTTGAAAGCTTAGCTATACATGTAAAACACTGCTAATAATATATTATTTCTAGTTTCTAGCTGTTTGTAGTATTTTACTTTTTGTAATCTGCCATATTGGCAAAACTGGAAGTCTTGCTATTTATATCTTATCAGGTATATTTATATGAAAATCCTGTATGATAATAAAGCAGTAGTTCTTTGTAAACTATGCCATCTCCGTTACAAGGGGGAGAAAAGACTCTTTCCTCTTCAACCTCTTACAATCAATTTTTTTAAAATATCATTTTAGTATAGTCTCACGAAAAAGGTAGATTAGTTCATATACTCTCAAATGGAATTCAACACCTTCTAATCTTTCCAGATTTTGCCCTGCCAGTTTTATTACACTATGTCTTAGACATTTAAGAATCATGTTAAATTGAGGGATATCCTCTTTGATAGAATAAAAATATGGAAATCTGAACTAATAATTGTGAATTTAGAAAGAAGGCCATGTTAATTATAGTAGCTAAAGGTAATAATCTTCAAATACAAACAAACCAGAATACATTGCAGCAAAATGAACAGAAATGGGAACTCAGGGAATATTATTAAGTTAACAAGTATAAAAAAGTACTTCATGTAAAATAAAAATGTCTTTTTTACTCCCTGCCTCATACTTATAATAATAAAATTAGTTCAAGAGTGAAACAAAAATAACTTCTCCTGGCAAAAGACACAAGAGAAAACCCATGATGAGGGGTCTTGTCTCCTGCATTTTTTTAAGGCTTTGTAGCATATGCTATGATTTTACAGAATCTGTTCAAAAGACCATACGCTCCAGATATATCCCAAGTCTTTGCCTCTTATCTCTATCCTTCCTGCAGCGTGTGGAAGGGTAGACAGCATGTTGAATGAAAAGGGATCACAAACTGTTTAATCTAATCCCTGCATTTTCAGATGAAGAAACTTAAGGAACATCTGCCCCATATAATGTGCTAAGAACCTTTCACATGCATTCTCATTCATTCCTCACAACAACCTTCAGGGTAAATAAAAATGTCCTCCTTTAATAGATGAGTAGGGCTTAGAGGGCTTAAATAATGGCCTAAAATTTGCAAAGCCACCAAGTGAAAGAACCTGAGAGTCACTACATGGTTGGGGAATGATTTAATACAGCAGCATTTGAACCATGAAATTGTATTGTCTTTCTATTGGAGTCAAGAGGAGAAATGTTATCCCCCAAATTAAAGAGTGAGCTGGTGAAACGTTAGCCCTGGAACTTGGATCTCCAGATGCCTCGTGCTTTTTCATGACTGTTGTCATTAAATGTGCTGACTCTTGAAATTGCTGTTGGTATTAGTCTTATAACCACCTTGTCTGCTAATTGCTCTTTCTCGTTCTGTGGGCATGCCCCAAGATAAATATGCACTCTAATTAAAACACCTTTACAAATAAACTTATGTATTCATCTTGATGCAATTCAAATCATTTTGTTTCCCAAATATGAAATTCTCTTTACCATAACATAGGGAATGTACATGAGGTAGGCAGTTGTAATTTAGTGGATGGATCATTTAGAGCAGGGATTGACAGCCTTTTCCTGTAAAGGCCACACAGTAAATATTTTATGGTTTGCAAGCCAGGCAGCCTCTGTCACAACTACACAATGCTGCTATTGTGGTGCAAAGGTGGCCAGAAACAAGGTGTATGCGAATGGGTGTCGCTGTGTGCCGATAAAGCTTTATTTACAAAAACAGGCAGCATTTGGCCCATTGGCCATAGTTTGCTGACCTCTGATTCAGAGTAAATGATAAATAACAATTTGGGGCCTTGGTTCCATCAGGTGAATATTCTCATCTGTAAAAATTGAGTCCCTTGGGGAGTGAGGTGCCTGTCATTTTGACATTTTATTGTCAAAGTTCCTGCATGTTAGGTGCATGGGAACCTCTTTTGGTGTGCATTTGATACATGCCTCCCAGACACATCACTGAGTAGAATACACCCTGGCATCCCTGTAACATTAGGTGCTCTCGGCCATGCTAATCAACAGTGTAATTTCAAGATTGGTAATTTACCTGCCCCTTTTCCCTCAGTGATTATTCTTAACCTTATCTTTCTTCTCAAGACCCACATTCCACGGGTACACCACCTCAAAGCTGTTTACATGCTGTTAATTTTATAGGTTACTATAGACACCTATCTCTTTCCCTTCTTCAACCTTCACCACTAAGCATGACCAAGGCCTGGTCCAAGTTCTGCAAACCACACTAAATGCAAATCTGTGTCTGCATCTTCTATTTTTCTTTGCATTCCATCTTGGTCTTCCTCTTGTGATTCTGTCTATCCATCTGCTACTTAAGTAGTTTGGCCCTCAGACTCTTCCCCCACCATTCTTCTCTTTTTATTCTGCAATTTTCTTGAAAATCTTCAACTTTGCCCATTGTCACACCTGAGTAACGACCCTAAAATTTATACTCTAGTTCAGACATCTCTTCAGATTTCTAACTGATGTATCTCTAACTAATTTGTCAAAACCCAATAAGAACTACTACTACTATTTTACAAATGAAGAAATAAAGACTGAAAGAGAAGTAATTTGCCTAAAGCCATTTAGTGATTGAGTAGCAGAAACAAGATTCTAACTCATCCAGTTTGATTTCATTGCCAGAAATCATAAGTTGGCTGCTCCCACCATTTCTACTGGGATTTGGCAGGAGCAAAATAGCCCATCCTTCCCCTAAAAATGCCCATTGTCTTGTCCCTGAAAGTGCTCATGCTCATCTTATATTCCTTCTTCCAATCTCCAGGCATCATCATCCTGCCAGTTTTCCAAGCCAGAAATGAAGTCATGATCCTCTCTCACCCCACAAATGCAATTAGTCTTATTTTTCAGTAATCTCTCTGCTTCACCCCACCCTTACTTCAGTCTTCCTGACTCCGTCACCCCTCATCTCTCAGCTACACTTCTCCTGTCTAGAATCACTCTAACTGGGCTATCTACCTGTCCTTTGCATTTCTCTCCAGTTCAGTGTCCAGCAGCTTCCAGGGCTCTCTTTCTGGGAAACATAGATGATGATCCACTCCATCTCTAGGGGTCACTGTGGTGCTTCCACTGCCAGAGAAGGTGCTTCCCAAACTCACTTTAGTGAAAAGGACCAGTTGGTTTTGTTTTTGCTTTTTCTTAATTAATTCTCAGACCAGTATGAGGTCCTAGTCTGTCTAACCAGTTCACAGTTCATGCCACTGGAGACTGCCCATGTGAGTTCCAAAACAGCCAACTTTCTCTATAACCTGGTGAATCAATTTCATTGATCGTGCACTTGAATGTTGCAGCAAGGTCAAATGTAAAGTTTCCAATACCTGCTCTTGAGGACTCTCAACATCAGTACTTACTTCATGGCGGCCCAGCACTGACCTGGGGTCCACACTTTGATTAGCACCAGTTTAGTGACTACAGCAAGAGCTTGTGTGAGATTTGAATTAGACTCCTTGCTTGGCCAGAGAGCAAATGTGTGAATTTGGGCAAATCATTTAAATTCTCTCAGCTCCAGTTTATGTGTCTATGAAATAAGAATGATCTGTAGAGCCTCTGGAACAATCAGAGATGATGAAGTCACAACACAATGTCTGGCACATAAATTAATAGCAGCAGTTGATGTCTATTTCTGACTTCCATCCAGACTCCTATCATTTGCCCACCAAGACCTTCTCCTCTGGTTTTTGGCTGACTATTTAGATTGTTTTCCTGGATTCTTTTCCAGAAGGCCCCAAGCTTGACTTTTGCCACATCATTGCTGTTCTTTGGCTGGAATGTTCCTCTTCATCCCCAGTCATCAGTCTTCAATATCCCTCCCTGAAAGATGATCTCCAGAACATCCTTTTGTTGTCCAAAGAAGCTATATGTTCTCTTTGGTGGATGCTCTTAAGATGTCCTTACTGCATCGTGAGTATGTGATCACCCGCCTGCCTTATGATGAAGTCTTAGATGAATATTCACCTGTAGCACTTCTGTGTATCTGACACATAGTAGGAGCTCAGTGAATGAATAAATGAATGATTGAATAAATGAAGGAATGGACAGCTCATTTGAATGCAGTAAGTTCATAAAGTTGATAAAGGATTTCTATAGCTAAAAGTATAACTGATTATTTGGTTTTTGCCTTACCAAAATCGCTGAGACTATGGATGCTGTTGTTTTTAACTTGCAAGGTTTTCATGTGCCTTATGTTAACCTACGCTAGTGTGACATGCATAGGATTTAATCAAAAGAGAGCTTTCCATTTGAATCTAATACACATCATGCAATCTAAAGGTTGCAAAATCGGAACAAACCAGACAAAATGAGGTCATTGATTTGAGCAATGGCTTTTGTTGTTGATTTGTGTTTCTTGATATACCAAAGTTGAAGTGAAAACAATTTCACAGGCTATGCATTTAAATGCGCATACGTTACTCTTCCTCAAGGCACCACTATTTCCATTTGGCTATTTTCTCTACTACTGTATTTACCTCCTCTCAAACTAGAGTATTCTCAACACAGCACCCAATGATAACATGTCACTTCTTGGCGCGTGACCTTCCACCATGTACCTCTCATTGTGTATAACTACCTACAAGGCGCCCTCTGAAGCACCTCAGGCACCTTGCTGATCCATTTCCCTGTCTGTCCTCACTTTTACTGACCCACCCACTCTCCCTTTGCTGCTCCTTTCATGCATAGCCGTGTTCTGGCCCCTTGTTCTCTGCATTTGAAAATGTCTTCTGGTAGATTTCTACATGGCTCAATCCCTTCCTCTTTCAGATCTTTGACTAAATGTCGTATACACTCAAATACTTAAAATTTGCAATTTCTTACCACACATTCACAATCTCTAATTTTCTTCTCTATTTTATTTTGTAGTACTTCTCAGCATCTTGTTTGTATTAGTTTTCTAATGATGCCATAACAAATTACCACAAACTTGGCACCTTGGAACAACAGAAAATTATTCTTTCAAAGTTCTAAAGGCCACAAATCCAAAATCAAGGTGTTGGCAACATTGGTTTCCTCTGGAGACTCTGAGAGAGAGTCTGTTCCATGCCTCTGTCCTGGCTGCTGGTGGCTGCAGGCAACCTTTGGCATTCCTTGGCTTGGGGCTACATCACTCAGTCTCTGCCTCTGTGTTCACATGGCCTTCTTTCTGTGTCTATGAGCCCTCCCTCTTATAATAACCCCCATCATTGGATTTAGGCCTTCTCTTCCAATCCACAATGATCTCATCTCAAGGGTCTTAGTTATATCAGCTAAGACCCTTTTTCCAAATAAGCTCACATTTATGGGTACCACCAGGGATTAGGACTTGGACATATCTTTTGGGGGAACACACATCAACCGACTACATTAACTTAGTATGAGTTTATTTGTTAATTCTCAGTGTCTTCCCACCAGAATGTTAAGTCCCTGACAATAAGCATCCAATAAGTTTTGTTTATATTTGTGCCTTGACCAATTTCTGACAATGGGAACTGAATAAATCTGTGTTGAATAAATAAAAGAAGAAAATGTGGACAAGACATAGCAATTATCAATATACCAAAGTCAAAAAAACAAGAGAAGGAGAGTTTAGAAAAGGGGTCAGACTTGAGTGAAGACATCCAGAAAGGAGCGGTGCCCCTGAGTCAAGAAAGTTCAAGTAATTAGGGAGTGGTCACTAATGCCAAATGTCCAATTGAGAGAGGCACGAAAAGAGACCTCCCGGAGACTTGAATATCAGAACTCTGTTGGTGCCTGCAGAGATTATCATATCTCTTGGGAATGTGTTCACACTCGAGGCAGGTTTTGCCTGTGTACACTGGTATCTTAGTGGTTATGTCACCACCTCCTTAGGAAAGACAAAGTAAAACAGATCAAAAAGGAAATAATCTCTGTCACTGCATTAAAACTCATCCATCTTGATTTTTAGTAATATTCTTGAGGAGTCTCTTACCTCCTGAATCCATTGAATTTCCAGTCTATCTGTTCTGTGTTATCTGATGTTGAATGATTACTGGGGCCTATTGGTGTGTGTATTATCTCCAGACTCTACCTTTTAAACTGGATAAAATTTTTCACCCTTATTAGTTCTATTCTGTTAATTCCAACCCACATATCTGGTTGTGACAATTTGTAAGATTTTTTCCATTGACAATATCTAAGCAACAGAATTTAAAATAATTTTAAAAATTAAATTCAGCCCATTCTTAATAGAAGCATGTAAGTTCCTTATAGTATATAAACAATAGCATTATATATGAAAAGTAAATATGTAGAGGTATGTGTTTTATTCAATACTTATGGTAAGAATTTATTAAGCATTGAGCCGTAGTGCCACATGACCGTGGGCTGCCATTTGCCACGGTATGGCTGCTTTTCTAATAAAAAAATCTATAAAATAATGTGAGCGCTTCAAGTTGAAGCACAATGGAGATGAATTTCTTATGTGTAACTATCTCAAGTATGTTACCTTAAAACGTTTTCCAGTTATTACAGTTTGAGTTTTGAATATATACGTGGTATACCCACAGTTTACCTGGTACAACTTATCAAATGTAAAATGGTCTAATTTTTTAAAATAGTCCAGTCTATAATATATAGACTTTATATATGTAGGAAAATAAATAGTTTTCTTAAAACTTTAAAAATAAATGAATAAATGCATATATGTTAAATAAAGCAGTTCAGCAGGAGCAATGGGGAAAGAGGTATTTCAGCTAAAATCAGTAGAGTGGTTGACAGAGGCAGCCTTGGTTCTTGCTTCTGGAGGGCTTCAATTTCCCTGAGCCAGAGCCTCCTCAGGGACTGTGGTGGGGATCTCTTAGAGATCAGGGTTCACCCTTTCCCCACCCACCCATCTGCCCCTGAGGTAAGACTCAGAAAAGGCCCAAGTAAAAAGATGCTCAGGTACAAAGAGACTGTGAACAATTAAGTCAGGCGAAGGGCTAACCCTTAGGTAAGTGCTTATGGGCTAACCTTGGAATCATTCCCATTTACTACATTGACATTGCAGAGATATTGGCTTCTGAGGGAAACAAAAACAATCGCAAAAAAAATTTCAAAAACAAAAACTTTATCTCGTCACATGGCAATTTGAAATTTGAATTATGTATGTTTTAAATAGTAACATAGACTATTGGTTTTGAAATAGTTTACTACGTATTGAAATTTCATTGTTTTTCACAATGCATGCTCCACTTAATTTTAAGCTAATCTTTGGAGGAATCTGTGAAGTGAGTTTTACCAGTCTCCGTTTTTATTAGGATAATGATGTTCTTTCTGCATCAAAATTGGTTGTGAAACCTGTGTGTCTTCTGATTTTCTGTAACTGGTGCTTGTTCTAAAAGGAAAAAAACAAAGATTATTTCAGGAGTCGCATATGTGAAGGGAATCTGGGAGATTAATGCAAACTGGTTTTGAGATTGGGTCATCAACTCTCACTGGGAATTGAAAGGTCTTCTCTCTGTCCTTATGTTTGAAAGTCACTTTCCTGATCTCATCAGATATCTTCCACAGCTAAGAAATATAGCCACGTGAATATGATGGGAAAAATTTAAAATGTTGCCTTGATTAGAGGGCTCGGAGGGCTTGATTTAGTATCACTGGTTGCAGGGCTTGACCATCGCTAGAACACAGATTTGGAGGTGTGTTCAGAGCAGAACCAGACCAAGGAATTGAAAAGGACTGAATGCAAGTTATTGCTTACATTAAAAATTAGGAGCGACAACCAGGCAAAGGACACTCAATTCCTTCTCAGAAACCTATGAAATTGAAGAAATTATGGGCACCTTTTACAGAAAAGAAATCCTGAAAAAGTATTTTGTGTAAAGCTAGTTCATACAAAGAGTTTTATAAAATCTCTGATTTGTGTATATAACGTATCTTGGATTTGGGGTATTTCATTTTCCCCCACCAGTTAGTAATCTGAGGCCACCAGAAGGGAAGTCTTTGTGCTGAACAGTTGCAGTGTGCAAGTTCCCTCTGAGAGTAAACAGGAAGAGACACAACTTCACAGGAAACCAGGGCTGACCAGATTGCAAGCCTCCTTCTGGAGACAGAGTGGTTTTGGATCAAAAAAAAAAAAAAAAAAAAAAAAGATGGTTATCTGAAATAAACTCCAACCCTTCCAAACTCATTTTTATTTTTATTCATTGTTAAATAGCCTCAATGTTAGTTTAATTTTTGAAGTAATAAAAAGACCATTATTTTCTATCAGTGATTTATGATTCTGGCAAGTATTCTAATCTTAAGCATTCCAAATCCATTATTTACACAAAATGATATTATTTACTTCTTTTTTTTTTAGACTAAGGAAATATATCTTGGTTTTAAGGAAAGTTTGACTTGGTTTGGCAAAATAATGAAATAAATAACAAACGTCTGTGAGAAAAACAAAAAACAAAAACAAAAATAAAAAAGGAGCTGACCAGTGTTCCAGTTGCTCAAGTTCAAGTTCATTTCACTTACTGTTACTCAGAGCTGATATGAAAAGAGAATCATCTGACCCTATTTTACCTACTCCACTGAACAAACACAGGATCTGGGGTAGAAAGAACTTGGCTCTCCACTTCCTCGGGGTTTTGACCAAGTCATTTTCCTGGGGAAAAACAGAAAAGATATGGACCTCACTGTGCTGTGAAGAGGAATAACTGTGGTCATGTCTGTAAGTGCTTTAGGGACTGGACGGCACACATCGGTGCTTGTTATTATTGTCATCGTAGCTCTTCTCATCTTGGCTAACATCACATAGTTAAATCAGGACTGGTCATCTCTCATAAATCACGTTGAATTTTCCCAAAAGAGAACATGGGATTCTGTGAGCTGGGAAGTTTTACATCAGTCCCTGGTGAAATTTAGAATGAGATCTTTATGCAACTTGGTTTAGGACAGAAAAATGTACATCATGATGATCATCAGCAACTTGCACAATTAACTACCAGTGAGATGGGAAAATCTACGTGCTTTCTCCAGTGGCAGAACAGGGGCATGGCGTGGAAGTTGAATCATTCATTTTGCCACATTTTTAAATGCAGGTTTTTGGAATATCTTAGAGGTAAAGAGGCAGGATGGTATTCAATTAGTTGTCATTATATATCCTGAGACATCATACCATACGGCAATGTTGATAGTGATGAGGGTGAATGGAACAGGGGTCTACTGACATGCCATAGTATTTGCAATTGCTCAGGTCCTGCTTGACATTTTTATCTTTGGAGGAAGCACAGAAGGCCATACTGCTAAATTTAAGGTAACTGAATGGTAAGCAAGAGATCTAATCAGGGGATTCCAACTTCAAAGATCAAAATCATTAATGTCAACAGATTAGAGAAAGAATAAAAACACTCATGACTAAGTCTAATAGGGATAAATGGGAAGATTTTTGTTAATATTAAGAATACCCAAGCACAACTGTGCTGCATGTGAGCAGATAATCAACCCATAATCTTAATTGGATTAATACATAAACACATGAATGAGTGAGTGGAAGTATGGATGAATTTCATATGTGAAAGAAGAATTCACTTGACAGTAATTCATATTTAAAATAAGATTTCTGAGAATGTATATTTAAACAAACCCCTGTGAGCATTCAGCATAAACCGGGAGCCGCAGAATCCAAGCTGGGCCTCCTCAAGAGCACAAAGAGATTTGTTGAGGTATCTGTGGTTTGGAGAAGTGAGGGGTGTGCCCAAGCCTTGCAGTCGGAACAGGACATGTCCAAGCTAAAAGATGAGCGTGATCTGAAAGAACTCTGGTCCATGTTTTCCCTTTACACCAAGCTTACAGGAAGATGGGCTCCAGGGAGGAGAGGAAGCAAGGAATGAAGATGCCTTAAGGATTGCCTTAAATTATGGAAACAGGGACACACTCTGCTGAAAGTCATGTTCTTTCCCATGTATATTTGCTCTTTACCATTTAGAAACTCACCACATATATGACCTCATCACCAAAATCAGAGGTAGCCTGGACAGGTGTTCCGGAAAGCAGTTCAAAGATGAGAAGGTGAAGGACTGGGATCCAAACATCTTTCAAACTCCACATCCTTCTCCCTTGAGAAAATTGCCATATTGCACTGGTTCGAAAAATATGGTAGCTGGGCCAGCAGCAGCAGCATCACCTGGGTACTGGTTAGGAATGAAAACTTTCAAGTCCTTTCTTTGACCTCGTGAATCAGAACCTCTAGGGGTGGGCCCAGCAGGCTGTTCTATCCATCCTTCAGGATATCCTAATGCACAGTCAAGTCGGAGAACCACAACTGTATTAGTGGAGCAAACATATGAACAGAGAAAGCAAGACATGCAATTTATGAAGACAAGGAAGAGTGACTACAGAGACCTCATTGTACCTGTGAAGGAAGAATGGGATCTTATTCATATGGTTACAACTTCACAAAGTGTAGAGTTCAGTTGCCATCCAAGAAGGTTGAGTCACCTGCTAAAAGTGATGCAGCCCATAAGGACTTTAAACAACTAGGAGTTCAAAACACATTCAAAATGACTACTGAGAATAAAAATGAAAAGTGCAAAGCCAAATATTAAACATGAGGCTATTCGAAATGCTAGAAATTGTTGAAGAACCAAAAGAGAAATTTCTCTGGCAAAGCGATGCAGTTTTCTTTTTCTCCATCCTGTAGTTCTAAATCATGCTTATTTAACTCAGTGAGTTTATATAAATAGGCTAAACTTTAATGACTGCTGAAAACTAGTTTTTTGCATGTTGATTCTGTTGAGAGCACAGCTGAGACCCATCTTTTCTCTTCTCTGTTGATGTTTTTAGCAGGCAAGAGGCCACTATGGCAATTATAGAAGAGAAAAACATAAACAAGTAAATATTTATTGCATTTCAGGTTTTGTCTTCTGTGGACACTATCCCAATAGTATGCAAATATCCTTCACACTGATAAGAGCAGCCTGCTTCCCTGCTCACCCGGTCAACTGCCTTGCGGCTCATGTTTGGATGGTATCGTCCATGTCAAAAAAGGATGCGTGTGCTGTGCAGGCACCGATTTCGAGCTTCCAGCAATTAGGTCAATGCAAAATAAACTTTGTGAGGAAGAAATCAAACTTTTTTTAAACTTAACATTTGTTATACTATTCAGGAAATACGACTTTAAGCATTTAAACATTTTTTTTAAATTAAGAGTTACAATGAGACATTTTAATGTGTGATAAGCTTGTTATCAGGTGGCCCCACTAACTCAGCAAAGGGAAAATGTGATTGAGGCAAATTTACAGTCCACAGTCAGTGACTCAGGGCATAGTTTCACAAAACCTCCTGAGTAAAGGCAGAACGGACCTTAGGTCAACAGGCTGGATTGCACCTGTTTGAAGACATGTATGCATCTTTAAAGAGAATGTATTGGCCAAGAGTCTGGTAATAGCCATGAAATCAGAAAAAGGACATTCAGGGCAGCAGATACACATAAGACAATGGACTGAAGTCCTAGCATTGCTCCTGTGGAAGCACCGTAGCTACAGTGCACTCGGCACACTTTTTAGCGTGGAAAGTGACAAGGAAGGTTGACACAGCCCAGGACGAGACCTGCTAGGTCAGGGAGGAGGCAGCTGGTATCAAATGCACCTTGGAGAAGATGACACTTGAGCAGATTCCTAAATGGCAAGTGCAGTTTGTCCAGAGTTTGGTTTTATTTTGTTTTGGTGGGGAGGGGCAGGAAGGGAAGGTTTTGAAGGCAGAGAATGTGGCAGAAGAATAGACCCCCAAGACAGAGTCCTCCATGGGGTGTGTGTTAGGAGAAGGAGTGTTGACACTAGGAGCCGTTCAGATTTGGGAAGTGCAATCTCCCTGCTGCACTGCTAGGGAGGGTCAGAGAGGATGGGCTCCAGGGGCATTGGGCTTTACTCCACAGTCAGAGAGCAAGACATGGGGAGTGGAGAGCTGTGAAGTATTTCAATTATTGGTGGCAGGTAGAGTATGCGCTCAACAGAGACAATGGTTGGAAACAGCCAAATGTGTAATTTCAAATTTTTCTAATAATCGCATTTAAAAATAATAAAAAGAAGCAGGTGAAATAAATATAATAGTAGATCTGATTTAACACAATAGATCCAAAATATTGTCATTTCCACATGTAATCAATTTAAAAATGAATTAATGTAATATTTTATGTACTTTTGTTGTACTAGGTCTTTGAATGCTGGTGTGTGTTTTATACACATAGCACATCTCAATTTGGACACTAAACTCTCATCAGAAGTACTCTATCTGTATTTAGGTTTCATAAAACTCACAGTTGAAAGTAAGTTCATATATCCAAGTTTTTCATAAATTCTTAAAGCTTTCTAATAACTGAATTGAGCATCAGCTTTTTAAATTTAAAGAAATTGACATTAAATGCCATCAAAACTGTAGCTCTTTGGTTGCACCAGCCACACTTCATGTGCTCAGCAGTCACCTGTGGCTTGTGGCTAGTGTATTGGACAAGGCGGCATTATAGTAAGAACAGTTAGGGCAAAAGATCCATTCAGGAGATCTACATTGTAATTGCAGAAATAGTGACAAGGGCTTAAACTAGGTGAATCGTAGAAGGATAAACATGAAAGGGACATGTGAGAACAAATAGAAGGCAAAATTGACAGCACTTGGTGAGGGAGAAAGGGGGGATTGTCAGGGAGAACGTCAGGGTCCTGGCGGAGTGAGGAAAAGGAGCTCTCCCGGTGAAGATTGGGCATCCAGAGAAGACTCAAGCCCAGAGAGACAGAATGGCTTTAGTTTGGGACAGAGAGAGTCCAAGGAGCCTGACGTGACTGTCCACACACAAACTAACCTGCAGGACTAGTTCTCTGAAGAGAGGTGGGAGGAGGTGAAGAACCAGGAGAGCTCTCAGTTGGTGGTACCTAAAACTAGCTAGGCCCCTTGAGGTCTCTGCTAAGGGAAGTTTGTCTCTGAGGACAGCTCTGCACGATACACTAAGAAAACCAGAGTTTCAAGCCTTAAATTCAGGAGCAGACCCTTACCTGGGGTGCTTTGACCTACGTACTGCTGGCTGCTAATTCACCTTGGTAGGCAACTGGCCAGTGTTGTAGGGCAACTTCCTGATGCATGACCTTGTTCCATATCTGTCTTCCACCTTTACAAGTGTCAGCTGCTAACAGCCACAGGCAAGTAAGCAAAAATATTTCAGGAACACATTGCTTTCTTTACCTATCCCTGATACAGAGTAGTTTTGTCTTATATAGGTTGCAAACAAATTAAACACATATGAATGGCAGACCTCAAATGCACTAAGGGAAGCTCTAGACAGTAGATGTGGAATTACTTTCATAAATGTAAAAGCCTTATAAAATATAAGTTATCATTAACTAGTACAGGAATTCAGGGACACATGTTTTGGGGTGTAGCAATAGAGAAATTCAATTTTAAGTTTGGATTTTAAAATATCACATACACTGATGTGAACTATTACTCCATTAAAAGAATTTTTATGTCAATTATACCTCAATAAAATGGCAAAAAGAATTTTGAATTTCAGAATGAAAGGACTTCTTTCTATTTTTATATATGAAAGTAAAATTCTTTCATCTTTATTGTACTGTTAATAAGAAATCAGGTGTAATTTTCCATAAATACTCCATTTAAGGTGTGATTAGCGGTAGATTACAAGTATGACAGAGGGAGACTTCGCAGGACCTAACAGCCCACTGGATGATGCAGGGAACCAAATCAAACAAAATGCACTATAATGGAGGTAGAAAGAAGTATTCTTCCCTTAGGTCCAAGAACCAAACCTTGCAAGAGCAAGGGCTCAGAGGAGCTTAGACATTCCCAGGAAAAGACCTGACACCGTTGGTTGAGCATCAGCTGGGTAGGAGTCAAGGATAATTAGTTAGTAGCCATCACCTGTGACAGCTGGAAGCCTGGAGGGCAGAGGGAATGCCTGTGAGTTACTCTGCGTGAGACCATGTGGCTTTTGTACTTGGTGACAAGGCTACCTTGCCACAGGACACGTAGCCCGGGGAGAGGCATCTCAGAAGGTGAGTAATAGCACTATTCTCAAATGTCCGAGAGTTCTCATGTGGAAGGGGGTGGGTTGGGGGCTGCCTTGTTCTGTGGGTCCTAAGATGGCAGAGAAGTAAGTTATGAGAAGACAGTTGTCAGGGCCTTCTGCTTCTGGGGAGGTGGAGGGGGCAATACTTTGCCAGTTCCTCCCACTAAGTACAACTAACAACCCGTAATGTTGTACATAAATCAAACATGAAGGGACACTGACACGTGGAGAGAAGGCAGACCTGCAGGGACCCCAGGACCCCCGACTGACACAAGGTGAGGTCCCTGGGTGTCTTTCCTTCCTAGATTCCAGATTGGAGATACAGAAGCAGGCAGCCTGGAAAGGCCAATGGGTGAAGACAGAATAAATAAACAAAAGCCCGGAGACAAGCTGGCTCTCTCTGACAAGAGGACCAGGAAAGGGCAGCCTACCAGGACAGATGACTTCTACACAACAAAGGGCCTACACTGGCCAACACCACAGGAAACACTGCGGCCCACCCCACTCACCCCAGCAAAGTCTGGGTGGGAGCCTAGACCTCCACCTGCACCAGTCAGGTGCCGGAAGTTTATTGTTCGGAAAACTCAGTATAGTAAAAATGCCGTTTTTTCACGAATTGATAAACAGGTTTATTGCAATTCCAACCAAAATCCAGAGAGGTTTTTTGTAGATATACACAAGATTGTTTTAAATGTATGTGGAAAGGCAGAAGAACTAGAATAACTAAGGCAATTTTGAAAAAGAAGAATAAAGTGTTAGAAATCTGCCTACACAAATCAAGACTGACTCAACAGCTATAGTAATCAAGAGTATGTGCTATTGTCAGGCAGATAGACACACAGATCAACAGAGAAGAACAGAGAATCCAGAAATAGACCCCCAGAAGTATGTCCAACTGGTCTTTGGCACTGGTGCAAAGCAATTCCATAGAGAAAGGATAGCCTTTTCAAAAAAATAGTGCAATTGGAGGCCAACAAATGGAATAATTAGACATCCATAGACCAAAAGAAAAATGAACCTTGACCTAAATCTCATACTTTATGCAAAAATAAATTCAAAATATATCATAGATTAAATGGAAAATATAAAACTATAAAAGTTTTGGGAGAAAATCTGTAGGATCTAGGGCTAAACAGAGTTCTTAAACTGGACACCAAAAGTATGATCCATCAAAGGAAAAAATGATAAATTGGACTTTATCAAAATTAAAATCTTTTGCTTTGCTAAAACTCTGTTAAGAGGATGAGAAGACAAACTACAGACTGGGAGAAAATATTTGGAAACCACAATCTGACAGAGGACTAGTATCTGGATCTTATAAAGACCTCTTAAAACTTAATAGTAAGAAAACAATCTGTCTAGAAAATGGGCCTAAAATACGAAAAGACATTTCACAGAAGATCTACAGATGGAAAATAAGCCCATGAAGAGATGTTCAGCATCACTAGTCATTAGGGAAATGCTAATCAAAACCATAATGAGATATCACTACACATCTATTAGAATGGGTAACATAAAAAGTAGTGGCCATACCAAATGCTGTCAAGGATGTGGAGAAATGGGATCATTCATATATCACTGGAGTAATATAAAATGGTACAGCCACTCTGGAAAACAGTTTGTCATCTTTTTAAAAAACAACACATGAAAAAAGTCTATCGAGGTCCTCTGTTCATTTTTTAATCAGATTTTTTTTTTATATTGAGTTGTATGAGTTCTTTATATATTTTGGATATTAACCCCTTATTGAATATATCATTTTCTCCCATTCAGTAGGTTGCCTTTTCATTTTATTGATGGTTTCCTTTGCTTTGCAGAAGCTTTTAGGTTTGATGTAGTCCCACTTGTTTATTTTTTATTTTGTTGTTAGACATTTTTCCAAAGAAGGCCAGTAGACATATGAAAAGATGTTTAACATCACTAATCATCAGGAAAATGCAAATAAAAACCTTAATGAGATATCATCTCACATCTATCAGAGTGGCTTTTATCAAAAAGATAACAAATAACAAGTGCTGGTGAGGATATGGAGAAAAGGGAACCCTCATACATTGTCGTTGGGAATGCAAAGTGGTGCAGCCACTATGGAAAACAGTATGGAGGTTCCTCAAAAAATTAAAAAATAGAACTACCATATGATCCAGCAATTCTGCTTTGGGTATTTATCCAAAGAAAACAAAACACTAATTTAAAAAGATGTATTCACCCCTATGTTCGTTGCAGCATTATTTACAATAGCCAGGATATGGAAGCAACCTAAGTGCCACTGATAAACTGATAAAAAAGATGTGAAGAATGGAATATTACTCAACCATAAAAAAGGATGAAATAAGTAAGACAGAGAAAGACAAATACCATATGATTTCACTCATATGTGGAATCTTAAAAAAAACAAAACAAATAAACAAACAAAACACAACAGAAGCAAACCCAAAGATACAAAAAATAAACCAGTGGTCACCAGAGGGGAGGTGGGTGGGAGCTGGGAGGCTGGGCAAAACAAGTGAAGGGAGTTAAGAAGTGCAAACTTCAAGTTATAAAATAAATAAGTCATGAGGATGAAATGTTCAACATAAGGAATTAAGTCAATAATATTGTAATAACTTTGTACGACGACAGGCGGTTACTAGACTTGTCATGGTGATCATTTCACAATGTATATAAATGTCGAATCACTATGTTGTACACCTGGGACTAACATAATATTATATGTCAACTGTACTTCAATCAAAAAAGAAAGTAGTAGGATACTCAAAAAAATTTATTAATAAGAAAAAACAAAAGACATAAAACTACTATACCATTCACCAAGTGCACTCTTGGCATTTATGTCAATGAAAACTTATGTTTCATTCACTGTGCTTGAATGTGCGTAGCAGTTTTGCTCATAAAAACCAAAAGCTGGAAACAACCCAGATATCCTTCAATTTGTGAATTCTTCAACAAACCAAGGTACATCTTTGCTATAGAATAGTACTGGAAAATAAAAAGGAATGATGGTTGATACATAAAACCACATGGATGAATCTCTAGAGAATTAAGTTGATTTTTTAAAATAAATCTCAAAAGGTTATATACTGTATGAATCCATTTATATAGCATTTTAAATGACAAAATTATAGAAATGGAAAACAGATTACCGGTTTCCTGAGGTTAAGGAAGCGTTGGGGGGTGGGAGGGAAGTGGGTGCATCTATAAAAGGGCCACCTGAGGGATCCTTGTAGTGATGAAATGTTCTGTGTCTTGACTGTGTCAATGTTAATATCCTGGTTGACATATCATACTGTATGTTTGCAGGATGTTACCATTGGGGGAGATTGGATAAAGGGTACAGGAATCTCTTTGTATTATTTCTTACAACTTCATGTGGATCTATAATTATCTCAAAATAAAATTTTAATTTAATAAAATAGGATTTTCTACCAGTGTATCACCTATTTAGACAGGTTACATATCAAGTGGATTTTTTTTTTAAAGTCAGGGGTTTAAATCTTAACCTTTAAATTGCTCATACCTGATAATCATTTTAAAAGCAGTGAAAATATAAAACACTACTACCACCACCACCACCACCACTATTACTACTAATAATAATGACAAAAGGCAGCTGCTAATTAACTAAAAGTAAGAAGCATCAAAGTGTCAGAATGGTCCAAAGTAGGGCTGGGCATTTCTGGTAAAAAGTAAATTTCTTTACATGGAGACATTCAGACAGAGATTAGCCAACTATCTGTCAGGCAGATTTTCTTGGATTTATTATTTATAATATATAAATTATGAAGTAGACACTCTGTTTACTTCTAAGATTGCATGATTCTATGAGTAATTATTAAGCCAAATGTTTTGATAAAGTGCAAAACAGAAGAACTGAGAAAATACGGGCAGGTCATCTGTCTACTCAAGTACACAACCCTCAAATGAGAGGATCCTCCCTCACCCTGCTGGGAAAATGCCAATGACAGGCCCATTAAGAACTGTCGATTGAAGTTGGGCATGTGATATTCTCACTCGTGTGGATATGGAATCGGGTCCAGAATCTCCAGTTTGAGGATTATAAGAATTTAAACAGAATTTCATGTAAAAGTAGGTCTGGGGCAGCCATTTTACATCACATATATGAAGAAGCACTGAATCTCAGTTCATAGGGAGGGAGAAAAAAGAGTCACAGACTCAGAGACTTAAATGACAGACGGGGTCCTCATGAGGCCCAGGACTTCTTGTCAACGTGTTTTATTCAACATCAAAAGTGGTCTCTGAAGGAAACGGTCAGTTACATGGAGTACATACAGGGTATTTAAAACTCATGACTTGGGTGGTGTAGACACTTAGAGCTCCAGGCGGGCTATTGTGTAAGTCCACATGGAGGCTAACCCTTGAGAAGGTCTTCAGGGGCAAGAGACAGCAAGAAGCTCTTGCCTCAATGATGTTCCTCCCCTCTCAGTATCTATTTGGGTAACAGTTCCTGGAATCCCAGGAATTTTCAAATCATTCATAAAGTATAAGCTTCCTGGAATAGACACTCTTAGAAATTGTCTACTTCACTAGTTGAAAATTCAAAGGCTTCCACGTGGCAGGTGGGCCCTGCCCATTAGTGGAGAACCTTGATATAAGGCAGTCAGGATTGGTAAGCACTATGACAAACTGGAAAATCCATGACACAGATAATGATATATTATTGAATATCAAAATCAACTTTTTAAATGCTGGGCCTACCAAACAAACATACGGGGGTACCAAATTTGGTCTGTCATCCTGATTTGGCGGATGAGAGCTCCGAGACTCAGAGACAGACAAGGAACTGTCACTGTCATGTAGTCAATTAGTGGAAGAGATTGCAATTAACCCCAGAACAGTCACAACCGCATCAGTGCTAAGAAGTAGATGCGCACCAACAGTGAAGACAGGCTTTCACGATCTCATCGATGAGGGTTAGCTAGTGCGTGTCACTGGCTCTCTTTTTGAATTTTCAGCAGTGGTCTGCATCCTTCTTTTGGTGTCAAATTAAATATTTCAAAATAATGTACAGGGGCCTATTTAGTTCAGTAAACAAAAGCGGATTTTGCACAAGTGTTTATAAACTCTAACCTCAAATTTTTCTGAATTTTTTTTCTTTTAAAAGTATAATCTGTCCCCTCTCTTTAAGTATGAGCTGGGCATTGTGGCTTCTTTCCAAAGATCCACAGCATTGAAAGAGAGGAAAGAAGAGTAACTTTATAGTAGAGAAACACTACCTAGCCAGGTGATCAAACAGGGATAAATCATACTGATAAGTCATGTTGAAAATGCCCTTTTACATTTGTCGTCTTCCTCCCCCAGACCCATAACCTCTGCCTAATCACAAGGAAAAAGGAAAACATCAGACAAGTCCTAACTGAGGGATATTCTACAAATCACCTGACCAGTACTACTCAAAACTGTCAAGGTCATCGAAAACAAGGAAAGTCTGAGAAGCTGTCCCAGCTTAGAGCAGCCTCAGGCTGCTACATGACAAGTAAATGTAAAGTGTGTCCTGGATGGGGCCCTGGAACCGAAAAAGGGAATTAGAGGAAAACTACAGAGATCTGAATAAACTACCGACTTCAATTAATAATAATGCATCAATATGGGTCCATTAATTGGATCAAATATACCATATTAATGTAAGCTAGGGGGATGTTGATGTTAATAAGAGGGGGGAAATGGGTACAGGGTATATGCGACATTTCTAACTAACTTTGCAATTTTTCTGTAAATCTAAAACTATTCTAAAAAGTAAAGTCTGTTTAAAAAATTTAGTCTGGGTCTATAGATCCACTAATGCCAATGGTCTCACCAAACAAGGGGAATGGATGATGCTTCAACTAATTCTTTCATGTTTCCTCACGTACAAAATGCAGACAATGATATCTCCAATCTTATCTACTTAAAGCAAAGTCTATAGGAAATATTCTATGTAATGTACTTTACAGAGTGCATTGCAAAAAATAGATGTTCAATGGAAGATGGCTAATGACTTTAAAGATCGTTTAATACATGCATCTTAACACTCTGGCCACCTGTTTGTGCCACCCTCTGACCTGACTGCCTTCAGACCATCCACCATGTTTTATTATTTTTGTGTATTCCCAGCCCCGGGAATATTGGCTAGAATGTAGAGCAGTAGAATTACAAAGCATGGACGTGGTTCTAGACGCGCAACTTGCGTTAGCTGCCAGATCTCTCAGCATTGGAGGTGCTGGGTATCCTTTCTATTCTGGAAATCCCATGTGCACGCACCTCTCCAACGTGGCTCTCCCCAGAGTCTATGGTGGATTTGGGGTAAAGTGACAGGAAGCACTACGCCTTCCATATCCTTGTGCAGACACTCCTCATCTCACTGAGTGGCCTCTCTGATCTCCCAGGGACCCAGACCAAACCTGTCTCCCTTCTCCCACAGCCACATGCACTGTGTCATGAGATCGATGTCAGTTCTGGCTTCTACATCTAGAAATATGACCATTTCTCACCAATCTACTGCTACCACCTCTTTCCCAAGCCACCGACTTTTCCCTTCTGTGTCAGTCCAGTGGCTCCTTACTTGCCCTCCAAAGTTCATGCTCCACACAGCGGCCAGATGGCCCTATGGAAAATCCAGCCAGATCACGAGCCTCCTCTGCTCAGAACCCCCCAACCTGTGCTGTCCCATTCCCCTTGGTGCAAATGGCCCACAGGCCCTGCAGAACCTGTCTCTTGATTTCTCCCTGACTTCAGATGCTGAGTCGGCTCCTGCCACTGCCTCTCCACTGAACCCTACACACAGGCACTCTCCTACCACCCACGAGGACTATTCCCCTCTTTGTGCCCCTGTCTGGTGGGTTTTCTCCCATTTCTCCACGGGTTTGTTCAACTGAAGACCTGCGGCCACTCTCTTCTAAGTCATCTACACCCCATCCCCTGCCCTAACCCCTCACAGATCTTCTCATATCTAAGGTGCTATATCTTACCCCTTTATTTCATTTCCTCTCTGTTACATTCCACCCAATTACACATTCCGCGAAAGCAAGCATTTTCGCCTGCTTGTTTCACCGATACATCCTAAGGCCTCCACTGGATGCATGAAGAAAACACACTTGGGAAGTGATAGCTCTTCATCCCTTTAGGAAAAGCATCAAGGAGTCAAGGTCCATGTTCTTCAAAACCAGGTCATCGCAGAGAGAGAATACCTTTATGGTTATTGATGCTGCAATGAGGTGTGAATGTGGTATGGTGACAGGGTCAGAATGTACAAAACAAACAGCAGGGATGCTGAGAATCCTCAGAGATTGCAAAGAGAAATAACTCACAGATGGATGAAGTGGAAAGGATTTAGAAGCATCCAAGAATTCAGAGACATTGAAAATGTGCTTTGGAGAACTTAATGTGCCAAGTAATATTAGCTAATAGCATCTTGTGGTAATCTTAAACCAGTTTATAGTCTGATTCTCTCAATGGCCAAATATATTCTATTTTCTTTTCCTAAGATGGCCTTAGCATTTAGACCTCAATATGGTTTTCTGCCTTTTAAGCACATCTCCTATTAAATGTAGTAAATAAACTAATTAATTAAAAATGTCTGTGCAAATTGCATCCACCTATGACAATAAGAGGACATTTGGGAGTGGAATTTGGGAGAATCTAACATAGAAGCTAAACTTAGGAGAATAGCCATTCTGAGGAAAGAAGACCAAAAAAGACATTCACTTTGAGTCAAATAAGAATATTTCTTTAAATACACAATTGTTCAAACTTTTTTATCTTTTATATTGCAAAAATGCCTAATAAAAGATAGCTTCAAAGATTCCTTTTTTATGCTTAAAAATATCATTTGCAGACCCCAAATAATATTTGTATGAGAAATCTTAATATTCTGATTTGTAGGAGAGTATCCAGTGGGTCCATGAGTAAGAATTTCACTTGGGTCCATTTCTTTGTAAAGTAAAATGCAGTCAGAGTGCAAAGAGAATCAATTGGATGAAACGCAGGAAATGAAAAGGTGGGGGCATTTTTCATATAACCTTTTTCTTCAGAGGGCGGCTGTAATATGCCAGCACATACGATTCGACAGCATTTCCCAAAGCAGACGTTAACAGATGTCATCTAAAGCATGACTCCAGCAGTAAAAGGATCTTAGGTCAAAGTGAAGGTGGTGCCCTCCTGGGAAGGACTGACCGGACTTTCCTGTGCTCCTGGCAGGGACTTCTCAGGAGGAGGGCAGGAACCGCAGCACACAGCCCTCCTCAGTCTCATGGAACATGGAGCTACCTCCTCCTCCCTGATTTTTTTTTTTTTTGGCAAAACAAATTGCAGTCTTGTTCCCACACTTCACACAGTGACTGGGGGTGGGGGCATAGACTTCATTAGAGTCCTGGGTTCAGGGAGGAGCTACAGATGTGTTAGTTTGGGGAATTCACACACACAATCTCTCTCGGGCTCGGTTTCCTCATTGCTAAATAGGTCATTTCATACCTTCCTCCAGAAAATTTTGAGAGAATGACTTGCTGTATGTGGGGAAGGCTTTTGAACTTTAATATGCAATGCAAATGCTTATTGTCTGGCATACATAACTCAGTTATGACTTCTTGGTCACGGTGGCCTTTGCTTCAGGGAATACCTTCTCTTGGTAATCAGTTCACTCACACGTGGCCTTCTAGAAAGCCCAGGTACAAAGCGGGTCCCATGCTGTCTAGTGAGATGCTTTTAAATGCTCTGTGCATCCCTGTATGGCCAGTTACCAGAGAGCATGGGATGACTTGTTGCTAATGGTGCCAAGGAGTGAACATGCATTAGCTCTTTCATCCCCCACAGAACACAGGTGTTGTGATTGTCTGTGTTTTTCAGATGGGGAAATGGAGACTTAGAAAATTAAAAATCAAGTGACTCTCTGAGGCAATGACAGAGGTGGGATTCAGGTCAGGTTCCTCTGGCCCCCAGGCTATGAACTCCAATTTTGCATCCTCCCACCTTAATCTCTACCTCTTCTCTTTCAATGGCAGAGTCCCCTGATTCCACATGCATGTGGAAGTTTCATGAGATATTTCAGGAGCCGAACTGGGAGGAAGTGGATGCAATCTGGTAGGAAATCAGAGGAGGTAGATGGGATGGACTTTCCCCTTCTCTTCCTTTCTCACACCAGCCAGACCCCAGGTCCCTATTCCCTGCTCCCCTCCTGTCCACTGAGGCCTCAAGGTCCTGTCGGCTACTACAGTGTCCTTCCCACCCTCTGCTCTCCTGCAAGCTCCAGCCTCCCTGCACCATACCTTCTTCTTCCTCCAGAGAAATCTAGCCACTGAGCAGCTAAGTGCTACCAAGAAATATGAAACATTTCATAAATATGTGAACTTTTGCAATGCTGCTGCCCTGCTCCCTCTTCCCCAACCCAAGTCCCTTCCCCTCTGGTCTGCAGGAAAGGCACCTGCATAAACATCTACATTAACCATGCCTTTCTGTTTTTTGTGTTTTGAGTCTTTGACATCTGCAGCCTTGCTGACCCTTGCCTCCAGGGCTAGCCAATTCCTAGAGATAGTACACAACTGGCCTGGGGGCACCTCTCATATGCAAACCAACCAATGCAGAGCCTATACCCACCCCCCCCACAACTCCCTTATCAGGCTCTCACACTCTGGGCCACTCTCTCCTGCCCTAATCACCCCAGGGCCAGGGACCAGACAACAGGGGCAGCCCCTATGCCCTAGAGCTGACTGAAATTGTTCAAACTAGCCAATCCTCAGCTTGCTCATCCTGCCTTGCCCATTGCTTCCCACAGAAACCACAGTAAAGGCTTATACTCATGTTTTCCTCTTTGTCCCTCTGTCTCCTGACTGACCCTGGTGTCTCCCCATGTGGCCCTGCATGGTGGGCTGTGCCTCTTGTTTCTAGAGAACTGTAAGTGGAAGCTTCTTCCTTCAGGACAGTCATGTCCTTGTCTGTGTGTCTTACCATACCCGATTAAAACAGATCCCAGGCACAATTAAAACGTCATCTGTCAAACCCAGCTCATGCATCTCTCTTCCTACACACCTTCCATAAACTCTGGGAAAAATCAGGCTGCATCCCACTCTGCACCCTTTCTGTGCACTGGGCAGGCCCAACTTTGCACTGGGTTGATGTGATCTGTGTGTCTGCATCTGCAGAGTCTCTGCTAATCTGCCTGCAAGATCCTCACAGACAGTGATAACATCTTACACATTTGGAGGCCCTATTCTTGACACTCTGGGCTCAAATGGATGCTTAATAATCATTTATTGAATAAATGAATGCAATACATGTAGTAGGGGCTCAGATAGGCAGAAATTGGTGATCTTACCTCTAATCGGTACACTTCTCCCTGTTTGGACTAAAAATTTAACTAAATGATCCCAAAGATGTTAATCAGGTATTTATTGGACACCTACTGTGTCTGTATTAAATTTCCTTTACACTAAAGAAAGAAAACTCCAACTTTCCTCCAAGTGATGTCCTGTCCTGTTCCCAATCCTTCAGGGCAGGAAAGAAGCCCATCACACTTCTCTGTTTGAAAGTTCACCCTGACCCGTGTAAATAGTGTGCAATGATTCTCAGCAGAAATTGGAATAAGAGTGTAGAACATGATCTTTGATTTAATTCATATGTGACATCTGAAAAGTTTATTGTTTCTCTGCAAACAATGCCCAGCAGCTGAATGAATTTGAAAGCATCCAAGAAGGCATATGTCTGCATGATTTTTTTCTTGACAAGAGCTCCCCAGGGAGGGAAAACAAAATGTTCTTTCTGATGGCCCAGCAGATGATTCTTTTGGGTGTGTGCTTTATTATCATTATTAGTCCATCACCACCATGTCTTTTGGCTAAGCTCCAGGCAACGTTCTCCCTACTTCTCCATCTACTAGTTAGAGAAAAGACTCTTGTTTTGAGTGTCGCATGGTGAACTCATTTCAGAAGTGTTTGTATTATTAAGCATATTTGGATATTAATGTGTATCATTCATGATTTCCTTTAAATTAATAATTTTACCCTTGCATTTGTAGAAGCTTTCCAGTTAAAGATTCCATTTGCATCCATTGTCTCATTTTATCCAATAGGCAGCCCGAGACTGTTCTTCTAGTTTTCTTTAAGGACACCTGAGTCCCTGAGCGATGATGGGTTGTCCATTTGCAAACATGAGAGGGGAGACTTGACTCCAGGTTTTTTGCTGTCAAATACCATGTTCTTTCCTCTCTATTAATTCATTACAAATTGTTTGTATTTCATTTTACACACTTGGAATTCTCCAAGGGTCATTATGTGTTTGATTTGAGTAAAGTAATGACTAGGAAATAAACACTTCTGGTTCCTAGTGACTGTGGGTTCAATCCTTCACTGGCCTTTTTGCATTTGTTTACCTTCATTTAAATATATTCAGTCCCTCACTTGTTTTCATGACTTAATCTTTACCTTCATTTAAGCATCCGGGCATCATAGAATGTTGATCCATTTTATTCAACAAATAGTAATCGAACATCTTCCACTTTGCCAGACCCTGGGTCACAAGCAGAGGGCATATGCTGAATGATAGCCCAAGTGTCCTCCCTAGTAGAACTTTGTGTTTAGCAAAGTCAGCGTGTAAGGAGGGTGCTGGGCGCAGGTCATCATCTTGCTATCATACGAATGCAGCAAGGGGCCATCCTGCCTGAACCGCCCTGCTTCAACTTGGCCACCAGGAAAACATTTCTAAGGTTATTCCCCGGTTAAGATCCTTCAATGATTCTCCATCACTTGCTGGGTCTATGAACCTTTAATCCACTGGGAATCTGGTAAAATATATGGACCTTCTAACAAAGGAAATTCACACAGGGATATACACCCAGCCTTATGCAAACTCTGTTCAGGATTTTGATGTTCATACAAACATCCATGGAGCCCTCACTAGGTCACAAGTACCCCTGCCTACAGCAGAAGATCCAAGTGCCTTCAACCAGCATGTCACTCCATCACGACCTGCGGAGTCAACCTATACACCTTCCTGTTCCTCGGACAGGGTCCCGCTCTCTCTGGCCCCAGGGCCTTGGCACAAACTGTTCACTCTGCCTAGCATGGGCCTTGGCACAAACTGTTCACTCTGCCTAGCATGCCTTTCTCTTCCTTACTGCATGCAGATCTTGCTGGTTGTGTCACCTTGCCTGAGTCGGTGTCCTCATCTGTAAAATCAGAATAATAAGAGAACTCACTCCAAAGTGTTATTGAAAGGTTGCATGAGTGTTGATATGATCTGTAAAAGCCCCTGGCCCACAGGTAGTTTGCAAGAAATGCTCTCCTTATTCATCCTCAGGGTCTCAGCTGGGCTGCTGCCTTCTTCACAAAGTGTTCTCTGACTTTTCTCCCTGAAATGTGGGTTCAGTGAGCCCCCTCAGTGCTTCCCCACACCATGTGCCCATGTGTGCAGAGTGCACATAACTGCCACTCTAGATTGTGAGTTCTTAAGCTCAGGAATGCTGTCTTCCTCCTCCTGGTGCTGAGAGCACTAATTCCAGTTCTCACTCAATAAACAAATAATTGAATATCGAATGGTGGAGCAACAGAGAGAACGTCCATGGTCTTTGCCAACAAAAAGTAGCTCTGTGCATGTCAGCAATTATGAATAGTGAAAGAGATATACTCAATTAAGGTGACTTGGAAACTTTGGGGATCTTCCTGGCAGTGGGTCACTTTCCCCTAACCATTTCGTTCTGGGTTACCTATACTCTAGCAGTCAAGGGAGAGTGAGTACTGGAGGTTTTTGACAACATCTACAAATTGATTTTGTTTTAATGACCCTGTTTGGTTACAAATATTAAAATGTAAACATAAACACCCACTATGAGAAATTGGCATTACACTCATCACAGATGGAATCCCATGATATAAATGTACTTTATAATACAAGGACCACAGATCCAAATAAGTTACCTTTGGCCTGCGTGCTGGTCCTCTCAACTTCTCTGCATATGTGTGGGCTATTTCTGAGCTTGAGACTGGAATAAAAAGAACTGTGTTTGAATCACCACTGCTAGTTGAGGGACCAAGGATAAGGCATTTACCTCTTCAGGTCTCTGCATCCATTTATAAAATAGGGATAATAATAACATCAAAGTTAACACCATGTGATCCTAATCCAAAAGATGAGAATGATGTAAAGGAATGAACCCTTATCTCATACCATAGGATCCTTATATTATCCCTTATACAAAAATTAACTCAAAGTGGATTAAAAAAAACGTAAACTTAGAGTTAAAACTATAAGACTCTTAGAAGAAAATATAGGAGAAAAGGTTCATGGCACTGGATTTGGCAATGATTTCTTGGATATGACAACAAAAGCATAGGCAACAAAAGAAAAAATAGATAAATTGGACTTCATCAAAATTAAAAACTTTTGTGCATCAAATGACTATATCATCATAGTGAAAAGGCAACCCATAGAATGGGAGAAAATGTTTCAAATCATGTATCTATCTGATAAGGGATTAACATATAAAATATATAAAGAACTCTTACAACTCAATGCCAAAAACTCTAATAACCCAATTCAAAAATGGCCAAAAGACTTGAATAGACAATTCTCCAAAGAATATACACCAATGACCAATAAGCACATGAAAAGATGCTCAACATCACTAATCATTAGAAAAATGCAAATCAAACCACAATGAGATACCACTTCACATCCATTAAGACTGCTATTATAAAAATTTAAAGAAAATAAGTGTTGACAAGGATGTGGAAAAATTTAAAACCTTGTGGACTGCTGGTAGGAATGTAAAATGGTGCAGCTGCTATGAAAAACAGTTTGGTTGTTCCTCAAAAATTAAAAATAGAATTATCATATGATTCAGCAACTATACTCCTAGGCATATACCCAAAGGAATTGAGAGCAGGGACTCAAACAAATACTTGTGCACCAATGTTCATTTCAGCACTATTCACGATAAGCAAAAGGTAGAAACAACCCAAATGTCCACTGATGGATGAATGGATAAACAAAATGTTGTATAAAGGTACAATGGAATATTATCCAGTCTTAAAAAGGAAGGAAATTCTGACACATACAACAATGTGGATGAGTCATGAAGACATAATGCTAAGTGAAATAAGCCAGTCACAAAAAGACAAATATTATATGATTCCACCTATATGAGGTACCTAAAGTAATCAAATACATAGACCTCAAAAGTAGAATGGTCTTGCCAGAGACTGGGGGAAGAGGGAAATGAGGAGATGTTGTTTAATGGGGACAGAGTTTCAGTTTAGTGAGATGTAAATGTTCTGGAGATGGATGGTGGTGATGGTTCCAAAACAATGTGAGTGTACTTAATGCCATTGAACTGTACATTCAAAAATGGTTACAACAGTAAATTTTATGTTATGCATATTTTACCACACTAAATTTTTTTCAAAAAAGATGAGCATGTCATTTGTAAAAGTAAAATATATATATACATATATCATTTTTATGCCTCTCACATGAGTATAATTACAGTGCATAAAGTAAAAATGTAACATAAAAAATACACAATTAATTCAGTTCAGAGATTTTCCCCTATATCTGGACAGTTAGTAATCTTGTTCAAAACTTAAAACAAACTTTGGATTAGTTCTAGACTTCAACATTACAAAATTCTGCACTGTTCCTTGTAAGGTCACAAAAAGAGGCATTTGTTCCTGTGATTCTTTGTATTTTGAAACTTTAACAGGAAACATTAATCAATACATGAATGACTGAACCAGAAGCAGGCACTTAGGGCACATCCATGCCAAGTTGCACTTCCATCCTAACCCATTATTAACTCTTGTACGTTTTCTGAAGAGTTTTATAAATCACAGGAGGCAGGGAATCTTGTAGATGCTCATATTGTGACATCTCTCAGGGCTAATCAATCCCCAAGACTTCATATTCATCTTCTTAAAGTCTCTTTTCCTCCTCTTCTGTCTACTTCCTTTGGTGGATGTTCCTAGTGAAAGAGGTGCCGAGAAGGGGAAGGTTCTAAAGTTTCCAAATAGGGGTAGACCTACACAGGGAAACTGCAGGGAGAGGATGGTGTCCCAGAGGACTTCATAGGGTGCTCAGTCTGTTAAAGGGGTGACAAATGTGGTGAAGGCCAGAGGCATTCTTGGGGAGGTGATGGAGCAAGGTTGAGAGAAGCCAGCCTGCAAGAGCTTCCATCTGAATTTTGTCTTCTCTAATGATGAGGTTGGCTATTGACCTGGGAAATGGTGAAATGAGCACTCAAGTGGGCAAATGTAGCCTACATTAGGTGAAGATGCAACTGAAAATTCAGTTCAGACATGCTGGCCTGGTTGGATCTTGTCTTGGGGTTCCAGAATACATGATGTGACAGTCAACAGTGGTTGAAAAGTCATAGAAAATGAAAGCATCTCAAAATGGGAAACTTTGAATTTTCAAGACAGATCTTGCAGATTTCTGAAATCATAAACAAGAAGAAATTAATGTAGATGAGAGTACTAAACAGATACATAGTGAGTATTTAGAAAAATAATGTAATTATCTTCAAGTTCAAGCCTTTCCAAGATAACCGTATTGACTTTAATAACTTCTTACTCCATATGTGTATTTGGGGGCTGCTTTATTTTGTGGGTGCCTTACCTCACCCCTCCCCTAATAGGTAGAATGTTTTAGAGACCCAGATATATTGGGTTCAGGATTAGTTCATCTTGGTGGACTCAAGTGGCGCATGGTCCATTTCCCATTGCTTTAAAGTGTAGAGTATTAATAGAAAATTTGAGATATGGCAACACCAACAGATCAGGAAATGGTTGCCATTGGGAAGATAGTCTGTTACTCTCAATTCCCAAGAGAAGGGGGCTCCCTTCCCAAGAGAAGGGAGAATGGGGGGCCAAACAGGAAGCTTTGACCAGGGTTGGTCAGGAGGCAGAGGGAGAGGGGAAAATGTGAACAAGAGTTTTTATTGTGGATTTCATGGAAGAACAAGTGAGGCAGGGTGAGTAGGCTGAGGACTGGCTAGTTTGAATAATTTTAGTGGGCTCAGAGGCGCAGGGGCTGACCCTAGTTGTCTGGTACTCAGCCCTGGGTGATAAGGGGAGAGTGGCCCTGAGTCTGAGAGCTCAATAAAGGAGGGGGTGGGGGTGTGGGCTCTGCACTGAATGGTTTGCATGTGAAAAGCAGGCACCCTAGAGAATCCTTTACTATCTCTAACAATTAGCTAGTCCTGGGAGGGGCCATTCCTCCAGGGTCAGCGAGGCCCCAGATGTCAAACATCAGATACACAGAAAATAAAAGACGTGGTTAATACACCATTTGAGCTGACAGAGCAAACTACAAACAGCTGGGAGCCTTGAGGGGCCAGGACTGCACCATGAATACAATCAGCACTGATTCCCATGGCCCCAGAGGCAATCCTCTCTTTAACTCCCATGTGGATTCGGATTTGTTCATAAAGCACTCATTTTGTTTTTTTTCAGTGGGTGTGTAGCACAAGAACACACACATTTTTTTGCCCCACTAGCTTCTGCATTAACAGTCATCTAACCACTTCTTGGCTACATATTTTGTAAATTTTGTTTAACCAATAACTTTGGAATTTGATATCTACACGTTCTAGCCAAAAGTTCCATTTTAACATCTTGTTACACTCATTCTAGGGTAATTTTTTGCATCCTCATAAAGTATCAAGAATAATATTTGGCCCCAATTCTGAATCTGTGATGACCAAGAGAATTGCCCTGTCCTGTAGTAACTCCGTTACTAGTGGCATTACTGTTGGTATTACCTTTCTGGGAGTTTTTGACGACCCCGCCACACATGCAGCATTCTTAAAGCTTCTGGGAGAGCACCAATAAATGCAGTGGTTACAGTGAAAACGCCCAGTATGTGAGGCTTTATAATAAAGATTTTATTTGTGTTTCTCTACCTTCCCCTCAGGTGACATTATTTTCCCGTCAGGTAACCAATCCACCACAAACTTCTTTGAATTTTTTATTTTTCTACTTTTTACTACACTTTTCTTGATTTGTTAAGATAACACATGCTCGTGAAAGATAATCTAAATAGTATAGAAGTAAGAAAAATCAAATATTACTATAGTTTCACCTTTTGAGTCACTAATGCTGATGCAAATTCTTTCATATTTTTCTTTTACATGTTACTCTCATTAATGGTTAGCTTTATTATTACTATTCACTCATTCGTATTAAATAGTAGAATCACAGAATATCCAGAAATAAGCAAACTCTTTCCAGAGACCATGGCTAAGCATAAGTTGGCTCTGGAAGCAAGGCACAAGTTCTGCATATTTCTTGACTAGTCTGCAACTCCACAGCCTGTAGGGATTGCACTCTATCACGTCAGGTAATGTCACGAAAGCCTCTCGTGACTGCTCGTGACTTTGCTGGCTCTACATGCACTGTGTCTGTATGTGCAGCTGAGCCCTTCTCTTAGGCACGTTTGTGGACACCCCTGAACTGGTTGCCAGAATGTGAGCACCTCCCAGTCCCAGCCTGTGTGCTAAATGTCCACATCTCCAATTCCAGGCAACAGCACATGGGCAGAAGAGTAGATTCCTATGAATTTTGGGGAAACCAGGTAATGGGTGTGTTTCACCAGGAAAGCCCAGCAGATATGCAACTTGATTATGATTTAGAAACCAAAGATTTGATGTTTGCAACTAAACTTTGTGCTGCCTTTACTGCATAGACTCTGTCCCTGTCCTCTGCATTTGCTGGCCGCTGTGGCGGACGTGCCCTGACGCTCCCATCTCACACCATGGGCAGCTCTTCTTGACAGGCTGGGACTGTCTGTCATGCTGCAGGGGTCTTCTCAGTCTGCAAGCAGGGCAGTCCGGAAGGATGAGGACAGCCCTTAAACAATGACCTATGGGAGGTAATGGATAAATACTCCAGGTTCCTTGAGGAATATTCCATAAGCCTCCTCAGACTGTCCCTGTTGATGGCAGGAGTGGCTCACTTATTAGCCCCCCCTCAGTAGCTTTCCATCCTCCCTCATCTCACTTTCCCTGTTCCTGCTCTTGTGCTTCTTGCAGGATCACCTCTTGCATGTGAGACCTTGTTTCAGGGTCTACTTTTAGGTGGGATCCAAACTAAGCCATCTATTTTTGCCAGGTGTGGGGATAGGTCTGGGGGTCAGTAAGTCATGGTCCCCACTCATGAGGAAAGTGATCTGTTTGGAGCAGATGGACATGACAGTGTAAAGGGGCTGTGACAGGATTGCACAAGGTAATAAGGACACCTGAAGCAGATGGCAATCAACTCCACTCATGATGTCTAGGAAGACTCACAATAGTGTCTCCTCCAGCAGAAACTTGAAGACTAAGCAGAAACCGACAAGGCTTATGACTGAGCAGCAGTGTTGCTAGCACAGGGGTGCCACATGCAGAGAGAAGGGGGTTGGAAGCAACCATGACAGAACTGGGAGGACTCCAGGGGTGTGGCACAGTGGGTGTAGAACACAACAGCAAGTGCAGGGAGACGAACCCACAGAGGACAGCAGGAGCCAGGTTTGCTGTGGAATTTGGCTGTTAAAGTCTAAGCAGTGGAAGACTTTTAAGGATTAAAAAATAATTTTTAAAAAATTGAGGAGAGTGACAATCACAATGCCACTTTAGAGAGAGAGAACCTTATCTGCAATGTGAAGAACATGAAGCTGGGAGATCAGAAACTAGGGTATCACAATTTTACACCTGAGAAATTATAGGGCCTGATCCAGATTAGGGTGGATAAACGGAGAGAAGAAAGAAGGGATGTGAAGAATGTATTGAAGAGACCATCAATGCCACCTTCCACTGACTGAAGTTGTGTATCTTCATGTGTGTGTGTGTGTGGTGAGGCATGGATAGAAAATATTGACTGACTCCTAAATTTTGCTCTTGGGTGACTGGATCAATTGGACTATGTAAGGAAGAGAAGATGTAGAAGATGAGATAACTCTTCTGTTAACTCTGAGGTGGAAATGTCCAGAAGACAGCTGGGTGCACCTCTGCAGCCCAAGGGAGAAGTCAGACTTGGGCACTGATTTTTCTTCATTCTTTGCACATGGGAGGAAACTAGAAGAATGGGAAGAAAAAATATGTTAATATCTATAAAGAACATTGGTTACAACAGATAAGACATTATTTTAATGACCACATGATGTACTACATGGATGTTAAGCAAGCTTCAGGAAATAGACATTTGAGGTGTGGCCAAATGTTTCAAAATATAAGGAACACAAATTAATACTCTTGTCTATGTGTCTTTTCCAATTTGTAAAATTAGATACTTGAGGAGCATTCATAGATTAGAACTATACATGTTCCCATTCTGATATATAATGTTGTATCAGTCAGGACTCTCCAGAGAAGCAGAACATATACATTTAGAGAGAGAGAGAGAGATTTTAAAGAATTTGCTCAAGAGATTACAACAATCTGAAATATGGCAAGTGTGAACCAGGCTGGAAACTCAGGGAGGGTTTTATGCTGCAAGCTTGAGGTAGAATTTCTTCTTCTCTAGGAAACCTGTTTTAATCTTAAGACCTTCAACTGGATGAGGCCCACCCACATTATGGAGGGTAATCTGCTTCACCTAAACTCAACTGATTGTAAATGTTAGTCATGTCTACACGGTATCTTCACAGTGCCCCTGGATTGGTGTTTGATTAAATGATTGGGTCCTATAGCCTATCTATGTTGACACATAAGACTCATCTTTGCAAGTGCTAAATGCTCAATAAATTTCTACCACTTTTACCTCCTCACCACTGTTGCATGCTCCTGTCTGCATAACTTCAAAACTAAGGTTGTTCTTTTGAAGTTGTCATCTTGCCAATCTGATACGCCTTCGTGTTTTTGTTCTATCTGGTTGCATTTTGTATTACTGAGCTGTATTTCTTCCTTTGTAAGATGTCTTATCCCATGTTTCCTTACAGTATTTTAAAATCTTTTTCTTACCCATTCACACCTTTGAGCCATATCAAATATATCAGTATAATGAGAGGGACAAGAGGGTTAGACTTTCTGACCTAAACATCTAACCAATTGTTCCAACAGTAACTCAGTAATTCATCCGTTCCTTGCTGTTTATCACAAACCGACTTCATAATATTCTCTGTGGCTTCTTTTGTTCAATTGATTTGGACTCAGCAATAATTTTATCCCCTGAAGTGGATGTCATAATTCACCTAAGTGTTTTTCCATAATAAAGCCTAAGATTTATTTTCTCTAGACTTTGAAAATAATGGTGTTCTATAAAAATTGTGTCCTGGAACTCTCTTTCTAAATCACTTAGGTCAGGGCAGTAGTGAGTACATGTGTTCAGATTTCTGTAGAGATGCAAAAGCTTCTTTAGGTCATGGCTATTTCTCAGGCCCGTGTTCTAACTTAGGGGAGATTGTGCACATTGAGGGAATGTCAGACCCTGCCACTTGTCACAACACCTCCTTACTGCCCAGCTTGCTGACAGTTCAATTCATGTTGACAGGTCAGAAATTTCTGATACTGCAGGGCTCAAGGTGTGCAGTTTTACCACATTTGTAATGAATACCCCATGTGTCTCCCCACTCATCACCCCCTGGCAATGTGATGGTTTCCTGTATTCTCCCATTTGCAGAGCAGATTTGCTCTCTAGGGAAGTGTATCTGAGCTCTGACCTCACCGTCCCTGCTCTGGAACCTCCCACATCTCCCCATTGCTCACCTAATTAGGGAGAAGCGCCTAACTCCCTTCAGACTCTCTGTCCACCTTTCCACACTTACTTCCACTGTGTCTCTCCTTTCATATGTTCTTGCTCCAGTCACACTGCCAACCCCTCATTGCCCAGCAGGCTCTTCCCTCCTTCCTTTGTTCATGCTGTGGCTTCAGGTGCTGCTGTCCACACCCCACATCCAAATATCACACACCCACACCAACTCCTGAGTCACCATGCAGCTGCCTCTTCACGAGGCTCTTTCTGCTTTTCCATCAACTACCCAGCCCAGGTCTCTCCCACTGTTGTGAGCCCCAGCTCTGTATGCCTCTTATGGACCTCCTATTGCCATCATGAAGTTCAAAGTGATTTGTGAATTTCTCTGATTTTATCCTCCAGTATCTTGGATGCTTCTTGAATGCACAGTAAAATCTAGTCATGATTTCTTCCTTTTTCAACAGCTCCCTAGAATAATTATTGAACTGAGTTTTAAAATTAAGTACCTTCAGGATAGTATTTATTAACATTAAGATTCAAATGACATTTTATAAATAAAGTTATGGTAAGTGTAAAACAACATGAGAAGTGTAAACAAATGCATTAAAAAAAAAAGAATGAGAATGAAAAAGGAAACTGCCCAATTCCTGTGTTGACCACGTTACATAGAGAGGCCATCACCCAACAAGTTTACTGTCAGAAACCATGTTCTCCATGACTGATAAAGGCCCTTTGTTGGAAAAAATGATTGACACTTAGAAGAAGTGACAGTGGGATGCCATGATAGAGTCACAGCCTCAAGAAAGCATTCCATGTAGTGTATCTTTCCACACTGTGTAATTTTGGACAAGGTCAAAGTACGACCTCTACCTACCAGAATGTCCAGCTTTCAGCATTTACTAAAACATTCCTCTCACATCCTCTTGTTCAGAGAAAGAAAACAAACATCTGATTCCATCAATGATTTTATAAACCAGGGAAATTCTAGTCTCATGCTTATAACTGAATCTTAAATGATCACTTATAGAATAATAGTCATAATTGGTTCAACCTGTTGGAATAATGAATAGTTTAATTTCATGACCATTTAAAAATAACATAGTCTTCTAAAAATGAAATAAGCTAGTAGTCCTTCTCTTAATATCTATTTTCCCTAAAGCCTTTAAACGGTTATGATCTTCAGAAAGCTAAAAAAGATGACTTGTTTCTAAATCTTTCCCTTTGGTCTTGGGTTTTGGAAGAGCACATGATTTCTTGTCACTCTAAATCACACTGACATAATATTAAAAACACATTTTCTAAATGTTTTTTTTTTTAACTCAAGATTTTACTTGGATAAAGATTATCAATATTACCTTGCACCTCTCAGAGCCAAGAAAAGAGGCAAAATAGAGCATTTCACCACTCCCTTTTCACGTGGAGGACTGCCAGCTGTTACCCAGTCCAACCCCTAAATGTCAAGCCTTCCTTGATGTGACCGCTGTGGAGTCTCATTTACTGTGTCAAGAAGATGAGATGTTGCATCTCATCTTGAGTTTTGGGGAGCTGACATCTCCTCCTGACCAAAACCAGATCTTGCTCAGAATAATGACTCACATGGAATGGGCACGTTCTATCTGCTGTACATGACTTCAGTCACTCAGCTTTCATGAAAATCACGGGAGGTTGGTGTTGTCATTGTATCCAACTCATAGATGGGGAGAATGAGCACAGAGGTCAGGTTAACTTACTCGAGGTTCCCAAACGCTGGGGCCAGGGTAAGAACCGCATTCTGCGGTTGCCACACTTGGGCTGTAAACTATACTCCTCCTGCCTCTCATGCTCCATGACTGAAGGATTCCATGTTTTTCTGTGTGAGGAGAGGCTGTGGATGCCCTGGGAATGCACTCATTGTTGTAACTCACTGGTCACTTTCTAGAACTCTCATAAAAGCATTTATTTCACAAGTTTAAAAATGGTTCAACCTTTCAACAGAGTGTTAAGTGAGATGGTTTGGTTCCCCACAGCCAAAGTAACATCCAGAGTAACATCCAGGGCAGCAGTCTTCAAGGTTGGTTCCATGGCTTCCCATCGGGGGGGCCTCCTGGGGGGTGGCAAGGCTGAGAGCCTAGGCACAAAGAGGGGCAGAGCTAGCAGGAACCTTCTAGTTTCAGTCAGAGCAGCTTCCCGGGTGTGTGTGTGTGTGTGTGTGTGTGTGTGTATTCATTTGCTCAGCAAATACTTATTGAAAACACCACTGTGCTGGGCCCTGGGGTAATAATCGTGAAAGTGTGAATAACAGAGTTATGCTCGCTTCTCTCAGGGGCCTCACAGTTGACTGGATGGACTGTCGTCAAACATAAAAGCAACAGTTGTGGCTGGTGCTATGAAGTTGAAGCAAAGGAACTAGGAAATCATGAAACATACAGACCTAGCCTGGTCAAATTGCTGAAGAGCAAACATAGGAACATACACACGTCTATCTGTCTATCTATAACCTATCTAGGTATCCATCATCTGTATTTATCTATTTATCTCTATCTATCTTCCTATACCATTTGAGAAAAAGATCTGGCCTCAGATCTTTTCTTCCAGTGAGTGGACCTCATGTTGTCACTGGTAGAAAGGTGGCCGTGGTCAAGTTTCTTAGACTTTTAGACATTGTATTTGGTAACAAGAAATAGTAAGTATCTTGTAGATAGGTTATTTATTCAATAAGAAAAAATATTTATAAAGCACCTGGTTAAATATAGATATATATAATATGCCATAAAATTTTCCTCTCCTTAAGACACAAAATACAAAGGGATTCTGGAAGTCTCTTAAGAAGAAACAACAAAGGCCTGAACAATCCACGTATGTAGTTACCGCGGGTCCTTTCTTGTTTGCTATTTTAAAGGAGAACTTTAACTGAATTGTTTCCAAAGAACCATTTAATTATATAATTGTGTTAATATTTTTTTCTTTCTCTACTTTGAATTTGCTGTTTCCATTTAAAAGACTGAAGATCTGGTGCAGTGAAACATGTTGATTCTAGGCTATTTGTTACACAATTTTATGTGCTTGTTTTTCGAGAAAATTTCCATGATGCCATAAACTTAAGATACATAGAGGGTCTTTACCAAGGCAAGGACCTTGGTACCATGTGGGTAAAGCAATGTCATTATGTCATAGGCCTTGTCCTTAGTCAAGTCTACTGTATGACACTTGAAAACTTATTTGCAATAAGCGTTTGAAAAATATTTTCTGCCAAAAAGATTTCAAAAGCCAGAGGCACAAAGAAGGGCAAGCACATTAAGCCAGCAATGATTTGGCACTTTCATTGAGGAATGACAGAAAGAGAAACCAAGGACCTACTGCAGGACATTATTCAATGCCAAAAGGGAGTTGTATTCTTTCTCAAACTGTGTCTGTGATGAAAACAAGAGCACAGGCCCAGCATGAGCTATTTTTGATCTGCAGAAAAGACCAAAAGTGCACACTTGCATGCTCTCTCACATTTTCATTTTGTCAAAACAAGATCACTTAATTGTGGAACATTGTTTTATAAGGGGGTTGCCTAAGAATATGATGAGGTGGTTAATATATTTGAAAACTTAATGAAGGGAACTTCTATTTTCCTGTTCCACATGTAAAAAGCTTGGAAGTCACCACTCTAGCCCTAACAACAGTAAAAACCTGAACAGATTGAAAAATCAACAACTCTTCTTAGATCCAAAGGAGAAGGAAGGACACAGGGCAAACTGATGCCCCCAAGATTGGAAAGCCCCACAGGTAAATACAGGCAGTCACAGCTTACCAGAGCAGAGATTCATGAGGGAAACCTCAGAGCAAGCCGGTGCTGGAGAAGGAAACCTAGAATTGTAAATGAGGAATTGCTGGAGACTCAGAGTGGACAAGTCAGAGTTAAAAACTCCAGGAGGACCAAGTCACGGGGAGGGGCGGCCTCCACAATATTGTGAGAATTACCTCCAGGAGCTCAACAAGATTCCCACAGCAAATATCACAGAAAAATCCTCTTCTGCTTCTGGCAGGGGCAGAGGAAAAGGAACCATTTTGTAATACACCAGAGTATTCTTTCTTCTTAACAAGGTCTGCCCTTAGGAGAAACTAGTTAACCAGAGCCTAAGCTGCTGGGGTTTTATCAGAGCCCAACTGACCTGGGAGAAGGGAAGTACTAAACTCCAGCCTACTGGAGCCATCCTGTCCTACCTAAGGGGTGAGTGGGAAAACTGAGAAACACTTGTAAGGTTCACAGACTAGATGTACAGGCTCACTAAGAGACTGAGACCTAATCTTAGACTATAGAATACTTTCTCTCCCCCTATACTTCACTACCACATTACAAAAGGTCTATTTGCAGCAGCTCCTTTTACCTAGCACACCATGCCTGGCTATCAAGAAAACAATACAAGGCACACTAAAAGACAAAAAACACAATTTGAAGGAACAGAGCAAGCATCAGAAGCAGACATTGTAGGGATATTGGAATTATCTGACAGGGAATATAAAACAACTTTGATTAATATGCTAAGGGCTCCAATGGATAAAGTAGCATGCAAGAACATATGGGCAATGGACATATAGGCGAAGAGATGGAAATCCTAAGAAAGAACAAAAAAAAAAAATGCTAGAGATAAAAAACACTGTCACAAAAATGAAGAACACCTTTGATGAGCTTATTAGCAGACTAGAATGGCTGAGGTGAGAACCTCTGACCTAGAGGATATATCAATAAAATCTTCAAAAACTGGAAAGCAAAGAGAACAAAGACAAACAAAAACAGAACAGAATATCTAAGCACTGTAGGACAAGTACAAAAGGTTTAATATACACATAACATGAATACCAGAAGGAGAAGAAAGAGAAAAAGGAATAGAAGAAATACTCGAAACAGTAACAACTAAGAATTTCCCCAAATTAACATCAGACACCAAACTATGAATCCAGGAAGCTCAGAGAATACCAAGCAGGATAAACATCAAACAAAACTACACCTATTTAGCTCACTTCCAAACTACAGAAAATCATGATGAAAAAAAAAAAAAAAACCTAAAGAAGATATAAAAAAAGAAAACACTTTACCTATAGTTGAATAAAGATAAGAATTACATTTGACTTCTCAGAAACCATGGAAGCAAAAAGAGAATGGAGTAAAATATTTAAAGTGTTGAGAGAAATAAAGCACCAACCTAGAATTTTGTACCCTGTGAAATTATCCTTCAAAAGTGAAAGAGAAATAAAGATTTTCTCAGACTAAAATTGAGGGAATTTCTTGCCAGTAGACCTTCCTTGAGAGAAATATTAAAAGACATTGTTTAGAGAGAAGGAAAATAATATAGATCAGAAACTTGGATCTACATAAATAAAAGGAAGAGCATGGAAGAAGGAACAAGTGAAGGTAAAACAAAAACTTTTATCTTTTCTTAGCCTTAACAGATCTAACAGATAACAGTTTGTCCAGAATATTAGCAACAATATATTTGATTATGTATACTTATGTATATTTATCATGTATATCGATATGCTTATGTATGCTTATATATAAGTGAAATGAATAACAGCAATGATACAAGGGATGGGAGGAAGGAATTAAGATTATATGAATATTATAATGTACTCACACTACCCACAAAGTGGTATAGTGGTGTTTGAAAGTGGACTGGGATTAGTTGTAAATGTATATTGCAAGCACTAAGGTAACCACTATAAAAAGTAAAAAAAACAAATATAACTGATATGCTAAGAAAGGAGAGAAAATGGAGTCATAAAATGCACACTTAAAAGCACAAATGGCAGAAAAAGAGTGGAAGGCAAAAACAGGAGCAAAAAGAACAAGGACAATACGGGGCCAGCCCAGTGGCATAGTGGTTAATTTCACATGATCTACTTCCGTGGCCTGGGGTTCACAGGTTCAGATCCCGGGTGCAGACCTATGCACTGCTTATCAAGCCATGCTGTGCTGTGGCAGGCATCCCACATGTAAAAGTAGAGGAAAATGGGCATAGATGTTAGCCCAGGACCAATACTCCTGAGCAAAAGGAGAAGGATTGGCAATAGATGTTAGCTCAGGGATAATCTACCTCACCAAAAAAAAAAAAAAAAAAAAAGAACAAGGACAACACATAGAAAACAGTAGCAAATATGATAAATATTAATCCAAGTATATCAACAATCACTTTGAACATCAATGATCTAAATGCACCAATTAAAAGACAGAGATTGTCAGAGTTAATAAAAAACACCACCCAACTATATATTGTTTACAATAAACCCACTTTAAATATAAAGATGCATATAGATTAAAGTAAATGGATGGAGAAAAATACCTCATGCTAACACTAATCAAAAGAAAGCAGGAGTAGTGTGTCCATTTCAGACAGGGTAAACTTCAAAGTAAGAAAACTTATTGGGGATAAAGAAGGGAATTACATAATGATAAAGGGATCAGTTCTCCAAGAAGACATAATTCTTAAAGTGAATGTGCCTAATGACACAGCATCAAACTATGTGAGGCAAAAACTGATAGAACTGTAAGGAGAAATACATGATCTCACTATCGTAGTTGAACCTCAATACTCCCCTACAAGAAATAGACAGATCCAGCAGGCAGAAAACTGGTAAGAACATAGTTGAGCTAAACAACACTATCAATCAATTGGATGTAATTGACATCTATAGGCTACTTCATCTAACAACAGCAGAATACACATTTTTCTTGAGCTCACATGGAATATTTACCAAGCTTTACCACAATCCAGGCCATAAAACACATCTTAATAACTTTAAAATAATAGAAATCATACAATATCTGCTTTCAGACCACAATAGAATGAAACTAGAATCAATAACAGAAAGATAACTGGAAAATCCCAAAATATGCAGAGATTAAACAACACACTTTTAAATAATACATGGATCAAAGAAGAAATCTCAAGAGAAATTTTAAAATATTTTGAACTAAGAATGAAAATACAATTTAAGATTTGTGGGACAGCAAAAATGGGCTTAGAGGGAAATTTATAGCATTTAATGCATATATTAGAGAAGAAAGATCTAAAATCAATAATCTAAGTCCCACCTTAGGAAACTAGAGAAAGAACAGCAAATGAAACCCAAAGTAATCAGAAAAAAAATAATTAGAGCAGAAACCAATGAAATTAAAAACAGGAAACAGAGAAAATCAACAAAAAACAAAGCTGGTTCTTTGAAAATATCAATAAAACTGATAAACCTCTAGCTGGGCTAAAAAAGAGAGAGAACACAAATGAGGGAACATCATTACAGATCCCACGGACACTAAAAGGATAATAAAAGAATGCTATGGGGGCTGGCCAGTGGCATAGCAGTTAGGTTTGCACTCTCCACTTTGGTGGCCCAGGGTTCACAGGTTCGGATCCCAGGCTGGGACAGACCCACTGCTTGTCAGGCCATGCTGTGGCAGCATCCCCTATAAAGTAGAGGAAGACGGGCATGGACGTTAGCCCAAAGCCAGTCTTCCTAAGCAAAAAAGAGGAGGATTGACAACGGATGTTAGCTCAGGGCTAGTCTTCCTCACACACACAAAAAGAATGCTATGAACAACTCTATGCCCACAAATTTGATAACCTAGATGAAGTGGACCAATTGCTTGAAATACACAATTTTCCAAAACTCACACAGGAAGAAATAGAGGATTTAAATAGGCCTATATCTATTTTAAAAAAATTAAATCAGTAATTAATAACATTCTAAAACAGAAAGCACCAGGCCCGGATGTGTTCACTGCTGAGTTCTACCAAACATTTAAGGAAGAAATTATACCAATTCTCTACAGTCTCTTCTAGAGGATAGAAGCAGATGAGTGATTCTATGAGACCAGCATTACCCTAATATCAAAACTGAACAAAAGACATTGTAAGAAAACTACACACCAATACCTCTCCTGAACATAGATGCAAAAATCCTCAACAAAATATTAGCAAATCAAATCCAAAAAAGTATAAAAATAATTATAAAGTGCTAACAAGTGGAATTTATCCCAGTTATGCAAGGCTGGTTCAATATTCACAAGTCAATTCATGTAACCCATCACATCAACAGACTTAAAAGAAAAATCACATGGTCATATCAATAGATGAAGAAAAAGTATTTGACAAGATCCAACATTTTATAATAATTTTAAAAAACTCTCAGTAAACTAGGAAAAAAGGGGGACTTTCTCAACTTGATAAAGACTATCTACAAAAAAACTACAGCTAAAACCATACTTAGTGGTGAAAAACTCAAAGCTCTTCCATCAAAATCAGGTACAAGGTCAGGATGTTTTCTCTCTTACTGCTCCTTTTGAACATAGTATTGGAAGTCCTTCTTAATGCAATAAGGTAAAAAAAAAATACAGTTTGGGAAGGAAAAAATAAAATTGTCTTTGTTCACAGATGAGATGATCATCTAAGAAATCCAAAAGAATTGACAAGAAACATCCTGGAATTGGGGGCTGGCCCAGTGGTGTGGCAGTTGAGTTCACACACTCTGCTTCAGTGGCCCAGGGTTCACAGTTTCAAATCCTGTGTGCAGACCAATGCATCACTCATCAAGCCATGCTGTGGAGGCATCCCACATACAAAATAGAGGAAGATGGGCACAGAGGTTAGCTCAGAGCCAATCTTCCTCACCAAAAAAAAAAAAAAAATCTTGGAACTAATAAGTGATTATAGTAAGGTTGCAGAATACAAGGTTACTATCCAAAAGTCAACCACTCTCCTATATATCAACAATGTACAAATGAAATTCGAAATGAAAAACACAGTCCCATTTACTTTAGTACTCCCAAAAATGAAATACTTAGGTGTAAATCCAAAAAAATATGTACAAGACCTATATAAGGAAAACTACAAAACTCTAATGAATGAAATCAAAGAACTAAATAAGATATTCCATGTTAATGGATAGGAAGATTCAATATTGTCAAGAAATCAGTTCTTTCCAAATGGATTTATAGATTCAATGCAATCACAATCAAAATTCCAGCAAGCTATTTTATAGATATCAATTAACTGATTCTAGAGTTTATATGAAGAGGTAAAATACTAGAAGAGCCAATGCAATGTTGAAGGAGAAGAACGAAGTAGGAGGACTGACACTACCCAACCTCCAGACATACTAGAAAGCTGCAGTAATCAAGAGAGTATAGTGTCGGTCAAAGAACAGATAAATAGATCAATAAAACAGAATAGAGAGCCCAGAAATAAACTTCCAAAAATAAAGTCAACTAATCTTTGACAAGGGATCAAAGGCAATACAATGAAACAAAAACAGTCTCTTCAACAAATGGTGCTGGAATAATTTTGATATCCATGTGCCAAAAAAAAAAAAAAAAAGAATCTAGACATAGAACTTATATCTCCACAAAAATTAACTCAAAATGGATCATAGACCTAAGTGTAAAATGCAAAACTATGAAAGTCCCAGAAGATAACATAGGAGAAAACCTTGGTGATTTGGGTATGGTAATGACTTTCTAGATACAACACAAAACACATGATCCATGAAAGAAATAATTGATAAGCTGAACTTCATTAAAATTAAAAACTTCTGCACTGTGGAATACAATGTCAAGAGAATTAGAAGACAAGCCACAGACTAGGAAAAAATATTTGCAAAAGACGCATCTGATAAAAAACAGTTCTTCAAAATATACAAAGACCGCTTAAAACTCAACAATAAGGAAACAACCTGATTAAAAATTGGGCCAAAGATCTTAACAGAGATCTCATCAAAGAAGATATACAGATGCCAAGCATATGAAAAGATGTTCCACACCATATGTTATCTGGGAAATGTAAATTTAAACAGCGATGAGATGCCACTATGCAACTATTGGAATGGCCCAAATCTGGAGCGCTGACTAGACCAAATGCTGGCAAGGATGTGGAGCAACAGGAACCCTCACTCATTAATGGTGAGAAAGCAAAATGATACAGCCACTTTGGAAAAAAGTTTGCCGGTTTCTTACAAAACTAAACGTACTTTTAACATGTGATCCTGCAATTGTGCCCCAAAAAGTTGAAGATGTATGTCCACACAAAAACCTGAACATAAATGTTTATAGAAGCTTTATTTATAACTGCCCAAACTTGGAAGCAACCAAGGTGGCCTTCAGTAGGGGAGTGGGTAAACAAAGTATGGTGCATACGGACAATGGAATATTATTCAGTGCTAAAAAGAAACAAGCTCTCAAGCCATGAAAAGACATAGGGAACCTTAAGCCCTTATTACTAAGGGAAAGAAGCCAATCTTAAAAGTCTATGTATCATATGATTCCAACTCTATGACTTTCTGGAAAAGGCAAAAATATGGAAACAGTAAAAAGAACAATGGTTGGCAAGGGTGGGGTGGGAGAGGTGAATAGGTGAAGCACAGAGGATTTTCAGGGCAGTAAAACTACTCTGTATGGTATTATAATGATGCATGTATGTCCTTATACATTTGTCCAAACCCAAGAATATACAACACTAAGAGTGAACCCTAACGTGAACTATGGACTCTGGGTGATAATGATGTGTCAATGTAGGTTCACTAAATGTAACAAATATACCACTCTTGTTGGGGGTGTTGATAATGGGGGAGGCCGTGCATGTGGGGAACAGGGGCTATATGAGATACCTCTGTATCTGCCTTTCAATTTTGTTGTGATCCTAAAACTGGTCAAAAAAAAATAAGATCTACATTTTAAGCAAGGTTATTTCACAGGTTAGTGAGGAACTCAAGTTATAGATTGAGATTTTTTAATAAAATTTTTAAAATTTCAAATGTTATGCCCCCAAAAAAGTTCAATTATTGGTGACTCTACCTTATCCTTTCTTTTTTCTCTTTTTATTTTCCCTTTAGTTTCTCCCCATCCACCCTCACACCATCTTTATTATCAATTTATAAGGGCATAACAAATAATCCATATGCTTAGGATTTCCTGAATTGAGTTTTAGTAATGGCTTTCCCTTATTTATTTAATCATTTATTTTTATTAGTAGGAATTCACGGATATTTCTTTTATTCTTTGAGTTATCTAATAATTTCATAATTTTCTTTGTTGCTGAAATTGTTCCAGTTAGGGTCATCATAAACTCTTTTGGGATGCTCCTGTGTCCTATTCTTTCTCTCTTCCTCTCTCCTTCTATTCCTTCCTTTTTTCTCTTCCTTCATTCCTTCCCTCTTCTTTTTTTTTTTTTTAAAGCATTTCCTTACTTCCTAGCATGGCAAGTAAGATGCTCCTGGGTCATATCGTATCCACCTGCCCCAAAACCAGACTCAGTCATTTCTCCAGGGAACTCTGGTTCCTTTTCTTTGAGAATGACATTTAGAAATTGAGATCTGGGTGCTCGGTATGTTAATTGTTTCCGGGTGTCATTGCTTCCAGTATCCTTAGTAGATAGAACTAAGAAATATATATGTGTGTATACTACCCCACAAATATGCACATATCTATATTCACTTCTTAACAATCAGTGTTTATATGTACTGACATCTCTGACTCTAATCTAGCACTGGTTTTGAAACTCAAGATCCCAGGATCCATAAATGTACTGTAATTTCAATTTGGTACTGACTATATTTTATCAGCAGCATAGTTTTTTCCTGCCTAGAAGAATGTAGGTCAGCTTTACAAAGATTTTGAAGTAACTTTGGCCCTCCCTTAATAATTTTCTTTCTATTTTATAATATTGCAACAGCTAAGACAGTATAGGTTGTGCTGTCTTAAAAGACAACCCTCAAAATCACATTAGTTTAAAGCAAAAAAAATTGTTTCTTACTCATATACAGCCCTTCATGTGGCTGGAGGACTCTCTGTTGGAGCTTGCAGTGAGAGGAAGCTTCCTTAGCATGACAAATAACATCTATCTCAAATCAAACGGACTTCCTGCTTCTAGTCTGAGGTGTAAAGAATTTGGAAGGCATCACTCCCATCCTCACAAAAAGAAAAACCAGCAATTCTTGGTTATGTCAGAGAATTGAAGTCACAGGGCAAATAACTCACCAGAAATTTGAGGGACAGACATGCAGATGCAGAGAAACTCTTACCAGGAGCAGAAGCCAGCAGCTGGAGCCATTATTGGTAGGAACACTTAAAACTACAATTGATGGATTTGCAGAGGCTCAGTGTGGACTAGCTTGAGAGTTAAAAGTCCTGAGGGGGCATGGTCTTCAGGAATCTCCACCAACAGGGAAAAATATCCGTGTGCCCCTGTGTTTCTGGCAGAGGTAGTAGAAAGCACCCACTCTGAAATATACCCAGAGCTCTCTGTTCTCCTTAACAATGCCTTCCCCAAGAAAAACTATCTTATAAGAGCCTAACCAACTGAGGTTTTAGCAAAGCCTAACTGAATTTGGGGAAGGAAAATACCCAACTCCAGCCCCCTCTAGGCTTTGAGGTGGGGGAAGAGGAGTACCAACTCAGGCTCACTGAAAGACTGACACCTAATCATAGGCCATACGATGCTTTCCTTATCCCAGACCTTACCACCACATGAATACGGTTCCTGTATAATCAGAGGGGCTACAGTAAAATAGATGCATGGCTCAGACTCTGTTTAATGAAGGATTCTCTAGGGAAATCCAAAGACAACAGGGTGACAAAAACCAGGATGCTAGGGAAATTTTAGCCTCTGACACCACAGCTATAGCAAACAGTAAACACAGCCCAATTCCTAGACAGATAAGCATGAAAACTCACACTAAAAGCCTATTTAACTCAGTTCATTTTATGTGATACATCACATCCAGCTCTCGTCAAAAAATTACAAGTCATGCTAAAAACCGAAAGACTTAGTCTGAAGAGACAAAGCAAGCATCAGAAGCAAATTCAGATATGGCAGGCACTTTGGAATTATCAGACCAGGAATTTAAGATAACTCTGATCAACATTCTAAGGGCTCTAATGAAAAAAGTGGGCATGATGCAAGAACAGATGAGTATTCTAAGCAGAGAGAAAGAAACTCTAAGAAAGAATCAAAAGAAAATGCTAGAAAATCAAAAACACTGAACAAAAATGAAGAATGTCTTTAATGGGCCCAACAGTATATTACACATGGCTGAGGAAAGAATCAATGAGCTTGAAGGTATGTCAATAGAAATTTCCAAAACTGAAATGCAGAAAGAGAAACAAATGAAAAGGATGGAACAGAATATGCAAGAACTGTGGGACAATTGCAAAACGTGTGACATATGCTTAATGGGAATATCAGACAAAGCAAAGAGGAAGGAACAGAAGAAAATCTGAAGTAATAATGGCTGAGAATTTTTCAAAATTAATGACACACACCAAACCAAAGAAACATGGAGCTCAGAAAACACTAGATAGGATAAATACTAAAAAAAATCTTCCCATAAGAATATCATATTCAAACTTCAGAAAATCAAACACAAAGACACAATCTTGAAAGAATCCAGAGGAAAAAAACCCACCTTTCTTACAGACGAATGAGGATTAGAATTTCATTGGACTTGTCTTCAGAAACCAATCAAACAAGAAGAGAGTAGAAAGAAAAATTTTAAGTGTTGAAAGAGAAAAACCATCAACTCAAAATTCTGTATCTAGAAAAATTACTCATCAAAAATAAAGGAGAAATAAAGATTTTTCTCAGACAAACAAAAATTAAGGGAATTCATCACCAGTAGATCTGCCATATAAGAAATTTTAAAAGAAGCTTTTTAGAAAAAAAGAAAAATGATTTAGGTTACAAACTTGGATATAGATAGAGAAAAGGAGCGTCTTAGAGAAGGAATAAATGAAGGTAAAATAATATCTTTTGTTTTTGTTATTCTTAATTGATCTACCAAATAGCAGTTTGTTCAAAATAATAATAGCAACAATGTAGTCAGTGATTATAACATATGGATAAGTAAAATGAATCACAGGGATATTAGGAGGGATGAGAGGGAGAAACTGGGAATATCTGTATAAGGTACCTGCACAGTGTACCTGTGAAATGGTACACTGTTATTTGAAAGTAGTTGTAAATGTATGTTGCAAATTTTAGGCAACTACTAAAACTATGAAAAAGAAGTATAATTGATATGCTAAAAGAAAAGCTAAAGGGAATTATATAAAATGCTCAATTAAAACCAGAGAAGGCAGAAAGAGTGGAAAATTAAGAAAACAAGAACAAGGGCAATGAATACAGAACAGTTACACATTTGGTAGATATTAATCCTACTACATCCATAATCATTTTAAATGCAAATGGTCTAAATACACCAAATAAAAGGCAGAGATTGTCAGAGTGTATTAAAAAAAAAAAAGACCCAAATATACATTGTCTACAGGAAACTCACTTAAATATAAAGACACAAATAAATAAAAAGTGTAGGGATGGAGAAGTATATACATGCTAACACCAATTAAAAGAAAATTGGAGTAACTATAATAATTCAGACAAAGTAGATAGTAGAGCAAGGAAAATAATTAGGGGTATAGAGGGACATTACTTAATGATAAAGAGTTCAATTTTTCAAGAAGACATAACAATCCTTAATGTATATCAGCCAAACAACAGAGCATCAAAATACATGAGGCAAAAACTGACAGAGCCACAAGGAGAAATGGAGGAATCCACTACTACAGTTGGAGACTTCAACACCCCTCTATCGGAAATGGACAGACACAGCAGGCAGAATATCAGTAAGGATGCACTTGAACTCAACAGTGCCATCTATCAACTGGATATAATTATTTATAGACTATTTCATCTAATAACTGCAGGATACACATTCTTCAATCTCACATGGAAAGTTCACCAAGATAGACCACATTCTGGGCCATAAAAAAGCCTCAACAAATTTAAAAGATAGAAATCTTACAAAGTATGCTCTCATACCACAGTGGAATTACACTAAAAATCAATAAGAGGAAGATAGAGGGAAAATCTCAAAATATTTTGAGCTTAGACAACATACTTCTATATAATACATGGACCAAAGAAATCAAGAGAAGTTAAAAAATATTTTGAACTGAACAAAAATGAAAATACAACTTATCAAAATTTGTGGAATATAGCAAAAGTGGTGTTTAGAGGCAAACCTATAGCATTGAATGCATATATTAGATCAGAAAAAAGATCTAAAATCAAACCAGTGGTCTATGACATATGCAAAAGTGAAATGAAACAATTGATTACTTGAATATCTGTCCAAAATGTCTTAGAATCACATAATTTGCCAAAAATTGCCAGAACAAGGCAAGTATGCATGCGAAAATATGTAAAGATAAAAGATATTATAAAAGACAAAACAATCCTAGTTTTATTGTCATTTTAATGGAAAAAATAAAGAAAAACAGCTAGAACGAGGAACAGAGTTAAATAAGGTAGCTAATCAGAAAAACTATACATTTGCCTGTAAGAACTCACTGGATAATGTCATTGATTGATCTTCCTAGTATCATAGCACTGAAAATAAAAACGTAGAGGAAAAAACAAAAAAATACATATGAATTTCTAAAATAACAACCCTTTTCTAAGAAGTGAGTAAAGAGAACATTTTGTAAATAACAAGAATCAATAGTTAAAAAAATGACAACTCTTCCTAAATCAGTTTATATATTGGGAGAATTTTTAAGTAAAATCCCAAAGAGATATTTTTATAACTTTATAAACTATTTACTTTTCTGTGGAATCAAATAGGAAAGGGAAAAACAAAAGCATAAAAATCCAAGAAAGAAGGATCTTTATGGAGAAAATGCTAAATCTAGGCTTTACAATATAAATCTATACATGTTAAAACAATACTGAACTTGGTTAGAAAAGCAGACCAGTCAATGAAACAGACCAGCACTCTGAGTGTCTGATAAGATTTATCCTGACATTTAAAATCAGTGGGAAAAGGGTGGATGTCAACACATTTTGCTTGAAATTTGAAATACATACATACATAAATATATGTATGTATATAGATATATGTATTTAGATATCCATCAATCCATCTAACAAAAAATTTGCAAACACGTTTAGTGCATTTTTATGACTTTCTAGCCTCATAAACAAAGGTAGAAGTAATAATGGGTGACATTGTTAGATTTGCCTACAAACAAAAATCTGTATGTTAAAAATAACTTAAAATTAAAATAAATATAAAGAATACTGGGAACAAATCTTTTCTATATAAAATGAGATCTTACCCATTATTAATTGAAAGGAAATGGGGCAAATATCTTGGTGAAATAACAAATGGCACAACAGTGGATGTCATATGATCTCATTCATATATGTGACTTTACAGGTACATGGAAATAAAAAATTAAACAGCATATGTAATAGCACATGTATCATTACATAATATATATAAATAAGCATTAGCAAATAACTTTTAATAGTTGTCTCTGGATGGTGAGATCATCTGTGATTCTTTGTGTTTATGCTTATTATTTTCTTAAATTTACATGTGAAATGGTATCACTTCAGTAAAAAGAAAGGTTGATAAAGACTGTAAATAGGACAAATATATCTTGGTGAACATTTTTAGCTTCTGTTCTTGTTAATATGTTTACTCAAAGACATCAATATCTTCTCTCTGGCCCACCTCTACAGAGTGTCATTTTGCACATATCTTTATGGTAATCCTTTCCAACCTCTTGGGCAAAGTTTTATGTTCCCTTCTGAGGAAAAAAATTAATAAATTTACATGTGGAGACTCTGTTTTCACTTTTCTTTCTGAAGTTATTTATTTATCCACTTAAAAACTAACCTAGGTTTGGTTGTACTTGTCGGTTTGTGCTACTGCTTACAGAGCTCTGCTGTCCTCAACCAGCGACTACTGAAGGCCCTTTCCTCAACACCCGTGAATAGGATGAAGGATGAAATGTACAACATGTTTTTCAAGAAATTAGATTTTAAGTGTAAATCACCGTCTCATGTAGGAATTTGCTCATGTTTATTTCCTCCTGGGGATATTAAGCAATGTTGGCCTCTGAGCCTGGTAAATATGTTGATTTAAAATGTATATCTAATAGTTCCATGATGCATTTTGTCAATGATGATAACTTATAGGTTTTATGTGTTTTAACGCTCTCCAAGGGAGGGGTGTGGAGAGGGTTGTCCTCTGATGGTTGTAACTGAACATCACCTGAGAACGAGAGGCAGGTGTCAAGAGCTGCGTAATGATGGTGAAGAGAAGGAATGGTTCAAGGGGACTTCAGCATTTATCAATTGCATATAAAGTGTCTGGCACTACAGCAAACATTAAAATACCTTTTCCTGGCAAGTCAGTGATAGATTGGGAACCTAAATTTTAGCCCAGGGTCTGTATTCCATTCCCTCTTCCAGCATTCAACAAACTTCAGTTGAGAAGAAAACACCAAGGTGGAAATACTGTAGACAGTAAAATCAGACAGCTATGAGGCTGGCTTTTTACTCTTTGCTGTGTTTACTTCTGTAAATGTATTTCTCATCTAGAAACCTGGGCTGTTAATGCCAAGACCAACATACGGTTTTGTGGCCTGAATGAGTTTAAATATGCAAAAGAGATTATTACCCCTCCAGGCCCACATAATGCCTTCAGACACCAACATCTTTGTTTCCTTTCTGTCTCTTTTCAGAGTAATAAATTGACTGAAGCCAATTGTGGCAATACAAAATAGAAATTTCTGATAAGGTTAAAGGAAATTAGGATAAAATCACTGCGAACTTAGGTTTGAGAAACCGCAGAAATGGAAATGATCAATAAACTGTGTAGGTGTGACCCAATGTGGTAGGAAGGGCAGCAAAGACTGGGCCCATGCCAAGATGGCTCTGGAAAAGCAACATGAAGCTCACAGTTGCCGATGTCCATGTGTGTGGCCCATGGTAGGTGATAATGTGACAGATGACCAAGGATCCTGCATCTTAAGAGCCAGGACTGTGGTAAATACTTCCCTCTAAATGCTCTCCTGACACAAACAATTCAAACAGAAAAGTAACATCATTCAGTGTGCATCTGGAGGATATTTGGGATCAGACTTTTTATTCCTAGGCTACTAATATGGTGTATTACATTGGTCAATTTTGACTCTTGAACCACACTTTCATTCCTGGAATCAATTCCATGGTGTGTAATTCTTTCTATATCTTGCTGAATTCTACTTGCTAATATTTTGTTCAGGATTTTGTATTTATATTCCTCAGGGATATTGGTTTGTACTTTCCCTTTTTTTTTTTTTTTTTGGTAGTGTCTTTGGTTTTGTTATCAGAGTAATACTAGCTTCATAAAATTATTTGGGAAGTGTTCCTCCTGTTCTATTTGCAGAAAGAGATTTTGTGCAATTAGTGTTAATTCTTCTTTAAATGTTTTGTAGAAATCTTCAGTGAAACCACTTTAGGCATTTTAGGGGGACGGGTGTAGTTATTAAATTATGCATTCAATTTCTGTAATAATTATGGGCTGCTCAAATTATACACTTCATATTGGATGAGTTGGTCTATTTCATATTGGAGGACTTGGCCTATTTCATCTAAATTGTCAGATATATGTGCATACAGTTGTTCATTTGTTGTTAGTGCTGTTGGCGACCCTGTGGACAGTAGAGTGGGACCCTGCCTGGTCTTTTTGCCCCATCTTCTCAACTTCTGGTTCTATGTCAGACAATGCTCCACTGCTGTTCATAGGGTTTTCATAGCTGTTTATTTGGAAGTGAGTAGCCAGGTCCTTCATCCTAGTCTGTCTTAGTGTAGAAGCTCTGCTGAAACCTGTCCACCATGGATGACTCCGCTTGTATTTGAAATACCGGTGGCATAGCTTTCAACATCACAACAACATGCATCTGCCAGACAAGGGACAATGGACAAATGGGTGGGACAGTTCCCTCACCAGGAAACAAACCCAGCGGTGACAGCACCAAATCTCAACCATGAGATACCAGGATTGTTCATAGTGTTACCTTATTACCCTTTTGATATCTTCAGTGTCTGTACCAATATCCTGTTGTACTCCTGAAACCGGTAATTTGTGACTGCTCTCTTTGTTTTCCTCTGTCAGTCTTGCTAGGCAGTTTTCAATTGTATTGATCTTAACAAAGCACCAGCTCTTTGTTTCCTTAATTTTCTCTATTGTTTTTCTGTTTCAGTTTCATTGATTTTTGCTCTTTTATTATTTCCTCCTTCTGCTTGCTTCGGGTTAATTTTGATCTTCTTTTTCAAGGTTCTTGATAGGAGCCTAGATTATGACTTTTCCTCTCTTCTAACTGTGTGTATTTAATGCTATAAATTTCCTCTGCTTCAGCTGTGACCCACAACTATTGATAAATTGTATTTTCAATTTCACTTATTTCAATACAGTTTTTTATTTCCCTTTAGACTTCTTGGATGCATGGATTATTTGGAAGTGTGTTAGTTTCCAAGCATTCGGAAACTTTCTTGTTGTCTTTTTGTTATTGATTTCTGCTCTGATTCCACTGTGGTCATACAGCACACTCTGTATGATTTTAGTTCTTTTAAATTTGTTAAGATTTTTTATGACCTAGGACATGGGCCATCTTGGCATATATTCCACAGGCACTTGGAAAGAATGTGTATTCTGCTGTCGTCGGGTGAAGTGTCCTATGCTTGTCACTTAGATCATGATGGTTATGGTGCTATTGAGCTCTTCTATATCCTTGCTAATTTTCTATTATTTCATAAATTGTTGAAAGAGTAATGTTGATGCTTTCAAGTATAACTGTGATGTGTCCATAATCCTTTCAGTTCTAAAAGTTTTTGCTTCACATATTTTTCATCTCTGTTTTTGGGTGCGTACATATTTAAGATTATTATGTCTTGGTTAATTGAAACTTTATCATTATATAACATCTCTCTCTGTTACTGGTAATTTTCTTTGCTCTGAAGTCTACTTTATCTGATATTAATATAGACACTCCTGATATTTTTTGATTAATCTTTGAATGATATGCCTTTTCTAATCCTTTTCCTTTATCCTACCTGTATTATTATATGTGAAGTGAGTTCCTTCTACATAGCATATAGCTGGCCCATGTTCTTTGATCTAGTCACCAATCTCTTTTATTTCTTATATTTAGACTATTTACAGACTATTTACTGATGTTTGTCTATTAGACAGACAGGCTTAAGTCTGTCACTTTGCTTTTGTTTTCTCTCTTTTTTTTAAATTTTTTATTTTTTTCATTTCTTTTTCCTGACTTCCTCTTGGTTACTGGAGCATTTTTAGCATTCCATTTTGATTTACCTATAAGGTTATTGAGTGATTATTTTTGAATAGTTATTTCAGTGGTTGTTCCAGGTATTAGATTATGTACACATTACGTATATCATCACAGTCTACTCATGTCATTATATTGCCAGTCCAAAGGAAGTGCAGAAATCTTACCTCCTTTTATCCTCTACTCTCCTTTGTTTATAACAGAATAGTGTTTTTATAATATAATTGTCTGTTGCATTTATCCATATTTTTATGGTTTCTATGTTCTTTCTTCCTTCCTTATGTTCCTAGGTTTCTTGTTTTATCATATCCTTTTTGTTTAGAGAATTCTCTTTAGCTATTTCTTTATGGTGGGTCTTCCAGTGAAATATTTTCTTTGCTTTCCTTCACCTGAGAATGTTTTGCTTTCTCCTTCATTCTGGGGGATTTTCTTTTTCTTTTTGTTGAGGAAGATTGGCCCTGAGCTAACAACTGTGCCAATCCTCCTCTATTTTGTATATAGGACACCACCACAGCATGGCTTGATGAATGGTGTATAGGTCCGTGCCCTGGATCCAAACCTGCAAACCACTATGCCACTGGGCCAGCCCCGGGGAGATATTTTTACTTGATATAGGATGCTGGGTTAACAGGCTTTCTTCAGGGCTAGAAAAGTGCTGTGAGCCATTTCCTTCTGCCCTCCATGGTTTCTGATAGGAAATCTGCTCTCATATGAATTGCTTTCCCCCATAAGTGAGGCTTTTTTCTTTTTTTTATTAATTTCAGGATTTTCATTTGTCTTTGTTTTTGCAGGAGTTCAGTTATGATGTGTCTTGTGAATTTCTTTGGGTTTATTCTGTTTGATGTTAGGATTTTGATGACAAGAGTAATAGATCTTTTGTTGTGGTCCTACAGGTCCCTGACGCTAGGTTTATTTTTTTAAATCTATGTCTCTATTGTTAGACTGAGTAATTTCAGTGGTTCAATTTTCAAGTTCATCATTTTTTTAAATCTATACCTTCCATTCTGGTGTTGAACCCATCCATTGTGTTTTTCATTTTGGTTACTGTACTTTTCAGTTCTAAATTTTTATTTGGTTCTTCACAACTTCAACTTTTTTGCTGAGGCTTTCCATTTTTCATTTGTCTCAATCTTGTTTGTAATTGCTCTTTGAAGCGTTTTTATGATGACTGCTTCAGAATCTCTTGGGTAACTCCAAAGTCTGTCATCTCAGTGTTGGCAACTATTGACTGTCTTACTCACATCAAGGTTTTCTTGGTTCTTTGTATGACAAGTGATTTTTGATTGAAATCTGCATATTTTGGGTATTATGTTCTGAGACTTTGGATCTTATTTGAACCTCCTGTTTTGGTTGGCTGCCTTTACTACTACTCTGGCAAGGAAGAGAGGGAACTACCTCATTACTTCCAGGTGGAATTGGAAGTCCAGGTTTCTCTCCTGGCCTCTGTTGATCCCTGAGGGTGTGTGTTTCTCACTACTTCTGGGTGGCAATGGAAGTTGTGGTCCCCCTAGTCCTCCACTGACACCTCCCTGGCTGAGAGGGTATGAGTAACTCTCTCCTGCTCCCCACATGGCCTCTACTGTCACCACTGGGGGTGGTCTTGTTACTCTTGGATGTTGATGAAAGTCCTCACTCTCTACTGGGCCTCCTTTGAGACCATCCCAGGGGAGGAGTGGACTGGCACTTTGTTCCTGCCAGGTGGGGGTGGAAATCCACATTCCCCACGTGGTCTCCACTGAAACCACTCACGGGGTAGAGGGGTCTTATTATAACCCTGACGGGGTGAAGTCTCAGCTTCCTTCTCAACCTGGTACCATGCAGGTGAGGGTTTGGGGGCATTATTATAGCCTGGAGAGTGTGGAAGCATAAGCTCCTCACTTGGCTTTTGCTGGCTTGGATGGGGCTGAGACTACTGTCTTTTCTGCAGTGTTTGGCTTAAGTAGATCTTTTTTTTGTCTAAAAGTATTATTTCTGTTCAGGCTGCTCCTTTCCTGGTCCTCAGGCTAGACAGAGTAGGTTTTCATTGGGTTTTTTTGGTCTGTGCCAATGGACATTTCTGGGATCCTGGGTTCAACTCCACATCTGAGATATATGAAGCAAAAAGAAAACCCAAGGACCTCACCATGCTGTTATTTCTTGGTTCTGGCCAGTCTGTCTTTTCCCTTTCACCTTTCAGATTCTTCTTACATTTATTTTATATATAATGACCAGGGCTGTCAGTGTAGCTACCAGGAGGAAAAGAGAAAAGAATATTCACTCCGTCTTCCTGGAAGCAGAAGTCACATGTGATTTTAGTACGTAAAATATGTGCAGTGAAAATAAAGTCTCTCATTGCTGGGAAAGGACTGATTATTTTACAGCCATGGTAACAAGTAAACACCAAAACTGGTTTTAATCCTGTTTGATCAAACAATGAAAACACACCTTAATCTAATCAATCAAGGACAGTGAGCTTAACACAGAGGGTCAATCAGTTAGTGACCTCAGGTTCCCTTTCACCTCCAAGAGAGGTTAAACTGTTAAAAGGCCATTAATTGGAATAACTAATGTATTTAAATGCAGTAATCCCTTGTTCGCTTTTCTATTTAACTTCTATTTCCACTTCATTCAGCAGAAACATTCTTCTCTCCCTGGTTCCATATGAGTAAATGGACTCAAAGCCCTTTGTAAGATCAAATCTCTCTCTCTCTCTCTCTCTCTCTCTCTCTCTTTCTAGTCACACCCGGGCTTTATTCCTAGGGAAATGGAATTAAATTAGGAGAGTTAGTATGACATATGTTCTTACCCCCCTTTTTTTTTACCCAAAGTTTTTGTTAGGGACTGTGGGAAAGGTAAGGAGTTACTAATGTAATTTTACAAGTTTTCTATATTTCTGTTATTGCTTTTTTGGGGGAATCACATAGAAGTAGGGGCAACTTTGGCAGTGATTGGAAGGCAGGTTAGAGTATTAACACGTCTCTGGAATAATATCATGTAATGTTCCTCAAAATCACTGCATTAGCTTCTAAGACACACCACAACCCACTCATGCCAGGAAGGGATTATAGAGGGAAAAAAGGCCAAAAATGAGCAACAGACTTAATTGACTAAGCCCCAATAGATCAGAACATGTCTTGTAGCCTTCTGTTTCTAGAAGAAATGTGGATGGGATGCACTGAGCCAGGCCAATCCTATATACTTCAATCCAGATATATCATTATGGCCTACCTTTGGCTAGACATTGAAAATATATGAAGGTACATAAATTAAGATGCTGACATTAATCAACTCATAGTGCCAAGCAAATGTAGTAAGTAGGTGCTATAGTTTACATACACAGCCTTCTGAAAGTGGAAAATAAGGAGACAATTTTTGAATTGGTGCAAAATGGAAGGCTGAGTAGATGAAATAATATTTGTGGTTTTGAAGCATGGGTAGAATTTTAACAGAACAAGCAAAACACACAAGATAGATAAACGTGAGAGTGACATGTGATTGCAGACTGGACTGTGGTCCTTTGTGGTTGGACCCACTTAATCTTTATCAGAAAAGACAGAACATAAGACTGCACAGGCAGGTTGCAGCCAGATTGTGACTTGCTTTCTATGCAAAAATACGGAATATGGACTTTGTCTATAGGTTATGCAAACTCATGGAAGTGAAATAGGTGTGAGTACTCTGGGTATGCTCTACCCTAGAAGATGGAGAGGAACAGGGACCTACTAGAGGCAGGGAGCTCAGCTGGGGAGACACTTTTCCAACAGTCCAGATGAAAAAAGAGCCACGAATGCTGAGATGTGTACAAAAGATAGCTCAGAGATGGAGTCAATTAAGCTAATCCATTGGGATTGAGAGGGAAGAATCACAGTAAAGGGAGGAGTCAGGTGTTCACTCTGGACAACTGGGTGAACAATAATCAATTAATCAGGAAGAACCATTCCTCTAAAATCCAGCTGAGTACAAAACTGGATAGAGTGATTCCTATTTTAATCTCACTTATCAAAAATTGCTATTCTACCTCTGGTGCGTCCTTTCTAAATGCACAGACTTTCAAACTCTAACATATGTTAGTAATCTTGCTTTATCCAACATTAGACCAAAGTGCTAATCTGTGCTTCTGCTGCCCAGAACACACTGCTATAGACAGATGGAGTTCAAGGTTCATTGTGTTGGTCACTATTTTTCTGGAAAGGAAACTGAGGTTTCAAAAGGCTGATTGGTTTGTCCAAAGTCACATAGTTTAAGTGGCTAAAACAGAACTGAAACCATTTTCTTTGCTGTTAAATTCTACGGTATAGCTACTATACCATATGATGGGTACTGCACAAGCTACTCAAATTCAATCACAAATGATCCCTACTAACCATTAGAAAAACATCTTTAATAACCAGCTTCTCAGCATGATCACTTGTTATCCTTTGTAAACCACATCATTCTTTAATATTCATGCAATTGCAACATTTCAGAAATAGGAGTTAAAATCACCATAAATAGTATTTGGATTTTGTTGTTGAATATATTAACATCCATGACAACACAAATGAGTAGACTACTTTTTGATTTAAAAAAAAAGGTAACATTGAAATTGAGTTTTGCCCCTGAGAAACCACGCAGCAAAAAATCTCTCCACCTCTCTTCTCTGCAGCCAAGTTCCAGTCTCCTGTCTTGAGAAGAAGTTGGCTGCCTCACTCATGTTCCTCTCAATTTCCTTTATCTTTTAAATTCCTGGCCCTCACTGGTGTTGGAAAGCAGAACATTTTTGGGGATGTTGTTCTCTCCACATTTGCAGTCCAGATTTGAGCTCAAGCCACAGTTGAGCATCTGGGCTCCATCTTCAGAAGCTTTCACAACACAATCCAGTTCTTCTCTTAAAACGACCCTGTTATCATCTCAAATGACAATGTCCCAAGGCTTCTCAAGACCTTTATGGGGGATTTGAAAGAAATTGCTGTCGAAATTCTCAGAAAATGCCAAAGAAATCATTAACTCACCACGGCGACTTGCCAAACAAATCTAATTGCTGGAGTCCCACAGACTTCAAAGTGCTTTTTAGCTTATGACTGAAGGTACTAAGGGAAATATTGGATAGGATTTTAGTTTTCTTTTATTTTTTCCTTTTGTTGTTTTTGTTTTAATTACACTTAGATTTCCAGAGCAGCTTTATGGGAAAATTCAAATTCCCAGGAAATTTGAAATTAGATCAGGAAAGAAAAGGAATATTGGATGTTTTGTTGGAAAAGTCCACCACCAAACAACCTCCTATAAAGTATATAAAGAGTATGTTTTGTGTGTGATAAAGATCACGGGCATTTCAGAAGAGAGGGGTTGAATACTGCTCTCTCTTCACCAGCTTCTAGATATTGAACTTTAATTTTCTCATCTGTATAAAGTAGATAATAATAATAACTTGTCATAAGACGTGTTATCATGACAGTTCCTAGGAAGTACTTGATGACAACGAAAGGAGCAAACAAAGACTAAAAACCCAAAAGCATATGAGAAAAAGCAAGCATCTCGTATGTGGAATAGGCAATGGTGCCCTGACCTGGTGCAGCCGTCCCTTCCTCATGGTATCAGTGGTCCATGCAAATTAGGATGAGGCTCTGAACTGACTTACTGAAGAGGAACTCCACTGACAGGGCAGACAAGATCTCCAGGGAGTGACAGGACTGCCTGCATGCCAACTCCAAGCCCTCCCTTGTGAGTTCTGTGCCCTTGGCATGTTATTAACCTCTCTGTGTTCATCCACCTCATCTGTAACCTGCATCTCAATAGTAACTGGCTTGTAAGATTGTTGTAAAGATCAATAAGGAAACTGTGTGTGAGCACTCAGCATAGTGCCTGGCACATGGTAACACGCAGTTATTAACTGTCAGGTTGACATCCGTGGACCTCCTCCACAATTACTTTGAGGAATTCCATTGGTTTCCCCAGACGATGGTTATACTCTGCCAGCATCTTATTTCATATAGGGGAAAGGGCACCTGCTACAAAGGCAGAGTATCTGTGGTCCAAATCACAGCCTCTTCCATCGTCTTTTATACGTTTTATTGGGCCAGAATTGCCAACAAAAATAACACTTATTATAATTATAACAACAAAATATATCATAAATATGTGTGTAGAGAGAGAGGGAGAGAGAGAAGGAGAGGGGAGGCCAAGGAGGCATTCATGTTTTATCAATATAAGAAGGTGCATACATTTTTAGCCAAAAATATTTATAAAACAACAAAAGAATCACTAAGTCCGTATGACCATATATGCCTCAGTGTATACATATAGATATTAATTGTTTTAAACCAGTGATGCATATAACGTGAGGGGAATTTATAGGAAATGCAATTTAAACATGAGCAGACACATAAGAATAAACAGGTTGGTCAGATCTCAAGATTCCAACAATCGCAGTGTTACTGCTTTCACATGTTCAAGGAGATATTTACATCCATTATATTTGTATGTACTGTCATTTATTAACACTGACCTAGATTCTTTTTTATCATTTCTTTTATTTTCCTCCTATATTTACATAGTGTGCTTTCATTTCACACACATTCACAGTGTTCCTGCATGCACATACACACACAGAAGTAAATATACCTAATGCTATTTGCCTGGAAGTTGTTTACTCTCTTGGATTTTTTTTTTAGCTTTTATTTTATTTTTGGAATAATAAAAAGTAGTCTGTGTGTGCATCTTATCTGCTTGCCTATATCGGCATGGAAGTATTTGTTTGGATTTAAAGAATCAATTGTACAGTGCTTCCATGACGACTCAATTGGCCCTCTTTTGTCTAAATCTACCTAAGCACAAGTACACGAAACAACATGTGAAAGGAATATAGTGGCTTCAATATCTGGGCAGGTGTGGCTAAGAGAGTTGTCCCTCTTCTGGTCAGCCTCCTTTTCTTCTTAGGTTATTGACCAACCATATCTGTTATGTACAAAAGTCTGCCACTCTCATGGCAGGTCACAGAAAATTCTTAGTCCTACATGAGGCATTTGCTCCAAATTCATCTCAATGGAATGCAGTTCGAGGGCAGAACAGACAATACTCAGTGACCATCTCTTCTTTCTTCTAGCTATTCAGATGTAAATTCTTTGCAGCCCAAGCCAACCATGGGCTTCCCAGTCCTCTTGGATGGTGAAGGAAAGGACATGAGACATAGTCCTAAACAACGAAGCCGCTGCTGGAGGCCCGCGGGAGACAGATTCTGACACCTCCTTGAAGACTCAGCAGTTTCTGTATCTCTCTGGAAGGCACTTCCCTGCACCTAATGGAAACCTGATGACAGGTGGAAACAGAGGAGTTTATTTTTCCTCAGTAACAATGTGAGCAGAGGTGGTATCTAATGCTTACTCCACGGTCCCTCAGACATATCACATGCATTCCATCTCATTGCTGTTTCAGATTCCTCTGACTTTCTGCTCTGAATTCCTTCATAATTGACTCTTGTCTTCAGAGTTCCATGATGGATGCTCTGCTGCTAGCATCCTGGCTCCTTCCTCCAGGCAAGAAAAAGCAGATGGATGAAGTAAGAGTGTCAATACCTGTGTCGGGAAAGCACAAGATATTCCCGAGACCATCGGCTTCATTGTCATGGGCAGGAGCCATATTCCAGGGGTGAAGCACCAGGAAGGGAGTGTCAGAAGTTACGTATTTTAGTAACTGGACACATTACTACTGAAACTATAGCAGTGTAATGTAAAGAAGGAAGAGAGAAGAGAATCAATTTGAGCAAATGGCAGTGTTCGCCACACCGTCTTTCCTCTAAGCATTGCGGTGCTGAGCAAACCACCTGTAAAGGCTGAAGCTACCTTCCTCAGCAGCAGGTGGAGCCACACAGAGAAGACCCAGCAGAACCACAGGCAGAAGTGGAGCCCAATTAGTTAGCAAAAGCCCCTTGAGCTTTTTATACTGATACAATATGTATCATTGTTTAAGCCAGTTTGAGTCTGGATTTTTGTCATGCATAGCTTTGCAACTAAAGAAGGTAAATTGAATGATTGAGATGAAGCCATTTATTTAAAACACACGCGAACACTCTACACCAAATTTCTGGAGTAATCTTCAAAGTGAAAATCTACCCTAGCATGATAAATAAATGTTGAAACTCTAGAACCCACTTTGATGAGTGCCGTGATATTGTGCCAAAAGGTCCTCCCAAAACACTAGGTCGATTGAGAGCAAAGTCACACAAAAACCCTCCATGGGAAAATTGAGGGCTGCTGATGCATTACTTCCCACCTCCTGACTCTGGACCCCACCTCCCTCAGGTGTACAGCTGGCCCCCGTGTCCAACAGACAGACTCTTCTGACCCTTCACAAGATCCTTCATTATTTTATTCAATTAGATTCGTGCCATATTTCTCACTAACCCCTCAAAAATTGCCTGTAATTGCCTATCACCAATATCACTGGGTGCCCTGGAGGCATATTCTTATAGCACCTGTTATGCTGTGATGAAGAGCTAGTAGCCCTGCACCATGCCATTGGCCCAAAATATTGGCAGCTATGAAGTGATGACCTGGTCCATATGTTGGGAACATTTATGTAGGCTGAAGAAATTGGTTTGAGAAAATGACTGTTTCTGTTATGTCAAACACAGAGGTCTAGAAAGAAGAGAGAAAATAAAAATAACCGTGCTCAGGAAGGAAAACCACTACAAATGCTGCAGACACTGAAAATATAATAAGCGGTCATAAACAAATGTAACTCAATAACCATGGTGACATAATGTTTGTGTTTGTGAGAAGTCTTTGAATTGTGGGTGGAAGCAGCCTTCTACCAGAGAGGATCTGTTTCCTCATTGTCTAGGTGGCTACTAGCCAGGAAAACATTAAGATAACTTTTTCACACAGCATGAATCCTGACTACATATCTTCACGATCTCTACTTTATGAACATAAACTTGCAGGAAATGTTTGTTTTATATCTGACTAGTAGGAAGGTCAAGACAGACAGGTGTCCATGATGCCCCCTTCTTTAAGAATGGCTTATTTCTTACTCATCCTTGTGAGGAAGGAAGGTGTAGTTCTCTAGGAGTACATATCTATGAATGAGAATTCTCATAAAGTCCCTCAAATGTGGGTGGCCTGCAAAGGCTACTTTGTTTTCTTCAAACCCTGTCAAGGCAGAAGGTGAAGGTCCCCATGATTCACCAGAAACTGTCAGATTGGAAGCCAGGGTCATGCTTGCTTACCCTCCAGTGGATCTAGTTCCCTTTTCTCCAGCCTCTTTCATAACCTTCCTTTTATTCCAGCTCAGCACTCATTAAAATGATTTATCTTAATACATGCGCATATTTTATATAACACTTAAATGTTTTGATTAGGAAGGCCTTCAAAGTATCTGCCTTGTCGTACTGCCTTGGCTATAACTTTCTGAGCAATAATAAAAATATATTATTAATTGCAATCATCATTGTCTTTTCGTTGACTAGTAAGAATGATTCTATTGTTTCTTGAAAATACACATGTAATACTAGGTTTGGCATAGGAGAAAGGATGAATTTCATTTTTGTCAGTCACTTTTATTAATAAGGAAGAAATTTTCAGTTCTAGTTGAGGTTCTCAAAAAGACTTTTACAGTATTGTTTTGATCAAACAGTAGAGTGAGACTGGTGTTAAAAGGTCTATACTGAAAATCAGGAGACCCACACGTGAGTTCTGAACTTGGGTACTACCTATAGAGACTTTGGCTATTTTTTTTATCCACTTCTTGTCTGGTCCTTTGTTTCCTCATATGTAAATAAAGACAAAAAGAAACCTAGGGTAAACAAGGAAGATTGAATGATGCTGTAAACAGATATGGATTTTAGCAGCAGAACGCTCTTTGAAGAAATCGTGGAGTATGCTTCGTGAACTACATGCACTACTGAATAAAGGCTTACCACATCAACAAGTTCCATGATGTCACATGGGACTTATGCTTCTGTCTACTAGAGTAAATATGTAAGATGTAAACATTATGATCTCTTCATGTTTTAAAATAATGACAACTTTAAAATGTACTTGTTAAGTTTCTTGGCAATGAAAACTCAAAGAAACCCTATTTCTTACACTTAAAATAACCAACATTTTTTAAATGGGTCATAAATCCTGCTAATTTTAGAACTTCAGAAAGTATGCAGCAAAGCCTAGAAATGAACCCTGCGTGAACATTCAGAAATGGAATCTGGCCTTCATTTTTATTTATCTCTACTGTTTCTGAATGTAAATGTTTGTACCGCTTACCAATGGTTGCTCTAGGCATTTCATTCTATATCCTTAATTTATCACATCTACTGGGGCCCTCATTTTAATAGTTTGAGTGAAGTGTAGAAATCCTGACTCTCTTCATATGCTGCACCCTATGCTGTTTGTAAGAAGTCTTCAATACTTTCTCCACAACATCAGAAAATGTTATAATTTTTGCTCACTATCATATGTAATTTAGGAAATTCAACAAGACAAGGAAATGTATTTATCTGTCTTCTTACTCTTTCCATCATTCTTTCTTCTTTCTACATGTTCTAAGACTCCTTTTTTCATTTTCTTTCTGTTTAGACAACTTCTGTACCTATTTTGTTCGATCTACAGGTAACAAATTCTCTTGGTCTTCCATTGTCTGAGAAAGTCTTGATTTCTCCTTCTGTCCTGAAGGATCTTTTCACTGGATATAGAGTCCTGGGTCAATGTTCTTTTCTCTTTTTCAGCCCTTGAAACACGTAGTGCCACTTCCTCTGGCCTTCATGGTTTCTGACAGGAAATCTTCTGTCACTTGAATAGTTTCCCCTATAGATAAAAATGTCACTTCTCTCTCACTGCTTTCAAGATTGCTTCTTTGCCTGTAGTTTTCAGGAGTTTGACTATAATATGTCTGAGTAAGGATTTCTTTTGGTTTATCCTGTTTGGGATTTGGTACCTTTATTGAATTGTAGGTTTATGTCGTTTGCTAAATTTGCAAAGTTTTCAGTCATTATGTCTTTGAGTGAATGTTCAGTCTGATTCTCTTTACTGTTTCCTTCCAGAAGTCTGATGGCAGAGACGTTGGATCTTTTGTAAAAGTGCCCCCATCCCTGAGTGTCTCTCTATATTCTCTGTCATTCAGAAAACGTAATTTCTACTTTCTGATAGCAATTTCTTCTTTCCTCTGTACTCTCCATTCGTTGTTGAGCCCAGCCACTGATGTTTTATGTTAGTTATTATATTTTTTGTTCAAAATTTCCATAGATTTTCTATTTCTTTACTGAGACTTTCTATTTTTTGTTTCAAGCATGCTCATAATTGCTTCTCAAAGCATTTTTATGATGTTTGCTTGAAAATCAGAGTCATGACATTCTAACATCTCTGTTATCTTGGTGTTGGCATCTATTAATTATCTTTTTTCATCCAAGTTGAGATTTTCCTGGTTCTTGATCTGCTGAGTGACATTTTTATTAAAAACTGAGCATTTGGGGTATCATGTTATGACACTCTGGATCTTATTAAACTTTCTAGTTTGGCTGGCTTTTTCTGAAACTGATCCCAGAGAAGAAGCGGGAGTACCATCTTGTTATTGCTTGGTGGTGGTAGAAGTCCAGGCCCCCCGACTTGGCCTCCATTGACATCCGCCAGGGGAGGGCTCACTGCTACTGCTGGTTGGGGAAGGAGCTCAAGCTCTCTTGCAGGCCTCCACTGGTGGGGTGGGAGTGCCCCCATTACCGCTGCTCCACATGTGGCCCCCCAGATAGCACAGGGGGAGGGGAGCAGCCCCCTTACACTGATTCCCTCCACTGGGCCTCCTCTGAGAGGACAGCAGGGAGATGCAGGGGCACATGATTACTGCCAGGTGGGAATGGAAGCCAGGGTTCCCTATGTGGCCTCTACTGACATCAGGGGTGGGGTGGGGCAGGGGTCTCATTACTGCCTGGCAGGGATGGAAGTCCCAGCTCCCTACTCCCCATTTTCAGTAAATGACCTCATCTCTTACTACTCAGAAAAAATAACAGACCTGAAGTGAGAGTCCCTCATCTTCCTGACGTTATGAATTATCAAGTAAAAGAAAAACCACTTCATTAAAATACAAGATTACAAATCTGTTATGAATGTGGGTCCTGAGTCTTGCATAAAAATCCTTCTGAGTTAGGACTTCCTTGACTGTTATGGCTGAACAGAATTTACATATCACATTGCTCTCAATCATTAAAATTTGGAAAATCAGGGGGAAAAATTTCTATTATTTTTGCACCTTTGAATTCCCACACTTTGTGTAAAAGACAAAAAGAAACTTAATAAAACAAAATTTTGTTTTCAAAATTTAAATGCTGGATTAATGTTCTCTATTTTTTATACAAGACTGCATTTTGGCACTCTAATTAAATCTGAGGCAAAACTTCTAATTTAATGTCTACATTTTGGTTAAACTTCTTCAATTTACCCTCCCTATGTTAGTTTAGAAATAGTGTCAAATACCTATTTTCACTTAAAAGAGATTACAAACGTCTTTAAAAATAATTATTTTCCAGTTGCCACCCTAGGGTCCTCCTTTCCATAGCTGAGCTAAAAATACAATAAATAAATTCAGATGCTCTCCTTCCAGACACTTTGCATTTTCACTTGACTTCCACATCAAGTACTCATTGGAACTGCTTGCAGAGGGTAAGGATAGAGGTTGTGTAGTTACATGATCTAAGTTACCTATTATTCCACTACCAGAACACATAGAATAATGTAAATTTAAGGAGACTCTGGGGGGTCCTTTAAATTTACAGTCATTCTATATGTCCCATTGGTGGAAAAATAGTTACTCACATCACACCTGCTAATGAGGACAGCTATACAACCTCAAAGAGGTGGGGTATATGAGTGTGTGAGTATGTGTGTACATGTTACAGTCTTCTCAAAAGCACCAAAGTGCTAGCATCACAGCCATAAATTATTGGGCTAAAATCTTGTTGCAGAATCCAGAGAGATAAGCTCAGTGTTCAAAGCTCCAGTTGCCCTAAGGGCTTTGGCTGATCAACAAGAACAACCTGCACAACTGACTTACAGTATGCTGCCTGCTGGTGCTCAGGGAAATGCAGCCTGGGTCTACCTGATGAAGAGTCCTTCCTTTCCAGGAAATGTTGAAAGGTCTGTATCTTCCTCTAAGGGAAAACTGGAGTAAACAAATCAACAAGCTGCCCTGCAACCTGGTTTCATAAAACTAGAAAGTCTCCAATTTGAAAACGGAATAACTTTGCCCAGACCCCTGGAAGAAGGAAAAAACAAAATCTTTACAGGAGGATGAAAACATGAGCCTAGGCTGTAATTATTCCTGCAAACATTTATATGATCAATGTCTATGAAAGAGTGAAAAGCAAATTGTCACAGAAGAAAGCAAGAAATGAGTGAGAACCCCTGGGTGGTAATGGACGGGGACAGAGAACAGAAACAGACTGCAAAGATTTAAGATACTAAAATGAAAAGATTCGGATTATAAAACAACTCAACTTACTATGTACAAAAGAATAGAAGCCAAGATTTTAATATTAGAACTAGAAACCAGAACAAAGTGACATTGCAGATTTGGAAAAGAACCAAACAGAAATTCTGGAACTGAAAATACTAAAACTGAAACTAAGAACATGAAAGAAAGCCAATAAACACAGTTAAAGAGATAAGAAGTACAACTGAATGTGGATCAAAAATACATTGTTAAAAACAAGACAACAGGCCCCAAATGGAGTCGCTTATGCTAAGCCCCCTGCCACCAAACTGAGACTTAATTACAGTTTCAGCTCTCCCAGAAATGGAATCTTAAACCTGTCAATCAGGAATCGCCTGGTCAGCACTAGTGAGGTCATCTGCCTGACAGACCGCTGCCGTCCCCTAAGGAAGGTGACCTTGCAATGACCAATCTGCTTTTTGCCTGGTGCAGCTTCATTGTTCCCATTCCCTTCTGCCTGTAAAAGCCTTTCATTCTGTACAGCTCCCCAGATCCTTTCTATCTGCTAGACTGGATGCTGCCCAATTTGAATTGATTTTTGCTCAAATAAACTCTTAAAATTTTCAGTATGTCTCAGTTTACCTTTTAACAACATAAAGAGACAAAATTTGGAGGCTAGAAACAAGAGTATAGAAAATAAAGAATAAATAGACTGGGCCGGTCTGAACTATGTGTAATTACCAGAAGAGGCATAAGGGGCAGAGATGATTTTTGCAGTGATAACGACAGCAAACATTCAAGAATTGATAAAAAAAAATCCCACTTCATCAATTTAAGAATCCCAAGAAAGCACAGAAATTCACACAAGGACATATTATGGTGGAAATGCTAAAAACACAAGGCAAAGAGAAAAATCTTAACTCCAGCCAAACAGGAACATGAGAAAGCGCATCCTGAAAGGAGGAAAAGTGGGCATGGGAGCTGACCTCTCAACCAAGGGAAGAAGGGAGTAGGGCGTGATACCTTCAGTGTGCAGAGAGAGCGACACAGAGTTCTGTACTCAGCTAGGAAATATTTCAAAGTATTAGTGAAATGAAAGCATTTTTAGAAACATAAAAATGGAGGGCTTGCCACACTGACCCTCACTAAAGAAATTCTTAAATATTTATTATCAGGAAGAAGAAAAATGATCTCAGAGAAAGGACAGAGATAGAAGAACAAATGAAAAACAAAGAATTGATTACATCGAAAGAAAATCTGGCTGTTAAAAATATAAGGAGACTTAAAGTGCACTTCAATAAAATGTGTCAAAAGTGGTGAAAATTTATGAATATTCCAAAGCTTTTTATTGTTTGAGGTGAAAATAAGGTATTGACTATCATCAGACTTTCATAAATTATGAATGGATGTTGTAATTTCTACTGTATCCATTAAAATAATGGAAAAATGGCATGGCTTCCAAATCAACTTAAAAACAGAAAAAGAAAATTAAAAATATTCTCATTTTACTCCCCTCTCAAGGAGGTGAAGCATAACTCCCCACTTAAGTGTGAACTGCACATAGTGAGCTCCTCCCAAGCAGTAGTTTGGAAAGAGGTAGAAAAAGAACCCCTTTCCAGGGGAGCACCCCGACACACGCTACCCCAGACAGGTGATTAAGGTCAACATCAGCAGTTACAAGTCATGTTTGTCTGGTGTACCCCTGACATGATGTGATGAGAGGCACTTTTCTGTGTGTTCTTGCCCCCAAAACCAATAACCCCAGGCTTATGATGACAGACATATCAGGCAAATCCCAATGGAGAAGCTGAATACCCGAGTCCCTGACCGGCACTCCTGAAAACTCTCAACGTCATCCAAAACAAGGCAAGTCTGAGGAACTGCCACCAACATGAAGACTAAATGTCAGTGGGATCCTGAAACAGAGAGGACATTAGGCAAAAACTAAGGAAATATTAATAAAATATGGACTTTTATTAATAATAATGTATCATTATTGATTCACTAATTGTGACAAATGTACCATACTAATGTCGGACACTAGTAATAGGGGAAACCGATTGTCAGGTATATGGGAACTCTCTGTACTACTTATGTAACTTTTCTGTAAAGCCAAAATTATTCTAAAATAAAAAGTTTACTTAAAAAAACTTAATTTTAAGTTAATCTAAAAGAAGACCAAAAGTGACAAATATAGAAATATAGAACCTGTGGAACAAGTAAAAAAATACATATACCAGGCTATATTTGTACAAAAATATGGCAGTAATTATGTTAAATGTAAATATGTTAAGTATATAAGATAAAAGATGACTGTGTTGGATTAGATTTTTTTTAAGCCATATACTGTTTACAAGAGAAGTTTCTAACAGAGGAACACAAAAAGGTGAAATGTATAGCCACAGACACAAGATAGGCCATGCACATACAAACCAAAAAAAAAAGGAAAGCTACACCAAAACCAGACAATGTAAATTTTAAGGCAATAAACATTATTACACATACAAGTAATCACTTAGTAATTATGAAAACTAAATATACCAGAAAAATTTAATAACAATTTTTATTCATTTAATAACAATGGCCTCTAATTATTTTAAGCAAAAATAGATAGAACTACCATAAAAAAATAGATAAGTCTACATTTACTGTTTCACATCACTCAATGTAAGGACATAGATTAAAAAATAGACATAATAACATGATTTAACGAGTATTTTCAAATCTTATAAAAGACACATTATTTTCAAATATATACAGGGCATTTACAAAACTACAGAAATTGTATAAAAACAGGTAACAAGTCGAGTATCAGTATACTTCAAAGGTTCAGAATCTACAGAGTACATCTCTGACCACAGCACAACTTGGTTGGAAAAAATAACAAGATGAAGACTAGAAAATAGTTATACATTTGGACTTTAGGAGACAAACACATTTAAAACAAAATCTGTGAGTGAAAGAAGAAATCATAATGGTAACTAGAAAATATTTTGAACTGAATGACTAGAAAACAAAACTGTATATCAAAACATGTGGGATGCAGCTCAAGTTGAGGGAATTATATAGCTTTAAATTCAAGTGTTAGCAAAAAAGACTGAAAACAATGAGTTATTATTCGTGTTATGTAATTAGAAAAATTTGCTGTCTTCCTGAAATTAGAAGAAAAGAAATAGTAAAGCTAATATCAGAAATTAATGATAAAGAAAACAGTCATTCACTAGACAGCCAAACATCGGTTTGTTTAAAAAACACAACAATTAAAAACCAACGAAAAACCACAAGTAGCCCTTGTCAGAAGTGAAAGAGAAGGCACCATCACACATCCTGCAGATGCTAAAAGATAATGAGAAATGGATACTGTGAAGAACGTGTCCATTACTTTGAAAATGTAGATTAAATAAAGCAGCCTTGTATTCCATTTTCAGTGAGTACAAACATTCAGTGAAGAAATAGTCAAAGAAATGTTCATTCAATATTCAATGAAATAGTCAATGAAAAATATTCAGCGAAGAAATACTTCTAATATTACACAAAATATTCCAGAGAAGAGGGAAAAAAAGTTACCATAATCTTAATAACAAATCATAGCACTCAAAAAAAAAATCATACATTTCACTATGGACACAACAACCAAGTTAAGTTTTACAACGGAAGTGGCAGGTTGTTTTTTTATGATTAAACCAAATGATATAACTTACCACATTAGCAGTTTAAAGATAAAAATAATACGATTATCTCATATAATGCAGACAAATATTTCATAAAATCCAACATCCATTCATGATAAAAAAAAAAAAAAACCTTTGTCAAATTAGTAATAGAAGAAAACTCCCCTAACCTGATAAGGGTATCTGTAAAAACCCACAGCAAACTTCCTCAAAACTTCTTGAAATTCAGGGAAAAAATTTATGCTGCATAATTAAACTCAAGAATCAAGAGTTAAATTATTATAATTTATAAGAGAATGTAACAAAGATGAAGAATAATTATTTTCATTAAAAAATCAATAATTCCCTATTTAAAGTTCAAAAATGAAAGTTTCAAAAAATAGATGTCTTACAATAGCATCAAAAGTCAAATCTAAAAATAAATATATGCCCTACATCTATGTGGAAAAGAAGAAAACTTTATTGAAAGACATTAAAGACCTAAATAAATGCAGATATATTGCATTTATGCAGTGGAGATTCTTTAAAGATACTCATTTTCCCAAAATTGGCCTATACATTCAACATATTCTCAATTAAAATCTCAAGTTTTTTTTTAATTGAAAAGCTGAGTGTATAATATTTCTGATACCAAAAAATGGGTAAAATGATATTGAAAAGGAAGAAATAGGTAGGAGGATTTGGTTTCCCAGAGAGCGACCTTTTGTGAAAGCTATAGTAGTTAACTGTGTGGAACTTAGACAAAGACAGACAGTAGAACCACCGATGGAACAAATCGGAGAACATAGAAGCAAATCTGTGTAGACAGAGCCCTTGGTCTGACAGTTTGCACGCAGAGCCCCGGAAAAGGCAGACGTCTCATTAAAAAGCACTGACAATACTCAGAGCCACATGTCTTGTGTCAGAGCACACAAATCCATCGCTCATGGTGGATCATAAATCTACAAGATGTCTAGATAACATAGGACAATCTTTTCACGATATGCAAAACATTAGAACTCAGAAAATCAGGTGAGTGATTTCCTTCAAAAACTCGAGGAGATAAGGTAAATTTCTGAATCCAGCCACAGAACACAAAACACCATCAAGGAAAAGTACATTATACTTGACTTTATTAAAATTAAGATTTTCCTTCATCAAAGACACCCTCAAAAGAGAGCAAAGAGACAAACCACAGAATGGTAGAAGATATTTACAAAGCACGCAGCTAACAAGGGGCTCGCGTGGACAAACTACTCTGTAGTCTGCAGACCCAAGGAGTCACTGCAGACCAGTGGAAAAGTGGACAGAAGTTCTGGACTTTGAGTGGGAGGAGCACCTGAAGGCCTGTCTCCCTCAAGGGAGGGATGGATGTAGGGAGAAGAGCCTGCCAGAGGGGCAAGGATTTTGGACTTCCTACAAAGGTATATTCTCCTCTTTCCTTGGGCATTCCATAGACTACACTTCCTGACCCGCCTTTTAGCTGGCTGTTCCCATGAGACTGAGGCCGAGGCAGAGAACTATAAGAAGAAGTGACATGGCCCGTCCAAGCCCATCCTGTGAGGACCTCCATGTGCACTCTCCCCTCCTCTTCTTCCTCCAGTTTACCAGATTAATAACACCCAGGGAAGTCTTGAGACATTCACTATCACCTTGGGTCTCTGAGTGACTGTGCAGAGCAGAGCAAAGACCCCTCCCAGACCTCAGCTGGTCTAGATCCAACCTGAACTCAGGCAAGCTGGAATACACCTAAGCAATTATAGTCCATGTGTATTGTTACACCAATTTATTTGCCCTAATTAATACATGTTTTAATGGCTTTGGTAAGCAGTTAGGAATTATCTAGCAGACTTAGAGATACGCATGCCTTAGAAGAATGCCTGCTCATGTTCACCAGGGAGCATCTACAAGGATGTGCATAACAATGCTGTTTGTAAAGGCCACAATTGGAAACAGCTCGTATGTCCAAGAACAAGAGAATGGATGAATATAGTGCTCATATAAATATTATACGGTAATGAAAATCAGCAAACCAGAGCTCCCCACAAATCTACACAGACAAAACTGAATCTAGCAAAAACAGTGGTGATTGAAGGAAGCAGACATAGAGAATCCATACAGCATAGAATGAGTACTATTCTATTCTATCACTATACTATCTACTTTTTTTGACTATTGTAGTCAAGATAGCAAATATCAGTAAGAAGAAGTAAGAAGTTTTAGTAGAAAAAAGACACCAGGGCATGCTCAGAGTTCCAACAGAGGTATATTTCAAACTTGATGGTGATTACAATGACATACATCGATAATTATTTCTTAAATCATAACCGTTATGTTTTACGTAACTTTGCACATCAATTATATTTCACAATAGCTCCTAATTCTCTTTGACAGTGTCAAAACTGGAAGGTTTTTACATTCAATGGACACATTTTATTTTTATTTTCAAGATTGCCAATTGATTCTTTAGAATGCCCTACTGTGTATGTTTCATGTATGATTGTTTTAGTTTTATAGCTTCATTTTATTTTTGTTTCACATGCATCCCTATATTATCCTAAACATAGTTAATTTAAAGCCTTTTTGAAATTTTTGTATTTCCATTTGTCTTTTGTCAGGTGTCTTTTTAGTATTTGTTTTTTTCATTTCTTTTATAATTTTGGCTTCTAGATTCAGTTCAAATGGGATAGATTTCTCTGGCAATCTTTCTCTAAATATCTGGGTATAATCCACTCCAGTGACTGTTTTGCAATGGCCTTTTCCTGCCACACCCACTTGCACTCCATCATTAATCAGGGGCTCCTATCTTGCTATGCTGGTTCTGTATGTTGGGAATAATAATTGAACCAGCAGCTGTCGCAGCCCAGGTCCTAGTGTGCAGGCTCACTGATACACGATTTCTCTCTAGACATGTCCCTCTACTTATATCCATAGCTTAGTAAATATCATCTAGATGGGAGTCCAAGTATCTTTCTGATTCTCCTTTTTTGTCACTCATATATCAACCAGTCACCGCCCCATCTCAAAGTTCAGAAAACCTGTGGGGCTGTAAGAGGCCACCCCAGTAATGTTTTTCTCAGCTGTTGTAGAACTCCCCAAAAATCCACATGGAAGTCTTAGCCACAACCATGCCTAAACCTCTATTCCTGGATTTATCTGATACATACAATTGTTTGCCTTTCAAATTCCTAGATTCCACGTAAGAAAATTTATTCAACTAAAACAGTTTAAGTTTAGTTCCTTTTCTGCTAAGATAGAGTCACAGGTGTTTGTGTCCTAAAGTGACCAAAAAACAAAAAAGGATGAAATAAATAAAACTACAGTGTTGAAGCACTAGACATCATGCCAGGATGGACAGTGAAGCCTGAGGGAAAGGACACCAAAGAGGTGATCTCTGTGTTTGCTTCAGCCCTGTGGGTGGAGACAACCACACTGAACATCTGGGGAGATGAGGGTGGCTACAGGTTTACAGGTTCCAGGGCAAAGCATCTGAGAAGCGAGGTTGCACAGACAGAGAGTCCAGAGATCTGCGGAGACACCTCCTGGAGTATTCAGCTGAGTATCGGTCACTAACATTGCTATACTCCCACAGAGATGTGGGGAAAAGAGAAAGAGACAGACAGACAGAAAGAGACAGACAGAATACACAATATCAGGAGTGAGAACAGATATTAAAAGGATATATAAGATGGACAAGTTTCTTGAATGATATAAATCATCAAATCTCACTCAAGAGTAAACAGAGATCCTAAGTAGCTGTTTATCTGGTAAAGAAATTGAATCTGCAGTCAAAAACCTTTCCACAAAGAAAAAGCCTGGCCCCAGGTGGTTTCACTGGTAAATTCTATCAAATATTTAAGGAAAAATAATGCACATTCTAGACAAACTCTCCATTATATTGATTAGGCATAAATACTTCCCAAATCATTGTATGATGCCATTGTTACCCTGATACCAAACTTAGATAAAGATTACAATAAAAAACATTAAAACTACAAACCAATATGTCTCATGAACATAGCTGCAACAATTCTAAACAGTTTTTAGCTGAGTCCAACAATATACTAAAAGGATAATCTTTTATGACCAAATGGAATTTGTCCTGGAATTGCAGATTAGATGCAGAAGAAATCATTTGACAAAATCTAACATCCAATTGTACGAAAACTCTCAGCAAGCTAGGAATAGCAGGGAACTTTCTGAACCTGAGGAAAGACGTCTATGAAATGCCACAGCTAATAGCATATTTAATCATTAAAGGCTGAATGTTTTCTTCCTAAATTCAGGAGTAAGAGGGTGGTTCTAGCTAGTGCAGTAAGGCAAGAAAAATGACCAGAATAGCCAAATCAATGCTGAAAAAGAACAAAATTGGAGGACTTAGACTACTTGATTTCAAAACATATAAAGCTAAAGAAATCAAGACAGTGCAGTACTGGCATAAAAATAGATACCTAGGTCAGTGGAACAGAGTAGAGATTCCAGAAATAGCCCCATGTGTATATGCATAATTGATTTTTGATAAAAGTGCAAAGGAAAGAGAATAGTCTTTTCAGTAAATGGTGCTAGAACAATTGGATACACATATTAAAATATAAACATAAATCCCTCTTCTATATAATAATTAACAAGAAATAGATTACAGACCTAAATGTAAAACCCCAAACTATGAAATTTCTAGAAGATAACATAGAAGAAAACCTTTAAACCATGAGTTAGGGAAAGAGACTTAGATATGACACCAAAAGCAGCACTCATAAATAATAAATTCATAAATTGGTCTTTATCTAAATTTAAAGTCTGCTCTTCAAAAAACACTGTTAAGGGCCGGCCCCATGGCGTAGGGGATAAAATTCCATTTACTCCGCTTCAGCTGCCCAGGTTTGTGGGTTCGGATCCCAGGTGTGGACGTACACCACTCGTCAGCCATGCTGTGGTGGTGACCCACATACAAAATAGAGGAAGATTGGCACAGATGTTAGCTCAGGGAGAATCTTCCTCACCAAAAACAAAAACAAGCAAAAAAAAAAAAAAAAACTGTTAAGAGAATGAAAATCAATCTACAGACTGTTAAACAAAATTTCAAAGTACATATCTGATAAAAAGACTAGAATCCAGAATATATGAAGAACTCCCAAAAATCAATAACAAATAAACAGCCCAATTTTTAAAAACTGGTGGAGGATTTAAACAGACACTTCAATCCAGAAGATATACGAATGGCAAATAAGCACATGAAAAAACGCTTAACATCGTTAGTCATCAGGGAAACGCTAACTAAAACCACTATGAAATATCAGTACACATCTATAAAAGTAGCTAACATTTTAAAAGATGTGGAGGAATTGGAACTTTCTCCGTCATTGCTGATGGGACTGAAAAATAGTACAACTACTTTGGAAAGCAGTTTGTCAGTTTCTTGAAAAAGTTAAACACCTACCATATGATCTAGCTATTTCAAATGCTAAGTTTTACCCAAGAAGAAATAAAGCATATATCCATACAAAGATTTGCACATGGATGACCATAGCAGCTTTGTTTGTAACCTGGAAGCTTTATTTGTAACCTAGTTACAACCCAAATGTCTATCATTAGGTGAATGAGTAAACAACTATGGTATATTCAAACACTGACTCATGCCACATCATGGATGAATCTCAAAATAATTATGTTGAGTCAAAGAAACCAGACAGAAACGAGCACATCCTCTATGATTCCACTTAACTAAAATTCTAGAAAATGAAACTCATCTCTATTGACAGAATTGACATCAGGGGTTGTTTGGGGACAGGGTGGGGAAGAGCTAGGCTGAAGAGAGGGCTTACAAAGGAGCATGAAGAAACTTGTGGTGATGGATACATTCATTTTCCCAATGGCAGTGATGATGCTACATGTGTGCATGTGCCAAAAGTTAGCCAATTGTACACTTCAAATATATACAGTTTATTGTTTGTCAATTATATAACCTCTGAGAAAACACCAAAAATAGATTTTCATACATCAATGAGAGCACAAACATGGAAGTCCAAAAATACGGAGTTAAGTTTGAGAGAAGTTAAAAATTCCTTCTAATGCCATGCCATCCCTGTTTGAATACAGTAGGTAAGAATCCTACTGGTAAGAGAATTCATCATCTTTCCTCTGCTTTCATTTCTGGTGATTTAGATATGAAGGATTCTGAAGACCAGAAAACAGTCAAAATGTTTTGAACAAAAAATGGTCAGGCTCATTTGGAAAGTTTCCAACTTTCTCCTTATTTTTCAGATGCGGCATTTTTCTTGTGCTTGGCCTCAGGGAAGACTGCAGTGATCTGGCCAGTAGCTGCGCTGGGTTTCATGTTTGTTGTTGCTGTTTTACCCTCAGTGCCCCAAATGTCTCAGGACATCTTATGTTTGGAGTGTGGGCTAATTTGCCAGGGAGATTTTCTGAATATCTTCCCCCCCTTAGCTTTGGATCATCCTTTTGTGCTTCTCCTTAGAGACAGTCTTTCTCTTGCTGCAACCTCAGCTTTATTCCACTATCACTTTTTACTTGACACTTAGTGTGATGGCGGGAGCAGGAGAGGTCATTCTTTTATGTTCTAATTAGGTCTGCATGTTAGGGAGGCTCTGTAAACCTGGGTCTGAGGGATGTGCCTTCACATCTTCCTGCCTCTCCTCCACATGGAATGCCGAACATAGCTTATAGCCCTGCCCTTCCACCAAGAATAGAGCTTCTTTCTTTTCCCCTGTTCCCCTCCCACAACAGCACTGGGTTTCCTTCTGTGATCTCAGGCTATGGGTTTTCTCGCCTTTCCTCTTCGGATTCAATCTTTTGTTCCATAGAGGAGCTAGGAGAAATAGTCAGGGCGAAGCATAAGGATCAGCAATGACTGCTGTTACTCTCAGCCAGCTTTTTCTTGAGCTTTCTCAAGATACTCCCTGTCTTCCTGGGAGCACCAACTGGGGTTCCTGGAGAACTTGCAAGAAAGTGCTGGGCACCTACATCTTGCTACCACCAGGGAATTTACACTCTTACAGCAGCCCGTAGTTGGCATTTAGCAATTCATTAAACAATTCTAGTTCAATATTCTTACTAGCTTAAGCATTCAGTAACTTCTACATTAGATAAGCAAATCCTTGGTCTTGTATCTCCCTGAAGTTGCTTGTCTCTCTAGATTTCAAGTTAGTTTACCCTGTGACATCTGTTCCCTGATGACTCATTACATTCATTAATTTGTCCAGCTTTTTTTCTTATTGTGAAAGTGGGTGAGATTCTTTCCAGCTCTCTATATCTTTCAGCTGAAAGTCACAACTTACTGTATAAGGCAAGCACAATTTTGATCCTAAACAAAGCCTGGTAACTATATTATAAGAATTAATAATTATAGACCAATTACTTTCATGAATATAGTTGCAAAAACATGAAAAATGTGATTATTTAAAAAGGATAATATATCATTGTTAAATTGGGCTTATTTCAGGAAAAGAATTTTGTCTTAACATTCCATTATCAGTCAATATAAATCACAATATTCACAGAAAAAGACTTAGTAATATACAATCACCTCAGTAGATATTGTGAAAGCCTTGATATAATTCTTCATTCATTCATGATCAAAACTCTTGGCAAAATAAGAATAGAATAGACTATTATTTTCGAAATCTGATAAAGTATATTTACAAAAATCTTTAGCAATCATCATACAGAATGATGAAATATTAAAAAATTACCACTGAAATTTCTGTTTATCAAAATATGCCACTTAGAGAGCATAAAACATAAGCCATAGAACAGAGGAAGGTACATCTGACAGTAGAAAAGTATTGAGAATATCTAAAGACCCCTACAAACCAGTAAGAAAAAGATAGACACCTCTTAAGTGAGTATAAAATTTGAGAAGGTGCTTCACAAAAGATGATATCTGTATGGCCAATAAACATTCTAAAAGAGACTCAATTTCATTAGTCATTATGAAAATGCAAAGTGAAATCACCAGTGCATATCCCCTAAAGAGTCTAAAATAAAAAAAGATGGACGATGCATGCGTAGGCAGTGATGTAGAGACAGGAGCTCTCAAACATCATCATACATGATGGGAGAGTAAATAGATAAAACAAAGTCAGAAAACTATTGACACCATATACTAAATAAATCTCAAGATATACAGCCCCTATGGCCCAGCAAATTTGCTCCAAGTTAATTCAAGAGACATGATTGCATCTATGTATAAAAAATCCTTTACAAGAATGCTCTCAGCAGCACTATCCATAATAGCCTCACATTGAAACCAGTCCAAACACCCATGAATGGATACATAAATTATGATATATTCACACAATAGAATATTAAGCATTAATACTTCATGTAACAGCATGAATGAATTTCATAAAGGTAACATTGAATTAGAAGAAGCCATATAAAAAAGTAAATCCTACGTAATTCCATTTATATAAAGTTCAAAAATAGGTCAAACCAATTTGTAGGCTTAGAAATCAGGAAAGTGCATCTTTGCAGAAAGTCAGTGATGGAGAAAGGGCTTCTGGTTGTGGTGTGTCTTACTTCCTGATCTGAGCACTGATTTCAGGGTGTAGTCACTTTATGAAAACTCATAGAGCTATAGAGTGAACATTTGGGTAGTTTTATGCATGGAAGTTTTGCCTTTAAAAAAACATATTTTAAAAAGGTAATGGAACTGATAAGGAGTAAAACTAAGACTTGAAACCAGTATTTTGGATTTAACTTCATGATAGATATTGAGTACAGTTGGTTTTACATATATATGTGTATGTGCATTTATGTATATATTTGAATGTGAACCTTTATAGATCTATGTTCATAAATAGGAAAGAAAAGTCACACTAAATGCAGAGAGCTGATATGTATTGATTTTGCTGTATGCCATTTCTCACTACCACTGTTATTAATTAAATTGTATTTTTAGATATACATTTAAATCCTCTATCTCTAGGGGAAAAAATTTAAAAGAATGACAATTTGAAGCCAGGTTTGTTGGAAAGCGCATAATCACAAAGAAAATAGCATAAGCTGAAGTTTCATAGGCCATGCTAGGATATGCATAAACGAGGTCAAACTTGGAGCATTAACTCAAAACCTACTGCTCACTCCTGCTGTTCCATGACCCATGACCTCCAAATCTTACCGAAACCCATCTTTCCTCAGAGGATCTGTCGGGGTCTCCCATAAGCTAGAAACATATATACCTCAACACTTTGATACATTGCAACCCAACATTGATGTCCACAGAGCTATGCCCTTTGAAGGGAGAGGCTAACACACTCATTTTATTCTTTAAACAAAAATTGTCTGATCATCTACTATTCTTTATAATACCATACATTTTGATTATTCCATAATTTTATTAGTATTATAATCACTAAATGATTTAGTGAAAAAACCAGAAATCCAAATTAGAAAGAGTTTGTTTCATGAGTCATAGCCTTCATCTTATTTTTTTTCCAAAGAGACATTCTTTTGTTCTATTATTTTCATGTATATGTCCTTACTCAGCAATTTTAGGATGGTTATATGATTTCAATTTATAGATATGCTATAATTCCAGCATGAACTTCCTAAGTTCAAGGAAAACACTTTCAAACAGGCAGCCTGGGGACATTTTTATGATATACAATAGTTGTAAATAGTCCAATCTCAGAATATTTTAACGGAGTGTATTTAACCTCTTTATATCAGTTATTTAAGTTGTATGGAGAGATATAATTTTGTTCCATATGCTTAAATTTAGTGTAAAAGTCAAAGGCTATATGAATATCCAGGAAGGATGCACCTCCCTCATTCTCCCCCATCCTGATCCCCCTCCACTCATGGACACTTTCCTGGAACAGGCCACTAAATAAATCTTCCAGAAGCCATTTTCAGTTGTCTCATCTTTAAATCAATGAAGTCTTACCAATCTCCCTAAGAGATAATGAACTGCCTTTTCAGATAAAAGAGTTTCCTACCATTTGAGAAGTTCTTGTTCTTGCTGCTACACCCAACACAACCCAGCTCCCATGTGGCCTGCTTTGCCCAGCCTCCCTCTGTTCACTCACTGGGCACAGCTCCTTTACACACACTGTCAGTAGCACACATTGTCTTGTGGTTTCACCTTTCCTGTCTGTTTCTCTTCTTCATTTACAAACAAATTGTGGCAGAGGCTGTGTCTTAAGTGTTACCCTGTCCCCTCTGCTTTGAAAGTTCCTGGTAAACAGAAAGTGCTCAATATATGGGCATCAACTGAGGCCCTAGCAGGAAATAGAGAGCATTTTCAGAAAGGCTAGTTGAAAGGAGATTAGTGAAGGGGCTATTGAGAGCCACAGAGGATGAAAATCCCTAGGGATTAGCAACAGCAGAAGCCTTTACAGCAGCCGAAAGGGCCAGTGCGGAAAGAGAGACTTGTGAGGGCTAGTGCTGGGGCAGAGGGGCCAGTGGTCAGCCATGGTTGTGGGAGAGTGTAGGGATAAGGACCAGTCTTCTTGTCCCCCATCTCTGGTATCATTTCGGAGTCCCTCATGTACCAAACACAACGAGGAGCTAGAGGGCAGGGACAAGAGAATGCATAGAGATCATTCTTCCTGGTCACAGGCAAGACAGGGAAGGGCAGAGGGTAGATTATGGGGGAGGAGTGGTGGTGGCTGGAGGCAGCAAAAGGAGAGTCATTAGTACAAGATGATTGTTAGAGGAACAACTGAATGTGATGAAAGCCAGGCTTGTTCCAAGTGTGTGATGCCAAATAGCAGCCATGGGACCCATAAAATGGCCGTGAAAACTCACAATTCAATTCAAACCATTTCACTGAAAAAGCAATTCATTTGTCCTCAATATTCATATCTCCATATTGATTTACTTTAGTCCACATTCTAATGAATTTATGAATTACAATATATTACATTTTTTGCTAGGCAGTGTAGAAAGTGCCTACATTAGCACATTTATAGTTTTGTTTTTCTTTCCAGGATTAAGATTTCCTTAGTAAGTATTTTTATGTAACTACAGTGTACCCAGTACAATGAAGTGTCCTGTCTGAGTTAACTTATTCTATTAGAAGCACAGTCAGACTCTTTTGTAGAAGAGGACACTGAAATTATAGAGGGCAAGTAACTATCCTCAAAGATGTATAGATGGAATCAGGTTCTGAACCAAAGTTTGTTTGACTGAGACTTAAATAAGAGGGCAGCTTGAGGTTTACAGCAGCCTGCAGTCACTTCCCCTCCACCAATGTTATCTTTTACTTTTTTCCCCTCATCCACCCTGATATCTGGTCAACCCAATGGTGCTTCCTGCCTCTATGCTTTTCCTCATGTCAATCCTGCAATGTGTAAAATTCTTTCTCCCAGAACTAGTCTCAAACTCATCTTTCATTATCCAATTCTAGTGGTGGCCCCATGACACCTCATGCTGTCAAGTCACTGGCCACCTTCTCAGAGGAACATGTGCTCACTGGGATGCATTTGGAAGTCCTCTCAACTACTCGAAAGAGTAAGAGTTGGAAACACCTGAGGAGGAAGGAAAATGGTCTATCTGCAAGATGAGCATTGATGCTGTCAGACCGAACCCTGGGAGGCCCCAGGAGAGGCCTGCTCCTGGAATCTAGAAGAGAGACTCTGACAAAGGGTGGAGGCAGGAAAAAGGAAACCAACATTTTTAAAGATATAATAATGACTTTTTTTTCACTGAGTGCACCTTACATACAAAATCTGAAGGGGGTGCTATCATTGACATTTTACAAATAAGGAGCAATCTCAAGGAGGCAAAGCAACTTTGCATTCACAATATTGCAAAAAACAAAGAGTGAGTTCCTGGTTGTTAGTGGTGGCTGGACATAGATCTGATTGCCACCTGGAGCAGACATGGTGGAGGGGGGTCAAAGGTTAAATGACAAATGAGCCCAGATGACATTCAAGTTAAAGCTAGCCCGGAGATTTCACAGTCATATGATATCTACTTAAAGACCTGTGAAGGAAAAGAAGACACAATATTATATAACATCCCGGACTCTTGGAGCCCAGCTGCACAGGTTCAAATCAAGCTCTGCTAATTACCACCTTGGATGATCAACAAATTTCTCTCAGCTTCTTCACAGAGTGGCTGTGAGAATAGAGTGCATCTTAATAAATGTAGATGGTCTTTAGGGCACAGCCCAGCACATTACCAGTCATATGAGTCAGATTATACTTATATTCATTGACGTTTGAAGGTAGCTACCAAAAGCAAAAGCAAACTGAGAGATAACAAGATTCTATTGTCCAACATGTTACTTCACCAACATATTACTTTAGCAGCTGTACCATTATTAAAGCCTATTTAGAAATTCACTCTGCTCCAAATACAGCTAAGTTTCAAAAACTATTGCCCTGAATTTGGACAAATTTGGGGAAAAGCCTTTCCAAATTTGTAGAGTCTAAAATGCAGAATAGTGCAATTTTATGACTTGGTAAATTATGTGACAGTAATAAAATCCACTGGACAAGCAGATACGCCCGCTTTTAAGTCACTGAGTGCTGTGAAATCCTGCCCTTCATTTGGAACAAACATCCAGAAGGAGAAGAAAACATACTTTGAGGTCATCTGTGTCCACAGACCCTGAATTCTGTTCTAGTTCCTCTCTTTTGAAGCAAACTTTAATGTATGCACAAAAGCAAAATGAAACAGCCTGCAAGGATTACACAGGAAGGATTTAAATACAACCAACTCTATGAGAAATCTGCCTTTAGTTCAGTGAAAAGTGCACGAGGTGGGAAGGGACTGGGCGGCGTCCTCCCTGCCCCTAACCCAGGTTCTCTGAGACGTGTGGTGTGAAGGAAAGGAGACATCAGCGGCCTGACTCAAGCATCGGAAGAATCACCATTTGGAGCTTGAGACTAATTGTTTCTGGCACAGATAGAAACTGAGCATATCCAGATTTTATTCAATCTGAAACTCTCCTGATTAGTGTCCGTTTGCGACAGCCCTGAAAAGTAGTTAAATGTGGGACATTCCGCAACAAGCAAAATATTTAGACTTAATTCAGTATTCTTAGCGATTTGTAATTAAAAGAACAGGGTAGGATGTTGGATAAAAAGATCCCCAGTGGTGATTATTCGCAGATGAGAGTGCTAGAATAACAAACAACAAATTAAAAAACCCAGAAAAATTAGATTAATTTTAACATAGCCAAAAATTATTTCAGAAATATGCTGGTAATGGTCAAATAGACTGTTACAATTAGCATTAAGAAGTGACACTGATATTCAAACATTTCTATTACAGACAGTGACCACAATTTGGGAACATATGTGTCAGTGGCAGAAGAAATAATTGTCTGCTAATCATCACATTGCATCTATAGTATTTAATTTCCTAAAACTAACTGAACCTCTAGAGTTTAAAGAAATTGTTGTCCTAGTGTTGAGGTCATATACTCTAAATATCATTTCTGACTAAAGTTGGATTCCAAGTCTGGGGCGGGAAACCTAAAGAAGGAGCCTGAAATATCTTGTCGCACCAGAAGTAACAGAAGCATCAAAGACTGCTCGGGTCTTGTCAAAATGACTCGGAAGCCAACTTAAAGAGGTCCCCACTGTCCAAAGATAGGACAGAGGGAGGATTGACAAAGATCATGACTGTCACGGACAGAAAAGCATTGTATGTGTTTAAAGCCGTGACTTCAGAATGACACACTCTTTCTCACCAGCACACTCAACAGTCAAATCTACAGGATACCTTGGGAAGATAGTAAGAACCCAACTATTGATGTGAAAACTATAAATAGGGAGAAGATCAAGAATTGTTGCTGCCTGTCCTATGCAATCTGTAGCTTAGGTTAACCAAATGAAGGATAGATGTTAATTTTCTCTTGATCTATTTCAGCTAACAAATGACTGAGAAAGAATAGCTTGAAGATATCAGCATTTTGCAATTTCTAATGAAATAATGGATCTATACAATGATCATCAATGGTGCTTATTTCACCAAAAAGAGAGAAAACAGGCATTATTTCCCCCTTGACGGTATGACACACCACCATCTATGCTGGATTCTTACTATATGCGTCAACTTGAATCTAGTCTGGTCTAGTCGGGACCAATACAAAGGGAATATAGGGGCCAGAGGAACATGTTAATTGACCACACAATAATGCCATGGGTAAATCCAGACTCTGGAAACAGTATGGCAAACCTTCTGTTTTCATCAACGCATATATGGCAAGTAAGAAAAATCAAACAGATGAAGGGGAACCTGTAGGCTGAGAGATCTAAGGGACTTATTGATCTATTGCCATGTATTCCTTTTTTTTTTCCAAGTTTAGTTTGAACTTTCCCTTAGAATTCCAGCTTAATTAATGTACTAGCTATCACTTTTTAAATTATAGATATCTCTTTGAATTTATTGATAATCACACAGTGCTGTAGTTCTGGTTTTCGACATCTGGTGGTTATGTTCCAAATCCATATCAGAAACTTATTGAGGAGCCGGCCCCGGGGCCAGGTGGTTAAAGTTCTGCATGCTCCACTCTGGCGGCCTGGGTTCACAAGTCCAGATCCCGGGTGCAGACCTACTCCACTCACCAGCCATGCTGTGGAGGCATCCCACATACGAGAAATAGAGGAAGATTGGCACAGATGTTATCTCAGGCTAATCTTCCTCAAGCAAAAAACCAAAACACAAAAGAGGAAGACCACCAACAGATGTTAGCTCAGGGAGAATCTTTTTCACCAAAATAAAAACAATTGCATAGTGTGGGGCCCATCTTCACCCCTTTGGACAGTGTGGGCCAACTCTTATAATCCAGGCACCGTCTGAGTCAGAGCATGGTGTGGACTTCATCTTCTTCCTGCTGACTGACGAGGCCAAGGGCAGTGCTATTTATGGCTCTGTGTCTGGGTGCACATAGCATGTCAGGAACTGTCTGGATGGTCAATGGCTCTCCAAGAGAAGCACAGTTCAGAAATCTCATAAAGAATTGTTTAGATCACATTCTTTCATTAATAATCAAAATAATAGAAAATCCCCTTCTGTAATTTTCAGTGTTCAATAACTGAATTTTTGAAATAACTGTAAATAACTTTAATTTCTGAATATTGTTGTTAATGTTGTTGCTATTTCTTCTGATCAACAATGTGTGCATTCATCACATCTATTCATTATATTGCTCTTTACTTAGTTTCAATCACTCCCCTGAGATTCACAACTAGATTCCTTGCCTAGTAGGCATTAAAAAAAAAGCACCCAAATTTGATGCCATCTTCCCTTGGGGACTTTCTTCATAAGCCAATAGCATCAGCAGATAGCACTCAGTATCCTCAGCTCTCTGTCCTTCACATGCACTCCAACTGTCTTCACACTCACCCTTCCTCCACATCCTTATGACTGCTGTATAACCAACGCCCGATGTCCTTTATAGACTGATTGAACCTCCTGCCAATGTTCCCTCCAACATCTTGTCCCTTAAACTCTAACATTTCCTCCAACCATTGCCAGACTACATGACCCAAGATACATAAAAACATTTTGCTCTGCACTCCCCACCCCTACCACAAGTCCCTGATTCTTCTCATGGCTCCCAGAGTCTTGAGACGACTTTCAACCATCTTCAATTTCCACCTCCCAGACATTCTGCCCCTCAGCCTCACATAGTTCCTGTGCTTTTGGTCTTCTGTGCCTTATATGCTGTCACTGTTTCTGGTCTTTTCTTTGACCAAAACCCCATTAAAGCTTCAAATCTGTACTGGAATGCTGTATTAGTTTTCTAGGACTGCCATAACAATGTAACACAATTTCACTGGTTTAAACAACAGAAATTTATTGTCTCACAGTTCTGGAAGCTGCAAGTAGGAGATCTAGGTATTGGCAGGGTTGGTTCCTTCTGAGGGCCGTGAAGGGGGACCTGTTCCATGCCTTTTTCTTAGCTTCTGGTGGTTTGCTGGCACTCTTTGGTGTTCCTTCCCTTGTAGATGCATCACCCTATCTCTGCCTTCATGTTCACACAGCATTCCCCTGTGTGTGTGTGTGTCTATGTCCAAAGTTCTTTTTCTTAGAAGGATACCAATAGCATTGCATTAGGGGCCCACCCTACTCCAGTAAAACCTCATCTTAACCGATTATATCAACAAGGACCCTATTTCCAAATAAGGCCATATTCTGAAGTACTAGGGGTTAGGAGTTCAACACATGAACTTTGTTTCATAGTCAACAATTCAACCCATAGCAAACACCCTTCCTTCCCCTCCCCTCATTCTTTTTTAAGAGAGCCTTGAGCCTCTAAGATAACTTGGCGTTATGTTTGTCCATGTTGGTGGGTGAGTCTTTCCCTCTGTATCTTCACAACAATGTTCTTCTCTTCCCTTTTGCTTTCCCTGATAGCCTAACATGAAATTGTGAAATTTATGTTCCTTAACCTACTGATTATTTTAATACCCTCAAATCACATGTATTGGGTAACTACCAGGTGCTGATTCCTGAACATTCCTCATCTCACTTGATCTTAGAACAAACTTACAGTTTTTTAATTATCCCCAATTTATAGATAAGAAAGCTGAGCTCAGGGAGACTTAAATGACTTGACCAAGATCACAGAGATTATAGGTACCCCAAAATACAAAGATTGTATTCCAAAAATGTTTAAACATTATAAAGGTGATTAAAATAATGACATTGGGGCCAGCCTGGTGGTGTAGCGGTTTAGTTCATGGTTTGGCAGCCCAGGGTTCACAGGTTCAGATCCTCCTGCTTGTCAGCCATGCCGTGGCAGTGTCCCATATAAAGCAGAGGAAGATGGGCACAGATGTTAGCCCTGGGCCAGTCTTCCTCAGCAAAAAGAGGAGGATTGGCAAAGGATGTTAGCTCAGGGCTGGTCTTCCTCACACACACACAAAAATAATAATGACATCAAGGTTATCGAGATTCCTTGAAGTCTTCATGTTAATGGACTTTTAAGATGGGAAACAAGTAAAAGGCTGTATAAATTCTAAGTTTCATCCCGAAATCTCATCTCCAGGAACATTCTGAGTTCTTGGTTCCCCTTCTTTTTGTATGAATAGGAGAAGAGGCAGTGTGGCATAGTGGCTCATAGGACTGACTGGATTCTCATTTTAGCTCTGCCACTTACCAGATATGTGTGACCTGAGGAAAATGGTGTCACTTCTCTGTGTCTCCATTTCCTGGTCTGTGGCAGAGGGATAATAATGGTACCTCTCTAAAAACGCTGCAGAAGAATTACATGAATTAACACACTTAAGCCTTAAAACAGTGCCTGGATATCCTTCCCTCAACCAAATAGACTGTCATGGCTCTCCTGGAGTTTGTTGATATTAGTGAGCACATTGGTCAACTCTAGCAGTAGGCGTATGCAAGGAGGAGCCATTCGATGAAGTATTCATTCAGCATCAGCAAGGTTGTCTGCAGCAGATCTTGGAAACCAGTCTTTGTAAATCTGCCGTGTATCAATTATCTGTAACTTTGTCAAGTCAAAGGCTTACAAATGTGTCCCCAGAGAAATGGAATTCTATAGAGGACACTGGTGAGGTAGAGTTTCTCTTTGGCTCATAAACTACTCAATTTCTACCAAGACAGACCTATCGACACTTTGTTGGGAAAAAAATATTCAGAAATGTTTTATAACATGTTTTTCATAACTAGTAGGACAATTTTTCCCCCAGCTTTTCCCCCTAATTGTACAGCAAAGGACCTGCTCTAGAAAGCATCACAGTTTCTTCCTGAGTCCTGATTTAATGGTGCCATGACTCTCACGGAATCTTTTTCCCGATAATATTTCTATCTTTAGGGACCACACCATACTTACCTCAAGCTGGACATTCTGTCTGGAATGGGACAGTTAGTACCTTAGAATGTCTCACCACGTGTAGCAATGCCACATGACAGATTATTCAAACCAGAATTCCATGCTGAATCAACACTTTCCTAGTTAATTAGATTGTCATCCAAGTGAATGAATGAATGAATATAAATATGAATGAATGAATATAAATATGAATGAATGAATATAAACATGAATATAAATATAATATTGTCTTACTGGCAACAGTATGGAGCAGAAGGCTGTACTGGCAGAGAGAAATAGTCATTTGTTTCCATATTTGTAAGTGATGGTTCTCCAAGTATATGTTGACAGTCACTAATGGTCAAGATGAGACTTTAGACTATTCCAGTAGTCTGAGCTGGTGCATCACCGAGGTTAAAAGACAAGAGCTGTTTCAGCTTTTCAGTTTTGGTTGTTCATAAATGTCCCTCTTCTCCCACCCACCTGTGCCAGATGCACACACGTGACTCTCTATTCATACTGATCTGGGGTTCCAGCCTGCTAGTTCTAACTTAGCACCTTCTTAATCTACTCCCCTGGTGTAAAGTCTCTCATCAATGGAAGGGCTGAGAGGCCATTATAACTGCCTTACAACTTGTCCCTTCTCTCTTCAGTTTACACAAAACAAGACTACTAAAATTTTCTACACAAAGCATGACACTATTGAGAATTAAAGCGCTCTCCACTGTCTACAGACTCAGTCCAGATCCCTGCTCCCGATATTCGAGATCTTCTCCAATGTGAGATCCATCACTTCCAGGAGCACCTTGCCACATGATTCAAGCACCTGAGGGTCTTTGCTACATGATGCCCTTTCTATCTTTTGTGGTTTTTACTGCCCACATTGTTCTTTCAGATCAGAAAGCTCTCCCCTCGTGAAATGTTACATTTTCCCTTCCTCTCCAAGGCTCACCCTTCCAGCCCTGCCCTTGCAGCCTGGATCCCCCCCATCCTGCAGGGTGGCACCATGTGCCCCCCACTTCTTTGATGCTCTCTCTCCTCTGGCTTTGCATTTGCACACATTAATAAATGGCTATTCTTCTTTTAAAGGAGAATTTTACCTCCTGCCAAAAGAAAATGAATGTTAGAGCTTGGTTTAAAATTCCCAAACTATAAATTTTGCATGGGCTCAGGACTCAGTGGAACATTGTCACATTCCCTGAGACTAATTAAAAAAAAAAAAGGAGTCTTCAGCATCCACTGAGCACCTGAGCTGTCAGCTGTCAAGCTGATTCCATTTTAATGAATTCTTCATGTGTGGGAAGAAATAAGGATGCATCCTTTGTGTGTTTTACTTCTGGCAGTCATTTTCTTTGGCAAATGTGGAAACTCTTGCAAAAGTCATGAATAAAACAAAGCCGCCAAGTTTCCATTTCAAATTGCAAGCTAATATTTCCTTGGAATGTGGATGCTCCATAACATCACGTGCTCCTCTCAGAATCCACTTTGAAATCCTTCCACACCTCTGCAATCTGTGGAAAGAGGTGCTCTCTGTAGGTGCAGCCAAGACTGAAGGATTTTTTAAATAGTTTTCCCAGTCATACCCAGTTTTCAAATTATCCTCTTCATGAGGATTGCTTGGGGAGCTTGTTAAAAATGCTGTTTCCTATCACCTAAGCACAAAGATTTTGATGCATAAAATTCTAGGACTGCACCTGGGAATTTTCATTTCAACAAATAACCAAGTGAAATAAATATAGGTGCTCCATGGGCTGCTAGTTGAAAAACACTGGGCAGAGCTCAAGCTTCTTAGTACAGGTTCAAATGCCACGTGAGTGGCTCTTGTCTACATTTTCAACTTCATTTGTCATCAGTCCAACTGATGAACTCACAGTTCAATGGGACCCACTCTGTGTTTGCAATTCCATATGATTTCTACCCCCATCTTCTCTCACCTTTGTCCACATCACTGTTTTCACCATCAACATACTTCCACGCCCATCTCCAACTTTCAGACATGCTTATCCCTGTCTTCATAGCTCAGATCACTTACCACCTCTTCTTCTCTCAGATGTACCTTTCGAGGCAGGCTCTGTGGTGGGATCTGTTTCGTAAAAACTTCCACTGGAGAGCATACGTATTATTATACTCACTAAAATTTTACATCAGATTCCATTGGTTCAAGATTTCAACACTTCCAGGATCTGTGATTTGTCATCCTAAAAGGAAAGAAATGGGAAAAGGAGCATGTTAGAACCAACTGAGAATGCATATGGGTAGGGCAATATACTGCCTGTGTTGATGAAATCTTCAGAAAACAATACAATGAACAATAAATACAGATAACACTTGAATGAAAGATAGAAAATTAACAGGGAAGTATAGGGTGAAGACATTCCTTTGAGAATGAGCTTCCTCGTCTCTAAAGAAAGGTGGGGAGAAGTTGACCTGCATGATCTCGCAGGCTCTCACCAAGTCTGTGACCGTGGTTGTGTGCACGCAGAAGACCACCCAGACTGCTTGGTGAGCGCAGGCACTGTGAGAAAGAAAGGAGGAAGAGCAGGGTCGGGCTCCACCTTAACACCTGGCCAAAGAGGAAAAAAGGACCAGACTAGAAAACACGGAGTTGTTAATGGATATAACTGCAGAAGAAGATCCCAAAGCAAATTGCTGTGCATAGAGCTCTAGCCCAGAATCGTGTTGTCCTAAGTTGAGAGAGATTCCTGGACAATAAGATGAGGTGCAGATTTATTGTTTTATGTTTTAATATTTTATTTTCAATCATGGCACAATACATACAACAGAAAATTACCACTTTACCATTTTTAAGTGTGCAGGTCAGTGGTATTAAATACATTCACATTCTTGTGCAGCCATCACCATTATCCATCTCTGGAACTTTTTCATCTTGCAAAACTGACACTCTGCACCCATTAAACACTAACTCTATTCCCCTTCCCCCAGCCCCTGTCAACCACCATTCTATTTTTTGTCTCTATGAATTTGACTGCTCTAGGAACGTTATATGTGTGGAATCACACAGTATTTTTCCTTTTGTGATGGGCTTATTTCACTGAGCCTCAAGATTTTATCCATGTTGTAGTGTGTGTCAGAATTTCCTCCCTTTTTAAGACTTAATACTATTCCATTGTATGGATAAATCACATTTGTTTATCCATTCATCCATCAATGGACACTTGGGTTGCTTTCACCTCTTAGCTATTGTGAATAATGCTACTACGGAGGTGCAGATTTTTAAAGGGAAGGGGATGGAGTATGTTGTGAGTTTTAGAAATGGTTCATTTGAAGTCATGACATGAGGTGAACTGGTTTAACTATTCGGAATTCCTGAATGTTATATAGAGAAGCAAATCCACCATGGGTCTCATGAGGCTGAAGCTTCGGGGCTTCCCATGTGTGGGTCCTCTCCAAGACCCAGTGCTTAGTTTTGGGGTCAGAATTTTGTCTTCTTCCTGGGAAAGAGAGTTCTCTAAACTGTATCACCTCCAGGCCCCGCAAGTCTGTCTCTGCCCCCTTTATTTGCCTGTCTGCATTTACCTCTATGTCTGTGTCCCCTACACGTGTCAGTCTCAGGTGAGACACACCTGAGGCAGTGGAGGACATGCCAGCCCCAGCTCCTATTATTGTCCTTACTCTCTGAGAGAGTCTATGGAAATTGTGTTGGAATTCTACCTAAGACATTGTTAAAATAATGACAGCGTTACCAGTAAGATCTACAAGGTTCTAAAAAGGTCTGTGCACTTTTTTCCTTGTTTGCATATTTAAAACTTGCCATATTTCATACGTAAGAGAGAGTTTGAGTGGTTTTGTGCCTGAAAGCAGGAAGAGTAATATTATTATTTCCTGCAGGGTACAGCAAGGCATCCTTCCTTCCAGTGCCTTCCTCACAACACCACTTTGCTTCCACAACTTACAATCCACTGCACACCAGTCCTCTTCATCTAAACATCATCCTTGAAGTCACAGATTTTCTTTTAATTAAAAAAGAGTTTTTAATTTTAGTGAGTTTTTAATAATTTCTCACATTTTCCAAGGCACTTAGAGAAAGACAAATATATGATATAAGACAAAGGCATATGTTTGCTTGTCAAAGAAATTAAACACTGGTTGGAAGTTTAAAACCAACACAGAATCTGAAGATAAAATCAAACGTCTACATCCAAGGACTAATCGAATTGTGCAAGCAGATGAGGCCTCAAGAGTTGGAATGAACACTTCAGCAACATGCTGATCCAAGATTAGGATGCCTCCTTGAGTATGATATAGTCCAAAAATGATTCCAGATCATGGCTTAGCAATGTGGGACTCAAATGCGGCTCTATAACGTGTATGTGGAACTTTGGTAATATCCAGGGGTGTCTGTATCCTCCTTTGGGAAATAGAATGTGCAACCTTTTGCATGATATCCATGGCACTTTCGGTTCTACTGTGATTAGTGCTTAGGGATGAGATTTATTACTCAGATCAAGTTGCAGTGAGTGGCCACTTCATTGATGGTGGACAGCACCCATCTGTGGGCCTCCACCTCAGCCTCTGCAGAAATTAGGAGGCTGTCAGCACCTTGCTGGCCTGCAGCAGACACAAGATGTTGAGTTAATGCCCCTCACTTCTAAGGCTCAACTACTTCCCTTTTCTCTTCTTGGCTGCCAGGAAAGCCCAGCTGGACAGGAACATAACCAGTTGGCTTTTGAAGTGGCATCAGTCTTAGAGTAAGTATTTAGGATCAAATACATTCGGGGTAGGTTTTGGAACACCTCACATGGGCCACGCATGGACCAGGTGCTGGGGAGATGATACAGAGATGAGTAAAACCTTGGTCTTCGCCGTTGAGTGCAGGACTCAGACGCATCAGGTGGCTATAAGGACCACACGAACAGTGGATCAGTGGTGACTCTGGGTGAACAATAAAATCCTCACTGAGATAGAGAGAAGAGGGAAAGAGCAGGGTTTGGAGAGAGAAAGGGTGTATTTAATCATTCTTTGATATATCAGGTTTAGTTCAGTTTGAGAAATCAATGATGAATGGAACAAACTGTAATAATTGCAAGTGTCTAGTTCTTTTAAAGATGAGAGAAGAACAAGTCTTACTAAGTAACTTCTTGTTTCTGAAATTCACATTCTTCTGATGCCCAACATGTGTTAACCCTGTGCATTGTGGGAGTTCAAATAATTTAGTTCTTAGCTCTGATGCTTGGAGTTTGTGAACTGATATTCACAAACTGCTAAGTCTGGCAGGAGCACACAACCAAGGGGATAGCAAGTGTTATGAGTTGAATTGTGTCTCTTCAAAAGAGATATGTTGAAGTCCTAACTCTAGAACCTTAGAAAGTGACCTTATTTGGAAATAGGTTCACTGAAAATGTAATTAGTTAAGACAAGGTCATATCGGAGTAGAGCTGCTTCCTAATCCAATATGACTGGTGGGTGCCCTTATAAGAAGACAGTCATATGAACACAGAGACACAAGGACAAGGTTGTGTGATGATAAAGGCAGAGATGGGAGTGATGCAACTCAAGCCAAAGAACACCCAAGATTTCAGACAAGCGCCAGAAGCCAGGAAAAGCAAGGAAGGATTCTCCCCTGCAGGTTTCAGAAGGAGCATGGCCCTGCTGATACCTTGAGTTTGGACTTCTCTCCAGAACTGTGAGACGATAAGTTTATGTCATTTAAACCACCCAGTTTGTGGCACTTTGTTGTGGCAGCCCTGGACTAATGCAGCAAGTAAGAACAGAGGATAGAAAATCATCAACATAAGGAAAGAAGTCAGAAACTGAAGAGAATCCACTGTCTAATCCCTTATAGAGATGAGCCTTACTCTGGAAATTATACAGGAGAGAACACAGTAGATAGCTTCATGAAAGAGAATGATTTAAGCTGATCTTGAAGGATCATTAGGGAGGGGTGGAAAGTGTTTGGGGCAGAGAATATAGCATACACACAAGAGGAAGGGCAAAATGCATGGTGTCTCAGAGGACAGCATGTACTAGGTACTGGAGAATGGAGGGACATGTAGAATGAGGGAGGAGACCTATCAGATGGGTCACCAGCAAAGCAAAAAGCAAAAAAATTCAGAACATATTGGAACTACGTGTCACCTCCCAGAGCTCAGCTCTAGAAAGTCTGCTCTGAGTTGGGAAGTTAGATTGGGTTAAGAGGCTATTAGGAAAAGCAAATTAGGAGGTAGCTGTGATGTCCCGGAGGAGACCAAAGAGGGCTGGCAGCAACAAGCTGACTGCAGGAATAGAAGTTAAAACACACTTACAAACGGCATTGGGAAGGAATTGGCCATGAATGAGAAGAGAGGAAGGGAGAGTGGCTGCATGTTGATGCCACTGGAAGTAGCAGGGAAGCTGGAAGGTAATGGAGGCTGGCCAGGGTGGAGATGAAGCATTGTAGATGTGCTGCATTTGAGGAGCTAGTGGGATGTTACAGGGGAAATGCTCAGCTCTAACATCAGTGGTGGAGTAAAGCTCTGGATGGAAAGTGGTTAGATATGCACGCTTCTATCTATCTAGATGAGGCCATCGAAAACATGGGAGAGACTGAGATCACCCCAAGAGAGACTGAAAGTCGAGGAAAGACCACTTTTGAAAAGAAAATCTGAAGAGATTGCTCTACGAAGCAATTTTCCAAGGGAATACTCTTGCTCACAGCTTGTTACAAAGTCACAGAGATGGACAAGATCTGAACACCTCTTGGACACCAGTTGTGTGGCCTTCAATACAGATCAATTGTATTTGCGATCAGGAGCCAAACAAGAACACTCTCCAGATGTTCTGTGGGTTTTCTGGACTTATCGAGAACACAGACACTGTGAATTTTTTCTCAGGAAGGTTCTTAGACTGGACAACCTTAAGAATGGAAAATGTGTCCGTCTCCAACGGATGTCCTTAACAGCAGAACTGGATTTGATTCCTCAAGAAAACCCCTTGCCAAGATTTCCTTCTCCTGTTATCCCATCCTCTGCAAATTGTTTATCCCCAGGCTATGCTTGTGTACTTCATACTTCTGTGGATTTCAGGATGTGGAGGAGCCCATAAAAAGCAAGCTGCTTTTTGATATTCAACCAGTTCAGATGGAACCAAGATTAACCCCAGACTTTCCTGAAGCTGTAAAACATTTTAAGTGTTTAGCTCCACTTTGAGACACCCTCTTCTCCATAGCAAAGGAGATGAGCCAGCAAGTAAAGTGGGAGGTGAAATACTCTCGGTGTTTCCAACCTGATGAAGGCAGGCAGAAGTGCCATAAATTTCAGCAGGAAAGCTCTGTTCCGCGAGCTTGTGGCTCAGCTCCGCTCGCACACCACAGGGCTTTCAGTAATTCAGATAAGGTTGAGGTTGCTAACCCAAGACCTCATCCGACCTGACTGCCAGTCCAGCTCTCTACAGTGGCTGAAAGATTGATTTGGGGAAAGTTATTGGCTTTGGGTTACTCTTGGCCTTGATTCTAAATAAGTATGCATGTTCTGTAGGATTCACAATTAAGTCAGCTAAAGTGGAATCAGGCAGAAAAGAGATTTTAATAAGAGCTTAAAATACAAATTGTTAATAAGATCAAGGCACTTCTGTGGACCCTGGAAGCTAACACATACTTGGAGTAGTGATGTTTTTACATGAGCAAGCATTTTTTCCTGCACTCTTCCCTTCTAGAGCTTTCTCTTATGGATGGCATTAGCTTAAAGTATCTGAAAAACAGTGTTCTCTTTTTACGACTTAAGTAAATTTAAAAAATGAGCCCAGATCAACTTGGAATCCAATTTGTCATCAGTGTTCATGATCCTCTACCTCTGATTTCCTTCTGAATTTCACTCCATGCTCACTCCCTCTCATTCCCCCTCCTAGAACACAAATAAGCTTAGTCATATCACCCCAAAACCAAAAGCAGACACATAAAACATCACCTGACCCTGAATCTCCTTATCCTTCCCTTCACCAACTGCATCCTGGAAGAAAAGTTTTTCCTCCCTGCACGTATAAGCACTGCCCCCTCCACACCAGCTGGATTCTGCCTCCCAGGCTTCCCACTCCAGCTCTGTCCTCACCTCCTAGACAGCTCTACAACGTTTCCTCATCAGCATCCTCTTCCCTTCGGAATCATCTTCTCCCCTAGCTTCTGTGCCGGCTCTCCACTATCCCACTGCTCACCTCCCACTGGGATTTATCTCCAGCAACCTGTGCAAAGGAAGGGAGTCTGTTCCGTTCACTGCCCCGAAACCAACATCCTGCAGAATGCCTATGACACGTTGTGGTCCTCACATCCATTTGTTAATGAGCCATGATTATGACATGCTATAATTACTCACTTGATTGTCATAGAGAAAAGGTACGGTTCCTTTTTGTTTTGTTTTGCCAAGTAAAGGTGATTTCTCTTTGTGGAGCTGAGCCCTGAGGAGGATATTGACATTTTCACACATTGGTTTTACACAGTTGAGAAAATGGAGCCACAGAACCAAAGGTGGTGAACGGAGTCTCTAAGAAGCCCCCGTTTTGTTTTGTTTTTCCCACTGTTTCATGCTGTTGTGTGTCACCTGCCTATGAGGACTGCCTCTCATTTCTGCAGATGACAACCCAGGTGCAGGTCAGGCCCGGAGCAGTCTCCCACTGGAGCATCCACAGTTTAATTCCTTTTTGTTCCAACCTTGAGACAGTGCAATCCTCAGTCAATAGTGGGAATAATAAGAGTAATTCTTGAACACATTCTAAATGTCAACCATGAGTCTCGACAATACACACACAGTCGGGCAAACATACAGAGGAGGTACAGGGGTGAGGAGGTTCTCTCCACACCACACGGCCGGAGGTGATGCGGTCAGAACCTGCATCCAACTCCCTTTGACCCCAGGGGCACAGCTTTCCCTGCAGGTGGGGATGCGCTCCCAGTGACAGCTCAGATCAAGTTCCCAGTGATCCCAGAGCTCACAAGGAGGCCTCAGGCAGTGACAGTCCTGTTTCTTCTCATGCTCCTGAGTGGGTGGCATGAGCAACAAAGAGGAACATTAGAGCAACCTTGTATGCTGCTTTTTGTTTGTTTATATTTAAGCTGCTTCCTGGTGATTACCATTTAATTTATAAATGCTAAAAACATATCTGTTAAATATTTAACTTGAATGTGTCACTTGAGATAAAGTTCAGTCTCTCTGGCCCAGAAGTGACTCCATTTTGAATTACCCAGTTTCTGCTGTTCATGGCTCTACCTGGTGCCAGCAGCTCTTGACTTCTCTGAGGCTCTGAGGAGAGAGCTGAGCCCCCTGACCCTGTTGGCAGGTGCTCTGGGATCCTCAGATGCAACTACAAAGAATCCAGTCACTCCACTCTGCCCCCAGATCGGTGGGGCCATCAGGAAGACTAGGTTCTGAGTTATAGGAAGAGAATAGAACCAATCCTGGCTATTTTATGTAGAAAGTAATATTTATGGTGTAGAAGGTGATAGGGCAGCTTCCAAAGTAATTAGAAGGATTGGACAAAAGATTTTCCAGGACCGAAGCCAACATCATGCCACTGATGAGGAAATAGTAGCCATTCCACAGCCACCACTGAGAATTCAAGGTCAGGAGCTTGAATTGACACTGCATCATCAGCACCAATACCCTCCTGGGCCTTGACCTTGACCTTGAGCCCTGCAGAACACTTTGCTGCTGCTGCTGCTGCTGCAGCCGTGGAGAGCCTGCTCCTCCACCCTACCCAGGGCACGCTGCTCCACAGTGCCCACTTCAGACATGAGGGCCACATTCCGAAAGTGCTTTGTGAGCCAGCATCACAGGCCTGTGCCCCAGCTGCAAGGGGGGCTGAAACATGAGTTACAACATTCATAGATCAGGGACCATTATCTGAGACGTTAGAAAAGGCTCACAGAGAAACGTGGACAGCCATGGAAGTATCAAAGACAGTCATGAACAGGACAAGTGGGACAGCAGACTGCCAGTTCCACAGACCCGGGCTCTCTGGTCCTGGTTCCCAGCACTCCCTCATCGCCATCCTGAGGGGCTGTGATGATGAGAGGAAGCAGTCTAAAGTTCCCGGCACACATGTCGTGTTTGGTAAATGGTAGCAAGTGTTAGTACTCACTCTACTTACGATTTCTTCGTCCATCTTAGCATTTGAGGCTGCTCTCCAACAAACTTATGCTCTTTTCAATCTGAAAGCTGTGGCTTGACAAGAAAAAGGAGGCCAGCTTTCTCTCTGTCATCCGTAATGTCACACCATGCCCTTAGAGACGTTTCAGAGTTTTCATGCATCAACCTCAGCCACCAAGCTCTTCTTTTTCTTGGTTTTTCTCTAGTCTGACTTCATTTCCTATGCAGTCATCTCCTAATTAAAGCAAATGTTTGGCAAATGGGTGGTAGATTAGGTTTAAGATCCATTTCTGGCCCTACTGGTGGCTATGCCACTGATGAAACAATTACCTCATTAGCAAAAGTGCTATAAGGTGGTGAAGGGTTAAATGGGATCATTCACTTGAGAGTATCCGGTGCTCAATAAAGATTGGTTTCATTCCTCTATAATTTTTGTGAAAACATCTGGTAGAGTATGTGGCACACATTAGGTGCTTAAAACATGCACGTTTAATATTTTTGGTATTTTAAATTTAAAAAATGCAAAATATTCTAGGAAAATATGTCCACTTCCCTTGAAGTCTCACTGGAAATGAGAAGCATTTCCTTTGGAACAGGTCTGTTATAAACCTTGTACAGAATGTTTTCCCATAACTCTGTGTATTCATCCCCATTTGAAAGAAGAAGCAAGGTTCTGAAAAAGAGTGCTATGACCTAATTGGCCATGGAAGAAACACGAGGACCAAGAAACCACAGTCTGTCCTGACATGATTTCAGGAGTCGTCTGGCAGTCTGAAGATGAAATTTCTGCAAGAGGACAAAGGAAGGTGGATTCCCAGCCAGAGAATATCGAGGAACCTGCAAACCTACATTCTGTGAGAAACAAATATAGGGCTGGGGCTTTTAGGATGTCTGAGTCTAAAAACTTGAAGATTATTTTGTCAAATCCCTTCTAGAGAAATAGTGATCTAGAGCAGGGGATAACATTGAAATCCTGAAGCCACAACCAATTTGAGAGCTCCTAGGTACTGCAAGACCCAGTCCATCCCTGCTGCTCCTGGAGGGGTGGGTATGGCATCATGGCCCAGAAATTCAACCATTTATTTAAAAGGCTTCCCTTTCTCTGTTGAGTTGATTTGGTGCATGAATCAAAAACAATTGACTCTTCTGGTTTCAACTCAGTCATCTAAAGAGCTTGGACGTTCCCATTTCCTTCTTTACAACAAGAAAAAGTTGGGCAAAATAAAAATCAACAATTTTTCTTGGATCCCTCAGAGAATTGAGGTCAGAGGGCAAACCACTACCCTGAAGTCTGAAGAGACATGCCCCTGTTTAACATATGATGTTGGAAAAATAGGTGTAATATATAGAGAAAAATAAAACAGATTTCCTACTTTACACCATAGATCCAAGTGGATTCCAGCATATTAGGAGCCTGAATATGAAATATAGCATAATAAAGTTAATAGAAGAAGATGTAGGAATATATATTTTTGAGTTCCAAAAAAAGTCCATAAAGTAGATACTGATAGATCTGATTACACAAAAATTAAAGATTTCTGTTCAAAATAAAGGACACAGGCATTCAGTTTTGATTCTGACTTGTAACAGCTTAGAAATCAATATGCCTATTCTTACAACAAGAAAAAGCTAGACAAGCTGAAAATTAATGACTTTTCTGGACCCATTAGAGAACTGAGGTCACAGGGCAGACAACCACCCTGAACTCTGGAGAGACAGGAGCATCCAGAGAAAGAAAGCAGACAAGATTCACTTACCTGGAGCAAAAGCTGCAGGATGCCATAATCCTGTAGGAACATCAAAGCAGAGGCCAAGTGTGGGCTAGCAGGAGAGAGAAGCTCCTGGAGTCTGCCATTACGTGCAGCCACCACACTTTCTCAGGCTTTTCCTCCAAGGAACTCACCACCCACTATACCCTCACAGCAAGGATTCTCCATCTCCTCCACCCCTCTTTACTCCTGGTAGTGCTGGAAGAATAGCCTTGTGAAATCCTCCCAGACCCTTCTCCCTTATAATAGAAAAGGCTTAATCCCCAGACGTGCCAGAGGCAAGAGGGAAACCCAGTTCAGTGGGGAAAGGGCACTCCACCTGCTCCCACATTGCTCCAACCTCCATGTCTCAGCTCAGGAAAAAAAAAATTCATGATCTAGAGGGGAGAAGGCTTAGAGGATATCTGCTACATCTGGCGATGTGGTCAGGGCAGGGGGAGGTGTCATCCCTAAGGGAAGGACGGAAACAGTAGTGAAGGCTACACCTCACAGGTAGCCCACTGTACACCCCAGACTGCAAAGTAATCAAAAGATCAGAGAATGCCCCCCATACACACACAGACTAGTACTATGTTAGTAAGATTCCAGTAAAAATAATGGCGCACTGCAGCAGGAGAAGTGCAAGCTACTGATTCTCTCTGAGGAGCAGAACAAATGGAAGCCCCAAAGCAAGAGGAGGGGCAGAATGAAGGACACCAGAGGAATGTGAAGTTCTGGTGCCTGTGGCTACAACAAACATCGAACACAGACCAACACTTCAAGATCTACTTATCTCAGTATGTGTTGACCCATACAACATGTCTGGCTTCCAAAAAAACAAAAATATTATATGCCATGCTGAAAGGCAAGGAAAAAAACACAGTCTGAAGAGATAAGGAAATCACTAGAACCAGACTCCAATATGACACAGATGTTGCAATTATCAAACAGGGAATTCAACATACCTGCTTAATAGGTTTAAGTCTCTAAAGGAAAAACTAGACAACATACAACAGACCAGATAGCTAATGGCAGCAGAGAGATGAAAACTCAAAGAAGGAACCAAAAAGAAATGCTAGAAATCAAGAATACAGTAACATAATGAAGACTGCCTTTGATGGGATCATCAGCAGACTCAACAGTGCTGAGGAAAGAATCACTGAAACTGAAGATGAGTCAATAAAAAGCACCCACACTGACACACAAAGAGGAAAAAAAAAGCATAACAGAACATCGAGCACCATGGTAAATCAAGTGGTTTACCAGACATGTAACCAGAATACCAGGAGGAGAGGAAAGATAGATCAGGGCAGAACACATATTTGAAAAAAACAATGGCCAAAAAGTAAAAAATATCAGTGTTTGTCAGGTGTTGGGGAGAGAGGGATGCATAGACAAAGCATAGGTGGATACATGTTATTATACATTTGTCCAAACTCATAGAATGTATAGCACCAAGAGTGAACACTAATGTAAGTTGTGGATTTCGGGTGATAATGATGTGTTAATTTCGCTTCATTGATTGTAACAAATGTACCACTCTGGTGATTTTGATAGTGCAGGAAACTGTGTGTCTGTGGGGGCAGGAGGTACATGGGAAATATCTGTACTTTCTGCTCAATTTTGCTGTGAACCGAAAACTGCTCTAAAGTATTAGGCCTATTTAAAAAATAATGGTATTTTTCAAAAAATAGACAAAAGCAATCCTAAAATTTGTATGGAACCACAAAAGACTTCAAATAGCCAGAGCAATCTTGAGAAAGAACCAAGCTGGGGGCATCACACTTCCTGATTTCCAAGTATATTACAAAGCTATAGTAATCAAAACAGTATGGTATTGGCATAAAAACAGACACATAGACCAATGGGATAGAACAGAAATAAACTCACCCAAATACAGTCAACTAATCTTTGACAAGGGCACTAAGAACACACAATGAGGAAAGGATAGTCTCTTCAACAGATGGCATTGGGAAAACTGCATAACCACATGCGGTAAATGAAATTGGACCCCTATCTTACGCCATACACAAAAATTAACTAGAAATGGATAAAATACTTAAATGTAGAGACCTGAAACTGTAAAATCCTAAATGAAAACATAGGAAAAAAGCTCCTGGGCCTTGGTCTTGCAGTATTTTTTGGATATGACACCAAAAGCACTGGCAACAAATGCAAAAAATCAACAAGTGGGACTACATCAAACTAAAAAGTTTCTGCAAAACAAAAGAACAATCAACCAAATGAAAAGCAACTTATGGAATGAAAGAAAATATTTGTAAACCATTTATTTGATAAGAAGATAATATTCAGAACATATAAGGAACTCATACAACTCCATACAAAATAATCTGATTAAAATATGGGCACAGGACTGAATAGACACTTCCAAAGAAGACATACAGATGGCCAACAGATATCTGAAACGGTGCTTAATATCCCTCATCATCAGGAAAGTGCAAGTCAGAACCACAATGAGGTATCACCTCACATCTGTTACGATGGCTGTCATCAGAAAGACAAGCGATCACAAGAACTGGTGAGTATATGGAGAAAAGGAAACCCTTGTGCACGTTGGTGGTAATGTAAATTGGGACAGCCATTATGGAAAACATTATGGAGGGTCCTCAAAAATAAAAAATAGGGCTACCATATGATCCAGGAATCCCACTTCTGGGCATATACCCAAGGAAATGTAATCATTATCTCAAAGAGATATCCACACCTCCATGTTCATTGCAGCATTATTCACAATAGACAGGACATGGAAACAACCCAAGTGTCCATTGGCAGATGAATGGATAAAGAAAATGTGATATATATATACATTTATAAATTTATATACATATATACATGTATATACAATGGACTATTATTCAGCCATAAACAAGAAGGGAATCCTATCATTTGCAACATGAATGAAACTGGAGGACATTATGCTAAGTAAAACAGGCCAGATGCAGAAGGATAAATACTGTATGAGCCCACTAATGTGTGGAATCTAAAAAAGTCACTCATAGAAGCAGAGAGTAGAATGGCAGTTTCCAGGTGTGAGGGTGGGGAAAAGAAGAGATGCTAGTTAAGGGATACAAACTTTCAGTTATAAGATGAATAAATTCTGGGCATCTAATTTACAACGTGGTGATTATAGTTAATAACACTGTATTGTATACTTGGAATTTGCTAAAAGAATAGATCTTAAGCATTATAACCATTAAAAAAAAGGTAATTATATGAGGTGATGTGTGTGTTAGTTAACTTGATTGTAGAAATGATTTCACAATGTATATGTATATTAAATCATGTTGTTGTGCACCTTAAAGAAAGATTTACATTGTACAACCTAAATATATATAATTTTTATTCATCAATCATACCCCAATAAAGCTGGAAATAAAAGTAATAGCTAAATTTTTTTCCCAAATTAATGACAGACATCAAACCACAGGTCCAAAAAGCTCCCTAAGAATGATAAATACAAACACATGTACATACGCACACACACCTCCCTAGACATATCATATTTAAACTGCAGAAAAATCAATTGACTGTATTTCATCAGATGTGGACTTTCTGTTCTGTTGCATTGATCTATTTGTCTATCTTTATGACAGTACCAAATTGTCATAATTATCATATCATTAAAATAAGTCCTGAAATTAGGTTGTGTGATCCCTGCAACTTTGTTTTCCTTTTGCAAAATTGTTTTGTCTATTCTACAAGCTTTTAAGTTTCTCTACACAGTCTAAAATCAGCCTGACAAATTCTTGCCAAAAACCTGACAGAGTTTTGATTGTATTTGTGTTCCATCTACACTTCAATTTAGGAAGAATGTATCTCTTAACAATATTGAGTTTTACAGTCCATGAACATTGTATATCCATCTATTTATGTCTTAGTTTCTCTCAAAAATGTTTCATAATTTTCAGCCCAGGGGACTGGCACATGCTTTGTTAGTTTTTTTCCCTGGGTACTTTGTACTTCCAATGCATTAGAGCTAAACTAAATTTATCTTAATAACTTTTATTATTTTTTAAATGCATTCAATCTTGTTTTTCTTTTTGTGGTTATAAGTTGGTAATCTTGTGTATCAGCACATACAGCTCTCTACTTTAACAGGTAAAAAAATACTAGTCCATAAAAATGTGTCAAAACGTATTTAACAGTCTAAGGGGCTGGATATGAACTTTTGGGAGTAGAATTAAAGAAGCAGAAATTGTGGAGGCCTTAGTGTAAGCATTATAGCATCTGGCCACTCCCCTTGCACAGTCTGAGAAGGTTTTGTGGAGAGAATGATGTTGTGACCTCCCAGATAGAGAGCACCACTGCAAGCTGTGTAAAGAGGAAGTGATCAGTTTCTGGACTGTGTGTGTCCACAGTTCATTGTTAGCACTTGCTGATTTGCTGATCTTTGGGAAACCACCTCAACTGAATCTCAGTTTCTTTGTCCATGAAACATTTCATTAGGTTTTCCCTAGGGGCTGGATGAAATCATGGATACATTGACTGTGCTCTCTAAGTTTTGAATGAGACACAAAGATAAAGATTATTGTTTTAGTTTGCTTTTGTTCTAAGGTCTGTTATATGACCTTCAGCTGCCTCAGAGTCTAAGTTTTATTATTTTATAATTGGGAAAAAACTTTAAAGCCAACTCATTCCTCACAGTGATGCCAGGATGATTTTATCATAAAAATATATATATTTCCTACATAAGACCCCTCAGTGCTTCTGTGTATGCTAGTGACACAGGTCCCGAATGTCCCTAAGCACTATATCAAGAGAAGGCATTAGGAATGCCAAAGACAAGGCTGGCTACAGAAAGTGCAGGACCCTGTGCAAAATGAAAACATGGGGCCCCATCTTCAAAACTCAGGGAAAGACTGTCATCAGTGCTGAAACATAAAGTTCTTTCCTTTCTTCGCAGTCTCTCTTTCAACCTCTCATGGTGTTTTTAAATTTGTTATTTAATATCATTCTAAGTAGAGAAAAATCAAAATTGTAAGTTATTAGCACAAATTTTACCATTTGTCTTGATATTGTGCAATGTGAGTTTTACACTCACATGTAAGGTCATTTAACTCAGGTAAACAATCACTGAAATTGCACAATTCTTATTTTGTAGTTCATAATGCATATGTATTTCATTTGCACCTGAATAGCAGAAACACTGCATAAAACTAACTCCCCTGTTTTTATTTCACTTCTTGATATGTGCACATTCTACCAACACTCCCCACATCTGGATAGAAGATGAGTAAGGAAGGACTGAAAAAAAAGGAACTATTGGTGGCCCAGTCTTTCCCTTTCTTTTATGTATAATTGGCTGACTAACACAGGGAAGTACCACAGTAAGAAGGATATGACAGTGCCCCTTGGGTGTTCATGTTTCTTAGGGTTCCATTGCTTTCTTTCTGCATCTGGTACAGGTTTTGGATCATTTGAAAAGTGTGATCTCTAAGGGTTGCCAGTGCTCCCGCTTATTCAGCTGAGTATGGAACATGCTTACCTTTACTTTTCTGACTACCACTCATCATGGTTACACCAAAATCATGCTCAGGGGCTTGGCAAATGCTATATACAAATGGTGGCAAGAAATGGCAACAGACACACAAACTGCATGTATTTCCTCTGCTATCACACATGCTCCATTGTCCTACCAGACTTCATATCCAAAACACAAGCTCAAAGATAAAATTACAGGTAGCCTGATTTTGCACAGTTCTGATGTGCATGCCTATCAGTTACTATGGTTAAATTGCACCAGTCCCCCCAAAGCGCAGCTCCAGTTCGAGTTAGTATGACATATTAGCTGTGAGTAATTGCATAAAATGCAGCCTTCACTGTGGCTCTTCAGTTCACAAACCACTCTGTAAATAACAGGTGCACACATGATCATTCCCAATCATGTCCTTCTGTCCAAGTCCACTGGTTCTTCCCTGAACTTTGGTTATTCAAGTCATGCAGAGACAGCAAATCACATCATTGTGTTGATTCTTTGTCTCCCAGTGATAAACCCACGTGACATTTTACAAAAATGGCTCACTGAAAGAGGAAATTGTCCAACCAAGGTGCAAGCACAGCAAAGAAACAGTAGTAATGCTGGAAGAGAAATTCAAATTGAAAGAAAATCGAGTCACAGGAGAAACAGTTGGCCATGGGAATGTGGATACTGTCACTGCTCAAGAGACTGTCTTACTGACAGACCTGAGGAGAGTGGTATAGGGACAAGGATGAAGAGATTCTAGAGGAAGAGATGTTGCAAAAATAACTCACATTTAAGGAACTCTCAGAGATAGTTCACAACGAAAATGCAAAGGAGAAAAGAAGGCCAGCACTGCTCAATCTACTCTGGATAAATTTTTTGTAAAGGAAAAACAGTTTAATTACCAATGTTCTAAATTCTAGCACACTAAATCAATAGTACTTTTACTGGTGGTTGTTTTTTTTTTTTTTTTTGGCTTACTACACATTTGTAACTAATGGCAAGAAAGGTTTTTTTAAAATGTTTTTGACAAAAAAATTTAAAGGTCACGGAACACTTATAATTTCCCCAAGGGTAATTAAGATCTCTTTGCACGGTATTGTTATGGTCCTGCACTAGCATGCAAAGTGAGGACTGGCTCTGTAAAGAATTTCAAGATGGTAACAGCAGAGCATGAACCACGTGTGGGGCCTTTCTGAGGAAAAGACCCTGTGCAACGGCTTTGAGAAAGGGCTAACCATGAGCCTGCCTTTCTATGGTGTTCAAACGCACTCTTCGTAGTAGTGGAAGAAGACTTCCGTGAAGCCGGCGCTCGCTGACACACCGACCTCACTTCCCACTGCTCTCCCATAGAGCGCAGACCTCTGGCGGCCGTTCCTTCTTGCTGAGTGCATCCGCGCACACCTCACAGGGTGTTCGCAGGCTAAGAAAATCCGTGGAATGCTCGTACCACAGAGCCCCAGCGATTGCATGGCCTTATTAAATGTGACATGGACTCGTCGTCCTCCCCCTTCCACCTCCACTTTCCTGCCCTTTAAACAATACTCAACCTGCAAAACTGAATTTAAGGCTTGTCTCGTCTTTGGTATTTTCTCTGACTTCCCCAGGGTGAACTGATCGCTCCTTCTTCTGTACTATTATGAGCCAGCCTTGTTCCAGGCACAGGCCTCTCCCTGTGCAGTGACCACCGGTGAAGGGCCCACACGCGAAGGGAGAACCAGACTCAGTACAATACAAAACCTCCTCACTACAATACGAAGAAGGTTTGGACGCAGAACATCGCAAGTTACTGAGCTTCGTGCTCAGCTTTGCAAGGCGCCATGGGAGTCACCTTTGCTTTTGACGTCACATACATGCTTAAAACAGCATACAGTAGGTATCATTAGCATTCTCATTTTAGAGATGAAGAAAATGAGGCTGTGATGGTGAAGAAACTCACTTGAGGTCACCTGGGTAGCACAGTAACTGGTGATAGGGTGGAATTTATTCAGGCAAGGGAAGGTGTAAAAAAGGTTCAGAGAGTAGACTTATGGGTAGGACGGTTGTTTTTTTACCTAGATTTAAAATTTTTCTAGCCAGTCATTTTAAAACTTCCATTAAAAAATTGAAGCAGCAGATTATTTTAAGTAGATCTTGTACGGAGACTAAAAGAAAGCAACCTTCTCTGTTTCGGTCCGGGCTGTGGAGGGCTCCACAGGTTGCAAGGATCCTCATCATTCCATAGCCAGTGGCCCTTTCCCAACAACACACATACATACGTACACACACACACACACACACGTATATACACATGCACACCTATACAGGCATACCTTGGACATATTTCAGATTCCGTTCCAGATCGCCACAATAAAGTGAATATCACCATAAAGTGAGTCACAAATTTTTCAGCTTTCCAGTGCATATGAAAGTCACATTCACACTTTACTGTAGTCTATTAAGTGTGCAATAGCATTATGTCTAAAAAACACAATGTGCATACTTAAACTTAGAAATTCTTTATTGCTAAAAAATGCAACCGTCATCTGAGCCTTAAGCGAGTTGTAATCATTTTGCTGATGGAGGGTCTTGTAAAAAATGCAGTATCTGTGAAGTGCAATAAAATGAAGCATGCCTTTGCAAACACACACACAAAAGTTTGGGCCCTGATTGCTGAAGAGAATTTTAGGTTTTTGGAAAATCCAGTTTCCACAGTCCTAGTCTAAAATCTGGGCATTCATTGCACATTTTTCCTTGTGTTGGAAAAGTGCCTTTTTGGAGTAAATCATGTCCAGTCTTCTCAGCAGCTGTGATGTTGAACTTTCTGCCAACATCTTTATTCAGTTGAGATTAAATATCGTGAAGATATTTTTTAGAAATACCTTAGGAATCTGTATATCCTTCAGGTACTGTTTAATTTCAGATGGTCAGCCAACTGTGTGTCTGGATCGTATCTTTTTACCTTCCACAGAATTGCATTTTCTGAGTTGTATTGGCATGAGATAATTGCTAGGAGTTGGAAAAATACTATTAAGAAAGAGTCCCATGAAACTTGTTAATTTTATTAGTTTTTTTGAGGATTTGTTTGATTGTTTGATACATATTGAGTTCCCAGTACATGCTCAGCCACCCACTGGGTGGCAGACAGAAAAAAAGAAAATGGTAGACATGTTCTTCCCTCGTGGGTCTCACGGCTAGTTGTGTGGACAGATCATTAAACAGTTACATAGATTATCGCTTAGCTTTGTTTGTGTCAACTGTCTCTTAGTGTCAACAGAGGTTCTAATGGTGACACTCAGCCTGCCCTGGTGGGCAGGGTAAGGCTGCCATGAGGAAGTGGAATATAGACGGAGCACTGAGGGATGGGCAAGAAATAGCCAGATTTGGGGATCATGGGAGTGTGTGGGTATGCTTCTTTACAGGGAGTTTATGACGACCCTTATGAGGATCGCAGGAGACAGTTCATTCCCCGGGGTTAGTAGTAGTGGAGCTTCACTCCAATGGTCAGTGCATTTTGATGGTATGGAAATACACAGTGAGAAATTCCTTTGTGGAAATTGGCTTTTCATTTTTGCACCTGTAAATTAGCATAAAGTCTTCCTGCAAAAGTCATAAAAGAAGAAATAGATAAATTGGACTTCATAAAATTAAAAGTTTTGTGTATCAAGGATACTATCAAGAAAGTGGGAAGGCAAAATGGGGCAGCCACTGGGAGACAGTTTGGCAGTTTTTTATAAAACTAAACATACCCTTACCATATGCTTGTACGTATTTACCAAAGTGAGTTGAAAACTTATGTCTGATCAAAGACATGCACACAGGTGTTTATAGCAGCTTTATTCTTAATTGCCAAAACTTGAAAGCAACCAAGATGTCTTTCCATAGAAGAATGGGTAAACAAACTGTGGAACATGTAGGCAATGAAGTATTACCCGATACTAAAAAGAAATAGCAATCAAGCCATGAGAAGACATGGAGGAACCTTAAATGTGTATTACTAGGTGAAAGAAGCCAATCTGAAAAGGCTACATACTGTATGACTCCAACTCTATGACATTCTGGAAAAGGCAAAATACAGAAACAGTAAATAGATCAGTGGTTGCCAAGTATTTGAGAGAAGTATGAATAGGTGGGGCAGAAAGGATTTTTAGGGAGGTGAAACAATTCTGCATGATACTGTAATGGTAGATACATGACATTATGCGTTTGTTAAAACCTATAGAACTGTACCACACAAAGAGTGAATGTTAATGGAAAGTATGGCCTTTAGTTCATAATATCATATCAATATTGGCTCATAATTTGTAGCAAATGTATCACATTAAGGCAAGATGTTAATAATAAGGTGTATTAGTCAGGATTCTCCGGAGAAACAGAACAAATAGAATATATGTGTATATATAGAGAGATTTACTTTAAGGAACTGGCTTACATGATTGTGGAGGTTGGCAAGTCCATCAGCAGGGTGAACCAGTAGGCTGGTGACTCAGGGAGGAGCTGATGTTGCAGTTAAAGTCCTAAGACCATCTGTTGCAGAATTCCTTCTTGCTTGAGAGTGTCAGTCTTTTCGTTCTATTCAAGCCTTCAGCTAATTAGATGAGGCCCACTCTCATTATGGAGGTCAGTCTGCTTTACTCAAAGTCCAATGATTTAAATTTTAATCTCATCCAAAACACCCTCACAGAAACATCCAGAATAACGTTTGACCAAATATCTGGGTAATGTGGCCAGCCAGTTTGACACATAAAATTAACCACCACGTAGGGAAAACTCTGTGTCTGTATGTGTGTGGGTGGTGAGGGTAGATGGGTATGTAGGAACTCTCTGTACTTTCTGCTCAATTTTATTGTAAACCACAAACTACTCTAAAAGATAGTCTATTAATTAAAACTAAGCTAAGTCTTTCCATATTCCAAATATATACAGATAGAATCCTCTATTATTTTTGTTTTTCATATTTAGATCTTTAACCCACCTGGACTTATGAGGTAGCAAACCAGTTATTTTTATTCCTTAGAGAAAGCCAATTACTATTCTTTCCTTTTCATATTAATATACCTCATTCTGAATAACATTGTCTGTTTGTGGTCTCTCTATCATGCTCCATTTCTATTTAGTTATGTCTTAGTACTATTCTGTCTTAAATAATGCTGTATTTCATTGGTTCTAAGAAGCACATTTACTTTCACATTTCTAAAGTTGGGATTTTTTACTACTGATGGTATGTCATTGTTTAATTCAAAGTATTTTTTCTTTGTTGTTGATTCATATAATAATTGTGTAACTTACAGTTCATGTCATCTAGGAATCAATGAAATGGGATGTATATTTTACCAAGGAGAGAAATACCTCCATCCATTAATGTTGTCTTACCTATTCTTGGACTTGTACACTTTCATATTTTGGGGCCAGTTTCTACAAAAAAAGTCTTTGGGGAATGTCCTAGCCTGCTCAGGCTGCCATAACAGAAATCTATAGACTGGGTGGCTTATATACGACAAAAACTGATTTATCATGGTTCTGGAGTCTGGAAGTCCCAGATCAACATACTGTCAGAGTCTGGTTTCTGGAGAGGCCTCTCTCTCCCTAGCTTGCAGATAGCCAGCCACCTTCTCACTATGGGCTCAGATGGCTTTTTCTCTGAGGACATGCAGGGGTGGGTGAGGAGAGAGAAGAGAGAGAGAGAGCTGTCTGGTGTCTCTTCTTATAAGGGCACTAATCCCATTGGACCAGAGCCCCACCCTTGTGACCTCATCTAACCCTAATCACCCCCCAAAGGCCCCATCTCCAAACATCATCACATTGGGGGCTAGGGCTTCAACATATGAATTGGGCCAGCGGGGGGTGGGGGCACAATTCAGTCTACATCAAGGAATTTGTTGGAATTGTATTTTATTTGTAAATAAATTTGGGAAGGAATGATTTCCTAAGATGTTGAGTCTTCATATCAAAGATCAACTTATCTTTATGTCTAGAAATTCTCAAGATCTTCCTTATTCACTTATTTTTACTGCAAATTTTTTTTTTATTTTTCCATGTACAAATAAAATACTTTGTCTTTTCCTCATCCATTTTTGTATTTTTAATGTTTTATCTTTATTTTATTACCTTGGATGAAACTTCTAGTAAAAGGTTGAATACTAGTAGTGACAGCATACAGCAGGACTATTTATCAAATTTAAAGGGACTACTTTTAAATTTCCCATTAAGTATTATGTCTACTTTAGGTTGTTGGGAGATTTGCTTTATAAGGACAGAAAATTTATTTTTATTCCAGCTTCATGAAGAGTTTCATTATTTTGTTTTTATAACAAAATTTTGAATTTTATGGAATACTTTTATGCTTCTATGTATTATATAATTTTCTTCCATTTAACCATTAATTTCATGAATTATGTTCATATATTTTCCAATAATTGAATGACTTTGCTTTTCTGGGATAAATTTCGTTTGACAAAAAATTATCCTTTTCCAATTTTGGTATTAAAAAGGTGGGTTTCTTTCCATCTTTTTTAAAGATAGAAGTGATCTGTTCCTTTAAAATTTGATTTAAAATGATGTTAGATGTTGTCAAAATGATTCCTCTCACCTTCCCAAAGTGGGGTATGGATTTGATTGTAGATTTAGTATTTGTAATACTTATTGCTATATTCCTTTTTAAACATGTATTATTTAGTTAATTTGTGGATATGAAAAATATAGTTCATGAAATCTAATTTTTCCAATTTGTTGATGTAAAGCTGTCCATAGTATTCTACAGAGAGAAACAAATCGACTATATCTGTGGTAATGTTTCCATTTCTACTCCTACTTTAATTTATTTGTTCATTCTTTTTCATTTTTTTCTAGAGCAGCCTTAATAGTCTTAATCAGGCTTCCGTATTTGCAATACAATTTTTCTTTTTTACCTTTATATAAAATATTTTTGTCCCAGGGAAGCCCTTTGTCACAGTCTCTTTGCCCAACCCCATCCCCAAAGCTAAGCAGTTTTTATAAAGTTGGTATCTGTTCTTCCTGTTTAGCTTTTTACACCGTTAAACTATTTTAAACTATATTACCCTATATTATTATGAGACCATAAACCATATGTGGCATTGATTTATTTTGAACAGTTCTAGAGTTTCCCAAGTTTTTATTTCGAAAATATTCAATTTGACAGAAAATTGTAATATTGCAGCAGTGAACTGGTGTGCTCTCTTGACATAGATTCACTGACTGCTAAGGTTGGCTATATTGGCTCTCTCTCTCTGCCCTAAGTGTGTTCACTATCCATCACTTCCTCTTGCTTCTCACTGTGAGATTTAAATTGACTCAGTATCCCATGTGATTCCAGCATCTTCATCTGGTCTGGGAGCCCTTCTGTTTCAGGATCACCTCCAGAGGGCTCTCGGGCTTCCGCCCTGCGTTTGCACCAATGTGATTCCTCACACGGCAATCATATTTCTAAAGGTCATAGGAAACAATATAATTTATTTAACAACTCTACCAGAAAGTTTGGGTGTTCTAATTGAACATAGACACGTAAAATCTGAGCATGTTTTTCACAGGCGATCAGACTCTAGACTGGAGTGTAAATTTGGGTGGCATCTCCTGGTTGTTGTGTGAACTTGAACTGCTTCTCTTAGTGACTCCCAGCATAGGGCTGTTGAAAGGAACTCACAAATGAAAAAGGTGAAAGCACTTAAGTAGGAGTTAGCATGTTATCAGCCATCAGCATACTTTAGCTTGGTTATTGCTCTTATTACCTTCACGTTTACCCATGGACACTAAGTTGCCCTTTACCGTGGGTTTAAACATAATACAACATCACCAAGCGTTAAATACAGTTAAATGTCTGTGTGCCACACTTCCAAATTTTGAGAAATCCTCCTATTTTATTTTTAACAGCTTTATTGAAGAATAGTGTTAACACAATATAAACCACACAAAATAAAAGTGCAATTTGATAAGTATTGACATGAATAAAATCATTAAACCATCACCACAATCAGAACTGTGAATTTACCATCACCCACACGTTTCACATGCTCCTTTGTAATCCCTCCATTCTTCTTGCCCATCCTCAAATGCTCTTTTCTCTCAAGCAACTCCTAATCTGATCGCCATCACTATAAATTTGTATTTATGAGAGTTTGGGGATCATATAGTACACAGTCTTTTGTCTGACTTACTTCACTTGGCATCGGTATTTTGAGATTCACACTGATTAATGCTTCATTGACTAGACATACCACAGCATGTTTATCCATCCCTATTGATAGGCATTTAGGTTGTTTCCAGTTTGGGGCTATTACAAATAGCTGCCACAAACATCAGTATATACATTTTCTCAGATATATGCTTTCTTTGCTCTTAGGCAAATTCCTAGGAGTAGAATGGCTGGGTCATATGATAGGTCTCTGTTTGACTTTATAAGAGCAGTGAAATGCTTTCCTCATGTTTTCCAGAGTGATTGAACAATTGCACATTCTCACTTGTAACACGAGTGCTCCAGTTGACAAAATGAGGTCAATGCCGTCAGAAGGACCATCCCTTCTAGTACTTTCATGTCCACATCTCCCTTTGGAAGCCAGACCTAGACAGAGGGTGAGAAAGTTCAGTTTAAAAGCCAGAATGCCTTTCTTCCTCTTATTCCTACAGACAATAAAAATGAAATGAATTGAAATGAGGAGTATAATATAATTTCTGAAAAAAAATACATCTTACAAGTCAAACATATGAAAGGTAAGTAAATTTCTTTTTTGTCATGACCACTTTTTTCCCTGACTCCTTAATGCTGTCTCCCCGTCCACATCTGAGTTTGTGTCTTAACCTTTTACGTTAAAAAAACTATTATGGCACTTGGCTAAATAACCCATCAAAAAGCTGCAACACGGGGTCGGCCCAGTGGCGCAGCGGTTTAGTCCGCGCTTGGCAGCCCAAGGTCCGCCAGTTCGGATCCCGGGCGCCCGCCGACGCACTGCCTGTCAGCCATGCTGTGGCGGTGTCCCATATAAAGTAGAGGAGGATGGGCACAGATGTTAGCCCAGGGCCAGTCCTCCTCCGCAAAAAAAGGAAGATTAGCTACGGATGTTAGCTCAGGGCTGGTCTTCCTCACACACACACAAAAAAAGCTGCAACACAAGATTTGAAATCCTTTAATTTGAGCAAATTCCTACACAGCATTCCTTCTCCATACTAATAAATGTAGGGAAGCCATGTAATGCTATTTTCTTCCCCAATTTGGAGCACACCTCACCATGTTTCTACTACACTACCCACCTCAATGGGCAACTCCTTCTGTGTGATTCAAACTCTCTTCTGTCTTCTATAGAGCTCCCAAAGGAGTTCACTATTTGTTAAAATGTATCTGATATTAAATTTACTTACAAGCAGGCTATCTTATGAGCTTGCAGATGTCTTAACTTCATCATTTCAATTCTATTACTTTAAAATGATGCCTGCAAGTTGAGTATTTTGTTACTTTTAGGGCACTTCTGTAGCCAATGTGACTGAGTAGAACCATTGTCCCAGGATCATCATAGTTTTTGCAAATGGAAGCCAGATTCATAAGAAATATATCCCTTTGTTTTTATTCCTTTAAAAGGAAGTTTAAGCAACAGATGCTTCCAAACATACACATGGTATTTCTGTTTAAATGAGATAAGAAATTCACACTGTGACTATGTAATTGCATGATTTGTAGGAATCTACTTTAGTTCTATTTTTAAATTTCATGGTAATTCATTTCTTCTATATCATTTCTAAGACATGTCCTCACAAATCTTATGAATTTTCTGACCAAAATAGGTGTATCTTATGTTGGAAATAACACTAGATAAGTTTTATTAGTCAACGTAAAAAATATGCTTCCATATTTTCCATTTCTCTCTAACAGCATTTTAGTAAAATCCAAATTTACGGCTGTGGCTAAGAGTAGTTAATTTATCCTAAATGCAAAGAAGATGAAATATTCATATACTTTTAAAGTTTTGTCCATTTTTAAAAGTGGTAACAAACATTTATATTTGGGCACAAGGAAAATAAAGTAAAATGCATTAAAATATGTATTAACTAAATACAGTTGATTTTGAAAGTGGCTGATCCAAAAAAAAAAAATCCAATTTGAAAAGCTAGTAAAGAGTTCTGGAGATGGATAGTGGGGAGGTTGCACCACAACGTGGGTGTATTTAATACCACTGAACTGTACACTTAAAAACGATTAAGGGGCCAGCCCTGTGAGCTAGTGGTTAAGTTTGGCATGCTCTTCTTTGGAAGCCCAAATTCAGTTCCCGGGTGTGGACTTACACCACTCATCAGCAGCCATGCTGTGGCGGTGACCTGTGTATACAAAACAGAGGAAGATTGGCACAGACGTTAGCTCAGTGTGAATCTTCCTCAGGAAAAAAAAGTTTAAGATGGCAAATTTTGTGTTATGTGTATTTTGCCACAATTAAAAATAACATAAAAAATTTTTAAGGAAATTAAAGGCTAGTAAACAAATGAACATGCTCAGAAAAGAAGATAAACAGAGTAGGAAAAGTAAAACCATGTTTTAGGAACAAACTCAGGAACTCAGAGAAGAGAAAATGTAATCCCTCCTTCCAAATATTTCGAGGCCTGCTATGTTAAGGAAGAGACGTGCTCTCCTCACGAAGAAGGGGATTATGAGAAGAAGGACCAGCTTGGAGGGGCATTCTGCTTCAAACACTCATGGCACAGCTTAGTGGGCTATCCTGCTTGTGAATTGGTATGAGTGAAGTTCAGAGCTTAAATCTGGCCCAGTGTCCTAGAATGCTTGGGCTGCCATAACAAAATACCACAGACTGGGAGGCTTAACAACAGACATTTATTTTTCACAGTTCTAGAGGCCAGAAGTCTAACGTCAAGATGCCAGCAGATTTAGTTCCTGGTAAGAGCCCTCTTCTTAGCTGGCAGATGGCTACCTTCTTGCTGTGTCCTCACATGGCCGAGAAAGAGGGAGCTCTCTGGTGTCTCTTCTTATAAGGACACTAATCCATACAGGTGATTAGGACTTCAACACGTGAATTTTGAAGGGAAGGGAGGAAACAATTCAATCCATAAAACCTGGATAGTTCTTTTTTTTTCCCCCCAATAAGGAGTAAAAAAGTAAATCATACAGAAAGACTATGTGGAAGGAGAAGAGAAGAGAGCTACTGAAAAAAACCCTGGTAAACCATATCCAACAGCACATGGAAAACAAGGGCCTTCCAGGAGAACAAAGTAGCACTGAGGGGGGCATCTCTCAGGAGCTATTGGAAGAGAGAGTTTCTAGAACGTGAGGATGGTGCTTAAATGGAGAAGCAAAATCCCCCCCTAAATTTTGTGACTAGATCATTAAACGATATTGCCGGAGTACTTCGAGTGGAACAGTGGAGGTAGAAGCTTCATCGCTGGACTCAAACACGGATGACAAGGCCACAACATTGATGGTGAACCTTTTGTCCAGTAGTTGTGATGAGAGCAAAGTAGAAAAAAAGCAAGGTGGAAGGATACAGTGACGAGGGCTTTGATGCAGCCTGTCTTCTCGGCTCCACAGGAACCAGAGTAGCGCAAGGGGTGTTGACTGGTAGGACACGGTAACAGCTGTGGCTCCGATTGTGTCCCTGAAGGTGAGGAGCAGTGCAGTTCTAATCAGAGGATAACGATGGCAATTTAAGAGGCCCGAGGAGACATGGTTTCAGGTGACTGTAAGCCATCCTGGCAGGGCACTGGGAAGACAAATGGTGTGACTGAGGGCCATGGGCATGCTGAGCCCCAGGGAACCTTAGGGCTCAGCTCCAGGCCTGATGGTGACATGTATTGGAAGTTCATGGCAGAAGTCAAAGAGAAAAGGGAGTTGATGGCCTGTTCCCAAGGGCACCCACCCAGGACTCTGCCTCATTTTCCTGTAAAACAAACAAACAGAAACACTGGACCTGGCCCAAGGCTTCAGAGCACTTTATCATTTTATTTTGTAAATAAACCCATAAAATTATATCTGAATTGGAGAGAGTAAACATTGTAAATTTTTCCTCTTCCTGACTTTTTTCGTTTTTATCTTTAGAGGCTGGAGGCTGTAAATGCCGCATTAATGACATGACACTTTCAAGCCTCTGTCCTGCTCCTCAGTGTAAACCAAACACTTGAGAATAAACATGCTGCAAGGAAAAAAGTAGAAAATTATACAATTCTGTTTTCTCTAGATAGTCTCTCCAGGGTGCAGTTTCCAAATTCACTCATTTAGTGGACAGATCGTGGTGGAATTCATGATTTCCTGAGAAGAAAATTCACAGCACAGGACTCATACACACATATGCCTTTGGAAAAGCAGAGGGTCAAAGTGTCAAAAAGATAAAATACATGTTTGAGGTGAGCCCCAGAGAGAAACTAAGAAAACTATCCATAAGAGAAGAAGGAGCGGCATCAGTGAAAGGGACATTTAGCCCACCCCACAGTGGCACCACTCCAGGTGACCATTCCCATCCCAGAACTCCAAGGAGAATTGTAACCCTCGATTGATAAGTCATTGTCACTGAGAAAGCGACTGCAGCTTAGCAATTCTTAAGCCATTGAACTTCTGTTTAATGATTATGAATGAACTTGAGAAAAGAAAAGGTTTATTGAAAACCAAAACAACTACACAGAGAACTCTACCAGCTCAGATAGTTCAAAGTCACAGATAAAAGATGTACAATCAGGGTTCCAGTTTAGGGAGGCCGACCAAGTTGAAGTTCGGGTGGACACAGACAGAATTGCTCAGAATGGGTATTGACAATATGTATGAGGAAAGGCTCACAAAGAATTGGTGACCTGGGGTTGGAAAAATAGTACACTTCTCACAGTGAAGACAAAGGCAGAACTCCGGGACTATTGTCCTATTTCCAGGTTGGTGCCCTAAACCTGTTGTTTCTCAATCTTGACACTATTGACCTTTGGAGCCAGGTAATTCTTTTTTGGGGGGGGGATTCCTGTGCATTGCAGGATGTGGAGTGGCATCCCTGGCCTCTGCCCACCAGATGTGAGTAGCACTTCCCCTATCCTGACAACCAAAAATGTCTGCAGGCACCCCAGATGTCTCTCAGGGCCAAAATCATCCCCAATTTAGATCCACTGCATTAGAAGAATTACTCTGGCCTAGAATAGGTAGAATGTAAAAGGATAGGAGGAGAGAAATTTCAAGGTGATTGGAATGGAGCAAGAGGCAGGTGTCTGCTTCAAGACATTGAATCTCTGGGAACTGAAGGAACACTGGATGGGAGGAATGCCGTCAGTGTGTGGAGGCAGAAAGCCCACATGGAATATTCCATATGTGGGCATTTATTTTTTCTCACAGAGCCACAAATCCGACTGGAGGCAGTTGGGTCGTCACAGGCTCCTCTGTCTCCCCTCTTTTCCATCTTCAGTGGGGGGAGCTTGCTGCCCTAGTGCCGTAATACAGGTGCAGAAGTTGGAGACCTCAACCTCTCTTTCCCCTTCTATAAGGAAAGCAAAATTTCCTCATGACACTGACTTAAAACCTATTCACAAAAAAGAGTCAAGGGGTGCCTCTAACTGCAAGGACAACTGGAAAAGTGAACGTTTATTTTCCAGCCTAGCATCATCTGTACAAATGGTGGGGAACTGACTTGATCACTGTTTTCAAAAAAAAAAAAAAAAAAAGAGAATGAGGTGAAGCCTATTGACCAAGACTACCCCAGCCTGTGGTGAGATCTCACAGCCCAGGCACAGTGGCCCCCACTCTCAGGCTGCCCTGGGACAGAGGAGCTTCTGGGCGACAGCGTTTAGTGACACCATGTGGGACCTCTGTGCTCTCCTCAGGGAGGACCACACAGGGAGCTCATCAAAGGAAGATGCCTGTGGTGTATGAACAATTGCTAAGGTTGTTGGACAAGTTTAGTCCAGGTAAGAGAATTTTTGCAAGAAAAATAGAACTGTTTTCATATATCAGAAGGTTTTATGGAAAAGAGGGCAGATCTATCTGAAGTTGCTATCTTAAGTGGCTCAGCTCTGTAGGCCCAAATTAGAAATAATGACTAGAAAGTCCATTGATGCAGTTTGGATCTGAGTACAAGAAAAAAACAAAACAAAACAAAAAACTTCTATTTTTTGAGCAGTTCTGAAAAACAGCTCAATAATTACGTTTCTGTTTGTTTTCATGTAGCTATTTCACTTCCTTTTAATTTTTAAATTTTTTTTATTTTAGAATAATTTTAGATTAACAAAAAATATCATTTGATCCTTAAAAGGAAGGAAATCCCTATACATGCTACAACATAGTGGAACCTGGGGACATTATGCCTAATGAAATAAGCCAGTCCCAAAAAGACAAATACTGCATGATTCCACTTATATGAGGTCCTATATGGTGGGTGCCAGGGGCTGGAGAAGGGAGAAATTGGGAGTTAGTGTTTAAGGGGGACAGAGTTTCAGTTTTACAGGATGAAAAAGTTCTGGAGATGGATGGTGGTGATGGTAGCACACCAGTGTGAATGTACTTAATGTCACTGAACTGTATGCTTAAAAATGCTTAAGATGATAAATATTATGTTATGCATATTTTAGGATAATAAAAACAATTGGAGGAAAAGAAAGTTCTAAAAGAGAAAATGTCAATCCAGATTTCTCTATCCAGTAAAAACATCCTTTAAGAATGAAAGTTAAATAAAGATATTTTAAATTAAACAAAAATAAATTATAGGTGCTGGCCCAGTGGTGTAGTGGTTACGTTTACATGCTCCCCCTCAGCAGCCCTGGGTTCACAGGTTTGGATCCCAGGCACAGACCTACACACAGCTCGTCAACTCATGCCTTGGTGGCCTCCCACACACAAAATAGAGAAAGATAGGCATAGATGTTAGCTCAGGGACAATCTTCCTCAAGCAAAAAGAGGAAGATTGGCAACAGATGTTAGCTCAGCGCTGATCTTCCTCACCAAAAATAAACAAATAAGATAAATAAATAAATTGAGAAGGTAGTTTAGAGGTCTCATATACTCCACACCCAGATTCCCCTATTATTAGCATCTTACCTCAGTATGATACATTTTTCACAATTAATGAATCAATATTGATACATTATTGTTAACTAAAGTACATAGTTTATTCATTTCCCTTAGTTTTTGCCTAATGTGCTTTTTCTGTTCTAAGATCTCATCCTGAAATATCACATTACATTTAGTTGTCACATCTACTTAGGCTTCTGTTGGCAGTGACAACTTTTAACATTTCCCTTGCTTTTGATGGTCTTGACAGTTTTAAGGAGGACTGGTTAGGTATTTTGTAGGCTATCCCACTATTGAAACATGTCTGATGTTTTCTTCAGGTCAGACAGGGGATGTGGGTTTGGGGGAGGAAGACCACAGAGGTAAGTGCCCTTCTCATCACATCATGTCAAGGGCACATGCTCTCAACATGACTTATCACTGTTGACATTGACCATCAAGGTGTCCCCTGGCTGAGGCCATGTCTGTCAGGATGCTCCACTATGAAGTTACTATTCCCCCAACCCCTTCCATGCTGTGCTCCTTGGAAGGACGTCGCTATGCACAGCCCACGCTAAGGCGTGGGGAGTTATGCTCCACCTTCTTGAGAAGGAAGTAACTACATAAGTTATTCAAAATTCATCTATATAGGAGATTTACCTCTTCTTCTCATTTATTTATTTATTTGATCATTTATTTTTCTATGTCACTATGGTCTCATGAATATTTATTTTATACTTTGGGCTATCAGTATATCTACTTTGTTACTCAAATTGCTTCAGGTTTGGCCATTGGGGATACCACACTCTGTAATTGCTAAAGTCCTAAAATATATTCTTTGTTTTCAAAATTTGATTTTCTCTTCTGAGCATTTATTGTTCCAACTAAATTTTAGAAACAAGCTGAAAAGCTCTGAATTGCCTTATGATGGGAATTAAGTGGTGACTGCATTGACTTATAGACCCATCTGGTGGATCATTGACATCAGTATGACTTTGAGACTTTTTCTCTTGTAGGAACATAGTCAACCTTCCATTTCTTCAGATATGTCTTTGTCCTGAATGAGACTTAAGTAAGGAAATGCTTTCTTACATTGAGAGGGGCTGTTTTCTGAACCCTGAATTTCTTCCAGTTTTCAAGTAGAGGCTCCAGGTGCACATGCCGTGTGATGCTCAGGAGCATTCTTGCTTTGGGAAGAAGAGTAAAAATGAGATCATTCTTATAGACTCACCCATCTCCAAAATTCTTTTGTTTTATGAAAGAACTTATGTTCTTAACTATTGCATACATAGATGAACATGGTCATATGCTCATGAAAATATATGCACATACACACTACTGGTTGAATGGTGTCCCCCAAACTTCGTGTTCATCCAGAACCACAGAATGTGACCTTATTTGGAAACAGGGTCTTGCAGATGTTACTTGTTAATTTTAGATGAGGTCATACTGCATTAGAGTGGGCCCTAATCCAATGACTGATGTCCTTATAAAAAGAGAAACAGAGACCCAGAGGGACGAATGCACATGACCATGGAAGTAGAAATTAGTGATGCAGCTACAAGCCAAGGAAAAACCAGGAATGCTGGCAACTACCAGAAGCTGGAAGAGGCAAAGAAAGATCCTTCCCTAGAGCCTTCAGAAGGAGTGCAACCCTGCTCACACCTAGATTTTGCACTCTGGCCTCGAGAACTAAGAGAATAAATGCCAGTTGTTTCAAGCCACTCAGTTTCTGAAAATTTGTTATGGCAGCCCCAGGACATGCATGTGCACACAGCCTTTCCCTCCTGACTGACACCTCTACAATCTGTACGGCTTTTCCTCTATTTACTTCAGAAATTTCTTCTCCACAGACTCTGATACATTTTAAACAATACCAAATTCACCTTCTCAATGTGGATGTCTGATATCACCTCCCTTCTTCCAAATCTTTGAAACTTTCCAGTTATGTGTTGAATAAACCTTCTCCATAACAACCAGGGTTGCTGCAATGTGAAGCTGGCTCCACCAGGCTTCTCTCATTCCCTGGGCTTCATCCAAACCACTTTATTTCCAATTCTCTGGACCCACACTGGGCTTACCTGTTTTATGTGAATTTTCGGTACAAGTCTTGTATTAGTTTGATAAGGCTGCCACAACATAGTACAGCAACAACTGGTAGCTTAATACAACAAAAAGTTATTCTCTCACAGCTCTGAAGACTAAAGGATCAAGATCAAGGTGTCTGCAGGGTTGGTTCTTTCCGAGGGCTCTAAGAGAATCTGTGCCTTTCTTCTAGCTTCTGATCATGATTGGCAATCCTTGGCATCCTTGGCTTGTAGGTGCATCTCTCCAATCTCTGCCTACATCAGTACATGGCATCCTCTCTGTGTCTCTGCATCCTCACATGTCATCTTTTCTTTGTGTCTCCCTCTTCTTCTTATAAGGACACAGGTCATTGGATTAGGGCCCACCCTAATTCAGTATGACCTATCTTAACTTGATTTCATCTGTAAACACCTTATTTCCAAGTAAGGTCTCATTCACAGGTATGGGAGTCAGACTTCAACATAGCTTTGGGGGAGACACAATTCAGCCCATAACAATTCTTTTGATGGATTTCCCTATGTTGGATTTCACACATAATGTAAGACTCATCTCAAATGCAAACTCGTCTGCAAAGACTTTCTGGCTCCTTCCAATTGATCGGGCCCAATGATACATGGTCAAAGCCTATACAAAAACTGGGGCCCGGCATCCAGAAGGAGGTCTGGAGAGCTGATAGCCAAGGGAGTTAGGAAAAATAACAGCTAATCTAAAGCATATCACTTATTTGCCAGCACTTTAAATGAATTGTCATGAAATGTTTGGGTCTCTGTGTACCTGCAGCATTTGAGCTACATAGCTCTGTGTCACGATCACTCTTTTCATGGTCCCTGCTCTCCTGCCAGACTGTAGGATTCTGAAGTACAGTAATGATGATGCTCACCTGCATTCTGTAAGCATCTAGCCTAGCACTTCTCAGAGTGTTCTTGGATCTCCTGCCTCTGAATCAAAAATGTTGGTTAAAATTGCAGGATCCCAGCATCCACCCAAAACCACATGAAGTCTCATCTTCGGGCCAGCACCTGGGTGATCCCCACTTTCAACAAGCTGCCCAGGAGGTTCTTCCACACTCCAACTCGAGCACACTGAGGGCCCATAAATGTCAGGAGGATGGCCGGCTAAATACCTTGTCATTGATAGACATGAAGTGGCCTGTCCCCCTTAATTCTGGAAGCTGCCCCAGGATCCTTCTCATAAAGATTATTTACTTAACCCAGTTCAAGTTCATATTTCAGCAACTACAACCAAAAAATTACTAAAGAACTCATAAATTTAGAAAAGAGTTTGGAATGTAGTAACAAGCATCTCTATAGAAAGGTTTGTTCAATGTTATAGCCTGTCAGGGTGTGAGAAGGCCCTGTGCTCTGAGTCCTTGACAAATCTGGGTATTTCCTCTCTCCTACTTTTCTTACATTTTTTTGCCAATTTCATGGGTGAAAACATGTCTTCATTTTAAATCTTTATTAATTTGCTTCCTAACTTGGAAGAATCATTAGCATATATTTTTTGGTCATTTTTATGTCTTCTTTTGTAATTTTCTTGTGCCCATTTTTCCTATTCATATGATTGTTTTTATTTTTATTTGTAATACCTTTATTTGAAAGTGTTTACTAAGAATATTCGAATTGCAAATAATTGTTTTATTTTATGCCCCATTGCATTTTGTTAAATTTAATAGAGTTGAATCCATTGGTCTTCCCTTATGACTTCTTAAACATTGTTTATTTGAAAGGATATGTCATCTTTTGCATACCCATATTCTCACATTCTTAGGAGAGGAAGCAGATTTTGAAAGTCCACAGTTGTCCTGGGATGTCAGAGCTCTAAGGACAGTAGGTGCCATCTGGTCTATTGGGCTGACCAGTCTCCTCAGCTCCAGAGAGGGATATCCAGGCCTGTGAGCAGGAGTCCACTTCCAGGTAGAGGGCTCTTTGGGTTACAGGCTGCCCCGTCATGGCTTGCCAAGAGAAAGTAATTCCACAGTCACTGAATTTTATACCTGGGCGTGGATTTAATCCCTACATACAGACACCCATACACCACACTGGGCTGTTGATATAAAATATCCTGGCCTCTCTAAGCTTGTCAGGAAAATGCCAAAATGCTTTCCAATGCAGCTTCAGTAATTTCAATCTGCACCAACAGTGTACGACAGTTAAGGTTGTGCTAAAACCTCTGCCTGTTTTACTTTCATTTATTGACTTATTTAAAAATGTGTATTTTTGGCATTGTGTCAAATCCTAGAAATAGAGTAAAATGTAAAATATTCACACATCCCTGCTATGATGAAGTTTTCCTTCATCTACATTATTATAGAGGATGCAGTAGAGACTGTCTCAATCCGTTGAGGCTGCTATGACAAAATGCCACAGACTGGGTAGCTTATAAGCAACAGAAGTTTATTTCTTGCAGTTCTGGAAGTTTTAAGTCCAAGATCAAGGTACCAGCATGGTCGGGTGAAGACCTTCTTCTCGGTTCATAGCCAGCACCTTTTCCGTGTCCTCACATGACAAAAGGGGTGAGGGGACTTTCTGGGGTCTCCCTTATAAGGGCAGTAATCCCATCACAGGGCGTCCACCCTCAGGACCTAATCACCTCCCAAAGACCGCGTCACCTAATACCATCAGCTCGGGGGTTAGGATTTCAACACATGAATTATGGGGACACACGCATTCAGAGATTGCTGGGTATCCCCTGAAATCCATTGTTCTCGCTTCTCAGATGGGGATCACAATTTCAGCTGTGTGCAAGACAGTTTCCTGGCCTCCCTGGCAGTTAGGCGGTGCCATGCTGCTGAGTTCTGGCCAACGAGGTCTGAGCCCAAGTGCTGGGTGCAACGTTTAAGCTGTGCCCCAGAAAGGAAAGAATGAAGAGCATGTCCCATTCTGGAAGCCACTGGGGGCCACAGCAGAAGGTGTTTGTAGGACAGAGCTGAAATGAGCTGGGCTTTTAAGTGAGAGGAAAATAAAATCATACTTTATCAAACCATTTGTTATATTGGATCTTAGTATTTCAACGACAGCCAATCCTACTTTTTTTCCAGTTTTATTGAGATATAATTGACATGAGACATTGCATAACTTTAAGGTGTACAACATAATGATATGACATATGTATATATTGCAAAATTATTACCACAATAAGTTTAGTTAACGCTCATCCTTTTTTAATGAATATGAAAACCCTCGTCACTGCCACCTCTCCACTGCGTGGCCATGGGCTCATTGTTTGGCTTGAATCTCAAACTCTTCACAGGTGAAGCTGAACATCTGACCTGATGGTGGTGTGGGGAGGACTTGACATATTGCACACAAAACTTTATTTTTCATATCCAGTGCTTTTAACAGCTTGGCTAGGGACCCAGTATAATTCAATCTGAATCTTACCACTCTCTAAACTTATCTTTTTAAATTTATATAAATATGTAAAATATTAGTCCTTACAACAATACATAAACTGTCTGGACTAGTATTTTACGTATTTATGTAAATTTAAAGATGAAAAACATGCTAGCTAGAGCTCATGTGTTTTCTAAAGGGTCCGTGTACCTTCTTTCCAGAATGCCTCTGGTGGGCAATCTTCGAGTTTCTCCAAAGTGCACAGTGAAACCTCACTGTCCCCGCACCCCTTCTCACACCCCAAGGACCTTCCTCCTTGTCCAGCTGACCAGGTGGCAGGAAGAAGTGTGGACATGTTGACAAGCAGATGGGTTTCTGGTCCCAGTGCTGACTACCTACTTACTTTGAAACTTGCCAGTTCTGAAACTAAGGTTGGAGTTGCTCACAGGAAGACCGCAGGAGCTCTGACTGTCACGTTATAAGAGGATGGCAAGGTGTTCTGTAACCTCCACATCCTTGTACACACATCATTGATTCTCACCCAGCACTTCCAGACAGGTAGGGCATTTCTCATGTCCCCACACCCTCTCATCCTGCTCACCTACTCTTCACCACCTCCCATTGGCCTTAGAAGGCCCAGGCCTTCCCCCGGCTGGACCTGTGGCTTCAGTCAGCGTTGCCCTCTGGCCAGTGTCCACCTGCATCCTTCCTCTGGCTCCCAAACTCCTCCGTGTGTGGCCTTTCCCCTTGAAGCCCCTCCCAGCCCTTCTTAAGTTCCGCACCTGCAAAAGCTGCCCCAAAGCTCTGCTGGCCCAGCCCCTGCAGGTTGAGGGGTTGTGAGGCTTTTCTCTGTATCTCCCTTCTCAAAAATCTTATCCATGGCCTCCATTCTAAGGGACAACTGCCCATAAGTCTGCATCCCACTCTGAGCCACAGTCCTGGTTCTGAAGGCCCATAGGCCCCTCCAGGAACACCCTAATCCCACCCAAGAGCCTGCATCCTCCCACAAACCCTTCCTATTGACAGCAAGAATCACAGTCCCAGTGTCCCGTGCTGAAGTCATTTTAGAGTCGGCTCGAGTCCCTCCCCCTGTGGAAAGGATGTCTGCCCAGGGCCATTGCAGATGGGGAGAGCTGGGGGTCACAAGTCCTGGTTCCAACCTGGTCACCAGCTCTTGCCCATAGCAACCCATCTAACACTCATGGTGGAACTGGAGGTGGCTGCCTGTGCCCGAGGCGTGGGTTCACCCCTCGACCTCTGTGGTCCTGCAGTACTGACCAGAAGCAGTGGGATGAATAGTCCCTGGACAATCTCCAGTAGGGAATAGCCAACTGAGCAAATCTACTGTATGAAAACAGTACTTTTGTCTATTTTTTTAACATGGCATGGCAAATCTGAATAAATGAAAATCCATCATGAATAGGAAGGTAGGTCACATAAATTGGTAATTTTTCAAGTTATAAATACATGAAATTCAACTTATTCATGATTCCAAAAGCCTTGATTTTTTAAGTTAAATGACAATTTTAAAGTTCAACTGAAAAATTTAATGTGTAAAACTACTTGAATTTTTTTCGTTTTTGGTGAGGAAGATTGGCCCTGAGCTAACATCCATGTCAATCTTTCTCTATTTCATATGTGGGATGCCACCACAGCATGGCTTGATGAGCCATATGTAGGTCTGCTCCCAGGATCCGAACCTGTGAACCCCAGGCCTCTGAAGTGGAGTGCGCGAACTTAACCACTATACCCCCAGGCTGGCCTCAATTTGAAAATAAAGAATAATAACTAAAAAAAAAAAAAAAAAAAAAAGCCAAACTAGACATTAACACTTACCCTAAAGGCACTATGTTTTAACACAGAAAGAGATAGCTTGACCAGTGGAACAACCAAGTCCAGAACAGATTCTAAAATACAGGAGTGAAGTATAGGATACAGGTGACATTCCAAATCAGATGAAATGGGATAGATTATTGAATAAATGAGTTGCAGTATTTGACTATGCATTTGAAAAAATGTTATTTTTCCTTTATGACACAAGATATACAACAACATATCATGTTAAGCAAAGTATTTAAAGCTCCATGAAAAATTAGAGAAAATATAAAAGAACCATTTATATATAACTTTATAACAGCAACAGCCTTCCTAAGCTAGAATTAGAATGTTAAAACTGTAAAATTATAAAGAATGAATAGTATCAATATAAAGAAAATTAAAAGACAAGTGATAGGTCAATTTTCACAGTTGTGTACATACACACACACAGTGCACACACACATATGTATAATGCGTATAACAAAAGGTTCTTGTGTCTAAAAGCAAATTAAAAAGGCAAATATCCTACAATACTGGTTTGTCAGCTCACTTAATGTTTTCAGCTTTCCATTTTTCAAGCTTCAGCTAGTATATCCTACAATTTTCACTCTTTGAAGTAAGGTATGGATGTGTAAGTTACTTTGGACTATGAAATGTGGATAGATGTAAAAAAATACGTTACTTGAAACCACCGAGAATTTGGGATTGTTTGTTACTGCAGTATATTCTAACCTATCTTGACGGATATGTAACAGTTGAAAACGGGATTGGTGCGTATCGGCATTTCCTAGGATAGGCATGTAAATGGCTGATAAAATACACTAAAGGACATACAACTTCACTAATAGCAGAACTGAATTCCACCGTCTACCTATTGCATGGACAAAAGGCATTGGTGGAGAGAAATTGGGAAAACACAGGAATTGTCATACTTTGGTGGTAATACGAATTGGAAAATGCTCTTGCACTCAGGATTAAATTTAAAATTTAGGAACCAGGGGGACAGCTATTCACATCTGTAAATCTAGCCTCTGGGATAACAGAATGAGTACCTGAAGGTAAAAGTGTAAGGACGTCTGTTGTAGCATTGTTTGTAATAGCATACGATTGTTTAGGACATCCAAATGTCTGTCAATACAAGCGTGATAAATAAATCCAGATACTGTCATAGACAAAATAGGCAGTCACTAAATGAATGACTTACAGCCATAGATTCTTAGAGGAAGTTACAAATAATATATTACTAAGTTGAAAAGTTAACGTAAAGAAAAAAGTTTCTTACTATTTTCGAATCAAAATACAAATGAGAGAGAGAGATTGGGAGTATCTAGAATTATAATATTCACACTAATAGGAGAAATTCACTCTGAGGAATTGAGTATGGGGTGGGTCTAAAGCCTTTAATGCCCAGGTGACCATATTATTTGGTCACTATGTCTACTATCGATTCCCAGTGGTTAACCTGCAGACTCTGTTCTTCCTCTTCCAGAAAGCTATGCCTCTGCCAATATCTCAAAATCTCATTGCCAAAATTATGGGGATTTTTCTCTACCTAAATTTGTGATGTGGGGGAGATCTAGAGGCAGAACTTTCCCCAGAACAACTATAGGCGCTGACAATTAGCCTGCCTTGGTTCCTCAGGTACTGACACAGAGATGAGCCTCCCGGGAGGCAAAGGACTTCACTACTCACAGTTTATCAGCAGCAGGAACATCCACATGCTTGCACTGGTCTGCTCTCCTCACATCCCAAGGGCAACATGGGCCCAGATGGATGCTGCTCGTGCAGCAGGTTGCACTGCCAGAGAGGGACCCCGAGGTTAGGAAAACCGCTGCTTTGATAAGCAGTGGGCAAGCCCGTTCTTGGTTCTAGGGGGACCAGGAGCACCACAGGGCTAAGGATGCATTCCTAAAGGTGACCTCTCACTTCTCGTTACTGCCAGCTACATAGACAATTCTGACAAGTGGCCCAGATGAAGGAACGGACAAGATCTTGTGATTTTGGCTCACTCAGCAAGACACGTAGAAGTGCAAGAGGCCCGTGGAAGTCTGCCTCCCAGCTTGAACTTGGTGATATTTTAGGAATTTTTTTTCAGATCTCAGGTTCTAATCTATTAATTTTATCAAAATTCCCTTCATATTGTCTTGCAATGACTTGCATTAAGTCTGGCTGCTCCTGCCCTTGTTACAGAGCTCACAGTCCAGTGTGGAACAGTCACACGTAGCTGGGACAATGATCACAGAAAGCAGGGATGGCCCGGTCAGCCAGGGTGGGGTCAGTAGCAAGGAAAGGGGGTGAAGCCAGGGAAGGCTGGGAATAGCGTTTCTGAGCTGAGTGGATAAAGCACGGATACAAATCAAAACTGAACTAGAAGGCAGCACCCCCTCCATCCCTGATGAAAGGTTGGGATCAGGGCACAGGAAAGAAGAAAATATGTTATTAAAATTGATCTTTAAAAATTTTTAAGTGTTATTTAATTATTAAAAGTGTTGTAGGTGAGGAAAGTAAGGTGCAGAGACATTAATTGCTTCGCTTGATTTCATCGCCTGCAAAGTGAGAGCGATGATCTCTCAAGGCGTCATCTCCACGCTTCCACACACTTGTGCCAACCGTGTGAGTGCTGGATAAATGTGCCCGGGAGACACCGTCCAGGCTGGGCTCCTCCGACCACTGGACACCGCTGCCCGGGGGACACGACTGTGATCGTCACAGAGCGAGGCGCTCTCCAAGACACAGGACGTCCCTGCCTCTCCACAGCTGGACACCAACCTCCTCCAGAGAGTCAAAGACATTTTTCACTGTTTCTGCTCATACATTGCAGACACACAGTTATTGCTGTCAGAGCCTGATACCAGAGAATTCGCACACACATTTATCCTATAATTACAGTCTTTCACTCATACTCTGCCTGTGCCTGTCGACACTTGAGTTTCTGACTGGGAAGTTTTTCTCTGACCTGAATGACTCTGGGTTCCATGGAAATCACCTAGGAGAAACAGTAAATATTTTCATTTTGAAGAGGAGGTGTGTGTAGTCCATACTTTGACAGAGAAAATTGCTCTAATGTGTTTATTTGTTGCTGTTGAACTTTTTTTTCTGTTCTGGAGGACTCTATGATACAAAACAAAATACTCAGTGGGGTCCCAAGAGGTTAAGACCAGCACGAAAGGGTGGTTCCAACACACGCACAGACTTTAGACTCACAAAGGGGGCTTGCGAATGACATCAAACTTTTGAGAATGGAATGGTCTGTGCTGTTAGGTAGTGAGTTCACTGTAAAGGGAGGCATTCAATCAAAGGCTCCACGTAAGGTTGTTTGTTAGGGATGCTTAAGTGGATTTCGGTGATCTTTAGGCCCACCACATGTATTTTACAGAAAAACAAACTAAAGTTTATGAATCAATAAGTTTTGCATAAGAATAAAAAGAAGCATGTGGTCCAGACTAAATGCCCCAGAGCTAGAGCCAGAGCTCAGAACACATCCAGGTCGGGGTCCTTGGATTCTGTCAGAGGACTGGCCCGAGGACTAGGAGGAGCCTCCCTCCCTGAGCCTTCTGAGTATCCCCAGCAGTCCACACCACAAAAGGCCACACAAGCCAGTCTGCAGATCAACCCTGTCATTACCCACTATTTCAACCCAATTGTGAAAACTTAGGAGAGAAAACCAACAAATGAACAGAATCTCCTTCCTTGTAAACATACTGTTAAGCTCAGGATAGCTTTGCAGAATGCAGAGATGGGCTCATTGCCTTATGTCCAAAATCCGAGTGCACACTTTTCCCCGGAGGCAAAATGGGACTTGCACCCACACAGCAGATTGGAAATGGGTTATGTTGTGCTGTCGTTGTTCTTTATCTTTGAGGATTAGATTTTATTTAACCACAGTTTTCTAAGAAGGCGAAATTTTTTTTCAAATTTCAGTGAGAAATAATGATGCTGGTACGAGGAAAGATGCCATTCATCATTTCTTTACTCATATTTGTGTCATTCACTCACTCAGATATTCATGAATTCACTGAAGGGCCATTGATTCCCTCTATGAGACAGACAGAGGACAGTGTGTGTTCATCAAGTTTCTTAGTGAAGACTGATACACACGCTCTGCTGCAGTTGTGATTGCTGCCATTGCGTGGGGGGATAGCCCGCCATTGTGCTTCTCACATGGCAGAGTCCAAGCCTTTGAATACTGCTGGTGAAACTTAGTCCTGTGTGTTAACAGTAAGTTACCCATTACCAACCTCAACTGCTTACTCAACAGAGCTCATCAAAACTACAATGCCTCCTACAATCAACTCACCCTTTCTCTCCACAAGAATTATTTTAACTCTCCACTCTGCTCTAAGCTTCCCCCACCTTACCCACCCAACCCAACAACACTCTGAGTAGGTGACCTGGCCCCTTATTTCATACAGAAAGGAGAATTCACAGAAATAAATTCAACAAAGAAATCAACCCCACTCTAAGGAAATACTGAGCTTCCCTCAGGAGATGAGTTATTGGGGGTATTAATGTAGTAATGCTGAATGTCTTTGAGGCATCTGGGAAGAGAGAGCAAATGAGCAACTCTGTTAATATTGGGAAGACCTGTTCTCCCTGTGGGAGAGAGAGAAGAAAATATGTGATGAAGAAAGACAATGAAGGATCTTGAGGTGTTAAATTAGTGGGTGGCATGAGTTTGGACTTACGATTGACTTTATGTATGCATGTACATACTTTCCCTCGTTCTGTCCCCTGAAGGGGCCCAGAAGTGATGACCCCCTTGTAGCAAGGAGCATATCTGGTGTTTAGACTTGGAGGAAAATGGCGGATTCTATATTTGGGGTAGGGAAATTTCAAGCCAGGCCAAAAACTTCTTGTACCAGAAAGCGAGGAAACTCTCAAAGAATGGAGACATTCAACAGGGCATTTGAAATGGGTTCCCACTGGACAAATTGGGAAAATTCATGCATTAAGAAGACTAATGACTGTAATGGAACAATGAATTAAGAAAAATAGTAATACTTGAGTCCTCAATGATACTTAACAGAGGGAGAAGGAGAGAATCTCTTTCTTATACTTGAATGCTAGCCAATAATATAGAAAAAAGATGCAATTTGAAAATCAACTTTCAGCCGCTAATGTAATGATTGATTGAAGAAAGGATCTTCTATTTATGCTAAAGCTATTGCAGGAAAAGTTCTGGGGGAAGGGGTTATTCACATTTTCTCAAAGTGTTGCTTCCCGGTTTACTTCTTAATTGTAAAGAAAAACAGAGACATTCCCAGTACAATTTGTTGACAGCTCCTCAATCAAATGATGAACTTAGCGTCACCAATAATCATCAGAGCAAACATCCTGTGCCTCTGGATATGATGCAAAGGGAAGCACCACTAGAGAGCATTCTTGCCAGAAATCTTCAACTGGAAAGGAATCTTGGGGGTGGGGCTGGCATCCAGATAGTAATGCCTTCTACAGAACTGGACGGGACCCACAAAAAATGGGAGGGCTGTTCTAGACTAAAGGAAACTCCAAGGGCTGCACCAACTAAAGACAATACAGAATCCTTGATTTGATTCTGGTCAACAACTCAAGACAATTAATACAAGGTGATGGGAACTATACAAATGTTTATTGTATTGCTCTTTAAATGTTTCTAAAGAATTTAAGTTTCTCAAAATAAAAATTAGGTGAGAAGAGAGAAGTCAGAGGTAAGGAGCATAGTTTTGGGTTGTGTACCTACTTTTGAGAGATTTAATTATACACTACAAATACCTATATTAAATCAATTGAAACTTCAAAAACAGAATGTTTGACGAGGCATGGTTACCCAGAGGTGGTATGGAGGAAAGAAAGGATACAGAAACGAGCTGCTTTCTCCTTTGGCCTCTGTCTCGAACTGGTTGCATGACCTGGGAAAATTCCTTAATTTTACTGTTTGACCTGATCTCTGTCAATAATTAAAATGCATTTGGGGGCTCTGCCCAGTGGTGTAGTGGTTAAGTTCATGCAACCCACTTTGGCGGCCCAGGGTTCACAGGTTCGGATCCTGGGCACAGACCTACGCACCACTTATCAAGCCATGCTGTGGCAGGTGTCCCACATATAAAATAGAGGAAGATAGGCACAGATGTTAGCCCAGGGCCAGTCTTCCTCCACAAAAAAAGGAGGATTGGCAGCAGATGTTAGCTCAGGGCTAGTCTTCCTCACAAAAAAAATGACAGTAGTAAAAAAATTAAAAAATGCATTTGGAGTTGAGGCGGTATCATGAGTGAAGACACAGAGACATGGAAAACTCTGATGAGGCCTGCAGTATGCCAGGAGGGGAGGCTTCACAGGGCTGGAGTGCTGGTGAGAGCAGGAGGGTCGAATGGTAGACGCAGACCAGGTGTGCAAACCTCTAGATGCCATACTAATAACTCAGACGTGGCCTGGCAGTGCAGCATCGTAGAGTGGGGAGAGATCTTCTGAGGAGGTACGTGAACTAGCTTAGCTTCCATTTCTTCCAAGTCTCTACTTGTTCGTTTGTATTTCTCTCTAACTGCCTTGCACTTTGGCTAAATGTAATGGGAAACAAATGTTGCAGGAAGTCTGGGTGAAAGTAGAGGGGAGATGGATTTGTTGGGAAATTCTCTAAGATAGTTCTTTGCCCTGGGACTGGCTTTGTGCATTGGAAGACCTCCTGTTCTGTTCTTTGGGATTTACCAGGTTTTTCATTTTTCTGGGTTTTTTCCTTATGGCATAGTGTGGTTTTTTTGTGTGTGTGAGTTGGGAGTCATAGGATAAATATTTCTACCAGGAATATAAAGATTTTTCTTCTTCCTGGCTGTGGCAACAGCTTCCTTAACTACTATGTCAAGTTATTGGCAGATCCAAGCCTGATTCCCTCACAACAGGCTCCCTACAGTAGGATGTGGCATGGCATTTACTGGAAGACTTTGGATTCATGAATGGTTTCAGGGACCAAGACACCACTGAGCTATGGCATTTCAAAAGAGGATATGCAGAGGGCCAATCGACATATGAAAAGGGGCTGAATTCCTTTAGCTGGAAAGAAAATGTAAATTAAAACCACAAGGATAGAACTATACACTCACCCAAAGAGCTAAAATTAAAAAGATGGACAATACCAAGTGTTGATGAAAATCTGAAGCAGCAATGACTCTCATACACCACTGGTGGGAACATAAATTGGTACAAAAGTGTGGCTTTATCTATTTAAGTTGAATATACACAAACCCTGAGATCTGGCAGTTCTACTCCTAGTTATAAACCCAACCAAGAATGCATACTTCTGTGAACCAAAAGATATATTACAAGAATGTTCATAGTTGCCACCAAATCAAAACAACCCAAATGTCCATCAAAAGGAGGATGGATAAATAATTTGTGGCACATTGGAATACTACACAGGAATGAAAATGAATGAACTGCATCTACATACAACGTGGATATATCTCATAATATTGAGTGAAAGAAGCCAGACACAAAAGAATATGTACTGGAAAATCCTCTTTAAAGAGAGTTCTAAAACAAGGCAAACTTGACCTCTGGCTTTAAAAGTAGAAGGAATAGTTACTATTCGGGGAGAAAGAGAAAGCAGATTGGAGGGAGGGAGCTGTGAGGAGGGCTTCTGACACAATGAAAATGACAGATTTCCTCTTGGGGTACATGGGCATGCTCCCGGGGTGAGGAGTCAGCAAGCTGTGCACTGTTGTGTATGTGTGTTTTATTGTGTCCAAGTTTGTCCATGGCAGGTCTGACCTGGGCTGCTGTCCCGGCTCAGTCATGATAAGGTCTCCTTCCATTCTTCACATTGCCTCAGTTTAGACAGCAAGTAATATTCTCACTCCTGTTTAATTTAGAAGTGTCCCAGGTGCCAACAACTGGTCTCTCATGAAGGGCTGCAGCCTGGGGGCTGTGTGCATGATGGGAAATTCTCCTCCCTTGTAGGAGGTTATGATGTCTCTGAGCCATAGGCTGTCCAGCCTTTCCCCTTAAGACGTGTGACCTCTACCTCTAGTCACCTGCCCCACTCGCTGCCATCTCCTCATCTTCTTTAGGATTCCCCTGTCTTAGCCCAGCTCCCCCATCTCCACAGACGCCCTCCTGCTCCTCCCTGGGATGGCCTCCAATCATATTACCAGCTCAGAATCACCTCTTCTGAGAAGCTTCTCCAGATTGATTTGTGATTTTCTCACGTAGTAATGGATCCATCCCTCTGCCTCATCACCTACTGCATTTGTCATTCATCCTGTGAGTGTCTGGCTGCCCATGAGACTACAGGATCCTGATGGATCATACTTATGCATCCATATGGCACCTACTAGAGTACTTGGCAATTGCTAATTCCTTGCAGAGTTAAGTTACTCACGCATTCGTTTATTCAGCAGACATTTATCATATGCCTACGGAGTGCCATTACTGGGGGCACCGTAATGGGAGTCACCAGGGATCATGAAGAAAACGGGATGGTTCTAGGGATATGAGAGCCGAAGGAAAGGAAACAAGTGATGTGACAGGAGCTTTACATGAAGAGGAGGAGGAGGGCTCTGTCAGAGGTGACGTACAAACAGGGGCCTAAAGGTGGTCAAGGAACAAGTCATGAGTCAAAGAGAGAAATTCATGAAGGGAGAAGAAGCAGCACATGGATGTCCACCAGATGGGGTCATCACAGGAAGGAAGACCAAAGAGAGTGCATGCAGTGTGGTAAGGATGAACACGGGGTGGACACAGAGTAGATGGGGGGGGGCACTGTGAGGCCTTGGATTTTATTCTAAGCACAACAAGAGACCGTCAGCAGGTTTTAGGCACAGTCTTTTATGATCATGTTTTCAAAATGTCACTCAGTTCTGTGGGGAGGGGATGCAAAAGGACACAAGAAAAGGCACCTGGGAGGCCTGTGTGACATTTCAAGTCCCAACTGAGGGCTGAGGCAGGGTAGGGGCAGGGAAGATGCAGACAGGGAAAGTAACTGAGAAGAGAATTGGAGGCAGAAAGGATGGTTCCTGATGATAGATTAACTATGGATATAAAGAAAAGTCAGAGATAAGTAACAAATCCTTTTGCAAACTGTGTGTTTGTGTGTGTGTGCGCGCGCGTGTGTGTGTGCCTGGCTGACCACTGTCAGGACAATGTGCCCACACATCACCCCATTATTGGTGTCCCCCGGGGACCAGCCTGGGGGAACTGCTGGCGCACAGCTCAGATGCATAGGCCCATCTCCTGAGAACTGAAACACAGTTACTCATAGTGACCGCACAGCACTGGATCAGCCCACCTCTGTCTTGTGTCCTCTGGCACTGCCTTACCTCTGGTGTCTGCTGTGATTTACCTGTGCTGGGGACGAAGCAGTGGAGAAACACACCCCGTGTTAGAGAACCATGCCCTGGGGCCACCTGGAGCTCTCAGACTTGCCACCAGAAGCCAGTCTGAGGCAGGAAGCCAAGGAGTTTATTGCAAGTGCTGGAACTCCTCTTTGCCCCCACATGACCCCTCTTCCCCCACCCCCATCTGTCTGATAAGAATCTGACTTACCTCCTGAGCCTCCCAGAGACGCCTTGGGCAAGTTTCCAGGTCTCAGCAGAAGGCTGGTGTGGCCCACCCAGACCGAGTTTTTCCCAACATCACTCCAAGCAGTGTACCAGGAGACCCTGCCTCTCCCCTTCTTCAGGACGTGGCCAGACCTACACTATCACCCCTTCTCCTAGTGGGTGGGAGCACCTGTCCCCTTTTAGGCCATGGGGCCCAGGACTCTGTGCAAGGACTCTCTTCAGTGTGGATCCCAGGACCCCTGTCCTTGCCACTAACACATATGCTGCCACAGCCTCCTGTGACAGCTTTGTTCTGTGGCTGCAGGACATGCAAAGCGACCACCATGAACACTGGGCTAATTGCACCTGCTGCTTTAGCTGATTGGCCTTCTCTTGGGGTTTGCTCTTATTCCTATGTTTTTATTTATCTGGAGGAAATTTCCATCCTTCTGTTCACAATACACTTGAAACCTGGAAGAAACTCCTCCCCTGTCCCCCTGAACACTAACCCCTAAGGTCCAGTGTTTCTTGACGCTAGCTCCCTGCCCTCCTGCTCAGATGGACCCTGCAGCTGTTGGCAATGCTTAGGCGCTCATCGCCTTCTGCCTGAGTGAGAGCAGTACTCTTTGGATGTAAGTCTGTCACCTACAACCCATTCCACTTCCTGGAGCTAAACTCATCTTTCCAGGAAACCATCCTATCATGTCACATGATCCCTCAAAAACAAAAATTCTCCTTTGTGACAATGTGTTTTTTTTCCCTCAATTGGAATTTCATTCACGTGATCTGATAATAGGACAGATGTTTGAAATTTCTAATACCTGGGAAAATTGAGAGAGAAGACCATGTTGCCCTCAGCAAGCCATGAAATGATGGTTCAGAAGGGGCTGGAAAAAAGATTGAAGGTCATAGTGCCCAACCTGCCCAGGGAGATCAAAGGTCTTGGGAGATTTCCAAAGCGCCCACACCTGATGTGGCCGCCGTCCACCCCTCCCCTGACCACACATCCTCTGCAGTGCACCCACCCATGTGCCCAGCATCATTCCTCTGCACCTTTTCTCGTGTCCACATGGCCCAGACTTTCCACCATTCAGGATGCACTGGGATATCAGAAGGTCCTGGAAACTGACATCACCCTCAGCCAAAAGTTCTGTCCCTCTGACTATCGGAGATTTGTTTCTCTAATTATCACCCATATTTATTTCTTTTCATCTTGTGAGATAGAGAATTCGCCTACTGAATTACCTCCCCCAAGAGACTGAGGATGATCTTGGGCTCAAATACTCTTCCTTCCTCCTCTGCCACCCACAGCACCTCGCACAATGCCCAAGGAAGCGATCTGTAAATATTTTTGAATGTATGAGTTGATAAGTGTCTCATGATCCTTATGAGGTCCTAAATGCCTCTAGGACATGAAAAACAGTTTGGTTTGGGGGAGGGGTTTTTCTCATAGTAACTACTCCCATACACTACACAAGATGGGATGGATCATTGATAAAGTCCTCAGCTTTCTTCCTATGACCAACCACTCTAAAGAAGATAAAACTGATTAATATTTGTGTTCTTGAAAGTTGGCAGAGTATTTTTATTCTTCTCAATGTTTTTTGAGACCTAGAACTCTGTGACTTGTACAATTAAATGTTTGCTATTAAGGGCCATAAATCCGAGCCCTGAGACCACCTGATGTGTGGAAAGGGATTTGCATTCAGACAGGGGCCTTTTCCGAGAGGCGTTACCTTCCACAACATGTGCCACTAGGTGCCAGTGGTGCTCTACCAAAATGACCCTCAACAAGTGCAGGTGACCCCCACTTGGATAGGCTTCACATTCTGGAAAAAGATGTCTTTAAAAGAATGTAGAAGGGCAAAATCTAGTCTGTGAATGAATGGTTGTAACTTATGTTTGTATACTTCAACATTATCACATTAAACAATCTAATGAACAAAAAGATTGACTAAAGGGAAGTATAGGTGCTTGTTAGGCAGTGCCAAATTAGCTCAGAGGCAAAAAATAAGGAATGACGTCTACTGAAATACGCTTGACTTTACAAACCAGGGGTGTTTAGTTGTTGCTCAATGAGCAAATGCAACATGAATTGAAAGTTGATATCCAATTTATAACACTGTTTCACAAGGAACATTATTTCTCATTATATATATATGTATATTCCTTTGAGCTCTTCAATAAAATTTTCCATGTACAGCAGCTTAGAATGCAAATAACTTGTTTCAACATATCTTGTACCAGAATAACTATGGTAAAAACATTTTGTCTAAAAATAATCGGAGGTAAATTGATGCCAAACTCACCCTTTTTCCTAGTATGTTCTTTCGTCTGTCTTTGTCGCTGTGTCACAATACACACAGAATACCGTGTGATCAGTTTGCCATAGACCTTATTAGTGACAGGAGATATATAACTCATGATGAATGTAGCCACACCTTCCAGAAAAGGTGGAGAAATGAGGTTTGGCATCAGGAGAAATGAAGGCATACAACAGTACTAGATTTGTTGTTTGTGTGTGTGAGAGAGAACTGATCATGGCTACAGCATTTTTAAAATACAGCAGCCAAAAATTATATATGTTCTATGAAGGATAATAACATCAACAGTTGAACATTATGGGTCAAAACGTTCATTGTTAGAAACAGTTACTAATGACTCATTGCATTCCCACAGAACAAGAGAAGGATGCTTCACTTTTTGAGTAAGGCTCGTTTCGGGGCAGGTGCTATATTATCAAACTGTCAGCAACAGGTTGACATTCAGTTGAGCACACTCGCTGGGATTTAAGGTCCCTCTATAGAGAAACAACGAAAACAACAACAAAATAGAATTTTAAGAATCACTGGCTAGTGTAGCAAGAACAAGCATACTGTTTGCGTGGCACATGTTTTTCCATTCTTTTACAGCAAACACATTGTTAGGAAGCTACAAAACTTCAAAGCAGAGAAATTATCTCAGACACTCCAATGGCAGGGACAGGTTCCTCAATTTGAGAATTTCCTCAATTCAGAGAAATTCTCATTCTTAACTCTCTGAAGATTGTCTCTACCAATTCCTTCTATTCTCTTCTCTGAATCTAATAAGATTTATATTAAACTTTCTCATTTTATTTTTCATTTGTCTTCACTTTTTTGCATGCTTTCAATATCTTTGTCTATATTCCAGAAGCAATTATGAACAAAAAATTGTGTAAATATGTCAGTAATTTATTCAAGTATTGGCTATAAATAAAACCAACAATAATAACAATGGCTAATTTTGTGGGGAGAAAATATCAAGGTGGAAAATTTGCTGGAAAAATAACATGTGAGAGGAAGGAGTGAGCAGAAGGAACACATCCTAAGTTCTGTTCTGTTATGTAAGCATGTGGCAAGAGTGACTCAGAACAGACGTTACAGCGTGTTTGCATGGTAAAAGAACAGCAGGATTCTGTAGATGAATGCACCAACGTGCTTGACCATTCACTTATTGAAGGACATGTGGGCTGATTCTAATTTTTGATGGCATCATTTTTGCTGGTCCTCCCATAGCACTGAGTTTAGTCTTACAGTGACAAAGAAACCAATGGGCTGACCCACTTGAGATGGGTCCCTGTGGTTGCTGCCCAGGCCATCTCATTGCCTCTGGGCTTAAAAGGGAGTCCCAGGCCTGTGGGAATGGAAAAGGAGCCTGTGGGAATGGAAAAGGAGGCTTCCAGACCGGTCCTCCTTGGGGATCCTGATTGATCCCCCTTGCTGTGAGTGTTGTCAGTCCAGGGGGACAATGACTGACCTGAGCTGCCTTCTGTTGCTAGTTGAGTTTTGGGCAATGCTGGGCCTGAGTCGCCTTCTTAATTTGGGTGGGAAGAACTGAAACTTCTGCTGCCCTGTTCCTCCAGTCCTGGGGTCCCACACCACTTCTCCTTCCTCTCATTGCTTTTCAGTGTTGTCTCTCCCATTATTTCCAGGGCTTACTGTTGTGCTTAGCAAAGAGGAGCAGGGAGAGAGGGTCTCTGTCATCTTGTGTGAACCAGTACTAACCTTCTAATACATTTTTTAATGAATAGATTGGACAATTTCTTCCAGAAACATAACTTCAAGAACTCATTGGAGGTGACAGAGAAACCTCCGTGGACCAATAACCATTCCATTAATTGAAACAACATTGAAGATATTCACAGAGACAGCAACAACAATTGTTGCATTTATTAAGTGAATTGTGTCAAAAAGCCAAGGAACACAAAATTCCAGTCTTATACAAACCTTTCTAGAGAATAAAAAATAAAGAAAACTCCCAAAGATTAAGAAGGTAGTACAACAAAAGTAAAAATCCCAAATTTGGTATATGGAAAAGAAAAACTATAGATCAAAATTATTTATGGGCATGGATGGGCCAGCCCCAGTGGCCTAGCGGTTAAGTTTACCATGCTCCCCTTCAGCAGCCTGGGTTCGGTTCCTGGGCGTGGATCTACACCACTCTGTTAGCAGCCATGCTGTGCTGGTGATCTACATATTAAAAAATAGAGGAAGATTGGCATGGATGTTAGCTCAGGGTGAATATTCCTCAGAAAAAAAAAAAAATCGTGAGCATGGATGGCCATACCCTAACAGACTTTCAGCAAACCTAAGCCAACAATAAAAAACAAACATAATGTCCAAGTTGGGTTCTTTCCAAGAATGTTAGACTGATTCTAAATTAGACTATCTAGTCCTGTGATTCACTACTTTAAAGATTAAAGGGGAAAAAAACATGATTTTTACAGTTTATGCAAACACATTTGATATACCAATGTTAGAAATTAGTATAAGATGTTATTCTGGGTAATAAGGTGTCAACAGGAAAAAACTGCTACTTCCCAAAGGAGGTACAAAGCCACTTGTAATTTTTTAAAAGATGGATCCAGTGGTATTCACACCACTCTCTAATCCCTGCAGCCACGGGGATAAAAACAGCGGCTGCAGAGCGCAGTCTTTCATACGTCTAGATAGAGAGGGAAAATGAACACAAATGGGAAGAAGTGATTTCTACCCCAGACAACCAATCTTGGTAATAATTGGGAATGAAGACTGTTGTGATACTGTTTCATGAACATAGGACAAAACAAAAAACTTCTACAAAAGAAAGTGTTGGTACAAATGTGGAGCAGGGAGAATGCTATTACTTTGCAAGTGTTTCTGTAAAATGAAGAAAAACTTGGCAGTATTGAGTAAACTAGAAAATGCAGCCCAACCATCCTGCTTCTATGTATGTGTCCACCCCAGAGAGGCAAACAGGAGCACAAAGATACGGGCACAAGATGTTCATGGCAGCCTCGCCTATCATGGCAGCTATGGAAATGCCCTAAAATTGCAGCAACAGGAGCGAGCTGAGACAAACTGGTATTTCTTCATTCCATAGAATATTATAAGCACTGACAATGAATGCCTTAGAAATACATGTCTCAACATGAAAAATACAAGAAAAAATAAGCAAGTTAGAAAAAGAACCATAGAATAAACTGAAAGAATGTTGGGGTAGGGGTGGAGATAATAAGAGTAGAAAAAAGAAAAGTTGTAAAAGGATACATAAATCAGGCTACTGTTCTACAAATGTAAAAATGTGAAAAATGATTACATACTTTCACAGATTCACATGTGTCTGACATTTATATAAAGTGTTATAACACCACCCAAGGAAGTGGTAGCCTCTAAACAGAAGACAGGAGAAGAGGTCATTGAAGGCCACGTAGGGCAATGTTTTTGGACTGTTTCATTTTGCAAGCAATTAGAGTGAGTAATGATTTTTAGTGTATTATGCTTTATATGTGTTTACGTCTGAAATAGTTCATCATTTAAAGACAAAATATTGGTCAGTCTGCAGCTGATATTGAATTGGTAGTCCTGCTGCCTAGAAAGAAATAAGCTTCCTGCACGTGCCTCCGGGGATTTTCCTTGCACATGCACATGGGGGTGGCTCCATCTGTTTCACACCCTCTCTATCATCTCTATCTATCTCTATCTCTATCTCTACCCTATCTCTATACATATCTTTCCTGCTCTAGCTCTTTCTCTACCTTTTTGTCTACTTTTCAAAAAACACATGGGAGACATTTGTAAACATAAACAGAGACTCTGCTTTTAAAAACATCGATAATTTTATAACATGATAGTTCTAATCATCTCTACAATGGCTATCATATTACCATATAAAATGTATCAAATTAAAATATTGTGCATCTTAAATTTATACAGTGTTATATGCCAAATATATTTCAATACAAAAGTAATAAAAAGACCATCTAATAATATTCCCTCAAGCTGTTTCCATGTCAGCACGGGTCAACACACTTCATTCTTTCTAAGCTTCACATTGATTCTCACGGAATGCACACATCATGATAACTTTCCAGGACTCTATCAGTTATCAGGTCATTAGTAGTTTTTTTCTATTCCAAACAAAACTTCCTAAGTGTGCACACTTGTGTGTGTAATTTGTAGGATAAATTGAAAGAAGTGGAATTGCTGAGTCACATAGTTTTCAAATTTTGATAAAAAATAACACTAAATATTACAAAACTTCTTAAATGTTGCTAATGTGAGAGGTAAAATACGTCATCACATCATTATTTGAATTTCATTTTTCTTCAGTGTAAGCATATTTCATGTAAATTTTGTTCTGCTATAAAATTCACCCATAAGACCATCTGGCCTCATTCTTATTTCAAATATATCTGAAAGTTTTTCCAACCTTGGTCTGCATTTACATTTCCTTTCTGTCTGCTGGAGTCATTTGGAACATTTGTGGTTCCCTAAAGTCACCAGCATGTTCACTTCATGTGAATGCAGCAGGGCGTACAATTATTGAATGTCTCTCAGAGCCATTTTTATTTCTCCTTCTCCCTTCCAATTTTGTGGATTGGAACACTCTCCTCTTTTTTCTTGATTAAGTTGACTGCAGCTTGACCATGTGGACACTGCTACTGTCTTTCTAGTGACATATGTTCTTTTTTTCACTCACAGTAGTGTATGTGTTCCTGGAGGGAACCCTCCTGTCCCACCCATCTCCATGGGAGAACACAGGGCCTAGCACAAAAATCTGCTCAGTGAACCTCTGTGAGGACAACAAATTTGGCAACAAATCCCTTGTTTCATTTTGTTTTTTCTTAAATGAAGACATAAATACTTTCAAACCTCAGCTAATAATGGAAGAAAAATGAACATCATCATCCATTGAAATCTCTACAGTTAGGGCATTCATGCTACTTTGAACATTTGAGTCATTGCTCAATACCTGAAAATGTCATCAGTCCTAAAGTTTGACTCTCCTCTCTCATCAGTGCTCAGAGACTCAGGTCCAGAGCTGACTCCCACTTACTGCCTGGGGGACCACAAACATATTCCTCAATATTTCTGAGCCTATGTTCTCCATTCTGAAACATGGGTTAAAAATGTATGAAATCAACAATTCAGAGATTGTTATGCATCCCTATGTTCATTGCAGCAGTATTCACAATAGCCAAGAAGCAACCCAAGTGCACGTCAATGGATGAATAGATAAAGAAGATATGGTATATATGTACAATGGAATACTACTCAGCCATAAAAAAGACAAAATCATACCATTTGTGACAACATGGATGGACCTTGAGTGTATTATGTTAAGCGAAATAAGCCTGACAGAGAAAGACAAACACTGTATGATTTCACTCATATGTGGAAAATAAACAAACACGTGGATGAGAACAGATTAGTGGTTACCAGAGTGGAAGGGGGTTGCAGGAGGGTGAAACGGGTAAAGGGGCACATTTGTACAGTGACAGATGAAAATTAGACTATTGGTGGTGAACACAGTGCAGTCTGTACAGAAACTGAAATGTGATAATGTACACCTGAAATTTATACAATGTTATGAGCCAATATAACCACAATAAAATAATTATTTTAAATGTATAGACCTTTGAGGAAAATTAAATAATGTTTTTAAAGGCAGAGCACATAGTCTGACACACATTAAGTACTCAGCATATGTATTATTTTTAAATTTCTGTTATAATTATTATTGAATAAACTCATACAACCTTGCCACAGAAAGAGCGTTATAAAGCATTAACGAAGCCTGGTGCTTTCTTGCTCAGAATTCGCCATCACACTTCATTGCCCACAGAACAATCTTAACTCTGCTCTGCCACACAAAACTAAATTTCGCTTCTCTAATCTCTTCATTAAATTCAGCCTGACCCCTGCCACTTCCTTATCTATTGCTAGGTAACAAATTATCCTAAAAATTGGTGGCTTTAAAGCACATGCATCTTTATCACACAATTCTCGTGGATCAGGAATTCTTCAGACACAGGTTCTCTGGAACCTCTGCATAGGATGAACAACTCATCTGAATTTGTCTGGGATTTTCCCTGTGGTGGCACTGAAAATCTTGCATCCCAAGAAACCCCTCAGTCCCAGGCTCTCTGGAATAGTTTTCCTGGGATGGTTCCAGTTATAAAACTGAAAGTCCTACATCCCAGACACTTCCCCTCAGTCCTGGGCCCCTTGGGATGATTGGTCACCGAGGTCCCAGGTCTGTCACAGGCTGCATCAAAGTGTTGGCTGAGCTGTGGTCATCTGAAGGCTCCTCTGGGGAGAGACCCGCCTCTGAGCTCACATGGTTGTGGGCGAGATTCATTTCTGTTCTGGCTGTTGGCCAGACACTGCCCTCAGTTATTTACATGTGGGTCCCTCCAACATGGCAGCTTGCTTCATCAAAGCAGGCAAATCAAGGAGGCAATGGAGAGACCCTGTGAGCAGGGTGAAAGCCATAGTCTTTTATAACCTAATCACGAAGGGGCATCCTGTAACTTGGCCATATTATGCTGCTTAGAAGCAAGTCACTTATTGAGCACCCACCCCAGGGGACAACATAACATGCTGGCGTGAATCCCAGGAGATGGGAAATTTTTGAAGGTCATCTTAGAACTCTGCCTTATACACCCACCTCCAGGAACCTCATTCTAGAGCTACTGAGAGCTCTACTTCCCCAGGAGATTTTTAGTTTTTTTAATTTTCATTCTTCACTGATATCTGTAATGCCCTTTATTTTACCATATATGACTGAAATACATATATTCCTCAATAATCATATCCAGTTTCATCTCCAATTTATAAATATCCCTGATCTTCATGTTTTTATAATCCCCAGGCATAACTAATTATTCAACCACTCTTTTCTTATAGCATTGTGGGTATTTATTTAGTGGCAATTAATTGTTTAAGTATTTTTCTTCTCCTCTAGACCATCAAGTCCTTAAGGAAAGATCTTTTTAGTCTGCACAGCTACAGAATAATTTCTTTCACACCACACCTGTTCCATAAATACTCCCCCAAAATATCAAAAATTACTATCATCATTACCATCAACTCCACTGAAATAGTCCTAAAAGAGGGAACATTAGAACTGGCATGTCTCCCTAGAAAGTGATAGAGGCATGAAGAATTTAGAGGAAATCCTCAGAAGTCAGAGGGAATCAATCACTGCAGTGGCTGTGATTTAATGCTGGATCATCACTTGGAGTTTCATACCTGACTGTTTCACCTGCACTTGGTGTTTCTGGGGAAAACAAAAATCCCAAGAACTGTTCAAGCTCTTGGTGTGTTTCTGAGTAACACATCCCTGTACTCAGTCACAGCTCACAGGGTGGGGAGGCTCGGCTAGTCCTGATACGATGTTTATCAATCAATGTAACCACCTCCTTCTTTGTTGAGACCTGCAGAGGACACATGGAAACACAGAAGAGATTCAATGCACTTTTTTTCCTACTCAAGATGTATATTTTTTTAATACTTAACAAAATGAAGATATTGTTGGGAAATGGCTCCTTATGCACACATTTCATAGACTCCTAGAGTTATCGAGAACCCAATAGGTCAACTAGACCAGTGATTTTCAAGAAAAAAAAACCCTCGTGAGTGTTTGATTTATCCTCAGCTTCAGAGATGGTACTGACTGGACCCATTTGGGGAAATTAAAAATAAATTAATAAATAAATAATGTCTCTTTTTATATCTGTCAGATTAGCCAAAGTTCAACATTGCCAATCAAAACAAAAGTGGCACTCAATGTGAATATAACATCCAGTTCTTACAAGAGGGAGAGAAAATTGTCTGGGCTTGTACTGGTGGCAAAGGGGAGATGAGCACGGCCTTCCCCAGGGGACAATGTGCTCATGTGTGTCCAAGTTAAAAACATGCAAACACTTTGAATTTGTGACTCCCCTTCATACTTTATCCCGAAAACACATGTAAGATTGTGTATGGGAGTAATTAGTCCATTAATTGGTTGAGTAAGTATCTTGTTACATAAATAAACCCTCTACGCAAAACTAAGCAACTGCTAAAGAATTAGGATGATTTACGTAAACTGAACTTTCTCCAACATATACAAGAAATACTAGTTTCAAACCTCTGTCTCTCTGTTACATAGATATAGATACAGATATTTACACTCGTGTGTCACTTAACGATGGGGATACCTTCTGAGAAATGCATCATTCAGCAATTTCCTTGTTGTATGAAGATCATAGAGTGTACTGAAGGGGAACAAAATTTGCCACCCCAAAATGTATCTTTTTAACATGAGGATTATTTTAGGTTGATTATTTTTAAGAAACAAGAGACTTAGAAAGTTTTTTCTTGTTACCTCCCCCTTAACTGCCTAAAAGAATTCAGGTTAAAAAACCTGTCTCAGGAAGTGTGCTAACATGAACGAGGTGGTGGACAGGGAGGAATATAGAAAAGCCTGTGTGTTGGGCTCCCCTCTGTGTTCTTCTGTTTCTATGTGGACACACACTTGTTCACCAAATGTTTGCTCCATTTCACCTACCTGTGAATTGTCCTCCTTCCCTTTGAGGTCCCTGACTCTCTGCACCCCAACGTCTTCTTTTGTCTTTAGCTGAGGATGATATTTAAGGTGGTGGCTTCAGCCATTTTGGCGAGTTACTCAGTTTTCCTGGGTTTCTCACATGTACATGTTACTAAACTTTTGTTTGTTTTTCTCCCGTTGTTCTGTCTGATGTCAATTTGATTATTAGAGCAGCCAGAAGAACCTAGAAAGGTAGAGGAAAATTTTTTCCTCTCCCACCGTACTTACACAAACCTAGATGGTATAGCCTATTACACACCTAGGCTACATGGTAGTAATCTCTTGGGACCGCCATCATATATGTGGTCCATCATTGACTGAAACGTCATTATGTGGCTCACGACTGTGTGTGTGTGTGCGTATATATGTATATATATCACCCAAATCATTGTATATTCACATATATAAGGTATAACATATATGTAAATCATCTCGTATAATGCCTTGGGTGTCATATCAATTAAATATGTGGTGCATTTTTACACACAGCTATATTATACACTGTTGTATACAATGTATACATTTAGAAAGTGATCTGGAGGAAGAGAGTAACCTCCACACCTCTGTCCACACTGGCCTGCTCTAGTAATCAACTTGTAAAATTGGTGGTAGTGTGGAGGGATTATCTGTAACTTTCTACATTATTTTACATATTCTTCTTATTTTGTGGGTGTGTATGTATGTATGTGTAACAAGATTGCCAAATAGATAATTTATATACAAAAATCAAATACATGTTTCCACCACAGCAATAGTCACAGACTGAAAATAACAACAACAAAAAACTATAAAATGGGGCTGTCCCCATGTCGTAGTGGTTAAGTTCAGTGCATTCTGCTTCAGCAGCCCAGGTCCACGGGTTCAGATCCTGGGCGTGGACCTTCACCTCTCATCATCCACAGTGTGGCAGCGACCCATATATAAAGTAGAGGAAGACTGGCACAGATGTTAGCTCATGGCTAATCTTCCTCAGGAAAAATAAATAAATAAATAAATAATAAAATGTTGACTACAATAGCAAACAGAAATGCCCTACTGCACCCAACAGTGAGTTTTTGAAAAATGTGTAAGATCTTGTTTAGAATATAATACAGCATTATTACAGGTATTAAACACCTAAAAATGGAGACATATTACATTGACATAGAAAATACTTTTGAATAGATCAACCTCAGAAACTGATGTATAAATGGAAAAACTGATGAGAAAATGTGTATACAAAAGTGACAGGTTACTAGAAACTAAGATCTGGTCATTGGTGTGCTCATTTCCACCAGGATGTCATTTCCCTTAGGCCTTCTCAGTGGACAAAGCAAGGAAATACATGTGTCTATGTTCACCAAACTGTGCAGGCATACCTATTTATGTTCATTTCTACATCTATGTGTGTATACGTATGCCTATATAACATATAAAATATAATATCAATATATATTATTGTATATAATAGAATGCTTATAAATATATTAAAATAAGTAATATTAATAGTATTAAAATATAGAATTAAAATAAACATGTTGATACTGATATTTCTGACTAATCCAATACCACAGCATCCATTCTAATTTTTCTTCCATTGCTGTATTTGTAACTTCTGTCTCTGATAATGAGATCCCTGAATCCTATAATCTACTGTTTAGTTACTTATTTGTTCAACTTTAGTATACATGTTAAGCCACCTCAGAACTGCTAACCCATATACTTGTGTGATATTGTGATTTATAATAAGAAATGTGTATTTAGTCTTAGTCCCCATTTGCAGCACAAAGCTTCTAAAACCTTTCCAATTTTCTAAGTGATAAGAGTCTTAGAGATGTCTTTTGTTATGTCAATGAGGTTGACTTTTGGAAAGCTCCTAAAAATGTGGACTGGTTGCCAGGGAACCAACCAGGTGGTATGAAAGTTGGAACTTGCAGTCCAACTCCCTGACCTCCAGGGAGGGGAGAGAGGCTGGAAGTTGAATCACTCGCCAACAGCCAATGATTTGATCAATCATGCATCTGTAATGAAGACTCCATTAAAGCCCAAGAGGACAGGGCTCAGGGAGCTTGGTGTTGGGGTTGGTGAACACATGGAGATTTGGGGAGAGTGGCACCTGGAGAGGGCACGAAAGCTCTGCACCCTTTCCCCATACCTTGCCCTATGCATCTCTTCCATCTGGCTCTTCCTGAGTTATATCCTTTGATATCTCATTGTGTTTTTCATTTACATTTTCCAAATAATTAATGATATTGAGTGTCTTTTCATATGCTTATTTGTCATCTCTATATCCTCTTTGATCAAGCATGTATTCAAATCATTTGCCCATTTTTATTGTTTTTTCTTTGGTTTGTTTTCTTACTGTTGAGCTTTAAGTAATCTTTATATTTTCTAGAATTGTGTCCTTTATCAGATATGTGACTTGCAGATGTTTTCTCTCAGTCTGTGGTTTCTCTTTTCATTCTCTTAGCAGTGTCTTGAAAAGAGCAAAAGTTTTCATTTTGATGAAATCCAATTTATCAACTTTTCCTTTTATCAATCATACTTTTCACGTTGGATTTAAAAACTCAAATGTAAGGTCATACATATTTTCTCCTATATTTCTCATACATGTTTTATAATTTTATGTTTTACATTTAGGTCAATAATACATGTAGAGTTACTTTTTGTGTAAGATGTGAATCTTTTGCCAATACCACTGTCTTGAGTACTGTATCTTTATAGGAAATCTTGAACCTGGGCTGTGTGAGTCCTTCAACTCTGTTCCTCTGTTTCAGAAGTGTCTTGGCTATACTATTTCTTTTATCGAACCAAAATGGTTCCACTTCTTGGTAAGTTTAAATCGGAGACCTCACCAGAAGTAGTTGTCACACAAAGTAAAATTTATTTGCAGCAAGTAGGAGACCACATGCAATCATTTCCAAAGTCGTGGCTCTCCCCAAGCATGGGACAACAGGGGCCTTTTATTTCGGATGGGAAATGAATATTCAAAAGGGAGAGGTGGGTATTTGCTTGTGCAGGCTCAGTTGGAAAACATGCTTCCATATGCATCGCATGTTGTGGTAATAAGGCCGAAGTTCCTCCTGGAGCGGAGATCTTAGCATTAAAATGAAGTAAAGAGCAACTTTAGGTCATGTCTGGGCTCATCTACACAGGCGCTGCTCTTGCAGTGGGGCTCGGTCTGGTTCAGGGTGGTTGGTGATTGTATCTCCTAACATAACAACAACAACAAAACAATTTGGAGAAATAGTTAAATGCTTCTGAAACCTCCCTTGAGTTCCTTGGGGCAATTAGTCAGTGACAGTTCCTTCACCTTTCTGTGTAAATTTTAGAATCAACTTGTCAATATATACAAAAAACCTAACTGGGATCTGTATTTGAATTACATTGAATTTGTAGGTCAAATTGGAAGAAAATGACATCTTAATACTATTAAGTCTTCAGATTGATGAATACAATACATGTTTCCATTTACTTAGTTTTTTTCTTTCTTTCATCAGTGTTTTGGTATCTTGTATTTTCAGTTTTGTTTATTTACAAATACTATTTAAAAATTTCCCTTGAGTCTTCCTCTTTGACCCATGAGTAATTTGGAAGTGTATTGCTGTGATATTGCGATTTATAGAAATATGTATTTGGTCATGCTTTTGATATATATATTTGTTGTTCACCTATGGTTCCTGGCTCACAGCTCCCAAAACTCTTGGAATTTCCTAAGTCATAGGAGCAATGGGAGCATCTTTTGTTATAATATTTGGTCTCTTGTCCTCAGTTCCTGAAATCTCTTCAGCGTCATAAAGGTAAATGGGTGTCTTGTTATTCATAACAAGCCTTTCTGCTACAACTGGGTTTATGTTAATGAAGTGACTTTTAGAAGCACCTAAGGATGGGGGCCAGCTGCCAGGGGAACCAATCACATGATTCCAGGGTTGGAAGTTTCAGTCCTACCCTCTGACCTCCAGGGAGGGGAGAGGGGAACTGGAGGTTGAGTCAATCACCAATGGCCAATGACGCCTCTGTAATGAAGCCTCCATAAAAACCCAAAAGGACGGGGTTCAGAGAGCTTCCAGGGTGGTGAACCAGAACTCTTCCATATGGCACTGTGCTGGGCCCCAAACTCCCCTGGGACTGAAGCTCCTTTGTTTGAGACCTCACCCCGTGTATCTCTTCATCTGGCTGTTGATTCATATCCTTTAATATCCTTTGTAATAAATGGGGTAATCTAGTAAGTAAAATGGTTTCCTGAGTTCTGTGAGCTGCTAACAAATTAATCAAACCCAAGGAGGGGCCCGTGAGAACCTCTGAAGTATGACCAGTTGGTCAGAAGAACAGATAAAAACCTAAACTTGCAATTGGCATCTGAAGTGGAGGGCAGTCCTGTAGGACTGAGCCCTCAATCTGTAGGATCTGATGCTGTCCCCAGGCAGATATGTCAGGATTCACTTGAATTGTAGGACACCCAGCTGGTGTCGGAGAATTGTTTGGTAGTGTGGGGAAAACCCCTTCACACACATCAGCACTGAAATTGGTGGCCAGAACCTTTAATTGCTCATTTTCAAAATAATCAGTATATTCCAGATATCACTTTGTTATTGACTTTATTATTGACTCTGGTATAATTCTGTTGTGGTTTGAGAACATTCTCTATGTGGTTTCTATTCTTTTAGATTTGTGTTAACGTGTGTTTTATGGCCCCAAATGTGATCTGCCCTGGTGAAGCTTCCATGCGCAATTGAGGAGAATTGAACAGTATTCCACTCCTGTTCAATGAAGCCTTCTATAAAAGTCAGTTAGACCAAGCCAGTTCGCAGCACGATTCCAGTCATCTATATCCTTAACTGCTTTTTTAGCCCACTTGTTCCTTCAGTTATAGAGAGAGGAATGTTGAAGTCTCCAGATTTCTCCTTTCAGTTCTATAATTTTGTCTTACATGTTTTAAAGCTCTGAGATTAGGTGCATATACATTTAGGGTTATTGTGTCTTCTTGGAAAATTGACTTGTATCAATATGCAATCTTTATCCTTGATACTAATTTTGTTTTGAAGTCCACTTTGTCTGAGACTTCAACATATCAGTCATAAATACTTTAAATTCACTCTCACAGTTCCAACATCAAAGTCTGGCACTGATGATAGCTGTCTCTTCAGACGGTGTTTCTCTTCCTCTATCTTTCTGTATGCTCGTAATATTTTGTTGAAAGTCATAGATGTTGTGTAGAACAATAGACAATGAAATAAACATTTTTGGTACTTGGACATGAGCACATGTTTCCCTCTGCTGGGCTTCTGGTGGGGGATTTATGGTCACCTCTTCAAGAGCTGGGTCTTACTTGTGGCTTTGGGTCTCCTCTCTGCCTGTCCTCTAGCGAGATGTCTCTGGCAGTGTTCCCGGCTCCATTCCACTGTTGATTTTCTCAGTGCGTGCTGCTAAGGTGCTGGAGCTGGTTGGGGCACACGTTCTCTGGTTCTCAGGGAGCCTCCTGTGGGCAGGCACTGAGAAGCTGAGTCTCTGGCGTGACCCTCATGGATGCTCCTAAGCCTCACCCGGATGTAACGCTTGGCCTCTCATGGGTCCCGGCCCTCCTCAGCGTAGAGCTGTTTTCTCTGTTCTTTTCCCTCAAGGGAAGGAATTTCTAAAGTGTTTGCAGGCCCTGTCTTATTGTCTTTCCCATGTGGTCCTTAAAGGAGATAGGAGCCATGGGTCTTTATGAAGATTATGGCTGCTGTTCCCTCCATCAGAGTGCACCCCATGGGAAGCTTCTCAAGACTCCCCTGATAACCCCATCTTTTGAGGTCCCTGAAGTAAAAGCATGCAAGTGGAGGTGGGGGACAGAACCCTATGCCTGAAATCCTCAGGGCCTCAACCACTCATGCTAGTCCACACGCCACCTTGAGTGGTTCATTAAGAATATCTAGCTCAATCTTCCTCCTATCTTATATGGCATCTGGCAGCATCTGCTCCAGGTAAGCAAACACTCAAGTACCAGTCCTGCTTCTCCCTGCAGACACCTGTCTGTCTCCACTTCTCCCCTTAGTCACTTGCCCTATGACCTCAGTAGTCTCCTGGGTTCAAGAAAAGTCCTTAGTTTGCAGATTATTCAAGTTTGTTCTTGTAGTAAGACAAGGAATTATGAGTGAGACTAGGGGCTTGATTTGGGGTCATTCAACCCCAAAATGGCCCCACGGGGAACCAGACCCATGACTTCTGCCTCACAGCTCAGAGCTCCTTTACCTCAAAAAGAAAACATTTTGAAAATATACATTTGTATTATAGCAGTTGCTTTATCCCCAAGAATGCCAGAAGCTCCTTTAACTTTTACTAAAGTCCCCCTGTGGAAGAGACGGTCTGAAACCTTTAGTTCTACCAACCTCGAGGCTCGAGCTGGAACTCTCCGTGGGAGCCACACCACAGCTTTAGTTTGACTCACTATTTCCAACACGCACATTCATTTTTCCAGAATTTATAACCCAATAGCACATTTCTTCATTGTGGTTATAACTAGGGACAAATTAGTTTCTAACTCAATTAGTAGTCCATGAAGAGAATAGCTTATGGACGGTTTTCAAATTTAGAAATGGGAAACAAAATTTCCATGACGATTTGGAGTCAAATTAAGATAATTTGCTGTGTTAATGAAATTTCAAAAGTTCTCATCCTTCTTGAGGGATAAAGTACTCATTTAGTTTACTGTTACTGTAAATATTCCGGTGAGGTAAGATGCGAGGACTTGAAGCCAGATGGAAGAGTCCAGAGCCCTTCTCCCCTCTACTCCTGCACCCCCATTCTGTGCCTTCAGAGGATGACTCTCATTTCTACTCTGAAAAGCAATTATTAGCAGTGCACACTGCCTGGACCACAACACTTTCTGCTGTGGCATCTATTTCTATGAGTTTTTCAGTGAAGTTACACGGGGAAGGTAATGAACTCCATGTGACTTTAAAAAGCTCAAGGATCTTATGGTAGTAGTCTAGACTGGTGTGGTAGATTTTTAACAGGCATCATCTTCTTGTTAAGAATATATTAACTGATTTTTGTGTCTTCATATATCCCAATGCCAGTGTGGCATGACTGTTGTCTCAGTACCCAAAATACGTTTGATGTGCGTCTCAGCTAAAATCAACAACAAAAACAACAGCAAATTTGTGTTTGGATGCTTTCTAAAAGCAGTCTTTCTTAATGCTAAGCCAGTATATCTTTGCTTTAGAATTTCTTAAAAATACAGATAAACAAAAATAAAAATGATACACTCTAACACTAAGATATAAGTTATAATTTTAACAATTTAGTTTGAATCTTTATTGGGCATAATTATCATATTTTATGATGTGGTATTTTTTTATATTGGCATTCCTAATAAACTAGAAGAGGTTTACTTATGTAAAAGTTCTCTATGTGTGTGGAACCATTTATTGGAAATGTTTTAAGGTATTACCTGGTATTTGAGGGGCATGGTGATAGTGAATGGAGATTAAAAGAAGGATGAAAAGGAGGGAAGGAAGAAGAAGAGAAAAAGACAAAACCAAGCAAAGGAGAAAGGGACCAGAAGAAAAGAGGGAAGAGAAGGAACCTTGCAGGTCCTCTATCTTAGAGAGCCACCATGTAGGAGGAGGGAAACGCACACTCCCCAGTATTGATAAAATACCTCTCTTGCTAAAAAGAGCAGTCTGTGCGAAGGGCCTGGGGCAGCTAACCTGTCCAGAGAGGCCATGGGAGGTTTCAGACTGAAAGCAGTAGCTGAGGTGGATCTTGAAGAATGCAGTCAGCTCTTGCTCGCTGGAAAAAGTAATAATAGGAGATTGAGGAAAAGGGAGGTACTTTTAAATAACTGTTCCGTGCTTTTGTTCGATCTTCTCTTATTTCTATAAAATTAATTTTATTTGAATTAAAAGTTATTAACACTTTAGGACTCTTTACATGCAAAATTCTTCAAAATGTATTTCTCAATTCACGGTCCCACTACTAATTTGTTTAGCACAATGAATCTAGCATGTGTGTGCAGAGGTGTCTTTATGTTTGGAGGGAAAAATGAAATTCAAAATAGCATATTTGATGTTATAATATAATCTATGATGAGAGAATGTAGAGATATCAATTTTAATATGACTTTTAAAAAGTAAAGCTTAACGAAAACATCTTAGAGTAGAAATATTAAAACAATATACAGTGACTCTATACTTTTCTCTTACTACACAGTGGGAGGTCTGTATCAGAATTTAAGCAAGTAGAGAATTAAACTGTTTTTTATTTTGTATTTTTTTTTACTTATCAAAAAGACATATAAGCAAAAATGCAAAGGTTTCCTAAAGTGTACAAACTTCACCACAACTAGTGCTGTTTTGATTTTTACTGAAGTATAAAACAATAATTCATAATGATTATTTAAGTATTAGCAATAATTTGCTGTTTACATAAATAAATTCTACTTCCTTTTGTGAAATTAAGCAATCTATAGCCTTTGCCAGGCTGTTTCTTAGAGTTTTAAAATATTTCTCACTCAGTTTTATACTTGTTCTCGGTTTGCCTTATTTTTTTTTTTTTGGTGAGGAGGATTGGCCCTGAGCTAACATCTGTTGCCAATCTTCCTCTTTTTGCTTGAGGAAGATTGTCGCTAAGCTAACATCTGTGCCCATCTTCCTCTGTTTTGTACGTGGGACTCTGCCACAGCATGGCTTGACGAGCAGTGTATAGGTTCACACCTGGGATCCAAATCTGCAAATCCCAGGCCTCCGAAGTGAAGGACACAAACTTAACCACTAAGCCACGGTGCTGGCCCCTCAGTCTGCCCTTTTTAATCAGAATATCCTTTATACCATAGTGTTTTCCTATATATTTCAATTTAATACTCCTTATATTCCAGAAGATTTTATACATACGTTTAGTCAAACTTATTTCAAAAGTATGTGTGATTTTTTTATTGCATCAATGTTGAAAAGATATTTCACTGCATATATATTTTCTGGTGGATTTTAATGTAAATATCATTTATTGTTCTCTTTTCTTGACACTGATGTTTCCCAAATTATCTGGGAGGCACGACCATGGCTTTTTTGGTGTTAATTTCCATATGTGATGTAGACTGATTTTTTTTAATAATATGCAGTGTTAAATTGCCATGGAAGTTTCTCTTTCTGTATTTTTCTTGTTCCTGAGAGCATACAGTTGGCAGCAGCCCAACAGCCCTGCGGAGATCCTGACAGACGTGCTTCTCCTCTGCTTGGCCCAGGGCCCTGACCACCCCTCTTCTATCCTCCATTGATATTCATGCAAAATATCAGTGCTGAAAAAGAATTTATGATGTGATTCGAGGAGAGAAATTTCTCTTCACTCATATGTCCTAAAATATCTTTGCCCCAAATCTCAAAAATTCCATCACTTGAAAAGTCCTGATTTTCCTAGAATGCAAGAATTCCTGAAGAATGTCTTACAGATTGCAAGTCTCTTTCATGCTCATTAACTCATTTTATTGTAACAAAAACCCATTTAAGTTGGCAGGGGGCTATTCATTACTCCATTTTATAGTCAGTAAAACTGATTTGCAGGTAGTTTGACCAAAGTCTCAAAAATAATAAACATTAAAGCCAGGTTTGGGGCACAGATGTTTCCAGACTCTAGAGAATTTCCTTCTCTGGTACAATTCAGATTAAAGATGGTAAATTTTGGTTTCTACTTTTAAAACACAGAAAATGTATGGCAAATTTTTGTTTCCTTAGCTACAAAAGAACACAATTATTCATTTTCCTCACATGCCTGTTAGTCTATTTGGAATTTGTGGATCAGATGTCTTCAGTCATATGATACAAATTTGGTACTAGGACTTGGGTAGGTGAAATACTTGGAACATTTGCTCCAAATTCCCCAACACTTATGAAATCCATGTATCAATTGTCTCATCAGATGCTTATGCTGTGCATTCTATCCTTTCGGCTCTGCAACACGAGCCGGCCAGCACGCACCTTTTCACAGGTGCAGAGTGGCCCTGAGCAGCATGAACTGTCATGCTCTGCTCTTGAAGACCCCCGGCAGAGCCCTCCCTGCGGCCTCTCTGCCTCTGCCCTTCTGCCTCAGTCTCCGCCCTCTTGTCCTTCACCACAGCGATACACTCTTGCACTTCCTCTATTCTGTCTCTTTGCCACTCTCTCCAGCTTGTTCCTAGGTGGATTTATTCTCCAGGTTCTGTTCTTTCTTGGATCTCTCTCTCTCCAGATGCGCTTATTCCCTCTGTTGGTTGGAACTTCAGTACAACTTCAACCACTTTCCAGAGCTCAAGAACCATAACTCCTGCCGCCTGTGGACGTGTCTATCCAGATCTCCATCCCAAACTGGACTCACCGTCTTTGCCAACCTGCTTGTCTTCCCAGGGGCCCTGTTTCAGACACTGGCCTGAAGGCTAACCTCCTCTCTCTCCCACCTCCGAGAAGCATCCAAATCTAAATATTTCCAGACAAGGTGATCTTTATCAAACTGAGTTGGGATAGAAGAGGGCACCCCAGGAGGAGGAACCTGCAGGTGCCAGCTGCCATTCTCTGTGAGGGGCAGGTGAGGTTCATCAGAGCTCAAAGGTAAGTGAGTGGCCAGAGATTGCAACAGACGATTGCAACCTGATTGCAACAGAGATTGCAACCTGACAAGAAAGACAGGTGGGAGGAAGTGTTCTCTCTCAAAAGGGCCCTAAGGACAGGGACATTTTCAGTGATGGGTTAGGGACAAAAAGGTCAGATTGCACTGGGCTAAGGCATGAATGAAACATAAGAAGATAGAAACAATATCAAAAAATTAATTTAGTAATTTTGGCTATGAAAGAACGAGAGAGAGAGAGAGAGAGAGCGAGAACCAGAGTACTTCTATGGCATACAGCATAGAAGAGGAGATTAGAAATCTTTAATTATATTTAGCAGAAATTACAAAAGTGAGAATCTTCGGTTTTTAATCTTTGTTTTATGCTTTCATAACATGTTCTGAAATCTTTTCTATTTCATCAATTGCCCTTCTACAATAAGTGTAATAGCAGTTCTGTATTTCTTTGAATGAATGAACCAAACATTTAATTGATTTCCTATATTAGTTCAGTTATTTCTTGTTCTTCCCATTACCTGAATAATGCCGTCAGAGGGACATTCATAAATTACATCTTTAGGACATACAACTAGAAACAAAATTATTGAATAAAAGAGGAAACAATTTTGGAGAGAGTTTGATATTGTAAGTTGCCCTCTTGAGAATTTACAACAAGATACTCTCTCAATAATATCCCTGCATCTTTCCTAATTTTGAAATTATTATTTAAACATGTATCCACACACTTGATTAAAGAAATAGTTTTGCTTTAAATTGAATTTATCTAGTTATGAACGTTATTAAACATCTTTCATGTTTTTCTCCATTTAAAATTCTCTGAATTTTTTTCATACCCTTTGCTTGTTTGTCCACAGAGATTTTCCTTTTGGTTGTTGGTATACAAAATTCCTTAAGGTTACCAAGCCACTGTGAGTAATCTTGTTTTTTGTGATTATCAGAAAACCTGAAATATAAGTGGCTCGACCAAGACAGAAATTTAATTCTCTGTGAAGTGAAAGAATTCTGTGGGAAGGCAGTCAAATGTTCATATGATGGCCCCAGGGGCCCAAGTCCCAACCTATCTTCCTGCACCACTAATCTCTACACGTGGCTTCCATGTTCAGGAGTCCCTCATGGGCCAGCTTAGCTGCTGGGGCTCTAACCATCACATCCATCTTCTAGGACATCAGTAGAAGGAAAGAAGCAGCAACAGAAGCAGAGTAAGCCTGCTCCTTCTCTTTTAAGTATCTTTCCTGGGAGTCTTCCCAGCATGCCTGCTTACTGGACAGAGCTTGATCCCTGGACTGTCATAGCTGCCAACGTGCCCAGGAAATGGAGACTTTCCCCAGATGGCTGTGTGTTCAGACAGAAGTTGGAGTACTATATCACTCCAGGTGTCTCATGCACATGTGGTGGGATTTTTTTCTCCTATATTTGTAGGATTTGCTATCTTTGTATTATATTTAATTATGCAGAAGTGTCACTTGGAAATGTATTCACGTAGTTAACCTCTTATGTTTTCTGATCTAGAGCAACATTTAGATATTTCCTCTTCATGTCAAGGTTAGATTGACGTGCATTTTTCTTTTGCTGTCTTATAGGTGTCTTTTCCCTTCCAATCTGAATCTTGGATCCACTTAGAGTTTACTTTGGTACATGCTGTAGTTAAATAAATAAAAACATACATTTGCAAAGATTAACTGTTCTCCCCAGTGCCATTGGTGATATAATCCGTCTGCTCATGTGAGCACGTCTCGTCTCCTGCTCACCAACACCCTGAGCCAGACCACCACCTGTCTCCCCTGGACTCCTGGACCCTCCTCCTGAACATTCTCCCTGCTTCTGCTCCTGCCTCTCCCCACAGCCACACCAGAACAATCCTCTGCAAGGAAATCAGGTACACGTCTTTATTAGAGCCACGCTGTCTGCTCTTCACAGGGAGGGAACCCTCCTTCAAGTTAACAAGACCCTGCACAGTGAGGACACTTGCTACGCTCCTCTCTTGTGGCCATGCTGGCTCCCTAGTCCCTGTCCTGGTCCTGGTTCCTGGTCCTGTGTTTGGTACTGGTCCTGATCCCTGGTCCTGGTCCCTGATCCTGGGACTAGTACTGGTCCCTGGTCCCTGGTCCTTGGTCCTGGTCCTGGTTCTGGTCGCTGGTCTTGGTCCCTGATCCTGGTCCTGGTCCTGATCCTGGTCATGAGACCAGATCCCCTTGCTGCCAGAACATGCTTCCCGCCCATTCTCAGACATAACTAAGAACCTGACATAACTGAGAAGACTTGACTTTTTAATGGGATTTAGCAAATCTTTTAGTTTTTTTGTATAGGCCCTATATGTTTCTTAAGAAATTTATACTTAGCTATTTCACACTCCTCTGCTGATCATGAATCATTTGATTGATGAAAAGTACCATTTTATTGCCTCACTGTCTAATGGATTTTGACTACTACAGAAGGAAGTTCTTTATGTTTGTATTTTATTTTTACCTGACCACATTACTGAGCTCAATTATTGGAGTCATTTTCTAATTTCTCTCCAGAGTTTTCCAGGAGGACCACTATATCATCTGGAAATAATGTCTGTCTGTCCTCCTTTTGGAATTCAATCCATTTAGTTATTGGTTTTGTGTTTTATTTCATTCCCTAGGATTTTCAGAATGATATTCAAAAGTGGTGGTAATGGAAGTCCCCCTCTGCTGTCTCAGGTTGGAAGGTGACGACATCAAGTGTGGCATAGTTCTGCGATATGATTGCTTTAGATGGATAAGAAATTGAGTTTCAGGGTAGCACCCGAGTCCTAACTTCCAGGTTATTGTCTAGAACGGCTACTGACTCAAATGCCTTCTTGGTCATTTTGTTTTCTTGACATACGTTGAATCCCAGAAACAATGACCTTGCACTACTTTTAGGTGGAACCAGAGGTTTTGAGCACTAACACTCTTTCACGGCATCTTGGACTGTCTCTCCTTAAGGTTTGGATCCTGAGCACAATGTCCAGAGTGCATCAGCCCCACCAGAGCTGTGGTCATTCCTTGATTGACCATTCTAGAAACTGCCTAAGTGTTGATAAAAAGATCTTTGTTCACTCAAGCTAGTCTCCAGGACAGTCGCTTTTTGCAAAATGTACCTCATGGGAAGTTGAAATGTGTTTCCTGAAAAAAGAATACAATAATAAAACAAATCCCGGAAATGCTAGGTGATACAGAGTTACAATGTTCTTTTTTAAATTGTAGACATCCTAGACCTTCAATTGCTGATGCTCATTGTGAGTCATCGAGAAGGAAACGGTGTCAGCACCTTCCCAACCGTGAGACCAGGCACGCCTCACAATGCTTGAGTTCTGACACATCCACCACCACCATCCGATGCTGAGAAACTGACTGGGCAGCTTCCCTGAAACAGAGGAAGGAAGGGGGATGAAAACTCACATTTATGAACCCGCAGTTTCCAGAGCAGACCCTGGAGGATTTCACATACTCTGTCTCATTTCATCAGCAAATGGTCCTAAAGCTCAGCAGGATGATCTCACTTGCTGACGTGCAGAAAGAGAAGCGAGAGGGGCTGCCATCACAAAGTTCAGACAGGAGGCTCGCCTGCAGCCTGGGTCCTCCCTCCAGGCTCCCCTACATGTGAACTCACCCCACAGCAAGTGCTAATTTTGTAAATTAGCTTTCTCCCAGGTAGGTTAAGAGTTCCACAAGGGACAGGAATTTGAAGGTATTTTTTATCCCGAGCAGCAAATGTTGCCTAAACCAGTGCAAGCACCAGGCCTCCTTTTTCACATAACCAAACACATCTCTCAGTTCATCCCTGGCTTGCCTGCATCACCTTACGTTGAGCTCTGCCGTCGTCTGATTTTATTTCCTCAATGATGCTACACAAATGCTTTGTTGCCCGCTTCCCACTTTGCCCTTTTTGTAGGAAAATGAGATCAGAGGAATCTCGCTGTGGTTATGATACTGTGGTTATGATAGTCACACTTCTCTGCTGATCACGAAACATTTGATTGATAAGAAGCATCCTTTTACTTTCTCGTTGTCTAACGGATTTTGACTACTACAGAAGGAAGTGCTCACCGGGTTCCATTAGTGACTGCAGGTCCTAGAGGTCACGAGTCTTGAGTGAATGTGGTCATCTCGTAACGTCAGAGCTGCCAGATCAAGGAAGCATCCAATCTGTGTGCATCCTGGGAGAGACATGCCCACACTATTTACCGTATGTTTCTCTGCACAGGAAGGCCCCCACTCCTTTAGGATGCTAAGTTTCACAGCAAGACACTCTCTGTGCCTGTGATCCTCTCCCTGGGTGTTCCATTTACTTAGTGCTTCTTGACCAGTAACCCAAAACTTAATGCTTTGAGAATAATTAGTTACCATATCTCACAGTTGTGTGGGTGGACTGGGCTCAGCTGGGCAGTTCTCTCTTGGGGTCCAGCTATGGTCAGATATTGGCTGGTGACACCGTCATGGAAGGCTGAAACAGGTGAGACTCCCAAATTGCTCGTCATGTGTTTGGTGGTTGGTGCTGGCTGTCTCATCAGCTGGGGGAACGAACTGTCCCGGTTTGCCTGAACTGTCCCAGTTTTACCACTGAAAATCCCACATCCCAAGACACCACCCCTCCCATGAGAAAAGTCCTATTTTAGTGATTAGTGCGGAAGATTGGAGGGCAAGTACAAAACCCATTTTCAGCCCACAAAACAGGGTCCGAGAGCAACACTTATTTTAGAGCCAAATAAATGGTATAAATTGTCACCTTTCATAGTAGTTACTGCTTCTGTTTTTCCCTCTGACTACTGATATTGGTGACCAGGATTTGCAGGATCCAACAACGGGCCATCCCTTACATCAGTTCTATGATGTGAATTAAGTGTGTCATACTCAACAGTCTGTCTTTGATTTTGCCCGTGGATTAGCTGCTGTGTTTTGCATCGAGATGGTGCAAGTTTAGTTTCTACCGTGTAAATGTTGTGAGTGTGCTTTCTAAGGTTCAAGTAATTAAAATGAGAATAATCACAATACCAATGCCAGCACGACCCAGACATCACCAAAAGAGCATGAAAATGACTGTGTTAGTTCAGTACCAGATGGAATGACACACAGCTGGGTCAGGGAGGTAAATAACCAAAACAGAGCATATTGCACAATGAGTAGTAATGAATTTGGATGTGAGCGTACATATGAAGACTGAACCTTACGAGTCCAGGAGAAGACAGTCAGATCTTTCTAAATCAATCAAAAGGTTATTTTTGTCTTCACTAAAAACACTGATGCTTTGTCAAAAATAGCAGCTGTTGAAATAGTGTGGGTGCACCATGTGAGCAAACATGCATTGTCATGTCATTCCCTAGATTTCTCTGCAAAACTGAGTAAAGCTACATTTCCTGACTCTGTTTGCAACTAAAACGTCTCATGAGCCTACACAAGGGAAGTTGTGATAAGAAATGTGTTGGTGCCTTGCAAGTAGAGCTGATTCTGTCAGCTCTTACCAGCGTGCTTTCCACCCAATGTCAAGTGATACCTGGAATCGCGGCAGTGAAAAGGGCCACCCCGGGTTCATAGGTACTTTGATGTTAAAAATGGAGTTTCAGATCATCGTCTTCATTTCTATGAAAATTTTAATGAAACTGCAGAAAACATAAAATAAAAGATTTTGATTTCTTGTCCAAATACAAACTAGACTTTGCTCATATCTCTACACATTTGGCAGACAATGCAGTGTGAATTTGGCAAATTGCATTTATTCTGTCAACTTCCTACCAAAGAAAATGGAAAGGTCTTACCTGCTAGATACTAATGTGCACACCTTGAACACAATGCTAAAACAGGAGTGTGATTTGACATCTTAGAGGCACAAACTTACAGGGAGGTGGTGATAGAGTATTTTACCCAGAGGGAGCAGAAACTGAATTATTCTGTTGTTTTGGCTATATGCCTGGCACTATGCTCAGAATTTTGTGTATTTTATCCCATTTAATCTTAATATTAATCTCTTAATGCAGATGAGAAATCTGAGTAGTAGCTGGATGAACTAGACTGAAGTTATACAGCTATCGAGGGGCAAGTCTGTACCTGGAACCGTCTGAGTCCAAAGTTATATGACTCCCAGGAGTTACGATATCTGAAAGGCCAAACACATTTTCTATTCTTTCCTCTAGTCATAATTCCTGGGTGCCAAACTCACCACAAACCACAGTAAAAGACAAGTGCCAAACTCAGAGAAATCTGAGCATCACACCCAGAAGACAAGTGGTGGCTAACCTTGGTCTGTTAAAAGCTCTTACAAAATTGTATGAGAAAGACGAACACATCAAAAGAAAAACTAGGGGGAATGCCTAAGTTAGCCACTTACAAATGATGACGTGTAAATAGACAAGGAAGTAGATGTGCTCAGCAACAGCCTTGAGCATTCTGCTCAACCTTTCTGAATCTGGTTTCCTCATCCAAAAAGGGACACCTTAGTACTGACTGTAAAAGCCAGTGTGAGAAGTAAATGTACTAAAAGGAATGACATATGGCCAATACTTAGCAATGTGTCTGGTGTTTGGTGCCTTCAACAGGGTAAGACCCTCGTAAGGGGAGTATATTGTATTGGCAAACACTTATATATTGATCAGATCTGTGGTCTTGTTTCTCTTTCTAGAATACCCATTTCCCTTCTCATCCAGCACTTCACTGGGTGTGAAGATGACTGGTGTTGACTTGCATACAGGGCTGGAGTTTGGGATGTGTCCTACACTATCTCAAAGGAGGACAACGGGTAACTCCAGACACTGCTGAGCCAGTGGCCACATAAGAGGATCAGAGAGGGAGAGAAGAGGAAGTGGATCTTGCAACTTAAGTTACTACCACAACTTTAAATCCAGCTGTCAAGGCTGATGTCAACATAAGGAATCTCAAACTAGACATGAAGGCCAACACTATAATCAAGCATAAAGCATCACAATAAGTTCATCTTGAGTCAGCCATGGAAATTCAGTAGGAAGATAAGCAGAGTTAGCACTGGTTAGTGTGGATTGAATCCCAGTTCCGCTGGGTACTTGCTATGTGATCTTGAACAGTGTAGCTACCCTTCTAAGCCTTACTTTGCTCATCCATAAATGAGTTAATCTCTACCTCACCAGGTGATTTTACGCTGTAAATAAGATAAGGTCTCCAGAGTGATCTGGAGTTGCATGGAGAAGTAACAAGATCAGGGGTAGGGACACTTGAGCTTGAAAACTAACTCTGCCTCTACTGGCAAGTCACAAATCTCCCCATCTGAAGTGTAATTCTATGTAAACTGAGGAGCTTGCTTGTGGTCCCTCATCCTCACGCTGTCTTTATGGCCCAAGAGTCCCAGTGTATTCTGAGTGTTAGAGTGAGCACAGGCAGGTTCTTAAACTCACTCCCTCTGAAGGCATAACCTGTAACCCCCTTCTGTGCCGAACTGTACATTACAGCTCCACAGATGGACCAAGTACTGTCATGGAAACTATGACAACAGCTTGAAGATGCCAAGAGAAATATAGCAAGCAATATACAAGCCAGATGTGCGCTGTCTAGACAATTTAAGATCATGACCAAATCCAGTTCCACAAATCAAATCATCTGCTGTGCTCCATCCCACGTTTCCAGCGGCATAGAGAATCACTTAGAAGGAGACATCGTGTCTACGTTTTCCTGCCCCCAGATCCCATTCCATTCAGGAAACTGGAAGTTCTGACATTGCCTCAGACACAACTGCTAAAAGAAAATTTAACCTCAACATTGCACACTGTCATAAAAGGAATGACTTCTTAGAAGAGGGTCGAGGAAAAAATTTGCCCCTCTGTGGCTCTTCAGGAACAATGGAAGCAGAAGTTATGTGGAGGAAGTCAGTGTGTCCTAAACATGGACTTTGGAACATTCTTTAGTGCTGAATCAAATAATGTAATAGCTTTGGGTGTCTCTGACATTTCTTTTGGCCTGCAGGCTTATTCATCCTGTGCCAAGCCATCAAGGAGATGTCTGGGAAATATCCGGAAAACGTGAAGTCTAGGATTCCATGGAAGAATCTAGGTTTGTTGAGGATTAAGAGAGACAGTTGATCTGGAGCAGACTATATTCTAGTCTTGAAAACTCGTGGTTGTGTAAACTTCAAACAAGTCAATTCTTTTCAATGGTCCAACGGAGATAATATATATGTATACACACACACACACACACACACACACACACACACACACACACACACACACACATATATATAGTGTAGATATCAAAAGAGCTACATTTTATCAGATGTGTATATATATATATATATATATACATATTTCAGTTAAAGTTAAGACTCCTAACACCCTTGCCTGCTAGTAATGAGTATCTACATCTCCCAGAAAAGGGAAAAAAGGATAGGCGCAGAGGCCATACAGGCACATCATAACACGAAGTTACCAAATGACAATGATATGCATGTGAGCTTTGTGTAGTTTCCTGGTTTGCCCACCGCAATGAGCAAATGTTTTCTTCATCTCAGGATGAGCTAAAATAGAAGACAGACAGACAAAGTACAGCTTTCCTTATTGACTCTTAACTTGGGTATTTTTCTAGGCTAAAATATTCAATATGGATTAGGTTTGGCCTCAAGAAACAGAAAACTCAAATAAGTAGTTTCAAAAATAAAATGGTTAACTTCTCTCTCATAAAAGAAGTCTGGGGGTAGAATTCTAGGGCTGGTGGGCTGCCTCCACGATTTCATCTGTAAGCTGGCACGTTCTATCCTCCAAATGTGGCTTTCTTCTAGTTTGGCTCGTAATCCAAGATGGCTGCTGGAGCCCCAGCCATTCTACTGACATTCCAGACAGGAGGAAGGAGTGAGGGCAGAAGGACACATGTCCCAACGGGGTCAGGACCTTTATAAAAAGTACCTGAGAGCCCCATCTAATGACTTATGCTTACATCACATCAGTAACACTCAGCTGGAAGGAAGCAAGGAAAGGTTGCTTTCTATTTGGAACATTGCCGCCTGAATAAACAGAGGATTATGTTCATGGAGAAGAAGAGGAAAAATGGAAATTAGGTAGCAGCCGACAGTCTCAACTATGGTTAAAAGCACCAATTCCAAACTTGGCCCATTTGGAATAATAGAATGTATTTAGCAAGTTCAAGAAGCATTCCCATATGCGTGCCAAGATGCCCTTCTTGACCGTTGTGTCACATTATGGTAATTGATATGCAATATGTATGGCAGATTGTGGTATGCAGAGGAAAGAAAACTGGATTAGGTCACCTAAAGGGTGAACTACTCTGTACTGAGTGGCTGTGTTACCCAAGAGTCGATCACTTCCCTGGCTGGGCCCATCTCCATTATCTGTGAAAGGCAGCAACTTGCCTAGCCCATGGAAGCCAGCTGTGCAAGAATCACAGTCAATCCCAGCATTCTTTGCTGTGAGCTTACACTCAGAATCATTCTCGACACAGGATTCCAGGCATCCCGGTGAATAAATGCTGGCACCATGGTTTACATCTGTGGTCCACATACTGTGTGCCAAGCAGTATTTTTAATGCTTTACCCAGATTGACTTATTTAATTTTTTAATAGAAATCTTATGGGGTAGGCAATTACTACCTCCACTTTAAAGATAGGGGATTGAGGAGGGAAGGGTTAATTATCCCACTGAAACTGCACAGAGAGCAAGCCCCAGAATTGGAGATCCACCTAATTGGAATTCCTGGTCCAGAGGCTGGCTGGATACACTGAGAAATAGTCTCTACTCCTGGTTCTTGGACTGCATGACCCTCTGTGGCTGTTATGGGGTGTAAGACCCTCTCATTGGTACAAATGTCTTCTCATGCCTGCTCTAGGGTGTAAGCTGGTCCTCGGGGCATCTCCTGATCTCTACAGTGTACACAGGGGCTCTAGTGATGCAATCACGCATGATGTAATGCCCTGGGGTCCAGTAGCCCCAAGAGCCCACTCAGGAACAACAAAGCAGCCTCTAACCATGACCACTCTTGCCATGCACGCAGAACATCTAGTTATAAGCTTGGGACCTTTGCACGATGACCTCACCCCCTGAGCCTTGCTTCCCTATTGGTAAACTGGGATTCCTACAATACCTAGTTCCCAAGGGTGCCACAAAGATAACAGGACATTATATGTGAAAAGATTTTATGAACAAGAAGGAGGAGGAGGAACGGAGGCAGCACATTGTAGGGAAATTAGCAGGGACTGTGGGATGAAACAAAGCCAGCTGTGAACCCTGGGTCTGCTCTGAGGAGCCACCTGAGCTGGAGAATACTAACATCTCCTAATCCCCATATACAGCAAATGAGGCAGCACGTCCACCTTTCAGTACTGAGGTAGAAATAGTCTACATGTGCAAAGCATCTAGAATAAGGCTGGGTGTATTCTTCCCTGTATCCTTTACTGTTACCCTTTCCTGAGCTAGTTTTTTAAATCTCATCTTGGAATCGTTCTCTTCACTAAACATCACATATCCTTGGCCAAAGTCATGCCCTCTTCTCTAAAACTTCCAATCTCATGAGGGGTCAATATAATGCTGTGTTTATATCGAGTTGGAACTCAATAAATGCTTGTGCAAGGAATGTATGCAGGCCCCTAGAGTGAGCTTACTGGTTCTTAAAGGCATGATAGATACACGTCCAAAACTAAGACGGCGAGGTAGCTCCTTATGTATCAGAAATCCAATCCAGGCAAACTTGCTGCTTAGACAAAACAAAAGGCAATGCTCTGGCATTTTTGAGCCTGTTAAAGACAATGAAGAAGAAAGTTCACAGAAAAGGCATAATATTTCTGTGTCCAGAAATCTTGTGGATTAGGTTATTTAGATCACATTTCCCACTGGAAACAACGAAAAATGCTGGATCAAACGTAAAGACAGCGTAAAGATGTCAAATTGTCCACAAGATGGTAGGGATTCTAGAGCTAAGTCTGCAGGACGCAGGAATACAAAGAGAACAAGTAGCAATGAAACTACTTTTGACTCAAAGACTTTTGTTTATTCTAAAAAACTTGAAATTAAAATTTGACACCGCACAGAACAGGCTGGCTGATACCAAAGCCCAAGGCTTACCCGACAAGGAAAGTCCACACTTTCAGCTAATTCCACTACTGGCCTCATCCTTTAGTTAAGGAAAATAAACTTTTCCTCATCCTAACTATGAGGGGCCTGGGGCCACAGGTCAACTGCCCCTGGACCTGGGCAGAGCAGTGTGTGTGTACGCCCTCATGTGTACATGTGTATGCATGTACATACACATGCGTGTGTGAATGTGTATGTGTGAGCATGTATTGTGTGTTAGAGAGGGTAATTATTAAGGAACTGTAATCAAAGGGTGGTTCTCACATGATATGTAGCCCAAAATCCCATCACTTGTGTTGGTTGGAAAAAAAAAAAGAGAGAGAAAACATTCTCAATCTGTGGATCTAATTTTAAATGCCCTTGCCCCCCAAAGGCACTGCTCTTGGGCAATTTAGAGAAGCAAATGTGAGTCCTTTCAGGAGGAAGATACCGGATGGAGCATAGAGATGAAAAAGAGAGAGAGAGCAAATACGAAGAGTAGCTGAGAGAACAAGGGTCGAGAAACTTGAACTTGATCGGACATCAGAGGACAAGGGGAAAGGCAGACCAGGCAAAGGCAACAGTGATTGGATGGATAATGGCAATAGGGAGAACTCTCCGGAACTGATTCAGGAATCCCATCAACTCCCAAAGAGGACAAAAAAAAAAGATATTCCCATCAGGATATATCCTCGTGAAAATATACGCAAAATAAGAACAAAGGACAAAGAGAAATCTGAAAAGCAACCCCAGACAAGCCCAACTACCAACAAAGGAGTGGGGGTTAGTCTGAGCCGACTTAGAAAGGACCACGTGGGAGCCGGAGGCTGTGGGGCGATGTCTCCAATGGGCTGATGGAACTCTGCCAAACCAGAGTTCTAACAAAAATGTCTTCCAAGAATGAGGGCAAATAGAGAGTCTTTTAGACAAACAAATATTATTGAGAGAGTTTGCCTAGCAGACTCTCATTACAGAACATTCTAAAGGATGTACTTCAGGCAGAGAAAGCAATCCCAGACGGGAGATCAGAGATACAAGAAAAAATGAAGATCAGACAAAGTGGTCTGCATGTGAAATAATCTAAATGAATTGTGACTGTAGAAGACAATGATAACATTACTAATTTGTGTGAGGTTAGACTTAAATTTACGTGGATGGTAACATGCAGGTGAGTTCAGACTTTCAGATGGTCTATGGCCCCTGCATCGTCCAGACGTGTAAGTATGGAGTTGTTGTGATGCTTGACTTTGTTAGGGTAACTGCATTTTGTAAATTTGATGGTACCTACTTAGAGACTAGAACCAAACTGTGTAACTGCCAAACAAGTGGAAGAAGAAAAAAGTGAAATGATTTAAAGTGTTTAATTGATTAAAAAACACAGTGATACCAAAACCCAACAACAGTCCTTGAAAGAAGTATTAGCAAACTGAACGCAGCAATGTTTAAAATAACAACAATAATAGTGACTAAAATGAGTTCACCAGAGTAACAGACTAGAGAGCAAATTGCCTAATTAGCAGATGAGAAATTAGATAATCATGTGAGCGTCTCTTCATGGAAGCTGAAACAGTATCTGATAAATTTCAATCTCCACTTATGATAAAAAATAAATCCCTAGAAAGGAAATTGCTAAACCAGACAAGTGTACCTATAAAAATCGTTCTGCAAACTTAGTAATAAAGTTAAAACCCTATGTGTTCCCTTTGACACTGGGAACAAGACATGAATGCCCCACCTCCAACTGCTTTTCACATTGCACATTGTGGGTGGTCAGAGCTGGCAAAGTGGAAGGAGAGGAAGTGAAAAGGCGAGGACTGGAGAGCAAGGAGAGTGCTCGTGATGGGAGGCGATAGAAGCGTCTACAGAGAAAACTCCATTCAATGCCACACACAGAAATTCCAAACATTTTAAAGCCAAGATTGTTTTTAAATGTTAAAGCTTTTAGAAAAAATGTAGTTGCTCTTCATAAAATAGTTATAGAGAAGGTTTTTAACATACAAACAAAAGACAAATTAAAAAGGGAACTATCACTAGATTGGTGTATATCAAAATTTTAAAAATGATTAAAGACATTTTTAAAGATATCAAAAGTCAAGCAATATATTGGTGGGTAAAATTTCCGATATATATATGTGGTAATGGATTTATAACCAAATTTATGCCATTGTCTTCCAAATCAGAAAGACATTGATCCTAAAAAATAGAAAAATGGGAAAAAGGTATGAAGAGTAAATACTCAACATCTTCCAGACCTTGCCTATGTGTCTCTTCATTTGGCTGTTCCTGAGTTGTCTCCTTTATTAGAAAACTGTAATCCTTAGTATAATGCTTTCCTGAGTCATTCTAGAGAACTATTGGGAACCCTGAATTTGTAGTCAGTCTTCAGAAGTGCGGGTGGCTGGCATCTGACAGGGGGCAGTCTTGGGGGACTGAGCCCTTAGCCTCCGGGGTCTGCACTAATGCAGCAAGTTGGTGTCAGAATTGGATTGAATTGAAATACAGCCACTCAGGGTAGAAGTGGAGAGAGGCCATCAGAAGCTAATGACCGCCATCTCCTTGATGAGACCTCAGTGCTTCCCTGGGTTTGACCTACCAGGCATCATTCTCCATCATTCAGAGGTTCTTCTCCTCCCCGTTTCTTTATTTTCTTGTCACCTGAGATTCTGTTTCTCTCCCTGTTCACACATTCCCTGAGCACAGTTGCACTTTCCCACTGACTTACCTGGGACCTGAAGAATCCCCATCTCCACTTCTAACCCTCGCAGACAGTTCTATTGACAGCAGCCTCTGCTGCTCCTCAAAATGTGGCTATGGGACCAGTGCACCAGCCTCCCCTGGGAGCTTGTCAGAAACATGGGCTCTTGATTCCCACCCCAGACCTTCTGAAAGAGTGTCTGCATTTCACGAGGTCCCCCTGGTCCATGTGGACATTACAGTGGGAAGAGACCTGCTTCAGGAATGAAGGCCAAGAAGGCAGCAGACCTGCGGGTCCTCTGCCCTTCGGGAGACTGGCGGATTGGACCTCGGGCAGCCCGCAGCACAGGCTTCGCCCTGGCAAAGTGAGCACACTCCAACTTCTGAATCGCTGACTTGAGAAATGAAACTTTCCTAATACACCCAGATAAAGTCAAACCCTTGGGAGTACACTCATGACAAAAATATCCAAACTATAGGCTGCCCAAGGTATCAGTGTGTGCTGTGCCATATGCAGACAAGAATCTCTCTTTTCTGCGAGTCCCTCTCCCTGTGCACTTTCACTGATACCACAAGACCTACAGGCTCAAATCAAGTGAAATATTTAGGGTAAACATGTATTTGAGTGGACACTTGTGATAGAAAGTTTAGATAGAAAGAAAGCTTAGCAAGTCTTCATGAGGCTTATCAAACTGTTGCTGAAACACAGCAAGGATTTCTTCTTTAGTTATCAGATATTCAGGCAAACAGAGCAGTTCAAATCCACGTAAGCAGCTCCCTGTGTGATCTCGGATGTTTCATCATGCCATGGTGGGGCTCCGACCGCTAAAAATATAATAAAAGAGAAAAAGAAATCTGAAGACTACATCTTTGATATTAGAATTTAAATGTTACATCTTTTAATTTTCTTCTTGTTGCAGAATTCATGTACTTTTCATTCCACTTTTAATTGAAATTTTTATGGAGATGTAGATACACATGCAGCTGTAAGAAATAACACAGAGAAATCCCAAGTACAGTTTGCCCAATTTCCCTAAATGGTAATATTTTGCAAAATATATCATATGATTATAGTATAATATCACAACCAGGATATTAACATTGACACAATGCATCAATCTTATTTCAGGTTTCTCCAGTTTCAGTAGGACTCATTTGTGTGTCTGTGTGTTTTCGGTTCTATATAATTTTGTCACCACAGTAGTTTTTCATATCCACCAGCACAGTCAAGATACTGAACAGTTCCACACCAAGGAGCCCTCGTGTTGGACCCTATTCCTGTTCCCATGGCCCTTCTTCTGGCAAACAAATAATCTGCAACCATTTTGAAGTTTGTCATTTCCAAAATATCATATAAAAAGAGTCGTAAGGTATGTAACCTTTTGTATTTTTTTCCACTTGGCATAATTCCCTGAAAATTCATTCAAGTTGTTGCACATATCATTAGCTTGTTGCTTTTCATTACTGAATAGTACTCCATAGTATAGATGTACAACAATTTGTTTAACTACTCATGGGTTGATGGAAATCTGGACTAATTCCAATTTGGCCATTATAAATAAAGCTGCTATGTACATTCCTGTACAAGTTTTTATGTGAACAAATAAACTCTGGGATAAATGCCCAAGAGTACAATTGTTGGGTGATATGCTTGTTGCATATTTAGTCTTAAAAGAATCTGACAAGTTGTTTTCCAGAGTGCATATATCATTATACATTTCCACCATCAGTGGATGGGAGATCAGTTTCTCCACGCTTCACCACCATTTGGTGTTGTCACTACTTTTATTCTAGCTGGTCTGATAGATACGTAGTGATCATTCAGTGTGATTTTAATTTGCATTTCCCTGATGACAACGTTGTACCTCTATTCACGGACTTACTTGCATTCACTATATCCTTTTTGGTGAAATGTCTCTTCATAACTTTTGCCCATTTTCTAATTGCCTTGTTTTCTTACTGTTGAATTTTACAAGTTCTTTGTATATTCTGCATAAGAATCCTTTGTCAGACACATGGTTTCAAATATGGTCCCTAGTATAGACTGCCTTTTCATCCTCCTCACATGGGCTTTCACCGAGCAAACGTTTTTAATTTTGATGTGGTCCAGTTTTTCAATTTTTAACAGATTGTGCCTTTGAGATCAAGTCTGAGAACTCTTTCCCTCTTTCCAAGCCCTAGATCCCGAAGATCTCCGTTTATGGTTTTCTCTAAGGTTTTTATAATGTTAAGTTTTGTATTTAAGTCTTTCGCCCATTTTGAGTTAAATTTTGTATAAGGTGTGAGCCTTAGGTGGAGGGTCATTTTCTTGCTCATGGATGTCCAGTTGCTCCAGCACCGTTTGTTATGAAAGCTATGCCTCCTCTATTGAATGGCTTTCGCACATTTGTCAAAAATCATTCGATCTAATTTGAGTTCACTTTTGTGAAAGGTGTAAGTCCCGTCTAAATCTAAGGCCTGGATTTTGTTTTGTTGTGTTTATTCTTTTTTTTGCTTCTGCTTTTTCTTCTTCCTCTTCCTCTCTCTCTCCCCTTTTCTCTCTCTCTCCCGTCCTGTGCTGGTTTTATTATCAAAGTAATACTGCCTCATAAAATGAGTTGGGAAGGACTCCATTCTCTTCCATTTTCTGGAAGAGGTTTTATAAAATTTATGTTAATTTTTATTTAAATGTTTGGTCGAATTCTCCAGTGAAACCATCTGATCTTGAAGATTACTTTTTCAGGAGATTTTAATTACAAATTCTATTACTTTAACGGTTCCAGGCATATTCAGATTTTCTGTTTCGTCTTGGCTGTGTTTTGGTAGTTTGTGGTTCTCAAGGAACTGGTCCATTTATTCTAAACTGTGAAATTTATGAGCATAAAGTTGTTTGCAGTTTTCCTTTATTATCTTATGAATGGCCGCAGACTCTGTAGTGTTATACCCTTTTTATTCTGATATTGGTGATTTGTGTGTTCTCTCTTTTTATTTTTGTCAATGTTCCTAGAAGTATCAATTTTACTGATTTTTTGGGAGAACCAGCTTTTTTAAATTGATTTTTCTCTAACTATTTCCAATGTCATTGACTTCTGCTTTTTATCATTGTCTTCCCTCTACTTGCTTTGTGTTTATTTTGCTCTTATTTTTCTGGTTTCCTGAGAAATGAACTTAGGTTATTCCTTTAAGACCTTTCTTCATTTCTAACGTAAACCTTTAATGCCATAAATTTCCTTCTCAGCTCTACTTCCTCTGCATCCCACATATTTGGACATGTGTTTTCATTTTCATTCAGTACTATGCATATTTCTTTTTTTTTTTTTTTTTGGTAAGGAAGATTGTCCCTGAGCTGACATCTGTGCCCATCTTCCTCTATTTTGTATATGGGATGCCACCACAGCATGACTTGATGAGCAGTGTGTAGGTCTGTACCCGGGTCCCAAACTTGCAAACCCTGGGCAGCAGAAGCAGAGCGCACAAACTTAATCACTATGCCACCAGGCCGGCCCCTGTCCTATGCATATTTTTTTGAGAATTTCTCTTTCCTCGTAAATTATTTAGAAGTATATGATTTAACTTCCAAGTATTTCCTGTTGTCTTTTGTTACTGATTTATAATTTTACTCCATTATACTCAGAAACCACATCTATATCTTTTCACTTCTTTAAATTTGCTGGAGTTCTTTTAAGGAACCAGGATGTCATCCCTCTTGGTGAATGCTCCATGGGCACCTGAAAAAGTGTCTATTCAGCTCTTATTGTGTGGAGTGTTCCTTATGTGCAATTAGATCCTGTTGGTCAATTGTGTTGTCAGATCTTGCTCATCTTCTAGCTTGTAGTTCTATCAGTTGCTAAGAGGAGTGCATTAGAGTCTCCAAGTATGACTATTGATTTGTCACTTTCTCTATTTATTACCATCAGTTTGTGCTTCCTGCATTTTCAGGCTGTGTTGTTTGATGTGTGTACATTTAGGATTGTTTTGTCTGTCTGTGGATTCTTCCATTTATTTAATGGGGGCTTTGCTCTGAAGACAACTTTACCAGATATTAATATCACTCTTGCTTTTTAAAAAATTAATGTTTGCATGGCATATATTTTCCATTCTTCATTTTCAATCCACTTATGTTGTTGAATTGAAAAAAAGTTGCTTATAAAAACATATAGTTGGGGGGGTTGGTCACATTTTGTATCCACTCTGGTAATCTCTATCCTAAACTGGTGTATTTAGATCATTTATATTTAAGGTAATTATTGACTTGTTAGCTCTTAAGTCTGCCATTTTATTATTAGCTTTCTCTTTGTTTATTGTGGTCTCATTCCTCTTTTTCTTGATTCTTGCTTTCCTTTGGGTTTCTTGAATATTTCATCACAGTGCATTTTGGGCTTGTTTATAGTGTTTTGGACATATCTCTTTGCATGTTTTCACAGTGGTTGTTTTGAGTATTATGCTGTATTTATAACAGCTTATAATAGCCTACAGGATCAACATTTTATCATGTCCAGTGAAGTGTGGAAACCTCCATTCCGTTTAGGTCCTTTCACCTTCCCCACTTTTGAATATTGTGGTCTTGAGGATCAGATGGTGTTATTATAATTATGGGTTAAATCATCAAATATCTTTATAAAACTCATGAAGAAAACACCAGTCTATTGTATATACCCATACTTCTACTCATTTCAAGTTCTTTCTTTCTTCTTCATGCTCCAAGATTCTTTGACCATTTCCTTTTTGACTGAAGAACTTCCCTTAGACCATCTGTAGGAGCAGATCTGCTAACGACATATTCTTTTACTTTTCCTTCATCTGAGAATGGCTTTTATTTCCCCTTCATTCCTCAAGAATAGTCTCACTGGACATAGAATTTGCGGTTGACAATTCTTTTCTTTCAGCACTCAAAAAATGCTCTACTCTCTTCTGGCCCCTGCGGTTTCAGGCAAGAAAGTCACTGTCATCCCTGTTGGTGGGCCCTATAATAACACATTGTTTCTCTCCAGCTTCTTCAAGATTCCTCTTTACCTATAATTTTCAAAAGAATGCTACGAATGTTAACTAGACTTATTGTGGTGATCATCTCACAATATATGCAAACATTGAATCATTGTATTTTACACATGAAACTAAGATAATGTTATATGTCAATTATATCTCAATTTAAAAAATCATGGGAGAAGGATTCAAATAAATCAATCTAGGAAGACGCTTCAAGAGATATGGAAAATGAAAATCATTAATAATTGTCTAAAGGACCAAGGGAAATAAAAAAGAATATCAAAGAACTAAATCTATAATATCATAGAACTAAAATTCTAGACAATGTCAACAAGGTGGGATGTGGAAGAGGAAGACCAAAGGGACATAGTAGCATGAAGTACTTGTCTTATTAGAGAGAAAATATAGCTCTTGAGCATCCCATTTCTTCTCACCAACACTTCAGCAATTGTCCCCATTCTCTTTCTTTGCTAGAGTTGAAGGGAGAGCCAGAGCTAGAGAAACATATTTAGGAGGAGAGAAGAGGCAGAGAAAGTGAGCGCTCAATTGGACATCATATTGAAATTTTAAATTGGACTTGACTATGGGTTATACCTGAGATACTATTAAGGAACCAGGAATGGATGTTCCACAGAGCATTTTTAAGGCAGTGATTAAAGGAAAATAAAACTATTTCATATCTGAAAAAAGAAATTATTTATGATGGATTCATGGATTTAATTGGATTTATCCAGCTTCATGGGTCTATATGTTTGTGCTGTTCACCAAATTTGGGAAACTTTCACCCAATGTCTGTTTAAGTTTTCTTTCTGCCCCAGTCTCTTTCTCCTCTCCTTCTGAGATTCCTTCCATCTAGATGTTCCATCTGTGTCATTGTCTCACCCATCTCTGAAGCTCTGTTCATTTTCTCCAGCCTATTTACTCTCTATTGATCCATTCCCAAGTTTATCAATTCTGTCATCTGTCCTCCCTTCTCTACTGTTGAGCCCATCCTGTATGTTTTTCTTTTTATTTCTGTTATTTACCAATTCTATGTTTCCTTCTGATTCTTGTTTTGTTGTTATTAATAACATCCATTTTTTTCTGAGATTTCCTATTCTTTGCATTTATTTCAAAAGAATTGCCAATAGATTGTTGCAGCATTTTTTAAATGGCTGCTTTAAAATCCTTGTCAGATAGTTCCAAAGACTGATTCATCTTGGTATGGGCGTCAGTTGAGTGTCTTTTCTCATTCATGCTGTGAATTTCTTGGTTCTTGGTAATGTTTATTGCATTCTGCACATTTTATCTATTAAGTGAGCAGAATCTGGGTCCTATTTAATCTTTTATTCTAGCAGGCCATCACCCTGGTTAGGCTTAGCATAAAGTTCCTGGCCTGCTTTGTGGGTTGTGGTTCTAACAGCCATTGCATTTTTAGACTCTTCCCATGTTGGTCTGGTCTTCTTGGTTTATCTGGTGCTGATGGGGTTCCCACTGGTCCCTCCTGAGCCACCTGAGGAGTGGAAGGATGATCCCAGGCCTGACTATCTGGGAGGAAAGAACATAGTGGGATTCCACTACCAGGCCACCCTCTCATGTCTGAGCAGTGTAGAGGTTTTTGGGCTGCAGGAACAAAAGCTCCCTGAACCAGCCTCTTGCTGTGAGTGCAACCTTTCTCTCACCTGCCCACCCTGGTGTCTCCAGGTAGAAAAAGAGGTTTCAGGACTGATAAGAAAGGAGGGCACCTCCCCTGGTGTCAGAGCTCTCCATCAGTATCCCCCGAGGGGGTGTCAGGATTGCCAGATGTTCTCGGAGGTTCTCCTGTTCAGTCCAGATGAGGAATGCTCCTACCTGGACCAACTTCTGTTACCAGGATGGAGTAGGCAATGGACAGGCCTGGGTAACCTCCCTCTGTTAGGCAAGGGAGCACCAGACATCCTGCCACCATGCTCTTCCTCCTGTCCTGGGGTCCCAATCCAGCTCACTGCCTTCCTACTACCTTCCACAGTTTCCTTTGGTTTACCATTGTGCTCAGCCAGGACCACAAGTCCAGCCTTCTTAAAAATGACCTTTACAAAATTAAAATGCTTCAACTGAACAGAGATGAGTGACCACAGACTCTACGCTGGGCATGTCGCAGACCCCTGTGGCTCGTCACACTCTGCTGTCTGATTGCAGACAGCAACACACTTGGCAATGCAGTTTGCTTTTGAAGTTATTGGTAAATAGGAACCTCAGATATAAATGCTCAGTAGGAGAGAGTACACTGTACACATATTTGTAGTCAATTTGGCAATGTTGGATGTTCTATCAGGCAATAAATTCTAGCCATGTGGAAAACACACGTGTCTGCTTTGTCTGAGACATTCTAATTTTAACGCCTTATATGTACACATACATACTCACACATGTGTGGGAAGATACAGCATTCATAGCAGAATTCTGTGTGGTAGAAAATGATTGGAAAACATCCTAAATATTTAGCAGTAGGCTATAAATAGTGGTTAAATAAATTAATGTTTATTGAAACAATGAAACACAATATAGTCATTAAAATATTCTCTAAGTGATGAAACAAAAGATCCCCTAGAGATATTCCATAAAAGAAGCTAACTGAGAAAAGTGTATAAACCTTACACTACCACTGATGTTAAAAAGTGGAATGGTACAGTCAGTCCCATCAATGCTCGTATATTCGTGTCTAGACGGACACAGATAAAGTAGAAGTGATGGGGGAGCTTGGAACCCAGCGTGAGGAGGGGAGAGGAGACATACTTACCCCAGTATATTATTCTGTGGCACTTGAATTTTCTACTTTAAATAAACATTTTTATGAAAAATAAGATGTCTTTAAATTGGACTTTTGTGGGTAGAATATGAAACTTCATCAGATAAAATGAGAGAAAAATAAATAAGATGAAAAACAGACACCCACCCCCACCAAAGAACAGACAATTTTCCCAAACTTATTTATCTTAAACAAGACCTGATCCTTTGCTGTTAGAGAACTTCCTGGGCCCCCAGCAGTTGTCAGCATAGTTCTCTCACTGTGCAATTTAGACATGAACATCATCTGTAAGTAAAGTTACCTGGATCTACCCTTATGCTTATATGATCTGGGTTTTTTCTCAATAATTAAAATTAAGATAATTATTGGGAAGAATGAAGGCACTGTTACTTTTTAAAAAAAGTGTTCTCTTGTCTATACTAACTGAGTTACCACAACTGATATTAAATGTATCTTTCGTCTATTCACTTTTGAGGCTTTTTAATTTTCAAATTCCAGCCCAAATTTGAAACTCAAACTTTCAGGAATAAAACAGGTGATGCTACAGATAAACCTGAGAACATTAACAAACACTCAGGAGAAAGGAGAACCCAGTGGCCCTGGTCCCTGCTCTCCAGCACCGGCAGCCACGGTGGATCTGAGATCGCCACGCAGTGGGGTGTGCACCTGTTTGTGCTGCCCCCACAGCCCGGGGCTGAGTCCTGCTGCCAGAGGCCCAGGGAGACCCTAAGAATTAGGGACAGGAAGATTCCCTCATAGCAAAGATGGGAGATGCCAGATGGTGAAGTCAGACACAGTTTGTTCTCTGTGTCAAGGAATTTCCACTCCTAAAGCGTGCTTGTTATTTTTAGGTTTTGTACCCTCTGGGCATGAGTGGCTGATTCAGTGTTCCCTAAACTATTAGAATATCGCTTTCTCACATCAAGTCTTAAGATGACTGGTTGCAAATAACACTGAAAATAACCTGCCAGCTTTGTTCATGAGATGGACACGTGAGGGGGCGAATGTTTTTCCTTGGGCCAGATCAAAACGGGTTCAGGATTCTCAAATGACACATTTAAGGAAAAAGTCACCAATTAATTCATTCAACTTGACAATCTCCTTTCATTTTTTTGAGAAAATAGGCCACAGCAGTGAGAGTGGGGCCACAGAGAAAATCGAGGCACGGCACTGCGGGAGGTCTACCCTGGTGGAGTTCGTGGTCTAACAGGGACAGAGACACCACCTGGCAATGAAAACATGCCACGGTCAGCAATTCCCCGGGAATCCTGTCTCCCCATCACCCACACACAAAACTCCTCCACAGCCTCCTTGAGACACGTCACACAGGAGACGTGAGCATTCACTGGGCCTGTCAGTGGGGACCCACAAGGCCTGGGCCTGGGGTGACGCTGCCCACGTGCCTGGCAGAGCTGGCTGTCGACTCTGCCCCTCAGGGAGGAGAAGTCTGAGTAATGATGGGCTGGCGCCTCTCTCACTGGGTGGGGTCGCTCCTCTGGCCTAGAGCAGAAGTGCTGCTTTGTAGATTAAATCAACACCTTGCACCCCACCCTGAAGCAAGCAGGGCTATTCCAAGGGCAGCTGTGGTTTAAATCGCTGGCTGTGCCATTTCATCTGAGCCCGGCCATTGTACGTGTGGATGGGGTCCACCTGACATCAAGGCAGCCTGGAGCCTGGATGTCTGGAGAAGCTCTTCTGTTTTTACCTAGCTGTCTTTGACCAAAGACTCCACTTAATCTCATGAAGAGAGAATGATGGTCCCGTGCAACATGGTAAGTATTCCATAGCTATCAGTACCTTCCTTCTGTGGAGGGTACAAGACCTTGGTTAACAGGTTAAGTTCACATAGTCAATATTCAGTCCGTCTTTGTTGAGTCTGAACCATTGCCAGAAGAAAGGCAATGCGAGGGGTCCTCCGTCTCTTAAGTGTCTACTTTCTCCTAATTACAGTTGGAAAATGGAGTCTTTCTTTGTGAAGAGAAGAACTCTGACTGGCAAGTCCTCTCTAGTCCCAGAGTTGGACTTACTGCTCATCCAGCACGAGAGGAGTGAGATGCAAGTTGATCACCAAGCACATTGACACTGTGTAGAGAAGAGGATTCAGGGGCTCACAGCTCACTTCTTAACCCCCACCTCTAACGCCACTGCAAGGACAGGGACTCTGGGGAGACAGACATGTAGAGAATGCACGTGGAAGAAAGCTGACCTGTAAGGTCTCTAATAACATATGGTTTTACCAAAGTGGAATCATAGAAAAACGGATCATGTGCAGTGTGGTACTAAGGGCAGGACGTGGGAGTGTCCCCCCAGATGCAGACAATAAGGGGTGGTTTGTCTGTAGAAAACTTAAAAATAACCATTAAACTGAATGAAAGTCAGTCTGCTTATTATTATCACCATTTGTGGGCAATTCTAAAAGTGACAGAATACGCCTCCCCCCAAAATCTGTTGTTGGTTCCATGGTTGGAGGATTCTGCCACAGGCGCTCATTTCTGGAGTAAATTGCTAAGGCTTAGAAATCCTTCAAGTTGGATTTGAGTGCAGGGTGTGTGTGTCCCCCCACCCCGGGTATGACGCATTCCTGAGTTGTCAGCAGCACGTTCTGAATCAGCAGTGATAGCACCACGATTAGAAGGCAAAAAAACACCTGCCTCCCTTGGATTCTGTCATTCTCCACGGCCGCCTGGAGTTCTGATTTGTGTTTAAAATTGAACAGAAGAGTGAAGCAGGGCGCACACTGGGTGGCGGGATCTCTTTGATTAGTGAGAGTTCATTTTAGTTCATATGTTCAATATTCTACCAAATTCGATCAATGGATTTTAAAATGAAACATTCTTTTTTAAATTAGTTGTTTTATCACTAAAGGATGAATCTAAAAAATAGTAATTACTACTGATTATTCTACGGCTATTATTGAAAATAATTTGGTCACATAGGGAGGAGGTGGTTAAAAAATACTCTGCTTTGGCTATCTCTCATGTAAGATATGCCAGTGGCTACATGGTTGGAGTATATTTAAAGATGACTTAATAATGAGCTTAAGGCACAGAACAGGGAAGTACATTTCCAGGATCACACAACAAAGTAGGGGAACAGGAGACTCGAATCCTGGTGCTATGATCTCACAAAAAGTGTCTTTCTGCTACCCAGAAATAAGTCCTTTAAGAAAATGCCAAGTGAAGATACACCCAACAATCTTGATCTGTTCTCTGTCTTCAGGCAGAGCCACCGTCTGAGTTCAGGCCCCAGCTCCGCCGTTTTTCTGCATGATCCTGGGCAAGTTAGTTGAACTCTCAGAACCTCATGTGCCGAATTCTAAAATAGGTACTAGCTAAGATGACTCATCCACAGAGGGCTGTGAGGCCGTCTCTGTCACTTAGAGTGGGTGAGAATGTCCCCTCCCCTTGTCCCTTGCCTGGCACAGGGTCCAGCCTGCGTATGTCACATCAGTACTATCAAAGCCCGTTGGTGACAACCATGGCAAAAGGCACCCTGTAGAAAGACGAAGACTGGGGAAATTCCTCCACGTTTTCATGTTGGAGTTTTAGCCTTCTGAAAAAGGCAAGCAGGAGGCAAGGTTTCTTTTTCTTTTGGCAAACAAAAATAGCTGAATATAAATGATTCTAATGTCCCAGTTGAGAAATGTATTAAGATGGCTTTTCACTATCATGTTCATACAAGCCAAAATGTCACTGCAGAAACAGTCTTCATCCCAACGTTTAATCCTCTGGTGCCTCACACGTAAGCAGAAGGGAGGCTGCAGAAAGGATCGGAACACTGTGAGGGTTTAGAAGGCGGTTTTGCTGGATCATGGCTTCAGTCCTTCAGAAAAGACTCTGGAGAGACCCTCCTGAGCGAGGCATCTGCAACTGGGTCTTCGATGTGCAGGGAGGCTGCTTGGAATCCTTCTCTGTGAGGCGGGCATTCTAAAGAAGCAGACACCAGGCAGAAAATTGGAGGCTAGGAGTGGGGAGGTGTCCATGCTCCTGCCTGGGGAATAGACACACCCGAAAGCGTTCCTACACACAAAAAATGTATATTATGATTTTAAAAAACCATTGGCTTTTTTTCTGAAGTTACACTGATCTGAAAGCAGTTTTGATATTTTTACTGTTGTATTAACAGTAATTTATACTCTACTAAAACTCTTCTCATAACATATCCAAAAGAATGGACAGTACAAGAGGCACCTTCACATTCCTACCTGTCCTGTGCTTCTCTCTGCTACATTTTACTCTCCGTCAACTGCCCCATTCCCAGACCACTTATCATACTTTGAGGAAAGTTGGATCCAATTCAGTGTCTGACTTGTCCACAGTTCACTCAGTAAAATGAGAATCAAAAGCCTCTAGTCCAAGGACTAAACATAAAACTGAACACTATACAACTTCTAAAAGGAAACATAGGAGAAAATCTTTTTGACTTTGGGTTAAAAAAAAGAATTTTTAGATACAACATCAAAAGCATAATTCATAAAAGAAATGATCAATTGGACTTTATCAACATGAAAAACTTCAGCTCCTCTTTTGTAGGAGCTAAAAGAAAGGATAAAATGAGCTAATATAATGAGTATAAAGATTGAAAAGGCAAGCCACAGACTAGGAGACAGTATTTATAAATAGTAGTTCTGATAAAGACCTTGAATCCAGAATATATAAAGAAATCTCAATATACAGTAATAAGAAAACAACTCCATTTTTTAAAATGGCCAATTTATATGAACAGATGCTTCATCAGATAAGATACCCAGATGACAAATAAACATGTGGAAATGTGCTCAATGTCACTAGTGATTAGGGAAATGCAGGTTAAAACTATGATGAGATACTACACACCTATTGGAATGGTTAAAACTAAGAAGACTGACGACATCAAGTGTTAGCAATAACATGAAAGAACTGGAACTCTCATACATTGCTGGTAAAAGTGTAAAATCATACAACCACTTTGGAAAACAAGTTGGCTTTTTCTCATATATAGTCAAATATACAACTACTGTAAGACTCAGCCATTCCACTCCTAGATTATTTATCCCCCACAAAATGAAATCATATGTCTATATAGGCCTGTACATAAATGTTCATAGCAGCTTTATTTGTAATAGACAAAACCATAAACAATCAAAATGTCCATCAACATATGAATGAATAAACAAACTGTGATATATCCATACAATGGAATACAACTCAGCAACATGGATGAATCGCAAAATGATTTTAATGAGTAAAAGAAAGCAGACAAAAACATACATAGTGTGTGATTCCAGATCTGTGAAATTCTAGAAAATGCAAGGTAATTGGTGGTAACAGAAGGTCAGTGGTTATCTAAGAAGAGGAAAGGTATGGAGTGGAGGGGGTTTCAAAGGTGCACAAGGGAATATTTAGGGTTAATGGATATGTTTATTGTCTTGATGGTGGTCTTGGTTCTATGGGTGTAAAAATGGAAGAAAATATCAAATTGTTTTGTATATGTATTTTATTGTATGTATGTATTTTATTGTATATATATGTATTTATATGTATATGTATTTTATTGTAAATCATATATATATGACATATATATATATTTTATTGTAAGTCAATTGCAACTCAATGAACTTGGTTTTTAAAAAATGCCTCTAATGCCCTAGGGGCAACAAAGTGACATATAGACACAATGTTTGAAACATTGCCCTTTTTTTTCAAATATTAAGGGAGGTCTCCAAGTTCTTGCCTCCTCCAAACAAAGCAGACCACACACACATATTAATGAGCTGATGCAGGAGCATCAAGGAGATGAGATTCAGAGCTGCAGGGAGCCTGGAGACTGGGAGAGGCTGAGTTGCCGTGGGAAAGATTTCCACAGTAATCAAGAAACTAAGCCTTGGAACTAGCCATATGGAGAAGTGCAAGGTTGACCAGAAAGCTGAGTCAAGACTCACACAGAGTGCGGTGGGGGACTACTTCTATGATCAGCAGTTTAGACCCACAGGGACACCACTGCCAACATTAAGCAATGAGGTGGTAATCCAAGCTCACAAAAGCCAGGAGAAAGCAAACCACTATGAATGAATGTCAACATAAACAACAAATAACAGATTATATCCCTAACAACTACAGAGTTGTGGATTTTCAGATATAGAATATAAAATACTCACACGCAAAATATTTGAAAAATAAATGGCGTGACAAAAAAATGATCAGTCAAAACTAGGCTATTAGAAAAAGAACACATAGCAATGAAAATATAATTGTAATATTCATTTACATACAACTTAAGTAATAATTAGTGAAATGGAAGACACAGGAAAAGAAATATGTGGAAAAAGATGAAATACATAAAAGAGGCATTAATGGATGTGGATGATATGAGAGACAGTCTCTTGGCTATACAAAGAAAACCACCTTTCAAGGAATGAAATACAGAATCCAAAAATAGAAAGAGTTTACAAAAAGTATTACATTCGAGGAGCTTCTGATGCAGGTGCTTCATGAAGAAGGAAAATTATCCTGGAAGAAAGGATGAGAGGGAAGAAGGATGGTGAGGAAACACAATGCTGACCTCTGTGCAAGTTCAAACACACGTCATCTCTATGAAAACTGTATTAATTGCAGATGTGTGTTGATAAAACAAAGTACATAACTGAATCCTCTACAGCAATGGAATTTGACTCAGTAACGGTGTATTGATTTGGAAGTTCCTCATGTTCTTTTATGGTCCATTTATTGTCCTGGGCCTTGGAGAAGACTCCTCCCAGCACCGTCCCCAGCCTAACATGTCTCAGGATGAGCCCCTGGCCTGTCTGTTCTCTTTGCCTTGTGCAAGTTCTGCCAAAACTCATCCAGGTTCCACGTGGCCACAGTTCCTCACCCGCCTACGGGCCCATGTCAACTCTGAGGTCAAAAGTTTTTATTCCCACCAAGACTCTAAAAATGCCACTTAAACAGAGATAGACTTACTCCAAGTGAATTCTTCATGATGTCAGGCACCCACATCTCTCTTCTTCATTCTCTAGTTTTCCATCTGGGCTCTGCATTCATTCGGGCAGCCTCTTTCACTGCCCTATCAGGGCTTTCCAGAGCTCTGTGTCAAAGGGACAGGTTTGTTATAGTCCATTGTATTAAATTCCTTCACACATGTACACACATAGTAGTTTGCATAATTGCAAAAATAAAGCCAAGATTATATTTATCTTGCTGTCCTTTTTTAGTCTAAGGTTTATATTTTCCATGTTCTTTGGTTGTTTGCTTCTACTCTACCCCTATCCTTCTGTATCTCTTTCTCCCAGTCTAATTTCAGTTAATCTATTTTAACCAGTTAGTGTGCTGCCTTCTGTGGTTTCTCCCCTTCATATATGTGCATAATAAAAGAACACACAAACACATGTGGAGGAGGTGCCTTGTTCTAATCATTTTTTACATCTTGCTTTTCATACTTAACAGTATCTTGTAGAACTCAAAAAGAACTTTGAAGCTCTTTTATTCTTGATGAGAAAAAAAAAATCCCAATAGCAATTCTGGCAAAAAATGTGCACACACACAGGCAGACACATACCTCCCTGGCTTTGGTCCAAAATATGGATACATTGTGTTGTCTCAATAAAAGCTCCTCTCCCATTTCTCCAATATCCATCTCAAGGGTGTTATTGGTTAAGTATTTTACATGGAATAACATAAAGGCTACAGGGGCATGAACGTTGATAGACTAACAACTTGTAGTTGTGGTGTTGTAGCAAGTGCTTGTATTCCAGCAAGAATCCAACAGTCTCATTAACAATGCCTTGATAACTACTCTTGAAATGTTCCTAGGAAGTTAGGGCTTAAAAAGACCGCACAATACACAGAGGAAGATTGCTCCCCTGGTTTTAGAAGAGGAATGGGAAGCTCAGCCAATATTAGGCAACTCACTTGAGGTCACACTGCTAGGCACTGCTGAGCTGGGACTTCAACTCAGAAATGTCCTACCATAAACATTAAGCTCTTTTCCTCAGATTAAAATATTTACACAACTTCTCATTAACTAGATTAAGAGAGGACAAAATTTCTCTTGGAGCCTTAGTTACTCAAATTCATCTCACTCCAACTCCTATCCCCAAGCTTGTAAGTTTATGTGAGTTTTATCAAGCTCATAAATTGAATAGACATTTGTATACATAGACCATGGGCATACACATTCATGTACCTATGTGTATATGAAAGAGACAATTCTGATCATGAGGTGGATCTTTCATTTTTAAATTCAATGTACCTGTGAAAGAATAGAGTCATTAAAGACCAGTGGTTCATTGTAAAATCCTGTGAAACTTTTGTTAAAAGATTCCTTTAGTCTTTCACGTGCACATAAACAATGAAGTGGCTATTAAATCACCAGCAAAGACAATTGAACTGCTCCAGTCCATCATAAATGAAACATTCCAAAAGGCTTAACACACTTAATTTTTAAAAAGTTGACAATTTTGTTGCATGCAAAAACCACCCCATTTTGCCTCTCCACTCTCAGCAGATAAAGGCTTTGTTACCACATGCAGGCAAAAGCTCTCAGCATCTCATCCATTCACTCACTTGGAACACTGTAGTTGAGCCAAAGGCAGAGGTTGTCCCTTCTTCATTGTAGAAAGTGGTCTTTTAAGCACAGGTGCAAGCAAAAGGAGGATGTGACAAAGCCAAGTCATTGAAGGAAGGCAATGAAAGATAGAAACTTCCTTAGTTTTTTGTTCCTAAAAACAATATTAAAGCAAATGAGGCCACATTTCTTTATGGACTGTGCTTACCAAAATGGGAACAGCCTTGTTTCATTCACATGAACAGTTCACAGCCTCAAATCAAAACCTTAAATGTTCATACTAGAAAAGAAAAGAAAAGTATCTAAAATCAGTAATCTAACATTCCACCTTAAGAAATTATAGAAAGAAAAGAAAATTTAACCCAAAACAAGCAGAAAGAAGGAAATAAAATTGGAACAGAAAGTAATAAAATTGGATACAAAAAACAATATAGAACATTAATAAAAGTGGAAACTGTTTCTTTAGTAATTTCAATAAATTTGATAAACTTCAAGGAAGAGTGACCAAGAGAAAAAGAGAAAGTAGAGAAGACACAAATTGCCAGTATCAGGGATTAATGAGATACCTCGCTCCTGAACACACAGACATTGAAAGAATCACAGGAAACAGCAGAAATGGATGGACTCTAGATTTGAAAACAAATGAAATGGCCCAATTCCTTTTGTGAGTCACAAATTACCAAAACTCATTAAAGAAGAAATAGATAATCTGGAAATTGTATATATACACATACACACACACACGCATATATAAATATATATACAGTTTTCAAGGTTAACTACTATATATGTATGTTTCCCCCCAAAAAAACCCAAATGGCAATTACATAACCATGTGGTTTCACCATACCAAATATTTAAGGAAGAAATAACCCCAATTCTGCAAATCTCTTCCAGAAAATGAAGAGAAGTGAATATTTCTCAACACACTTTATGAAGTCTGAAATATCCTAACACCAAAATCAGAAGAAAAAAAATACATTACAAGAAAAAAATGAAAAGAACAACATCCCTCATGAATATAGACACATAAATCCACAACAAAATATCAGCAAATTTAATTCAGTAATATACAAAAAAGGTAATGTATATGACCAAGTGGGATTCATGTAAGGAAAGCAAGACAGATTCAACATTTGCACATCAGTCAATGTACTTTACCATGTGAACAATCTACAAAAGAAAAACATATAAAGATTGCAAAAACATTCAGAAAAATTGCTTGACAAAATTCAATATCTATTCGTGATAAAATCTCTCAACAAATTAGAAATAGAATGAATCCTCACTGGGACCAGTCCAGAGGCATAGCAGTTAAGTTCTTGCATTCCGCCACAGCAGCCCAGGGTTTGGCAGTTTGGATCCTGGGTAAGGACTAGTTCATGGCTTGTCAAGTCATGCTGAAGCAGTATCCCACATGGAGCAACTAGAAGGATGCACAACTATGACATACAACTATCTACTGGGGCTTTGGGGGAAAAATTTTAATGAATCCTCATATAATAGAGATCATCTAATGAGAATCTACAGCTAAAATGTAAAGTTTGAATCCTTTTCTCCTAAGATTGAGAATGAGACAGGGATGTCCCATCTCACCACTGTTACTCAACATCATTGTGGAAATCCTAGTCAGAGTAATAGGATAAAAAAAGTAAACAAACAGAAAATAAATAAAAACAAGGCATAAAAGGAAGAAATAAAACTGTTTATATTCTTCTATGACCTCATTGTCTATGAAGAAAATCCACAAGAACATACACAAAAAACTCTCAGAAAGATTGTAAGCTTAGAAATGTACAAATGTAGGAAGATGCAAAGGCAATATAAAAAAGTGAGCTGCATTTCTCTCTAGCAAAAATGCACAATTGGAATTCATCATTCACAGAACAATATCATTTAAGATAGCACTAAAAAATGAAATAAATATCTTACAAAATATGTGAAGGATCCCTATGCTGAACACTGCAAAACACCAATGAAGGAAATTTCTTAAGAAAGATGTAAAGTAGTGGAGAGATAAATCATACTTCTTGTAGGGGAAGACTCAATATTCTTAATATTTTAGTTCTCCCTAATTTTACCTATAAATTCAACACAAACACAAAATCAAAATTTCAACAAGGTTTTTCATTTGTAGATAGTGACAATCTGGTTTTAAAATTTATATGGAAATGCAAAGAAAGTAGAAAAATCAAAATCATTTTGAAAAAGAACAAAGTTGGAGTATTCACACTACCCAAATTCAAGACTGTCTTTAACACTATAGTAATCAAACAACAGTAACACTACACTAACACTGCAATGAGTATTGTTGACAGGATACATGTAAGATAAATGAAATAGAATAGAGAGCCCAGAAGGAGAATTTTGACAAATGTGTAAAGACAATCTAAAGAAGAAACAATCATCTTTTCAACAAATGGTGCATGGAATTGGACATCCCCATGTTAAAAATAAACTTCAACAGAAACCTGACATTTTATATAAAAGTTAACTCAGGGAGAGTCAGCAACATGGGGGAGTGAGCTGTTCCCTTTGTTTCTGCCCCTTCAAACTGCAACTAAAAGGACATTTGTTGATCAACAGAGGATACTCACACAGCACACCTGAGACACCCATGCAGCTATACATCTGCAGGTGGATGGACTACCCCCCAAGAAGGTGGTGGAGATAGGTGAGCACCCTCTGGCCCCCAGGCAGCCCAGCACACTCATACAACTGCTTTCCTGGCTGGAGTGCTCATAACACTGCTGCAGCCCTGAGGGTGGGAGCGTGCCTCAGCATGACTGTGGAAACAGGTGACAGCAACCCTGAGCCCCTGTATAAACACTGCCCCATCCAGTGGGAGAGTCCTGAGAGGACCCACAGGACCCACAGAGAGCAGCTCAGGCTCGGACACAATGGGGAAGCCCCACCCACAAATTACAAAGCCTGGTGTGACCTAGGGGCAGACAGCGGCTGAGCTCCAGGAGAACAAAACTAGCTCCCACCTGCCATGAACTTCCATAATACCACTGCATCCCCAAAGAGGGAGTACAACTCCATGGGACTCTGGGAGCATGGGGCAGCAGCCCTGAGCCTCTGCCAGACTGCTTTCCCATTCAGTGGAAGACCCCACAGGGCAGCTGCGATCCCAAGGAGTGGCCCAGGCTCAGACAGGCACAGCTGACTGGGATCATGGCAGTGGGCTCAGATTACACAGCCCCTGCCCTCCCCCAAGTGGCAGCAGGTGGAACCTGCAGTCAGATACTATCACTATTCACCAGCACAAACCCACTCCATCAAATGGTGTAAAGAAATATATTAATAATCCAGGCTAGGAGGAAAACGACAAATATCCAGAAATCAACCCTGAAGGCACAGAAATCCACAATCTAAATCACAGAGAATTCAAAACAGCCATCATAAAAAAACTCAATGAGTTACAAGAGAATTCTGAAAGACAGTTCAATAAAATCAGGGACCAAATTACTGAACAGAGGGAATTCTTCACAAAAGAGACTGAAACTATAAAGAGAAACCAGTCAGAATTGTTGGAGATGAAAAACACAATGGATGAGATAAAGAAAAATCTGGAGTCCTTAAATAAAAGAGCTGACAATATGAAGGACAGAATTAGCAATCTAGAGGATAGGAACATAGAAATGCTTCAGATGGAGGAAGAGAGAGAACTTAGACTGAAAAGAAATGAAGAAATTCTCTGAGAAATATCTGACTCAATTAGGAAAGGCAACATAATGATCATAGGTATTCAAGAGGGAGTAGAGAGGGGAAAAGGAGCAGAGAGATTGTTCAAAAAAATAATAGCTGAGAATTTTCCAAGCCTGGAGAAGGAGCTGGAATTACACATAAAAGAAGCCAATAAAACTCCTAATTACATCAATCTAAAAAGACCTTCTCCAAAGCATATATTAGTAAAGCTGGCAAAAGTCAATGACAAAGAAAAAAAATATTAAGGGCAGCAGGGCAGAAGAAAATAACCTACAAAGGAACCCCTATCAGGCTTTTAGCAGATTTCTCAGCAGAAACCTTACAGGCTAGGAGAGAGTGGAATGATATATCCAAAATTTTGAAAAACAAAACTTTCAGCCAAGAATACTATATCCAGTGAAAATATCCTTCAGATATGATGGACAAATAAAAACTTTCCCAGATAAACAAAAGCTGAGGGAGTTCATTGCCACAAGACCCCTCCTTTGAGATTTGATCAAGAAGGCCTTCATACCTGAAACAAAAAGAAGAAAAGGTCTACAAAGCCTTGAGCAAGGAGATAAATAGGCAGACAAAATCAGAAAATTGCAACTCTCTATCAGAATAGATTGGCAAACACTTAATTATAAATCTAAAGATAAAGAGAAGGAAAACATCAAAAATAAATATAATCATTTCACTTTAACCACAAATTCACTTTAACCACAAATTGACAGCAGGTAATGGAATAAGTTGTGACAACAACTTAGAAGAGAAGAGGATAAGGTTGAAACCTACTTAGACTGAGGGAATAAGAGTCAATCAGGGAATGGACTCTCTCATCTACAAGATCTTTTATACAAACCTCGTGGTAACCACTACACAAAAAATCATAACAAAGACACAAATGATAAATAAAGAGAACTGAGAAAAACCATTATAGAGAGCCACCAAACTGAATTGGCAGTCAAAATACACAGAACAAGAAATAAGGGAAATACATAACAACTTAAAAACAAGTGATAAAATGGCAGCATTAAGCCCTCATGTATCAATACTCACTGTAAATGTAAATGGATTGAATTCCTCAATCAAAAGACACAGAGTGACTGGATGGATTAAAAAAAATGACCCAACAATTTGCTGCCTCCAGGAAACACATCTCAGCTCTAAAGAGAAACACAGGCTGAGTGAAGGGATGGAAGACAATACCCCAAGCTAATGGCAAACGAAAGAAAGCAGGTGTTTCCATACTTATATCAGAAAAAGTAGACTTCCAGATTGACAAAACAAATGAGAGACAAAGAGGGCAATTATACAATGATAAAAGGGACACTCCACCAAGAGGACATAACACTAATAAATATATATGCACCTAACACAGGAGCATCAAAGTGCATAAAGCAACATTTAATTGACCTACGAGGAGACAGTAATAGCAACACAATAATAGTAGGGGACCTTAACTCCCCACTGCCATCAGTGGCTGGATCAACCAGACAGAAAGTCAACAGGGAAATAGTGGAACTAAAGGAAAAACCAGACCAGATGGACTTAATAAATATATATAGAACACTCCATCCAAAATCAGCAGAATACACATTCTTCTCAAGTGCACATGCAACATTCTCAAAGATATACCATATGTTGGGAAACAAGGCAAGCCTCAATAAATTTAAGAACACTGAAATCATAACAAGCATCTTTTCCAACCATAATGCTATGAAACTAGAAATCAACTACAAGGAAAATGCTGGGAAAGTGACAAACATGTGGAGACTAAACAGCATGCTACTGAACAACCAATGGATCATTGAAGAAATTAAAGGAGGAGTCAAAGAATATCTGGAGACAAGTGAAAATGAAAATACACCATACCAACTCATATGGGATGCAGCAAAAGCAGTCTTAAAAGGGAAATCCATAGCAATACAGGCCCACATTAACAAACAAGAAAAATCTCAAATAAGCAATTTTAAACTATACCTAACAGAACTAGAAAAAGAACAGACAAAGCCCAAAGTTGGCAGATGGAGGGAAATAAAAATTGGAGCAGAAATAAATGAAATTAAACCAAAAAAAACATTGTAGAAAGAATCAATGAAACTAAGAGGTGGTTCTTTGAGAAGATAAACAAAATTGACAGACCCTTAGCCAGACTCACCAAGAAAAAAAGAAAGAAGGCTCAAATAAATAAAATTAAAAATGAAAGAGGAGAAATTATAATAGATACCACATAAATACAAAGGATTATAACAGAATACTATGAGAAACTATATGCTGACAAATTGGATAATCTAGAAGAAATGGATAATTTCTTAGACTCATACAGCCCCCCAAAACTTAACCAAGAAAAAATAGAGAATCTGAAGAGACAAATCACAAGTAAAGAGATTGAAACAGTAAGCAAAAACCTACCAAAAAATGAAAGTCCAGGACCAGATGGCTTTTCTGGAGAATTCTACCAAACATTCAAAGAAGATTTAGTACCTATCCTCCTCAAACTGTTCCTAAAAATTTGAAGAAGACAGAACACTTCCTAACACATTTTATGAGGCCAACATCACCCTGATTCCAAAGCCAGACAAGGACAATACAAAGAAGGAAAACTACAGGCCAATATCACCAATGAACATAGATACAAAAATTCTCAACAAAATATTGGCAAGCCAAATACAGCAATACATCAAAAGGATGATACACCACGATCAAGTGGGATTTATACCAGGGACACAGGGATGGTTCAACATCTGCAAATCAATCAATGTGATACACAACATTGAGGAATAAAATAAAATGCGAATAAAAACCACATGATCATCTCAACAGATGCTGAGAAAGCATTTGATAAGATCCAACCTCATTTATGCTAAAAACTATCAATAAAATGGGTATAGAAGGAAAGTACCTCAACATAATAAAGGCCATATCTGACAAACTCACAGCCAATGTCATACTCAATGGAGAAAAAGTGAAAGCCATCCCTCTGAGTTCAGGAATGAGACAAGGGTGCCAACTCTTGCCACTCTTATTCAACATAGTACTGGAGGTTTTGGCTGGAGCAATTTTGGCAAGAAAAAGAATAAAAGGTATCCAAATATGCAAGGGGGAAGTGAAACTCTCACTGTTTGCAGATTATATGATTTTATATATAGAAAACCCTAAAGAATCCATCAGAAAACTATTAAAAATAATCAACAACTATAGCAAAGTTGCAGGGTACAAAATCAACTTTAAAAATATCAGTTGCATTTCTATACCCAAATAATGAACTAACAGAAAGAGAACTCAAGAATATAGTCCCATTTACAATCACAACAGAAAGAATAAAATATGTAGGAATAAATTTAACCAAGGAGATGAAAGACCTATACAATGAAAACTATAAGACACTATTGAAAGAAATCAATGATGACATAAAGAAATGGAAAGATATTCCACACACATGGATTAGAAGAATAAACATAGTTAAAATGTCCACACTACCTAAAGCAATCTACAGATTCAATGCAATCCCAATCAGAATCCCAATGACGTTCTTCATGGAAAAAGAACAAAGAATCTTAAAATTCATATGGGGCAACAAAAGACCCCAAATAGCTAAAGCAATCCTGAGAAAAAAAGAACAAAGTTGGAGGCATCACAATCCCTGACCTCAAAATATACTAAGAAGCTTTAGTAATCAAAACAGCATGGTACTGCTACAAAAACAGACACAGATCAATGGAACAGAATTGAAAGCCCAGAAATAAAACCACACATCATCTATGGACAGTTAATCTTTGACAAAGGGGCTAAGAACATACAATGGAGAAAGGAAAGTCACTTCAGTAAATGGTGTTGGGAAAACTGGACAGCCACATGCAAAAGAATGAGGATAGACAATTATCTTTCACCATAGACAAAAATTAACTCAAAATGGATTAAAGACTTGAAGATAAGACATGAAAACATAAAACTCCTAGAAGAAAATACAGGCAGTACACTCTTTGACATCAGTCTTAGTAGGATCTTTTTGAATGCCATATCTTCTCAGGCAAGGGAAACAAAAGAAAAAATAAACAAATGGGACTTCATCAGACTAAAGAACTTCTGCAAGGTGAAGGAAACTATGAACAACAAGAAAAGATAACCCACCAACTGGGAGAAAATATTTGCAAATCATATATCCATCAAGAGGTTAATCTGCAAAATATTTAAAGAACTCACACAGATGAACAACAACAAAAAAACAACCTCATCAAAAAATGGGCAGAGGATATGAACAGACACTTTTCCAAAGAAGATATACTGATGGTCAACAGGCACATGAAAAGATGTTCAATATCACCTATCATCAGGGAAATGAAAATCAAGTCTACAGTGAGATATCACCTTACAAGTATTAGAATGGCTATAATTACCAGGACAAAAACCAACAAATGTTGGAGAAGATGTGGAGAAAAAGGAACCATCATACACTGTTGGTGGGTGCATCCACTATGGAAAAGAATATGGAGATTTCTCAAAAAAACACAAAAATTGAAATACCATGTGACCCAGCTATACCACTACTGGGTATTTTGCCAAAGAACTTGAAATCAACGATTCAAAGAGACTTATGCACCCCTATGTTCATTGCAGCATTATTCACAATAGCTGAGACATGGAAGCAACTCAAGCGCCCATTGATCAACGAATGGATAAAGAAGATGTGGTGTGTAGATATAGATATAGATATAGATATAGATATATAGATATATATAGTGTGTGTGTGTGTATGTATATATATATGTATATATATATATACATACACACACAATGGACTACTACTCAGCCATGAAAAAGACAAAATGGTCCCATTCACAACAACATGGATGGAATTGAGGGTATTATGTTAAGTGAGATAAGCCAGACAGAGAAAGACAAACACCATATGATTTCACTCATACGTGGAAGATAAACAAATACATGGACAAAGAGAACAGATTAGTTGTTACCAGAGGGGAAGGGGGTTGGGGGATGAGCATAAGGGGTAAAGGAGCACATATATGGAGACTGACAAATAGTAATGTAGAACTGAAATTTCACAATGTTATAAACTGTTATGACACCAATAAAAAAATTAACTCAAAAAGCATCATAAAATTTAAATGTAAAACCATAAAATTTAGAAGAACATATAGGGGACAACCTGTGTGACCCTGGGTTTGGAGATGAGTTTTCAGAGGTGACATCAAAAAATGTGGTCCATAAAAGAAAAATTTGACCCTGACAACATTTTCTCTGCAAAATATACTTTTAAGAGAATGAAAAGGTAAGCCACAGACCAAACCAGAAAATATTTGAAAATCATATATTTAATAAAAGACTTGTTTTCAGAATATATGAAGAATTTTTTAAACTCAAAAACAAGAAAACAAACTACCCAAATTTAAAAATGGGCAGATTATCTGAACAAACACTTCACCAAAGAAGACAAAAGATGGCAGGCAAATAAGTATCTGAAATTATACACAATATCACTACTTGTTTGGGAAATCCAAACTGGAACCACAATTACCTAACATTATTAGGATCACTCAAATAAAAATACTGGCAATAACAAAAGGTCATGAGGATACAGAACAAAAAGGATATTTACTTCCATTCTGAGTTCAAAGACATACAGCCATTTTGGAAAATCGCTTGGGAATTTCTTATAAAAGCAAACATATACTTACTATATGACCCAACAATAACTTCCATAATATTTACTTAAAAGGAATAGATACATGTTCAGACAAATGCCTGTACCCAAAGTTTGTGGAAGCTTTATTCACAATTGCCCCGATATGGAAACAACCCAGATACCCCTCAATAGATGAATGGATAAACAAGATGTGGCGCATTCATGCAATGAACGGCTGCTAGCAATCAAAAACCAAGCTGTTGATTGAAGCAACAAGATGGATGAATCTTTTTCTTTTCTTTTCCCCAAAGCCTCAGTACATGTCCTAATTATAAGTCCTTCTAGTTCTTCTATGTGAGCCACCACCGCAGCATGGCAAGTGACAGATGGGTGGTGTGGTTCTCTGACCAGAAAATGGACCCAGACCACCAAAGCAGTGAGAGCACCAAACCTTAACCACTAGACCGTCAGGGCTGGCTCAATGGATGGATCTTAAATGCATTTTGCTAAATGGAAAAAGCCAGACCTAAAAGGTAACCTAAAAGGTTACATATCATATGATTCAATATGATTCAATTTATATGCCTTCTGGAAACAGCTATGGAGAAAGGAAACAGATGAGTAGTTTTCAGGAGGCAGAGGCGAGTGGGAGAGCTTATTACAGAGGGAATGCATAGGGAATTTCAGATGAGAGAACTCCTCTGTATGTGGGATGTGAATGTGTTGGTTGACACAGGAATATGTGTTTTTCAAAATCCACAGAGATTTGACTTAACTGTAGGCAAATTTTAAAAAAATCAATCAGAATGCAGGGAGAACTCAGATGGTATGACACAACTACACTAAAAACGTGGAGAAAGCGGACTGACCTTGGTAACTTGTGGAATGGAGTGTTGGACAAGACACTTTAAGGCTGAAGACCAAAAGCACTGCACACAAACACTCTAGAGGGTAAATTTGTTTCTCACCAGAGTATTTTCTAGCAATTCTGAAACAACTTTACGTGTAGAATAGATCTGAACGAACTGGTAAATACTTTGTAGATAATGAGAGTGCAAGATTTTCACTGTCAGACCGAGAAGTTATGAGTAAGCCAGGACGGAGGCTACAATGAGGCTGTGGTGCCATATTTGAGTCAGATTCATCGATAGGAACTCATGTGTATTTTAATATAGACACATGTACAGATAGCTATACACTGAAATAAATACAGATGTCTGTGTACATGGGCAAGTATGCACACGTGTACTTCCTTGCTCTGCACTGAGAAAGCCCAGACACATGACAGCCTAGTAGCAACAGCACATCGTGAGCCCCACTGTGGTTTCTAATCCCCTTCTCCTATAAAGGAAACAGGGCTCCTTGGAGAATGGCTGCTGCCAGGGCTGACACAGAGAAAATACAAGATGAGCGTGGAGCATTTCGTAGTGTCAGAAAGTAAGGAAGTGCTCCAAAAACAAAACAAAAACATAGGATGCAGGATGTGAAAAGAACACCGTGGCCTACCAGAGAGATCCTGATGGGCAGAGCTGGAAGGATGTGAGAGGTTGAAAAATAATACAGTGCTGGATTACAACAACTGAATAAAATAACACCCATGGTCCACACTAATACAGATGAATGACTGAACAAAATAACACGCACAGTCCACACTGATACAGATAAACGACTAAATAAATAACAACCATGGTCCCCACTGATACAGATGAATGACTAAATTAATAACACCCATTGTCCACACTGATATAGATGAATGACTGAATAAAATAACACCCATGGTCCACACTGATACAGATGAATGACTGAATAAGTAACCCCATGGTCCACACTAATACAGATGAAAGACAATAAATGACACCCATGCTTCACACTGATACAAACTAATGACTAAATGTGTAAACAAACAAATAAGAACAGACAAATTCTCCTTACTGAAGAATTCTAATTAATAAACAGAAGGAATGCGAGCAATGGGAAATCAGCACTGGAATCTCACAGTCATAACTGCTGGTCCACTGCTGATGCTGACAGTAGTGGTGAGACTGTGAGGGGACACAAGACACTTGCATAACCTCAAAGTATCCCCAAAATATTTATCAATTACACTCACGGTTTTAACCTATGTTGGGAATTTAACAAATTCTTAGAAATTGCTTCATTCTTCTAGGAGGCGGAGATGGGCTCAGTGAACAAGAACAGAAAGGGACAGCAGTAACACGAGATGGCGACTCTGTGGACTCCCCCTTAACCAGGTGATCAAGTTAACATCACAGTATAAAGTTGTGTTCATATCACGGCCCCCCGACATGATATAATGGGAGGGGCATGTCACCTCTGTGATCTTCATCCCCAAATCCATAGCCCTGGTCTAATCATGAGAAAACACCAGGTAAATCCAAACCGAGGGACATTCTACAACATGCCTGACCAACACATTCCACTGTACCTGGGCACATTAAACACTCTGAGATTCTCTTGGAAACAAGCCTGTTTTCTGTGACTTAATACAGCACTAGCTAAACTTCTTTGAGTAGAATACTCTCCCTCATCTCCTGGCTGTAGAATTCCAAAAACCTGGTGAGTCTGCGGGAGAGAAGAGTGACTCCATGTGTGTCTTTTGGTGGGGAGGCGGGGGGGAGGTTTTCTTGGAAGTGGAAGGTTATTTAATTATTTGGGCAGAAGTTAAGTTTGGTAGAAATCATAGGGGAAGAAGTCTCACTTTGGCCTACAAGGAGATCAGACGTCAAAGCGTGACCTTAGAGGGCTGGTGTCTATGGGAAGAAACCCTGGGCAAAACCACAATGCTAATGCATGAGTTCCTTGACATTCCCATGTTCTATATGTGTCCTGATTCTCAGCAAGGCCTGCTCTCCCTGTTGTATATAATACCCTCCTGAGCATATTACTGTTTAGAGTTTAACCGTATAGGTTTCTTCTTTTTCCTAAATGAAGTCACACCTACTATGTTATCCCTCCCAACAGAGTCATCAACACAACCTATTTTTATTTTTATAGGTTTGTCTTGTGTCTGTTGTATTTGATGCATTTGATAGTTCTAGGAAAAGAAATAATTCTAGTTCTTTTCAAATTCTGTGAACTTTCTTATAAATGTTCCCTGGAGAACCAAAGCTTTTTACATGCTTAAAAAAAATGCCACAGACCAAATTGCTTTTACAATCCTGGAGACGTCACTTTATAAAAAATGCACATTGTTTTTCAGAAAGTGTGGACTAGATAACATTGAACATAAGTAGATTAACTGTGCGAGGTGAAATTCTGGGAAATAGGTCATTGGAAAAGTCAATGAAGTGATAAACTAGATCCAATATTTATTATATCAGAAAGAACAAATATGGGAAGAAAATAAAAATTTACTTTATTTTCCTAATGATTTGAAGTTGAGAATTGAACATTTTAACTAATATTTTACACACACTTCACATTTTTTATTATGATGTTCCATTTGAGTCCTCTTAGGGTCAGTGAGAGCCTCTACGGACTGACAAGTGAACACCCTTCATCAAGGATACCTGTGTAGAGGAGCTTGGCAAACTTCAGGCAACAAAGAGGAGATCCTTGCACTGGGGACTTGACATCCTAAATAAGGGGCTTCATGGTGTACTTGTTGGAGTCTGTGCTAGGTCAGAGTGCCTGAATGTAAGTCAAGGCTCTGCATGCCCAAGCTTGGGACCTCAGGTCATTTATAAGCCTCTCTGGGCCTCAGTTTTCACATCTGTAAAATAGTGCTATGCACTGAATTGTGACCCCCTAAATCCATATGTTGAACCCCTACCCCCAATGTAATAATATTTGGAGGTGGGGCCTTTGGAAGGTGATTAGAGTAGGATGATATCATGAGGGTGGGGACCTCATGATGGGGCTAGTGCCCTTACAAGAAGAGGAAGGGACACTGGAGCTCTCTCTCTCTGCTGTGTGAGGACGCAGTGAGAAGATGGACACCAGAAAGCCAGGAACCAACCATGCCAAGGCCCTGATCTTGGACTTCCAGCCTCCAGAACTGTGGGAAATTAATGCCTATTTTTTCAGCCCCCATCTGTGGTGATCTGTTATGGTGGCCCAAACTGACTAAGATCCTTGGAGAAAACTGCCCATACCTCACTAGGTTGCTGGAAAGGTCAGGAGAAAAATGATGTGAAAGTAGTTGGTAAACCGCCAAGTGTCCGACACATACAACTGATGCTGAAAATTATCCTCATTTCCAAAGAATCACTACTTTCTGCACCTATCTTTGCCTGGTTTGAGGTGCATTTAGAGTCCTTCCATCTCTGCAAGGTGAAGTGGGAAAGTAGGCCCAGTCTTGCCCACTGAGGGGGGTGCAGGCTGAGGCAGGAGCCCCCAGAGAGGACCGCGATGCACTGCGAGGTGCTGGAGGGAACTGTCAGATCGGGGAGCAGCATGTCAGAAGCTGAGAAAGGCTCAGCGTCCGAGGTCCAGCAAAGAGATGACTGTGCTCAGCACAACTGCATGCAGAAGTTTCCTTATGGTGGGGCACATGATGGGGCTGGATGTTGGACATTTGTCCCCTGGGGGGGGACAACACAAGGGCAGATTTACCAAGCAGCTTGAAGTGTCAGCCTCAGAGACCTGCCCCTGCATTAGGCCCCTTCCAAGACCTTGAGAGGGCCCTCACAATGGGCTCATATTCATATATTTGTGGATTTGGCAAAATTTACAAAAGGACGATATTTCAACTGCGTGTGTTCAGGACACTGTTTCTTTCCACCCCAAGGTTCCTTCTGCATATGGCCATGATTTCAGCAGCATTGGTAGGACTGCAGGCATTTGGGGTTCAAGCAAAGTGTGGGTAGGAGACAGTATAAACTGGGTTCACAAGCTGGGTTCAGTGGGATACATTTCTGCATTCTGCAGTCATTCTCGTGTACAGTTAGGTCACTGCCAGCTGCCCCAAAGCAGAAATGGCTTTTCAGAATCAACTGAGGGTGTCCATGGTGCCTCTCACCAGGTATCTGGACCCAAAGATGAGGGACAGAAGTCACATGGAGACATGAAGTCTTCCCAAGGTGACTCACGCCTGATATCTGCAGGAAGGGGAAGAGAAATGAGGTCCATGATGTCCCGAGACAAAGCAGGTATGCACACACTAAGAGTATTCTAGAATAGGCTGTGCTTCCTGGACATCGGACACGGGGAAATTCCTGCTTTCTTGAACAGAAGTCCCTTCCTTTTGAGGATCAGATTCAATTATGCGGCGAGCACAAGTACACACAAAGACAAACACACTTCTCTTCTTTTCAACTGGAGTCTCATGCTTCTCAGTGGCAGTCCCAAACTGCAGTGTCCCCACCTATAGCAGGTATGTCTGTGTGTGAGGTCAGTGTTTTATACACCCGGATATATCAGAATGTGCCAGAATATCTGACACTTCCCGTCCAGCAGTTCCAGATGGGACCCCGGGTAAAGCTGCCTCCAACACAATACAGAGAGAACCTGAGAAACCAGAGTTCCAGCCACAGACTCCCACACAAGGCACAGTGTGGCAGGATGTCTGGTGTCCTGTAGGAGTAATTTGATAATACAATTATGTAGCTCAAAGCAACAGCAGCACATAACAATGTGTTTAGTTAACGTGTAATGTGAGATTAGGTCTTATATTTTAAAAATTACCGATCATACCAAAATTCAAATATGATTGGAAGTAAGTATTCTTACCAAAAGAAAACAAATGGAAAGAAAGATGTATGATATTCATCAGGTTTTTAAAATTTTGTTGTGATATTTTCCCTCATTCTGAATCCCTCATTCTGAATTTTGCGCCTAATTTTGAATATGCAATTTTGCATTTGTAATTGTGTGACTTTTTTAAGAAGAGAATCCCTCTGAATCGCACAAGCATCAGACCACACAAACCTCGTCAGCCCATGGGCTCCTGAAGGCAGGACATCTGAGCAGGGCAGGATCCATCAAAAATGGGGCCAAAGCAGAAGCCAAAAATGTGGACTGAGGAATCTGGAGTTAGAGCACAACCCCCAAGCCTGAGGATGGGTCCGCTGGGGGCACAGCGACCCAGGCTGGCTGGGCAGGGGGGCCCTCCTACAGGACTACTGGAAGGTTGGCTGGTACGGGAACAGGACAGGTGAGCCTGCAGGTGAGAGAACCCCAGAGTGGCCGAGGGAAAGTACCTGCATGAGTCTGCTTGGGGGTGCCACAGCAAACACCACAGATGGGGTGGCTTACATAATGGACATTTATTTTCTCAATTCTGGAAGCTAGAAGTCCAAGATTAAGGTGTGGGCAGAACTGGTTTCTCCTGAGGCCCCTCTCTTATGGCTGTGTCTTCTCCCTGTGTCCTCACATGGTCTTCCCTCTGTGGGTGTCTGTGTCCTAATTTTCTCTTCTCATAAGGACACCAGTCATACAGGATTAGGGCCCCCTAATGATCTCATTTTATCTTAATTACCTCTTAAGGTGATTAAGGCCATATTCCCAAATACAGCCACATCCTGGGGTCCTGGGGATTAGGACTTCAAAGTAGGAATGGGGGGGGCACAATCAGCCCCTGATAGTACCTCAGATAAGTGGGGAGAGGGCATGAAACATCATATGCTCCCTGCTAGAAATAAAGAAAGAGAGAAAAAGGGAGGAAGGGCGAGAGAAAGGAAGAAAGTTGGGATGATATATGCTGTGTAAATGTTTGACCAAAGATCTTTTTTTGCTTAAAAAAATGTCACTTGGGGCCAAGATGGAGTAACAGGGACCAGACTTATCTTCCTGACTGAAAGAATTAAAGAAACTGACTAAACGCATGAAACAATGGTTATCAAGACATTGGGCATCAGGCAGTGAAGTGAGCCCTAGAATAAGAAAATGATTGCCTCTGCACCTGCTGAGAGAAATCCCCAGTCCACGGGATAAGGCAGGGAGCCCAGAGCAAGGCAGATGGGGCTGGGAGTCAGGAGGCTATGTGGGCATGTGCAGAGTCCCAGCGAGGGAAGGGTGCACAGAGAGATGGCCAGGGATCTGCAGAGGGATGCCTCCCATCTTCAGGTGAGTGCAGGTCCTCAGGTGTGTGAGCGAAGCACTGAGGCCAGGGGAGGAACTAGCCACAGTAGCCACAGGAGTGGGCAGCAAGGGCAACTGTAGTTTGTTTGCCACCAGCCAGAGTGACAGATCTTATAATCCACAGGATATTGGTCACAGCACTGAAATGCATCAGTAGTGGGCCAAAATTAGTTCTAGTCCTGGGTCTGGTCCCACATAACAAAGATTTAAAGTAAGAACTGAAAGATCAAACCCTTTTCAATCATTTACTACATTCCAGAACAAGGCTCAAAACTCAATAGAGCAATAGAACATACCCAGGACCCCACAATGTGAAACTCACAGTATTTGGGATCTAATAAAAAATTAACTGGCAAGTAAGGAAGTGCTACAACCCACACTGAGGAGATCAGCTCAGGAATGAGAGATGATAAATAGTAGACAAGTGCATTAACTCGTTGTTATAACTGTATTCCAGGTATTCAAAAGGCTAGTGGAAAGATAAGCATGGTAAGTTCAGACATGGAAAATATGAAAAAGACACAAATAAAACTTCTCTAGATGAACTTTATAATGTTGGAGCTGGAAAATGTACTCGATGAGATTAACATGGGATGGGATTAGACACTGCAAAAGAAAAGGTCAGTGAAACTGAACGTGGCTGTAGAAACTACATAGAAGTGTAATTGGCATCTGGATCTGGTATTTTTGGGTGATAGTCACACGGAGTCAACATTAACATCAGAGGGTAAGAAGTGCATGTATTCAGAGTTAAGATACCTTTGATTCTTGCTAACTCTGTGACCAGGAGCTCATTATTTTACTCCTGTGGTCACCCCTTCCATGTTTCAGTACACATAGTACCTCTATCCTAGGGTTCTTGAGAAGATTTCGACTGTGGATGCTCTTCATAAATCCCTACCAACGTAAGGCATTATCACAAGGAAGCTGGAAGGCTGTATTACACAGCGATGAGAAACCCACTGCATTAAGTTCTGCTCCAGCTACTTCTGAGCTGGGTGGCAAATGCAAGTCAACCAGCATTTTCAGTCTCAATTCTCCTACCTCTGTTGAAAATGCTTAGCTTAAAAATGATCTAATTACTCTCTTTTTAGGGCTATCTACTTGTGAGGTTATGCACCCTCAGGAGAGGGTGAAGTACGAGAGGAGGAGAGGAAGAAGGGGAGAGCAGCAAAGCATTATGGCTCCAGGTCCACCTAGACTAAACAAAACAGACTTGCCCAAATTTGTCTCTAGCCCCTGCCCTGTTACACATGAATAAATACAATAAATTAACTAAGGAACAAAGTCAGAAGTGCAATCAACGGAATCCCACGCCATCAGACATTAATGGGGTCAATTTCTCTGTGCAAAAAAAAACCCTTCTGTCCCAAAATAAACCGTGTTTGGAAAATTTTTTAGAGAAATTGCAAGACTTTTTATTTCAGACTTTCTATTTTTTTATCATATGATTACTTAAAATAGGTCCTTCCTTGACATTTATTAAAGATTGCAGTTTTCAGCAGTGTTGGCAGGCAGATCTACACAACAATCCAACCCTTTTGCATGCTGTCTATAGCACGTCCAGTCTATGGCATGCTGGGGCTGGGGCTTCACCGGTGCACTGGCATTTGAAACAGACAAAGTTCGGTGTTCTTCAAATTTTATCAACATATAAATAGTAGCACATAGAGTTTCACATTCATTCTTTCTATACAACAGAGAGAAAAATTATTTTAGATATCATTTCATTTGAAATTAAATAACTTGAGAGTGCTGTGACTACAAGTACAGACTCTGAAGCTGTCGGGCCTGGATCCCAGCCTTGGCTCAATGCCTGCTAAGGCATGACAGTGGCCGAGTTGCTACGGCTCAGTGGCGTCACCTCTAAAATAGGAGAAATAGTAGTTCTAATGTCATAGAACCAGAAGGATTAAGAGTTTTAATATTTTTAAATTGCTGAGAAAAGTACCCACAATATAGTAATTTCTCTATAAATGGTTAAGAGTAAAATAAATTGGATTATTTAAATATTCTGCAGAATGACATAGATGTACAGTGGCTACAAGACAGCTTTCTCTAAAGTTAATTATGCAGGAAATTGGCACACCAATTTTCACACCCTCATTCTAAATAATATGAGTGATTTATTCATGAGAAAAAATATTCCATTTAAAATAGTCATAAAAATTAAATAAAATATAATAAAATTTAAAAAATTAAATACCTAGGAATTAACTTAAAATAAATGTGCAAAACCTAACCACCGAAAAGTAGACTTGGTTCCATGGAAAGATGTATGGTATTCTGAAAGAGGAGACCTCACATCATAAGGACAATTCTACCCAACTTGATTGTAACATAAGACACATTCTCAATAACAAAAAACAAGAGGCTCATTTTAAACTTCATTTAGAAAAATAAAGCCAGAATTGGTAGAACTCTGAAAAAAAGAGAGAGCTATAAAGAGGTACCAGCTTTATCAGCCGGTAAAACATAGTGTAAAGATGCTCATTTAGACACGTTGGCATTCACATATGAATAGACCTACAAACCAATGGGAGAAAAGTCTAGAAATACAACTAGACGCACACAGCCTGTCAGATGTGTGAGGACAAATATTAGCTTCCTGGATGCTGCATACAGGTAGACACACTGGCAGGCCAGCCCCAACACTTCCAGGGCTGATGGCACAACCACAGATGGGAGCTCCCAGACATGGCTAACGCCCGCCCTGCCTTCCAACCCACAGTTTCTCCTCTACCTTGAGGGGCTGCTGAGCTTGCATGTCCAAGGCTGGCCTCCCCAAACATTTCCCCTTAGCCACACTTCAGGCCCAGTGGGGCCCACACTGATCCAGTGGAGACATCCTATAAAGCCCGAAACAGGCTGGGCCCACTGAGGCAGGGAATTCTGAGACCCCTGCTCACAGAATGTGGTCTAGAGTGAGGAGGGGGCTCCAGGGCAGCACATCCCCTGAGTACCAAGGAGTAGCATGCCTGGTCACATGTGTGGTCAGCTGGCCTTCCTGTGGGTGTTCATGGAGGAGGAAATGTCTATTGTGTATTTTAACTTAGTCTGTGATGAGGAGTAGAACCTGGAGTTAGAAACCTTAGAAAAACTGTTTCTCAAGCTTCTAGATGCTCCTTATGTTGTAGATATTGGGACCTGTACTCGACTTTCTTGGAATAACATTACAGTGACCCTTTGGTTAGGCTAAAGGAAGACACAGACCATGCTGGAAAACAGAGGCTTGAGATAAAGTCTTTCCAAGAATATAAGCTGTTCTCCAAATAATGCAACATCAGTTTTCATTAAAACCAGAGCTGTGTCTCTGCGGCTTGTTTCTCTTCAGAAATAATTGCCTTTCTAAATACATTTTTATACTGGAAAGTCCCTGAAAACAATTTTTCCCAAGATGGAGGTGTCTTAGTCTGCTCGGGCTGCCATCACAAAGTACCATAGACTGGCAGCTCCAGCAACAGACACTGATTTTTCACGGTTCTGGAGGGTGGAAGTCCAAGATCGAGGTGCTAACAAATTCGGTACCTGGTGAGGACTTGCTTTCTGGCCTGCAGATGGCTGCCTTCTCTCTGAGTCCTCACATGGCAGGAAGACAGAGAGAGAGATAGCAAGCTCTCTGGAGTCTCTTCCTCTTCTTATAAGGACACTGATCCTATCATGGGGCCCACCCTCATGACCTCATCTAAACCTAACTGCCTCCCACAGGCCCATCTCCAAACACCATCCCATTATAATGGAGTTAGGGCTTCAACGTACAGATTTGAGGGGGACACGAACACTCAGACCACAAAGCAGGCATGGGTCTGAAAGTGTGCACGTGAGCCCTAGCTCCTTGGAGATGGGGAGCAGCGACATGAAGAGCGCAGGATGGAGGGAAAACATCTTCATTGTAACATGTACCAGGAGACCTGACTGGGATTTCCAAGGATGAACTAAGCTAGCAAAGGTACAGCTAGCAAAGGCTATACCTTTGCTAGCTTGCCTGTGGCACTTTCTATGTGGAGTGGCCCAGACTCCAGGGAATGTACCTATAAATGCGCTTTGTGCTCCATGGGTGGAGTGGGATCTTCTGAAGAAGTGGGATGTTCACACTCTCAGTCACACCGGGAGAATTCTAGGGCAGGAGATGGAGCTTGGGATTAGGTCTGGAGGGGAAATAACTAAACTAAAGAGGAAATATTTTCTTTCTCTGGACCTTACATCCTCAGAGTCCTGTCTTTGAGTAGGGGGAGATGGACTCCAGATGTTTCTTCAGAGGAAGGGCACTGGTTCCTCTTCTGAAAGCAGATCAGACGCTGGGTTTTCACGTATTCCCTAGGAGAACACTGTGGAATTGAAAGGGATGGGGTGTGATCTGGGCTTCTCTGTTAGGATTTCCTTCCCAAGTCCTTCCTGAGTGTTGTCAAGTGTTATTGCCTGCTTCCCTGGTACTAAGGGGAGCACCACTTCACTAGAGAGAGTGAGAGGGAGGGGAGCATGGTCCTGAGACGGTGGGGTCTTATGAGGTCATGTGCACGGGAGAGAGTGTCACTTGAGCATCTTTCAGACCACAGAGCACAGCCAAATGTCCAAAAGCCCAGTGCAAATCCCCAGCCCTAAATTCTAGATTTCTTATATCAAATGAAGAGAAATCCATTTTCTCATCATTGCCATAGTAACTCTTGTTTACAGGAGGACTCTGGCTCAGAAAGTTGGGGATGCAGTTGATTAATACAGAGATTCCCACTCAACTCTCAGGGTAGAAAGTGAACAAAACAAAGTCCTTACTCTATTGTCTGCCCTTCAAAGCCTTCCTGCATGAAGAACTTGGACAGAAACTGGGAAAGAAGACAGGTCTGAGATGTCCTAATATGGAATTGTCAGAGCCTTTTAATATTTACATGTCCTTAAGATTATGGAGGATGTAACTCAATAATGAGTTATTTGGAGCCTTCGATGTGGAGGGAAGACTTTGTACTTTATAACTTAAGGAATGAGGAGGTAGGAATATTACTTGGCACAGGATTGTGCAAAATGATAGTTTAGAAGAAGTACAGGAGCGGAATAAGTTAAAGGTGGGAAGATCTCAGGAATTCAGGGTCATCCAGGTTTAGACTAAGCTGTGTTCACTGAGAGAGGAAAACAGTGTTGAACTGGCATATCTGAATGAAGAATTGGCAATCTGAACTGAATGAGTGCATTTTAAGATGGAGAGAGATAGATTTAGGATTTGCTATAGGTCTAGCTATCTTGTAGGTAGTCAATACATGTGTATCTAACAAAAAAAATAATGAAAATAAATGGACTTCTGGGAGTAACATCTTGGAAATGGGAAGGTCAATATTGATCTAAGGACAGAATACCTGTGTTTTTTATAAAACTGCAACAGGATCTTAGACAATTAACCAGATTTAGTTAAGTGACTCGGTTTGAATTTTGCTGGGCCTTTCACAAGTTGTGAAAGTTGGGGCAAGTTATTAACCCTCTCTGAGCTCCTGTCCATCTCCTGTGAAACAAGTAATCACACCTGCCTCATAGGTTATAAAGGTTCAGTGACCTAACATGTGTACAGGGGCTGGCATGTGGCCCCAAAATGTCACTATCATCATCAGCTGCCTCACTGTCATCAACATTACTGCTATTAGGCACCACTTGACTACTCAAGTCCCACCCTGTTTCAAGTTCAATCTAAAATACTCCCAACACAGAAATGAACACCTAATGTGGCACTCACTTTTCAACGTGGGAATTACTGTGCAGTTGAAATTGTTTTGTAATTGTCTAGAGTAATTTAAGAAGAATAAATAAAAACACCTACAGCATTTGTTTCTCAATGAGAAGTTCATTCATCTAAATCAACCCAGAAAGCAAATTTATTCTACTTGCTTTTGGCCTCACCATTTCCAAACCATCCTCACTAAAGCTCCTGATGCCAAAACCCACATCAAAGCAGAGGAGGAGAGTGTAGGCCTACAGGAAATAGGAGGCAGTGCCGGGTCAACTCTTTCCAGGGCTGTCAGCCCTTCTTGTTACATTCGCAGCATATTTCTCGGAGCAGACATTCAACTAGAATATGGAGCCGAGACAATGGAAAATGTAATAAATTTGCACTCTCTGTCATTGCTTCCGGGTTGCAAGACTGCCCGTGGCTTCCTCAGACCTAGGAGAATCACTGTGATCTCTGTCTAAGGTTTTCTGGCCAGTGGCTCTGGGAGAAAAGGCCTCTCCGATGTGAAGAAATCAATACTTTCAGGCCTGAAATAAACTTATAATTGTCTTTATGGCCATATTCACTCCAATGTACAACGCAAACTGCTCAACAGAGTTACTTTCATTTAAAACAAGCCAGGAGAGGTTTCTGTATAAATAGAAGTACTCCAGGTTATAATGAAGGACACCAATTAGAAACGGTTTAGACTTTAAGCCATATAGCTGTGCAAATTACAGGACGGCTGCCACCAAGCCTGTTGGCTGTCTGGGCTCAGGCTGCAAAGAACCCAAAGTGAAGTGGCCACGACCTCAGTGCTCTGGAGGTTGAAGATCCTATCCTCAGCTTTCTGCTTCATCTACTGAGGTGCCACACACGTGAACCTCAAGGCTGATGGAGTCTTTAAGGAGAAACCAGGGCTTTAAGATATGTCATCACTTCCATGCACATTAGGTGAAGGATGATAAAAATTTTAAATATAAAATCAATATAAAATAATAAGGACTCCCTGGGCTTTTGTCACCATCCTTGCATTTTCTCACTCATTCAGTCACTGATTATCAAACATTATTCCCAGCCCTTGACCACATGAATGGTCATTTGCTAGACTTTAAAGACACAGAGATAAAATACTACTAGATCATTTGTGCTCTATCGGGGTGGTGGTAGTAAATACATCAGTGAATGTATTAAGACTTGCAAGTGCACAGAACGGGGAGGGATTATTTCTCCTGGATTCCGTACATGCACTGCCTTTAGGAAGTGGTGCTGGCGGCACGCACAGGGAGGAGTACGTACTGGCCCTGCTCCCTCACATCACTAGATCCTGAGTCTCAGGCTGCGGCCAGCGATTTCATCGACAAAACGTGCATCCTGCACCAGTGCCTGACTTTCGGGAAGATGGGAAGGAACCACTGAGGGTGGAAGGCTGGCCCTGGTCACATCAGGCTTTGTCCACTTTCCTTCCTCAAAACATGTTCCCACACATTTGTGAACTGTGGACGTATTTTGACTTTCTCGATGCAGTGGGGAAGAAAGTATCTCATTACTGTCCTCATTCGTGTTTCTTTGATTACTCCTGAGATTGAACATATTTTCTTACTTTATAGGATATTCATATTTGGAGATGCATTTGTATCTACGCCCTGTGTCTTTATTTTACTGGGTTCTCTGTTTTCTTATTATTGACGTAGAGAAGTTCTTTGTAGTCACATACCCTGCAAATATTGTATCTTACTCTCATTTATCTTTGGCTTTATTTGTGTGGTGCACCAGCCAAGGCGCTTTCCCCCTGGATTGGCCTCTGTGTGTGGGGACGCTTGCTTCCAAACAGGAATCAGAGATGAGGCAGGCTCCCGAGCCCCCCCAGAGCCCTGCTCTCCCACAGGGCACTCAGCAGCCACGTGAGCAGCCAGAAGGGGTGCTCAAACAACACGTGCTGGAAATGTAAGCCATACACCAGATTTCACGGCTGGGTACAAACAAATGTGACTTTTTCAATATTTTTATTGCTGACTACATGTGGAAATTATGACATACTGGATCAAATGAAACATAGTTTGAAAATTCATGTCACTTATTTCTTTTGGCTTTTTAAAATATGGCTACTAGAAAACTCACAATTATGCATATGACTCACTTTATGCTTCCATTGGGCAGTGCTAATCTAGAGACAGTGACGCAGTAGTGGAGGGACATGTGGGTGTGGGGTTGCCACAACCTCCCCCACCTGCTGCCGTTTGCATCACACATATGTTCACAACTTGGGTGATAATATATGTGAATGGTTTTATTTTTTCCCATATGGATAATCAATTCTCCAGATACCTCTTCTTGAATTGTCCCTCATTCACTCATAAATCGAGCTTCCCGGATTCTCAGTGGTGTTACTTTGTCTATCTCTGAGCCAACGCCTTTCTGTCTTAATTCCTGTGGTTTCTAGTATATGCGTCTTGATATTTGATAAAGCAAGCCGCCCCCTCCATTGTTCTATTCTTCTGACATGTTTTGACTATTCTCGTCCATTTGCTGCTCTATATATAATAGAATTAAATTGTGTTTACACACTCATATATGAAACACACACAAACAAAACACACGCAACAAAAATATGCTTTGAGATTTTGATTATAATTGTACTAAATTTATTCTTAAGTAGAGTTGACTTCCTTAGTATATTGAGTTTACCTGTTTATGAGCAGAGCATAACCCTCCATTTGTTTAGATTTTCTTTAATGTCTTTCAAGAAAAGGCATTTCTTGTTATGTTTATTCCTGGCAATTTGTAAATTTCTTTCTTCCTTGCAGGATTCACTAGATTCTCAAGTTATCTATTGCTCTTATTTAGAAATAAGACCATTTCCATTATTCTAGTGGTGGCCCCTTTGTAAATTCTGTTAACTTATTATACTTATTCTATAATTAAAATATGCACATAGAAAATTCCAAAATGATAAAGAAGATGTAATATGATCCATAAATCTTCCTACCTCCACCCATCCCCACTCCCTGGGGATGATGACAATTGTATATAGTCTTGCAGAAATTAACCTTAAAGTTCTAATAAAATTTATCTTTTCCTATAAAAATTAAACAGAAATCATCATTAATACCTTCCTTTCCTTCAACAAGAAAGGATGGAGATAACTCAGTTCCAGTTCTGCCCACCTGTGCATCCTCAGGGGAGTCACTCCACCGTCTGACCACCAATTTCTCCATTTCTAAAATGGGAATAATGACACCAACCTGGGGGTTGGCATGTCTAATCCCAGGACAGTCCTAATGAGCTTCAGTGGTTCCTGGCTCACAGTAGGAGCCCAGAGAACAGGGGAGAGAGATGGTATCTGGGCTCCTATCTCCCAGAACCACCTTGCTGGTCTTAGGCAGAACAGATGAGGCCCCTTCTCATCTCCCACTGTACCTACAGGACCCTCGTGCCAGCGTGTGTGCTTACAAAGGGCCCAGACCACACCCTGCAGCCACAGTGGCCCTTTGCTCGAGGGCCTATGTGGCCCTGCTGGAGAGGCTGTGGGGAGCCCTGTCCATGCATCCCATCATCCTGCCATCCTGTCCATCCCAGGAGCTGGTCTTCCTCCTTCTTCTTTTCCTGATTGTGCTGCAGATCCAACTCCAGCCTCAAGGTCTGTACAGTACACTGAACCTTTCAGTTCACCGAATCTTCCCTTCTTTTATGGGGGGAGGGAGGCAATTGAGGGCTTCTAAGGAGATGTGAACCCAATTGTGCCAGACTATTTCAAACTGCATGCCTGAGCTCAATGGAAACACCTCCTTTCCCTCTCCTAAACACTGATCCATTTCTTAAGCCTGCGAAAGTGAGACTTCCCGCACAAAGGAGGCCTTCCTCCCCAGTTCTGGGCACAGGTGACAACTGCCCCACCCTCTGCCTCTGCTGGGCTCTAAACCCATCCTGTACCCTTTACCTGTGCTCTTCACCTAAGTGGTTCTCTCTTGCTCATTTTTGAATCCTCAGTACCTGACAGAGCGCCTGGCATCCACCAGGGGCCCACAAACACTTGTGGGATGAGTGTGCATGCTCATTTTACCAGAGATTATAATCCAGAGCACAAACCGAGATGGTCTCTGCCCTCATGTAGTTTGCAATCTGCACAAGACAGGCATAAATCAAATGACTAGACCGGTAGATATAAAATCACAACGGTGCAGTTCCACAAAGGAAGGGGAAGTCTGTCCTGAGAACTTTCCAGAGGGGCTTGACCTAGTCTAGGGAGTTAGGGAGTCTTTCCTGTGAGTTGAAATCCAAAGAATGAGATGGTTTACGTGGAGGATGAAGTTGCGGGAAGGGCAACCAGTCCCACAGCAGAGGTTTGTGCCAAACCAGGGATTTTGACGTACTGTATCCAAGCAACCAGAAGGTGGCCAGCTCCCCCAGGTGTCTCCACCTGAGAGGGAGCACTCATGTTCTCGGGGTGTACCAAACACATTGTGACTCCTCTGTGTCAGTTAGAAGATGCTTTGGTCACACTGCATGGGGAGGGCCAGGGTAGGATGAGTGATGTCACCTGTCATGTATTTAGGAGAAGAAGTGGATTCCCCGTCAAAACTAAACTTGCAGTGACTTTGGTTTCTTTACGTGTTTATAAAAGTTTAACTCAAAAGAAAAAGTCCTTAGTTCTTCCAACAGTGAGAGAAATGAGCTCTTAAATTTATTTTTAAAGGGTGCTTTAATTTATTTTTTTAAAGGGTGAATAAACTAAAAAGAGCACTTTGGTTTTTTTTCAGCTTTGCCGTAACATTTAAGGAGCATTAAAAATAGCAAAAGTGACCTGGATTTCAAAGGCAATGAAAAAAAATTCTGGATATTTTCAGAATGCATTTCATTTTAAAATTAACTTATTTGATTCTTTATAAAACAATATTTGGTAAAAATGAATTAATTCAGATTTTCCTATATTTTTGTATAAATTGGCTGAACAAAATTACAAAGGCAGAATGATTATTGCTATATCTTTAATCAGTTAAAAAAAGGTCCATTTCTCTAAAAGAATTAAAAAGTAGATCCACATAGGTATTTAAACCTACGTTTTCAAAAGCCTTTTAAGAATGAATTTAAGGTATCCAGAGAGGATGACAAGGTAGGTAATAAGATCATGAAGTTAAGTAAAGGGCCTAGGAGAAAGAAAAAGCATGTGCACGTGTGTGTGTGTACGTGCTTGCACGTGCATAGTAATAAAATGTGTAATTTTTTGGATATGATAAATTTGAGGTGCTAATGAGAAATCCTAGTGTCCTTTTTCTGCTCCAGGATCCCATCCAGGACACCACATGACATTCGGTCGTCATGTCTCCTCAGGCTCCTCTGGGCTGAGAGAGTTTCTTAGATCTTTCATGTCTTTGATGACCTGGACGGTTGTGAGGAGGACTGATCAGGTGTTTTGTAGAATGTCCCTCAGTCGAGATTTGTCTGAACTGCATTTTCAAGAAATGCAGTCTTGAAACTTCAAATGGACATCCTCACCAGAGCCATACATTTGGAAGTCATCTACACAGAGGTGTTCAGGGAGCTACAGTTGTGACTGAACTGGCCCAGAATTAGTAAGAACAGCAAAAGGAAGAGAAACAAGAGCAGTGCCTTGGGAATTTCTAAGGTAACTCCCCCCTCTAAACAGTCATCCAAGCAACATAATGTGCTCTAACGGGTACTTCTATTTATTAAGACATTATTTTAAATCTATAAACTCCCTAAGAAATTCCTCAATATTTAAAATAATAATTTTTTTAAAAGACAAAGAAACTTTACAAACATGACCTCAGCCAGGAGATCACGGTGAACACCAACACTGAGTCATGTTGACAGCATGTGCCCTTGGTAGGATGTGCCGAGAACGGCGCTCTCCCTCTGTGGCCCTCCTCCCAATGCCCCATCACCCAAGTCTAATCGGGAGAAAACATCAGACAAATCTCAACTGAGGGACGTTCTACAAAACACCTGATCAGTCCTCCTCACAACCATCCAGGTCATCAAAGACATGAAAGATCTAAGAAACTGTCTCAGCCCAGAGGAGCCTGAGGAGACATGACGACCAAATGTCATGTGGTGTCCTGGATGAGATCCTGGAGCAGAAAAAGGACACTAGGAAAAAGCTAAGGAAATCTGAATACACTGTGGACTTTAGTTCATAATAATTTATTAATATTAGCTCATTAAATGCATCAGAAAGATGTTAATAAAATTATTTTTAGAATTGTTTTGCTTTTGTAAGCCATAATGTACTAAATTGTTTTAAAAAATCACTGTGCTTTAACATTCAACCAAAGTGGGAAAATTTAGAATTTCTTTTTTATTTCATTACCTTGTCACGACTCTGAAGATTAGGACCACTTATTACAATAGAAAAGTTTTTTTTTCATAAAATTAATTCATATCATGATTCAGTGAGAAGATATGAATTGAGCCGATACTATATCATAAGTATTCTTCTAGGAACTGGAGATCCTTGGCAGAAATTATAAGACTTCAGATGAATAATTTTAATACAAATTAGAGATGTCATGTCCAAGAGAGCAGTGAGACCATAAGATAGGGGCAGTTTAAGCTAGGAATTTCAGAGGAAATAGCAGTGGAAAATTCTCATGGCACAAACAACATTTAAGCTGTTGGTGAAAATGGACATGTGCAAAGAAAAAATTAAGCACCTACTAGGAGAAGGAATAGTATGAACAGGCAGAGAGGAGGAGCCAGGCAAAGTGACCTGAGATAGGGGTAAGGGGAGAGTGTACATGAAGAGAAAGGTGGGAGAGAGGGAGCTGAGGAGGAGAGACGGGAACTATCCTCAGGGAAAAGATCACAGTGCAGGGGTTCTTACGTTTGGGTTCATTGAAGTAAATGGCTAAGAGTAGCTGTTCCAGAGTTGGGTTATTCCATAGACAAAGACTCAATTTGAGAACCACAGACATTCACCCAATGAAATAGGTTAACGGCCCCAAGACTATAAAACAGAAAAATAACACATAATCATTCCCACTCTCCTAGGGAATGCATCCCTGTCCAGTTTGAAATATGATGGGAATTGAGAAAGGAATGCCGGTGAAGATCACAGTAAACAGAGGCAGGTCCTGTGGCAAGATAGAGAGGACTATCAGACAGCAGAAAGTGAGAAAGGCAGGTTGGAGGCAAGAGGAGGGAGGAGAAGGGATCTGCCTTCACACTGTGCATTAACATGCAGATGGGCCCGGTGGGTGGGACTGTGCTTCATAGGCTGATAAAGAATCACCATGGAAACCATGGTGCAAGAGCTGGCTCATCAGTTAACTAAATTCGGTCACCAAGATCCAGGATCTTCCCAAGTTGTCCCCAGCCTGACTGTTCCTGTATAGAAGAGAGAATGCTGGGGTAACACACAGCTAATATTTTTAATTTAATTTTTTCTTGACATAATCATAAGTTCAAATGCAGATGCAAGAAAATACTAAGAGGTCATATGCACCCTTTACCCAGTTGCGTGGATAGTTTTATAAGAAGTGCTTTTCAGAGTGACTGTAAAATTTTACATTCCCACCAGCAGTGTATGAGCAATTCAGCTTCTCCACATCCTTGCCTACATTTGACACTTTTACTATTTATTTTAGTGATTCTTATGGGTGTATAGTAATATTTCATTGTGGTTTTAATTTGCATTTCCCCGTAGGCTAATAATGTTGAACATCTTTTCATGGGCTTCTTTGCCACCTGTACACCCTTTTTTGGTGAGATGTCTGTCTCTTCATGTCTTTTCTCCATTTTCTGATTGGACTATTTTTTTTTTTTTTTTTACTGTTTCATTTTGAGAGTTCTTTATGTATTCTAGATACTAGTTCTTTGTCATATATGTAATTTGCAAATATTTTTTCCAATCTGTAACTTGTCTCTTCATCTTCATAAGGGGGCGTTTCACAGAATAAAGTTTTTAATTTTGATGAGGTCCAACTGATCAAATTTTCTTCTATTGATCATGCTTTTGGTGTCAAATCTGTGAACTGTTTACTTAGCCCTAGATCCTGAAGATTTTCTCCTATTTTTTTTCTGAAAATTTTTTAGTGTTGAGTTTCCATGTAAGTTTGTGATCCATTTAAAGATAATTTTTGCATAAAGTGTGAGACTTAGGTTGAGGTTCGGATTTTTTCCTTCTGGTGTCCAACTGCTCTAGCACTGTTTTTTGAAAAGGCTACCCTTCCTCCCTTGAATTGCTTTTTTCACCTTTGTCAAAAATCATTAGGACATATTTGTGTGGGTCTATTTTGGGATTCTAGATTCTGTTCAGTTGCTCTGTGTCTGTCCTCCTGCCAATAACAATCAATCTTGATTACTGCAGCTCTATAGTAGGAGTTAATATTGGATACAGAGATTCTTCTGACTTTATTCTTCTTTTCCAAAAATAGTGTTAGCTATTGTAGAGCCTCTAACTTTCCAGATAAATATTAGAATAAGCTTGTCTACGTCTACAAGAAAACATTGCTGGGATTTTGATATGAATGTAATTAAATGTATAGATTTGGAATAACTGACATCTTTTTGAAGCTGATCTTCCAATTCATGAACATAGTATGCCTCTACATCTGTTTAAGTGGAATTTACAGTCCGCTTTCATTAGCATTTGGTAACTTTCTTCATAGAGAATCTGTACATGTTTTGTTATGCTTATATATAGGTGTTTAATTTTCTTTGAAATGATTATAAATGGTGTTGCATTTTAATATTGTGTTCCACAGGTTTATTGTTAGTATATAGAAATGCAATTGATTTTTGCATGTACATTTTGTATCCTGTGACCTTATTCATCTTACCTCTTAATTCTGGGAAGGTTTTTTTTATAGTTGTTCTGGGGGATGTTCTGTAAAGACAATGATATCATCTGCAAACAAGAACAGCTTTATTTCTTTCTTTCCAATCTTTGTGCCTTTTTTTCTTGCCTTGCTTCAGGAACTAAAATGTCCAGTGCTAGACTGAATAAAAGTGGTAAGAAAAAACATCTTTGTGTTGTTTCTGATCTGAGGGGGCTAGCATTCAGTCATTAAGTATAGCGTTTGCTGTAGGGTTTTTTGTGAATGCTCTTTATCAAGTTGAGGTAGTTCCTCTCAATTCCCAACTTGCTAACTAAATAGGTGTTGGATTTTTGTCAGATTCCATTTTCTTGTCAGTTGATGTGATTATCTGATTTTTATTCTTTAGCCTATTAATATGGTGGATTATATTGATTAATTATGGAATGTTGAACTATCCTTGAAAACCTGGACTAAATCCCACTTGGTCACAGTGTATGATTCTTTTTACATATTGGTGGATCAATTTGCTAATATTTCCTGGAGGAATTTTAAATGTAAGTTCATAGAAATATTGGTCTGTAGTTGTAATTTTTTTGTAATATCTTAGAATTGTTTTGGATATTATTGTATAAGGGTAATATTGTCCACATAAAATTAATTGGAAAGTGTTTCTCTTCTATTTTTTGGAAGAGATTATGTAAACTTAGTGTTAATTCTTATTTAAGTGTTTGGTATAAATAACCAGTGAAATCATTTGTGCCTAGAAATTCCTTTTTTAGGAGCTCTTAAATTACAAATTTAATTTCTCTTATGGTTATAGAATTATTCAGATTATCTACTTTATTTTGGCTGAGTTTTGGTACTTTGTGGTTTTTGAGGAATTAGTCTATTTCTTCTAAGTTTTTCAGTAATGAGTGGAAAGTTGTTTTTAGTGTCTCCTTATTGTCACTTTAATGGCTGCAAGATCTGTAGAGATATCCTCTATTTCATATCTTATATTGGTGATCCTTTGTGTCTTCTCCATTTTTTGTCATTTTTATTAGAGGCTAATCAATTTTGTTGATTTTTTTTGAAGAACCAGCTTTTCATTTCATTGATTTTCTCTATTATTTTCCTGTTTTTAATTCTATTGATTTTTAATCTTATATTATTTTCTTCCTTCTGCTACTTTTAGTTCTATTTTGTTCTTTTTCTAGTTTCTTGAGGTAGAAATGTAGATTATTTATTAAGACTTTTCTTTTTTCAAATGTGAGCATTTAGTGCTGTAAATTTCTCTTGCAGCACTTCTTTAGCTATAGCTCATCTATTTTAATGTATTTTCATTTTCATTTAAATCTATATATATACATATATAGAATTCTGTAGCTATATGTATATATATACATCTATATCTGTATTTACATATATATACCTATATATACACATATATACATATACACATATATACACATGTATTGAATTCCCTTGAAACTTCCTCCTTGACCTATGGACTATTTATAAGTGTATTTCATATGCATATGTTTAGAGATTTACCTTTCTGTTATGATTTCTAGTTTGATTCCATTATTGTTAGGGAACATATTGTGTATGACTTTAATTTTTTTTAATTTGTTGAGATTTGTTTTATGGTCCAAGATTAGTACATGGTCTATATTGGTGAATATTCCATGAACTCTTGAAAGAAATATATATTCTACTGTTGTTGAGTGAGATATATATTAGATCTTGTTGTTTGTTTTTTCTAGACCTTTTATAGCCTTGATATTTTTCTATTAAGTAGATATGACAGTTGCTAAGATGGAGTATTAAAGTTTCTGACTATAACTGTGGATTTCTCTATTTCTCCTTTCAGCTCTATCATTTTTTGCTTTGTGTATTTTGGGATATACCCATTGGTAATCATAGATCTTCCTGGTATTTTGATCATTTATTGTTATGTACTGCCCATCTTTGTGTCATATAATTTTCTTTTCTTTGGAGTCTATTTTATCTAATATTAATATAGTTACTGCTACTTTTTAAAAATTAATGTGACAACATGGATGGGCCTTGAGGGTATTATGCTGAGTGAAATAAGTCAGACAGAGAAAGACAAACACCATATGATTTCACTCATATGTGGAAGAAGGGGCACATATATATGGTGATACATAAACTGGACTGTTGGTGGTGAACACAATGTAGTCTATACAGAAACTGAAATATAGTGATGAACACCTGAAATTTACACAATGTTGTAAGCCAATATGACCCCAATAAAATAAAATATTAATGTTTCTATAGTATATCTTTTTGCATCTTTTTATTTTCAGTCTATTCATGTTGTTGAATTTGAAATGAATTTCTAATAAACTATACAGAGCTGGCCATGTTTTTAAATTGGCTTTGCTAAATTTTACCTTTAAATTTGTAGATTAGTGCCATTTACAATTAATGTAATTATTGATATGTTAGGGCTTATGTCTGTCATTTTATTATCTGTTTGCTGTTTGCCATTTCTCTGTTTCTCTTTTATTACTTTTCTTTGGATTATTGCTTCCTTTTAGTATTCCATCTTGATTTACCTACAGTGTTTTTTCATGTGTCTCTTTGTAAAGACTTTCTTAGTGGTTATTCTGGATACTACAATATACACATGTGACTTGTCAGTCTACTGTTATTGACATTTTTACCAGTTCCAGTGAAGTGTGGAAATTTTACTTCCATTTAGGCCCCATATCTTCCCCACTTTTAAACCTGTTTGTTTCGGTCATCAGATGTGGTATGGAAAACTCATGTGGAGAAGGATAGTCTATTGTATTAACTCTTATTCCTGATTATTCTGTTGTTTTTCTATCCTGATACTCTAAGTTTTCCTCTTTTATGACTTCCTTTCTGTTTGAAGAACTTGTTTTAGCCATTCTTTAGGTTAGATCTGCTTGAAACAAATTCTTTTAGTTTTTATTCATCTGTGAATGTCATTATTTCACTCTTCTTTCCTGAAGGATGATACACCAGATACAGAATTCTGGATTGACAATTTTTTTTCAGTATTTGAAATATTTTATGACACTGTTTTCTGGTCTCTATGGTTTCAGAAGATAAATTTGCTGTCATTTGAATTAGTATTCTCCTACAGATCATGCTTCATTCCTCTGGTTGTTTTCAAGAGTTTTTTTTGCTTTTAGTTTTCTAAAGTTTGTGATGTGTTCTTGGTGTGGATTTCTTTGGGTTTATCCTACTTGGGATTTGTTCAACTGGGGAGTTTTCAGCCACTATTTCTTTGACTACTCTTTCAGCCCCAGTCTCTCTCTCCTTCTGGGGTTCAATGAAGCAAATGCTAGCTTTTTATTGTTGTCCCATAATTTCTTTATCTTGTGCTCTTTTTTTGGTCTATTTTCTCTATGTTGTTCACATTTTGTAAATTCAATTGATCCGTCCTCACATTTACTGATTCTATTCTCAGTCATCTCCACACTACTATTGAGACATTCAGACAATTTTTAAATTTCAGTTATTACATTTTTCAGTTCCATGATTTCCATTTAAGTTTTTTATAACTTTTATTTCTTTATTAAGACTTTCCATTTTTTTATTTGTTTCAAAAGAATATGTAATTCCTTGTTGAATCATTTGTGTGATGGTTACTTTAAAATTCTTGTCAGGTAATTCTTGACATCTGATTCATCTCAATGTTGACACCAATTGATTATCTTTTCTCATTCATGCTGTGATAGCCCTATGTCTTGTTATATTGGGTGATTTTTCTATTGTATCCTAGATAATTTGCCATTATTTAGGAGACTCTTTATCCTTTTTAAAAAAAATTTATCAGTCACTCTGTTTGGGTTTAGCATGCCTCTGTTGGTAAAGGAGATCTGAGGAATGTAGGAGTTTATGTCACTGATTAATCCACATCCATTCAAATGTTTCCATTCTCATTGTCATGGTCTCACTCTTTCCCGTCCAGTGCTGTAACTTTAACATAAGCAATCTGACAAGACTCCAAACCAACTTGCAATGTCTTCAGCAAACCCAAAGATCAAACTTTGGTGCGGATTTTTGGAAACATTGAACCTGAAGCTATAAGAAATATGTAATGTTCTAGGGATAGCAAACAAATTCTCTAGTTTTCCAACCATGCTTTTTCTGGAAATTTAAATCCTCAAACTTGTTTCTTTCTTTCCTAATATTCTCCTGAGTAGTAAGAAGCAGTTCTCCCACCCCATAATCCTTGTACCCTCATCATCATCACCCTAAATTTTCTGTCACGCTAGTCACTTTGTCTACCAAAGCTTTGCCTTCTACTGGTGCTTCATTCCAGGTAAATAAATGTGACAATTGATGTAAGGACATGCCTACAGCTGCCAGTGTCCAATTTTTCACCAGAGTAAAATTAGTCCTACCTTCAAATCAAATCTGCTTAAATAATCAACCCATATTCCCATTTTTCAGGTTTTTGTACCTCCAAATCCCTTCTGAAACCAAATATTGTATTAGTGAGAGCTCATTTAGAAAAATAGAAGCCTTTCTACATATTGTGAGTAAAGATGTAATTAATCTGAGAATTAAAGACTTATATAACCATTGAAAATCCCATGGGAGAAGGGTCAAAAAGCCACTTTTTAAAAAATCTAATGTGCAAAGATCATAGGGAAACCACTACCAATGATCCCAGCTACTCACAGTGCCAAAACAGGTGACTATCAAGGACTTTGGGAATTGCTAAAAGCCACCATCACCTCAGCTGGTGCTGGAAGAAAATGGCTTTTTCTTCTCTATTATCTTCCAAATTTGTGTGTGAATGTCTCGTTTTGTTGAAATAGAAACTAGAAACTCAAAGAGAAAGAGATCCTGAAAAATTTTGATCCAGGATCCACCTCCACTATGCAGAAGACCATGTAGAATGGGAAGGAGATAATGTTGCATTTTCAACAGAACATCCAGCACAAGGGACACTGGTCATCTGAGGGACTCAGGGACCCAGACCCTCCCCTCCCCTTCTTTTACTGACTTTCCTATCCCATGGAAGAAAACACTAAAATCAGCCTTTTTCCCATTTCATACTTCATTTCTCCCAAGCCTATATTCATTATTTACATTTTAAATGTAAATGTTTTTACATGCCATTTTTCTCTCCCTCTTTCTAGAACTCTAAAGCACATGCCTTTACTCATTATTTGCATTTAAAAACTATTAAGGAGGGGCCGCCCGGTGGCGCAGCGATTTAGTCCACGCTTGGCAGCCTGGGGTTCGCAGGTTCGGATCCCGGTCACCCGCCGATGCACTGCTTGTCAGCCACGCCGTGGCGGCGTTCCATATAAAGTAGAGGAAGATGGGCACGATGTTAGCTCAGGGCCAGTCTTCCTCAGCAAAAAGAGGAGGATTGGCGACGGATGTTAGCTAAGGGCTGGTCTTCCTCACACACACACACAAAAAAAACTATTAAGGAAGGACTCTGGTTGACCTGGACCAATGTACCCACTTTCCTCTAGATCTTCCTCTCCTTCTCATTCCCTTGGATAATTTTCTCCTGCCCTTCTTCTCAACATGACTCTTTCCAAAACTCAGTTCCGATTATATTACTTCTTAAAAACTCCTATCAAGTCTCCTTTGATCCAACATCCCTTGTCTGGCATCAAGGCTCTCTCCAACCTGACCACTATTTTTCCATCCAGACACATTTTATGTTTCATTGTTCTACAACACATACTCTATACCAAGTACAAATGGGTCTATTGCTCATAACTATGTGTAAACTTGACCTTGCTCCTAATGATAAAGACTTTACTCATCCTTCCTTCTCCAGGGTCACTTCAAAGGATCTTTACTGATGTTAACTTTAAGCCAGACTCTGCCTTGAAAAGAACTACAGGCCAGTAGGAGATATAGATAAGCAGACAGGTATTTACAACTCAATACCACAGTGCAGTGATCATGCAGGATGCAGTGTGAGGGATCACAAAGAGGGCACAGGGCAGCCTGCTGCAGGAGTTACAAGTGAGGCTTCCTGGGCACGGCAATGCCTGATCTGGCTTGTGATGAATGCGTAAGGAGGGCCAGCAAAGAGAGAATGAGGACCTTAGGAATCAGTGGTAAGACAAGGTAAAGGAGAAAACATAGTATGTTCAAAGACCTATAACTTGACCAGGATGGGGAATAGAAGAGCCACTGTGTATGTATAGAAAGAAATGAGGCTACAAGAACAAACAACAATCATATTATTAGAGATTGTATGTTCATACTTCAAAGATTGGGCTTCATCTTAAAGATAATAGATAGCTTTTGAAAACTTTTAATCAAGAGACTGACATAATAAAATTTGAATTTTATGAGATTATTATAGAGATTATCCTGCAAAGAACAAACTGGAAGAGACTGGAATTGAACACTGTAGAGTTAGGAGGTTGTTCTTAGAATACACAGAAGAATGCTGAAAGCCTCTACCAAAGTGCTTGGTATTGGAGATGGAGAGGAGGGGGTCATATAAAAATCTCTGGGGGATCAAACAGGTGGGACCTACCATGGAGATGGAGGTCAAGGTTGTGCACCTAGAGAGAAGGTGTACCAGGCATGCAGGTAGATAACAACCGTAGATAAACAGATCAAGGGGAATCTGAATTCAGTTTGGGACCTGCTGAGTCTGAGGCTTTTGTGAGAGGCCCAAGTACAGATATCCAGTAGGCAGTTGAATATGGGTAGGGAGCCAAAGAGAGAAATATGGAGTGATGATGCTGATTTGAGAATTACTATAGACTGGTAACTAAAGCTCATAAATAGACCATAAACAGGGGCCGGCCAGGTGACGCAGCGGTTTAGTTCGCGCCTTTGCAGCCAGGGGTTCGTGGGTTCAGATCCCGGAGGCCTTCCGATGCACTGCTTGTCAGCGATGCCTGGCAGCAGCCCATATAAAGTAGAGGAAGATGGGCACAGATGTTAGCCCAGGGCCAGTCTTCCTCAGCAAAAAGGGGAGGATTGGCAATTGATGTTAGCTCAGGGCTGGTCTTCCTCACATATACATAAATAAATAGACCATAAACATATTCTTAAGGAGAATTTATATTTAAAATCAGAGGAAGAGGAATGTGGCAACATAGAAAAGATACGAAGAAGCAGGAGAAGAGCAGGATAAAGTGAATTTGAGGAGGCCAAGGCAGGAAAACATTTCCAGGAGGGAATGGCTGAGGGTCAAATGCGGCAGAGAGGCCTGAAAGGTAAAGAGCATAAACGTACTGTTGAATTCAGCAACCACGAGGCCATTCATGACCTCGGTGAGGTGAGCACCAGTTGAAAAATACAGACAGAATCTTCACTCACCTCCCCACCAACCATGCTCTTCGTTACACATTCCAAGCCCAGGCATTCATTAGAGATGCCAGAAAAGTCATGCTCCACCGCTAAGGCTCAATTAGATCCACTCTGACAAAGCTTATAATCTCCCAGTAATTCAATGCTTGTCAAAACAAGATCAGCACATTTTAAAGAAAGAAATCAAAATCCAGTCACTCAAGAATGCAGCATTCACAATTTCCTCATTCAACTAAAGATATCAGACATGTGACAAAGCAGGAAACTGTGAGCCATAACCAGAGGAAAAACTATCAGTTAATGGATATCATAATAAAACCATAAATGCCAGAGATAATGGATTAGTAGACAAGGAGTATGATGAAGCTATTATAAATATGCTTAAGAATTTAAAGAAAAGGATAAGCATAGTAAGAGAGAAATAGAAAATGAAAAAAAAGCTGATGCAACTTCTAGAGATGAAAAATACCATATCAGAAATTTAAAAATATTACTGGATGAAATTAACAGCAGATTAGTTGCTGTATAATAACAGAAAAAAAATGACAAAAAAACTTTAAAACACAGTCTCATTGAGTTGTGGACAGTACCAAGTGGCCTAACAGCTATATTTAAGGTCCCAACGGGGGGCAGAAAGAAAAATTGAAATAATGGCCAATTTTTTCTGAATTTAATAAAGAGTATATTTCCACATATACAAGAATCTAAATCAATCACAAACAAGATAAACACACAGACACACAAATAGCAAAGCATATCATAATAAAATTGCTGAAATCCAGAGATGAAGAAAAATCTTAAAAGAAACCAGAGGAAAAATGAACATTACATAGAGGTGACAATGAAAATGAATGTTTCTTCTCGGCAAAAACATTGCAAACCAGAGGAAAATGAAACAACATCTTTAAAGTATTGAGAGAAAAAAAGGAACCAACCATGAATTCTATATCTGGTGATATTATTCTTCATAAATAAAGTTTAAATAAAGACACTTTTCAGACAGAAAAAAACTGAGATAATTTATGGTCTCAGTACCACTCCTGTTCAACAGTATACCAGAGGTTCTAACTAGTCTTATGAGGCAAAGATAAAAAATATATATAAAATAAACTTTTGCAGATGATTTAGTTGCATATATAGAAATTCTGTGGAATATCTTAAAGACTATGGCCACAATTAAAGAGGATTAACAATATCAAGTGTTGATAAGGATATGGAGCAACTGGAAAATGCATATATTGCTGATGGGAGTGTAAAAATTGCACTACCACTTTCATTTCTAATAGAGTTTAGTATGCACCAACCACATGACCCAGAATCCCATTCCTGATATTTGCCGCCCAAAATAAAATCATACGTCCACAAAACAACTCATATATAAATGTTCATAGCAGTTAAAACTGAGAAAAAAAGACAATTAGAAAAACAAATTACCTTACCTCCATACAACGGCATACACTCAGCAATAAAACCCCAAAACTCTGGATACACGTGAAGACAAGATATAATCCACATTTAAGCAAAAGTAGCCAGACGCAAATGAATGCGTTCTCTTTGATTCTATTCTCTTTGATTTTGTCTCTAGAACAGACAAAATCAATCCATGTTGAAAATACTCAGGTCAGTGGCTGCCTCTGACAGTAGGGAGTTGACTGGAAAGGGGCAGGATGGAATTTTCTGGGTGAGGGAAATATTTTGGGGCGTGATCACAGGGGTAAATACATATGTCAACATTCATTAAGCTGTACACTTACAATTTCTGCATTTTACTGTATGTGAATTGTACCTCAATAAAAATACTCTAGAAAACTAAAATTAAATACACTGTACACGTGTAATAGTTCATAATAGAAAATTAAAGAATTACGTTGAACACGAGCAGGAGCAAGCAATGTGGATTCAAATCCTACTACCCATTCGTTGCATATCTTTAGGCAAATTACTACGCATGCCTTGGTTCCATCATCTTCAATGGGTATACAATAGTATTTACCTCATAGAGTCTTTATGAGAATTAAACAAGTTAATATGTGTAAAGTGCTTAAAACAGTGGCTGGCAAAGAGTAACCTCTAGATAAATGTTAACTAGCCATATTATTTTTACTGATATGTTAAATACACAGTTACAGAAAGTGTGAAAAAACCAACTCCCCTTATATTATTAGTTGAGTAGTTCCTTCTTGAAATAAAAATTATAATTTCAACATATGTAATTATGCATAAAAACTATACCTCAAACAACTTAGTGGGAACACCAATGAGTTAAAAAAGCGGCATTCTTCTAAAAAATAAAGTCTATTAAAAACAAAGCAGCATTAGCATTGTAATCATGGCATTAAGACACATTGTAAAAGTTTGGACAGAATAGTTACATAGAAGATGAGAAGAGAAGAAGCAAAATTTGTAAATGTTATTACAAAATATTTGTTGTCAAATATGAAAGTAAAACTAAATTAATGCACTGAATACTAAGAGAAGAAATTTGATTTATCTTCATCCTTGAAAAGTCATTCAAATTTGCACATATATTTTTAAAATTTTGTCACTGAAAGCATGGGGTTTTGCATTCTCTGTGCACGTGGTCCTTGGCAGGTAGACCCTACAGTGAGCGCCTGGTGAAGCAGGTGTTGTACTGAGGGAGAGAGAAGAGTCTAGGCCTCCCCCGGGGTCAGGGCTCCCCAGACTAGCCCAGGGGCTTCTAGCTAAAATGGGGGAAAGTTCAAGGGGGAAAAAGAAAGACTTTTGGAACATGTTTGTTTGAGGCATCGGTGTACACCTGGGCAATGACCAGCTGCGTCTGTAGCCTGGTGCTCAGTACAGAGGTCTGCGTGTGAGACAGAGACTTGGGAAGGAGTGAGAAGCCAGGAAGGACTGCGGCATTCGAGTGGAGGGGGCTGGGAGGGGAGGAGGGGTCAGAAGGGGAGGAGAAGCAGGGCACCATCCCTGGGCTACCCACACTAGGTGGTCCACAGGGCTGGGTATTCAGGAAACCACTATGTGACATTTCTGTGTTCTTCTCTCTCTGTTGGGAATGCCCCACCTTTTTTCCATTGTAGCACCTGCTAACATCTTCTCCTTGTTCAGGTCACGTCACCATCTCTGGGAATCTGTTCCTAACTCTCCCCACAGGCAGATTTGATGGTTCACCACCCTGGCTACACCCCTTCCCTGGAGAATGTCACCAGGTGTTTACATATGGGTCTCCCCCTAGGCACACATTCCTGACATGGAGAAAGACGCCCCACATGTGGCAAGAGCACATTAGTATTTACTGAATTGGCTTGCAATAGAAATGAAATAAATGAGAACAGAAGAAGCTTGTTCCTGCAGAAAGGTGGTAGGTGTGTGAGATAGGTAATTGGGGGCAGCAGGAGACCCCTGAAGGAATTTCCCCGGTGGGTCATGGGGTGGGTGCACGGGTCACACGATTCAATCAACCTCAGGGCCACAGCTGCCCAGGGCTGGACCAGAGGAGTGTGCGCTCCATCTGCTCAGGCTGTGGCTTCCCTCCCCTCCTCAGAGGACCCAGGTCCTCCCTCCTTCCTCACAGCTGCTGGCAGGGGATGTCTTGGCCAGAGAAGTCAGGAGATTTTTTGCAGAGGAGACACACACATGCCTGCTTGCAGAGGCAGACAATGCAAGTTCAGGTTTTCAGTCTCATTTCTTTCCTGCCAGAGAGGATTTAGTGATTTAAACCACAGGCCTGGTTGGAGAGAAAGAAAACCTGGATTATAAATGGCTAAATTTCTGTTTGCTCTCTTTTCATGTGGCTGAATTTTAGGTGGCTGCTCTGGCAGCTGGAAATGTGAGGAATGAGAGTAACTTCAGTTCTGAGTCTAATGGTTCAGCCTGCATGTGAGTGTTACCTGGTGCCTGGCCTGCCCCCGCCACCGAGATGACAGGGCACGCTGGAAGCATGCCCCACATGAAGGAGTTCATGGTTTGGAGGGGATGCTAACGATCTCTCTCTCCAAAGTCTCATTACAAAAAGCACTTGCTTGAACGACTTACAAAAAAAGCATACCCTACAATTACCATCCAAATTGGAATTCTGGTTTAATAATCCCATCCCCTCCTGACCTGGGCACACAGGAGGCGGCCCTAGAAGGCCCAAGAGGGGATTTCAGCTCTTCTCCCAGGATGCCCCGAGCCTTGTGCTGCTGACATCCAGGTGGAGTCGGGCACTCAATGTGCTGAAGAGTAGAAAATTGGTGTTTCACGTGGTTTATGTCAGACTGACAGATTGGCTGGACTCTTATGTTGATGTGTTAAGAGTGTGGTGGTGAAATTTGAGAAATTGGTTGGTATTTGCAATATGGTAGGAATGCCTTATTGTTTTTCCTATTTAAAATAATGAAAGTATCTTGTCTCTGCAAATTGTAATATGTTGTCAGTAGGCAATTATATTTGGCTGATGGAGGAAGGCTGTTGGGGTGATGAACATCATTATTTGGGTAAGTACTGGTTGGAGGAGCAACGAAATCAGATTAGACAATCCAAGAGGCTTTCCAAGGACACCAATGATTGAGCCCTATGCTATTTGCAAGTGTCCCTCACATCCCTCTTCAACCCTCCCCATCCACACCCCCACCACACTGATCTGCTTCCTGTCCCTAGAGAGGAGTCTGCATTCTCTAGATGTTCATATAAATGAAATGAGACAGTATGTACTCTATTTTGGCTAGCTTCTTTCACTAAGCATAATTATTTTGAGATTCATCCATAATTTCATGTGTCAATACTTTATTCCTTTTTATTGCCGAGTTTACTCCGTTACATGCATATATTACAATCAGTTTCTCCATTCACCTGTCGATGGACATTTGGGTTGCTACCGAATAGTTTGGACCTGTTATAAATAAAGCTGCTATGAACATTGTGTGCAAGCCTTTGTATGGGCATATGCTTTCATTTTTCTTGAGCAAAACCTAGAAGTAGATGACTGGGTCACAGGCTGTGTTTAGCATTTTAAGAAATGGCCAAACTATTTTCTTAAGTGGATGCCTCATTTGTATTCCAGAGTTTATGAGCTCCCCAGTTGCTCTGCACCCTCGTCAACACTAAGCATAGATTGTCTTTTCGAAATTAGACATTCTAATGTAACTCACTGAGGTTCTGATTTGCCCTGCCCTGAGGACTAATCATGTCGAGCATATTTTCTTGTGCTATATATCATCCATATATCTCTTTTAGTGAAATTCAAATTTTTGTCACTTAAATTTTTTGTTTTATTATTATTGAGTCCTTTATCATATATGTGATGTATAAATACTCTCTCCTAGTCTATGTTTTCTTTTTTCGTTCTTGAAACAGTATCTTCCAAGGAGAAGTTCTTAATTTTGACAAAGTCCAATTTATCAATTTTTAATTTAACAGCTTATGCTTTAGTGTTGTTTCTAAGAAATCTTAGCCTAACCCAGAGTCACAAAGATTCTCCCCTATGTTTTCTTCTTGAAGTTTCATAGTTGTACATTTTACATTTAAGTTTATGATCAAGTTTGAGTTAATTTTTGCATATTATGCAAAAGAAGTTTATTTTTTGTGTATGGATACCCATTTGTTCTAGCATACTTGTTGGAAACTTAACAATTTCTCTCTCCACTGATTTACTTATTCACCTTTGTCAAAAAAATTAACCATATTTCTATGTGGTGGTCTATTTCCAGACTGTCTGTTCTGGTCCATTTATCTATTTTTCTATCTCGATGCCAATACCATGCATTCTTGATTACTATAGATTTAAAATAAGGCATGAAGCCAAATGGCGTAAATCCTCCAAAATTATTCTTTTGCTGCAAAGTTGTTTTTCTAGGTCCTTTGTACATTCATTTGAATTTTAGAATCAGCTTTCAACTTCTACAGAAAACTTCTGGGATCTTGACTGGGATTGCACTGAAGCTGTAGATTAATTTGCGGAGAATGGACAAATTAACAATATCAAGTTTTCCAATAAATGAACATGGCATAGATCTCCATTTATTGAGGTCTTGTTTAATTTCTCAAGCAATGATTTTAGTTATTATTGTACACAGCCATAGTTGGCTGGCCTAAAGAATGTGTATTCTGCTACTGTTAGGTCAACTGTTCTATAAATGTCAATTGTATACTTTTGTTAATAATGTTCTACAATTCTTCTATATCCTTACTGATTTTCTGTCTTTTTTATATCAATTATTGAGTGAATGCTGTTGAAATCTCCAAGTATAATTGTGACTTTGGTGCATAAAAACTTAGGATTTGTTATATCCCCCCCCCCTTTTTTTTTGGCTGAGGAAAATCAGCCTTGAGCTAGCACCTATTGCCAATCTTCCTCTTTTTGCTTGTGGGATGCCACCACAGCATGGCTTGATGAGAGGTGTAGGTCTGTGCCTGGAATCCAAACCCGTGAACCCAGGCTGCCAAAGCAGAGCATGTGAACTTAACCACTACGCCACCAGGCTGGCCCTCAAGTCTAACTTTCTTTTAACTTTTAGCCAATTGGTGTCTTAATATTTAAATTGGATTTTATGTAAGCAGTGTATGTTTGAGTCTTGCTTTTTTATCCAATCTGACAATCACTGTTCCTTTTTTAGTTAAACCTTTTATTTTGGAATAATTCTAGATTCACATGCAGTTGTAAAAAAAATTAATGCAGAGAGATTTCATGTATCCATTACACAGTTTCCCCCAAACGTAACATCTTGCAAAGTCATAGTAAAATATCACAACCACAATATTGACATTGATACAGTCAAGATACAGAACATTCCATCACCACAAGAACCCTTCATGTGCCCATTCATTGTCACACATGCTTCCCTGCCACCCCACTCCCTCCTTAGTCCCTGACAACAAATAATTTTTCTCCATTTTTATAATTTTGTCATTTGTAGAATGTTATATAAATGTAATCATCCAGTATGTAACCTTTTGAGATTGGCTTTTTTCACTCTGTGTAATTATTCTCTGGTGATTGATTTAAGTTGTGTGTATCAATAGTTCATTCCTTCACATTGTTGACCAGTATTCTGTGGAATGGATGTGTTACTGTTGGTTTAACCATTCACCCAGTGAAGGGCCTCTGAGTTGTTTCAGGTTTTGGCTATTACTAATAAAGCTGTTATAAGTGTTATGTACAAGTTTTTGCATGGACATAAGTTTTCATTACTCTGGGATAAATGCCCAAAAGTGAAAATGCTGGATCATATGGTAGTTGTATGTTTAGTTTTATTAAAAAGTGTGGCGGTACCGTTTTACATTCCCACCAGCAATATATGTGACCTCACTGACATTTGATGTTATCATATTTTTATATATTTTAACCATCCTGATAGGTGTGTAGGGCTACCTCATTGTGGTTTTAATTGATATTTTCCTGAAGGTTCATGATGTTGATGACTTTTCATGGGCTTATTTGCCATCTGAACATCCTCTTTGGTGAGAGGTCCTTCTATGTATTTTGCTTGTTTTCTAATTGTGCTGTTTTGTTTTTCTTTTACAGTTGACTTTTGAGAGTTCCTTATGTATTTAGATACTAGTCCTTTGTCAGATATGAGGTTTGCAAATATTTACAATTTTGCAAATATATAGTTTGCCCTTTCATCATTTTAATAGGGTCTTTGCAAAGTAAAAGGTTTTAATTTTGATGAAGTCCAATTTATCAATTTTTCCATTTATGGATTGTGCTTTTACTGTCAAGTCTAAGATCTGTGCCTAGCCTAGGTCTTAAAGCTGTTCTACTGGTTTGGACTTTTTGTTTGTTTTTTTAATTTCATTTTACTAAAAGTTCTATAGTTTTATCTTTTACATTGAAGTCCATGATCCATTTTGTGTTTATTTTTGTGTAAAGTATGAAACTTAGGTTGAGGTTCCTTTTTTCCCTATGAATATCAATGGCTCCAGTACCATTTCTTGTAAAGACTATCTTTCCTCCATTACGTTTGCACCTTTGTGAAAAATCAGTTGGGCATTATGAGGATCTCTTTCTGGGTTCACTATACTGTTCCAGTGAATTATGCATCTATCCTGTCAAATAATACCAAGTAACCTTAATTACTGTAGGTACATAATAAGCCTTGAAATCAGGTAGATTGATTCCTCCTACTTTATTCTTCTTTTTCAAATCATTTTAGCTATTCTACCTCCTTTGACTTTATTTTAGAATAATCTTATCTATACCTGCAAAAATCTTGCTGGGATTTTGATAGACGATACTTCAAAACTGTTTGTTAATTTGACTTCAAAATTATGTTGGGTCTTCCCATCAGTGAAGATTTACACACATTTATTTTTAGAAATATTTTAAACAGTATAGCATTTTAAATTTTGTTATCCACATGTTCATTGCAAGTATGTAAAAATACAATTGATTTTTGTATGTTTATCTTCTGTTGTGTGACATTGCTGAACTTACTTATCGGTTCTAGGAATTTATTGTAGATTTCCTGGGATATTCTATGTAGATTATCATGGCATTTGCAAACAGGGACAGTTTTATTTCTTTCTTTCTGATATGTATGCCTTTTATTTCTTTTCTTATTTTACTGACTAAAACTTCAGAGTTTCTTTTGAAGTTTCTAGAGGTAGGAACTTATGATTAATTTGAAAATTTTCCTATTTTTAATATATTCATTTAGTGATATAAATATATATTCCAGTAGTGCTTTGGCAGTGTCCTGAAAATTTCTATGTATTGCATTTCATTTTCAATATATTTTTCAATTTGCTTCTTTTGAGATTCTCTTTGAACCACCCGGGGATTACTTAGAAGTATGCTGTTTAGTTTTCAAGTATTTGAAGATTTCCCTGTTGTCTTTCTATTGTAGATTTCTAGTTTCATTTCATTGTGGTTGGAGAACACAGTGTGTATGATTTCAACTGTAACATTTTTGAAACTGGTTTTATGCTGTATTTCCCTGAGTACTAAGAAAGAATGCGTATTCTGCTCTTTTGGAGTGGAATGCACTATAAGTGCCAATTAGATCCTGTTAGTTGGCAGTGTTGCTGAGCTCTTATATGTCTCAGACGATTTTCTGTCTAATTCCTCTATCGGTTGTTGAGAGAGGAGTGTTGAGGTTACAACTATAATTGTGGATTTGTCTCTTTCTCTCTTCAGTTCTGTAACTTTCTCCTTTGCATATTTCAGTATTCTGTTTTTAGTGATTATACCAACATTGCTATATCTTCTTGGTGGACTGACACTTTTATCATTACAGAATGTCCTTTTTTGTCTCTGATAACGTTTTTTTGCTCTAAAGTCTATTATATCTTATGTAGTCACTCTATTTTTCTTTTGATTGATGTATATGTAATATATCTTTTTGCATCCTTTATTTTCAGCCTGCTTATACAGTTATATTTGAAATAAGTTTCTTATAGATTGCGTATAGTTGGGTAGTGTCTTTTAATCCACTCTGCCATTCTCTGTCTTTTAATTGCTACCATTTATATTTAAGGTAATTGTTGACAAGTTAAGGCTTAAGTCTGCCATTTTATTTTTTATCTCTTCTGTCTGTTTTTCATACCTTAGCTTCCTTTTTCCTGTATTCCTATGTACTACTTGAAGACTTTTTAGAATCCCATTTTTATTTACCTGTAGTGTTTTAGAGTCTATCTCTGTGTATAGATTTTCAGTGCTTTCTCTGGATATTACATTATATATACATAACTTATCACAGTTGAGTGGTATCATCATATTACCAGTTTCAGTAAAATCTAGAATTTTTTTACCCTACCTCATTTATAATATAATCAAGTGGTTTTTTTTTAATACATTGAGACCCACATCAGACAGTGTTTTAATTTTGCTTCAACATTAAACCATTGTTGAGAAAACTCAAGAGGAGAAGGAAAATATATTCCTGATGTTCCAACTTTCCTCTTTTTATTGTTTTCTTTTTATTTTGAGAACTTCCATGGGCCATTCTTGAAAGGTAGGTCTATGAGAACAAATACTCATAGTTTTCCTTTATCTGAGAGTGTTTTGTTCTCCCCCATTCATGAAGCATATTCCCACTCCATATAGGATTTGAGGTCAATAGTTCTTTTCTTTCAGTATTGAAAAATTTTCTGCCACTTTCTTCTGGTGTCTATAACTTCTGATGAGAAATCTCTTGTAATATGTAGATTAATTCTACTGTGGTCTGAGAACATGCTTTGTAATTCTATTCTTTTAATCTTGATCAAGTATGTTTTATAGCCTAGAATGTAATTTAGCTCGGTGAATGTTCCATGAGAGCTTGAGAAGAATGCATATTCTGTGCTTGTTAGATGAATATCCCATAGATATCAGTTAGATCAAATTGATTGATGCTGTTGATTGCTATTCAGTTATATCCTTACTGATTTTCTGCCTGCTTGTTCTATCAGTTACTGAAGAGGAGTCACAAAATCACCAACTATCGTAGAGGATTGATCTACTTCTCCTTGTAATACTGCCAGTTTTTGCCTCATGTACTTTGACACTCTGTTGTTAGGTACATACACATTACATGTTTTCTATTTTTTCCTTTGTTATGTCTTCTTGGAGAATATCTTTATCATTATGTAATGCCCCTCCATACTCCAGACAGTTTTTCTTGTTCTGAAGTCTGCTTTGTCTGAAATTAACACAGCTAATCCAGCTTTGTGTTGATTAGTGTTAGCATGGTATGTCTTTCTCCATCCCTTTATGTTCAGCCCATCTGTGTCGCTCTTTATAAAATGTGTTTCCTTTAGACAACAAATCATTGGTGCTTGTTTTTATCCGCTATGACGATCTCTGTTTTTAGTTATATTTTATTTTAATTATGTAATTAATTATGTTTTGATAAGTCACATTCAAAGTGATTATTGACCCAGTTGGTTTATTTTCTACCATGTTTTTACTGTTCTTTATTCCTTGTAACTGTTTGTTGTTTCTTTTTTGTCTTCCCTGCTTTTTGTGCCCTCTCTGGTCTTAACTGAACATTTGATATGATTCTACTTTCTCTTCTCTTTTAGCATCTCAATTATACTTCTTTTTAAAAATATTTTTAGCAGTAGTCCCAGAGTATGAAATATACATTTACATCTACGTCAAGTCCACTCTCAGATGACACTCTAGTACTTCATGGGTAATACAGGTACCTTGTAGCCGTGTATGCTCAGTTACTGCCTCCCGTCCCTTTTAACTTGGTTGCCTTCCACTTCACTTACATATGTATACTATGATCACCCGATGAATTGTTAGTATTATTACATTGAACAAACTCTCACCTATTAGATCAATTAAGAATAGGAAAATACAAGATTTTATTTTACATTCCTTTATTCCTCCCCTGATGCTTCCCTTCCATTAGGTAGATCTAAGTTTCTGACCAATATCATTTTCCTTCTCCCTAAAGAATTCTTTAACACTCCTTGCAGGTTAGATCTACTGGCAATGAATGTCTGAGAATGTCTTTATTTCTCCTTAACTTTTGAATGATCATTTCACTGGATATAGAATGTTAGTTTGCTAATTTTTTTTTCAACACTTTAAGTATTCCACTCCACTCTCTTCTTGCTTGCACGATTTTAATGAGAAATTCAATGAGATTTTTATGTCTGTTCACGTATATGTAAGGTGTTTCCCCCTCTAGCTGCTTTCAAGATTTTCTCTTTGCCTTTGGTTGTCTACAGTTTGATTACAATATGCCTAGGGGCAGTTTTTTCCTATTATTCATGTTTTGTATTCTCTGAGCTTCCTAGATCTGTGGTTAGGTGTCTGTCATTAATTTTGGAAACTTTACACCCCTTATTACTTCAAATATTTCTTCTGCATTTTTCTTTCTTCTCCTGGCATTCCAACAACACACATGTTAAACATTTTGTAGTTACCCCACTCTTCCTGGATATTGTGTGCTGTTTCCTTTTTCAGTCTTTGAATTTAAGTTTAGGGAGTTTCTTTTTACATATATCCAAGCTCACTGATTCTTTCCTTGCCATGTCCAGTCTATTGATGAGCCCATTAAAGACATTCATCGTTTATGTTATGGTGTTCTTGACTTCTAGCATTTCCTTTTGATTCTCTCTTAGAGTTTCCATGTCTCTGCTGACATTACTCATTTGTTTTTGCATGTTATCTATTTTTTTCTTCAGAGCCCTCAACATAGTATAGTTATTTTAAATTCCTTGTCAGATAATTCTAGAATTTCTGCTTCTCTGAGTTTGATTCTGATGCTTGCTTTGTCTCTTCAGACTATTTTCTTTCTTGCCTTTTAGCTTGTCTTAGAATTTTTTGTTGAAAGCCAGACATGATATGTCAGGTAATAGGAACTGAAGTAAAAAGAATTCTAAAGTGAAGTTTCAGTTACTCTGGCTAAGAGTTGGGCTGAGTTTAATACTCACTGTCCCTGCAGGTATCAGAAGCTTTATTTTTGTCACCCTTGTTGCTTCGGGGTTTCCCTTAAACCTTCTTCTTCAATACAGTCTGAGCCTTGCATGTCTGTCAGTGATCATCCTTTGTTTTTCTTTTAGAGCCCTGTGTATGTGGTGGTCAGTTGTGGGGGAGGGGCAGCATTCTGTAATCTTAGGATTACGTCTCAGTCTTCTGGTGCTTTTGTGTCCCTGGGATGTGACCTTCACAAGTTTTCCTCAGTTTTATTTTCCCTCTTAGATGAGATAGGGAGACAAGAGGGGCTGATGTCAGGTAATTTTACGTTACTCAGGTCTGATGAAGCTCGGGTAAAATCCTTTCCCCGGCTGTGTAGACTTCTGTGATGGAGAATGCTCTGGGGGAATTTCCAAATGCTTACTTTCCCCCTCTCCCTGTGAGAAACAGGAGGTTTTTGTGTTTATTGGCTCTTCATAATGAGAACCTGGTGGGATTCTTAGAGATAAAATCTATGAAAATCTGAGCACCCCCAAGCCTGCAGCCCCCAGGAGTTCCTTATCCCACACTCATCTACATTCCACTCCAGCAATTTCTAAAATGATCATGCATGTTCCTACCAGTTTATGGCGCTGGTGGCTTCTGCCCCAGGTGAGCTGATATCGACTATAAATCTCTGTATTGGCTGGTTTACCCCAATTTCAGGGTGATGTTTTGCCCTATGACCTCAAGTCTCTGATGGGCCCAAGAAAAATCATTTTTCTCAGTTTGTACAGCCGTGTGTGTGTGTGTGTGTGTGTGTGTGTGAAATATGTGAGTGACAACTTCCAAGCTCTTTATGTGTTGCTGCTGAAAATTTTAACATTTTTGTGATTCCATTTTATCATCTTCATGGACTTAGTAGCTATAACTCTCTGCCGTGTTATTTTGTGATTTTTATGATTGCTGTCGGGTTTATAGTATACATCTTCAATGCACCGTAGTTTACACTGAAGACATAATATACTATTCCACGTAGAGTAAAAGAAACTTAGAACAGTGTATATCTCAGCCTTTATGTCATTATTGTTATATATTTTATTTCTTCATATGTGATAAACCACACAGTAAGTTCTTACTATTTCTACTTTAAACAGTCAATTATCTTTCAAAGAGAATAAAACAATAAGGAAAACACGTTTACATGCACTCAGGTCTCATCATTTCCAGTGCTTTTCGTTACTTTGGAGATCCAAGATTCCCTCTACATGAAGAACTTTGTTTCTCATAGTGAGTCTGCTCCTTATGGACTTTTGCTTTGGTGTCAAAAACATCTTTATTTCTCCTTTGTTTCTGAGAGATATTTTCACTGGGTAAAGCAGTCTATGTTAGCAGATTTCTTTTTTTTTTTCAGTACCTTAAAGATGAGTCATCTTTAGCTTTGTTCCTCTGTACCTAAATTTTTTTTTTTTTCTGTCTGCTCTAAAGGTGCTCTCTTTATCACTTGTTCTCAAGCTATTTGATAATGAAGTGTCTGGTGCAGTTTTCTTAATTTTTCTTGTGCTTGGTATCTTTGAGCATCCCAGACCTGTGGATTTACAGTTTTATTCAAATTTGGAAAAATCGTGATCATTATTTCCTCAAATATTTTTCTCCCCCCTCTTGCTTTGGACATTTCAACCACATGTAATTTGGCTGCGTGAAGCTGTTCCACAGTTCACTGATGCTCGGTTCACTTAATTTTTCTCTGTCTTCTTTTTATCTCTTTTGTTTTAAATAATTTTTTATTAGTTTCTTAGGGCTGCTGTGACAAGTTACCACAAACTGGGTGGCTTACAATAGCAGAAATGTGTTCTCTCTCCTGTCTAGAAGCCAGAAGCCTGAAGTCAAGGGGTTGACAGAGCCAGGCTCCCTCTGAAGGCGGCAGGGATCAGTCATCCTGCCTCTTGCAGCCTCTGGTGCTGCCAGCCATCCTTGACGTTCCTCGTCCTACAGCTGCATCACTCCAGTCTCTGCCTCTGTCATCACATGGTGTTCACTCTGTGTGTGTCCGTGTCTGTGTCCAAATTTCCTTTTTCTTACAAGGACACCAGTCATTGGATTAGAGCCCAGTGTGACCTCATCTTAACATGATTACATCTGCAAAACACTATTTCGGACACTTGAACGTATCTTTTTGGAGGGCACAATCCTACCCACTGCAAGGTTCTATGGTTATATATTCAAATTCACTAATCTTCACTTTGGCTGTGTCTAATCTGCCATTCATCCTATCCAGTGCATTTATCGTCTCAGATATCATAATCTTCATCTGTAGAAATTTGATGTTTTTAATACATTTTCCATGTCTCTATTTAACATGCTCTGTCTTTACCTTCTGAACATATAGAAGAATGTTATCATAACTGTCTTAATGTCTTTGACTAATAATTCCATCATCTCAGGCCTTTCCGGGCCAGTTTGGATTAATTTTTCTCTTTATTATGGGTCTTATCTCCCACTTCTTTGGATGTCTAATAATGTTTGGTTGGTACCCATGGGCAGCAGATGTCACTCTGAGCCCTGTGTGGTGTCAGTTGTTCTCTTCCATCCCTTCAGGTGATCCTTCCCCAGCTTCACGGTCCCTCACGCATGTGTTGACAGGACGCGGCTGAGCCCTGGAGGAACCTCTGGAGGTCTCGACAGCCCTCTCTGGGTGAAGCTCTCTGTTTCTGGAACTCTGTCCTGAGAACTCTGGGCAACTTGGCATCCCTGGGCCCTGAGCTTCATGTCTTCAACTCAGAGACATGGCCAAGCACTGCCAAGGTCCCCTCCCTGTGTCCTGTCCTACTAACTTTCTCCAGGTGTGAAGGTGGAACAGTTGTAGGACTCACTGCACTTGATTCCTGTCTGTTACATGTCACCATTATCCATTGTTACATCCAGTATCTGGAATGCCATCTTTTTAATATATCTTATCCAGGTTTTTAGTTCTTCCTTTAGTTCTTCTTTTTAGTTCCAGGTTTAGTTCTTCCAAAGGCTAATCTAGCCCCTGTTACTCCATCTTGGCCAAAAGCAGAAGCCCATCGAAGTATATTAAGCAGGTACAGGGACTCAAAATCACATTTCTATTTTGAAAAGAAATCACCTTTCATAGAAATATGAAGGGTGGATTGGATGGTGAGTTCCTAGAACCAAAGAGAAAAATTACACCACTTTTGCAGATCTTGGTAAGAGAGAGTAGGATTTTGATAAGAATATGGGCTTGGCTAAGGGAGATGGGGGAAGGATGGAGAAGAGGTTAAATTAGAAAGACTTTCATGAGGCAAAAAGGAGAGAGCTTGGATGAGAAAATCTAAGGAAAGTCAGTATCCAGGATGATCCCCATGCATAACCAACTAACCCTACTGGGAGAAACAGGTGGGAGGGCAACCAGTGAGGAAGCTTTGTGTACGTTGATTTGAAGTGTCTGTGTCCATTAGAGATCCTGGGGGAGAAGAGAGGCCATGTGCAGAGCTGGATGTACACAGAGTTCAGAAGTAAGATCTGGTCTGAAGATACAGATGTGGAGAACAGTACATAGATAAGGATTGCGAATGTGAAAAGGGCAATCACTAATCATTCAGAATGCAGATGGAGAGAAGCAGGGTGTGGGGACTGAACTAACACTATGGGGCAGCAGAGGCCCAGACTAAATCCTGCTAACTCCCATGCTCAGATGAGGTGACCATAAACAGCTAATGCACAGCATGATGGAAACAAAGAACTACTCCAAATTATCCTCCAAATAAAATCATTATTAAATCATATCTGAAAGTATCATTGATGCTTATGAACTTGGGTCATTTTTAAAAGGAACACTACCTCAAATTAGAATGAGAAAGAAGCCGTTATCTGTAGCATAGGGGGATTTGTTATGAGAATACTTTACTATTTTTCAGGGCATAAGGTGTGAATAGGTTGTATTCTGGTGATGATTTAAAGAGAATAGGTAGGAAGTTGTACTTAACAGCTCACAGTTCAGCTATCATTCAATGAGTGACCTCATGGAGCAGTCTCCACAACAGCTTTATGACATAATTATTATTACTACTTCCTAGATTTGGACACTGAGAATCAAGACAAGTTTATACCCTGAATAAGCGATAGAACCAAGTGTGGTGAACTCCAAAGCCCATGGTTTCCCGCTGTACAAGGCTGCCCCTCCATTCTGCTACCAGGCAGTCCTATCCACCTCTAGGACAGTGACCACAACAGTCCTGTATCAGATCCGAAAAATGCAACCAGTGGAAGGAGCTGGGATTTCTCATTTTTTGGAAGACAGCAACCCAGGTTAGGTTGGGGTGATGTGATCTTCTTGGGCAGCAGGTGCCTCCAGAATCTCTGCTGCTCATTACTGTTGCATTTTATTAACCAGCCCAAAGAGCCAGTCCTTTGACACTCAGTTCCAAGAAAAATAAGAATTCTGCTGAAAAAAGAAAATCAATGAGAATATGTGATTTCAGTTCCACATACAGGAAAATGAGGACTAATTTAAATGAATAAAAGGGGTTTTCCTTGAACAGCTATTTAGCAACAGCTTGGAAAAGAACTTTCATAATGATTTGAATAATGGAGCACACTCTCCTTGATACAAGATATTTGAGCCGATAAACTGAAATTGTGTAACACTAATTTGCTCGATCCCTGATAATGTATCATGTGTTCTCCACCCTTCTCCCTTAAAAAAAAAAATTAGAACAAAACAAGAGCTTTGCAAAAGAAAAAAAAATCATAATTAACTTAATTGTGACTTAAATGGATGCAAAGCGGTCTCATCCTAAACTGTGAAGTGTCCAGTCTTACACAAGCATTGTCCTTGAACAGCTATTGTTTTTAAATTCATTCAACGGAACATTTTTATCTGGCTCACAGGGTGATCAGTGGCTTTCTTAGCCTTTAGTCTTTGATTAAATTTCAGGCAGAGATCAGGGTTGGAGGGGATTATAGAGGCCAGCTGATCACTGTCTCTCTCTATCTCTATCTCTGTCTCTTCCTTTTTCTCTCTCTTTCCATAAATAGATATATGTATTTTTGTGTGTGTGTATGCGAGTATACATATTATCTGTATATTATTGTGTGTGTATTATGTGTATACGTATATACATGCACACATATATCCTATTGGTTCTGATTCTTTCGAGGACCCTGAACAATACAAGTGGTATTTTGTATACATACAGGTGGTATTGTGTATGTACGTATATATCTATGCCTTTTCAACACCTGTCTGGGGTCAAGTTCCCTAGGAAATAGTGTCTGAAATAGGGATTTTCAAGAGACAGTTTACTGGAGAGTGCTCTTGGGATCAACAGTCAAGAGGGCTTGCACTCAGTAGGAGTGGAGAAAGGTAGGATTGGAAATGCCATGCGGTCACAATGGCCTTCAGAGGTGTCTGCCAGGAGGCCGGGGGCCAGGCCTTTCTATCCCTAGCCATTCACACCAGTCTTGGGTTGTGAGTGCACGTGGGGAGAGACAGGATCTCAGGCTCTTTGCTCAGGCAGCTCTTGGAGGAGTAGTGGGCTGAGGTTGTCAGCAACCCACACTCCCGACAGCTGGGAGGATGCATGCCCCATTCCTAAGTGGGGGCTCTGAGTGGGGCACCCCAGCATCCACTACGACATTTTAAAATTCCAGTGCTCTAGCTAAGACAGAAATGTTAGCTGACATTGATTTAGCCATTTAACAGAAACTTTAAAAATAGTTTTTCTGAATAATTTTGGACATACCACATACATATAAAGATAGCACAGAGAGTTTCAGATACCTTCACCAGATTCCCCTGATGTCAACACCTTGCATAATCATGGTAACTTATCAAAACTAAAACATTTACATTGGTACAACATTATTAACTAAAAGACAGACTTTATTCAGATTTCCTCAGTTGTCCCACAAAAGCCTGTCATCTGTTTAGGATACAGTTGAGGATGTTCCATTACATATAGTTATGCCCCCTCAGTCTTGTGAAAGTCAAAATGCTGGACAATTAAGAAGATTTTACCCAGGATCACCTGGATGTCAGTAGGAAGAACATACATTAATGAGGACCGTCTCAAAAAGAGAAGGGGATCTGGGGTCTTATAGAGGCAGGTGGATGGTGACTCATAACCATCAGGGAAGGGTGGAGATGAGCCTCATCTTGGAATACACGGGCAGGCGGGATCTGGGAACAGGAAGCTCAGGTGCAGTGCAGCAGAGTCTCCTCACCTGTGATGGGACTTCTGTCTTTCCTCATCTACCCTGACCTTGGCACTTTTGAAGAATACGGGTCAGGTGTGTCGTACAATGTCTCCAATTTGGGTTTGGCTGGTGTTTTCTTATGATGAGACCGGGATACGGATTTGGGGACAAAGACCACCGAGGCAACGTGCCCCTCTTATCACATCATGTCAGGGGTCTGTGATATGAACTCGACATAATACTGTGGTGTTAACTTGATCACCTGGTTAAGGGTGAGTCTGCAGGTTTATCCACTGTAATGTTATTATTGTTTCCTTTTATTAGGCGAGTTTTTATGGAATGTCAATTGTGCTTCAAGCACCACATGTGCTCTGAGGATTCAGATTTGAACAAAACCTGCTCATCGCCTCCAAGTAGCTCACACAGTCCTACAGGGGAGACAGGCGGTTTGTAAGTTGGAGAAGGACACAGAAGGGTTTAGACTGGGGATGGAATTCTCCTAGGCCTGGGGTCCCAGTGCAATCCTGGATTACGACTCCTAATATGATGGCTGTTAAAGATCCCCAAGGGGTCCTTTCTGCCATTGCAACCAGCACCAACTGAAATCAACACTGTGTCCTGGATCTGTGCAGCCGGTAGATTGTCAGTACATTTTATTAATGGAAAGCAGCTTTCAAAAATAAAGAAACAATCAATAAATTCTGTGTCCTTGACTGTATCAAGGATAGTATGGAGTCTAGATGGAGGGGGTGAGATCACAAGTGGAGGAGTGCGGCAAGGGAGATGAGAACATTCATTATAGAGAGTCACAAACTGGGGCCCGGAACCACTGTCTTCAAGTACTGAAGGGCCCTCGTGTGTAGACAGAGTTAGATTTGTATTGCAAAGAAAGGAGCAAGAACCCAGACAGGGAACTGGGGAGACATTCCTGGCTCCTTCCCACCTCACACTCTATAAGCACCCCCAAGCTGCATCAATGTTATTTTCTAAGTGTTTGTTCCTTGTTCTTCCCAGTCCAGGACCTTAGCCCAAGCCCAGTCACCCCACAGAGATCCCTGCACAGGGAGACCTGGCTTCCCTGTTGAGGGGCTCACCCTTAACAAACCCATCTCTGTGGCTCATCCAGAATGTTCTCTGTAAGAAACAATATCTGTCCATCATGCCCTCCCCGACCCCAGATGTCCTTCCCAATGCCCACTAGGTAAAATTCCATCTTGACAAACCCCGAGGCCCAGCACACTCTCCATTTTCCTTGGTCACCCATTTCCCTCTTGGTCTTCACTGCAGCAGCAGTAACTTACCTGGTGTCCCCTCCCCAACCACTCGTCTCACCTCCCATGTCAATCATTTTGTCCTGCTGAGTAGAATGCCTCCCTCTGCCGCTCATCTCTGGATTTATCCTTGCTGGTCTTTGAAGAGTTTCCCTTGGTGCCATGTTGTCCAGGCCTTCTGCTAGATTCCCCGATGGGATTTCCCCTGCTCAGCTCTCCAGGTCATTGTGCTGAGCATGGCCTCTGGTGGCCTGCACATCTGTCACTCATCAGCTGTGTGACAGCTTGGATATGTCACTTAACCCCTCTGAACTTCAGTTTCCTCATCTAAAAATATAAGGGTAATCATAGCAAGTGCTTTTGATGATGAGGGAATAATCATTGCATAGTGCTTAGCAGAAAGCCTGGCATATGCTGAGTAGAAGTAGCTTATTATTATAACTAGTGCTGTTTGTTTTTGTGACCACCCCCACTGCTGGGCTGTGAAATCCTAGAGGGCAGCACCTGTACCAGAATCATCGTTGAATTCCCATCCAATAGCACAGTTCCCACTACAAGGTTGTTTTCAATAAATATTAAATAAAGGAAGACAGAAAGAAGACAAGGAATTAAGTAGATTCTTTTCCCAACACTGTCAAACCAAAGTTTCTCATACATTTAATACAGATTATTCATAAAATCAATTTCCTGTGGAAATGTGAATCACTGATAAGCAATGCTGATCAATATAGAAAATATCTGGTTGCGTCCAGACTAAAATCTTATGGAATTAAGGAGAAGGAATCAGAATAGAAGTAATTGTTAAACTCTGTTTTCCTTTGACAATGTCTTTCCATAAACATTTATTTTAAAAATAATGAGGCAGTGGAAGAACTTCTGAATGGAAAAAGCTCTGCTCCGCCAGAAATGCCAAAAGATTTCTAAATTCTAGACCTTCTGTCAAGAAATGTCTCAATCACTGTACAATAAGCTGTTGGAAAATGCCTAATGTTCATCCAGACACATTCTTCGATGCTGAGAATGACTTCAGGTTCCTGTCTGACCTTTTGTCTTGGGTTCCCTGTAGAGAAAGAGCATCTGAGCAGCTGCCAGCCAGGACTGAGCTGCCAACAGGAGGAGCCTCACAGCATCATCCCCGCCCTGCCAGGCACAGGGAGAGTGAGCTCCGAGAGATGGGCAGCAGAGGGCTTAGTTCAGTGATAAAAGACTTTTTGCTCTGCAGAAGAATTCACTCCATCATACATTTAAAACATAACTTAGTTTATTCATATTTGATTTCTGCAGAAAATTTCAGAATCAAGCATTTCCAGTTCAACCCCATCAATATTTAATAAGCAGTTACCAACAGCATTCTAATGTCCACATTCTCCCTCACTGTTGAAACAATTTTCCTCTGCCATCAGATTATTAACACGGTCTAGATATTTCCATTTTTACGCCATTTTTTTTCTCCTCTGCAGTGAAATCCCTTGAGAGAGTCTCTGGGTTTTGTCCTTTCATTCTCCAGCCCGTCAGGCGTGGTTTCCTTCCTTCCAGGGGACATGCTCTCACCAGAGTCACTAATAAGTTCAACTTCATCAAAACTAATGGGAAATTTTCACTCTTCATCACACCAGGCCTCTCGACAGCATTTGACACAGCAGATGCTTCGCTTTTTAACAAAGTACTTTCTTTGCGTGGCTTTCGTGACATCACATCGCCTGGTTTTCCTTGACCTCATTCATCCCTCTCCCCAATTCCCCAATGCTGGATCTGTGTCACCTTGCATCCTCCAAGGACACTAACTCCTTTGGCATTAGCCCATTGTGCTGACAATGTCCACATTGATGTGTCCCTGCCCCAACATTTCCCGTGCTGGATAGACACACAGCTGCCTACTGATTTCTCCATATTTGGATAATTGCTATTTCAGCCTCATGTCTCCCAAATCAAATGCTTATTTCCCAAAACTCTCATTCGTATTTCTGCCCCAAGGTCCCCTGCACCACTAACACCTCGCCCTAGCTGGCAATGTCAAGAACTTCAAGTCCTCGCAGTCTCCTCTTTTCTTCTAGGCTCTGTCACAGTTAACCACCTCTCACATTTGATCACTTCTATCACTAGCCTCCCTGGCGCAGATGGCCGTCAGCGTTCCCTGGGTTGCAGAGAAGCACGCCCAGAACAACAGCTTTGAATGGCTTTTCATCAGCTCTAGAATAAAATCCAGTTTGGGTTGTCTGTGTCTTTTAAAGAACGCTTCCATTTGACACCTACATGTCAAATTGATTGGCATTAAGTTGTGCCTAGTGTTCCCTGATTTTGCTTCTCTCATGTCTATGGACTTCTCCTGCTGTCTTTTTCATTTCTATTGTTGTTTCTCCTCTCCCCCTCTCTCTTTCTCTCTCTACCTACAGATTGATCAGTTTAATCATCCTTTCAAAGAACCAGCTTTGGGAACATTCTTACTGAAGGAGGCAGAGTGTGGATTCTACGCTCCAGCCACTGCAAAGCTGGCCCATCCTCGAGCTCTTGCACAGCCTTTGCTCTGCACTGTCACCAGATGCCTCGCCATTCTCTTTGTCCACCACACATTATCCCAGCTCTGCCCCTGTGCCTGTGTCACACCGTGAAAATGACTGTGCAAATGCCCAATGGAAAAAAAAATGTGAAAAAACTTGCAACTGGTGCAATGCTAGTAAATATCCAGGGTAATGGGCTCCCTAAACTGGAACTCTCCTGTTCACCCATTCCCTGTGCATTCTTCAAGACTCAGATCCACTGCCACCTCATCCCCGTGACCTTCCCAGATTCAAGCAATCAGTGGTGATCCTTCCCTTCTTGGAATCCATGGCAACTCCCAATTATGTGTCTCAGGATGGCACTTTCATCGTTTTGCTGCTCTGCCTCCAGTCCTCACAGTGTCAGCCATTTGCACAGGTGTGGGTTAACTTGCTCAGCACACAGCCCTGCAGTGTTGCACAGAAGAACAAAGAAAAGAAAGAAAGAGCAGCACAGTTGGGCTATCTGGCTTTGAATCTCAGTCCTGTCACTTGGGATCTTCGTGACCTGAGCATGTTCACCTTTCACTTGTGCCTCAATCTCCTCCTCTGGGAAATAAAGTCACCTGCACTCACCTGGCCAGGTGGTGGGGGGATTGCCACAGAAGCTTGGAAGCCTTGATGCAGGTCTGCTTTAACAATGGACCTGTCACAGCAGGCTCACCAAGAGTGTGGCTGTCCTTCCTTCCTTTCACGCTTCTCCATTTAGGTTCTAGGATCAGAGTTCTGGGTTTGTGTCACAACCTGGTGTCGCTCATTCTGAAACAATTTTTTTCAGGAAAAGTAAGAAGAAGATGACTTCTTTGTAGTCTCCAATCCCTCCCTCCCCTCATCTGGAGAGACTCACACATCTGGAAGGCCCGTGTCTGCAGCTGGCTCTGCCTCCAAAACCCCCTGTGCTCCTCCCCTCCTCCCCCGACTCGAGGGATCTCTTCTTCGTCCTCTGCACCCCAGAGACAGGCATCAGGCACATCTAAAGAATCCAACAGGTGACTCCTGAAATGGGGGGTTGGAAGTGCTTGTAAGGGTGCCCCCAGCTCTGAGGTTGACAGGAACCTCACAGGAACCAGGTGTGCGGGAGCCTGAGAGGGAGCCGGGAGGGGCTGGACCCTCACTCAAGACCCAAGGTGGCCCCAGGGCTTCCATCTGCCCTTTCAGCAACAGGAGTTCATGACACTTCAGTCAAGTTACCCTCCACTAGCAACACTTCATTTCTTCCTCAGTTCTTACTGCTACTTTGGCTCCTACAGAAAACTTAATAATTTTTCCTGATTTTCCAGCTCAAAGGCTACAGATAGAAAGGGTGTGGGAGTGGGAGGGAGGGAGAGAGAGGGAGCGATTAACTGGCTTAATTTCTGCCATTCATATGTGGGCAGAGGCCCACCTCAGAGCCCTTGGGGGCTGCTGACCAGCTCAGGTATCAGTGCCCACCACCTATTATCTGTGGGGCTACCTGGGGCAGAGCAAGACCCCCCTTGATTAAGGTGAAACCCAGGCATCCTCATAATTACCTCACAGGACACTCAGGTCCTCATGTTGTTCTCTTCACTGTCAGCTGCTGCTGGTTGGAAGGTGAGCGACCAGACTGAGCCACCTGGCTCTGCCTCCACCTAAGGCCAATGAGGAGCTGACACGTGGGGCGATGCACATTCCAGTGTCATAAACATGTCTGGGACACAAAGACGTCACACAGATACTACAGGAAACACCCGGTTTTCACCTTGGGTCTCAATTCATCACAGTTAAGTCTGTGAACAACTCTTTATTGAATTCCTACTGCAGGCCAGGCTAGGTCACGGGTGCTGCGGATACTGTGGAAAACAAGAGGCAGGAATCCCTGTCCTTCTGGAGCTCACATTCTAGTGGGTGAGAGATACAACAGGTGAGGTTAAAATAAGATGAAATGCATATAGAAGAGGAGATGGGGTGGATGCTAGGGAGAAAACAACGGACGAAGGGAAATTAGGGAGGTGTGAGTGCCAGCAGGTGGGGTTAGTTGTAGAAAGGTGGGGAGAGAAGATGTCTCTGAAAGGAGACTTTTAAGTGAAGGCCTGTTGGCAGAAACCACAGCCCTGCTCCTGTCACTCCTGGGAGACCATGTGACATTCAAAGGGACCTCGTTGCATCGGACTATTTTATTTGTGTGCAATAGGAGAGATTGAGTGACTTTCCAGCCCATACAGAATGAGAGGAAGAGATCAAAGAGCACTGGGAAGGGGCATTCCAGAAAGGTTGACCCAACTACATTCTCCCTCTTCCGTCATATCCCCTCCTGTCCTTGGAGCTGACCTTGGAGGGTGAAGAAATCCTTGGCATGAGGATTTGGGGAAGGGGCACACCAGGCGTTTCCTAAGAGCTAAATGTATGACTCATCCACCCACCTTTGTTTCCAACTATTTCAGTAGCAACAATAAAATTCATTTTTTGAGACTCAGACAATCTATACGATGCTAAAACTGTGAAAGGACATTCCAAGAATGGTGCATTGGAAGGGTCTAATTAATCGTGGGATAACTGTTCTTTATTAAAACCTGGCATTTTTTTCGGACAAAAAAGAAAACAGTAATTGCGACAGATGAATGAAACATGCCCATTAAGCATGAGGCAATGGAAATGTTGACAGAGTTGTTACAGAAGAGCCGCTTCCTCAGAGAGCAGTGAGAAACTCCAGATTTATAGGCAAAAAAGCTGTCATTTCCCACAGACATAGAAATCTTGAAAAGTTAAAGTCAGATAGAAAGATCATAACATCAACCATTAAAAAGGATGCAAAACCTTAGCAGCAAAAACTTACACAACATTTTAACAAAGATGCATATGGAACAATATTCATCTACTTAGGAAAGAATAAGACAATGCTAACGAGTTAGAATGATGGGAAGAAAGGACGTTTCAAAGACACTAGGCTATAATAAAAGTGAAATAACCAGCAGGACATATCATGGGACCCATGGACAGAACAGCAGAGGTGGCTTTTCACATGGATCTGAAGAGCCCAGAGACGGAGATTGTCCATGCATAACTGATTAAGAAATCAAGATGCTGGGTGGGGCCAGACCCACCTGGAATATGACGGTCTTCTCCAGTTGCAAATCAGTCTTATCAATTCAGTGTTGGCTTTCAGGAGATAAGAGCACCATTTTCATCCTAAACCCAAGTGGTAAATATTTCTCTCATTTGGAAGGAAGGCTGAATCTCTTGGACCCAAATCTTCACAAAAGGTGAAGTCACCCTTGGATCTAGTCAAGTGGCACCATCACTTATCCTTCTAGATTTCCTTTCTTTAATGGTCTACTACTTTATTTCCAAAATTCTCTTTTCTTGCAATATTCAAGTTAAGAACTCTCTCTTATCCCTTATCTCTTGTTTCTGAATCCCAATGCCCATGCACGGGGTGCTGGGTGGGGGCTGAGAACATGTCCAAAGCAGGCAGCCTTCACCACTCAGCGTATGGTGACCCCCACAGGTGACTGACCCTCTGGGCACCTCAGTTGCCACATATGTAGGGCAGAGACTATAGCAGCCACCCCCGTGGGGGTTTTTATGAGGACTGAGTGAATCCACATGCACAAAATGGAGAGGGAGAACATTTGCTATGAGAATGACAAAGGTGATCCATCAAACAGACCACTTGGTTAGAAAGTGGACTCTGTTTTAATTCTCTCCCAAGGATCAGAGCTCACTTATAAAAATGGGTGCAACGAGGAGAGGATAAACGTGAGGTGAGTGATTCCTGGATTGGCTGGGCAGATGGGTTAGATTCTCCGTTAACTTCTCTAGATGATGATTAAAACGTTGTCCCTAAAGGTTAAATTATAGCTGTGACCCAACAGCTAAAGGAAAGGAACACAGCTTTCCCAGCATTACAGACTCTAACCTCCTTGGGCACATTTTATCCAAATGTGAGAAAGCAATTTAGGCTATTTGGTGAAAGAGCCCTGAGCTGGGAGAGGAGGTGGGCAGGGGCTGCTGTTGGCCTGAGAGCTGAGCACGAATCAGGGCTTCTCATGAGAACAGATGGAGAATGGACTCCAGGCCAGGAAAAGTGGCATGGGTGAGAGGCTAGAACCTGACTGTGCTCATCCAGCCCTGGCCCTGCTGCTGAACATCTGCCTTGTGACTGTGTAGAAGGTTCCAGAGCCCCAGGGAACCATGACTGGCCCACGCCTAACTGACAAATGCAGCCATTCAGTGCCTGAGGACCTGCCTGTGAGATGCATTTCTGAACAAAGGACTGGCCCACACTTCCACATACTGTTTCCACAAGAGAAAATCTGTGTCAGCTCCTTCCGGGCTGCAGATTAAATTCAGAAGGGAGGCGGGTATGGGCCTGGGGTCCGGGAACAGGGGGAGGGATGATGGGGATGAGACTCTGAGGGTCAGAGTCCTGGTTCCACAGAAGCACAGGAGCACAGGCTTTGAATGGCCTTTGTCCCGTTGTGTGCCACCCATTCATCCCCTGTGTGGAGGGAGGGTGGGGAAGGCCGGCTGTCTGTGGCCCAGCCCTCGTTAGCACTGCACAAAGCTCCCCTTTTAGATCCTCTCACTACATCAGCACCCTGTTGGCTCAGGTGCACCCAGACATTCACAGGAGGGTCGGGTAACAAGAGCACCCAGCAGTGCCCTCCCACGGGGCAGGGCTGAAGGTACTGCAGTTATCAGAGGAGACGTCTCAGTGCCCTGGAATCTGCTGTTCTGCTCCTGACAACATCCTTTCTCGCACGGGGGAAGCAGATCGCCTTTCCCCACCAAGGCCCGGGCCCTTGTCCTGCGGCCTTGTTCACGAGTGCCCCGCCTCCTTCATGAGCCCCTGGAGGCTGTTTTTGCACACACCCAGGGAAAATAGTCCTCACCTAAAGGGTGCTTTCCTACCGCCGTGTGCACTGGGCTCCCAGGTTGTTCCTCGAGGATCTCTGTCTCTGTCTCTGTGCCCATGTGTCTCTCTCTGTCTCTCCCTCGACTCTGTCCCTGTCTCCCTCTCCCTCTTTCCCTGCCCCCAAGAGAAGAGTGTCTGGCAGATTTATTAGAGTCTCTTCTCAAGAGAAAGCCAAAGAACTCTTCTGCTGCCTCTGGAAGCAAATGCGGCCTGGACGTGGCAGTGTCAGCTCCAGGGATCCTGGGCTGGGGGCCTGCTGGGAAGAGCTAGCCCCAGACCATGCAGAGCAGGGATGGAAGACACAGATCTGAATCCTTACAGCACCACCTTCTCGGTCAGGGATCTCCGGCAAATTCCTCACCTGAGAGCCTCAGGGGTAGGCGTGCCAATGGCTCACAGGACGTTGTAAGGGTTACCTTGGACCTTAAGGGAAATGGAGAGAATCCCACTGTGAGTGGCTCCATGGAGTAAGTCTCACCATTATCAGCAGCTCAGAGCCAAGAACCCCAAAGGAAACGGACCCTGCTTAGGAACTCAGCATGAAGGAGAAGTGCCGTCTCCAGGAATTACCACCTCGCTCACAAAAAAAACACAGGCGAGAAAGAAGGAACATTTTCCATGAGCACCAGCTGAGCACACCCTTCGGTCGGCCTGTCTCGTGGACCCATCTCAGGTCAGGGATGGATGATGCGCAGTGAAAGAAGGGGGCAGCGGATGTGTGTGGTGCTGGGTCCCAGGCTGGGAGCTCAGGAGGGAAAGCAGGGGACGAGTCTGTGCAGTCCCTGCTTCAGATGAAAGAGGGTAGAAACAATGTCCTAACAGGGGGGAGAGAAGAGAAGCGATGCCCGGGAGAGCTCGGCCCAAACCGGCAGCCACCCAAGGCCTGGGAGGATGAGGGACTCAGTCCTTGAGGGCACCACGATGTCCTCCGGAGAACCTGTGCACAGTCTAAGACAGAGCTGAGACAGGGCCTGGTGGTCTCACTGCTCTGGCCCAGTGCATTTGGACATAGCTTTTCACCCACCACTGTGTTGGGAGCTGCCTGGAGCCAATGGCAACACATAGGAAGAAAGAAACACTTCTGACCACCACACAGCTTATTTCTGTGTCCGAGCTGTTTATTGATGGCCAGGAAACGATTGGGAGAAAAGATGGGTTGATTTTGCTTCCTGCGGTCGTCCACTCCACCATTTGGGTTTTTTCTGGTAGCAGTGATGGCTTAAGCATGTCTGAAACCTGGCCCCTGAAGACCATGGCTGGACCCCCGTGGCCCACTCAGCCCTGATTTATCCCAATCTGTGCCCTCTCATGACTCCTGTTCCACAGGGTAGACACTCCCTTGATTGTAGCTCAGCTCTCATCTGGGGCTGATTTTTGGTTTACTTCCTTAGTGTATTTAAGCAAAGGGATCATGGTGCCTGTTGGCTGGACTTGGAAGCTGAAGATACCGGGGCTTGCCTAGGCCTGTAGAGATGCATTAGCCATGTGTTTTGCTTTCTGTAATTCTGAGGCTTTCACATCTGGGGCCTGCTGACTCTGGAGGGACAGCCCCTCCCAGGACGAGCCAATCCCTAGAGACAGGAAACAACTCACCAGCAATTGTGTCTTTTATATATGCAAACCCACCAAAGCAGAGCCCACACCCCAACCCCCAACCCCCTCCTCTATGGGGCTCTCACACTCTGGGCCACTCTGCCCTGACATTGTCACCCAGGGCCAGGGACCAGACAACTGGGGGCAGCCCATGTGCCCAGAGCCCAAGAAATGATTCACACTAGCGAGCCCTCAGCCTGCTCCCCCTGCCTCCCCAGTCTCTTCCATGAAAACCACAGTAAAGGTCCCTGCCCATGCTCCTCTCCCCTCCCCACTGCTCCTGATGGGCCCTGGTGCTTTCCTGGGAGCCCCCATGGCGTGTGTACCCCTCCTCTTGGGAACTGTGAGTTATTAAACTCTGCTTTCAGTGGCAGTCATCTCCTGATCTGTGGGCCTCACCATACCTGAATAAAACCTGCACTGTAAAAGAATAGACAAGACTACAGAAAGCCCCTACATTCCCCCACTCTATCTCTGGGTCACCATCAACCTTGGTGCTGGTGGGCGCAAACAGCCTAGAGAGGGTGACCATCCCTACACACTTGGGCCTGTTTTCTGCTTTCACTTCTCCTCCCTCAGCACTTGGAGCAGACCCTAAGGGCCTTCCTGACCCCCCCCCAATTTTCCCTTCAATGCATCCCCAGCCCTGCACAGGGGCTCTGCTGCCAGCTTCTCTTCAGTTGACTATCTGTCTCCTGTTTCATCTCTGTTCTAAGAGTACTAGCTGGTGACAAAAGGAACGAACAACAGTAAGACTTCTAAGGAGAGACTCAGAAACAGCTGACCTCCACCCAGTTCCACGTCTGGGCTGTGTAGAGATGCATGTGCTCCTGAATATAAATGTCTGTCACCACTGTATCCTGAGTGTCTTTCCCCAGCTGGGGAAAGAGGTGCTCTGGAATTGACAGTGGTGGACATAAGGCATGGAGACGTCAGCCAAAGACCCTCCATGCAGGTGCTCTGCCCCCACCCTCTTCCCTCTCACACAGGGGGCCCACTTCCATCTGGCATGGCCCCCACTTGCTGTAGAACGGCACCCAAGTTCCCTAACACATCAGGTTTCTGTGGGAAATGAATGAGGTGACCTTTTGGAGTGTGATACATTTCCTGGTGTGCTTCCGGTTCTTTTTAAAAAGGCTCAGGACATTCTTCCCTCATATGAGACCCTGCTGTTTCTTACACACATCCTATGTGCCGAGAATCCCCCTGGGGAGGGTGCCCCAGAACATTCCCTCAGCCCCTTCTCCTTCCACAAGCCCTGGCCCATCTCCTCCACAATTAAGGTCAAGTTGGCCTCCTTTATCTTGTCCACGGTTCAGCTGCACTCACACCGATACCCACTCCTCTGGTGGTCCTCACAGAAGGTCCTCCTATTAACAATCCTATAGACCTGAAATCCATGAGGAGGGCTGAAACCCTCTGAAAGGAGACCAATTTAGAATTTTCTCCTGGTTCCCACCTTCCCCAGTTCTTCAGGACAGAATCACTGTCAATAGCCACACATTTGCTTAACAGCCTCCTCTTTCCAACTGGTTCTTTCTTTGTTAAGAATGCCCACATTACCCTAATTTATCTAACTGGGGTCAGGGAAACACCATATGGTGTAAGCTGCTACTTCTCCGCTTTGTGTTGAACTTCTGGCTTTCCAGAAAACCAGAGAATGCCAAATGAGCAGAACAGACCAGAAATGCCCTCTTCGCTCTTGAGGCAAACATTTCCGGGATGGGGGCATCTGGGGATGAGCCTGGGCATGACACAGGAGCTCAGCCTGAAAAGTTGTCCTGCAAGGCTGCCTCTCAGCCAGGCCTGCACCGCATCTGTTCCTGACGCCCTTGATCCAGTTGACGTGAGTGCAGAACTGTCAACCATCCCGGGTTATTTTTATGTTATTCTGCACCCCACAGCAGTCATGGATCCTTAAAGGGGGTGTGGGGAGGTGAAGAACAGCCATGTGTCAGCGATATTCCAGTCCTGCCGGCTGAGTAATAGGATATTTCAATCCATAGAATCCAGAGGTCTCACACCCCCAGGGCAGACCCCCCGGCGCCCACAGCTGAGAAGTGCCTGTGCGCTGACGGTGGATTTCACTCGGGCCAGGGAGCAGGTAGATGATAGTTCACAGTCATCCGGTGAGCCGGTGGGAGAGAAGAAAACCCCCACAAAACCACAATGAGGTTCCTGCCCTCAGGGAACACACAGTCTCGGCAGAGGAAAAACAGATGCAGAGAACTCTAAAGACAGATAGGTAGCTTTAAAAATAATTCAGGAAGACAATTGAGGTGTTACAAACACACTCTAACACTTCCTGAAGCAGACAGTCTCCATTCCAAGAACTGCCAAATAGGACAGAAGGCAGGAGGCTCTTCCAGGACAAAGAATAAAGACAAGGAAGAGAAAAATAGAAATATCTGATCGGCTGGGGCCACACAGTCAACCTTGTTTGGGGTGAGAAGGAACAAAAAAGTAAGGAGAGAGCCCGGAGTTGGCCTGGGGTTTGGGGATGGCTGACTGGATCCACTGAGGTTCTTGTCAAGTGGAGAATTCACAGGGACACGAGAGTCATCTAGGTTTTGGTTTGCTGACGTGGCTCCCGGGCAGGAACGGCTCCATCTTGGGCCTGGAGAATTATTTCAAAGGTGGAGATGCCCAAAGAGATATGTTCTGAGTCAGCACTTCTCTGACATGAGTGTTAAATCCACTAAGAGCCTGGGGGGAGTTCACACATCCTCATGACGGCCGGGAGCGTCTGGCCAATGCAGCCCTCTATGACGCAGAATGAGCAAGAAGCCTCATGTTTCATTTGAAATTGCACGGGGGCAACAGAACCTGGCTAAGAGCAAGGGCTCAGAGCAAGGGGCCTGGGTGCCGACGGGGGCTCTAACACACACGAGTGTAAGCCCTAGGGAAGTGGGCTGACATCCTGCCTTCATCTCCTCATCTGGAAAATGGGGATAACCACAATGATGATGACGATGATCATCATCATCATCGTCATAATCATCATACTCCTCGCAGGGTTGATGAGGACGGCAGGACTGTGATGTGTTAGGACCAGTCCTCGTGCACAGCAAGCACTGTGTAGGTATCAGTGAAATAGCCCAAGGCATCTAAATGCTATTTCTTGCTGGCTGAGTCAGTCCTCCTTTGCCTGCCTTCCTTACCCCAATCTCTGTGGACCCCCACCTCGAATCTCCTCCAGGCACACCCCAGGCCTATGTGAAGCTACAGGCAAGAAGTGGGCTCTGCTCACATGTCCACAGCCAGATCCCGGGCATGTTTATGGGATCAATAGCAATTCTCAAAAAAATGATAAAACAGACTTAAACAGGTGCCTTCGAGTGGGACTGTGTGGAGCTTTTCAAATGCTAGTGCATTGAAATTCCCCGAAAGATGAGAGATTGTGCAAAGTTACACTGATTCTGCCTCAGAACAGGTAAAAACCCCCACCAGGACACCCCGTTCCTCACCACTCTCCGGGATGAAAGAATTCAGAAGGGCCAGGTGCTCAGGTGGTCCCCTGGGGTTGGAGGGGTTGTCGGTGAGAATTTCTACATTTAGATCTTGAAAAGCTAAGAGCGTGCTGGACACAGAGAGGGGGTGCCCTTGGGAGGCGGAGAGGCCCACTGCTCAGAACACACCGGGCTGAGCTGCTTGTCATCCTGTCACCACGTCTGCTCTCCTGGCTCTTGCTCAGTGATCCTATTTCTCTCCTATGACTACAGTGACCTCCCGGCTTGGCTCCAGGGGTCTCCTGTCCCTCCCTCCCACCCTATGGCTCCAGGTCCCAGCACAACCACCATGGCTCTCAAGAAGGCCTCCCAAGCATCTCAAAGGCAGGGCCATTCTAATCCTCACCAGACGATCTCACAGCACATTTTCTCTCTTTCTTGCATTCGATTATGAACTCTTGGGGACAGATTGTGTCTGTCCACTTGGTGTTCCCCCAGGAAAAGCCTGGCTCTCAGTAAAGATGAATGAAGGCCACCAATGAGTTAGTGAAGCCTGTGTAGACAGGGAGCCCGCAGACACACAGGCACCTTTGCTCTCATTTCCCATCAGGTGTCAGAGCTGACCTCCTCTTGTCTGTGTTCGGGCCCCGACAGTCTTCTGGAAAATACATCCATGTTTATAATCGCATACTGAGACACTGCAGTAACTGCCCCCATCTGTCGGTGCCTTCTGCAGCACACAAACAGGACTAATTATATTTAGGATGCACACCCAAACTCGTGCCCCAAGGACTGCATGAACAAGGTTCTCTTTAACTGATCTTGCCCCTGTTTAGATAATAGCCCTGCCTGATGGGAGCCCTCACCCCACAACCATTCCTCTCTGCCATCTAATCCCACGAAAGTCCAAACCCCAAACGCAGCCAGGCAAGCTCCTCCGACAGGAGGTTCTCTTACACCTCGCCCTGCTCCTCTCTGGCATTCATCACAATCATAACTCAAAGACCAGCTGTGAAACCAGGTTTCTCACTGTACTGGCACCCATGCTCCATGAGTGCGGCTCTGGGCATCCTCGCCCAAAGCTGTATGTCCAGCATCAAACACAGTAGCTCCACTTAATTTATTGAATAAATGAAAATCACTTTCAAACTAAATAAAAAGCTTCCTGAGCTTTTCCCTGAACACCACAAATGAATTCAGATTAATTGATATGTAGCAGTAGATCCCAGACACCTGGTGTAGGTAGCAAACCTTCACAGACTCACAGAAAAGAAGGGGCTTTCGTGCTCAGAAAATGCACAGAAACGATCTTTCACTCACATTATGAATCTAGAATGCTTCCTTTCCAGATTAAACATGCTAAGCAAAGGACAGCTACGTCTCTGTTTTCAATAGAAAATAGTAGGAAAACTCAGACTCTTAAAATGCTGGTCTTTGTTGATCTACCAAGGCTGAAATGAGACTATGTAAGTGCATGACGTGAACTGAGTCTGAAATCAAGATAGACACCTCCAAGTGGGGGTGGGGGTCAGGTGTGTGTCCACAGTGGTTTCCTCACCCAACCATGCCCACTCTACAAGTCATGCTTTACAGAAGCCTGTGGGAGCAGGTGCTGTTCTATGACTCTGGTGCTACAAACAAACATAACCAGTCTAAAGGGTACTTTAAGCCTCATGTGCTTCTATAATGTATGTGCAAGGCCCTGAGAGCTGGAGTCATCTCTGATTCTTTTTATATTGTTCCAACAAATAGTATACTGTACTACCCAATGCATATTAATTCAGGCCAATGGGGGGTGGGGGAGGAAGGGAGGTAGGGAGGGACAGAGAGAGAGAGGGAGAGAGAAGGAAAGAAAAGAAAAGGAAGGAAGGAAGAGGGGAAAAAAGGAAGAAAGAAAGAAAGAGGAAGGAAGGAAATCGGGGGGACTTAAAGAAAGAGAGAGAGAGAAAAAAAGAAAGAGAGAGAGAGAAAGAAAGGAAGAAAGGAAGGAAATCGGGGGGACTTCCACGGCTACATTGCCTGTTATTATTTTGTGTTTTGTGGAACAGGAGATATAATTCAGAAATAACTAGATAATTTATATAATTAGTAATTTATCATACTGAGGAGGTTTAACAGAAAAAGAGCCTGTCTTTAGTTGCTTTCAATTGGTATCTAAATTCAGCTAATATATGATATCATCTTTCAATTCTCCCACCATATCAACATGTATTTTACTTAAAAATGAAATAAAGTAACAAAATCGGACATTTTCCTTCTGAGATTTTGTCTGCTCCCATAGCTGCTGTTGTTGATTTTGTCATTAGATTGTGTGGAGGTGGTGCTTATTCTTACTGAGTAAACTCTGTCCTTAGTCCTCACCACACTTCTGCAAGATTTAATTTGTCATTCCTCATTTTCTGATGGGTGAAGCCAGGTTCAGAGAGACTAAGCCGAGGACCTCTGAGCATTGAAGGAGAGAGCCTGGCTCCCATGACCATCTGTCAGAGGGTCTCCCGTGCTGTGATTGTTCCTTAATGAACACCAGTCAAAATAGCAGTCCGAGGACAAAAGCTATCAGAATTTCAGTGGACAGGCACTGGCAGGGTCTCTTGGTGTCGCTGATTAGGCCAGTCTGGTCACCTGATGATAACACAGGCGCACCACTTGCACAATCAACTGCTCTACTTGCGTCAAAGTGAAGGCAGAGCCCTCTCATCAGATCAACCAGTCAGAATAATTTCCCCACAAGAGTGTTCTGGAGAGCACAGGAAAATTTTATCCACATGTTCTGCTCCATGAATATTGTTGGCATATTTACTACGGAGAAGGGGGCAACAAGATGTCAGTGCCAAGCTTTTGGCAAGCAAGGATGCACTGAGATAGGATGATGAGGAACTTACAGAGTTGATCTTTAGATTTCCCAACTGGCACCTGATTCTTGGCTGGAAAAGCACTGGGAAGACCGACTATGTGGCCATAATTTTGGAGGAAGGTGATTAACAGTCAAGACAGGACAGGAGGCAGGGATGGGGAGGCGACCAACCTGCACCCCTGCAGCAAGGAAGGGGAGCAGGAGGAGGAAGGGTGAGAGGAGTGGTGTGGATGTCCAGAGGTGACCACATAGGGAAATCTTAACTACAAATAAGCAGTTGAAAGAGGGTTCGGTGATTAATTTATCCATTCATTCACTCAACAGATCCGGGAAGACTGTAGGACAGGCCAGATAACACCCTTTTCTTGCTCTGAAATTGTGGCCTGTGGGAGTTACAGAACAGAAGGGGCAACAGCACAGAGCCAATGCCATCAGGTGAGGATGCAGGAGTGCAGATGACGTCCAGGGACCAGAAGGGCATTCAAATGACTCTGGCCATGGGGAGGCTCAACCATAGCTCCCAGGACTTTGATTCAGTGGTCCTTCAATGTTAGTTTGTGTGATTATACATTTATAACTCTAGAGCTTAGTTTATACGCCATCTTGTGTGTGTTCACTCCACCTGCTGTGGGCTTGTCCCGGGCTTGGGGAGATAATGTGACAGCCCTTCACTTGTGAAGCTCAGTCTGATGAGGGAGGCCCATGTAAAACCAGGTTTGCAGCACAGGGGCCACTTGCTGTGATGCAAGCATGCAGGGGACACAGGTAATGTTTGGGATGAGGACTGTGTATCATAGTTTTAGAGTTGTAGCTCTTCTATATGGGACACTGCCTCAGCATGGCTTGATGAGCAGTGAGTAGGTCCGCGCCCAGGATTTGAACTGGCGAACCCCAGGCCAGTGAAGCAGAACGCACGAACTTACCTGCTATGCCACCAGGCCGGCCCATTGGCTTTCACTTTCGTAATTTGGAAAATGGAGACAGACATGTACAGAGATGGCTGCAGAGCTGGTGTTCCTAAAGTGCTTGTTCTCTATCTTTCCTGACCCAAGAAGGACTGGAATAGAATTTTACAATAAGAAATACATATTTTAGGTACTAGACACCAAAAATGTCTAGTGGTGCTCACTGAACCATCATCCAGTGGGCACAACCACCTTTGTCACAGTTACAAATATTTTCATTAATAAATGATTTTACTAGATATTAGGTTAATGGTGCTAGTTTTATTGTTTTTTAAGATCACTATAATTAGAGTGATAGTTTCTATATTTATTCCTAAATTAATATTGATCTTGTCTACTACCATTATTGTCAGAAGCAAAAACAAACACACAAAAAAGAAAAGTTGATAATCAAGAGTTCTAGTTTCAGGCCAGGTACCATCTTCACCTGCTGCATGGCCTTGAGAAAATTAGTTTCCTTCCTTGGTTCTATTCTCCTACCTGGAAAATGATAGACTTTTATCCAACAAATTCAAAATATTCTTCTAGACTGGACGTTGCTATGTGTCATGGTTCTAAAGCTCAATTTAAACCCCAGCAATGAAGTGCACTCAATGAGGGGAATTGTTTTAGTTGCCAGAGGCCAAGATTGGACATGGATTCAGAATGGTTCTAAATGTATCTGGAGTGGAGCAGAGCGCAGTGCTATCTACACCTGACAGGTCAGCCTTGTGCCACGGCCACTGCCTGCCATGCTCCAGGTGGCTGTCCAACCCTGTTAGAGTAACCTTCTTCAGGCACCACTGGATGCCACTGGAGCAAAAACCTTGAGAGTCCAGAGAAGCACCCAGACATACAAAACAATATCATAGAAAAAAATGCATCCTGTTGTTTTTCTAATTACATGAGGAAATCCGTTTTAAAGTAAATGGATGTTTCCAATCACAGTATCACAGACTATAACAAGGCATGGCACATGAAGGAGTCCATGGCACCAGAGCCCAAGAGGGAACATTAATGCAGGTTCACACACACCCCACAGGAGACACAGCTAAATGAAACTCATGCTAGTGCCATTAACCGGGTGTCACATGAGTAAGTGCTGAGTATCCTGCACACTCAGGGGGCAAGAGACATCAGTGGTCAAACCCTACTGCCCATGGGATGGAACAGTGCTCTGATACATTCTCCTCCATCTAGTCCTGACAGACAGTAAAATATCAGTCCTTAGACCTTCAGGAGAACACAAAGCTACTTGCAGACACCTTCAGCCCATCAGTTAGTCAGTTAGTGCGCATGATGACAATAAACTGGGACTAACATGGACCCCTTACCTGGGGACCATTAACTAGCGGCAAAAATCTCTGGGTGTTAGCACCTAAAGTGCTCCAAGGCCCTTGGCTCTGAGAGATGAGAGGAAGCAGAGAGAAGGTGGAGGGAGGAGGCTCGCTTCCCAGGAGGGGAACCTGGGGCTACAGGAAAGGCACATGCAGGCTGGACCACTGAACTTGAGCATGACCCTCTGTTAACGGGTCTCCACCAAGCGTCCAGAAGAGTGCTCAGTTCAGAGGTGTCTCTGTACATGGCCATTCTGATGGTTTGGGGAGGATGGAGTGGGGACATGGACAGACTGAAGTTAGGAGGCCCCAGAGAGTGAAGGAATGCAGATGTTGAGGAAATCGGATGACAGCGTGGGACCAGGAAAGGGGAGCAGAGTGACTTCCAGGTAGGAGAACTACAGAGGAGGTAAAGGTCTGGGATGTGGGAAAGGCAGTAGAAAGAAGCTCTTCTATGTCTGCCTAACCTAATCCCTCACTGCATGGTCACTGGTCCCCTCCAGCAGTCAGTTCTTCCCCTTCCAACCCAGAGGATGATGCTCTCCCTACTCCTCCCTCCCTCCCCCAGGGTAGAGCACCCCATGAGGTCAAGGAGAACTACTGTCCACCATAACACGTCTGCCCATTTCATCAGTGTTGGCCTCATGCTGAGTCAGGCAAGTGCTGAGGAATGAGCTCCAAGATCCAATGGTACAGCAGAAAACCTTGTCCCCTCAAGGCACTCTTGGTCTAATACAGATACCACAAAAGAGTAGAAATTGTAACACACACTTAGAATCACCCCAGAAAGGGATCCAGATATTGGAAATCGGAAAAGTCTGGGCTGTGTCCAGATTCAATAGGACACATGAAAACGGGATTGCAGGGAATGACTGGTAGGAGAGAGAATGATTGTAGAATGAGGTGAAGGGGTGAGAGCAAAATAGGTTCAAGCAGGGACAGCTGGGTGTTTGGGGGGTAGAATGGGAAAGGACAGGAGCAGTGGGGAGCAGGTGAGGACTGGGCAGCTGGACCCTGCGGTGGAGCTCCAAGTTTCCAGAGATGTTGACCATGGTGAGTCCCTAGAACGTGAGCCAATGGGAAGTTTCCCAAGAAAGAGCAAAGCTGTACTTGACACGGCCCCACCCTCCAGAAGCCAACCATGTTTCCAATGTGCAAATAACAGTGATTCATTGACGCATTTCATCTCCCAGCTGCCCTCCCCCCACCCCCTATGTGCAGAAGTAGGAGGGTCTCCTGATTGGGAGCAAGTCCCAACTCTCCCACCTAAAAAGTTGAATCACTCAAACTCTCTGAAGCTCCAGACATGGGAATAATCATATCAATAATGCAAATAAGTAATCCAGACCACAGACCACACACATATCAACATTTCAAGTTGAGGTGGAAGTATTAAGAGATGAATGATGCTGGCAATGCATATGTAAAAAGTAACACCAAAACCTTACAAGAAAAGACAGCAGAGTGTACCTTCAGGATTTCTCAGACATCATACACACACACACAAATACATTATAGAAAAAAATTGATAAACCTAACCACATTAAAAGCAAGACTAAAAGATATATTAAGTAAAATTTAAAGGCAAGCCACAGACAAAAAGAAGGCATTTGTAGCAGAAAAAAAAATTAATATGAATTTGTGCCCCAAATACACTTTAAAAGTCAATCATAAAAGACGTGCAACCCAATAAAACAGAAGCTTCTTGACATTGGTCTAGGCAACGATTCTTAGATATGATATCAAAAGCATAAGCAACTAAAGCAAAAATAGATATGTGGGACTATACCAAATTCAAAAACTTTTGTGCAGCAAAGGAAACAGTCAACCATATATCTGATAAGGGATTGCTATCCAAAACATATCCAAAATATATAAGGAACTCCTACAACTCAATAGCAAAAAAACCAAATATCAGCTTCAAAAATAGACAGAGGACTTGAATAGACATTTCTCCAAAGAAGACATACAAATGGCCACAGGTACATAAAAAGATGCTCAACATCACTAATCATCAGGGAAATGCAAATCAAAACCACAATAAGGTATTACCACACACCTGTTAAGATGACCATTATCAAAAACTCAAAAGATAACAACTGTTGCCAAGGATGTGGAGAAATTGAAACCTTTGTGCACCGTTGGTGCAGCCGCTATGAAAAACAATATGGAGTTTCCTCAAAAAATTAAAAATAGAACTACCATATGATCCACCAATTCCACTTCTGGGTATATATCCACAGGAAATAAAACCACTATCTCAAAGAGATAGGTGCATTCCCATGTTCACTGCAGCATTATTTACAATAGCCAAGATAAGGAAATGACCTAAGTGTCCATCAACAGATAAATGGATAAACAAAATGTGGTATATAACTACAATGGAATATAACTCAGCCTTAAAAAAGAAGAAAATCCTGTGATATGTGACAACATGGAAGGATCTGGAAGACATTATGCTAAGTGAAATAAGCCAGACACAAAAAGACATATATGACATGATTCCACTTAAATGAGGAATATTAAATAGTTGAACTCACAGGAACAGAGAGTAGAATGGTGGTTGCCAAGGGCTGGGGGGCAAGGGTGAGGAGAGTGAAATGAGTTGTTTCTGGTCAACAGACATAAAGTTTTAGTTTACAAGATGACTACGATCTAGGGATCTGTTGTCCAACATAGTGCCTATAGTTAACGATACAGTATGGAGCACTTCAGAGTTTGTTGAGAGTGTAGGGATCCCAGGTTAATTGTTCTTACTGCAACTTTAACAAAAAGGTGACCAGAGGCTATGAACATGCATTTTGTAAAAGAGGAAACATCCAAGTTTCCAAAAATGTGAGCTAAAAGGCTCAACCTCCCCATCACTCAGGGACTAAAGCAACAGCAAAATACAAGATCACATCTTTCAAGGACATTAAACAAAGCATTAATTAGACATTAAACAAAGCACTGATGTTGACAATGTCGAGAGAGATAGAGGGGTCTCTCATGTGCTGCTGAGGAGATGTCCAGGTGGGGAGTAATGAGGCGTCTCCCCCTGGCCCCACTTTCCATGAAGGAACTTTGCACAAAATGCACTGGGTCTCTCTCTGCCTTCCACAAACTGTGCTCCTTGGCACAGACAGCTCCTCCTCTTCCCAGGGAACTAGGCTGCCCATAGATACCCTGAGTTCTCTTTTGCTCCCATGAGCCATCAGATTGTGGAGTCTGCCTCAGAGAACAAATGGGTGTGTCATTTAATTTGGGGTCAATTGGCAAGCCCATTTATTTCTCACACTCCACTACTCTGTCAGTAATAATCATGATACTTTGGTCAGAACAGGAGCAGGAAGGAAGGGTGGTACTTATCAGGATTCTGTTGAGACCATAGTGTATGGTATAGAGTTAAAGATGCATATGCCCTGTGGTTCGGTCAGGTCTACCTCTAGTAATTCACTAGATAAGATTTCATACACATGCTGAGTAGATGAGGAAGAGAGCTTTTTTGCTGCCTTAGGAATAAAATTAAAAGATTGGATTCTACCTAAATATCCATCAACAGCAGACCAGATATGTAAATTTGATTGTAGTCTTCTAATGAAACATACAGATTAGTGAAAATCAATGGAATAAAGCTCTATCTGTCCTCATGGATAAATCTAAAAAGCATAAAGATGAGCCAAAAAAAATGTAACAGCAACAAAGATAACTATCATATGATCTCATGATACAATTTGTATAAATGCTAAAACAGTACAAAAAGTGCTATATAATGTTATCACCATGGATGCAATGAAATGGGGAATGGAAAAGTTTGGGAACAATAACCTCCAATTCACATTCATGGTTGTCTCTGGAAATGAGAGGAGGGAAAAACAATTGGAACAGGCCATACTGGGCCCTCAGCCATGTCTGAAATACTGTATGTCTATAAGAAGAGAGAGAAAGCTCTTCAGTGAATAGTACATCAATACTAATTTTTGATAAAGTGTGATGGTGGGTACAATGGTATCCCTTATATTATGCTTTGTTCTATGTCTTTGAAATGTCTCAAAATAAAAATATATTTTAAAGGTGTGAAATGAATAAGAGAACCCTCATCTAAATTGGAGTCTGTAAGACCTGTAGGGGGAGCTCTCAAGTCCTATCATGCATACATCATCAATTGCTCCAAATGAGAAGAGACATAAACTTTCATCTCTTACAGGAAGTAAAACTGCTTTACTAATGAAGAAAGATTTCTCTCCCCACCTGGCAACAGCCCAGCCAACAAGAAGCTGTTGCCACCCTGAACTGTTATTTCTCCCAATGGACTTTTGTTTAGAACAGCCCCTCCCTACTCCCCCTTTTTCTCTATAAAAGCAGCTCCCTCCTTTGTTGTCTGTATTTGCCTATGGTTCCCCAAGTCATGCACATCCCGAGTTGCGATTCTTTTGGCTATTCCCAAATAAACTCATTTTGAGGGTAAAATAACAAGTAAATTTGTTTTTTAGGGTGATATACATGGTGTCAGAAGTGGGATCCAAAGGAAGTAACCCCCAAGAGACAGCAACCCCCGGAACGGAGTGAGGTACCCACACCGAGCCCCTTGTGTTCATCGCTTCTGTGAGTTGACGCCTACTTTCGGTTTGGTGAGTCTCCTCTAGGATTCCGAGCTCCACTCTTCTTGTGTTCTAAACTCTCCAACTTTATTCAGGACCAGGACAGGCTTTGCCCTCTCAGGGGCCAGACTTTGTTCCCCTGGTTCAAGGCTCTGTCCTTGGGTTCAAAGTGTCATCCTTGGTGAGTACTCAGGTATTTTAGGAAGTGGCAGCACAGTCCCTTTGGGGGCTTGGGCTTGCTGAGAATCTAGGAGTTTTTCTTTGGTTTTAAGATTCTTTTTGGAATCAGGACTGAGAATCCGGCAATTGTCTTTTGTTTTTAGATTTCTTCAGGGATCAGGACTAGGACTCTAGCAACTATACTGGATTTTCAGAGGAAACTTCAGAAATGGGGTCCCAGTCATCTAAATGTTCTGAGGGAAACCCTCCTTCAGGGACCCTGGCTGGGTATGTATATGAGAAGTATGGGCTCCTGACATGTGCATTTTTAACTAAGTGGGCTAAACCAACCAAGACTAGTCCAGAATTACAATGGCCGCTATGGGGAACTTTCGATCTCCCCAAACTCGCTTTTCTTAAAACTAAATTGAAAGACCATGGCTCTAAAATGAAGCAAAATGAATGGTATGTCTATTTTCATCGGTACCTGGAGGCTTCTGGACATGCACAAAGCTCTAAAATCACCTCACTACAGATACCTTGTCTGAATTAGCTGAAACAACTGAAAAACTGAGGGAGAACAAAATGGCTTCTGAAGTCTCGTGTTCCCCTCCTCCTTCTTCTTTGTCTCAGGTGCTATCTTGTTTGTCTTCCCAGACTCCTTTGTCTCAGACTCCAACCTGGCAGCCATCTTGTCCTGACTCTGCTCCTGAAACCATCTTCCTCTCCTCCCCCCTGTGAACATCTGCCCCTTTAAAATCAGACCCACTCAGGATTCAAATGCTAAACTCCCAATTACTATCTCTAAGTTAACTGGAGCAAGTAAAAAACTAGAAGGGAAAATTTATATAGCAACTACCCTAGACATTTGGTAAAACACTAAATGACTCCAAAAACAGCTCTAAAAGGATCCTTGCAGCATGCAAATAAAAATCTTTGGTAAAAGACTGGCCATCTGAACAAGTAACTTTAACTTAATCCATCTGCCAGAAATATACAATTTGGATCCAACTATTCTTTTGAATTTTGTATTATTGCACCTGAGACATAACTAAAGTTTTAAAATTAAAGCTATGAGATCTCTGTTTATGTCTGTCTGTCTAGGTGTCTCTGTGTATTATAGAGATGTGATATTTTTCTACCTCCGGATGGTATTGCTAAGATTGATTTGTAAAAGAGCTCTATTTAATTGACTTGAAATTAAGTGCATATAAATTAAGTATTCTTACATATTATAAATATAATAGAAACTAACTCAAATGCTTTCAAGTTTATGTGATCTGGGATTAATCTTTAGTGAATAAAAGCTAGCTTAAGGTTGTTGGTTTTATTGAAACAAGCATATCTTTAGAGTTATCAACTCTGGATATGATGCAGACACACAACTTTCATTCTACCTGGGTTTATGAAGTTCATGTTATCTCTTTTACAAAATTTGTCAGCAAGAAAGTAACTTCACATGATGGATGTCTATTTAATGTCAAATCCAAGCATGATTATTAAAAGCAAGTAATTTAAATAAACATAAATAAAATCAAAGTTTACACTAAGTTAAACTAAATAATAAATAGTCCTTGAATACCCAAACCATTTCCAAATAAGATAAACATCAATTACTGAACATAGGTTCAGTAATTTTTGGCTTCCTATTTTAGAGAAGCTAAGAATATTTGAGTTTATTAGTAAACATGTTTTATGCCACACTGAGAAATTTTCCATGAAAAAAGCCACATGTTTCTAGAAATTTATAAAAGATATTTATAAGTTCACCAAGCTGCAAAATGCTAATACAGTTCACAATTGCCTACTTAGTTTTCACTAGGAATTAGGAATTCTAAGGGTTAAGAATTTTAACACATGTAACTAAAGCTACTAGAAACAAAAAAGTAACATCTCTGTGTGCAAAGAAAGCAGGATATGGGTTTCAAAAAAGAAGGTATGAGGAAGGGAAATGCATTTTGTTGAGGGAAAAAACATATTTTTTCCTAAAGAATGGCTGGTTATTTCAGAATGGGAAGGAGGGAAAACAGGACAAAATTGAAAAGGAAAACTTTGTAGAAGATTTGTGGAAAGGAATCTTGGGAAAGGAGTTCTATGAGCAGTCATGACTGGCTAAGAAAGGGGTGGATGAGTTTTAATATCAAAAATAAGCCAATGCAAAATTAAAATTTGTCTTTCTTTTCTGTTGGAAGACCAAGATTTTCTCAGGCTATTGGTCTGCTTTTGATACGAGATTGTGAAAGCTTCTTTACCTTTAAGTAATATGCCTATAAAATACAGATTTTGTGTTTTGTCAAAATAATTTCCTTTATTGTTTCTATCAGGTCGTTAATTACTTAGAAAACTTGAATCACCTTAATATTAAAGGAGTTAAGTTTTGCTTACAACCAGGTAACCTCTTATACTTGCCTTTGAAATATTTTATTGTTACTTTGATCAAATAGATACTTAAGTATTATTTTGTAAATGATTTGTGGTCTTTTGTCAAGTGTCCAAACACTTTGATATTTTTGACAAGCTTTTCAAAATATTCAAATTCTAAGTGAAGTCTTTCCAACCTAAATGTAACTTTGGGGTTTTTCAGAGGACATCAGGGACATCTCAAAAGATTTTTTTCCCTCTTCTTATAAAAAGAGAGATATTCCACTAATATGGCTTATTTGATATGTCAAATTACATGAGATGCATGGTTGAACAAGTGATAATAAACCTGTTTAGGTTATATTGTATGGGTGAATGTCAGTAAAAAGTGTTCTAGAAATTGTATAAAATTCCTAAAAATCTGACATGTCCTAATATAATGCTGTCACCTGTAATTCTAGTTACTATCTAAAATGTACATCAAAAAAAATAGCCAATTTTCTTGTCAATTATATTTACCCATTGTCTTTTTTTAAAGTCTTTTGTCAGTTACAGTTATTGCTTTACTCTGATACTTCTACACATATGTTTCATTTTTAAAGAAGATTAATGGAAAAGACTTTGACAAGTACTCTGGAATACAGGTTTTGATAACTTTAAGATCATAACACTGAGCTGGGTGGGAGTTTCTGGAACTTGAGTGGAGGACTGATTGCTATGATGTTTTGTTTTCCAGATGCAAAGGACCCCTTTTTCTCCTCTCCTTTAAGCTATCTATAACTTACAGCCATTTGGTAAAGTGTATCTTTGCAACAAAGGTTGAAGCATTTATCTTGTTCTCTCTGCCTGATCCCTCCAGAAATCAGAAACTTAAGTGTTCTTTTCATGACAATATGTGTATTTTCATGAGTTCACTGAAGGTCTGCTCTCCTTATAACAGGATACAATTAGAAATATTGACTATGTTACCAAGGCTTTGACCAGATTATAGTATTCAAGAAAGATGTACATAGACTCAGATATGACCAGACAGCTTTAAGGAACTACTTGAGAAATCAGCCTAGTATCTGGCTTACAAGATTACAGCAAACCAATCTTCTTTATAAGAGCTTATATGGTCAATCACTATTCTTGCTGCATTTATATAAACAATCAGGCCAAGTTTAATACAAACAGTTTTACTATGATTATCTTTAATGAAAATGGGGGTAATTGTGAAGAGAGAAATTATGCTTGCCGTTTTGTAGATATTAAGTTCTATTCTTATTAACTGTCTTTAAGGTTTTGTTATATGCCTGTAAGCAGGACTGGATCCTAAATTCCTCTAGTTTCCTTAAATGTCTGGCTACAATACTCCAAACTGACATTTCCAATTTTACTGCCCTTGAGATATTCTCACAAGGAACTATACTAGGCCCTCCTCACTAGCCAGATGGCAGCCGAACCTCAGGGACTTGAGCCCTGGGTACACACCTCACAGCTAAAGCAGGCCCCACCTGACATCTGGCCCTGTACAAATGATGGAGGCCTCCAAACCAAATTGGCTAGAAAGAGATGCAGTTGACGTCTGAGGCAAACACTTTCCCAAGGTGACTGGACCAAGCCTGTATTTTGTAAAAACCTCTTCCCACTTTATTTATTTATTCATTTCTTACTTTCTTATCTCCCTCTCTTTCCTAGAAAGACAATGCCCTTGTCTGCATTACCCTGTCCCTTGCAAAAGGGGGAAATGTTTCTGATTATTGGATTTGCCACCAGAAACCTCAGTCTGTCCAAGACAATAATGACCCCTTCACCCTATAAGCAATTTCACTGGGATTCCAGATGCTGTTGTTTGTCTAAATTGCTCTCCTGGTCAACTTTCCTGAGTCAGGGTGCTAAGCCTGCCTAAACTCGTTCCCTGCTTTACTTTAACCCAGCCTTGGGAGGGGAACACAAGATCTTTTGAATATTTCTGTGAAAAATTCTGTGGGACCATCAATGTAAGTTGAATCATTTCTATATTTTTTAACATGTCCATGTATTTAGGCAACCCCTTGTAATGTCGCAACGTAGTATCTAAACCTTGGTTATATAATGCTAATGCCTCTATGCCGATGAACCAGTCTATAGATGACATCAATAAAGCAATCTTCATCTGTGGAGGTTTTGGTAATGGTCTTCCGCTTGGGCAACTCATTGCCTTGACAGCTGGAGAACACAAGGACAGTGCGCCCTTGCTGTGTTCACTGTCCTGTTCTCTCTGCATAACCAGAGGCCTCTCATTGGTCCATCTCATTAAACCTCTCTAATCACTTTAAACGAGAACTTCCAGGAGGCGTGCATGACTCTGGGTTTGCCTCCGGGGGAGGAGCTTTCTTCTCATGGCTCAGAGTGAAAGCCAATGAACAAGTGATCAGAAACCTCTCCCTCACACCAGAAGAGTTGGCCGACTCCACAGCCAAAGCAATTTCAGAGATATACACCAGAAAGCTAAATTATTAATGACAGTGAGGGTCCGTCTAACAGCCTAATTCTACATTCACCCTTGAAATAAAGTTCTACTCCAGAGGTCACCATACAGACCACTGTACTGTTGGAAAACTCAAGATAAAAGAAAGGCTTAATGGACTTGTCCAAATGGGAGCAAACTCTCCCAGCCTTGAACATTCTTGAACTCTGTTCTCCTGCACTCTCTGCAGACACCAGTCTACATTGACCTGACCACACACTCTAGTCACCTCACAGGACCTTTCAGGGGTCCAGGACTTTGCTCACACCAACTATCGAGAAGAAATACTTTCCCAAGGATGCTTGAACTTAGCAAAGACCAGGACATTGTTTGGGGCCACTGATTGGCAGATTAGAACCAACCAGTAGAAAGGAAGCTTCTAAGGATGTCCTTTAATCTCTAAAACTTTTAAATGAAAGATTGTTTTCAAGACTGTTTTCAAAACACTTACCATCTAGAGGCTCACAATAGGACTACCACATGGTCCAACACCCAGCATAAATAAAGACCTAGAAGGAGTGTCACCAGGACACAGAGTTCAGGGCCCCTCATGGAACATACACAGGCTTCCTAATGTGGTTCCTGCAGCCCCTCATTGTCTCATCCCTCAGTCAGGCTCCAGGTCCAGTCACTCTGAGTTCACATTTTCCTAAACATTCCTAACCTTTCCATGCTTCCAAGTGCTTGGCTAATCTGTCTCCTCTTTCTAAGGTGCCTCCACAATTTCTTTGGGCAGTTTTCTCTCTGTTCGAGCATGAAGCTCTCCCATGTCCCTGTGCAGTGCCATTGGCTCTCCATTCATGGACCTTTAATTACCTCAAGAATACCCAGCTCTAGGAGCACTCTTATCATCCCGGGCTTTAACCCAGGGACTGTGAGTTCTGGTACTGTGGCCTATGCATTGTGTAACTATAAGGGCAGGCATAGATTAGGTGCTAAATAAAATGAAAGGAGGAATTAATGCAAGCACTCATAAGTGTAAAGGGAAAGAAAACCAGAGAGGCCAGCTGGAAGAGCTCAGGACAAAGTGGGAAAGAAGTTCAAGGTCAGAAGGGCAGGGAGGGTAGCAGCCTGGCATCAAGAGGGGTGAGGGCATGGTCAAAGTCCAGCTCAGTGTCAGAGTAGTTGGAATTCAAGAGCAGGAGTCCAGGGCACAAGCAGGCAACTCCAGCTAAATGGCTTCAGTGAACTGAGTGGATCTTGTCTCTTAAAACTGAAGTGCAATCTTGAGTCCTGGGATGTAAGGAATGCTGCACTGACACTAATTGGGCCTGGAAGACGCTGATCTGCTCATCACTAGCTGCACCTGCTCGGCGGTGGGGGGAGGGGGCAGGCTTAGTCTCTCTGGACCTCAGCTTCCAATTTGTGAACTTGGAATTAATTTGAGACAACACAATGTAGGAAGATTCTTGGGCCACAAGTCAGGATAAGTCAGCTCTACTGCAGCCTGCCATTACTTTTGGTGTGATCCAACAGCATTTGGAGCTAATGGGGATGGAGCAGGACCCGTATGCTCTCAAATCTCATGATTGGCAGACAGAGGAGAAATACCAGCTCCTCCCACCTTGGTGACCCATCGGAAGCAGCTCCAATTGAAGAGAGCTGTTGGATCTCTAAGTCCATTTGCCTGTGTCTCTCTAGACTGAATGGTGGGGGTCTTAGAGGTAAGAGAGGTCACTGGGAAACTAAATCAGGTCCAACCTGAATTTCATAGGCCACACAGGGACTCTGAGAATGCTCTAGAATGATCTGAATTGACACTGAAGACTTGCCAGCCATTATCTTGATTCACATTCAGTTCTGTTTTAAACACTTATTTGCCCTTCTCTTTATTTCAAAATTAGGACCAATTAGGATTGCATTATTAGCCATTGTAAGATATTTGCATATTTATTTACTGAGTTTTTAAAAGCCTTTTTCTTTTTAATTTATGGGAGCACTTTGGTACTGCACTACAACATAGTACTATACAATGTGCTAAGGAAGTTGTCTTTAAATTATTGCTCACTCTCTCATAACAGTCACCCTGCACTGGTGGGCTGTGAAAGTACTTACGAAAGGTTCTCATCCAGAGGTGGATGTCAGTTACATTTGTTATAAGGCCACAGTGGTGCTTTGGAAAGAACCCAGGACTCAGGACCAGGAGACTAAGTACTTTTCTTGGTTCTGTGACTGATCAGATGTGATCTGAGTCGAGCCTTTCCATCTCCATATTTAATTTCTTCACCTTAAATGAGAGTTTGTCAAGCTCATGAGTTCTCAGCGTGTGGTAGGCTGCATAATGGCCCCTAAAGATGTCAACATCCTATTCCCCAGAGCTTGTGAATGTTGCCTTCTAAGGCAAAAGGGATTTTGCAGATGTGTGGAAATTAAGTCTTGAAATAGGCAATTACACTTGATTATCTGGGTGGGTCCAGTGTAATTATAAGGATCCTTATAAGAGAGAAGCATGATATCAGAGGAGAGAAAAGGCAATGTGAAGATGGAAGCAGAGATTGGACTGATGTGGCTACAAGCTAAGGTGTGCTGGCAGACTCTACAAGCTGGGGGAGCCAAGGAGTGGAACCCCCCTGAAGCCTCCAAAAGGAATCAGCCCTGCTGACGCCGTGAGTTTAGGCCAGTGAGATCATTCTGAACTTCTGACCTCTAGAATTGGAAGAAAATAAATGAGTTGTTTCAAGCCATTACGTTTGTGATAATATTTTACAGAGCAAGAGAAAACTAACACACAACTTGTCTTACTTTAGGCTGCAACATCTCTCTAGCCAAGAAAATTTTATTAAAAGAACAAAATGCCCACATTTTACAAGGACAGAGATTTGCAATTGAATTTTTCTCATAGTTATCCTTTGTGGTAAGTATAAAACTTAAAAATCGATTTATTGTATTATTGATATCATTGAAAGTGCATTGTATTGCTATCTCTTTAAAGAAAATAGTTAAAATTATACTTTGACTAATAAGGCAATAAAGTTTTAAGTATCGTTACTCAAAACATGAAATGGCTCTATAGTCCAGTCTTCTGGACATCATGCATTAGGAGCTCTATGAGGAAGGAAGGAGCCGTTGATTGTTCTTTCAATTCAACAAATATTTACTAAGCTGCTCTCTGCCAGGGAGTTTGTCAGAAGCTAGGAAAAGAGTGATTAAAAGTATATAGCTCTTAATGTCAAATTACTCTCACAAGTCTAAGGAGGGAATCAAAGGACGCTCGAAGAACTCAGATATCAGTTGTGCAATTTCCCACTCCCACTCATGGGAGCTGACTGGATGCAAACAAAATCACTTCTTTTGTTCCCAGGAAAGCCAATCATCTTCAGCTTTCCAGGACTTCCCTAGGAAGGATCACGTCATGTGGGGCTCAGAATGTCACCTCTAGACTTTCCTCCAGAAGGATTCCTTCCCAAGTCTCGTATCTCTATCAGCCCTGCCAGCTTGAGTCCTCTCTTCTCTCTTCTTTATTCCACCAGTGCTTTCTTTGTTCCCTTTATTTTTCAGAGAAATTCCCTTGGGCAAGTGGATCCTTGTTCTCAGCCAGACTCCCAGATTCTGGAGGATCCTTCGAGCCCAGTGGCCTCATCCAGTCAGTCTCAGGATGTGAGTGTCTCTCTACAAGCATCATTACCCATGTATGGTGGGAAGCCACACTTAGCGTCACTGAATCCAGCCTGTGACCCTCAGAGAAGTGAACTGGAGACAGTGATATTTGGTTTGAGTATTAAGGAGTGAGGAGACTACAAAGATGAAAATGTCACAAAGGAAGAGAGAAAAAGGGGAAAAAAAGAAACTGATGCTCAATAGGGGACAGCATAAAGAACAGCCTGGCCCCAGCCCTTGCAAGGAGAGAGCGACAATGATTTTACTGTTGTCGGACACACACTGAAACTAGGGAGTGGTGAGGAGGTAGGCTCTACAAGTTCATGACGCTAAAGAGCTTGGACCAAATTCTGTCCATCTCCAGAAACCCAGCTAATGGTCTTAAGTAATGATGCAGCACATCAAGAACACTGTCTATGGATCACTGGTGTGTGGCTCTAAGGAGAACAGAGTTATTTAGGTGTGAATTGGGAGTGGGAACCAGTTAATTTGAGCAGTAGCAGAGCTGAGAAATGAAGAAGGTTTCCACTAGGGGGTCATAGAAGGAATGAAAATAGAGACAATTTCAACAAACATTTAGGAATTTAAATGAGGAGGACTTGGGGATTTACTACATGTAGAGAGTAAAGAATAGGATTAGAGTCAAGAATGAGATCTAATTTTTTATCTTCAGTGATGGGTTGGAGGATTATCTGGCAAATGACGCTGAAACTATACAAATAAAGGAGTTTTAGGGAATCTGTTGATGACTTCTGTTTGGGACATGGCGAATTAGAGTGCTGCTGGTTCAAAACACTTATCATCACCCTAATGAGGTCCAGAGGCCAGTGGGTGTCACAAAGATGAAGCTCCAATTCTGGGCTGGGAGAGCATCAAGCTGTCGCTATCACATGGACACAGTGGCATAGTGTAGCAGCGCAGGACTGAAAACTAACCCTCTCAGGGCCAAAGCAGCGACTCTTAACCCACATTGCCATTTGGAAGCCTTGAGAAGCTCTCCCACAGTACCTACATTCAGGCCCCACCCCAGAGAGGGTATTTAATCCATCTATGTAGGGCCTAGATATTGGTATTGTGGGCACAGCTGAGAACTACTGTTCAGAGTGTTGGTGAAGGGTAAAATGACCCCAAAAAAGAGAGAGGAAAGAAATAGCAGGCATAGGGGAGGAGAGCGAGAGCATGCATGGCAAGAAACATTGGTGAAAGATCTTCATGGTATTCATAAGCAGCCCTAAGGATGCAATTTTTGGAAACTTTTATGAAAACTCAGGGTTCTTTCTTGTACATTGTCCCATTCCACATAAATGCTGAATATTTGACATCATTTATTTGGAGAATTCTAAGATTCTGCGGGTTAGGAGAAGGCAAGCATTTAAAACTGAATGCAGGAACTTCCCGATTCAATTCCTGCATGTCAAATGCTTGGAAGTTGTTGCCCCCATCCTGACAGCAAGAATATTGCTAGACAAACTAAAAATCAATGACTTTTCTTGGATCCATCAGAGAACTGAGGTCAGAGGGAAAACTACCACCCCAAAATCTGGAGAGACGGGCACTTCCAGGGAGATAAAGCCACTGATAGCTGCTTAGCTGGAGCAGAAGCTATTGGTGCCGTAAACGGTGGGACACTTACATGGCAATTTTGGTGAATTGATGGAGGCTGGGTATGGACCAGTGTGAGAGCGAGAAATATCTGGGGGCCACAGGCTTAGGGAAGCCCTATACTTCGTGGATTTTACCTCCAGGAACCCCATCAATTCTTATGGTGAAGATCTGAGAAAGATTCTTTCATGGCTCTGGCCAGGGTGAAAGAAGAGGAACTACTGAGAAATATACCCAGAGTCTTCTCCATAAAAGGCCTGCTCTCCAGAGGAAAGGACCATAGTCTTCAGGGCCAGGGCTTGGAGGAAATAGATTGGGAATGCCACAACCAAGGAAGGGATTAGGAAGGGGAAAGCTCTACCCTCGAGTGCTTGCGAAGGTCACAGCCCTGAGACACAGGCCCACTGAAAGGCTTAGATTTAATAGGAAGATTCTAGAATGTTCTCTTCTCCCACATCTTCCCACCACACCAACAGTGCTCCAAGTATAATAACAGTAATCATAGCTTAAAGAACCACAAGACACAGACTTTTTCTGAGGAGGAGGAGTAGTTAGGGAAGCCCAGGGTCTAGAGGGGAGCAAACCCAGAACCTAGAGTAGGTGAGGCCCCTGCACGTACAGGGCAACAAACATTGAACAGAGCCCCATCTCAGCCACATCAACAGAGGCAGACCTGACCCAACACACCCAGTCTTCCATACAAAATAATAAGGCATAAAAAATGGCACACACACACACGAGACAAATAAATCATCGGAACTAGAACCATTTATGACACAGATTTGGAATTATCAGAAAAGGAATTCAAAATAACTACAAGATTAATGTGTTAAGGGCTCTAATGGAAAAAGTAGACAACATGCAAGAACTGATGGGTCATGTGAGCAACAAATAGAAATTCTAAGAATTAAAAGGAAATGCTAGGAGTCAAAAACACTAACAGAAATGAAGAATGTCTCTGAGGGCTCAGAATTACCAGTTCATGGCTCCAGCAATTTCCACTCCAGGTAAACAGAAAGTACTCTCAACATGGCCGAAGAAAGAATGTGATCCTGAAGACAAAAAACTACAAACTGGGGGCCGGCCTGGTGGTGTAGCAGTTAAGTTGGCACACTCTGCTTCGGTGACCCAAGGTTCACAGGTTAGGATCCCAGGCGTGGACAGTCACACCGCTTGTCAAGCCATGCTGTGGTGGCATCCCATATAAAGTAGAGGAAGATGGGCATGGATGTAAGCCCAGGGCCAATTTTCCTCAGCAAAAAAGAAGAGGAGGATTGGCAATGGATGTTTGCTTGGGGCTAGTCTTCCTCACAAAAATAAAAGAATTCAAAGTGTCCAAACAGAAATCCAAGGAGAGAAAAGAATGAAAATATAGAAGTGAATATTTAAGAACTGTGAGACAATATCAGGAGGTATGACATGTGAGTAACTAGAATGTGAGAACAAAAAGAAAGAGAATAGAGCAGAAGCAATCTTGGAAATCGTAATCAAGTCTCCAACGTTAGGTGGAGAATCTTCCAAAACTAATGACAGACACCAAAGCATGGATCCAGGAAACTCAGAGAGCACAAATCAAGATAAATACCAAAAAAGTAAAAACACAAAACCTAGGTATAGCCTATTCAAACTGCAGAAAACCAAAGAAAGAAAATCTTAAGATGAGCCAGAGGGGACGGGGAGGGACCACTTTAACTATAGAGGAAAGGGGTAAGAATTACAGCAGACTTCTTATCAGAAATCATGCAAGCAAGAAGAAAGTGAAATCTTTAAAGTATTGAAAGAAAAAAATAGGTCAACCTAGAATTCTGTATATAGCAAAATTATCCTTCAGAAGTAAAGGAGAAATAAAGACTTTCTCAGACAAATAAGCCTGTAAACAATTCACTGCCAGAAGACCTGCTCTGCAAGAAATGTTGAAAGAAGTTTCTCAGGTAGAAGGAATATGATATAGGTCAGAAATTTGTATCTATGTAAGGAAAAAAATGGCCATCAAAGAAAGAACAAATGAAGGTAAAATAAAATCTTTTATTTGTCTTAGTCCTAATTGATCTAAAAGGTAATCGTCAATGTTAATAATAGTAACAATGTATTTTAATACTTGGATATGGAATGTATGTTTGTATGGCAGCTATGTCACAGGGATAGTAGGAAGGATTGTGACTACTCTGTTGTAAGTATCTGCACTGCACTCCAGTGTCTACTGTTATTTCTTGGTAGACTGATATTAGTCTAAAATATATATTGTAAGCTTTAGGGTCCCTGAAATTTTTAAACATTTTTTTTTTTTGCTAAGGAAGATTCACCCTTTCACCCTGAGCTAACATCTGCTGCCAGTCTTCCTCTTTTTGTACGTGAGCCACCACCACAGCATAGCCACTGACAGATAAGTGATGTAGGTCCGTGCCCAGGAACCGAACTTCCACTGTCAAAGCGGAGTGCACCAAACTTCACCACTAGGCCATCGGGGCTGGCCCTGGAAATTCTTAAAATAAAATATAATTGAGTTACAAGCATGGTAGATAGTAATCCAATTACATAAATCATCACTTTAAAAGTGAATGGTCTAGGGGCTGGCCCTGTGGCACAGCGGTTTAGTTCACGCTTTGGCAGCCTGGGGTTCACAGGTTCAGATCCCAGGCACCAGCCAATGCACTGCTTGTCAGCCATGCTGTGGTGGCATCCCATATAAAGTAGAGGAAGATGACCATGGACGTTAGCCCAGGGCCAGCCTTCCTCAGCAAAAAAAAAAAGAGGAGGATTGGCAACAGATGTTAGCTCAGGGCTGGTCTCCCTCACACACACACAAAAAAAGTGAATGGTCTAAGTGCACCAATTAAAACACAGAGACTGTCAGAGTGGATTAAAGAAAAGATCCAGCTATAATCTGTCTATAAAAAATGATTTTTTCCAGTTTTATTGAGGTATAATTGACAAATAAAATTGTATATATTTAAAGTATACAATGTGATGATTTGATATAAATATACATTGGGAAATGGTTACCACAATCAGTTCAATTAACATACCCACCACCTCACATAGTTATGTGTGTATGGTGAGAACATTTAAATGTACTCTGTTAGCAAATTTCAAGTATACAATAAAGTATTGTTAACTGTAGTCACCATGCTGCACATTAGATCCTCAGAACTGATTCATTTCATAACTGAAAGTTTGTACTTTTTGACCAACATCTCCCCATTTCCCCCTCCTCTTAGCCCCTGGCAAAAACAATTCCACTCTCTGTATGAGATACAGGTTTTGGTTTTTTTTTTTCTCCTAGATATGACATGTAAATGATACCAGGCAGTATTTGTCTTTCTCTGTCTGGCTTATTTCACTTAGCATAATGCCCTCAAGGTCCATCTATGTTGTTACAAATGGCAAGACTTCCTTCTTTTAAAATGGCTGAGCAATATATATATACAGTCATGTGCTGCAATGACAACATTTCAGTGAACAATGAACCACACATACAATGGCGGTCCCATAAGATTAGTACCATCTGGCCTAGGTGTGTAGTAGGCTATGCCATCAAGGTTTGTGTAAGTACACCCCATGATATTTGCACAACAATGAAATTGCCTAATGACACATTTGTCAGAAAGTATTCCCATTATTAAATAATACATGATGATATATACATATTTCTTTGTCCATTCATTCATCAATTGACACTTAGATTGTTTCCATACCTTGGCTATTGTGAATAATGCAATGAACACGGGAGTCCAGATTTCTCCTCAAAATAATGGTTTTGTTACTTTTGGGTGTATATCCAAAAGTGGAATTGCTGGATCATATGGTCATTTTATTTTTAATTTTTCGAGGAATCTCCATCCTGTTTTTCATGATGGCTATACAAATTTATATTCTCACCAACAGTGCACAGAGATTCTCTTTTCTTGACATTTTTGCCAACATTTGTTATCTCTTGTCTTTTTGATGACAGACATCCTAACAGGTGTAGAGTGATATATCATTGTGGTTTTGATTTGCAGCTCCATGATGATTAGTGATGTTGAGCATCTTTTCATGTACCCTTTGGTCATTTGTATGTTTTCTTTGGAAAAATGTCTATTCAGGTCCTTTGCCCATTTTTTAAATAGGATTATTTGGGTTTTTTGCTATGGAGTTGTATGAGTTTCTTATATATTTAGATATTAACCCCTTATCACATGTGTGGGATTTTTTTTCACAGATATAGAATAAACAATTCTAAAATTCATATGGAACCACAAAAGACCCCAAATAGCCAAAGGAATTTTGAGAAAGAAGAATAAATCTGGAGGCATCACACTTGCTGATTTCAAACTACAGTACAAAGCTATAGTAATCTAAACATATGCTATTGGCATAAGAATACACAAATAGACCAATGGAACATAATCAAGAGCCCAGAAATAAACCCACACATATAAGGTCATCTAATCTTTGACAAGTGTACCGAGGACACAAAATGGGGAAAGGATAGTTTCTTCAATAAATGGTGTTGGGAAAACTGGATATCCACATGAAAAAGAATGAAACTGGACGACTATCTTACATCATACACAAAAGTTAACCAAGAAAAAGGGAGAAAAGGGGCAAATTACTAATATTAGAAATAAAAGAAGAATCATCAATACTGGTTTGGTGGATGTGAAAGGATAATAAAGGCATAATCCTCAAAACTCCATGCCCACTAAATTGATAACTTAGATGAAATGGACCAATTCCTTGAAAGACACAAAATACCAAAACATACACAAGGAGAAATAAATAATCTGAATACCTCCATATCTATTAAATAAGTTGAATCAGTTATTTAAAACCTTCCAAAAAAGAAAGCACCAGCCCAGATGGTTTCAATGGTGAATCCCATCAAACATTTATAGAAGAGATAATACCACTTCTATACAATATTTTCCAAAAAACAGAAGCAGAAGAAATACATCCTAACTCATTCTATGAGGTCAGCATTAGCCAATACCAAAGCCAGATTAAGACATTACAGGAAAAGAAATTTACGGGCAAATATGTCACATGAACATAGCTGCAAAAATCCTCAACAAAATATTAGCAAATCAAATCTAACAATGAGTAAAAAAATTATACAGCACGACCAAGTGGGATTTATTCCAGGTATGCAAGGCAGATCCAACATTCAAAAATCAATTAGTGTGTGTAATCAATTAATGTGTAATCTATCACATCAACAAGCTAAAGAAGAAAATTATCATATCGTATCAATTGATGCAAGAAAAGCATTTGACAAAATCCAATACCCATTCACCATAAAAACTCTTGGCAAACTAGCAATGAAGGGAAACTGCTTCAACGTGGTGCAGAACATCTCTAAAACCCACAGCCAACATCTTACTTATAGGTTCACTAATTTTAACAAATATATCATAAGGATATAAAATGTTAATACTAGGGGGAAAAGATGTGAGGTATATGAGAACTACTGTCTTTGCAACTTTTCTGCAATATAAAACTATTCTAAAATTAAAAGTTTAGATAAAAAATGGGATATGATCCATTCTCTAGTAGAGAAAGTAACTTCATAGTCAGCTATAAAGCACAGCAGAACGTGGAATAAGAATTTTTCTGGTGGCCTTAAGTGGTAGAACTCTAATCAGCTGGGGAAAATAAGTTGAGAAATTTAAACTCTGTATGAAAATTCAAAGCAGTCCTAAAGGAAGCTAAGTGGGCTGCCTTGAGGGTGGGAGATCCGGTCCCTGGCACCGCGCAATCAGTGGCTGTGGGAGTCCTCGCCTGCATCGCTACATGGGTGGGTGCCTCGCTCATAAGGCGGGGGGAGCTGCACTGTGTTTGTGCTTCTATGCCTGTCTGCACATGAAAGCCATCAGAGATGTGCCTTAAAAATACCATTCCTGGGCCACCCATGGTGATGTTAATTTAGTAGGTCTGCAGTGGGACCCAGGAATTTTTATATTTAAAATGGGTGTACATTTCAGCCCTAAGCCCTTCCCTTTAGATGTTTACAACCTCCATTCTTTCAAACAAATTATTCAAATAGTTGTTAGAATCCACATCCACATCCTGACTGGAACTGAGGAAGCGATTTCCCCTTAGCCATCCTAGACATTTGTGACTCATCCCTCACTTGCCTGTTACAAACAATACCCCAGCTCCATTGTTTGACGAATGCGATTCCAGGGACTGATCTCATCTGAACCCTTACTCTGCGTTTACACAGCTGCCTATTTGGCTTTGTGAACATGTCAGTGTCCCTCCATATTTCAACACATTTGCTCAAGTTACAAATACTAGCCGGTGAGCTAAGTGAAAAGCAGTCTTTAAGCTGCTAAAAATGAACCTGGAAGTTAGCTTATTTGAATCCATGCAGTAATGAAGGACAAGCACAGTAAAGCTTGCATGAAACCATTGTCCTTCTCAACTTCAGTGGGCCTTTAAATCCTCTGGATCTTCTAAAAATGTAGATGCTTTCTCAGGACGTCCAGGGTGGGCAGAGAGTCTAACCTCAAGAGTTGTGGGCACTCTTGGTCTCCAAGGTAACACACTACCTTCTCCAGGTAATGTGGGCACTGTGTCCCTGGTGTAGCTATCACCCTCTCTGGGTAATGTGGGTGTGAGTCCCTGTTGTAGTCAGTACCCTCTCCAGGTGATGTGGGCACCGCGTCCCTGGTGTAGACATTATCCTCTCCAGGGGAGTGACTCTCCTGTGTGAGGAGCCGCACATCATCATTTTTCATTGAACATTCTACTAGAGATTTGAGCTTAGTACATCATGCACCTTGGTGGATGTAGAACAGGCTTTACTTGCAGCTCAGAAATGGTGAAAGAGAAAGAATAGCATTACAGGGCATCAGTAGAAACTCATAATTTCCTCTTGGGAATCCTGTGGGTGAGCAGATGCTGGCAGGAAGGAGCTCTGCTCCCACAACTCCCAGTACCCAGATGAGCTTCACCTGTCAACAGGTCAGAGAGATGGGAGACAGTCCACTTGCTGGAGGGCACTAGGATTATTACTATTGCTTTCTTGTAATGTTTGTCTTTAGTCCAGTCAAGCGTGCTATTTGAAAAAAACACCAGTGTTCTAATTTGTGCAATGAACTCAAAATTGTGAGAGCTCCTGTAGTGGGTTTGGAGCAGCCTGGAGCTGCTCTGGTAGGTATGAGTTGCACCCCTGGTCTTCTGCTCAGGTTCTCACCCATTTTAGGGATGCTATCAATATTCAGGAATGTCCATGTACACGAAGATATGATAATATCTCTTCGAGATCCCCTCATGTTCATTGCAGCACTATTCACAAAAACCAAGGCATGGAAGTAAAGTGTCTATGAATGGATGAACGGATAAAGGAACTATGGTATACCTACACAATGGAATATTATTCAGCCTCAAAAAAGAAATAAATCCTGCCATTTGCTACAGCATGAATGAATCTAGAGGGCATTATGTTAAGTGAAATAAGCCAGACACAGAAGGATCAACTTATACAAATGAGGAATCTGAAATAGTCAGACTCATAGGAGTAGAGAGTGGAAGGGTGGTTGCCAGGAGCTTGGCAGGCATGCTGTCCCTGGCACGTTTGCGAGCATCTTGCCTTTGGCATGCCCCGTCTGAGATGAGAAAGGCAGTGGGTAGGCCCTCTGTCAAGGGAAACCGTCATGGCAGTGGGTGTGTCAGCTCTAAAATGAAGATGGCGAGGGTGGCGGAAGTGGAGGCTCTCTCCACAGGCAGCTCCACTTGCCAGAACAATCACGCAAACTGCAAAACACATCCAACCACAGCAGGGTGTGTGGAAGCATGTAGACTAAACACTGTGATGATTCGATTTTCAATTTCCAGTTTTCCTAACAGATGTTTTCTCATTGTGTATCCATGACGAAATTGAAGTACATTTATTTGCTTAAAATTACACGTTCTTGTTTTAGGAAACACATGAATCTTGCTTTACTTTATGTGGGTTATGCCTACATATAGTTTTACCCAAAAAGCTAAATAAGAAGATGATCATTCACCAGACATCACACCATGCCACTAGAGTCTTTCAATAACTGACAGAGCCCTCCATCCTTGTATCCCTTCACTCGGTGCAGAGGCAGCATGGTCTCCACTGTCCTCAGCTCAGAGGACACAGGAACCGGGAGAAAGTGTTTCTGACACTGGAGACACTCACAGCCTCAGAATGGTGAGAAGAGCAGACTGGAGAGATAGAGCAGATTTGTAAAAGGAGCGACAGGAGAGGAGCACCCGGGGCCTGTGTGAGATCTCTGAGGATGGAGAGGGGGAGGGAGGGAAGAAAGAGCTCCAACTCCGTCAGAAGAGAGAACTGGGAAGACTAGGTAGAAACGTGCACTACACCATGTAAGTGAAAACAGGTTACAAACTGGTATGTACTCCCCTTCCTCAATTATATGAAAAACCTGCTTGTCGGAGAAAGATGATAATAGTTGTTTTAAGATGTAGGAATTATAAGTAAGTTCTGTGAAGGGTTTAATTTATATTTAGTACGGTGAACATTTCAGTTTTAATACTAAAGAGAAGAACCCCAAATAAAAATGTTGAAAGTAACTTAAAATATATGAAGAACACAAAGAAATTCAGGTGGAATTTGGCACCTTTCTCAGGACTAAAACAAATCAAGTCACTTTGGTCAAAGAGAATACAGAACATTCTGTAGAGGCTTTTCAAAATAACTTGTTCTCACCTGAGTTAATGTTGGTATCTTTCTGTCCAGAGCTAAAAGCATACTCTGGCACACACTCGATGCTATTTCTAGATTACTCTCTAATCTGTGATTCTTCTGAGCATTCAAACCAATTCTCTCAGGTTCCGGAATTAGTGAAGCCAGGGAGGAAGAAGGACACAGCCCCTTCAGTGTGGACGGCTGCCCTCACAACTCCACGAGCTCATGTCTTGAGAAGCCAGCACCCTCTGAACTATCCCTGTTCCTGGGATACTACAGGGTAGCCTAGTGCACAGGGAGCTCGCAAGTCAAAGACCCACTCCGAGTCCTAGGCTACCCCTGTCCACCCTGAGCAGCATCACATCACCATGCCGAGCCTCTGGCCCCACATGTGAAAGTCAGGATGAAATTAATATTCCCATGTTTGCTGTGAAAAGCAGTTTTGTAAATTGTGACATGAAATATAGACACCATTGTGGGTGGTTCGTGAAGTCATTAACATTCATTAGGTGTGAATGATGTAAAAGCCATCGTTTTAAGTAAGTAGCATCTAGGGACTCGGTCTACTGGACAAAGAGATGTGGATATCAATAATTTTGATAAAAGTGTGCCAAGGGCTCCACATGAAGTTGGCGGGTCTAGAGGTGGCACCCTGGTGGTGGGATGGGAACAACGGTGGTCGTAGGTGATGACCAGGGCTTTCTGGAACTGAGAAACGTAAAAATACCCTGAAATGAGAAATTGAAGGGGTGGGTCAACAAATGGCAAACTGGAGCTGGATCTAGAATGCGTGATGGGTGTGATGGGGGGAGGCTGGATAAAGAAAGGAGACCAGACTGAGCAGAGCTGAGGAGCAAGCCCGGATTTCATCCCACCAGCAATAGGGAGCCACTGAAGGCTTCTCAGGGAAAGCATGGCTCAGTCTGGCAGGGGAAGGCCAGAAAAACAGCATTGGACTGGCAGCCTGAGGGAAAGCTGTGATCTGCCAGCACTGCCTTCCCAAGCAACTCTTACAGCATTTGTGCTTGAATGCAAAGCCATCCTATCTTCGTGTTGACATTCTGATTTTTCAGTGCAACCAGCAAAATCATACTGCCTCATATTTAGGTAACAGGTTTCCAGTTGACCTGAAATATGGCAGTTTTTCTCAATGTTCCACGGGATAAACTCAACTATCCTAGCTCCAAAATCTGGTTTACTTCAAGGTTTCTTGGAATTTAAAGCTAAAGAAGTTGTGTTATCAAAAGGCTATATCCACTCACAGTGAGCCTTCGAGGCAGAGCAGCACCTGGCCTGCAAGTGGAGGCTGATGCCTGCAGGACCCTCCCCTCATCTACCTGTGCTTCCTGCCCAAAGGGGCCACTGCAAAGGAATGGCAGTGTCACCACCCAGGTAACCTCAGGGGCATTAGAAGATGCTAATTTTTAAAACAAGATGACAACTGATATTTTTTAATACTGCAACTTTTTAGTTGAAAGTGGGTTATTAAAAGCAGAAGGTAGACTCACACTCAGAATGCCATCTGAGATGTAAACAGGGAAGGTTTACAGACAAAAGCCCCAGCATCTGTGGAGGTGGCTCCAGCTGGTCACATGATTTCCCAAACACGCCACCAGAGAGAAGGGCCTCCTTCTAGCATCTCTGTGGCCGAAGCCTCATGGGCCACCTGGTGACCTTCCCCGTTCCAGCCATAGGCACCCAGGCCGGGAGGGAGGACATTCGACACGTGGACTGAACCAGAACGAGCAGGTACTAAGCTCTGCCCACCTGTCCTTATTTTCTTTAGGACATCACTTTTTATAACCACCTCTTGATAAGGTTCGAATCATAGTCCCAGAGGTTGGGTGAGAATAAATTCAGGCCCCGAGCAGATGGCATTAGAAGGCAGCATGGGCCAGAGGAGGACCTGAGGCCGTAGAGAAGGGAGAGGGGCAGGCGGGCTCCCTGGTGGGCAGATATGGTCTTGGCAGCATGCCACCTGTCCTCTACTGCCACCCAACTCACCAGCTCCATCTACCCCACTCACTTTCCCCATGAAAACTAATGAATTCCCTATCTAATATAGGGAGAAATAGGGCACAAAAGTCACACTGTGAAATGCTCGATCCAATCGCACACGTTTGCTCTCACCTGCTCTGTGCCAGGCCCTGTGCTGGGTGTGTGACGGAGGGATGTGACTCAAAGTGAGGGGGGTGCCTCCTCGGCTCAGTGGACACTCAGCGTGTGCGCACGTGAACACACACGTATCACACGAGAACACACACGCACACACACTTCAACACCATCCACAGTGCAGGATAACAAGCTTTTTTGTCACTGTCATCATACCGCCTCCCATGTTTACACTCCACATGTGGATCTGATGAAGAAGTGATGGGCAGGCAGACATGGGAGAGTGAGATGACCTCAGGGATGGTGTGTGGTAGGTGCAGCCTGGGGGAGCTGGGCAAATTGGTGTCCAACCAGCCCGTGGTGGCACCTGCCCTACGGGAGGACACCAGAATGAAACTGCTCTCCTGTGTCCAGCACTGGTGAGGCCCAGATAGCAGGTTTTGTTTTGCTCCAGGGTTGAAATCAGAGGTGATGTATTTGGAGAGTGGGTGATGGGAGGGTACAGTCCAGGTTGATAAATGGTGGGTTTTCAATAGTTAGAACAGTTCTGAAATGGAAGAGACTTCTTCCCAAAGTGAAGAGGTGCCTGCCCGCTCCAGGGCAATTCACAACACCAGCCAAATGGCCACCTGTTGGGAAGAGATTCCAGCACTAGATGGAGGACAGGTGTCTCCAGGGAGGCCCAGCCCTCCCTTCCCTGTGCCCCTGAGCCCCGGGAGCTCACCCAGTCCACCAAGTCTGCAGCAGAAACTGCAAGTACAGAACCAGGGAACGTTAGAGTAGGACAGGCCTATCCATCCCATTTTACAGATGGGGACACTGAGGCCCTGAGAGGAGAAAGGGTTTGACAAAAGTCACAAAGTAAACCCTACGCATTATGTTTGTAAATGTGTATATTGAAGTAAAATATACATAGAGAAAAGTTCACAGCTCGTAAATGAGCTGCTCCACACCCAAGATACCTCTTAATACAGAGTTCCTTAAGCAAAAAATATGAGAGCTTTTTACATAATCAATCAAGAAAATCCTTACTACATGCTCCTGAAAGGGGAGGATGAATGAAGTCCCAAAGACTGTTAGCAGGACTGTGATACAAACTCCCTCAGCCCCTCCTGGGTTTCATTCCTGCCTATTGGAGGGAAGCAGACAGCCTCATACAGAAACTCACACCAGAACTGAATCTGAAAGGAGTATAGGATTGTTGTAGAGATAAAGAGGGTAGCAAACACACAGCCAGAGCTTGGTGGGCTCTACAGAGGTATTCCAACAATCCACCTAATAGAGAAGACAGGAAAAGAGCTAAGAGAGAGATGTGTGTCCATGTTGCAAGATAGACTTGAGTAAATGACAAGAGAACTCAGTTCCAGGACTTGGACAGAATTCTGGGATTCTTAATCACCTTTCTGGGTCAGTTAACTTTATTCCACTCCACATGTTTTCCCATGAAGCTTTCCAATGAGATTCTTAATAAGGGAAAAGTTCAGAAATTCTTGGCAATGAGAGGCAGTAACACGTGTCTCTCTATTTACTCTCCTCCAAGATTGCCACTGAGATGAACAACAGAAGATGCAATTTAGAAAAACTTCAAACAGTGCTGGGAATGACCCATCCATGTACAAGAAACAGTGAGGAATCACTGCTGGATAAATTACATTATGGGCCCAATTTAAGGACTTTCAAGAAAGTGAGTGCAAAGCTTCAGAGGAGACTGTTAGAGAAGGTACTAGAAGAACCTCTCTGATATCCCCAAGCTCAGAGGGGCAAAGTGGGTGTTTGCAATGGGCCACAAGACAGGACAAGGGGCACATGAGACGTACCCTTTTGTCTCTGCAATCTAGAGGGAAGTGGACCCCACAGAGGCACTGGGCAATCTCAGGATCATGGCTGAATTGTCCCAGCACCATTGAGCAGAGGGAATGGCACACTGGGGCCCTGAGTGGACGCTTACACCATTCATACAGTATGGATGCTCCATCTCGGCTCCCATGGTCAGAACCCTGTACTAAACATGCCCAAGGTTGTTTCATTAATGATGAAAAATGTTGAGGAAAAAAACTGCAGTTAAGAGTGACAGTCTTATGAATCTAAAGAAATGCTACCTGCTAAAAATATTTTCCCCAGGAGAGTAGAAATTTCCTGATTACGTTCTCAACACAGATGAACACAATGTTTTAGTCACTCAGTTAGAACAAACATTCAGGAGGAGGAAACAATAAAAATCAGGGATCAGAGAATGAAGTAGAGAAAGATAGGAATGAGCAATACAAAGCTCAGTAGATACTGTGAGACACGGAGGTAGTAAAATAGAGGACAAATGAAGGATTCACATAAATTTTAGAGGAAGATGGATAAATATATGAGCATAATTCAAGAAAAGCTGTGGAGCAAGGAGAGTGGATCCAGGAAAGCTATGATGGCTCTTGTAATGAGAGAACTGAAGAAAAGGAATCAAATCGAGAATCAAAGAAATAAATAGAAAATTTTCCTCAGCCAAAGAAAGATTCAAGCGTCAGGTATAGGCAAGATTTAATGGGAAAAAGGAACAAACTTGACAGTCCTTAAAAAAATTTAAGGTGTGTAGATGAAGAAAATACAAAGTCATCTACAAAATTAATATGTATTTTTTCCTATTCTATAACACTAAAGTTTATACTAAAATGGGACATGTTTAATAGAATGTTGAAGAAAAACAATTTTAACTCTTAAAATGTTTTTCCTAGACAAGTTTCCATTTATGAATGACAACAAAAGAAAGGCATTTTCAGTTATTCAGAGCATAGAACATCAACATATATGCTTCCTGAAAATCATTGCTTGAAAATTAACACCAGCCAAGCAAAAGGCTAATCATGGCACAGAACTCACAGTAATGAGTTGTGAAAGAAAATAAGTGCAAAGCATCAAAACCAGTCATTTCCAGTATCAATATTTGCCATCGATTTTGGTTGAAAATCTAAGGTAAGGAACAAAACAATTCTTGAAAGAGAAGTTAAATAGTGTTTTAAAAATACAAGTAAATGGACCACCCCAGTGGCGTAATGGTTAAGTTCACGTGCTTAACTTCAGCCGCCTGGAGTTCGCCAGTTTGGATCCTGGGCGCAGACCTATGCACCACTCATCAAGCCATGCGAAGGCAGTGTCCCACATACAGTAACTAGAAGGATGCACGACTATGACATACAACTATCTATTCGAGCTTTGGGGAGGAAAAAGCAAAAGAGAAAACAAATAAAAAATACAAGTTAATGTTAAGCTGGCCCTAGTAGAACAAATTATATCAAGAAATACAATGGAAATAATGATGGGGGAAATTTAGAGAAATAATAGTTTGTTAAAAATAGTCATCTTGTGGGGCCGGCCCAGTGGCGCAGTGGTTTAGTTCGCGCTTGGCAGCCCGGGGTTCGCGGGTTCGGATCCCGGGCGCCGGCCGACACACTGCCTGTCAGTCGTTCTGTGGCGGCATCCCATATAAAGTGGAGGAAGATAGGCACGGATGTTAGCCCAGGGCCAGTCTTCCTCAGCAAAAAGAGGAGGATTGGCAACAGATGTTAGCTCAGGGCTGGTCTTCCTCACAAAAAAAAAAAAATAGTCATCTTATATATTGGTCAGAGGGAGGAATTTAACATAAACTAGATTATTATTACATTGGGTATGAAAGAAAAACTATGTTCGATGTTAGAATTGAAAAGAATACATAACTTCAAGAATATTAGAGGAATATATGAGAATGCTGATATATTCCATAGATGTAGCAAAAACAGGGGCGATGGGGAGAGAAGGCACAAAAGAAGATTGAAATAGTAATCGCACAACTATTGCTTATAACAATAAATGTAAATGTGATGTATTCTATTAAAAGTGATTTTATATTGAGAAAAAATAAAATCAATTATCATTTACAAAATATGTTCACACAAAAAGGAAAATACACAACACACAAAGAATTAATATTAGATGTGGTTGATTGCGTTAATGGTCTCAGTTCTCCAGCACTATTTCTCCCCATGCTCTCTGCCACGCAAAGTTGCACCTATCTGTCCCTGTAATCCCCCAACCCTGGGCTTAGTCATGTGACTGGACATCGCCGATGAGATACTAGCTAACATGACATAAATAGTTTTAGAAATTGCTTGTCACCTGCTGTGTACCGAGATCACCAGCAGAAGGGCCTGCAAATGCTAGCCCATTAGTTCCAGGAACAGGATGTGGAGTGGAGCCACCTAGCCCTGCTCAGCCAAACCCCAGTTGATCGCTGGCACCATGAGTGAGCCCAGCTAAGACTAACATAGAAGGCAAAAGAAACAAATTGTTATTGTTGCATGCCACTGATTCATCGAGCTTTGTTGCCCAGAAAAGGCTAATTTAAATGTTAGATCAGGGTTTTTTAACCTCAGTACTATTGAGATTTCAGGTGTGATAATTTCAGCTTAACAACACCATCAACCAACAGAATCTCATTGGCATTTATAGAACGCTCCACCTAATGGTAGAATACAGATTCTCTTCAAGTACTCATGGAACATTCACGAAGACAGCATGAGGAAGATCTTCGCAGTGATGGAACAATTCTGGCTCTTGATGGTTGTGGTGGTTACACACATCTACACATGTGATAAAATGGTACAGAGCCACACACACACACACAGATGAGTGCTTGCAAAACTGGTTAGGTCTGAACAAGCTCTGTGGATCAGTCTAGTGTCAATGTCCCTGTTTTGATGTTGTACTATAGCTGTGTAAGATATTATCAACAGGGGGACTGAGTGAAGGAGACAAGGGACATCTCTGCACTCTCTGCAACTTTCCAGGAAATGAATCTATAATTATTTATGGATAAAAAGTAAAAAGAAACAAACACTTTATGCTTTTACCTCATATTCTTCCATGCAACCTAATCAGATTTACAACCGGAAGAGTGACCAAGGCAAAGTTACATTTAATAGCGAGTATAACACAGGCCTTACTTGAACTATACTTGACTTAGTGTTAAATGGCTGACTCTGATTAAATTAATGCTCCCTGACAACAAAGCAGTCTTACACAGAAGCACAAATTTGGTCTTTGGAATTGCAAGGCAGTGCTGAATAATATTTTTATCCGCATAATCCAGAATATGCTTCCATTTTTATTTGTTCTTTATATATTATCAAAATAAAGGAAAAGACCAAAAATTTATTTTTAGAAATCTCACAAAATTCTGAGAATAACTGTGACTTCAATTAGAGAAACAGGCAATGTCAAATCTAGCTCAACTGCCTTACCTGTGGATGTTATAATATCCAGTTTAGTCTCGTCAGCCTTCGCTGATGTCCCAGCCTTTGATAGACTGATATGTAAAAAAGAGACAGGAAAAAATATTAGTGTGCAAAAATGTTAAACAATAGAATGTTTTTAAGAGCAAGATACAAGGTTATGTATATTCACTATTAACCCTATTTAATTTTTATATGCAAGAGCATTTATGGGTCAGAAGATAATAAACTCGTGTGTCAGTAGTGGTTTTGACTGCATAATGGGTGTGACACACTTTTATATGGCTTTTATAACTTTTCATGGTTTTCTAATGTGTAATAATGAGCATGCATTACTTTAACCCAATAATCACATTTTTCAAAACAGATTATGTGATGATTGCTCTTTATGTTGTCCTGGCTGCACACATCACCTTTCCACACTGGGCTTCCCCAGCCCCCCTCCTTCAGAATGCAGTATCCCTGTTTACATTTATTTTGAAAAATGCTTCATACTTTCCAGGTGATGAAAATACCGTTGGAATTGGAAAAACAGTAAGCATAGTTGAGCTAGGATTTCCCACCACTGGCAGAACCAACTATTTATGGGGGTAGTCTGTCCAAGAAATCTTTAAAGCATATATTTTCAGGAGAAAATGAAGCTCTGTTTGAAATGGCAGAGGAGTAGCAGTGTAACTCTCCAAGGCCTAGGTGTACTGTCAGAACTGAAAAGTTTCTCCTATTGCTGTATTTTCTGTTGAGCAAATGCCCACGTCTTCCATTCAACTGCATACGCATTTCTAGTCGTGTTGAATGAGTTCATATGAGAAATTAACCAAATTTCACATTTTAACCTAAGAATATGTTTTGGTTACATTGGAGACTCGCGTGAGTAAAGGATGACAACTCCACATAGTTGGCCAGATGCATCCTAGACTCTCTGCCAGGGTGTTGGTCACTGTCCCCCATATGGAACTTAGAGCTCTCCAGGACACCTGTTTCTAACGGATGCTTGCTATGGCACAGCTCTGTGATTAGCATGTGTTTAAGAAGGCACCTACAGTTTAATGGAAGGTGCCAGGCCATCTCGGAGCCAGGCCATCTAAGCCACAGGTCTTGGCTAGCATTTACTCCTGAGAAGTAGGCACAGAAAACCTGCCCAGAGGGGCATTGAGAGAATCCACAGAGATGACGGGTGATGTGTATGAAAAGACTTAGTATCAGTCTCATATGCCAAGGCCTTTTCCTCTTGAAAACATCAATGATGTAACAATGTGGGCTAATGGTTAAATTTAACTTAATTTATATACACATGATAGTTATTCTCTACCTTGAATCAAATGTAAGCTGTAATTTTCTCTTAATTATTTCTCCTAAAATAAATCTGCAAAAATATAAATGGCAACATCAGTAAGAGATTTAGAACTTCCTAAGTCTCTATGTGTCTCAGGTTTTGAAATAGAGCTTTCATTATCTCCCGTCCTCTGTCTCAAGAATTTAACCCATGCTGCAATTCCACACACACACACACACACACACACACACACGTACACACAAACACACACATACACAGGCTCCTCCCAGCCTCCCCCAGTTCTCCCATCTCCTCCCGGCATTCAACACACTGTTCCTGCCAACACAGTCTCCTCCCAGCAGGTAGTCTGGCTCTTGGCATCGTTTCATTCTTTCCTACCAGGTTCAATAAACTTAGGTCAAAGTCTTTCTATAAGCATCAGAGCGGAAGATATTAAAACATGGAGATTAATTCTTTGCTCTTTAGAGATGACCATCATTGTTAGGATTACTAGTAACAGTAATAATAATAACTTTTTAAATAGAAACACCAAGCCAAACAGCACCGCTGGCAAAATAGACAACAGGGAAAGAGTGAGGTAATGAGGCAGGGAAATACAAAGATGAAGATGTTTCCTTACATTCCTTCCTTCTCCTTCATTACAGCAGAGCATTCTTCATGAGGGAGGCATTCATTCGGGAGACGTGGCCACTGGAGCCTGAAGCCAACACCATGTCCCATCCTGGACCAGCTCTCTCTGTGGCCGTGGCTGACTCAACTCACCTCTTTGGGCTTCCAGTTTCTTGTCTATAAAAATGGGAAAGGGGAGACCTGGCCTCAAGGATCTCTGTTCCATCCAGAGCTGGCATTGTCAAGTTGACTAGCAGAGTTTGGGGGATCATCACCCAGCATTTGTTCACAACCCTGCCCTCCCATCCAGAACCTGCCCTATGATGTCCTTTTTTTCTGCAGTGTCCCTCGCCTTCCCACAGCAAATATGCTCCAGACTGCATATGTCCAGTGCTTCCCATGGGCACAGCTGCGGCTTCACTGTCAATCTCTAAGGTGAGTGTTCTTATTCCTGCATTAAAGGTGAGCAACGGAGGCCCCCAAGACTTTCCTTCCCCTCATCACCTGGCCCCCGAGATGAAGACCAGCTACTACATCCAGAGCCAGGGCTTCTAGCTCCTCATCACCAGTTACCACCCGATTTCTCACGGCCTTGGCTCCACACTCCAGAAACAGCTCAGTCCATGGGCCCCAGACGCAACAGGCACCAAGGGCACAGACTGGTTGTTAGCCCTGGAGGCATGGAGTCTTTGGTGCTGAGGTTGGGATCCTGCCTTACTCCTGAAAGTCACTGTGTGATTCTGGCCGTATTGAAGGCCATGCCAAACCCTCCTAGGGTTGGTTCCTAGGAGGTGATCACTGTTTCCCCTGAAAGAGCAAGCAGGCCAGACACCATGTGAACTCTGTTGGCAGGTGGCCAGAGCAAGTTCACAGGAGCAAAGTTTCTAGGAGAGTGAGCTGGACAGTGGGATGGGGCGGGAAGAGGCAAGCTAGGGGCTGTGTGCCTGCACTGCATCCTCAGCACAGGACATCCATCACAGCGCATGAGTGACAGGCAGGGAAACAACCCCTGAGAGCCAAGTCTCACAGCTTTGACCCCCAACTCTATGTGGACAAGATTTAGGAGAAAAAAAATTAAAATCGAAAAAGGAAGGGAGGCTTTAAAATTGAGATGCTTTCTGACTTTCTAGAAATAAAAACAAGTATAATTTATTTTTGAAAACTTAGGCAGGAACTAATGTGAATAGCCCCAAGCAAAATGCTCAGGACTTCTCTTTTCAGTCCCTCAAATCCTTCACCTCAGTCTGCACAAGCCAATGGGCTGCTGCAGGGTAGGTGATTGGAGATCATTTATCCCACAGTTCTGGCCCTGAAGGCCTGCTCTGAATACTCAGATGGTACAGCATCCAGATGCTGCCAGCTCTGACAAATGATTTAAGACAAGAGCAAGACACACCATGACTCCTAGACGACGTATCAGATGAACAGACATGAGAGTATCAGATGAGAACGCTCCCCCGCACGCAGACACAGCAATGACGGGGCGGCAGGCACCGCTGCAACCTTTCTACTCAAAGGTGGGAACATGCTATCATCAAAAGGTATTCGCTCCAAGAAAGCTCTCAACCTAGAACAAAAACTTGGTCTAGCCAGCAGACTGCACCAGAAACTAAATTCAAAATGACAGTGTCACTCCTATACCATCACTCCTGAAGAAACACATCTTTTAATTCATTTACTTACAGTCCACATAATGTGTATAAAATAGTGAGGGAGAAAAGATAATCTAGAGAAGAAACAGTTTAAACCACGTAAACCATGTAATTAGGATCTAAGCTGGACATATGAAGAAACAAAAGAATCTGTTGGAACTTTTAGCAAAGACACACGATTATATATATAAGCATGGGTGAAGGTATACACTTGTGTCTGAGTGTGTGTGTGTCTGTATGTGTGCAGCTGAGGGCTTTTAAAAACAAGTTTATAGTTTTTAAAGACCACTCTGGCCATATGTGGGAATGGGTTGGAGGCGGGGAAATTCTGGGGTGAGGTGGTCTGGGAGGGGCTATCAGCAATTGGGGCACTGAGGTCAAGATGCATAGCCCAGGATGGAGGTATTAGGAGGTGAAGTAAGACAGAAGGAGTTGAGAGATACTTAGGAGGAAAATCAACTGGACACGATCATGGCTGGATATGAGATGTCCTGCGTGCCTCTCAAAACTCTGACTAGAGTAACAGGTGCGTGGGGTGCTATCCACTGATCAGGAAACCACAGGAGAGGACCACATTTGGGGCAAGATGTCACGAGATTGATGACCTAGAGCAGCCTCGGAGAAGTCCAGGTGAGGATGTCCCGTAAGCGTTGGCTGGATGTGCCCTGACGTGGCTCAGCGGAGAGGTGCTGGCTCCGCACACACACCCAAAAGTCACTGTCTCCTGATGGTAAGTGAGACCACCAAAGGGAGGGGAGGGAGACTTCTTGGGGATCTCAAGTTGTGCAAAGAAGGCCTCAAAGAAGTCCCTGAAAGTAAAAACAAAGCCAGGAGCATGTGCTGTAATAGGAGGAAGTCCAGTCCCCCGAGGGGAGCTGGAAGATGAAGTGGGACCAGGACCCAAAAATACCCACAGGATTCCTGAGGTCACTGATGGAAGAAGAGGTATTTATGTGGAGGGAAATCACTACCAGAGTGCAGTAAGGGAGGGCAATGAGTAGAGGAAACTCATTCTAGAACATTTGACGTGAAAGCAGACCCAGAAGTCCCTTGGCTTGAGGGAACGTGTATTGGAGTGAGGGGTTCTTTGAGATAGAAAAAGTTTGGAGTGCTCAAATGCCAGAGGGAGAGTGAGGTTGGAGATAGAGTAGAAAGAAGGGATAATTGATACCCTATGATCTGGGCCCAGCCCACACTCCCAGCCCCTCAAGGAGAGCCTCCAAGTGCAGTCACTGCAACAAGTCAAAAGTGACAATTCTATTTTTGTGTGATGCAGCATGGGCAGGGCACCCAAATTTAAAGTGTCCGTCTGTGAACATTAGTGGGCTGAAAATATTAATCATCACTGGATTTCAAAGATAACCAAATTTCAATTATTCCCAAGCAGCACTGATTTTTACTGAAACCACAGGAAGCTGTCATCCTGTCTTCAAGTCCCACGTTGGTCCAGGCTCAGCTGCCTTCCAGGCTGGGCTCACACCGCACTTCTACATTGGGCTTCCCACAAGCAGAAGAAGCAGTCGACTCAGCCGTGAACTCTTTCTTCCTGAGATATCAACAGACAGCACGACTGTGGTGGTCCACTCATTTCTCTTCAACAACCCCTCACTGAGCACGTGCTGTAAGCCAGGCACTGGTGACACAAAGTCAGTTAGGATGTGCTGAGTCTAGTGTGGAAAGCCACCCCACGCTGCATTTGGGAGGGCCGGGGCCAGAAGGGGTGCTAAACTGACTGGCCGTGTAAACGAACCATCTGGAGACTCCACCCAGAGCACAACAAGGCAGCTGAGAGGTTTGTTTCCATCTTGAAACAATAAAAATGCAGTATTTGCTCTGAGTTTTTGAAATTGCAAATCCTTGAAACTGGATCTTAGCATTATCTAACTTCATCAAACAAGGCTTTTGAATACTAGGTTTCACAAACACTATGTCTGATTTTCAATTTCTTTGGTAAATTTTCCACGGAAAGGCAATGGAGCACAAACATAATTCCTACTGAAGAACCAAGCAAAGCATTATGAGAAAAAAGTTATCAAAAAAATCTGCAAAAATCACATTTTCTTACAGATTCAGTTAAGTAATTTTTGAAATTGCTGCCTTTTGACAAAAGTTTTAAAGTATGGAGTAACCCTGAGAATTGACATGTATCCACTATTCTGGATGAGGAAATGCATGGTTTCACATATGTAACTTGGCATTATAGAAAAAAGGTACTAGATTAAACTAAGGTGGTATAGAATGTTTGCCATTTGAAAGCAACCTCCCTGTGGGCTCCCACTGTGTCTGCGTTGAGGGTAATTTTTTCCTTCCATTCTTCCTACTCGGTGCCTTTGTTGTATCAGACCCCACTCTACGTGGTGCTTTCCATTCCTTCAAAGCTGTTCTCTTGAAAATGCCTCCTTTACCTTCCAATGTTGCACCAAAATTGGGGAGTACTCCATTCAAAAATGCTTCCTCCCTACCTACAAAGCTATGGAACGTCTAACAGACGGGACCTTAGGAAAGGCAGGCAGATTCTGACCAGAACACCATGATGCTGACATGCCAAGGGGCTCCCAGAGAGACCCCAGCTTTCCCAGGCCAACATCGCCCTCTGGACAGAGCAGGAGGTGGAAGAGCTCAGAGACACATTTGTAATGACATAAGCCACCATTGACTGTCTGATCATTTCCCATGTTTCAGGACGTAACTATTAACAACACTGCTTGGGGGTGGCTTGACAGAGGTGGCTGCTGGAAGACAGAGCAGGTAGCGTTGCCAAGGACTGGCAGCATTGCCCTCATTCAGCTCTTGCTGACTTTGGCGGACAGATAACAGAAGCATCTCACCCATGTCACACAGCGCCCACTCCTGTGTCTTCTGCATGTGTCTTCCTCACAGTTCACTTGTTCTTCTTTCCACACGTGCCAGGTGACTGTGGGGGTTCATTTTATGTGTCAACTGGGCTGACCACCCAGATATTTGGACAAACATTGTTCCGGGTGTATCTGGGAGGGTCTTTCTGGATGAGATTAACATTTGAATTGGTGGACCCAGTAAAGCAAATGACCCCCCCCCAGTATGGTGGGCTTCATCTGATCAGTTGAAGACTGGGATGGAACAAAAAGGCAAAGTAAAAGGAAATTCCTCCTGCCCAGTGACTGTACAGAATATCCCCCTCCTCAGAATTGCCCTGAATTATCAATATCCCCACATTACAGAGGAGAACCATGGAGCTCGGAGAGAAGTGACTGTTTGCAGGTGACACTGTGGGTGGGTTGGGGCTGGGACCCTAACCACTCTGTGGAATCTCTCTCCAGGACCCCCTCTGATTAGCAACAATTGTTTCTTTGTTCTTGGGCACGGAGTTTCTTTGTGCGATCTGAGCGTCTGAAGATGAAGGGATCCTCTTCTGTCCAAAACGCCACATTGCAAGTCAGACAACTAGCAACGATGTGTTTGCTTTAAAAAAAGAAAGCACTCATGTTTTTCATGTTCACGCTTGGGAAGCCCCCTACTTACTTGGCAAGAATAGGAGAAAAGCATATTCCTTTACCACTCACTCTAAACCTTGGCAGAAGTTGCTTTCTTGTGATACCTGCATCCTGCTGTTTTTTGCTCCCCAAAGCATCATGCTGTCACATGCCTGTGAAGGGGGGTCCATGCAGAAGCATCAACAGCTGTGAAGACATCCTGGCACATCCCTCACTGAGGGGCCCCTCCAACCATGCCTACTCCAGGGTCTCCTACTTCACAGATGGCTTTTCCCGCATGTTCCTGACTACACAGGTCAGCACTAGCCTCACTCAAGGGGCAGGTTTATACCAACTGGGACTTTGGCCTCCGGGGCCGGTGGTGGGAAGGAAGTCATGCTGGCCTCTGTGTGTGAACTGGTATCAAAGCACGAAGCACAAGAGAGGAATCCACCCCCCACCCCAAACTCTTTGTTGGCTTTTATCAAGGGCACTAACCCTTTGAGAGAAGGAATTCAATTTCTCTCTCTTTTTTCACCTTAGAGCTAAACCACAATTCTTTACAAACGAACTTGCTTTAAAACCACAGTGGCTTATGCTAAATCACTTCTTGGAAGAACAGGAACATATACACAGAAGTGGGATGTGTGGCCGGAGCACCCTGTGTGTGTTGCTGCCTGTGAACGTGGCCTGCACTTCAGAACTTGGGGACCGAGAGTCTCCGTGGGGCGAGGTACAGGCAGGAGGTGCAATTCACCAACATTCCTTCTGGGAGGATCCCTGCCCTCCCACGTACCCACCTCTTCATTCACCAACTCGAGATGCCTGCCACTGCCAGAGACCAGCCCCGAGGATGGGTTTCCCCCCTCCCTGGGGCCACAACCATTACACACCTGATGTTTCGCTGCTCGTTACATCTTCTGCCTTCCTCGGTTCATTTCCTCACACTATGAACAGTCGATTCGCATCAGCCTCTTTCACAATGGAGGAAACCGAGGCTCAAGATAATGCAGCCATGCATTCTACTCTACAGTGCTTTTCAAAATAGGGCTTGTTGAAGGAACTTAGTGCACTTGGCAAATTGTTAAAACTGAAAAGGCGAGGAAGCTGCCATGTGCGTTGCTTTGTTGTAACACCAATGTACACTACATTTACTGTGAACCTATTCTAACGGACAGTGATGCTAAAATCATCAGGGCTCAGATTTCATGACGGTTTCTGCAAAACGTGCAAAACAGTTACCCAGCGGTAACTGGACACTGACTCCATGTTAAGAACTCAGGGAGATGGGGTGTTTGCTTCCAGGAGCCACATTTTTGCCAGAAACATGGTTAAAAGTCCTGGCACGGTTCTGTCATGCACAGATTCAGTGTTTCACTCTACAGGAAAGTTGAATATATATATATATTCTCTTTATAGTGAGTACATAGATAGGTGTGTGTGCCTGTCTATACACAACATTCCACACCCTTCCTGTGAAGACCACAGGAACACAGCTGCAGCCTAACAAGTTGAGTTGTCCACTCTTTGGAGTGAGAGAGAACACACACTGGAGATCTGTGGGGCATCTCAGTGAAAGGGTGTGAGAAAGAGCCTGTAGTAGGATTTGGGCTTGGTTGGGCAATTTATGGGAGGATCCAAAGGACAGGGTTTCTGTCAGAAGGGAGCACAATTCTGTGACTAGATAAAGAAGTAGAAGTCACTCGTTTCATAAAAGGAAGATGTTGGTATTTTGTGGGTTGCAGTGACCTCATATCTGTCTGTGCAGAGACACAATCATGAACTCACCTTACTCTGTCTCATTTTACTGTGGTCTCAGGGTAACCTTGTCTGAGGTTTGTAATCTGTGAGATTGTTTTTGTCTAATAGCAGAATGCCACAAAGTGGGTGTCAGGGGTGCCTCAGTAGATAGATAGATAGATAGATCAATAGATAGATAGATAATAGATAGATAGATAGATAGATAGATAGATAGATAGATAGATAGATGATATAGATGATAGACAGATAGAGATGATAGATAGATAAATAGATAGATGATTGATAGATAGAGATAGACAGATAGATAATAGATAGGTAGAAGATAGATAGATAATAGGTAGATAGGTAGATAGATAGATAGATATAGATGGATGGTAGATAGACAGATATAGATAGATAATAGATATTCAGAAAGACAGATAGATAGATAAATAATAGACAGATATGTAGAGAATAGATAGATAGGTAGGTAGAAAGATAATAGATAGGTAGAAGATAGATAGGTAGATAGATGATAGATAGATAGATAAATATAATATATAGGGAGATAATAGACAGTGCCTCAGTGCTACTGTCTCCAGCCCCAAGGCTGGGCCCTTTCCTGCCTCACTTGACTGACAGTCAAAACACCAGCCCTCTAGGTACCGTGGCCCTAAATAGACAATCCCAAAAATAAAGCTGTGCATTTCCCAAGATCCAAACTGTTAAGTACTTTCTATGGTCATCATGTTAAATATGCAAAGAGTTTTTAAATGACGTGGGAAAATGCTTTTGATATAATGTTAAAAGTTAAAAACAGGATAAAAAAATAGATGCAGATATAGATAAAACTATAATGCTAGCTTTAATCCTGAGAAAAACTTGTAAAATGTCACGTTTGTCCAGACTCCACCCTGGGCCCTGGTATCACTGAAAAGAGCTGAGTTCTAGCCTCTGGACCCCAGACTCCCGACCTCTTTGCTCTCTACCTGGCTCCCTTGGCTGCCCTGAGCTTTCCTGAGCCTCTCCCCTGCCTGGTGCCTTTCCCTGGGACACCTCTGGGCTGGCCCCTCACCTCCCAGGTGAGGCCCATTCTGAACATGCTAGGAAACTGTACCCTGCCCCCCACCAGACACCCGGACCCTATGTCAGTTCTGCTCTGCCTGTCCTCCTTCCAACCTAATAATAATGCTCAGCATTATTGTTTTTCTCCCCCCAAAAATTCTAAGTGCAGGAAGGACATAATCTCTGCCCATCTTGCTCACTGATGATGTCTGAGCACCTAGAACAGATCCTGGTATCAGGCAGAAATATATATATGCTGAATCTGTGCAAATGCATGTAAGAAATACAATGCCGCAAGGAAGATGGTATTGTCTTAGAAGCTGTTGTTACCAGGCTGTTGGTTTGATTGTTGATTTTTCTTCTTTATGTACCAGTTGGCTTTATTTTTCCATATATATAATGATGAACTTCCATTTTCTCATCAAGAAAATGGAATAATAATTGTCTTCTTACCTATCTCACATGCCTTGTTTCATTAGACAAATATACACATATATATTTAATTAAGATACATAACTTTAAGATAGTGGTAAGTAATGTGACTATCCATTGCTTGTGGGGGAGTGGGCTTGTTGGAACAATTGTAGACAGAAGGAGGAAGAGAATTCAGCACAAAGACCTGAAGGAATTGAGTCCTGGGAAGAGAAAATAACTCAGGCAACAGCAACAACAAAAAAACCAGAATGAAGTCTGGGGTGAGGGGAACTTCACTCACTCATTGTTCTGAGTGATTTTCCTTTTCCTCTGGGAAGACTGCATCTCCTTGCCTGATGGTTCTGCACCCAATCTGAATGTGCATTGGGTTTAAGGAATTCTCCAACTCCAGCTGGGTGTCCTACAATTCAACTCAATTCTGGCGCTATCTACGTGGACATAGCATCAGATCCACAGGTTAAGGGCTCAGTCCCACAAGACTGGCCCCTGCCCCACTTCAAACTCCAGTCTCAAGTTCAAGTTGTTGCCTGTGGTTCTGACCAACTGGCTATAGATCGGAGGTTCCAAAGACCCCCTCCTTAGGTTCAGTTAATTTACTAGAGTGACTCACAGAACTCAGAGAAACATATTACTTACTAGATCACTGGTTTGTTATAAAAGAATATAACTCAGGAACAGCCAGATGGTGGAAATGCATAGGGCAAGGTATGGGGAAAGGGTACAGAGCTTCCATGCCCTCTTTAGAAGCCACTCTCCCCAAATCTCCACGTGTTCACCAACCTGGAAGGTCTCTGAACCTCATCCTTTCGGGTTTTATGGAGGCTTCATTATATAGGCTTAATCGATTAAATCATTGGCCACTGGAGATTGATTCAACCTCCAGCCTCTCTCCCCTCTCCTGAGGTCATGGAGGTGGGACTGAAAGTTCCAACCCTCTACTCACATGGTTGGTTCCCCTGACAACCAGCCCTCATCTTTGACTGTGGTCCAAAAGTCACTTAATTAACATAACAAAGGATACCTTTATCACTCTTATCACAGGGTTCTAGGAGATCTGTGCCAGGAATGGTGAGGAAGACCAAATATATATTTCTTATTATAAATCACAATTTCACACTGCCCATGCCTGTTGCTTGCATGTTCAGGTGGGAAGAGACTTTCCTGACCTTTGGATGGTGGGTGGTGGGTGTGGTCATCTAACTGGCTTCCCCACTGAAACGGGTGATAAAGGTTCCATTTGCCATCCCAGCAGAACTATTCAGAGCTACTGTGTGCTTTAACCACTCTCTCCTCCAGGCTGGGGAAGGCATGTCCTAAGCAGGGGCTGCCCCTTTGGCCTGGATCCTGGAGGAAAGAGGTTCATGGAGCAGAGACATCGCAACCTTGCAAAACTGGCTAATGTGAGCCCAAGGAAGATCAAGAGCTTAATGATACTTTCAAAACAGTACTGTGCTCTACAAATAAAAGTGTTTATTGAGAATTTTTTAAGAAATGCAAGTTGGGATGCCCTCTACATGTCTTTCAGAACGCGTGCCCTTGCTTAGACCCCTCCTGAGTTGACTCTGGGCTTCGTCCGCAAAGGGCTTTGGCCAATGGGCCATTAACACACGTGATGTCAGCAGAGGCTTCAAAGAGCTTGGACACTGGGGGTCTTCTCCTCTCTTGCTGGTTTGTGAAGCCTGTCTCCATGAGAAGAAGACCAGACTGGTCTGTGGAGATTCATGTCCAGGGGGCAGCCAGCATCAGCCACCAGACACAGGACAGAGGTCATCTTAAACCATGTAACCCCAAACAAGACTCTAAGTCAATCTGTTCAGTGAGACTTTCTGTGGTGATGGAATTGTTCCATAATTGTTCTCTTTTACATGGCCCCATGTAGCTAGTGAGCACTCGAAATATGGCTAGTGTAGCTGAGGATCTGAAATGTTATTTTCTAAATAATTCAAACTTAAATTTAAATAGCCACATGTGGCTAGTGGCTGCTGTACTGGGCAGCATAGTTCCAGATGACTGTAGCTGCACAAGTGACCCCAGACAAGATCAGCAAAGAAACACCTAGCAGAGCGCAGTCCACATTCCTGACCCACAGAAAACGGTGAATGGTTTTTGTTTTAAGCCACAAAACTTTGGAATCATTTGCTACATATTAATTGATAACTGATCCACCATCTCCAAGTGCATAACTAAAAAATCTTAACTCATTTCTTGCCTTCAAAGTAGAACCAAACTTATGTATGGAAATTGTTATTTCAGTATAGGAATCTCCGCTTATTTCATCTTTAGTTTTCACTTTGAAATAATACAAATTCTTATATAAGCAAATTTATTGTCTGTCTTCCTGAAACTTCATATGCTTTCTTGAAAGTCACATGGCACCCATTCTTTGGCCAAACAAAATATATTTCAATCCCAAAATCAACAATGCAATCTAGACTAGAAATTGTCATCAGCGTTTATTGGTTATTAAGAATATGTTCAGACAGTGTAATCATATTCCCAAACCTATCACTAGTGGCTTCACGTTTCAAGTTTAACACGTTGGAGTTAAGAACTCAAGTGAAAAGGAAGTGAATACAGCTGTGAAACAAGATCACAAACAAGATAAAGAATTGAACATACAGGTGAAGTTGAAGAACACCCAGAAGCTTCCCTTAGGACTAAGGCAGCAGTCACATGTCACCATTGGGGTGACTGAGCAGGATTGTCTGCAATCTCGGCTGTCCCTTCATGGTTCCCAGTAGGGCTGAATGTTGATGTTAACCAAGAGACCCTTTGGAGCTTGAGCCCATTCTTCTAACAGAACTCTCTCTGGGCACCACACAACAAATGGGATAAAAGTGATCACTCTTGAAGGCACCATCAAGAAGGACTGACACAACATTTCTCTGGAACATTCTCCTTCCTGTCCACCCATCCACCTGAGAAGAGTGGGCAGTGTCAGGGCTGAGAGCCCCAGGAACTGGGAGACACCTAGGTCTTTGAGTGGGATTACATGCTCTGACCCTCAGTTTCTTCACTGGTAAGATGGGAGGAAGGCCCACGCTGAGCTTCTCCTCAGGCTGGCCTTGGGTTTGAAAAAAGAAAATAAGCAAATTCTTGAAAGTACAGTGAAAACATCTAAGATTATTATTAATGGCATTTCTAACTCAATCATCTGTGCCAATTTAGAATTTTCTCAAACTTCTACTACTTATACTATAAATATGTAGTCATAATGGCCATGGCTATGCTATATATCTGGCTTTAAAACAAACAGTAACAGCAATCCAGCAATCACACTCCTTGATATTTACCCAAAGGTGTTGAAAACTTATGACCACACAAAAAACCTGTACCAGGATGTTTATAGAGGCTTTGCTCATAATTGACAAAACTTGGAAGCAACCAAGATGTCCTTCAGTAGGTGAGTGGATGAACAAACTGTGGACATCCAGACAATGGAATATTATTCAGCACTAAAAAGAAATGAGCTCTTGGGGATGGCCCAGTGGCATAGTAGTTAAGTTTGCACGTTCCGCTTTGGCGGCCCGGTGCTTCACAGGTTCAGATCCCGGGCACGGACAGATGCGCCACTTGTCAAGCCATGCTGTGGGGGCGTCCCATATAAAGTAGGGGAAGATGGGCATGGATGCTAGCCCAGAGCCTGTCTTCCTCAGCAAAAAAAGAGGAGGATTGGCAACAGATGTTAGCTCAGGGCTAGTCTTCCTCACAAATAAATAAATAAATAAATAAAAAGAAATGAGCTCTCAAGCCATGAAGAGTCATGGAGGAACCTCAAGTGCATATTACTAAGTGACAGAAGCCAATCTGAAAAGGCTACATACTGTGTGATTCCAACTCTATGACATTCTGGAAAAGGAAAAACTATGGAGACGGTAAGAAGGTCAGTGGTTGCCAAGGGTGGGAGGGATGAATCGGTGGAGCACACAGGATTTTTGGGATGGGGAATCTATTCTGTATGATACCATAATGATAGATACATGTCATCATAATTTGTCTAAACCCAGAGAATGAACAACACCAAGAGTGAACCCTAAGGTAAACTGCGGACTTTAGGCGATGATGACATGTCAGTGTAGGTTCATCAGTTGTAACAATGCACCACTCTGTGGGGGCGGGAGATGTTGATAATGGAGGAGGCTGTGCATGTGTTGGGGCAGGACGGGAAATCTCTGTCCTTTTTGCATAATTTTGTTGTGATCCTAGAATTGCTCTAAAAAAGTAAAGTCTTAAATTTTAAAAGTAAAAATTAACTAATTAATTAAATAAAAACAGTGATTTTTCCCTTTGACATCAGCAACGAGTGACTTTCCAGGCATAAAAGAAAAAGAGGCTCCCAACTTTCCTCATCCCCAGTCTCCTTCCCCAGAATTTATGCCCATGGGTCCAAGCACCACTCAGAGCGGTAGACTGAGGCAGAGGCCAGGCCACCCTCCACATCAGGTACATTGAACAGGCAGCACAAGAGGCCAAGGGAGACCATGGAACCGGAGCTAAAAAGCAAACCACAGGCATGGGCACTCCCACTGATCCACAGGGCAAGGAGCCATGGCCTCGGGCCCCGGAGGCTGTGTGTGTGAGTGTGAGTGTGTGTGCACACAACCCCAGCTGTGCACACCCCCAGGGAACACCGGGCCTCTCCCCGGGAAGCCCCCTGTCCCTGCCCCATAAGAGCACAAGGGGACGACCCAGAGTGGGAAGGAGGAGCCAGGACGCCCGCCCTGTCTCTGGGTGGCTTAGCTCTCCTCCGGACCTCTACTTCTTCACCCATAAATGACAGTGAGCACTCTAGGTTCCTCAGTCAGTTCTGTTTCCTCAAAAGTTGTCAGTATGAAGACACCTGAGTCTTATAACTGCTTTCTAGAAACCGGGCAAGAAAAGGCCGTGACCAACAGACCTGACGCACACTCATCCCCACCCACCCCCCACCAAGGTTCTCCATTTAACGTGTTGTCCGTTTCCTGCTGAACATATTAGGAAATGCTTTTTCCCCTTTCTGAGCAAACTCAGGCAGGAGAGCAGGGTGCCCTGCAGCAGCAATTGAGGATGAAGAGACAAGAAGATGAAATGTTTTTTCCCAAATCAGCAGCAGCCAAGAAGAGCAGCACCTGACACCCTTTCTGGGCTGCACTGGGATTTCTCCCTTGGTGTTCCAGAAGAGGAAAGGAGGCAACACTGGCATTTGCCCAGATGTCACCAATGTCTAGCACTGTCCACTGTTCTGACCATGTGCCCGGGAGAACACGGAGGGAGGCCGATGATGCTGCTTCCCCATCTCCAAGAGCTATCCACCACAGAGCGCTCCTTCTGTCAGGTTTCTGAGCCCAGACCTGACATCCAGGACACCTGACACACGTGTCCTTTCTTCACTGCTCACCCTTCTTTAACTTTTGCGGCTTTGGTTGGTCCTACTGACCACTGCTTGCTTCTGGAAATCCTCCTGCTCTGGATTCCCCAGAACATTTCTCTCCGGACACTCCTTGGGCAATCACTCTTGCCCATCACCTCCATATGTGGACTCACCCAATGCAATCCTCAACCCTTTTTCATTCCCTCTCAACATGATCTTTCTGGACAAGCTCATCCGGACCCACAGCTTTAATTGCCATGTGCTAATGGCCCACAAACCCTGGGCCACCAGGATCCTAAGGCACTGCCCTAGGGACCTCTTTTCTGGGTGATCTGCAAGCTCGGCACATCTAACACATGCTAGCCCGTGCCTGCTGCTCCTGTCTCCCTCCTCTCAATTCTTTCTCTTTGAATATCATCAGGATATCTTTGGAAAATACTCTAATCCACTGGACCATCACTGGTTCCTTCCTCTCCTCACTACATATATCCAACCCATCACCTGGTTACCATGCCTGCAAAGTCAAGTGCAGCAGCCCCTCCTTTCCGTTCTCACTCTAGGTCACTGTCCACCTTGCCAAGATTGTCACTGTGTCGCCTGCTTCAGGGCCTTACTTCTCTTGATGCTCCTACCTCCATTTAGCTCTGCATAAATATTCAGACTAATCTTCCTCACCTACACACCAGGTCAAAAGCCAGATTTCCTTATAAAATGATGTTCAAGGTCCTTCTAAGAGGGAGATGATGGCCTTGTTTGTCCTCTCCCCTTTATACGATCTGCCCCCAGGAGACGGCCACTGTCCCTCCTACATGCTTCCCACCCTCTGCCTTCCACAGATTCTGTTTCATATCCCTTCAAGGTCCTACAGACACTGCCTCCTCGTGAAGCTGTAGGCAATAACTGTATGTGGCATGTGACATGGCTGTCAGATGCTGGTAATTGAAGCATAGGTCTTTCAGATATTACAGCAACATTCAGAATCCGCCCCACCAAATATTAATACAGTGTTCTTGGAAATGGGCTGAAATTACATTTAAGAAAAACAACAAAACTCCAGGGATGATGTTGATGTACTTTGAGAAGTAAAAGACAGAGATGATGATTGGGAGAAAAAAGTTTCTTGTCATATATATCATAGGTCAAGTTTAATATTGTTGGCAAATGATGCACACAATTTCCATGGGAGTATGTCCTCATGGACTCTGTCTCATCCTGTTCAATCCTCTGGGGAGATATAAAAATGAGAATACATTATTAAATAAACATAAAACACTAATATTTCACAATCGTATAGCACTTTAATGTCAACATTTGTCCTTTGTGACGTAATTCAAACTTTCATTGTCTTTTAGAAAAGCTGCTCTGTGGTTATAGCCAGTTTTTCTCAATATTTTCTAATAGGACCTTATTTATTGTGTTATCCTGTTTCTTCTCTTTCTAGCACTGTGGTTGACATTGAAGGGCTGCACGCACCACATGGTGGGAAGACAGTAGTTCGCATGAGCCTCCCTACCCCTGTGTGAGAAGCACAGGGACTCTGAGGTCTAGGGAAGTGGCATTAGCTCCCCAAGGCACACAGCTGTCCTTCTAGGCTTACCTTATCCTGGCCATATCTCCTCTGTCTTGTCCAGGAACATATCTTCTTTTCTGTTTTTATCTCTAAGAACAAAAACTGTCTTATCCTATACCATGTTTACTTTGACAATCCACAGTATGTCTCTCCATGACAGAGAGAAGTGCATATCCATTGACTGTTGGGGAGCAGTCTTGTTGAGACAACTCTAGACAGAGGATTAGAGAAAGAGAATTCAGCACGAAGACCTGATGGAATCGTGTCCCAGGCAGAGAAAAATAACTCAGGCAACAAAAGAACCAAAAGACAGGCTGGGATGAGAGGAACTTCACTCACTTGTTGTTCTGAGTGATCTTTCTCTTCCTGGGGGAAGTCTGCACCTCCCTGCCTATGGCGTGTTGCTTGCAGGGCCCCCAGAGGAGGAGGTTTCCCAGTTAACATTTCTGTGGACAAGGCAATCCTATTCACTTTTCAGAATCATGCTGCCTGCCTCAAGAACCAGAAGAATTTTGTATTACAGTAATTGTCTGCATCTTGGCAAAACAAAAGCAAAAAAAAAAAAAAAAAAAAAAACCCTGCCATATTGATAATATGATCTCACAGAAAATGTCTTCTCCACCGTTAAAGGGTCATGTAGTACATGTTCACCCATAGAGTTAGAACAAATTAACATTCCTTCAGAACACTGGAAGAGTGTGGGCATCAGACCAGGGCAGTGAGGACACCCCTGTGTGGTCTGAGTGGGCCTCTCATAGCCCTGCGGAAAGAGGACGGTGGTAGGTCGAAACCCAACAGGCAGTTATGGTGAAACTCTTCTCCTGGACACTCCAAGCGGTTCCCATTGGCCCATTCTCTACCATGACCATCAATAACATTGAGAAACTCATGGACCAAATGGATTCCCATTTTATAAACTCTGCCAACTATACCAGACACCCTCTTGTAAGGGCACATAGAACTTTCAAAAGTTATGGGCTAGATTTGGACTTTAAGCAAACCAAGTTGAGAGTGCTAAAAGTTTGTGGCCTTGATCATTTTAGGTCTATGCACCTAAAAATGTTCTTGAGCAAAATATCATACCTTGAGACAAGAGAGACATTAAAACATTCGAAAGGCTGAATCAAGGTACTCAGTCTAGACTCTGTGGCCCTATAGCAGGTGCCTCCAGTGTGCTCAGGTCCCTTTTCCAGCTCTGAGCACTGTCCCTGGCTTCCATGAGGGCTGCTTCTATTGCCACCTGGGCTTTCTTCAGCAGACTGCCCTCGGGCTACTGGATCAAGTGTCCCACTGGAAGTAGAGAGGGGACATGCCTGGGAGGTGACATCCCAGGTGGACCCCACCAATGCCTGACTCCAGCAGGAGAATGAAAGCCCAGGTCCTTGCTTCAGGAGCAAACTCAGCACACTGAGTCTGCCCCTCCTCCCAGCTCCCCATGTGTCCCCCGAGCCTGGATCTTTGCCTGAATCTTGCTTGGCTACTTCCCTTACACCCACTCCCCAACTCCTTTACCAATTTCTTCTTAGATCAGATCCCTAATAAATCTGTTGCACATGAAGCCTTGGCTCAGTGTGCCTGCTTTGGGAGAACCTGACCCAAGACAAGCCCCACAGGGCAGAACCAGGACCAATGCGGGGGAGCTGTAGAAATTAGAATGTGTTTGACTGAATATGAACTGTCTTTCTCATGGACTCATTGATGAAAGAACTAGAGATTTCTCTATCACTGGAGGCATTCAAGACACTGGTAAGGGACCATCCAGTCCACTATGATAGGATCAAACAAAAAATACTTGTTTCAGAGGATTTCTAACTTGACCATGGGCATTCCCCTGGGTGACTTTAATCATGGAAGGCAAATGGTCTCTAACTCAGGCATAAACATATTCTCAACAGACTTCTCAGCTTTTATAAGAGAATATCAACCAGAGATGTCAGATAGGGCTCTTGCATCTGAGAGGGTTGGATTAGATGCCCTCAGGTTCTCTCCGTCTCCAGGAGACATGCTTGCATGATCTCCAGCCTCAATCTCCAGCCTTCTCCAGGGTGAAACTTAACGCGTCACCCTGACTCACAAATTCACCTTTGAAGGAGGATTGATTAGGCATGGAGAACCCACCAGCAGGTGTTCTTGATCATGGGGAGGAACCTTGATCCTCCCAGGAATGCTGAGCTGTGAGAAATGACAGCTTTTCTAATGTTCTCAGATAGCATATCTTTCCTGGCATTTGCCCCTGTGTAGGTGCACGGAAAGGAGCTATGGGATCCCCAGCACCTGCCGAGGCCTGAGCCAGGCTGGGCTCGCCAACTGTGCCTGTGGGTAACACATGGATGGCTCAGAGCAGTAAGTAATAGCTGTGTGTCATAGTTAATCGAGGTCAGGATAGAAAATACAAGTTCTGACAACGGAGCTATGCAAATTGGAAAATACCTCACAGATTAATTCTCCTCTACTCTCTGCATTTCATGGAATGCAGAAAGCTAAAACACCATGTGATCACCTAATCACAGCATTGAAAGAGATTGCCCAGACCAAAGCCGGCCAAAATCGGACGGCTCTATGCAGTGCTACCTGTGTGTAAGCAAATCATTCAGCAAGAGCTGCCCAGGTGGGTTTCAGAACCAAGCCTATCCTCCAGGATACATGATGTAAAACTTCAGGGCCAAATTTACCGCAATAATTAAAGACACGATAGCTCCATTCACCATTACTTAGATTATCAAAAACCTCAATGCCTCACCTTTTTAGAGCCAAAGACGAAGAAATCACAATGCAGAAAAAGTTCCCTCTGCTTGTGCAGTATTTTTTCTTGCGAGAGCGCTTTGTGTATCAGGCAATTCTGAGTAAAAGCTCTTCCAGATGAGACTTCAGACGGAAGAATTGTTTGCAGAAATTCTCTGATTGAGTTAAGAGGGAATGAAAAAAACTGTACTGTTTTTGATGGAGAGGATACAAATACACATTTGGTGGATGTTCGCATACAGGTGCAGTGCTTATCCAAAGTTGAAGCAAAGCATCAAAGATTCCACAGAAGGGGTTGGTGTCCTGCCTGTATTCTGCCTAATGCTGCTCGACAGCACCTCACATTCTTTCTATTGACATCAAAGTCATTGTCAGGAAAACTTTCTCTAACTTCAGCATTTAAACTGTTGGAACTGAGCCATTAAAGGACTTTGTGACTTTGTTCACATTTAGTGTTCAGTTTTCTCTCACTTAAAAAACTTTTGGCTCTCTTTAACAAATTTAGTGGAGAGAATCATCAGTTTATTTGAAGCAGTGAAATCATACTTTAATTCTGAAAAAAAGTCCTGAGATTCATGTTGACTTTTTAAAATAACCCATGGAATGGAGCTTTCTCCTTTCTTGTTCATAGTTTTCAAGATCCCTTCAGCAACAGGATTATGCAAATCAAAAGAAAAATAAATAGCTTTGTTACACTTAAAGGGAACCTGTTGAATGCATTAAAGATATAACTTTAAGTGCCAAGGGATAACATTACTTACAAACAGAAAAATGGATCAAAATAGATCATTATTATGGCACTCGCCATGACGAAGTTTGAAATGGATTTCATCCCTTAGAGGATCCTTCCCTTTCATGTGGATGTTACTAAATATCCTTCCTACACAAGGACAAGTAGAGCATCATTGTAGTGCTGAAGAGGAAGGAATAAAAATGGACTGTAATGTTCTTTTCTGACTGTGTCAGTGAACAACATTTTTAAAAGACGCTGAGCAAGAGATGCAATGGAATCCGGCAGAATGGAAAGCAAGCTACACCAGAGAAGGTGGTTTATGCGCCTCCAGAAAGCAAATCCCATGGGCAGTTCTCAGAGTTGCCCACTCTCTGCCCAGACATGGTTGGTAGACCGGCTTATGATGCTAACGCTGAGCGTGTGATCTCACCAACACCTGGTCAGCGGGCACAGGGAGGAAATAGGGGCATGTGGCCGCTGTCGAAGGTGAGTCCCAATAAATGGAAAATGGCTGTAACTGCAAGTAATTTTATAATCATAAAAACAAACAGATAAGAACAGCCAAGTCATCAGGGAAATAGAATTGAAGAGGTATGTAACTGAGACACATATAAACTATTTTAGGTAAATAAAAAGTAATTTTTAGTGTGTGTCCCATGCAATATTTTCCTTTTATCTCGATGTACATATGCATAGGTAATTAGAAATAATTCAAATTTAACTGATTCAACTCTACCGTGAACCCAGCACGTGGAACTGGAGTGCGGGGACTCAGCCTCCAGTCCAGCCTCTCACAAGCTGGGGGCCCTTTGGCAAAGCTCTTATCCTCTCTGATTTCCTTCCTTATTTAAAGAATAGGGGCAGACATTCATTTAATAGACTGGCATATGTTGATTGAATGAGAATGTTTATGAGAACATTGTATGGACAATGAAATTACATGTAAATGCACACAAATGTGTGAATGTAAAAGGAAGATAGTTACTTGCTCTCCTCCTTCTTGTTTCTATGGGCCTTAAAAGTCCATTATTATCTAACACATTCCTAATGTCTCCACTATTCGCCCTAAATGTTCAGCTCTATCAATGTCTACTTCACAATCATTTTTTAAATTTATTTTTCTTATTTTCCTCACATTCCATTTCAAATCCATTAAATGTATTTCCCAGGGTACTATCCTCATAAGGACTCCCTCATCAAAGTAACCCTTGATATTTCGGATCTTCCTCAGGCTCCTGAATGGAGAGGTCACCTCCCTGGTATGTGGGTCCCCTCGCCTCACAGTGATGCTCACTGAGGAAGTCACACATGCCCTGAGCAGAGGCCAACAGACTGGACCCCACCTGTCCCCAGACATCCTGCCCATGTCAGTCAGCTAGGTGCCTGGGAATTCCTGCTCCCCAAGGAGTCCTCATCCAGGATTAGAAGGCTGGTGCCAGGACCAGGAGCCCCACACCCCCTTCTCCCCTCTCATCAGGGGTTACAGGGGTCCCAGAAGCACCTACGCCCAACTCCTCACTTCTGGGACTTGCTGGGGCTCACATCTGTACTGCGTCCATCTTGCAAAAGGCCCCAAACTCAGCTCCCACTCCGTTCCCTCTGTGTGCCTGTATTTCACACCTCTCCCATAGCCCTCCCCACCTCACCAGGCCCCTGCACTGTCTCCCCGGAGCACTTCTGCGGTAGCCTTGTAACAGACCCCCACTTTGCTCAGGTCTATTCTCCACACAGCAGCCCAGCGCCATTTCACCAAGAGCCCGGCGGCCACTCCTCTTGGGATGCGCCTCCTGTAGGCTCCAGCCTCAGCCCCAAGTGCCTGCCGCGGTGGCCTCTTCGTGCTCCTCATGCTCATCTGAGGCTCTTTCTGGTCCGTCTGCTGGGACCCCACTCCCACAGTGCTTACCCCCACCTGGCTCCCTCTCTCACCTCCTGCAAGTGTCTGCCCCCAAACTGGGCTTCTTTGGAGAAGCAATCGGGCCATCATCCAGCAATCGTGCCTAGCACACCCTACCTCTCCCACTCACACTTCTGTGCAGTTTTCTTTTCACCGCAGTGCTCAGCACCTGCCAAGTTCTCTGTGATTCACTCATGTATCATGTCTGTGGTTTCTTGGTTTTCTCACGCTGTTAGAATCTAATCTCTGTATAACCGGGGATCTCTTCTTCAGCAGTGTATCCTAAGTGCCCCAACAGAGGCCTCAGTAAAAATGTGTTGAATGGATGGGTCTACACCATAGGAGGGTTGTGAGTGTGAGCTGTGAACTCAACCCTTGTGGATAGGTTGGACTTGACGTGTGGGAGGCAACCCTGCAGTCCACAGACTCTGTAGCAGTGTTTCTGGGTGATGCTTTGCGTTGCAAATCTGGGGCGATATTGACAATAGCAATACAGGGCTTCCCGGTCACTCTGCGGTCCCGTGAAGGTGAAACACGATTGCTGAACACTCGTGTGCCAAACACACAAGCAGCCACCAGCATCTCCTTGTCATAAATGTGCTCTTTTGACCTTCGTCTCTCTGCTTCCCCCCCTTTCTGAAATATCTAAATGTTTCAGGGTAACAACTGAAAAACATATCAGGTATAAAAAAAAATCCCTTTCCTCTATTGCTCACAAATCTACTTCCTAGGGAAGGGAATATGTACATTTCATAGTATTGGTTTTCTTCTTTTTTCTTTATTAGAAATGAATACTTGATTGATTTAATCACAAAGAATTCTCAAACATTTGTCCATACCAAGAAAGAAGTTGAATTATACCATTTTTTTCAAAGTTTGCAGTAACTTTAATTACTTAAAAAATTAAAATCAGGTTTCCGTCCAAGAGAGGAAACAGAAATGTCAGAGCTCCCCCAGAAAAGCATATTTGGCTGTGACTTGGTGTAGCAGAGCCAGAAATTCCATGAGAAAGCTTGTTGTCATTGCCCTCCCAGCTTGGTCCAGACTGAAAACAGCCTTTATGACTTTAAATCTGGGTGACACACACGCCAGCTTATTAGCCAGCAGCATGTTGCACTCCACGCTGCCCCTCCTTCTCATACGTCCATAAGGGAGACACCAGGAGTATCTGTCAGACAGCCCTCTAGGCAGCTATGATCACCCTGAGTCTCAATAATGTATGAATTAATGCCAAGTATAAAACGTGGTTAGCCTGACATGCCTTTGAACTAACTGGAAATGGAGACCATGGAAAACAAGATGGGTTATTATTATTGCCCAAGAAAATACCCCCTTTCCCTTTCAACATTGATGTTTTAAGAGCTCTGAGAAGTCCATAGCTGTGCTGGGTAGAAGAGCTCAGAAAGAAGTCCAAGCAGGGAGACACAGATGCAAGATGAGGTTTGGTAATTGGGGAACACATCCTGAGATCCAGTCAAAGTAGACCAGTCTCTCTGCAGACCGGTTGGGGGTGGTTGTGAAAGGACTGGTTGTAAGGAAGTGTAATCACTCTTCCTATCCCTGGCTTTTGAGGGAGAGAGTGGGGGATGCATTGGGAGAGGAAGGCCTTGGTGCTGTAGCCCAGGGTCCATGAAGACCCAGCTCATACCACCCGGTCTGTGGGCGTCCCTCCCTCCAGTCTGACATCTGTACTTATTCTTCACCATGATTTGTTCTTGTCTCTCTCCCTTCTCAGACTTTGAGTCTGTGGGAGCAGAGACCCTGTTATATTGAGCTGGAATCTCTGGTCCTTCATCACAGAAGAGGAAGACAATGTAACAGTGGATGGACACCATCTTGAGGCAGCCACGTGCTCACGGCACAGGGGGTTATGAGCCCGAGTTCTTCATTCCATCCATCCACAAATGCTTATGTTTCTACAGTCTTCCATCTGCCTTATCCTAAGTGCTGGGAAACAATGCTGAACAAACCAGTGGCGCTCAGGGCCAACTAGACCTTGACGAAAAAGAGGTCACTGAAAGCCCACATGTTTGAAATGTTTGGTGGTAAATGCGAGAACGGGCATAGGGTGTGAGCATCAGGGCCAGCAGATGGAGGTGAAAGGAGAAAACCACTGATGTGTGTAAGCTGAGAATAAGAGCCAATCCCCAGGGCACGGAAGGAGGGAGTGGGACAGGGCTTCAATGCTCCCGCTCCAGGAAGGGCACCTGTGTGACTGAAACAGAAAGAAAGCTGAGCCTGTCTGCCACAAAAACACAAAGAAAGGAAGAAAGGGCCTGCGAGGACGCAGGGAGAAGATGAGCTCTCCTCTGCCGGTCTGCGGTGCTGAAGGAACCACTGCGTCCCACTGGGGGTTAACTAGGATGCAGTGTTGCTCAGCTGGCAGGGACGCTGAGAGGCAGAGTCTTTCTACTGCCCGGCCACCATCAAGCCCACGGAAAATGGGATCACAGTAGGGACAAGGACTCTGTGCTCTGACCCCAGTGGGAAGAGACAGACAAAAGCAGACAAAATTGTCTTTGTGAGGGGAATTCCTGCTCTTGGCACCTGTCCTCAGAGTTATTTCTAAGCTGGGCCACTTCCTACCAGGTGCAGACCAGGGGATTCCCCCTAAACAGGATGCTAAGTGCATTCTTCTAAGAAATTCTAAGTCATGAACACATTTTTCTAAGCCAGAGCTTCCTCAGAATGTCCAGCACCCCCAGGATTAATAGCTGTGGGACTTAGGGTAATTGGAGGTTTGGGTCCTAGGCTTAAACGCAAGCAGTCCAGCATCACGTCCAAGCCTTATGTGGGCCTGCCCAGGCCCAGCTCCTGCCTCAGCCTCTCCTCACTCCCCAGCATGACTGATCCAGTCTCTACTCCAGGAGACAAGACGCTCAGTATTTTTCTTTTTACCTGTGTCTGTGCGTTTGCACACTTCTGTCTCTCTTGCTATTGTGTCCCTTGTTCCTGACCTTGTCTGGCATGTAGCAGCTGTTCAAGAAATATTTAAGGAAAAGAAAGGGAGGGAGGGAGGCCAAGTGCAGCAGCATCACAGACTTTAAAACAGAGTCAGGTGGAGAACTTGGTGGGAGGCAGTGTGAGGACTCCAGTATGGGATAGAAGGCTTACTTACAAGACATATAAGTTCCTTCCAGCCTAATTTTTCATGTCTTTGATTTTAAGCCCTAACTAGGGCTTGAACACATTTCTAGGATTCTTCCTGGGGAAATGCCTGTAGATTTGGTGGCATGTGAGATCCAGCCAACTTGACACACCCAGGCCTATGCCAGGAGCTGGTTGTTACCTTGCTCAGCCCTCCCCATGGCCCTAGAGGTTTGGTGTCCCCCCTGTGACGATGAGGAACGGAGGCTCTGAAATTTAGGTGAGGGCGCCCAGCATCGCAGCTGAGGGCAGAACCAGAGCTAAGCACGGTCCACCCCTCCAGGTCCAGGATTCCTTCAGTGCCTGTGATGTGCCAGGGGTCGCCTTCTGAGGCGGGGCTTAACTTTGTAAAAACAGTCAATTTTATTCAGAACACCTGAGGGAAAATAAAATTGTATTGTCCGCATTATGTGTTGGCTTTACTTTGACATGTATATCGCCTCGGCCTTGACTTAAACCACCTCCCGGGACCAAGATCCTGACTCTGGGACCTTCACACCCCCTCAGCTTCCCTGGTGGCTCTGGTAACTCCGGGTCTGGGCCATCAGACCATGGCCATGCTCCTGGCCAAAGGCTCCCTCCCCCGGGGCCTCCTCACTCAGTGGGAGCCTGAGAAATGAGTCATCCGCATGCAAGGGCGCTGCTCACGGCCCCCTTGCCAAGGGGCAAGCCAGGGCAGGACTGGATTGTACTTGTCTCATTAATCATGATCTTGGAGGAACGTCTTTAGATGGCTATTTCAGCACACCACGGATTAACCAAAACTTAATGAAATCAGCCCAGTTTCGGGTAACGAAAAAGGCAAATTTGAAGAAGCAGAGTAACTATTTTGCAGCCTGCTGCCGTCTTTCACAGATACCAGATGCTGAAGAAGGCAAAGACCTAAAACAGGTCAATTGCTCTAATCCTTCATTCTAGTTCACAGATTGAACGGCCATCACGTGTGTGATTCCAACCCCCAGCCAATGTGCCCTCCTCCTCAATCCTTCCAGGTAGTAATTTAGTTGTCTAAATTGAAACTAAATTTAGTTTTGTGTTGTGTCTCTAATTGTTTTTACCCAATTCTTGGCAACTAACCTCTACCCTGTTCCTTAGGAGCGAGGGATGGCAGAACCTTTTTTTAGAACTTTAGTCTTGTAGTCCCTCTGATACTAAGTGCATCAAATGAATCCAATGGGACGGCATGGGATCGATTTTCATAGTTGTGCTGGTACTGGCGCCCTGACACTTGGTGAATTTAGTTCACGTCTGATGCATCAGGTCCGTCTGCAGAGAGGCGAAGAAACCCTTGCCCATGTCACAGGAGTCGCATCAGTGATTCGCTGCCAAGTCAAGGCCAAGTGCAGATGAAATCACTGAACCAGAGGTCAAAGATTTGGCTTCTAGACCAGTGCTGTCACCAACTCCCCTGTGACTTTCCTGTCTGTAAATTGAGGGCCTGGAATCCCCGACTACAACTAGCAATCCGTGGTAGTTATTTAGGCAGAGTCTGTGTGGTGTTCTGTATGGCATTTTGTGTAGTGTCTTGTGTAGCTGTGATATTGTGATTTATAATAAGAAATATATATATTTGGTCTTTGTCCCAATTTCTGTCACAGAGCCCTAAAATCCTTGGAATTTCCTAAGAGATGACAGCCTTAAAACTGTCTTTTGTTATGTGAATGAGGTGGCTTTTGGAAGCACCTGAGGTTGGGGGCTGGTTGCCAGGGGAACCAACCATGTGATTAGAGGGTTGGAACTTTCAATTCCACCCTCCACCCCCCAACCCCCACCCCCACCAGCCACCTCTGACCTCCTGGGAGGGGAGAGGGGCTAGAGGATGAATCAATCACCAATGGCCAATGATTTCATCAATCATTCCTATGTAATGAAGCCTCCATAAAACCCCAAAAAGACAGGGCTGGAGAGCTTTCAGGTTGGTGAAACACATGGAGATTCGGGGAGAGTGGTGCCTGGAGAGGGCATGTAAACCCCACACCCTTTCCCCATACCTTGCCCTATGCATCTCCACCATCTGGCTGTTCTTGATTTGTATGCTTTTATAATAAACTGGTGATATAGTAAGTAAAATGTTTTTCTGAGTTCTGTGAACTGCTGTAACAAATTAGAGGACCCAAGGAGGAGGTCGTAGGAACCTTTGATCTATAGAGGGTAGGTCAGAAGCACAGGTGACAACCTAGACTTGAGATTGGCATCTGAAGTAGGGAGGGAGATGGTCTTCTGGGACAGAGTCCTTAACCTGTGGGACCTGATGCTCTCTCCAGGTAGGTAGTGTCAGAATTGAAATATAGGACACCCAGCTGGTGTCAGAGAATTTCTTGGATGTGTAGGGAAACCCCCTCCTACCACATGTAGGAACTGGGAGCAGAACCTTTTGGTAGCATTCAGTGTGGCATTCACTGTAGTGTTCTGTGCTTTGGAGAAGAGGGCCGATATGTCTTGAACACCTTTGAGGAGCAATAACAGCATTTTCTCTATTTCCAAATAAGGAAACTGAGGCACAGTGTGACACAGTGACCACTGTCCCCTCTGGCTGGTGCACTGTTCTCTAATGTAACTGGGGGATGGTCAAAGCTTAGACTGTGAGAAAGAGCAGTACCATTGGAAAAATACCAGCTAACTGGAAGAGTTCTCCAGAAACCCACTGTGATGATTAATTTTATGTGTCAATGTGGCTGGACCACTGATATGTGGTCAAACAAGACTCTGCATGTTTCTGTGAGGGTGCTTTTGGATGAAATTCAGATTTAAATCAATAGACCTTCCCTCTGTGGGTGGGCCTCATCTAATCATTTGAAGGCCTGAACAGAACAAAAACTGATGTCCCCTGAGCAAGACGGAATTCTTCAGCAGACTGTCTTTAGACTTGAACTGCAACATCAGCCCTCCTGGGCCTTCAGCCTGCTGGCCCATCCTGCAGAGTTTGGACTTGCCAGCCTCCATAATCAAGTGAGCTAATTCCTTAAAATAAATCAGCCTGACTAACGCCCAGCCAGTAATCCACCCATCCCAAACCTGATTGAATGAGCAGAGACTCTACCAGCAAGTTTACCTAAGAATATATCGACCTATAAATAAGGCAGAAATAGCCAGTGATGCTCCAGGCTTGAACTTGACTCCTTGGGGTGTGAATGGTTCCCAAGGTCCCTCACCAAAGGCAAGCACCAAGTTAAAGACACTTACCTCCAGTGCTCACTAATCTGCTGGTGTGGAAGCCCTGTCCTCACACCACAGCTGAAGGAGCTGACCATCCTACTGTGGTCCCAGATGGTGGTGCTACGACTGAAGCCAGGAGTGTGGGAATCAGGACAAATCCCAGCCGGTCCCACTTACCTTCCTGACGGGCATCAAGTCCAAGGAAGGAAGGGCAGCTGCACAGTGAGGATGAAGCCTCAGACAAGGAGTCTCCCCTCTATTGTGGTCCAGCAAGATCTGATGCCACTTCCCCCCGGTGTTTGATTCAAATCATACAAAGTGCTTTTGAATACCCATTGGAGGAGATAATGGAAATAATCAGCAACCATTTGTGAAGCATCTACTGTATTCATAGCACTGTGCTATGTCCAGGGAGTAATAACGTCACTAACCTTCACGTTGAGTTTCTCATGTAGTTTACACTTCATAAGAGCAATGGTACTCTGAGAGTCGAGGATGGAATCCCATTTTATAGATAATTTCACTGAGTTTTAAAGTGTTCAAATTGATCTGTGCAATGTGAGAAGCTGGAATTCGAATCCAGGTGATCTTTCCATCCTAACCGTGACATTTTTACGAGCGTGAACTTGTCCTGGAGGGAGCATGGCAGACCTCCTCTGCACATTCGTGAACTCAGATTCATCATTGCGGGCTCCCAAAACGCCTCCAGCCTCTTATTGGCCTGCAGCATAGGAAATGCTTTTATATTACCTGTTTGGAGAAAAATTCTGCAAGCAAGTTTATTTTTGTAGCAAATTATGTTGTCCTTACAATCCATAAGAAATATAGCAGTCAGGAGAAAAAGACAGAAAAAAAACCAGTTAGTAATCATTGGTCTTCTCGAGTGGCAAACCATAACTAAGATTAAGTCTGGTCTCCCCTCACTGCAGCCCTTCAAAACCTGTGACATATGTGCACTTTCCACAGCTGAATTTATTGTGAGGGCAGCTGTTTGCTTATCTTCTCCGTCAGCTAACCCCCTACAGTCCTGCGAGGGTAAGGAGGCGAGATTTACACGTTGAAATGCATCCAGGTATCTCAGTTGTTCGTTTGGAATATCCTCAGGTCAGTTCCCTGAGTGTGAAAGCATTCCTGAGTGACCACTGTGTGCTGGCTGTGCTCCAGGCTCTGGGACGGGACCGTCACAGGAACAGAACAGGGGCCTGGTCAGCAGCCCTCTCTTTTTGTTGGGAGAGACGGGTAATAAACACGTAAACAGGACACTCTCAGGTGGTGTGACCGTGGTCTCAGGTGGTCACTAAGGGCTCCTTTAGATCAGGGGAAGAGAGGCCCATTGAACAGATGGCATTTGAGCTGAGATCTGAATGAAGAACCAGCCACAATCTGCTGTGCAAACACACCAGGAAGAACATGGGGTAGAGTGGATGGTGGTGCAAAGGCCCTGAGGCAGGGACACCTGCACGGAGGAGCAGAACTAGGCCAGTGCAGGTAGGATGCCATGACTAACTAGGAGGGTCTGAGAGGCAGCAGGAGTGGACCCTGGGAGACCGGGCTGTAGAAGGATCTGCTGTCCTGCTCTCAGCAGAATGGGCTGGATGCTGAGGAGTGGCCTGATCTACCTCATGTGGCTGCTGTGTAGAGAACTGATTGTGCAAGGGCAAAGTGGAAGTAGGGAGAAGTCTTCAAGGTTGACATTGAATTTATTTTGCAGTCATTCAGAAAATATTGGCTCATTTCTTACTACCAATCAGACATGTGACGTGAATACATCCCCAAGCATTTTGGGAGTTCAAATTTGAAAGTCAGAGAAGGCTCCCCAGGAGAGGTGACCCCAGGGCTCCAGTAGAATAAGTAAGGAATGAAAGAAAGGGACATACATTCCACACAGAAGGAATGGCAAGTGCAAAGGCCTGGAGGCACAGTGGGGGTAGGGAGGAGGATAAGAAATGAGGTTCCATAAGAAAGCAGGTGCCAGCCTGAGATGGCATAAGAACCTTCGATGGCACAGAGCAAGATGTGCAGTTCATCCCCCAGTTTGTCAGCAGCATAAAATGGTTTTCAGATTGCATTTTAGAAAGGTCACTCAGGTAATAAGGTGACATTTGTGCCAGCCACATGCCAGGCATTGTGCTAAGCAGTCAAAACACGAAACCGAATAAGGCTGATTTTTCCCAGAATGAATTCAATGTCCAGTGGCTAGATGCAAACACACACGTCACCTGCAGAGCACAGCTGTCCACCTGTTGGAGACCCCATGATAATGGAACCAGGCTTCTGACCTGAAGGTCTTAGAGAGGTTTTAGAGAAAGTGGAATCCAGGTCCTATCATGAAGGCTGGGCTGCAGGGGGTGACCAGAGGAGGCAGCCAATCAGGGTGAAAAAAGCTCCGAGGTGAGAATGGGGTGCATGGCCAGGGGCCAGATGTTCCAGGTGACTTTAGACAGGAAGTCAAGGTAAGGAAGAGATGCTGCTACATCGAGCTCTGTTCATCTAGTGGAGTTTCTCCTCCATCCATCCGTCCATCCATTTATTCAATCCTTATCTTTTCTTTATCAACCACATACCAGGCCCCAGGGATTCTTGGGAAGAAGACAGACAAGGCCACAGACCTCTCGATGGATACCATGTCGAGACCACCCTATGCAGGAACTGGCCGCTGTGGACTCTGCCAGACTAGGCTCCTTAAGAGGCGTCTTCTAAGCCATTTTTAAGTTCTCAGTGTTGAGCACAGTTTTAATCTATAGATAATAATAAGTCAATTTCTTTGATAAATTATTCCCTTGATTCTTTTTATCATGTTTTTCCTTCTTCAAAGAAAATTCTTTCGAGTCTTAAAATTTTTAAATGTTTGATTATGGAAGCAAGTGTCCAGAAATAGACTTCCAATGATTACCTCTGAATTGTTAGCCACGACTGGCCTTTCTCTCTTACTTCAAATATTTATCTGTTAGATGGCATACCTCAAAATGCCAACAGCCACTTCAAAGGGGACTTTCAAAGCAGCCTCTTCTAATGCAAGACAAGGACCAACTCAGAGGAGCTCACCATTCTTCCAAACACGTGTCCAGGTTGGCTTGCTTCATTTGTGGCTTTTACCTATTTAATAAAACAAAGTATAAAGTACATGATCCCTTTTATAACTAAAAGGTACTAAGGTAATACAATATATCTTAACCTGGTAAGAAGTGGTACAAGTCAGAGCAGAGAGAATATCGTTTCTGCCATGTGGAAACTGTGCTTTTTGAAATTTCCAAGTTAAAAAAAAAACTACAGATTTTGTGGGAAAAGGAGCAAATGTCATATTAATAGCAAAAATATTAAAGAAAGTCTAGAAAACATAGATGCCTTTTAGGACTTTCAGGAATCATTTAAAGAAAATATATAAAATACACATCTCCACACACCAGTCAAGGTAAACCAGTAATCAAGTTGATTGCTCACTTGGTTATAATAATATCACTTTACTCTAATCCTAAAAAATGCTGACGTGAAAGTCCAAAACTCCTTCAAGACAATCAAACATAAGTTTCTAGAGAAGTGAAACACCATTTATATTCAAAAATGATAAGGAACACATGATTATCAAGGATTATCACTTCAGATACATTTAAGACTTCATGTTTTCTAGAGTAATCTTAGGTTTACAACAAAATTAAGAGAGATGGACATAGATTTTCCATATGCTCCTTGCCCCTACACATGCAGAGCCTCTCCCATTATCAACATCCCCCACCAGAGTGGTACATTTTTTACCAAGGGTGAACCTACACTGACATGTCATAATCACCCAAAGTTCGTAGTTTACCTTAGAGTTCACTCTTAGTGTTGTACATTCCATGGATTTGGACAAATGTATAAATGACATGTATCTATCATTATAATATCATACAGAGTATTTTCACTACCCTAAAAGTCCTCTGTGCTCTACCTATTCACCCCTCTCTCCCTCCAACCCCTGGCAACCATTGATCTTTTTATTGACTCCATAATTATGCCTTTTCCAGAATATCATATAGTGGCAATCATACAGCATGTACCCTTTTCAGATTGGCTTCTTTCATTTATGCATTTAAGTTTCCTCCATGCCTCTTCCTGGCTCAGTGGTCTATTTCTTTTGAGCACTGAATAATATTCCATTGTCTGGATATACAATAGTTTATCCATTCACCTACTGAAGGACATCTTGGTTGTTTCCAAGTTTTCACTGCTATAAACATCCACGTGCAGATTTCTATGCAGACGTAAGTTTTCAACTCCTTTGAGTCAATACCAAAAACCACAATTGCTGGATAGTATGGTAAGAATATGTTTAATTTTATTAGAAACTGTCAAACTAATTTCCAAAGTGACTGTACCATTTTGCACTCCTGCCAGCAATGTATCAGAGTTCCTGTTGCACCACATCCTCACCAGCATTTGATGTTGTCAGTGTTCCAGATTTTGGCCATTCTAATAGGTGTGAAATGGTATCTCATTCTTGGTTTTTTTGTTTTGGTGTGTGTGTGTGTGTGTGAGGAAGAGTGGCTCTGAGCTAACATCTGTGCCAATCCTCCTCTTTTTGCTTGAGGAAGATTGTCCCTGAGCTAACATCTGTGCCCATCTTCCTCTATTTTGTATGTGGGATGCCACCACAGCATGGCTTTATGAGCAGTGTGTACGTCTGTGCCCAGGATCCGAACCTGCAAACACCAGGCTGCAGAAGTGGAGCATGGGAACTTAACCACTAGGCCACTGGGCTGGTCCCTCTCATTGTTGTTTTAATTTGCATTTCCGTGATGACACATTGTGGAGCATCTTTTCATTTGCTTGTTTGTTATCCGTATATCTTCTTTGGTGAAGTATCTGTTAAAGTCTTTGGCCCATTTTTTAATTGAGTTGTTTGTTTTCTCATTGTTGAGTTTTAAGACATCTTTGTATATTTTGAATAACAGTCCATTATCAGATGTGTCTCTTACAAATATTTTCTCCCAGTCTGTAGCTTGTCTTCTAATTCTCTTGACGTTGTCTTTCACAGAGCAAAGTTTTTAATTTTATCAAGCCCAGTTTATCAGTTATTTCTTTCATAGTGTCTTTGGTGTTGTATCTAAAAAGCCATCACCATACCCAAGTTCATCTAGGTTTTCTCCTATGTTATCTTCTAGGAGTTTTATAGTTTTGCATTTGCATTTAGGTCTGTGATCCATTTTGAGTTCATTTTTGTGAAAGGTGTAAGGTCTGTGTCTAGATTCACTTTTTTGCACATGGATGTCCAGTTGTTCCAGCACCATTTGTTGAAGAGATCGTCTTTGCTCCATTTTATTGCCTTTGCTCCTTTGTCAAAGATCAGTTGCCTACATTTCTGGGAGTCTATTTTGGGGCTCTCTATTCTATTCTATTGATCTCTTCTTTCCCCAATACCACAGTGTCTTTATTACTGTAGCTTTATAGCAAATCATGAAGTCAGGTAACATCAGTCCTCAACTTTGTTCTTCTTCAATATTGCATTGGCTACTCTGGATATTTTGCCTCTCCATATAAACTTTAGAATCAGTTTGTCACTATCCATAAAATAACTTGCTGGGATTTTGATTGGGATTACATTGAATCTATAAAGTTTGGAAGAACTGACATCTTGACAATATTGAATCTTCCTATTTATAAATCTGGGATATGTCTCCATTTTTTTTCATTCTTTGATTTCATTCATCACAGTTTTGTCATTTTCCTCATATAGATCTTGTACATCGTTTGTTAGATTTATACCTGAGTATTTCATTTTAGGGGTGCTACTGTAAATGATATTGTGTTTCTAACTTCAAGTTCAACTCATTTATTGCTGGTATATGGAAATCCATTAGTTTTTGTATATCGACCTGCAGTCTTGCTATAATTGCTTATTAGTTCCAGGAGCTTTTTGTCAATTCTTTTAGATTTTCTACATAGATGATCATGTCACCTGAGAAGAAACAGTTTGATTTCTTCCTTCCAAATCTGTGTACTTTTCATTTCCTTCTTGTCTTACTGCATTAGCTAGGACTTTCAATAGGATGTGGAAAAGCAGTGTTGAAGATTTTTGCATCTATGTTCATAGTGATCTGTAGTTTTCTTTTCTTGTAATTACTTTGTCTGGTTTTGGTGTTAAAGTAACATTGGCCTCATAGAATGAATTAGGAAGTATTCCCTCTGCTTCTCTCTTCTCAAAGAGATTGTAGAGAATTGGTATAATTTCTTCCTTAAATATTTGGTAGAATTCACCAGTGAACCCATCTGGGCCTAGTGTTTTCTGCTTTGGAAGGTTATTAATTGTTGATTCAATTTCTTTAATAGACATAAGCCTATTCTGCTTGTATGAGTTTTGACAGATTGTGTCTTTCAAGGAGTGATAACTATTTCATCTAGGTTATCAAACCATTTCAGTCATTTCATCTAGGTTATCAAATTTGTGGGCATAATATTCATAGGATGTGGATAGTGATGTCCTCTCATTTCTGATATTGGTAATTTGGGTCCTCTCTTTTCTTCTTAGTTGGCCCAGCCTGAGACTTATTGATTTTATCAATCTTTCCAAAGAATCAGCTTTTGGTTTTGTTTATTTTCTCTATGGATTTCCTGTTTTCAATTTCATGATTTCTGCTCTAATTCTTATTATTTCTAGCTTCCCAAGATGGAAACTTAGATAATTGATTTTAAATTTTTCTTCTTCTCTAATATATGCATTCAATGCTATGAATTTCCCTCTAAGCACCCTCTTCCCTGCATCCCACAAATTTGATAAGTTGTTTTCATTTTCATTTATTTCAAAATATTTGTAAATTTATCTTGAGATTTCTTCTCTGACCCATGTGTTATTTAGAAATGTGTCACTTAATCTCCACACATTTTGGGTTTTTCCAGTTGTGTTTCTGTTATTGATTTCTATATAACTCTGCTGTGGCCTAAAAGTAGACATTGCATGATTTCTATTCTTTTTAATTTGTTAAGGTATGTTTTATGGCCCAGAATGTGGTCTATCTTGGTCCCACATGATCTTGAGAAAAATGTGAATTTTGCTGTTGCTAGATGAAGTAGTCTATAGATGTCAATTAGATTCAGTTGATTGATGGTGTTTTTGAGTTCAACTATGTCCGCACTGATTTTCTGCCTGCCGGATCTGTCCATTCCTGAGAAAGAAGTGTTAAACCTTCCAGCTATATCAGTGGATTCATCTGTTTCTCCTTGCAGTTATATCAGTTTTTGCCTCACATATTTTGATGCTCAGTTGTTAGGTGCATACACATTAACGATTGTCATGTCTTCTTGGAGAATTGACCCCTTTATCATGATGTAATGCCCTTCTTTATCACTGATAACTTTCCTTACTGTGTAGTCTGCTCTGTCTGAAATCAATAAAGCTATTCCTGCTTTCTTCTGATTAGTGTTAGCATGGGATTTTTTTCTCCGTTCATTTACTTTTAATCTATATGTGTTTTTATATTTAAGATGTGTTCTTTGATCCACCCCGACAATTTCTGTCTTAATTGGTGCATTTAGACCATTGACATTCAAAGTGATTATTGACATAGTTGGATCACATGAAACTTCCTTAAAAGAAAGTTTGTTTGCTTTTTTAACTGGGGATAGAAACATGAAAAGGTCTGTGAACTTCCAAAAGTATTTTTGAAAATTATACACCGTCATCAAGGGAGCAGGTTCAAGCATTTGTCACATTATCAAAGGTTTCCAGGACTTAAAGATTTTGGGGAAACCCCTGCACTAGAGCTGACACTATGAACTAGTTCTCCATTTATGGTGAATCTGCAGTGCCAGACAGGGCAAAGAATGTTTTACAAGAATTTCTTTCTTTAATACCCATGATGACCCTATAAGGTAGGAACTATTTTCCCTATTGAATGAATGAGGAACCTGATGCATGGCTAAGTAACCTTAATAAGGAGACATGGCAAGTGATTTCTGGATCCAAAATACAAAATCAAGTCCAACCTCTTACTCAGAGGTAGACTAGAAAGCTATTATTACTTTTTCTTGTGGGCTCTGATACAAATATGAAGAAGATCTCAGTTGCATCACTGATTTATTCTAAACATATATACTTATTGAACTGTTTCCTAACCAACGTGATCCTCTTTTCAACTGGCTCATAAGGCCCTCCAAGGTTAAATAAGGGATGGCTTATCTTCCCTTTTGACATTCCTCGTAGCTCTAGCACAGTCCACGGAGTTGCAGAGTTCAGGGGGAAATAACTGTTTTATGCCCAAAAGATCTGAGTTTGCACCCTAGCTCCTCTCTAGACCCTTGCCTTGATATGGCATTGGACGAACCCCACATTCTCTACGTCTTCTCTGTTACATGGGATGATTGCAGTACTCACCTGCCGACCTCTTAGGGTTTGGGAAGGAACAAATGAGATAGCTAAAGTGAGAGCTCCGTAAACTGTAAAGCATTCTCTGTTTATTTACTCTGGTGTGTGCTTAGCAAATAATTACTAAGTTGATAAATCAATAAATTAATGGAACTGATGGAATTATTAATGAAATTTACGTCTATAAAACATAAGTAGTATATTTTACACAATATTTTTAAGTAGACTTTTGTTCTCTTTTTTATTTATAGCATGGTAAAATACAGGCCTAAGATAAAAGAATTAATATATATCTTTCTCAACTAACCTGAACCTAGTAAGAGATAATATGATTGAGCAAATTGTTCCCATGCCATTTATGAGTGAACACACGCAGGTGACATTTTACGAAAGCCTTCAAAACCACGACCTAGCTCCACTTTACTTTCTCTGACCAAAATAACCGGTCAGCCCAATATCTGAATGAGTGAACTCTTCAAGATCTTCCCTGATGAATATTATTTTCTTCTAAAAAATTTCTTTCATCCGTGTGTTGTCGTCTCTCCCATGTAACCATATTTTAAAAGTTGATGGATATAGCAGAAATTCTCATCCAGACACAGCCAAAGTCCTATCTTTCTAATGAAGTCGTGAGAACAGAGCCACCCGCCTGCTATTTGTCGAAACCATGACCGTCTGCCACAGCCCTTCAGGGTGAGCACGTTCAGTGAGCCGTGAGGTTCTGATTTGGCTCCACCTGTTTTGAGTTTTCTTATAAACTGCACGTGCTTCTACCCATAAATTTCAGGAATCCCATGCTGGCTCTCAGACTTCCTGCAGGGGGGTTTGTAATGAAGTTATACAGTTTAGTGATCCGACAAAAGCTTTGTCCCCACAGCTGTGAATCTCAGGCAATCATCTGTTCCAAAGTAACGCCAACCTCATGGGCCTATGAGTGCAATTTCTATGACCACGAAAGGCTCCATCACTAATGTATAGTCACATATTTAGAAAAGCAATTTCTTCTTCTTTGAATATAAACCTTGCAGATAGAGCATGCTAATTGATACATACCGCATTTCTGTACTCTGAACCAAGGAGGAAAAACTAAGCAAACATTTAGACAAATCAAAGAAATATTAAGTAGATAAATTTGTTTAACAATCAAACAATTTGTTTAAACAATTAAAATTGTTTTAATACCTAGAGTATGCATTTCTGAGAAGATACATTTTCAGATGACATATTTAAATTATGGGTTTTTCCCTCTTCACTGCAGGAGAAACATTGTGATTTGGGGACTGTAAGTCCAGAATATAGTCTCACTTGAATATTTTGGGAACAATCTTCATTATTTTACTACTCGTTCTAAGAACACTGTGTGTGTGTGCATGCGTGTGTATTTCAAGGAACAGTGTTATGTTTTGCAGAATTCAGGACAGGAAAGAATGATAATTCTCAGAAAATTATCCCTGAAACACTATACATTAAAATTTTCATTGCATTGTATTTATGATTCATAGAACTTTCAAACTGAAAGGTATTCATATTTCATTTACTTGATCAGGACAGGGAGTCAGGATTCCCCTCAATGACACCCACAAGACGCTCTTCTGGTGCCCATCTGACTGTGCCAACATTGGAGAAATATTAGTCCCTTGGACTTAATTCCCAGTGAATCCCCTGGCCACATGCAACCAGAAGCTGGAGGGCAGGAGGCCCAGTAATGCCATCTGTAGAGTCAGCCTGGTTGGGAACAGGTCTGGAGGGGCTGATGGAGAACATCCAGCACAAATCAAATGTCCCTACAGTCATGGGATGTTAAGGATTAGACAGTTCCTGGAGTTCTCGTTCAGAACTTATTCTCACATTAAGGGACTGAGTCCTTGGGACCAGATATCACTTCCCAGGATCTCCCGGGAAAGCAGCCATAGGCTAGGAAGGCAGTTCTGAAACTCCTGCTATAAAATTCCTTTCATGTTCTAAGTGGCCTCCTATGGCTTTCTCTTAGGACAAAGATGATAGTCTGTTGTCATAACAGAGGACAGTGAAGTGTCCCCACAAGGAACCAACCCTGAACCTTGTGCTTAAAAGTTTTGTGAATCATCCAGTTGAGCAAACAGTCACAGACTACCTCCCCATCTCTGAAGGCAAGCTGTCTTGATCTGAGGGGCAAAAAGACAACCAGTGCTCTAAAAAACCTTAACTCCTTTTAAAGAGCCAAAGTTGAAATATCTTCAATTCTTCTTCATTTGGAAATTGAAAAAATACAATGAAGAAAATGAGAACTCAATTTGTAAACCATATGTTTATGAAAACAGAATACAAAAATTAAATTTAAAATATTGTGCAAAATGTATTAATGTTTTATAGACATAAACCCAAAGATTCATTCACTTAGTAATTATTTCTAAGTGCCCACCCAAGTAAACAAACAGAATGTTTTACAGTTTATAAACCCGTCACTTTGAAAATATCAAAGGGCTCAAAGTAAAAGCTCAAAAGTCCAAGAGACACATGATGAGAAAATAGAGAAAAGATCACCCTTAGAAGTGGGTGCAGCAGAGAGGGAAATAGATACCGACAAATTTTCAAAAAGGCATTTCTCCATGTCCTGAGAAATGCAGCTAAAATTAAATGGAAATTAACAGAGTTAAAGCAATGAAAGATAAAATGTTAGGTAGGGAAAACTAACAAAGAAGTTCACAAATCTGTAATTGGCACAATTATAGAAGTAAACTCTATAGATGGAGTGGGAAAGAGTGAAGATGTAATTCAAGAAGATTTTCCAAAAATAAAATGAGATGAAGCCAGTCATTAAAACGACATTTGAGGGGCCGGCCCGGTGGCATAATTCTTAAGTTCCCATGGTCAGTTCCGGTGGCCCAGGCTTTGCAGGTTCAGATCCCAGGCGCAGACCGACTCACCACTTGTCAAGCCATGCTGTGATGATATGCCGTATAAACTAGAGGAAGATGGACACAGATGTTAGCTCAGGGCTAATCTTCCTCACAAAAAGAAATAAACTAATAATTAAATAAAAATAAAAAATAAAAGGACATTCCAAGTCTCAGGAAAAGTTTACACAGGGTAAAGAACACCTATAAAAACATTAATAAACCAACTGGACTTCAAAGATAAAAGTGACTATTTGGGGCATGGAAGCCTAAGAATCAAACTGCCCATAAAGGAGAAAGATAATGAAGCTATATTCAACCACCATCATAGTGAGAGAAATGTGCATTGAAACAACAGTAAATATCATTTGTTTACAAAAACTCAACATGCATAGAGTTTTTGTCCAAGAATTTCATGTCTAAAAATTTACCCAGCACCTACAGTGCCGCATGTGAGAAGTTAGGCATCTACACTGGGACTATGACAGCCACCTCTTTTTTTTCGATACCAAAAGATGGGAAACAACCTAAATGTCCATCAAAGGAAAATAATTAAATCAAGTATAATCAGTCCATGGAAAAGAATTCTATGAAAGGAAAAGCAGTGTGTTATCCACATACGTTCTTGGCACATGGGAGTATACGTAAGTGTTACCATACAAAGAAAGGCTCAGTGTGAGCCAGCGGAATGATTCTGGGATGATACACAGGAAACTGGTAATGGTGACTGTCCCCAGAAAGAGTGGCGGAGACAATGGTGAAAGCAGACATGCTCCTTCTTTTGAATTTTGCACCATGAACATGGTGTGGCAGACAGTGACCAGGAAACATAGCATGACTTAAGGAGAATGAAATCTCATCAGTTTATAAAAATTAAACATCTTAAGTAGAATGACCCAAGGAAGAGCAAGAGAGCATGATCTGGTGACTCCAGCTCTAGGACGCCTGTGCCGCAGAACTGACATCTTCTCTGGCCTAAACCTCCCCTTGGTGAATTCAGAACACGCTGATCTTGCGGTGTCGGAAGCCTCCAGGGGCGAGCCTCTGCCTGTTGACTCTACCCCATAGGTAAAGCGCTGCTCTGCTTTGCAGAAATTCTTTCCTCGGAATCCCAGTTGATTTGCCCTCAGGATCTTATTTACTTTCTCTTACTCAAGGGTGATATCACCCAGGAGGGTGGGGCAGGAACCATGCATTTTCTCTCCTCTCCATTTGGAAATCTCCCTAACAAGCATTACTAAGCCCAGCCCCGCCTAACTGGTGAAATCCCACTAATCTCTTGCCCGGGGCACTGCAGCTTCAAGGACAGGTGAGGTGGGGAGTTAGCAGAGCACGTTTCTGTGTAGTTTCAGCTGGCTTGGTTGTGACAGCACAGCAGGTGACACCAGGAGGCCACAGCCCTGAAACTCTCCATACTCCCAGCCTCTGCTCCACGGGTGAACAGGAGCAGGCAGTGCTGCCAGACGGAAGGTGGCATCTCCCCCACCCCAGCGCACGGTTGGATAGTAATGCACCCCAGTGGAGCGCTTTCGGTTCCACAACCTGCCCAAATTGCTTTTGAGCTACTTTAGAGAAGCCGCCCCTCCTCCCGACAGGTAGTTGCTGTGGTCAGGAATACACAACCTGCAGGGTCTGCTTGGGAAGGGAGCCCCTGCACTTGGCGCCCAGAGAGGTCGGGAGAGAAGAGATATGACTCCCCTGTCAGAGCGTGAAGCTGCAGTCTCAGAAGCGGCAAAAGTTGTGCCTCATGTCACACTACTTGAAATGGATTAGCTTTAATTCCATGGGTTAAAAATAGAAGTGAGAAAGGAAAAACAAGACCTAACACCATGGCCAGCTGATAACGGCCAAATATGTAGGGGAAATGCCAATGTTGCAGAGAAGAGCCCATCTGAAATGTGCTAGAGACAAACAGCCCTCATTTATAATTCGGTGACCAATGAAAGTGTGAATTGGCAAAAGAAAAGGATGCTGTTAGCTTAAATTTCCAGTGTGACACATGCCTGTTGGCTGCTGTTAAGTCTAACACTTCCTCGGACAGGTTGAATTGGGAAAAGACAGAATCCTCGACAAACCAATGCTAGGTGGACTGTGAATAAAATGTCACTAACACAAATAGCCAGTGATAAAGTTCTAATGTATCACATCATTAGTTGCCAGGAAAACACAAATGCCGTGAGATACCTTCTAGAGTAGCTAAAATTCACAGCACTTGCCATATCAAAGCGGTGGTGAAGGTCTGGCAGGAACATAAAATGGGACGACCCTTTTGGATGGTTCCTCAATCTTTAATAAACACGTGATTTCCATGTGCCCTAGCAATTCTACTCTTCACCCAACTGACATGAAAAGATGTTCTCAGAAACTCTTGCACACAAACCTTGGAAATAAACTTCAAAATAGTAAAGGACAAAGACAAAAGACCTACCTTGCCTGCAGGACTCCTGAAGAAGGTTTTACTTGCTAATGTCTCTAAGTCCCTCTTCCCCTCAGGAGCATAGGGAGATACACATGGGTGCCTGCCTGACTTCCTTCTAAACTTTCATCTGGCTTTTAGACTCAAGCATATGCAAGCTAAATAGGAGTATGCAAGAAGAAGCTATTATCATTGCAATGAGTTTTGCCCAAATGTCAAGAGGCAAGTGAAAGAAAATTCCAAAGGTAGACCACGATGAAAATTTTCCAGGAAAAGTTCAAAACTGCTTTTTCAACACACACACACACACACACACACACACACACACATGCACTCACATGAATATTTATATATATTGAAGCTTTCTTATTGGATTTAAACATTTAAAAAACTGGCAACAACCCTAAACGTCTGTAAACAAGCAAGTGGGTAAACAGTTTGTTGTATATCTCTACAATTCAGTACTCCTCAGCGATAACAAGAAACAAACTGAGATGGGTGCATTAACATGAGTGAGTCTCTTAGACATTAGCCTGAGTGAGAGAAGCTATTGAGCTTGTACATATTTATTTATCTGTTGGCTGGATGGTTAGATGGTTTGCCTGATGGGATACATGTGATTTCCCGATCAGAGACAGATTTAATTGCTCATAGAACACCTTGTGGCAATTCTCCAGGCCCCAGCTCCCTATGGGCTGATGCCATGAGGACACATGACACCTGTGCATGCAGCAGGGTTTGTACCACATGAGAGGAGCTCGAAAATTATACTACAGGGAGCTTATGTGGGTCTGCAGGCACAGCTGCCAATCCCCCTCTCTGGAGAAGGACAGAGAGAGAAACCTCTCTTTCTGATGTAGCCAGGTCCTCTCTTGGGAAGGAGGGGAAGGTCCTGAGGTCCATTTCCCTCTGGAATGTAAGCTATGGCTCCGGGGGAGATAAACTGTAAAAGTATCTGGAGCAGCTCACTATCTCTAGCTTCCCAGGCGTGGTGACCATCAGTCTTGCTTTAACCCCACTTGGCAGGAAGTTTTCCTCAAAAGCCCTGACCGTGTGAAAACTTGAAAATACTCATGGAGCATTGTTTCCCAACAGAAGCCAGACATAAGAGACTCCATATGGCATTATTCTATTTTTATGAAATTTAAAACGTCGAAGTTAATGTACAGCAACAGAATCCATTCAGCAGTTGTCTGGAGTTGGAACCAGTTGGATGACTGGATGCAAAAGGCACAGGGAAAATTCTTGAGGTGATGGAAATGTTCTATATCTTGGTTTTAGTAGTAGTTTCACCCCATAATATTCATCAAAACTCATCAAACTGAACACTTAAAAAGGTGGAGCATTTATATTCACACTGGAATCCTCAGTAGCATTGCTGATAAACCCAGCTTGGACAGAGCCCATTTGAGCTGTTTCCATGGAGACATCCCTATTTATACTCCATTCTTTTTTGTCCTTCAGTTCACATGTATATACAATCCATGTGTTCAGCTGTGTGATGTATATGTTACCATACAAAGGGCATGATCTGCTCACCACGAGACAAAAGCCAATCGTCAAGAGGCAAGATGGTGGAAAAGAAAGCGTTTTAATACACCTTTCTAGCAAGGGAAAAGATGGCTGATGAATGTCTCAAAGAACCATCTTATAGAACAAATGCTACAGGCCAGTTATATAGGGGGCTGGTCTCCGGGTCAGGGAGGCATCTTGTCTCAGGGTGAGGCATCCATCTAGTCTTCGTTCCTGGCAGGCTTTTGTTTTACTTGATATGCGTCAGAGACTGGAGCAACGCCCTGTACCCTGATCTTTCAGTTGTCATTGATGATGGCTATCAGCATAGATTCTCTGCCTGGGGGTCAGCACATTCCCAAGGAACTCAAAAGAACAAAGTTATCAACTTATAGCAGCTGGGAGGGGCCATAAAATCCAGAGTTAGTCAGAGGTCATTCAAAATTACAATAGGGTTTCTTTTCTATAATATGGCTTCACTTATGTCAACTTTGTCATGAGCCAGTATCGTATACAGCAGGTGCTGCTATAGCACCGGCACCAACAACGAGAGCCTACCATTCTCCATTTGTTACACTCTCAAGTCTCCTCCATAGCATATCATGTGTTCTTTGCAATAACAATAAGAGTCAGCTCTCATTTGCTGAGCACACTACCACTGAGGGATGGTTCTATAATCTCCACCATTCTATCCACAGACACAGGAGTACATCAGTCCTAGGGAAGCTAAGGCTCTGCATTGTGGTCTCACCACATCTAAGGGTTTATTAGATCTTTCCATCTGTGTGTAGAATACTCAAAAGTAATAAAACTTCTCTTCCCTTGGTTAAAATTTAGCTTTTGCCATATGACCTTAAAATTGATAACAAAAGGCAGCTTCTCTAAATTTGCACCCTGGAGCTGTGGAGGGATGTTTAAGCATACTGTTCTGTCCATCTTTTCAATGGCCACTGGTGCTAATGAGTGAAATTAAATCACATCCTCTAGTGGTAGAGTGAAGCATCAGAGTAAAAAATCTTTTAAATAAATATTTTCTTTAGGTTATAAAGATAATATATTGTCATTTAGGAACATTTAGAAGATACAGAAAAAGAAGAAAGAAAAAAATCTCATCCATAGCCTACACTTAAGCTTTTAGAAATCGGTTTCTGCTAAAGGACGCATGATTTTTTTTTACTGGCTTCTCCCTCTGCCCTGACTTATCCAGTGATTGCTCTACAGACTCTTCTGCCCCGTGAACCCAGGAAAAGTCATCATTCTTTGTGCCAGCAATCAACGTCATTGAAGGCTTTCACGGGGTGAAAAGGACTGGTGAGTTAGAGCCTCATCGTCTCGTATTTCATGTGGAAATGACACGTGACCTAGACATAATCCACCTCACTAACTTCCTATCATTCTTCAGTCTGGAAACACCATCCTCACTCCAGCTGCCTCCCACGCATGTTCAAGCCCATCATCCCAGGCTTTTCCTGTTACTAGAACTCTAAAGTTTGCATCCATTTATCCGTCAACAGATGCAGAGCTCCTTCTTCTAAGATGCTCCTATGGAAATAGGGAAGAATCAGATACGAATCTTGTCCATGTGCAGAACAGAGGCACAGAAACACTGATGCGAGGCAGAAAAAAATGGATAGTTTAACAAGTAAATGGAAAGAACAACTCTAAAACTGCTATATGTATACACTGGGATTGAACAGTTAAGTAAATGAACGGCAGATGGTGGGAGCCAAGTTTCTCACTCTTGGAGTGGGAGATTTCAGACAAGGGAGGGAAGAGGCTAGAATGATCCATGCAAAATTGATTAGAGCTGAAGACAAGAGTTTATCTTAAGAGGGATATAGATGGATACAGGAATATTTAGAGAAAAATGTGCACACGCAGGTTAGTATGCATATATATTTTCTTGCTCTGTGAGCTGACAGGGCTTAAAGCAACTACACACCAGTAACAATAAGCACACACACTCAGCACCCAGATCTTGGTTTCTAGCACAATTCTCTAATAAAAGGAACCAAGGCCCCTCAGAGAAATGGCTGGTTCCAGGACTGGGGCAGGAAATAAACAAGATGAGCGTGGAGTATCTTACAGTGCTAGAAAATACAGAAGTGCTTAAAAAAGACATAAAAAACAAACACAATGATGGGGTACATCAAAAGGACACAGAAATCAGCTGAAAAATCCCCCAATGGCCAAAGCTGAAACAATTTGAGCAACAAAATGAAGTAGTATTGGACCATAATCCAAAATATGAAATAAGTAAACATGAGTTCATACTGATAAAGATAAAAGATTGAATAAGTAAATAGATAAATTGGGGAGAAGAGACCCATCTCCTATACAAAAGAATTCAAAGTATTTTATGTAGGTATTCTGACCTCAAGGAGGGGAAACCTATCTCCCACTTCTTAAGGGTAGGCGGGGAATAGTGACTTCCATGCAAAGAGCAGAGTATAGAAAGCAGGAAAAAAGAGTAACTTACAGTGGAGAAATCTGACAAACATGACCTCAGCTAGGTGATCAAAGCCAAAGTCAACAGTGATCGGTCGTGTTGGGAGCGTGTGCCCTTGACGTGACTTCAACTCTGCGGTCTTCCTCTCAAAGATCCATCACCCCAGTTTCACCATGAAAAAAACACCAGACAAATCCCAGTTGAGGGACATTCTATGAAACACCTGACTAGTCTTCCTCAAAACTGTCAAAGGCATCAAAAAGAAGGAAAATCTGAGAAACTGTCACAGCCAGGAGGAGCCTAAGGACACATGACAACTGAATGTCATGTGATGTCCTGGATGGGGTCCTGGGACAAAAAAAGGACAGTAGGTAACAGCTAAGGAAACCTAAATAAAGTGTGGACTTTGGTTAATAACAACATATCAATATTGTTTCATTAATTGTGACAAATGTATCGTACTAACATAAAATGTTCATAATAGGGCAAAAAGGTATGTGGGAAGGCTGTACTACTTCATCATTTTTCTGGAAATCTAAAACCCTTCTAAAATAAAAAGTTTTATCTAAAAACAAGTACATGGAAAGAGCTATGGAGACTCAAAGGAGAGGTTACAGCTCATTATTACATCTGTCACTACATTTGATCTTCAGGACAAAAGTGCTGTCCCTGTATTAACTGTGAAGATGCTCGGTGAAATTCAGCTATTTGTGCAGTGTCACAGAGCAAATTCTGGTGATGTATGTATGTGGGGATTTATTCTATATTATTTGCTATACTTTTCTAACTTTGAATATTCTTACCAATAAAAACAATCACTGCTGACTCAAAAAATGTGACAGCTGAGAAATTAGAAGAACAGAAAATGTCATGTTGACATTTAGTAACCAATGCCTATCATCTGCCTGATACATAAGGGCTTTCATAATGCGTGCACCATCACCTCGGTCTACACCGTAGCCCGTCAATGCTCAGAGCAGACTTTCTTCCTCCACTTGGCGGAGCTGCACCTGGGCACCAGAGAGAGGGGCCATATGCCAGACCATGAAAGAGGTATTGATATTTGGGGAAATTTTCTTCTCCTTCTCCATGTAATTTTGGAGTGGGGCTGTCAGGTAAGAATCTTGACCTTCCACACCCACAGAAACTGGCCTGTCAGAAACCCCTGGTCCCTTGGACCTGGGCTCCATCAGGGTCCATTCAGGAACCCTGGGGAAGACAGAGAACATTCCTCCCCTACCAGGATCATTAACACAGACTGTGAAGTCCTAATGTTGTGGAGACCTTCTCTCCACCCAGGGAGAGGTCAGGCATGAGATTAATGCAAACCTCCAGGAGAGAAGGTGTGCCGGGGTGGAGAAGTACCTCCAGCGGCCCTGCCCACCCCCACCACCTTGGGTCATTCACTTTTTGTGAGCAAACAGATCCCCCTCTTTGCTTGCACTATTTTGTTAGGTTATATGTCAGTTTATTTTTTTCACGTCACTTCACACATCTGTGAGCCACAGAAGGTTCTTGTCAAAAACACCTGAGTGTCTTTCCAGTACTGAACACTGGCAATGTTAGCCCAGCATCAAAAAGAATGACCCATTATCATTTGTCTGTTTTTAGAAATATAGTGTAAGTGCTGTGGCAGGTGTGTATTAACATTTTAGTAACAAGGCATACACACATATGTGTGTTTGTGCGTGTGTGTGTGTATATATATATATATGTAACCTAAAACCTTTTATATGTATAACCTAAATGTCTGTTGAATTAATAAGTAAAGGAACAAGTTAATGAGGAATAAAAGTTGCAAGTCCACTCTCTTGGCCCCAAGGACTCCACAAGCATATCTCAGCCCAGGGCAGACCCGTGGACGCATTCCTGCACAATTTGCTGTCTGCTTCTCTGATAATGGAAGGTTATCTGTCCTGAAGATGGGCCAATTAGAACCTCTCACACCACATCCTCTCCCGACTGCAGGCCTCCATAAAGCCCTGAGGCTCTTTCTATTTAATGCTTTTCTTCTAAATTGTTTTGGGGGCACATATGTGATAAATCATGTATATCAAAACCGTTTCCCCATAGTTTGACATCTCCTCTCGCGGGTCCCCCTGGGAGGTTCTGGGTGAGGGCCTTTTGCCCATTCTGGAAACTTTAATGACAGCTGGGAGTCATGAGTTTGGTTTTTCCTTTTGCTTTCCCTGAATTTTATTTATTGTACAGATATTATTGAGGAGTGAAAATTTTAAAACTCCCTGACATCCCACCAACCTAATTTGTAAGCCCTTGGATTTCTGCCTGCACTGAAGGAGCAGTTGAGGGTGATGAAAATTTCCTATATCCTGGTTACACAACTGTATTCATTTGTCAAACTCATCAAAATGTGTACATAAAACTGTGAATTTTACTAAACATAAAGTATATATCAATAAATCCAATCAAAACATATTATTAAATGAATGTCTGCCTGTGCCCTGTCTTGCAGACATAATATTGTAGTGTTATAATAACAGCCTATATATAATTTTGCCAGGACTCTATTCCCACCTGATCTATTTTTAAGAACCTCTCCATGTTGCTACATTGTCCTGATGCAGTGATTCTGAGAAGATGCTGTCCAAGGCAGTTGGGGCTCTAACCACTGCACAGACACAATGGCTGATCCAGTGAGATCACATCCGGGAAGACCCTCATCTTTAAGATGCTTCTTGGTGTTAGGTAAGTAATTCATCATAAAATTAATCTAGAAGTGCCACCAATCTCAAATTCCTATTTGACGATGGAGGAATCTTGAGTATGAGCCTTCAGAGAGCAGAATTGCATCATAGGCATGGAGGAACCGATGCCCTCCGAGGAGGTCAGCATCAGGTTTCTCCTCCCTTTTTTCTCATGATCCCAGCATGAGGCCAACAAATCCACTGCTCGTATACTTTTAGAGAGGAAACACACCAGCTATGTTGCTCTTGTACCTACATGTTTCAGTGGACACTGAAGTTAAACATCTAGATAGGAATAGAAAAGGAACCCAAACAGATGAAACATGATCCTTTCCAATCGAGTTAAAGACATAACATTTTTGTTATCAATGTCTGCTCATCATTTCACATTCTTTTCACCGATTATTTCCTTCACCTATTACATAGTCACCCAGGACATTCATAATGGGTAATAAAACCTATGGAGCAATAAAAAAATCCCAAGGCAAAGATCCCACAGTGAGCCTTGCCCCTGGCCCACCAAATGGCCCTCTTTCAATCCCCAAAACAACCATTGGATGCTTTCTACGATTGCCTCCTCCCATGGACCTTGCATTCCTCCAATTTCTCCAATTTCAATGACCCATCACATTGTAATGTCACAATCTTCTAAAACTCTCAATGTTCTGCAAACTTTTCCAACTCCGGAAACTCCAGAGGCAGGGGTATAGGCCAAAGCAGACTCTAAAGGATAAATGTTGCCATTTCCTTCCTAGGGGATAAAAGGAGCATCATCATACAGAGTCCTCAATGCAAGAAATTACAAAGGAGTTGAGAAAGCAATAATCACTTCTGCAAGGCAGGAGAAATATCAACAAAGACATGGTCAGGAGGCCAGTGGAGCTCGGATACTTCTAGGGAGACATCAGTGGAGTCGAGAACACAGGGAGTCTTGTTTCAGGCTACAAGGAGCAACCCCCCAAAGAAGTGAGGCCTTGAATAAAACACACTACTAGGGCAGGTGATGAAGTGGTCATTTCAGCTGAGGGGAGCAGAATGAAGAAGGTCTACAGAGAGGAAGGGGTGCTGCAAGTGAAGAGGATGGGAGACAGTCATGACTCAGGAAGGGATAGAGAAGATGGGGAGTGGAGCTTACCTGCAGATAGTCCTGGGCCTTGGGCAGCTTCCTTTCTAGTATGTGACTTCCAAATCTAGCAAAACTGAAACCGTTGCCCCACTCGAAGGCTGTCCCCCACACCCGACACTCATAGGGGTTCTCCCAGTGGGAGCTCTAGCGCTGAACTTGGGTGATTCTCTAATTCTCCTGGCATTCACGAGGCTCTCCCTAGTGTGGGTTCTCTGTTGTACTAGAAAGCAGAAGCAGAATGTTTCCCAACATTCATTACATTTATAGATATTTTTTTCCAGCATGGAATCTCTTCCACTCAATAGTACCTGACTCTGCAGAAGGCCTTGCACACTCTACTTTCTCTGATGCCAAATAAGTTTTCAGTTGTATCTGCAGATTTTTCCCACAGTCAGAGGACTGCTCTCCACTGTGAAGTTTCTGATGCTGTAGAAAGTGGGGATTTTTGTGGAGGTTTGCCTACACTCTTGATATAAGTAGGGAGTCCTCCCCAGTGTGGATTTTCTGATGTGGTGACAGTTTTGAACTATGCCTGCAGCCTGTCCTCATTCTTTACGCTGTAGGGCTTCTCCTCCATGTCAACCTCTGGTACTGGTGAAGTTCTGAATGTTAACTGAAACATCTGCCACAATCACAGCAGGTATAAAACATCTGTTTGCTAGAAATGCTCTGAATTGCAATGAGATGTGTGCTGATATTACTGTTCTTCCCCAACATATTGGTTATCTCCTTTCAATAGTGGAGGATCATGACCCTGAGCTGTCAACTCTGCGAAACCTCTGTTCTTTGACTTTGTTTTCTTCCCTGTATCACACAGCGGGGCTTCTCTAAACTGTCCTTTAAGTCAGGATGATGGGAACATCCATCAACACTCCTTCTCTCAATTATCAGTTTGTAGGACCTGGGTTCTTCAGAAACTTTCAGCTTTGGAGTTGATTTCTCATTCTCAGTCTTGGTCTCACCACCTGCACAGGCCTCTCACAACTTCTCCCTCCACAGGAGCCCGAGTCTGAGCCCCCAGATGCTTCCTCTCCTTTGATCTGGGCTATTGGCCCAAGTGTTTCCTTCACACACCTTGAGCACCACATCAGTTAGTTCTATAATTTTTGCTTCAACTGTCAAATATGACAAGAAATTCATGAGGAGAAGTCTATTCTGTTTAGATAGTCCAATATCTTTATATTACATTTATTCCCACTTTCGCACTCAATTGTTTTTTCCTTTTTGATGTTCCAAGTCCTGTTCTGTTACCATTTCCTTTTTGGGGGGAATTTCCTTTAGCCATTCTTTCAGAGTAGGTCAGCTAGCAACACATTCTCTTATTTTCCTTCATCAGAGAATGTCTTCATTCCCTCTCTATTCCTGCAGTAGACTTTTACCATGTATAAACAGTCATGGTCTGACAGTTCTTTTCTTTCAGAACTTGAAAAATGTGGTGCCATGGCTTTCTGGCCCCATGACTTCAGATAAGAAATCTGCTGTTATTAGAGTAATATGGGCCTTCTTCTGGCTGTTTTCAGGAGTTTTTTCTTCATCTTTAGTTTTCAGAAGTCCAATTATGATGTGTTTTGGTTTGCATTTATTTGGATTTATCCCGTTCGGAGTTCACTCAGCTTCTTGAATCTGTGTGTTTATGTCCTTTGTCAAATTTGGGAAGTTTCCAGCCATTATTTCTTCAATTACTTTTTCAACTTCACCTTTTTTCTCTCTCTTTCTGGAACTTCAATGATACAAATATTAGCTCTTATGTTACTATCTCATAGACAATTTTCTCACTATTGTTCAGATTGGATAATTCTATTACTCTGTCTTCAAGTTCACTGATTCTTTCTTCTTTCATATTCATCCTGTGAACAAACATATCCATTAAGTTTTAAATATCAATCATTGTACTTTTCACTTCTGTCATTTCCTTTCAGTTCTCTTTCACATCTTCTATTTCTTTGGTGAGATTTTCTATTTTTTAATTTGTTTCAAGATTATTTGTAACTGTTCCAGCATTTTTATGACAGCTGCTTTAAAGTCCTTGTCAGACAATTCCAACATCTGATTGTTGTCAGTGTTAGCATCTGTTGTCTTTTGCCATTCAAGTTGCAATTGTCCTGGTTCTTAGTAAGAGAGAATTTCCATTGTATCCTGGAAATTTGGCATATTATATTAGAAGACTCTTCTATTTTAGTCTTCTATTTTAGTAGGCAGTACCTCTGTTTAGATTTAGTATCCAAGTCCTTGGTTACATTTGTGAGCTGTAGTTCTAATGACAATTTAATTTTCAGATACCTGGCAATACTATCCTGTTCTGCTTCAGTCACATAGAGCTGTTGGGCCTTCACTGTCTGCAGAGCAGATTGTGTTTCACTGGGCCTGGTATGCCTAGGTGGAAGGTACATTCACTGGGTCAGATGCACATGAAGTTCTTCCCCATGTGGCCTGGTGCCACTAAGTGGGGGCCCATGGGGTGGAGAGTATTTCCAGGGACCACTCTATCCACATAGTGCAGATGGAGCCCTTAGACTGTCCATGCTAGTACCACACAGGTGGGTGAAAGCTCCCTCCCCATGGCATGAGATGCTGATAGGTGAAAAGGGGGAGATGCCAGCCCAGGGGCTGAGGCTATTTCCCCAGGCCCACTCTCTGAGCTACCCAGTGTCTGCATGATTCCTGACCTAGTTTGCTCATGCTACCAGGATTAGGAAGTGCCTACCTGGGTCATCTTCTGCCACTGGCGGGGAGGGATTGGGGGAAACTGGGTTTCTGTATTGTTCTTCAAGTCCCAGGGTAACTAGCAAGACTTACATCCTCTTTCTACCCTTCAGAGGTTTTTTTTTTATGACTGTCTACCATATTATTTCCAGGTATTTTAGTTATACTTAGTGGAGAGGAGCAAGGAGAGATGAGTCTATGCCATCTTGTCCCAAACCCATTTTTACCTGTTTTTGGAAAACAAGTTTTATTGGAACACAGCCATATCTTTTATTTACACAATGTCTATGACTGCTTCTCACTATAATAACAGACTTGAGTACACAGAATTGCAAAACAGTCCATCTGGTCCAAAAAACCTAAAATATTTACTATTGGCCCTTTACAGAAAGTTAGCTGATCACTCTTTTAGGTATAGTCTTAAAATCAGCAAGAGTTTAAAAACCCACTTCAATAGAATTTTGATAGGGGTTGCATGAAATCTCTAGGTGGCTTTGGGTTATATGGACATTGTAACAATATTCATTATTCCAATTCATGAACATGAAATATCTTTCCATTCGTTTGTGTCTTCTTCATTTCTTTCATCAAATTCTTGTGGTTTATAGTGTATAGATTTCACCTCCTTGATTAAATTTATTCTAAAGTATTTTATTCTTTGTAATGCTATTATAAATTATATTGTTTTCTTCATTTCTCTTTCTGATAGTTCATTGTTGGTGTATAAAAATGCAACTGATTTTTGTATATGGATTTTGTATCCTGCAATTTTACTAAATTTATTTATTCAGTTTAAACTAAAGTTTTTTGTTTATAAAATTTCTTTAAAAGATAATTAACATTTTTATCTAAACAAATCACTAACAGTAAATTTGGGGGTTTATAACAAAAGAGGGAACAAAATTTATGCCAACAATAGCACAAAGATGGGGAGAGAGCTAGTAGGAGTATATTATTGTAAGGGTCTTACACCACACAGAAAGTGCTTCAGTATTATTTGGAGGTAGATTGTGATTCATTAAAGATGTGTACTTCATTGAGGTATAATGTACAATGTATTATAATATACAATGTGTGTATATATGTGTATATATATATATATATGTACCCAATAAAATGTACCCATTTTAATTGTGCATTTGGATGTGTTTAAATGAATTAATACCCCTGTGTAATCACCACCACAAACAAGATTAAAAAAAACATTTCAGAGATCCCAAAAGTTTCCTTTGCCACTCAATCAATCAATCCCCCACAATTCCAGCACCAGCAAACTACTGATATGCTCTCCACTATATAGATAAGATTTCCTCTTCTACAGTTTCAATAAAAATGAAATCTTACAGCATGCATACTTTTGTATCAGGCTTATTTTTCTTTGGCATGATGTTGTTGAGATTTACTCATTTTTGTGTGTGTGTTCTAGCATTACATTTCTTTTTACAGCTGAGTAGTGATCTGCTGTATGACCATACCACAGTTTGTTTATCCACTCACCTAAGGTTGAACATTTTGGGGAGTTTTCTGTTTAGAGCCATTACAAACAAAGCTGCTGTGAACACTTGTATACACATTTTATGTAAACATATGGTTTCATTCTCTTGATTAAATACCTAGGAATAGAGTGTCAAGACTGTATATTAAGTGAATGTTTAACTTTACAACAAAATTGTTTTCCAAAATGTTATACCCTTTTATATTCTCAAAAGCAATATAAGCCAATACTTGGTAATGTTAGTCTTTTAAATTTTAGTCATTCTAGTGAGGGTTTAATGAGTCATTCTCATTGTAGGGAAAATTTACATTTTTCCAATGACTAATGATGTTGAGAATCCTTTAAAAGATTCTAGGATAATAGTGGAATAGGAATCACTAGAAATCTGTCTTCCTCCCTATGCAATTGCACTGGGAGAATCTCTCTGATATAATTATTTTGGAACTCTGGAGTCTACCGAAGGCTTGCAACTACCAGGAGAAGGCATAGATTGTAAATTGTAGTTGACTTCCACTCTTTGCTCAGTAGCACCAACTCATCGCCTACCCCCACCTTTGTGGCAGGCAGCTGTGCATGTGTTCTGGTTGCATGCAACTTGAATAAGCTAGGGTAGGCAAAAAGGACCTTGTCCTCCACATATTGGGAATCTGTGCTCTGATTGCTGATCACTGCTTCTGATCAGAGGTTCAAACAAAGAGGTAGCAGCCATTGTTGTTGCACCTTCCCTAATTGTTGCAAGCCCTTCCTCCTCCAGATGAAGTAACTTCCAGGGGATTTAAAAGGCCAGCAACATTTTCCCCTTCATTTTTCTCCTTTTCCCCTTTTGAGAGCCAGACATTGAAGACGAAGACTTTCAAAGGTAACTAAATGTACAGCAGAAATTAGAAAGACACTATGCATGCCCAGCGGGAGATGCAGGCTCAGAAAAGATCAGAGGAGATCTGAAGTTTACACTTCAGGCTGATTATTGGCACAAAGATAGCCTACAACAATCAAAATAAAAATAATAAAAACAAACAACAAAACCTAGGAAACTCCAAGGAAGAAGGAGAATCTGATTTCCAGAGTTACCACAGTATTAGATTTAATTGTCCAGTTTTCAAGAAAAAAAACACAAAGTATACAAATAAACAGAAAAATATGGCCCATTCAAAAGAAAAAATAAATCAACAGAAATTGTTCTTGAAAAGACATGATTGTGGATCACTAGAAAAAGACTTTGAAACAATTGGCTTAAAGATGCTCAAAGAACTAAAGGAAGACATGGAGAAAGTGAAAAGATGATGATGAACAAAATCAGTAAAGAGATAGAAAACCTAAAAAGAAGCCAAAAAGAAAATTCTGGAGCTGAAAATACAATAACTGAACTGAAATTTTCACTAGAAGAATTCAAAGGCAGATTTGAGCAGTCAAAAGAAAGAATCAGTGAATTTGAAGATAGGACAATAGAAATTATCCTTCTTTCTGAGGGACAGAAAGAAAAAAGATTGAAGAAAAATCAAGAGACTAAGCGACCTGTGGGACACCACCAAGCAGATCAACATACACATCATGGGAGTGCCAGGAGGAGGAAAGAGAGAGACAGGGGCAGAGAGGATATTTGAAGAAATAATGGCAGAAAACTTCCCCAAATTAATGAAAGACATGAATACATACATCTAAGAAGTTCAATGAACTCCAAGCAGGATGAGTTCAAAGATATCTACACCAAGACATTATAATCAAATTGTTAAAAGCTAGACAAAGAGAGAATTTTGAAAACAGCAAAAAAGAGTGACTCATCACATACAAGGAATCCTTCATAAAATTCTCAGCAGATTCTCATCAGAAACTTCACAGGCCAGAAAGCAGTTAGCTGATACATTGAAAAAGCTAAAAGGAAAAAACTGTCAAACAAGAATTCCATATTCAGCAAAACTGTACTTCAAAAGTGAGGGAGAAATTAAGACATTTCCAGAGAAAAAAAAAAGATGAGAGTTTGTTATTACTAGATCTGCCCTGCCCTAGAATCCTGCAAGTTGAAATGAAAGAACATTAGACAGTAACTCGAAGATGGATGACTCAATAAAGATCTCAGTAAAGGTAAATACATGGATAATTGTAAAAGACAGTATTAGTGAAAAAATGGTGTGTAACTACTTTTTGTTTTTCACATGACTTAAGAGAACAATAATTTTTTTGTCATTGATGTAAAAGATAGTATTATTGTAACTTTGGTTAGTAATTCCACATTTTCTTTTTACATAATTTAAAACTACTAATACATTACAATATATATTTGTTTAGATTTTTGGACACAATGAATAATGATGTAATTCTGTGACATCAACAACTGAAAAGAGGGTGGACAGAGCTGTAAAGGAGCAGTTTTTGTATATTATTGAAGTTAAGATAGAATAAATTCAAATTACAGTGTTATAACTCTAGGATGTTAAATGCAATCCCTATGGTAAACACAAAGAAAATAGCTAAAGAATGTATGCAAAAGAAATGAGAAAAGAATTTCAATATTTCACTACAAAAAAAAATCAACTAAACACACAAGAAGAGAGTAATACAGAAAATGAAGGATGAAAAACTTGTAATGCATATAGAAAACAAATAGAAACTGACAGAAGTAAGTTCCTCCTTATCAATAATTACTTTAAAATAAATGGACTAAACTCTCCAATAAAAACACAGAAATTGGCAGAATGGATCAAAAATGTGATCCAACTATGTGCTGTCTATAACAAACTCACTTTAGATCCAAAAACACAAATAGGTTGAAAGTAAAAGCATTGAAAAAGATATTGCATGCAAATAGTAACAAAAAGAGAGCTAGGGTGGATATACTAGCAACAGACAAAATAAAATTTAAATCCAAGAAGTTTACAAGAGACAAAAAGGACATTATAAGTTAATAAAAATTTCAATACAGCAAGAAGATATAACAATTATAAACATTTACACACCTAATGACAGACCATCAAATTATATGAAGTAAAAAGTGACAGAATTGAAGGAAGACAGGCAGTTCTACAATAATAGTTAGAAACCTCAAGACCCCACTCTCAATTATGAGTAGGAAAGCCAGACAGAAGATGAATGAAGAAATAGAGGATTTGAGCAACACAATAAATCAACTAGATCTAACAGACATATACAGAACACTCCGCCCAACAACCACAGAATACACATTTTTCTCAAGTGTACATAGAGCATTTTCCAGGATGGACCATATGTAAGGCCAAGAACTAAATCTCAATAGATTTAAAAAGATAGATATCATACAAAATATCTTCTCCCACCGTAACAGGATGAAGTCAGAAATCAAGAACAAAACTGAAAAATTCAAAAATTTGTGGAAGTTAAGTCCAAAAATTTCTTAAACAACCAATGGATCAAAGAAGAAATCACAAAAGATATTAGAAAATACTTAGAGACAAATGAAAACAAAAATACAACCTACCAAAACTTATGAGACACAGTGAAAGCAGTTCTAATGGAGAAATTTATAGCTATAAGTGCTTACATTAAAAAACAAGGGAGATTTCAAATCAACAACTTCACTTTACAATTTAAGGAACTATAAAAAGATGAACAAACTAGACCCACAGCTTGTGTAAGGACGGACAGATAGAAGGGGAGTTATTGTTTAATGGATATAGTTTCAGTTTCAGTTTCACACAATGAAAAGAGTTCCAGAGATGGATGGTGTGATGGCTGCACAACAATATACCTGGTACAGGATCAAGCTAGCTGGTATAGGATAGAACTGGCTGGCATAGGATGGAGCTGGATGATATAGTATGAAGCTGGCTGACATAAGACAGAGCTGGCTGGTACAGGATGGAGCTGGCTGGTGCAGGATGGAGCTGGCTGGCATAAGATGGAGCTGGATGGTACAGGATGGAGCTGGCTGGGATAGGATAGAGCTGGCTGATATAAGATGGGGCTGACTGGTACCGGATGGAGATGGCTGGTATAAGATGGAGCTGGATGGTACAGGATGGAGCTGGCTGGTGCAGGATGGAGCTGGCTGGTGCAGGATGGAGCTGGATGGTACAGGATGGAGATGGCTGGTGCAGGATGGAGCTGGATGGTATAAGATGGAGCTGGATGGAAAAGGATGGAGCTGGCTGGTGGAGGATAGAGCTGGCTGGTGCAGGATGGAGCTGGATGGTGTAAGATGGAGCTGGATGGTACAGGATGGATATGGCTGGTACAGGATGTTGCTAGCTGGTGCAGGATGGAGTTGGATGGTACAGGATGGAGCCGGCTCGTATAAGATGGAGCTGGATGGTGCAGGATGCAGCTGGATGGTACAGCATGGAGCTGGCTGGCTAAGAAGGAGTGGATGGTACAGGATGGAGCTGGCTGGTACAGGATAGAACTGGCTGGTATAGGTTAGAACTGGCTCAGTAGAGCTGGGCCAGTGCCTGGTCTGCCACCATTGGTTCTTTTCTCCCAGTTTGGGGCATGTCTTACTGGTGGGCCTCCTTCCTTCCTTGTGTAGGTGTAGGTGAATCTATTTCAAAATAGAGAGGTCAAAAAAAAAAAAAAAAGGTTACAAATATAGAGATGGACATGTGGATAGATAGATACACTAAATAAGCAAAACTGCTCCAAAAGAAGAGAAACCCAAGAGGTGGGACGGTGACTTAATTTTGACAGAGGTCTCCTACTCTGCATGGTCATTCCCCTTACTGCTCTGACAGAGCCTGGGCTGGTCCTCTCCCATTCCAAATGAAGGGATTCGTTGCCCTGAGCATCCTCATTAAGCCAAATGGGCCTGTCAACCAACAAGAGGGTAGAGCTCAGGCCAGTGAAGGAGGAACATCTGTGGTTGGAGCCGTGTTATTTTCCTTGCAGGGATGCATCCCAACAGCTCACATGGAGGCTTGGGAAGATGTTTCCCATGTGAGTCCCACTTGGAGAGTCAGCGACTAGATGGGAATAATTCACAGCAGCTGGAGATGTCTGAGCAACAAGACCCAGAGACGGCCAGCGTGGAGTAATAAAACGAGAAGCGTCCCGGCTCTCCTGGACACCTCAACCCGAGGAGTTGGGGCTGACCTGCCGCATAGCTGAAGCTGCAGACAACACAGACCAAGGTGCTATCACTGATGAGCCATTCACAAAACCACCAACCTTCTGAAATAATAGAAAGCAGAAGGAGGAGGCAGTGGGCAGTAGGGGGACGGAGGGCCCTTCCTTACAGAAGCTCCCTCTCTGTTTCGCTCTTTTGTTGTGCTTCTCACCGTAGCTGTGGTACCAGCAAGTTAGGACCATGTGAGACATTGACAACCACTTTAAGCCTGCCCAGAGGAAAAAGATGAATGACAATCTGTACAGCTTTCAAACCAAGCTGCAGTAGTCCAGTTGTGAGCCAGAACTCTAACTTTGAAGGAGTCTCCAAAGCCTTTGACAAGCCAAAATGGAAAATCCATTTCCTTCCCTAGCAGAGGCTCTCTGCCACAGCCATCCTGTGTGTAAACCCAATCAGCACAGAATTTTTGTGGCATATAGACTGAAAAAATGACCAGTCTGCTCTTACTTGTGGTATTCAAGCTGACAAGGAGCAAGCCTTCCCAGCAGGACCTGCACCCGGCCAGCGGGGTGATTCTCGAGGAAAGGACATTTAAGACACAGCTCCTATCAAACAATCAGACAGAGAGAGAGCCTGCGGCAGGGTGGGAGAGAGAAAAAGGGAAAATAAGCATTTTCCACTCAAAGTTGTTTGGAAAATATCTATTTGATGCACTGACCATTCTAATGTTATGTTTTCAAGAGTACACGAAGGCATATTATATTATCAAATCATTTTGTAAAAGCATTCTCCTTTCTCAGAGAATATTGATATACTAGCTTACAAATATCCCAGAACAGTCATAATACACTCAAAAGTTTTGCCTTTCTTCAGTTTGCTCTGGCCAGAGGAAGACTACTTCAAACATCTTTCACAGACTTTCTTCTGTGTATCAATTCGTTTGTATCCCAGTTTACTTGGAAAGCATCCTAGAATGATGTGTTCACATCATACAAATGTTGTGGGAAACACCCCCACCCCCGCCACCCACACACTGCCTTCATGCTCCAAGTACCTGCCACGTGTCACTACAGAACTGCCACCCAGGCTCTCCCCAGGTTCCTCACACTGCACCAAGAGGGTTGGTCCAAAAACACAAGTCTTCCCACAGAAATCTCCGGTTGGAAAGCTTCACTCCTCAGACAAGTTTCAACATCCTTCATCTGGCCTCCAGGCCCTGGACATGTCACCGGCAGTCCCCCCAGGGCCACCTGGAGCCCCTCTCTCTGCTGCTCTCCACACTATCTGCCCGCCGGGCTCCTCCCCACTCAGGCTCCTGGGCAGGATGGATTCTGCCAGGATGAGCTTCCCTCCATCCTTGTCCATGAATTTCTGGGCATCCTGCAGGGATGAGGGACGTCTTCTGCATCAGGACTGCTAGATGGGCACCAAATCCATTTCTTCCTTCTTGGAAAACACAGCTCACCCACGGGTGCCAGCAGCTCAGAATGGCCAGCACCGGAGTTCTGGGGAATGCGATGCAAGGAGCAGCATAGTGACACTCCTCACCTGGTTCATACAAGTCCCCTGGGTTCTCCTCCTGAGAGACAGCTATACCACGGCAGCAGGCAACCACATGTTCGACGTGAGAGCAACTGCCAGCCTGGCCGCTGAGTGACCACATGGAGGAGAATGGCTGCCGACCGGAACACTAGCCCCGGAGTGTTACACAGGAGAGAAACACAATTCTGGGGTTTCAAGCAACTAAACTGTGGGGCTTATTTGTTTCCAGCCCTAAATCACAGATATCCCTTCTCTGACTGCCCCAGACTAAGTCAGGTAGCCTTCTTTTGTCTCTTTCCAGACGCTATACTTGTGTTCACTGCACATTCTAAGAATGTGGTGTAATGATTATTTGTGGAATTATGTTTTTATATATGGGTGTTCCTCTTGGAAGCATAAGCTCTATGGGAGATTTTCAACCTACCACAAAATAAGTGTTCAATAAATATTTGTTGAATGAATGGATGAACAGTAAGAACTTATATTTGTATTTTCCCATTGAATTGGTTTAGTGGCCTGGAGCGGCAGTCACCATTATCCTCCTTCTTACAGATGGGTAGGCAAGATGAGTCAGATAATTGGCTGTCCCATGGAACAACAATGTTAGTGCTGAGATTTCAACTCAGGGTCTTTAGTCAACTCTGGTACTTGGGATCACAGCAGAGACATAGATTTTAATCAGACATTGCCTCTGCTCTCCAGGCCCTCACTCTAGTGACACAGACCTGGGCACGGCAGGGAAGGCAGATGGCATCCATCTGGACTTAGAAAATGGATAGTACCTTGTGGGCAGGAGGAGGAAGGGCATGGAAGAGCATTACAGAAGCCCAAAGGAAAAGAAAGGCAGGGTTCAGTCAGAAAGAGGCGAGGAGCTGCATCAAGGTTCTCGGACCGTGACAGGCGAGGGTCTCGAGAGGGGAGACTCAATGCTCGGCCTGGAGGGCTGTGTTCTCAGGCCCAGAGTTTCAGACTTCATGCTGTAGTCTAGGTGGGAGAGGAGGAGAGGGGGTAGAGAGTCTGAGGTTTTTAAGCATGACAGGGGACAATGAGCAGGCTGCATCTAGAGGCAGCAAGAACAGCTGGAAAGTCAATGAGATGGTCCAGGACCCAGGAGCAGCACCTCTGACATTAGGCGGAGCAAAGACAGAAGAGGGAGTCGTCTCTAAGGTGGAACCAACAGGATGTGGTGGCCATGGAGAAGGGTGAGCTACGTGAGGAAGAAGAAGAGGAACAGATGGCATGGGGGAGGGGTTTGGGTGAGTTTTGAATGAGATCTGGGTCTGTGTCATCAGGGCAAGTGAAAGCCACTGACTGACCCAGATCGTCGGGTCTGAGTTTGACTCAGAGCTGTGGCCTCAGTCTTCAGTCTTCTACACCAGTGGATAGATGAGGGGTCCATCCTCTCACTGTGAAGGCTGATGCATCATGCTTGGAGGTTTGCATTTGGAAAATATTTTATGAGCAATTTAAGACAGTCAAGATCTAAGCTAAGAGGTGAAAAATTTATGTGACTGTGTCCCAACCAAACAAAGCATTTGGTTAAATATGCAATTAACTACTGTAAATCATTTTTTGAAAGAGTCAACCTCTGGATGCAATGAATCACACAGAGAAAACAAAGTTGCAAGTGAGGGACACATGGAATATGATGCCATTTATATAAAGCTCAACATCACACAAGTCAAATAATGTTTTGCTTAGAGAGATATACACATGTGATAAAACTAAAAAGTAGGGAAAGAGACACAAAAGGTAGGCAGTAATTGGGGAGGACTGGAGAGGGGGCCTCAAAAGTTCTGCTAGGCTCTCCTTCTGAAACTAAGCATTGAGTCTATTGGTTTTCATTTTATTATTATTCCTTGAATGGTACAAATAGGTTTTATAAATTTTCATGTATATTTCACAAAAAAATAAAGCAAAAGAAAAAAAAAAAGGATTCAATAGGAGCTCATCCCTCCAGGTTGAAGGTGGAGCTCCTCAGCATGGCCCAAGGCACTTCTGATGACTCCACATCCTGGTCACCCACATCCATGGGACTTGTCCTTCTTGGAGGATCCTTGCTCTGGACTCAGTTCCCTTATCATCCCTGCCTCACCTGGAACGCGCCTCCTCCTCTCACGGACTCAGTTAATGTTAACCGAGTGACTTTGGGGTCACTCCAAGACTCAGTCCGCCTGGGGATGTACAGACCCTGTGGTTGGTTCCCAGCAGCATGCCCCTGTGCTCATCGAGGTCAGAGCACTGGGCTCCCTTCACACAGTCTCTCACTGCTCCTGCCACCCAGCTGGGACCTCAGAGCACCAGGACTGCTCTCAGCCACTTCTACAACAAAGACAGCTGTCCACTGATGGGCAAGTGAGCTTTCCTCAGTGGAGGTTTAAGGGGAGAAAACCAAAGAGGGAGAGAAAGAAAAAGAACAGAAAGAGTGAAGAGACAGGGAGGGAAGAAACAGATACGCATCAAATACTGGGAGCACTCTTTTCAAGAAACATGCTTCTGTTTAATTTCTCTGTGAACCATGTGAGTTAATATGCTGTTCAGTGTTTTGTTTCTACATCCCTCTTCTTACCTATTGAACCACTAGTTAATGGAGCATCTGGCAATTATCTCCACACTTGCATCAGCTGGTGACTCTTCAAAGTAACTGGTACACAGTGACGTTGGCTGGTGCCTGAACTTGAAATTGAGGTAGACATCTGTAGATGTTCTTGTGCCAGAAGGAAAGCCAATTGAATTAATACGATTACTTCCACCCAATTTCAAAGAGGCATTATTGACTACCAATTTCTCCTGTGGTTTTTAAAGTTCAAGTCTGCTTAAAATGAGAGCATTTGATGAAATGCAGGACTGCCTTAATTAGTATATTAAATAAAGTATGAAATAACAAAGGAAAGTTAATAGAAATTAAACCATGAATTGTTTCTCTGGTGGGCTCTGGATTAAATCCAGTAATCCATCACCCTGTTTTGCACAGGAAGAAAAATAAGACCCAGAAATAACTCCTTGCGTCACCCAGCTCCTCTCTGCTGGAGTGAGGACCAGTTCTCTCCTGAGTCACACTTGGATGCCCATTGCTCTCCACCCTCCACCATGCCATCTCAAGTGACAATGCTACAAAGAATAAAAACAAGCACAAATTGATGCAGGGTGCCAGGTGCTGCTTTTAGCATTTTATACACATGAACTCAGGCAACACTGCGGCTGACTAGGGATGGAACACGTTCATGATGTTCATTTCACGGATGAGGAAACTGAGGTATGGGGTGCTCCAGCACATCACCCCAGGACCTACCACCATGTGAGGTGCAGCCAAGAACTGAACCCCCATCTCTTGGACAGCCACCTGGACTTCCCCACTCAGGAACACTAACCACCCTCACTGGTATTACTCACACTAGTGATGGTCACTCCATTCCAGGGCTGTCTCTGGACTCTTGCACCTAGGTGGGTTCTTTCTTGATTGTGGGATGTTTTCAAAAGCAGGTCAGAGAAAGAGTTTCAGACTCCTACTTAAAAAACCCACACACACAAATATGCTGATTCCATCTTACTGAAGAGTCCCATCTAGAAACCCCAAAGCTAAAAACAGCACCCTCTGTAAGGAATCCAATTTATAGGCATGAAGGAAAATGTGCCATCAGACTGCAGCAAAGGAGGGCTGCAGCTGTGTGCACTGGCCATGTCAGTTCTCTCTACAGGGAAATGGATGTACATGCTTAAGAGAAAAATGGGTGCACATGACCCAGAACCAAGTGTTTAAATGGCTCTGCACTGGAGGACCAAGGAGAATCAGCTGTATATCCCAGCGCCTGGCATGGTGGTGGGGACAGGGATGAATGATGCAATGAATGAATGAGGGCTGAAAGGAGACTTAAGGACCACATCATCAAATCCCTGGCTAGTTACTTATTCTACTTCTGCCCACAACATCCCTAACCAGTAGAATCCATCTTGGTTTCATACCTCCAGTAATGGGGAATGGAATTTATTGGTGGAAATTTAGAATTGATGGAAAACCTCTCCCCCACCCTCCCTCCCTCCCTCACATGTTCACGGCCTCTTTACACAGTAGGCCTGGTACATAAATGGCATGGAGGTGATGAAATTATAAAGACAGAGGAAATGCTAGGCTGTTTTACCAGAATTAGAAGTCTTGGGGAAAAAAAACAATAGGTTCAGATCAACCAACTATCCATTCAAGGCTTATTGTGAAGGGCCAAACAGCCTCCGTGGCAGGATACAGAGAGAGGCTTATCATTTGCAGCTACAGGGTATCTTGTGCTGAAATTCAGACCCAGGATTTAATTGTAATGACAGCATTGCTACAAAGAGATCTGAATGCATACACTGGGCAGAAATGCTATGCCAAGGTCAGGGACCTGATAGGACATTTGGTGGTTGACGCTAAGAATTTTTCTAACTTGATGTTGTTGTAAAATTTATGTGTATTGAAATGTATAGATCTTAATTATTCAGTTAAATGAGTTTTGGTAAGTGTATATACCTGTGTAACCTATGCTCCAATCAAGATATAAAATATCTTTGTCATCCCAGAAAGCTCCCCCATGGACCTTTCCAATCAATCTCCACCTCCCAAAGACAACAAATATTCTGATCTCTATCACCATAGATTTGTTTTTCCTATTCTTGATATTCATATAAATAGAATCATGAAGTGTCTATCTTCTTCCACTCGGTGTGTTTTTGAGCATTATCCTTCACTGCATGCATCAGTAGTTTATTCCTTTTTATTGCTGAGTGGTACCCTACAGTGTAGATATACCACAATTTGTCAATTTTCTTGCTGATGAATGTTTTGGTCCTTTCAAGTTTGGGGCAATTGTTAATAAAGCTGCTTTGAATGTTCTTGTACAACTCTTTTTGAGAATACATATTTCCATTTCTCTTAGAGAAATTATCTAAGAGTAGAAGTGCTGGATCATAAGGTAGCTGTCTATGTAAGTTTACAAGAAACTGCCCAACCTTTCGCCAAAGGGATGCTACCATTCTATGTTCTCACCAGGAATGTATGGGAGAGCCAGTTGCTCCACATCCTAACACTGGACTTGTCAGCCTTTTGTCCCTTCTAAGGGAGGAAATGTGGTACCTCACTGTGGTTTTAATGTGTGTTTCCCTGATTACTATGATGTCGAGCAACTTTTCATGTGCTTACTGATCATTCACACTCTCCTCTTGTGAAATGGTTGTTCAAATATTTTGCTCCTTTTTCAATAGATCATTTTTTTCCCTATTAATGAGTTGTAGAAGGTGTCCATGTATTCCAGACAAGTCTTTGTTTAGGTATGTGTGCTGTGAAAGCTTTCTTGCAATTTGTGACTTGAATGTTCATTTTACTTTTTGTGTCTTTGAAGAGCTGACAGTTTTAAATTTGATGAACTCTAATATATCAGGGTTGTTTTTCTTGGAGCATTTGTAATTTGGTGTCTTCTGTAAGAAATCTTTCCCTACCTCCAGGTCATAAAGAATGTCTCCTATGTTTTCTTCTAAAAGTTTTATAGCTTTAGCTTTCACATTTAGGCCTATAACCCACTTCAAGTTCACTTTTTTATGGTGTGAGGTAAGGATTGAGGTTCATTTTCTCCATGCAGATGTTCAGATGCTTCAGCATCATTTGTTGAAAAGAATATCCTTCTCCAATTCAATTACTTTGGCACCGTCATTGCAAAGCAATTGACCTTATATGTTTTGAGTGGATATGTAGATTCTCTATTACCTTCTATCTGTATATGTCTACCCTTTGCCAATTTTACTACAGATGTTTTGATTAAAAGCAGCCTTATTTCTCCCTTTTATTCTATCATGTTTCATCATGGTAGTTTTGCGTCATGATTCTGAAGCTCTGTCATTAGGTTGGTGCAGACACCTTTAGGATTACCAGATCTTGCTGATGAAATGTTCCTAAAATATCCTCTTGATCTTTGCTAACATTCTTCATCTTGAAGTCGATTCTGATATTAATATTACCGCCCACCTACTTGTGATTATGGTTTGGATAGTATATCTTTCCTTCACCCCTTGCAACTCACATCTATATATTTAAAACACATCTCTTAAAGAACAGCATACCATTATTTTTTGCTTTTTAGTCCAGTATGATAACCTCTGCCCTTTAATTGGAATGTTTAATCTATTATTTGCTCTGAAGAGCATTTGTTTATAGACAGAAGCTCGCTACAGTCAGAAAGCACACAGAGCCATGCTTTTTAGAGGGCACAACACAGTCAAGGCACAGGCAGTGATGGCACCGTGTGTGCATATTGTGAGCGCCTTTGGGCATCATCAAACAAGACGCACATGGATGGAAGCTATTTGAAAGCACAGCTCCACCATCACTTCAAAATACTTTTGCCCAACTGCAGCTAAGTTATCCCATTTATGATATATGTATCCACTATGGAGGCTTGGAAACTGTTACCAGCACATACTTGCAACAGTTTTCCAATGGAGGATTGAGAAAGATGTTGATAAACTATTGATAATATTGAGTTAGCATCCATTTCTTTTTTTAGATTCCAAGAGAATCATTATCATATATGTTACAAATTGTAGCACTGGAAAACCTTATAAATTCTAATAGTCATAGGAAAATCAGAAATGCCAGAACTTTATCCAAATTCCCTGTTTGTAAGTAGAGAAAATAATAGAAATATATGCCAATGATGCACGTTTTTGGAACCAGGCAAGGCACACCTGGATCACAGCTTCCTGAAAGGCCAAGAGTGCTCCAGGACCAGCTAAGAATTACCTGAATGTTCTGGGTGGGGCATAGGGGGTGTTATTTGGTCATTGAGAGGAAGGAAGGGGAAGAAGGAGGAGAACAAAGCATAGGGAGACAGAGTGAGGCCGGGGCAGCAGAGACTGTTACAAGAGGCCTCAGGAGGGCAGGGCCACACAAGCCCACATGGCCCCAAACCCACCCTCGGGTGGTTGATGAGGGCACAAGAGAATGAAAGGAAAGAGAGTTCCATGTTTAAGTTGTTTTCTGGGAAGCATGAGATGAATTACCAATCCAAGACAACCCAAAACCTCAGCAAAATCTGGCATTTTTGTTAATAACTCCTTTTTATATAGAGATCAGTGAATGTCACATCAGACTGACATGCATGGTGCAGGCACACGGACTGGAGGAAGGGGGGGCAGAGAAGCCTAGAAATAAATTAGACCCAGTGAGAGGAAGGCTTGGAGCATCAACAAACCATAGGATTCAGGTTCTAGAGGTCTTACTGAGCTCTCCCAAGCCAGAATACCAGAGCTGGCATCTGAATTATACTCAAACATTATTATAGGTGTTACAGAGCACTTTCTGGTATGGTTTCTCAGTTGATTCTCATAAAAATCTAGGTGAGCTAGGCTGAGAAAGCATTTTCATCCACAGGAGAGGATGGATTCTGGGAGAGCACCATCAGACCATGATGTTTTGTTTTCAACAAAAATTACAAGTCATGCTAAAGGGCCAGGAAAGAGACAAAACAAGCATCAGAACCAGCCTAGGATATGGCATATTTGGGAATAATCAGGTTGGGAATTTCCCTATGATGAGTATACTACAGGCTAAAATAGAATAATTAGATGTCATGCAAGATTGGAGGGGTAATGTGAGCAGAAAGATGGAAACTATAAGAAAGAAGCAGGGGCCGCCCGGTGGCGCAGCGGTTTAGTCCACGCTTGGCAGCCCGGGGTTCGCGAGTTCGGATCCCAGGCGCCCGCCGACGCACTGCCTGTCAGCCATGCCGTGGTGGCGTCCCATATAAAGTGGAGGAAGATGGGCACAGATGTTAGCCCAGGGCCAGTCTTCCTCAGCAAAAAGGGGAGGATTGGCAACAGATGTTAGCTCAGGGCTGGTCTTCCCCACAAAAAAAAAAAAAAAAAAAAGAAAGAAGCAAAAGGAGATGCTACAAATCAGAAAACACTGTAACAGAAATGACAAATGCCTTTGATGCGTTCATCAGTAAACTGGGCACAACTGAGGAAAGAATCAGTGGAACTGAAGATTGTCAGTAGAAACTTCTCAAACTGAAATGAAAAGAGAAAAAAGACTGAGAAAAAAATAAAAGCAGAACAAAACATCCAAGAAGTGTGCAAAATTTTCAAAAGGTGTAACATGTACCTAGTTGGAATACCAGAAGGAAGAGAGAGAGGAGAAGAAATATTTGAAGAAATAATGGCTGAGATTTTTCAAAATTAATAACAGACACAAAACCAGAGATCCAGGAAGCTCAGAAACACCAACCAAGGTAAATACCAAAAAAATCTGCACCTGGGCAGAGTCAAGCTGTGGAAAAATAAGGCAAAGAGAAAATCTTGAAAGAAGCCAGAGAAAAATAATCTTTATCTATAGAGGGACAAGGATAAGAATTACTTTGGCTTTTTGTCAGAAACCATGCAGCGAAAACAAAGTGAAGTAATATTTAAAGTGTTGAAAGAAAAAAAAGTCCACTTAGAATTCTCTATCCCGTAAAAATGTCCTTCAAAAGTGAATGAGAAATAAACACATGCTCAGATAAACACTGAAGGAATTTATTTCCAGCCGATCTGCCCTGCAAAGAATGTTAAAAGAAGTTCCTCAGAAAGAAGGAAAATTATACAGGTCAGAACTTAGATTTACATAAATAAAGGAAGATCAGAGGAGGAGTAGATGAAGGTTATGAAAATTTTTAATTTGTTTATTCTTAGTTGATCTAAAAGATAACTGTTTGATTACAGAATCAGTAGTAGCAATGTACTGGGTGATTATAGCTTATATAAGTGTAATTAATGAAAGCAATATAAGGAACAGAAGGGAAGAATGGGAGATTCTTGTAAGGTACCCGCACTACACATGAAACAGTCTAGTATTATTTGATGGTGGACTTAGAATAATTAAAAATGTAGATTGCAAACTTTATGGCAACCACTAGTTCTTTTAAAGAGGTTTAATTGATACGCAAGGTGAGGAGATAAAATGAAATCATATAAAATGCTCAACTAAACCAGAGAAGGCAAAAATACTGGGGAAAAGAGACAGAGAGCAAGTATAATGAAAGAAAATAGCTACAAGCACAGTAGATATTAATCCATGTATGTCAATAATCACTTTAAATGTGAATGGTATAAACATACCAGTTAAAATACAGAAGGTCAGAGTGGACAAAAGAAAATAAGACCCAACTATATGTTGTCTACAACAAGCCCATTTTAATTATAAAGACACCAATAGGTTAAAAATAAAGGGAGAGAAGAAGACAGACCATGCTCTATATTAATTTCAGAAATAAAACAGACATTAGAACAAGGAAAATCATCAGGGATAATAAGGGGAATTATATAACATCAAAGAGATCACTTCCCCAAGAAGATATAACAATCTTTAATGTGTATGCACCTAAAAATACAGCTTCAAAATATTTGAAGAACAAACTGGTAGAACTGAAATGAGAAATGGCCAAGTCTACTACTATTATCGGATATTTAGACACCTTTCTGTCAGTAACTGCTAGAAAAATCAAGTAGAAAATCAGTAACGATGTAGTGACGTGAACGTAACCCCCACCAGACAACCTGAGCTAATTAGCATTTACAGAATACTCCATCTGACAACAGCAGGATAAGCATTCTTCTTAAATGCACATGGAATATTCACAAGGTGGATCAAATTCAGGGCCATAAGATACACCTGAACAAATGTAAAAGAATAGAAATCAAAGTAGTTCTCAGACAAAATAGAATTAAATTAGAAATCAATAACACAAATACAGCTGAAAAATCAGAAAATATTGGAAGAGCATCAAAACAAGGAAAATTATCAGAAATAAAGAGGGGAATTACATACCATTAAAGCGACCAATTCTCTATTGTTTGAAAACAGAAAAACAGTAGAGAAAAATCAACAAAACCCAAACTGTTTATTTGAAAGGATCAATTAAATTGATAAACCCCTAGTGAGGCTAACCAAGAAAAAAAGAGAGAAGACACAAATTACCAACATCAGAAATGAAAGAAAGGTCATCATTAATGATCCCATAGACTTTAAATGGACCACAAAGGAATACAGTGAACCACAAATTAGATAACTTTACAATAAGTGAACCAATTCCTTGTAAGACACAAAGTACCCAGTTCACACAAGAATAAACTGATAATCTGAATAGACCTATATCCATTAAAGAAATTGAATTGAAAATTTAAAACTTTCTGAAAAAGAAAGCATCAAATACAGAAGGTTTCACTAGCGAATTCTACCGAAGAGGAAATAATACCAATTCTCCACAGTCTATTCCAGAAAATAGAAGCAGAGGGACTACTTCCTAGCTCATTCATTGAGGCCAGCATCACCCTAATACCAAAACCAGATAAAGACATTAAAAGTAAAAGGAAAACTACAGACCAATATCACTCACAAACAAAAAAAGCAGAAATTCTAAACACAATACTTGCAAATTAAATCCAACAATGTATAAAAAGAATTACACACCACTGCCTAGTGAGATTTGTTCCAAGAGTGCAAGCCTGGTTCAACATTCAAAAAATTAATCAATGTAATCGACCACATAAAGCTAAAGACAAAAATCCAGCTTCCATTCCTGATAAAAACTCTCAAAACAAAACCCAGGAATAGAGAGGATTATCTACAAAAAACCTGTAGCTAACATACTTACTGGTGAGAAACTGGGACACTTCCCACTTAAGATCAGGAACAAGGTAAGGATGTCTTCTCTCACCACTCTTATTCAACATCATACTGGAAGCACATGCTAGAGTAAGGAGACCAGGGAAGGAAACAAACAGGATACAGGTGGGAAGCAAGAAATAAAATGGCTTTTGTTCATAGATGACATGACTCTCCATGCAGAATATCTCAAAGAATCAGGTCAACAACAAAACTCCTAGAACTAATAAATGATAAGAGATTATAGCAGAAGATGCAAGGGTAATATGCAAAAGTTGATTGCTTTCCTGTATACAAGTGGTGAACAATTAGAATTTGAAATGAAAAAAAAATACCATTCACAATATCACATGAATAAAATACTTAGGTATAAATCTAACAAAATATAACAGGATCTGTATGTAGGAAACTGCAAAATACCAATGAAAGAAATCAAGGAAAATTTAAATAGGTCGTGTTCATGGATTGGAAGATTCAATACATTACGACATCAATTCTCTCCAATTTGATCTATAGATTCAACCCAAAGCCAATAAAATTTCTATCAAGATATTTAGTAGATAATGACAATCTGATTCCAGAGTTTATAAGCAACAACAACAAAATGTTGAGGGCTTGTTAAAGGGACACAAGGACAACTGAAAGATCTCTCAATGGCCAAATCTGGAACAATTTGAACAACAAAATGAATAAAGGAGAATTTGATCGTAATCTAAACTATAAAATAATTATCCATGAGTCCATACTGAGATAGACAAATGATTGAATGAATAAATGGAAAAAAAATAGAAAAATCTAATGTTCAAGAGAATTCCAAATAATTTACATGGTGATTCCACCTTCAAGGAGATGGAGCCTAATGGCTACTCTTCAAGTATGGGCTGCACATCGTGACTTCCTTCCAAACTGCACAGCATTCACAGTGGAAAGACTTGATAATCACGATCTCAGCCAGGTGATCAAAGTCAACATCAACACCAATAAGTCATGTTGATGGCGCTGTGATACGATGTGATGAAAACGGCTATTTACCTCTGTGGGCTTCCTCTCAATGACCCACCACCCCATCGAATCATGAAAAAAAAATCACACAAATCCCAACAGAGGGGCATCTTACAAAAGAGCTGACCAGTCCACCTCACACTGTCAAGATCATCAAAAACAAAGAAAGCCTGAGAAATCATCACAGCCCAGAGGAGCCTAAGGAGACATGATGACGAAAGGTAATGTAGTATCCTGGATGGGATCATGGGACAGAAAAAGGATAGTCGATAAAAACTAAGGAAATTGGCATAAAGTATGATCTTTAGTTAAAAATATATCCATATTGTTTCATCAATTGTGACAAATGCACCATACTAATGTAAAATGTGCATAAAAAGGGAAACTGGGTGAGGGAACTCTCTCAACTAGCTTCACAATTTACTGCAAATCCAAAACTGTTCTAAAAAAATTAATTCATTTACAAAAAAACCCTACAGCTAACATCATAATTAATGGTGAAAGATTGAATGCTTCCCCCTAAGAGTGGCAAAAATTCAGGCATATCCACTCTCACATTCTTATTCAACATCATACTAGAAGTCCTAGCAATAGGGAAAGAAAAGGACATAAAGGTTCCTCATATATTTTGGATATTAACCCCTTATCAGATACATGGTTTGCATATATTTTCTCCCATTTCATAGTAGGTTGCTTTTTCACTCTGTTGATTGTTTCCTTTGCTGTGGAGAAGCCTTTTAGTTTGATGTAGTCCCACTTGTCTATTTTTTCTTTTGTTACCTGTGCTTTTGGTGGTATATCCAAGAAATCATTCAGGACGGCTATTATCAAAAAGTCAAAAGATATCAAGCGTTGGTGAGAATGTGGAGAAAAATGTGCACTGTTGGTCGGAATGTAAATTGGTGCAGCCACTGTGGAAAACAGTATGGAAGTTCCTCAAAAAATTAAAGATAGAACTACCATATGATCCTGCAACCCCACTTCTGGGTACTTACTCAAAGGAAATGAAATCACTATCTCGAGAGATATCTGCACTCCCATGTTCATTGCAGTGTTATCTACAATAGTCAAGGTATAGAAACAACCTAAGTGTCCACTGATGGATGAATGGATAAAGAAAATGCAATTATAAATATATCTATATATAATCACATATTGTTTGTATATATACACACATTGTATGCCTTAAATAAATACAATTTTTATTTGTCAACCATATCTCAATAAAACTGGAAAGAAAAAAAAACAACCATGGAGCACTATCTATAGAATTTTAAGAAAGAAAATATTTTGATGCAAGTTTTCTTAAATTATTTGAAGAAAACAGCAAGACAGTTTTAGATACAGGAAAACTAAAATTGTGTGCCCTGCATGTTCTACTCTAAAGAAAAATACTCAAAATACTCTTGATGGGAAAAAAATAATTAAATAAAGCTGATGAGGAACAGCCCCAATGGCCTAGTGGTTAAGTTCGGCATGCTCCACTTCAGCAGGGTTTGGTTTCTGGGCACGGACCTATACCACTCGTCTGTCAGGGGCCATGCTGTGACAGTGACTCACATACAAAAAGGGGAAAATTGGCAGTGGATATTAGCTCAAGGTGAATCTTCCTCAGAAAAAAAAATAAAAAATAAAGCTGATGAGAAAGTGAAATAAAAGATTCCAATCCAGAAAGTTTATAAGATAAATAATAGTGAGCAATGAAAACAGCAAAGCAGAATTAAGAGCTGCACAAATCTAAATATTTTAACATAGCTATGTAAATTATTGCAAATATGAAAAACACTTTTTGACACAGAAGATGCATGGTACATAATTAAATTAATTGTAATAGTATTTTTAGATAGAAAATCCTAGGCGTAGAAAAACTTACACTGAGTAACCAAAGTTATATTCAGAGAAAAGTTAGTTATATTCAGAGAAAAGTTAATCACCTAAATGTTTTTGTTTTTCTGATTAACAAACAAGAAGGATTCTAAATGAATGAATAACTCAGAAATCTTTAAAACATGCACTAAGAAAACTAAAACAAAAAAGAAGAAAGAAGAGTATTAACACTAAACTCAAATATTAATAACTTAGAAAATGGAAAATAAAGGAATGGATCAATCTAAGAGTAGGCTTGTAGAAAAGAAAAAAAAATAACACAAAACAACAGAAGCACTAAAATATCATGAGAACAATAGAAAAGATACAAATGCATTACATTAGAAAGCAAATCTGAAAACAACTCAACAATCCCAAGAATATTACATACATTTGTATCTCAGTGCAATATAGTGGTGAGATATCAATTCAGTGGTAACAAATATGATTCTAGGGTCTCTGGGTACCATTTCTCACCCACCATGCTGTGAACTAAAATACCTGGTGGACACAAGTGAGCTCAGTAGAAACCTTGGCAGATGTCAGAGAACCCAAAGCCAGCCAAAGGACAGAGCACCTCTCCCCAGGGCTGGGGGAGCTCTTCCGTAAAGTGCCCTGAAAGGAAGAAGCCAGGTCTCACTGGAGAGACAGAGCTAGTGAGTATCTGGACCTTGTATGCTTAGCTGCTCCACAGGGGAAAGCAGGCCAGGCAACCCTCCAAAAGATACTCCCATGTTCTGACCTGCAGAACCTGTGAACGTGACTTTATTTGGGAAAAGGGTCTTTGCAGATGTAATTAAGGATCCCAAGATGAGATCATCCTGGATTACCTAAGTGGACCCTAAATCAATGACAAGTGTCCTTACAAAAGAAAAGAGGGGGCTATTTGAGTCACAGGGAGACATGCAGAGAGGGAGGCGATGTGATGATGGAGCAGCAATTGAAGCGAGGTGTCTACAAGCCAAGGAACACCGAAGATTGCCCACAGCCATCAGAAGCTGGAAACAGTCAAGTAAAGGATTCTTCCGTAGAATCTCCAGAGGAATGCAACCCTGCTGACACCTTGATTTTGGACTTCTGGTCTCCAAAACTGGAAGTCAATGGTTCACAGATGTTGGAGCCAAATGGGTATGAAAGTTCAGTGCAGCAGCACAGCTGGGGTGGAGAGCACCAGGGGCAGGGGACCTCCAGAGAGGGGCTGGACAGGGATACACAGACTTCACCAAGGCCCAGAGGCACAGCACAGATTCACAGAAACAGGTCCAAGGGGCCATTTGGCAAATGAAGCATCAGCTGCACAGAAGGCGAGAGTTCCCCAGGAGTCTGGGGAGGGAGAGGCCGGTATTCGAAGAACCTTCCACAGGGGCAGCTGAGGTGGAGACCTACCCAGTTCTCTGGACAACAGTGGTGCCCACAAGGTAAAGCAGGGTGCAAGACGCCTCACTTCAGGCATCAGAGGAGCAGGAAGGCTGCAGAGCTGGGGCCTTAACTCCGGGGTAGGCTGCTTACTGCCAGCGGCACTGCACATGTAAGAATCCTCTCCCATCCTTCTTGCTTCCTTTTGGGGAGGCACTGGGGGCACTTAGAGCCTCAGGGAAGACAGCAGAGAATGATCCCAATTGTACAGTGCCTAGCGACAATAGTACTTGCATAGAGGTAAATACTTGCCCGATAAATACAGTTCCAAACTTAAAGTGACTAAAAAATTGCCAGATGACACTGACTTTACCGGCTTGGATTTTAATGTGACTATTTGCTGCTATTTTGTCGTGGAGGTTGGAGGGGCTCATGAAAATTGCACACAGTTATAAAAACAAAGTGGCTTCCATCCTTTCACCCTGATGTCTGACTCCAGTTCACACGTGCTACACTACCACGTTTTAACATCTTGTTGAAATAGACATATTTCTAGGAAAAACAAATTCCAAAATATATTCAAGAAAATATAGAAAACTCACTTGCCATGAAAGAAATTATAAAATTGACCACTTCACCAAAGAAATCTAAAAATGAAAACAGCAGAGGCTCAATGATTGTACGGTGAACTCTAGCAAGACTGCTGAGAACAGGTAATTTAAGAGGTTTTGATTGTTCTCCTGCCGCACAAAAGAGGGATAATTTTCAAGTCAACACGAAAAAGAATACCCCCAAGAGGAAACCAGGCAATGGAACCCCAAGAGACAACTGACAAAAGAAGAAATTCAAATGTTCCATAACAACAGGAAAATAGCTAAAAGACGGAGTCGTGATTTTCACATATTGAAACGCTGTTGCGTCGGCGCACAAAGGGAGAATCTTCGTGCTGTGAGTGTCAAGTCCTCGTGTGGGTTTAAGACTGCGCCCAGGATGGGGGAGACCTGCATGATCAGACGCACACCCGACACCCTCCAGAGACGGTTCTGTGGTGTTGAATGGGCTGTTCAGAGTGCCGGGGCCTGGGGAGGCTCTCACTGCTTTTGGCACAGCGACAATTCCAGGTCCTCATCGTGGGAGACCATCGCAGGCGCCTCATTCCTGGGAACCTGACCCCGCCTCCCCTCCCAAAAGAAGCGCGATGCTCTAAACTTCAGGATTTGAACAATGCAACAGTGTAAAGCCTCAGAAAAGAGAGGAACATTTTCGCCCAGGAGACAGAACAAGCCGAGCGGGGGAGGGGAGTCCTTTGCTCCACCGATTGATGGAGCCACTGAGCGCAGCCTCAGAAAGCAGCTCCCTGGAGAGGATGGTGTAGACTTGGTGAATGCCAGAGACAAGCAGAACCGCCCGCTCCCCTTCAGTGGGGAAGGGGAGCGCCCATGGCCATGAGGGCCTGCAGACACCTGTGTGTCTATCTCTTCTGACGGCGTGCTGTGGCAGCAGGGTGGACTTCTGCACGTTTCCTGCCCCACCCCTCTCCCCCACGCCACGTCATTTCTGCTTCTGGGCCTTGCACTGCTTTCTCCTCAGGAGCCCTCTTTCCCAGACCAGCCCATTTGCTTTTTCAGTTCTCTGCTGGGGAGGCCTTCCCAACTGCTCTATGCAGTGTGCCCACCTGCCCAGGCGCCCAGCAGCCTCACCCGCCTCCAACTACTTGGTCTGCAAGTGCTGAGCCTGCCTGACCCCCATTGCCTGGCACTTTTCACTTGGCTGGTCTGCCTCCCACAGGGGAATGGAGGGTCTGCAGGCACTACAAGCACTCCGAAACTCACCTCTCTGGTTGTCACCAGGCATAACAAGACTGGATGAGACAGGGCTATGAAGTGCTTGGGCTCAATGTCCGTAGCCCTGGACTTGGAGTAGTTTCCTGGGAACCTCGCAATCTCCTGACTTGTTAATATGACTTCATTCGTCTTGTCTTCAGATGACAACCTCGAGATTGACCTGAACTTCTGGGCCTATGCGTATCACCCTCAGCCCCAAGGAAGAGCACTCTGGGACCTCTCCCTCCCAGGACCTCAGGGCCCCTGGGCTGGATGCTCCTCCTCCTTCCTCCCTGGAGCAGCACTTTCCACTGTGGGACAGGTACTTCCATACCCTCAACTGAGATGTGCCTCCTCCCAGCGCCAGCTCCACCACTGGTCTCTGAACCTTCCACTTTGCCCCCAGAGACATCACAGAAAAAATTGTCTTCTTAGTTGGAGGATGGTGATCATGTTTCCTCACACATCAGCCTTCCAGACTAAACATCTTCACATCCTCCTATAACAGGACTTTCAGACGCCTGTTAGCCATGTTTATTAGCACGGTTCCTCTCGTAACAGCCGGTAAAATAGCTTTGTGTTCACTAGCTATTATTCAAAAGAACTGGTTTTAAGAAAAATCAAGGCAATCTATGTTTCTGCATTCAGCTGAGGTCGATCTGTTCCCATGATGTTGTCACACAGGCATTAATGACATTGAGGACCCATGGACCCTCGGTGTCCTCATTAGAGAAGGGCTCAGCTTCTGCCATGTGAGCGGTCCCCAGTACAAACCAGAAATCAGAGTGCGAGTGGCTGTGGGACATTGGGGCTATTCAGAGAACACTTAGGTACATGGTATCTCACATACAGAAGAAACGACTCTGTATCTGGTCCACCAGCTTGGATGTTCTGACCCGCAGGAAATTACAATTTTCTTCCATAAAAATATTTTCAGGCCTATTATATATGAAAGGATGGCAGGCTCAGGGTGGTAATGAAGGTGTGTGAAGATTAATAACTCCCTTTTATGCAAAGGAAAATTTAACCTCATGAAGTTGATAACAATAGTACACTATTATTCTTCACCTTTGTCGTTTCAGACATGGGTGAAAATTTCCTGTAGGATAAACCCTGAGATGTAGAATTGCTTGGTAAAAATAGTTCATCTTTGTTTCTGTGAACATTGCTCAGTTATTGTCCATAGATGTTTTATAAATTTATACCTGAACTATAAATTTATGAGAGGATCTAATTTATGAGTTTTTTCTAAATATTCTATTTTTGCCGATCTCTTGTGTTTAAAAAAAAGATTTATTTTGCTGCGTGTGAGGTTGAGCCTATTGTTGAGTCTTTTCTGTATGCTGTCTGCTCAGGCCACCGTACATTTGTGTAGAAGTTTGTATTTGTCCCTTTAATGGAGATATTTTAATGTCAAGGAAATTGACTGTCTGTGACAGGGAGTGCAAATGTATTTCCTATGTAGGCACGTGCCTTCTTTTTTTTTTTTACCATGAATAAAACTTTTATTTTTATGTAGTCAAATTTATAAAACTTTCCTCAAATGGCTTGTAGGCTAATACATGCTATCTCCACTCCAAGATTGTTAAAAATAATGTTTGCCATGTTTACTTGTAATACTTTTAGGCCATTATTTTTATATTTAAATAATTTATCCATCTGAAATTTATTTTGTTATAAGAAATGAACTAAGTGTCACCTTCTTTTTCCAGCAGGTCACACAGTGTCTCAATGTCATTTATGGAAAATCCATCGTGGCCCCACTCTTACTCCAGACCAGATGTTTCTGTTTGTGTTGTTTATTTTTGGACTTTATTCCAATCTATTGTTTGTGCTGTTTATTCATGCAGGTCCATCATGCTGCTTTAATTATAGTAGTTTTATAATATATTTTGATATCTACCTAGGGCCAGTGCCCCTTTTTCAGTCTCCATTTTTCAAAATATTTCTGAATATTCTCATTTCTAAACATGAGGTTTAGAACCAACTTGTCAAGTTAAAAAAAAAGGTGTAGTATTTTATTGTGATCATGTTAAATTTATAAGTTAATGTGGAAAGACGTAATGTCTTCAGGATATTGAAACTCAGTGTTGTTTTCTAAGTTTCTTCATAGAGACATTGCAAGTTTATTTTCAATATTTTTCTAGTTGTTTAAATGTGGTTTTTGTTATTATAAGTGAAAAATATTCTTTACATTAGTTATTTAGTGTTATTTTTATTTATACATTTTCTAACTGGTTCTTTTTTATAAGCGAGAGATATGATTTTTGTATATTTGTACTCAACTACCTTTCTATATTGCATATTATAATTCTGTTTATAATTTTCAGTTGATTTAAATTTTCTAGACATACAGTTATATCATTTGCAAATAAATAAAACTGACTGCTTCTTTTACAATTTTTACACCTCAGTGTTTTCTCTAATTTCTTCTCATCACTAGAACCTCTAGAACTTTCCTGAAAATGCTCAAAGTGCTTTCTCATGATGCAGAACCATAGCTGTTTCATCATGTCAAAGGAGAATCTTTTTATTCTAATTTCATTAAAGGTTTTGTTTCCTTTTAAATGAAGAAGGGATGCATATTTTCACTGCCTTTTCAGCATCTGTGTTGATGACAGTATTATTTTGTTCTATGTGATGAGTTAAAACATATTATATTGTATTGCAATGTTATATTATACTAACATATTGTCTTATTATATTGAACTATTCCTGAAATAAATTCATTTTAGTTAGAATATATTTTTTTGTTCTCCTGGATTTGCTGAGAGATAAAGTGAAAAAAAAGTTTGAAGAATTCATGAGCATATTATCAAGGCAGGTCTAAGTATATGATTTCTATAGTTTGAAAATACAAAGTACACTTTCTTTTCAATTGCCCATGGAAATTCTGTTCTTCTAATAATATTTTCTAATAACATTTATAGTTGTCTAATAGTATGCATGGATTTTTGCATTTGCATTCATAAATGAGGTTGGACTAGGGGCTGGCCCCAGGGCCGAGTGGTTAAGTTGTGTGTGCTCTGCTTCGGCAGCCCAGGTTTGGTTCCCAGGCGTGGACCTACACCACTCGTTGGCGACCATGCTGTGGTGGTGATGCACATACAAAATAGAGAATTGTTAGCTCAGGGAAAATCTTCCTCAGCCAAAAAAAAAAGAGGGGGAGGGTTGGACTATAGTTTTTTAGTGTATGATTAGGGGTTTGGGTAGTGATATTGTGCTGATTTTTAAAAAATGAAAACTTAGGGGCCACCCGGTGGCGCAGTGGTTAAGTTCACGCTTGGCAGCCCAGGGTTCGCGAGTTCGGATCCCGGGCCCCCGCCGACGCACTGCCTGTCAGCCACGCTGTGGCGGCGTCCCATATAAAGTGGAGGAAGATGGGCACGGATGTTAGCCCAGCGCCAGTCTTCCTCAGCAAAAAGGGGAGGATTGGCGACGGATGTTAGCTCAGGGCTGGTCTTCCCCACAAAAAAAAAAAAAAAAAGAAAACTTAATTTCTTTTGGATTTTACAATAATTTAAATACCATTAACATTCACTAATTTTTAAGCTGTGCTAGATAGAATTGCTCAAAGATTTTTTAGGTGGGTAGGTCTCTGATTATTTTTTTAATGAAAAAGTTACTGAAATCATTTTTATTGATTATATGGTTTTTAAAGAAAACATTTTCTCTGTTGTGACTCACTAATTTTCATTTGTGTCTTTACTAATCCTTCTATTTTCTTTTCTTGGATTTATTGTGTTGTTTTTATCCCCAACTTCTTAAATAAGATTCCCAATCAACTTGTATGTTTTCCACTTTTACATTAATTCATGTATTTAATAATATGGATTTTCCTCTTAATCCTGTTATAATTCATAACTTCTATATTCAGTATTTTGTCCATTTTTTTTAATATTCTTCAAAATGGATTTAGCTTCCAAAGGGATATTTAAAGATAGTTTTGCTTTTTATCAGTAGTATTTTTAAATTCTAGGTTGGTAGGGCTTTGTTTTAAATTATTTCATCAATTTGTGGTTGTATTGCACTACAGTCAGAGAACATTGTCCTATTTCTACTCTATGGAATTTATTGACCAGATATGTGACCCATTATCATGAATTTCTATGGGCAATTGAGAAGAAAGTGTATTTTCTATTTTCAAATTATAGAAATCATTATATATCAACTAGACTTACCTTGATCATATGTTCATTGATTCTTCAAACTCCTTTCTTTTTCATTTTGTCTATCACCAAATTAAAGTTTTCTTCTACTATATTCTTTCTAGTTCCATTTTTTAAAAGAATATTGGTACTTTGTTTCCCAGTGGGTAGATAATTTTTACTCTCATATACTTATTGTGGATTGTGCTTTGTTGTTTTGTTGATATTCAATGTTTGTTGACCATAATTTAAACTTATCTTATAAGAAGATCAATGGTCACCATTTTCATCTGCTTCAAACAGCACTTTCTCTGGCAAATGATCTTCCTTTGACTTTTATCTCTCAGGTTATTTTTCTCCCTTTCTCCTGGAGAATGTGTAGGTTCTTTGGGGGACATTCTTCCTTGTGGGAGGAAAATTGTACAGTCTTCCAGAACAAAAATAATTTCCCAGGATACGTTTATTTGCCCAAAGGAAATCTGGCTTGCTGATTTTCTGAGCAGTGTCTGAAGATAAATGCCTCTGCTCTAAATCCTTGAGTCATTGAGACTTCCATCCTTTCCCAGTGGATCTGTGTTTGGTTTGGGGGATGCATTCTCAGTCCAGGAAGTTTACAAATCTAGCAAGCTTTTGCTTTCTGCATGTGCAAGGCATCACATTCACTTAAGGGTGAGTAGGTAGCTGGGGATTGCTCTGTCTTTCCTGAGCATGTGTGAAGTCTTGCACATGTATCCAGCCTTCAATATCATCCAGGATACAAAGTTGCTTATCAAGGACCACTGTGGCTATCTCATGTCTCAAACACCCCTACTACATTGTTTTGAGATTCTGCCAATGTGTTGCATGTCCCAATCAATATTCCAACCTCGAGCCTCCTCTGATTATTTGCCATTGAGATTGCTATTGTTTTTTGACAATGCCCCTGAGAGCTTCGGTTTTATCGTGCTCTACTACAAATCAAGTCATCCTCATCTGGCAGCAAAGCTGCCAGTCCCCATGGGTTGCTCCATGATTTGGGTAACTCAAGTCATGCATAGGGGGTTGGGAGGAAATGGCTGCACCCCCAACCTAAAACATCACAGACTCCTACTGTTTTTACTGTGGTTCAGTAGATTTTCTTGAAATTATTCTCAATTTATTGTATGGTGTTGGTCAATTTTCACAGTCCCGGAATGGCTGTTTTTGTCCAGTAATATCATTGTGTTGGGGGAAGAGAATTGTCCAAATTCCTCACTCTGCCATTCTAGGTGATATCACCTATTGATATTTTATTCCATTTTCATATTGCTCCTAAAATAAAAAGTATTTTATTAATCTTGGCTTCTCAATGTTTATCCCAGAGCTTGGCATACATTAGATTATCTGTAAATTACTTTGATAAAATGAGATAAAAGCCTATTTTAAACAGTCAGCATAAAGGGCAGAACTTTGAGTAACCACCAGTTTAGAGTATTCCTTTACTGGTGTTTATTGATTGTACTCTCTTGTGAAATAATCAGAGGATCACACTATGAACTTTTCCAATTTAAGGTGGCATAGAAACAAAGATTCATAAATATCAATTGAGAAATGCAGTTTCTGAAAACATGGTTAAATTTCCTGGAACTAAACACATGTAAGAATAACAATGAATGTATCTCTACTTTAGAAATTGTGGGTTCAATGTTACAATTACACAAATTATAATAGTAACATGAGAGTCTATTTTATTGTTTTAGAACAAAGGACTTCCATATTTTAGTAAAAGTAATGATAGCAACAATAAAAATAATGAAAAAGTACTGTTTTAAAGTGTAGAATGTTAAAACCAGGAATCACTCATCATAATTCTCAGCCCTTGCGTCTTGTGACTGAATTACAATTTCATACAGTCTTCCAATCATTCATTCAGTAAATAAAATCTCTGTACCAGTTGGGGAGGGCACAAAGATGAGTCATCTCAAGTCTAGATTCAGATCACGGTCCAGGAAAGGAGTGAGATCTGTAAGCAAATAACTAAGGAGTGGAACTAAAAATCAGTGAAAGAAGGATTTAATCAGCTAATATATTATACTATATTAACATAAAGTAAAACAAGTTAGTATTTGTAAACCATAGATTAGCACCCAGCACATAGTAAACAATATATGGGTGTTTGTTAAAAAAAAAATAGTCAGCATGGAAACAGCTCTGGGTACTCCTCACTCTCACAATAAGTGCTTTATCAGTATCCAAATGAGGGAACAAGTTTACCTTTTTTAGGCACCAAGTAAGTTAAAGAGAAAACATTCACTATTTCACTACTATTTGATTGGTTGAAAATCATTGCTATTCCTGATTTAAACAAATATTTGATGGAAAATTCACATCTTAGCTTTGCGGTTCAAAATAGTTTCTAATTTTTCTGGTGATTTCTTCTTTGACTAACGTGATATTTAGAACTTTTTTTAAATTTCCAGTTTTTAGGCATTATGCAGATATCTTTCTGTAACTAATTTCTAATTTAATTGTACTGTTATTATATAACTTGCTTTGTATGACCTGAAGTCTTTTATATCTATTTATGACTCAGAATATGATCTGTCTTGCTAAATGTCCATGTACACCTGAAAAGAATGTATTCCATTTTGGGGAAGAATGCTCCATCAGTGTTAACTAGGTCAAGTTGGTTGGTAGTACAATCTACTTAACTGATTTTTTTTGTCTTCTTGGTTTACCAATTATGGAGAGTGAAGTCTGAAAATCCTCCTGCTATACTTTTGCATCTATCTATGTCTCCCTGCGGTTCATCAGTTTTGCTTCATATAGTTTGAAACTTTGTTTTTAGAGGCACAGACATTTAAGATTGTTACATCTCTTGGCAGATTGACCCCTATAAAATTATGAAATTACCTTCGTAATATTTCTTGCTCTGATATCTACATTACCTGATATTAATATGACTACTACAACTGTTTTTGAGTAGTGTTAACATGGTATATGTTTTTCATCTTTTTACTTTTAACCTATATGGATTTTTATATTTAAAGTAGTTTTGTACAAAGACTATATTGTTGGGTCTTGCTTTTTTCATAATCTGACAATCTCTGCCCTTTAATGGGAATATTGCAGACATTTATATTTAAGGTGATGTGTTGATATGGTTTGGTTTAAATATACTATCTTGCTATTTTTTTCTCTTTTCTCATGTTTTCTTGGTTCCCTTCTTCATCTTTTCCTGACTTCTTTTGTATTAATCAAATATTTTTATGATCCTATTTTATCTCCATTACTGGTTCATTAACACTATCTCTCTCCCTTTTTAAGTGGTTGTTCTAAGCTTTACAATATATACTTCTAACTTATCACAGTCTAACTTCTAATACTATCATGCTGTTTTATATACAGTCTAAGAGTCTTACAATAATGTACTTTCATCCCCTCCCAGCCTTTGTACTATCATTAGCATGCATTTTATTTCAAAATATGTTATATATTTTTCTTTAAAAAGTCAATTAGTATCAAAGAGATTTTTAAATGAGAAAAAAAAAAACGTATCTTATATTACCTATATATTTACCATCTTCAGCATCCCTTATTCTCTCTTTTTTTTTTTTTTGCATCCTAATTTCCATCTGGAGTCATTTTCCTTCTGCTTCAAGAACTTCCTTTAACATTTTTTGTGGGACTGGTTGTTGGCTATGACTGCTCTAGGATTTTGCATGCCTAAAAAAAGTATTTATTTTTCCCTCAATTTTCAAAAACATTTTTTGTAGATATCGAATTGTAAGTTTGGGAGCCTTTTTCCTTCTGTGAGATGTGGCACCACTTTTCCTCATTGCATTGTTTCCGGTGCCCACTTTCATCTTTACAGTTATTCAATACATATGGTGTGCTTTTTCCTCTGGCTGCTTTTTGTATTTTTTCTTTATCGCTGATTTCAGCAATTTGACTGTGACATTTTCTGGTGTGATTATGTTCATATTTCTTCTGTTTGGAGTTTGTTGAGCTTTCTGAAACTGGATATAGTTTTCATTGAATTTGGGCAATTTTCAAATGCCCTTTCTTTGTTTCTTCTCTGTTTCTCTCTTACTCTTCTCCTCTTGAACTCTGATGACACATGTGCTAGACCACTTGTCCACAGTTCACTGTTAGTTCATTGTTTTAGTCTTTTTTTCTCTCTGTATGTTTTGTTTGGATGGTTTCTATTGCTATTCGTTTAAGTCCACTAAACTTCTCTTCTGTACCATCTCATCTGCTGTAATCCCATCCAGTGTAATCTTCATTTTAGAAATTTAATATTTCATCTCCTGAAATTTTATTTGGGTCTTTTCTCTAATACTTCCACTTGATTTAGAGCTAACTTGGCCCCAGTGCTTTGGAAGCGCTTTCTTGATAACTCTACAAGTGGCCCTGTTTCAGGAGGTTTCTCTGCCCAGTTTGTTCCCCAGCTCATGTAAACCCAGCTATCAACTCTCATGACCTCATCCACACAGAGCCTAGAAGTCACATAGAGACGCATTTGATTCTTATTCACATGAGCTGACTTGTCTACTGGATGAGATGGACTCTAATAGAGGCCAGGTTCCTAGAAGCAACTGGGGAACCCAGGAAGATCCCTGACCACATGGGCCAGACTCTTGAAAGTACTCAGAGTAAAAGCGGTCAGAAGCCCTGGGCATAGTGTATGGCTGGGATTTATCTTACCTTTACTCAACTGAGGGTTTTTGCTATAACACGTTATTAAACTTGCTTATCATATAGTTCTTATCTTTTATTTTATGCTACTTGTTATGTTTCATTTTTACCTAAGTGTTATCCCCTTCAAACAATTTATGCAAAAAGCAAAGATGTTTAAATAAGTAATAAATATAAAATAATTTATGAAATATATATTTTTTTGCTGCTCACGTGAACTTTGCTGGCTATGGTAGATTGATTGCCAAAATGTCTGCAATTGTTCAATCTTTACTTTCTGTATTCTCATACCTTGCAATGTAATGTGGCCATTCCTTTCAACAAGAAATGGAGTCTATTTTCCTACTTCTTGTATTGAGCTAGCCTTATGACTTGCTTTTGCCAATAGAATGAGGAGAAAAATGATGATTTGCCAGTTCCAAGGCTAGGCCTCAAGAGGCATTGCACGCTCCCACTTGCTATCCTAGATTTCCCATTTGTGCCACGAGCACCACCGTGGGCTCACCTGCTGGAAGATGAGAAACACAAAGCCCAGGTATCCCCATCACTCTAGCCTATAGCCAGCCAACCACCAGATCTGTGGGTGGGTTTATCCTAGAGCAGCTGACCCATCAGCTCACTGCAGAATGAGTGAGTCCAGCTGACATCAGCTACGCCCAGCCCAGAACAGAAGAAATGCCCAGCCGATCTGTTGACTCGTGAACAATGATAACTTATTGTGTTATGGCACTCATTTGTGGATGCTTTGTTTCTCAGCAATAACCACCTGATAAGCTGGGCCACTAACAGAAGATCCAGATATGAGTGGTAACAATCAACATTGCTGACTGTTAGTCATTTTAAAAACACAGATTACACATACCTTACTTCTTTGTCATTGTGAAAGTACATTTGGCAAGGAGAATAGAACATATTTTCTTTGCCAACTTAGATTAAACTGTGAACTCTTATTTTATGAAAATAACAAGAATAAAAAAAGTGGTAGTTAAGAGCACCTCTTAAATATAATTATTCTAATGTATCTAATCTAAAAACGTATCTATTTTTCTAGTGTACACGTGGCTTGGTGGGGTAGACAGGGTAGAGAAACATTCAAGCTTATGCAGCTCATTTTTTCTCAAAGTGTGTTCTACATACTACTGGGGGCATCCAAACAATTTAGGTGAATAGCAGTCTTTTAAATTTTACGAGCTATATAAATATTTAATGAATTATAACAAGCAACTATTAAATATAACAATCACAAAATTTTTGATTTTTCCATTTATGGCAATGATATAAAGTTTACTTTAAAATAAATTTATATAATTAAAATGAGTTGATTCAAATGTAAATAATAGTGCAGGCAGTACATATATACGGAAAAATTATAGCATAAGAATGACTGCAGTTTGGGAAACAAAGTTCTAGATTTTGTGAGAAAAATATCACATAGCATGCCAGGCCTTTCAGGAAACTGGTAGCCAAACAATTTCACCAAACACCTCAAGAGGACCCTCGAGAAAGGAGCAGAATTATGCACGGGGTCCTAACATTCCTGGGCCACTTACAGTCTAGAATAAACGGGTTCATTTATGATATGTGTGTATTTAAAGGTCAATAGTTATTCAAATTTCTAAAAAATAGCATCACACCATTTTCAATATTTTAAGATAATTCAATTGTAATTTAACCCAGTTTCTATGTGTAGCAACAATTCTAACTGCATAGTGAGAAGTACGTAAGATTTGTGAAATCAAAGTTGTTTGATTTCTAAACAATAGAACACAGCCAGGCCCAGCCCAAGTATGTAGAAGGCCCAGGGCCAGAGTGAAAACATACACTATTTACTTTAATTTTTCCAAGTTAAAAATCAAGCAAGCTATTAAATAAAATCTATCCTATTTTCCCAACCTGACAATTACACCTTCAAAATGAAAAAATAAAAATACATACAAAGTGGGGTTTTGTATGATTGAAAATCAGCAAAACAGCATTGATTACTGAACTAAAGTTTGGATATTCTTTTCATGAGCTAGCCATATTCAGATGACTAATGGAGACATATTTAATGCACAGATTTTATTTCCATAAAATCATAAGTTCTATTATTTAATCAAGATGCTTATGTCTTATAGACAGTAAGGATCTAATTGGTATAGGCAAACTTTTTCTGAAAAGAGCCCCAGAGTAAATATTTTAGACTCTGTGGCCCTGAGTTCTCTCTAACTCCTCAGCAAGGACTCAGCTCTGCTGCTGTAGAGCAGAGCAGCCACAGATTCACTGAGGAGCAGATGCAGTGTGTGCCAGCTACTGTATTCACAGCAATAGGCGCAGCCCTCCCACTGTAGTTTGCCAACCCATGATCAAAAATGTTAAGAAATAAAACGTCAGAGCCAGCCCTGATTGCCTAGTGGTGAAAACTTGGTGTTCACTGCTTTCGCAGCCCAGGTTCATTTTCTGGACACAAACCACACCACCCGTCTGTCAGTTGCCATGCTGTGGTGTTAGCTCACGTAGAAGAACTAGAACAACTTACAACTAGGATATACAACCATGCACTGGGGCTTTGAGGAAGAAACAAAAAAAGAGGAAGATTGGCAATAGATGTTAGCTCAGGGTGAATCTTTAACAAAAAAAAGAAACAAAATGTCATTATTTCAAAGGGTACAAAATTAAATGCATTTTCATCAAAAATTGTAACTGGAAGTAAATGCAAGGAATCCAGGAATTAAGTTGATAGGTTTTCAAAAAAGTTGTTTTCCTAAACTTTCCAAACATCTATTAAAATTGAAGGAAAAAAATACAATTAAGAATGAGACCATTTTAAATCAAAATTACTTTAATTTTACCTAAAAAGCTGAAATTTTTACATCTTTTGAAAAATTGTACTAGATCTTCTTAAATAGTTGAAGAAAAATCAAACCATTCACGAGTTTGAGCATTAGGCATGCATCCCCACGGCTGCCCATGTAAAGAATCGGTACTGTGTTTTACACATCATGTCCTGGCGTCTATGTGTATAAAAGTAATATGAATCATTAAATAGTGTGAACCGTTCCTGGATTCCACATGCAACCATTGTGAATCCCACGATAATTCATGGATGCCTCCAGAGTCAGGAACTGGAAGACGAAGAGAAACAAGTTAACAGACATTGGGAGCTGCTGGGAAATGCTAGTTGATGATGTAGAATCTGCTACCTCCCAGCTACCTGAGCAACCGCTGCTCTTCTCCTGGGTGTATTTGCTGGGGAACATCCCACTCTCCAAAGCAGGGTCTTTCTCTACGTGGCCCTGGAAAGGTAAGAATGTTACAGCGTCTCAGATAACAAGTCACTGGAGAGACAATTTCTGGCCCTCTGTAGAAAATGGTCTTTATCCAAAGCTCTCTGTTAGTCCTTCAGTAGACCAGACCGACTTGAGAGAAATATCACTCTCTGTGGGGAGGACCCGGTGTGGTGTTTCCCCCTTACTCTGCTGTGGCCCAAAACTTTTATAAGACATAATAAAAACAAATTACTAGAAAAAGAAATGAAAAGGCATATACAATACAAGCCCCCTCCTTTTTTTAAGATTCAACAGCCATCAGTTACACTGGCAAGTAATTACTCAAATTTCTAAGTGTTCCCTTTCTTGCTACCATTTACAAAAGAGGAAACTCCAGCACAGGAAGTTTGCACCACTTATCCCAGATTACACAGCTGCCCAGTGCCTACATGCTCTGTGCTGTTTACTAGAAAAGCCTGCTTCACCTTATTTTTTCCTGTCCATTTTGAAATCTCAACAAACACAACCAAGTTTTTTTTTGGCCTCCATACAATATCAGTTCAAATGAATTTTATGAAGTGAATTTGTTACCGTTTTATATTCCTTAATGCTCAAGCATTCAAATTGAAAACAGTGGATGCAGTAAAGTTCTGGTGGATTCCAAGTTTCTATTACACAGAAATAACAAATCAACTTAGAGTTCTGGGATATGGACCTATGAGTCTATAAACTGGACCTCATCAAAATTAAAAACTTTTGCTCTGCAAAGGACCCTGCTGAGAAGATTTAAAGACAAGCCACAGACTGCAAGAAAATATTTGCAAAGCACATATCTGCCAAAGATCTTTCATCTAGAATATATAAAGAGCTCTTGAAATGCAACAGTAAAAAAAATCATTCAATTAGATTAGAAAATGGGCAAAAGAAATGACCAAACGTTTCACCAAAGAGGATTCATGGATGGCATATGAGCTCATGAAAGGATGTTCAACATCATTAGCCATTAGGAAAATGCAAATTAAAACTGCAATGAGATATCACTGTAAATCTATCAAAATGGCTAAAATGAAAAATAGTGGGAATGCAAATGTTGCCAAGGCTGTGGAGAAACGGAATCACTCATATATTGCTGCTGGAATGAAAAATGGTACCACCACTCTGGAGAATAGTTTGTCAGTTTCTTAACAAAACTGAAATGCACTTATCATATAACCTAGTAACTGTATGGTTGGCATTTATCCCAGAGAAATGAAAACCGATGTTCACACAAAATCTGTACACAGATGTTCATAGCAGCTTTTGTGATAGCAAGAAACTGGATGCAACTCAAATGTCCCACAATGGGTGGATGGTTAAATGGTTAAATATCCATACCATGGAATACTATCCAACAAAATAACGGAAGGAATTATTGATACACACAGCGTGGATGAATCTCAAGGGAGTTATATTGATAGAAGGAAAGCCAATCTTGAAAGGTTACATATTATATGATTCCATTTATATAAAATTATTGAAATGACAAAATTACAGAGATGGTGAACAAATTAGCGGTTGCCAAAGGTTAGAGATGGAGGTCGGGATAGGCAGGCGGCTGTGGCTATGAAAAGGTAGCATGAGGGATCCTGTTCCCCTTCTCGACTGTGGTGGTGATTGCAGGAATCCATGCATGTGATAATACCACATAGAGCTAAAACATACACACACTAGAGAGTACACGTAACACTAGTGAGATGTGATTAGTCAATGTGGGTTTCCTGGCCATGATAGTGTACAGTAGTTATGCAAGATGATACCATTGGAGAAACTTCGTGAAGGGGAGGTGGGATCTCTCAGCATAAATTTGTACAACTACATAAGAATTCACAATTATCTCAACTAAAAAGTTTAATTATAAGAATCAACTTATTCGATAAATAAAATTCATTTCTCCCTCTTCTGCCAAATCCAAGATTTCTTCCAGAAAAGTCTGATTCGAGGTGTGAAGCAGAGGATTTATCTTAAGTGAAAGCAAAGAGACTGATAAAGACCAGTGCGGTCATGTCAGAAAGACTCAGAGGCCAACGCAGAAACTCCTCTAGACAAAGTTGAAATAATCTGAGCACCAACAGGATAAACACTGAAATGGATTGAAATATATTGAGTATGTTTAAATTCATGCAATCTTAATGAATTTTTAAAAGAAAATGCTCATTTGTCGACTTTGGACGATGCTAGGTAGCCGACTCATTATTTTGAAAATTAAAACATAAAGGAGAGAATCAACAATTTATCTTACTTTTCCCAGAGAAACTCTTAGTGTAATGAAATTGATGAAAGTAAGATTATCTTTAGAATATCTTAGCTAAAAAACAACAGGAGTAGTACAAAAAGAATATCGTCATCTTGCACCCTACTGAAATGAAAGATTGATGCGCGCTGCTCACTTCACCAGCAGAAATACCCCTTGATGGGTGCTCATGAGACCGTGTTGCAAAATTCTCCCATAAAATTGAATTTGAATCTGATTAAGGCTCTGTATTTAACTACTGCTGTGCAGGAAATATAGGTGGCAAAATGTGCATGTTAAATTACACCAAGGAGATGTAATCAGCAAAATGTAGCGTGGGAACTTCTATAGGACAAACAATCTAGTTTCTTTATCAAATAATTTACAAAAAAAGAATTGAGGAAAGAAGGAGGGAAAGGAGGGGGAAGGGAAGAAGGAGGGAGAGGAGGGGGAAAGAGAAGTAACCCTGAAAATTTATAAAGATAGAATCTCAACCAATTGTTGTCTCATCTTTTAGAGACACATTCAAAAACACACACAGACAAAATGATCTGAGATTGATGAGATATCTGAGATTGCTCAAAATAATCCAGGGATGAAGGAAGTGAGGAACAAGATTGGCCAGAAGTTGATCATGGCTGAAGCAAATTCCATGAAGAGGTTCATTTTACTCTTCTCTCTCATTCTTTCCCATATATGTGTGTATTACACATGTATATGATATTTATTTGATATTTATTTGGTATTTACATATATTTATTTATAACTTGGGTGTACCCTGTGGACAGCAGGCTTCTTTCTGTGGAGAGCTTGTGCAGAGCCATTAGGAGGGGTAAACACACAATCATCCATGGTCAAAGCTGTGTGCTCACTTACAGTAAAAAATATACCCAGTTGCACAATGATTGTCTACACAGAGTAAATTACTGTGTCACAGACAATTATGATGATTATGGAAGCAAAATAAAAGGTCACTAGCTCAAAGTGTGGCCATTTGGTTGGGTTCAGAAACCACAGAGAAAAAAACCTATGTACTAGCTTTGTCAGTGAGGTTTCAAAGAGCCTTTCTCATAAAATCCAACACTCTTCATTTTTGTTTTTAATGTTGTTTTCTTTCATTCATCTTAACTTTGGATTTTTTTCACCTCTATTTTCTGAAAAGAAAAGCTAAAACAAAATATTGTGGTTGAAACTTTCGTTTTGCTACGCTTTGTTTTGTTATTTTTATTACACCTCGACCTCAATATTTCTACATTAATAAGTTGTGCTAGATAACACTTACCATAAGAATTTTAGAAATGTCAGTAGAAAATAGTGATATGCATACTTCCAGGAATATCAATCAACTAAGCATTAGGCTTTTGGGAGAGAGAGCCTGTTAGCTATCAGGCATTGTTTTAAGCCAAAAAAAATTTGCTATATCGCTTTATCCCACTATATCACTACAAACTTTTGCTCACTTTGGCTATGAGATCTAAATCTCAGAAAACCAAATAAAATTCCCTAAGTTATGTGTATAAGATGACAAAGGATGGCTTATTTATTTACAAAGTCCATGCATATATATGTATATCCATGTATGTATATATCCATGTATGTATATACATATATATATCCATGCATATATATAAATTTTTAATATTTTTTCTCAATCTAAATCTAAACAGGATTTAGAAAAAAAATTGAAAGAGTGAGTTTATTAGGGCAAGTTTCTTAAGCAAAGGACTGTGATGGCCATAAAGTTCATCATCAGTTGAGGCATTAATACATAACTATTGCAATAAAAAAAGCAATGCACATCAATTTGATGCTTTCAAATGTGAGAATAAACATTTGTACGGATATGTGGACCAACTGTAGGAATCAAAGACATGTGAATGTTCATGTATTCCACATTGAGGCTTCTTTGAATCTTGGTTTAATAAGAATTCATGGGAGCTATTCTGGGCAAAAAGTATTGTCTTTGCTTCAGGAAGGAATAGAAACCTTTGAATTAAAACTTGGAGCAGATGTGGTTGTGTGGTGGGCCTTCTCTTGGACAGCCCCTGATGAGCCCCTCCCTCTGAGTGTGGGCTGGACTTGTCGACCTGCTTGTACCAACTGCAAATGTGGTGGGTGTCACTCCCAAGAAGAGGTTGTAAAAAAGCCTGTGGCTTCAGTTTGGGGGCTCTCTCTCATTCTCTCTTGGACCACTTGCTCTGAGGGAAACCAGCTGCCATGTCATGAAGGAACCCTATGCAAAGGCCCCACGTGGGTGAACTTGGAAGTGCATCTTCGGAGGCCTGCCAACAAGCAGAGTGAACCTGGAAGCGGGTCTTCTCCTATCAAACCTCGAGGTGGCTACCACCCTGGCCAATAGCTTGACTGCAGCGTCTGGAGAGACCTTGAGCCAAAACCACTCAGCACAGCCACTCAGAATTGCTGACCCCCAGAAACCGTGAGATGTTCTTTCTTCTGACTGTCAAATTTGGGGGTAATTCATAACAGCCATAGATAACTAATACAGATCACAAGTGATTGGGGCAGCATTTGGGGAAAATTCAGAAAGTCAACACTGGTGCTTTAGCTGTTATCCTACAGCCACATGTTCACCTGGTGTGACAACAGTTTCGCCTCAGGTCAACAGGTTGAAAGATGGAGGATCAGAAACAAATAGCAGCAGAAGCAAATACAGTAGAGATTGGGAAACCAGGATGACGAAAATGGTAACTCTGACTCTTGTAGCCGAATCCAATCGGTATTATCTGCAAAATGATGTCTCTGCCACAATTTTCAGTATAAGAAAAATTGTAAAACTGTCTATTAAGACAGAATTATTAAATTCTCTAGTGAGGAATTTTCCTTTGTAGGAGGAAATACTCAAGAGTGAAAAAAATAAAACTACAAGTCATTTTGGACAGTAAGCACCATGGAATCTATTATAAAGAATTATCTAAAGGGTTTTATACTCCATATGAATAAAAGTGTTATGTGGCAGCTGAAACTCGGTCATTTACATAAAGAGGAATATTATGAAGTTCTGAGAAATGTGTTAAGTTTCTTTTTATATAAAGTGGAAAAGGACAGCTTTTTTGCTGTCAAACAAAAATGAAACAGCTTTTTTTTTATTTGTTAATGGATAGACTTTTAAAAGAAAATGTGCTTCGACAGAAGAAATTCACAGAGAAAATGTGAAGGTTGCTGTGAAATACTCTGACGTGAGATGAGAAATGGAGGCAGCAACTGAAGAAGCAGAAGCAAGATTGGTTTTAATGGCAAAGCCAAAGCCAGGGCAAGCCAATGAAAAATGAAAAAGAAAATGAATGCACAAGAACACACCCGAAGACCCAACCTGGAGATGTTTTTTGGACAATTTAACCAGCGGCGCCAATGAAAACTGAAAGAAATTTTTCTGTCTGGACTATTTGTCATGAAACAAAGATTAAGTCCTTTGGATAAGGTGACGCCTGCTTTGTGTGTTTTCAACCTTTATTTTAATAATGATAAATGTTCATATTAAATATTTGTGGTATTGTCATTCAACTTTTAATGACTTTTATTTGGTCATTTTGTGTTCATGTGCTCTTCTTTAACTATTTCTTTTATCAAATGACTATATCATATAAAGAGCATGTTTATTATTGAAATATATGATCATGTCACAATACACTAGTTCATACTAATAATGAGCCAAGCATTGCATTTATTATCATATCTTTTTATTTTGCAGAAAATCTCTGAAACTTTTGGTATAACCTTATTACAAAAAAACTGATTCACTCTATTATTTGGCCACTCATTATTTAAAAACATGTGAATAGAATGCTATGGAAAGCACAGTGTAATGTATGATTCCAGTCTTCTGAAGAATTCTGGTGACTCATCCCAGAGTCTAAAGATTTACATTTGTTGGGAATTTGGAGGCATGGAGCAGGGATCCCAAGGGGTGGAAACCAATAAAAGGCAGACAAGAGAAGTTCCCAGAACAGCCTAGCAAGGCTGTTAGCCAACAGGAACAGGAGGATTCAGGAAACGGAGTATAAAAACCGTTAGGAGGGGGAGACGTGGCCATAGCCCTGGGCGTGGGCTCTGGGCGCGGTCCGCTGATGTGCTTTAGCCAAATTTACCACATGTAGCGGTTTCTCTTGCTGCCACTGTCTACTGTCATCTTCCTTTACCTAGCAGTGATCCCTGGCCATCAGACTGGCAGGTGGCCAGTCCAGGACAGTTAGAGACAGCCCAGGGCTTATTCCAACAAATTCAACCCAACCACCTCCTGGGCCACGCTCCATTGCCAGGCCCCACACCAGGAGACAAGCACGCAGAAATAATGTTGCCCTCCAGGCTCCCAGGGGAGAACTGTGCTCTGTCTATGTGTCTGTCTACTCTGTCCAGAAGATGGAGAGTCACATGTGGCAGAACCCAGGCATCACCTTTATTTCCCTCAGTGTTTAGGGCCTTTGCACTGAGCAAGTTCCAACACCACATTTTTTTTTATGTTTTAATGAATAAATTCCAAAATGAGTGGACTATTCCAGTACATAGAAGTATGAGGACAGAGCTAAAGGCTAATTTGAGCATAGAGGACAGGCTACTGCCAGAGAAGAAGTGTCCCTCAGCATGAAATAGATTCCTTCTCAAACAAAATCCAAACCTACTTTATCTATCTAAGAGTTTCTGCCTCCTAGTGAGGAGGGATCAATAATCAAAACAGAAACCACACTGAGACCTGGAGGAGCGTGCAGGCTGCATCTCCTTGGCCAGAAACGGCCACATGGCCAACCACAGAAGGTGTGAGCAACTAGCAAGCTGTGCCAGAAGCTCACATCACTAAGTTTAACTATACTGTGCTTATGTGTGTACATCGTTCATGGCGACTGTGTGTGCGCACGTGCTGCGTGTGCACACGTGTGTACATTCCTGTGTTTCATCATGTAATAGCCACATGACTTTTGATTACACTATATTCTTATTTTAAAAATAAAGAAACTAAGGCCCATAAAATCTGCTTCATCTGGGAAACCGGGCTAACAATTCATCACGTGGCTGCTATGAAGATAACGTGAGAACATGCAAGCAAAACATGTTTCATAACGTCTGGCATAAGGAAAGTGCTAAATGAATGATAGCTATTAAAATAACTACTTGGCTTTCATTTGAGTTAAATTAACTATATAGAATTCTATATCTTTCAAGTTTGCTGTTTAAAAAAACATACGTTTCAGTGTAAAGTAACACATTTTTTAAAATTCCTTTTTAGGAATATTGAGAATGAAGGAGAGCCATGTCAGGCATCAGGACTTGCAGGCTGGGCCAGGAGCCAGTCGGGCAGAAGGAAGGAGGACCCTCATGCTCCACTCCCCACTCAGAGTCCCAGGCCTGGGGGCTTATATCCTCCTTGCACCACCTCCACTGTCACACACTGCTGCTCCAGCACTAGCCAGCAGCCCCTCTGGCCTCGGACAGAGGCTGAATTTCTCCCTGGCTTTGGCCCCTGCTCACCATCAGTGCCCTGCAGGCACCGAGTGTCTTCCAAAATCATGTGAGATCACCACTTTCCTCAGCTCATGGGCCACAGTGTGTCCCCAGGCTGCTCAGAAATAAACTTGGATGTCTTGCCATGGCCGACAGGACCCTGGAGACCCGGCTACCTGCTTCTCTACCCTCATTTCACACCCTGTCTTCCTCCCTCCAGTGGCTCACCACCTCAGGGCCCCTCTCCTCAAACAAGCTGCTTCTCATCCTCAGGCTGCACTGAAAGGCCTGCTTCCTGGAGACCCCTTCCCCAACCAGCCCCTCTGAGGAGGCTCCTCCAATACACCCTTCGCTCAGTCCCCTTATTTCTGTCTTTCCCATGAAGGCTTTTCTTTGTAATTTCGCCTTCTTGTTGACTGTGAACTTGTTGATTGTGGCCCCTCAACTGGACTGCTGTCTCTCTGAGGCCTAACTCGGAACTCTATTCCCTCACCCAGCACAGTGCCTGCAGTGGGGTTTGGGAATACATATTTGTTAAATGAGTTGATTAATACATCTTTTCTTGTTATGAAGGAACTGGCCTGCCTGTGATCATCTCCTCTGACATAAATGACTATATTCTAGTAATTCTCAGTTTATGGCCTCATCTGCCCCATTAGCCCACGAGTTCTTCATGGCAGAGGGAATATCTCTGAGGTCTTGTTGACCTCAAGGACCTAGCTTGTGTGGGGGATGGATCTGAAAGTACACCCAGGTGTAAGCTCCCCAAAGTAGCACTCACCTCTTCTGTTCTGTTCACTGCTCTACGCCCATGCCCAGAGCAGCATCCGGCACAGAGGGCCTATATCAGTCAGCTCGGGCGGCCATAACAAATACCACACAGACTGGGCAGCTTAAACAACAGACGTTTATTCCTCACAGTCCTGGAGGCTGGAAGTCTGAGATCAAGGTGTCACAGGGTTGGTTTCCCCTGAGGCCTCTCTTCGTGGAGTGTAGACAGCCATCTTCTCCCCATGTCCTCACATGGTCATCTCTCTGTGTGGGTCTGTGTCCTAATCTCCTCCTCTTATAAGGACACTAGTCAGATTGAATTAGGGCCCATCCTTACAGCCTCATTTTACCTTAGTTACCTCTTTAAAGAGCCAACCCTGGTGGTCTAGTGGTTAAGATCTGGCACCCTCACCACCTTGGGCCTGGTTTGTCTCCCAGTCAAAGAACCACACCACTGGTCTGTCAGTTGTCATACTGTGGTGGCTGTGTGGTGCTGTGATGCTCAAAGCTATGCTATTGGTATTTCAAATACCAGCAGAGTCACCCATGATGGGCAGGTTTCAGCAGAGCTTCCAGACTAAGACAGACTAGGAAGAAGGATCTGACACCCACTTCCAAAAAAATTGGCCATGAAATCTCTATGAATAGCAGTGGAGCATTGTCTGATAGAGTGCTGAAAAGTGAGAGGATGGTGCAAAAAAGACCAGGCAGAGTTCCACTCTGCTGTACAGAGGATCGCTATGAGTCATAATTGACTTGAAAGCACTAACAACAAACCTCTTTAAAGATCCTACCTCCAAATATACACATCTGTGGTACCGGGGGTGAGGATTTCAACACATGGATTTGGGGAGGGACATAATTCAGCCTATTCTTTGAAAGTTGAATATTGTTTCTAAAATTTCAAATAAGTAAGTTAGTATCATGGTTGACCATTCTATTGTCTTGGGGCTAATCTTCCAAATGTTTCTCTACCCTGAGCACCCCCTAAGTTTGTCCAGACTTAACATAAATGTCCCAGGAGCCAAGGTGCTAAGGGGTCCATGATCAGGCAAAATAACACACCCACAGAAGGACTGACGTCAATTCAATGCACCCCGATACACCAGGGCTTATTTTGGGGAATGGGGGTCCACAGTCCTTGCCTCATTATCAGTGACACAGGTGGATTCAGGATGAGTTTTGTGGCTGCAGAGTACGAAGTAGAAACATTGGAGAGAAGCAAATGTTGGTTCAGAGCTAGAGGACACTCCCAGAGGGCTCCAAGCCAAAGAGAGTCTGTGGGGATGAG